>JAKWBJ010000482.1:10445000-11793373 GCA_023159175.1 Wohlfahrtia magnifica
GTACACCGAGTTATATTGGATTTTTTATGGCATTTTTTTGGGTTTTATTGGGTTTTATAACTTCTTTCATAATTCGTTCAAGTCGGCAGTAGTATTTATAGTGCAACTTGCACTTTTGGTGGGATTAAGGCAGCATTATGTACTATGAGCTGCTGAAGCTCGGTGAGCGAAGCAGACTGCAATTACTTCGCTTGAATCATGCATTATGAGAAAAACGGCCGAAATATAAAGACAGACGTGATAAAGTTATTCTTTTCAAAACAATTATTAGAAACGATCAAATTCCGCATCCGCCGTATTCTCCGAATATTGCTTCGTCGGCTGTTGCGACGGATACAATATAATCGCACTTGGTTCTACGGGCTTTCTTTATATGGTATTTTGCTATAACGGCCTATTTCAAATATGGAACACATTCGCTTTAAGCACAAATTTCCTCGTTCTACGGTTAAAACGTCATGTATTCTCCCTTTTTTAACAAAAAGTGTAAGGGAAGCAAGCATATTCATTTCCTTTAAAGACATTTCGATTTACGGCCTACATTTTCAGAAGCTACCTATGCCGTACAAAGGGCTATGAGTTTTTCTTTTAACATGTCATCGAATCACTTCCTTTGAAAAAATACATAATCGGCTTCAAAGTTAGAGCGCCTTAAAACACGAGAATTTTTTTTGAGACGGGGCTTGGAAATTGATAAATTTGTTATTTATTATCTTTTTGAGCTCAAAAACGGAAAAAATAAATTTGTGGTCCCAATGCGTAATTACACTTATCATTGTTGTATATAAGCTATGAAAACCTTTGAATAAAAAACCCACCCGGGTTTTATTGGGTTACCTAGTGGGTTGCCAGCCCTGGTCTATATACATATATAAATGAAGTTGTTAAATGTTCGTCATTTCATATTTCGAGAACCACTACACAGATTTACAAATCAGTACATGCGTTTGAAAAGTATAGTTTCACTGATTGTTTTGCTTCAACTTTGTTCAGATGTATACAATGGAATAATGGACGATTGTTATGTTTTGCTGGATTCTGATATTGCAGAAATATACTCTTTTTCTTTTGAATGTATTCTTCTTACTTTTCCAGAATCTGGCATTCCTATATAGATATCTTTTACCCGGTGTGCTTTGCTTTGTGCAATACCCACTTTTCCTACTCCGCCCACTTTGTCACGGATGTTTTGCATTGACTCTATTCTACTCTCGCTCAGTTACTGACTGTTGATGTGTTGTGTTCACTGATGATATTGTTACGTTTTTAGTTTTTTAAAAACGTGTATTTGTGAGTTCGTAGATTGCAGTTAAAATAAAATAAATCTGTTAAATGTTCAGTTTTTAATTATTATCCTTTGTTAACACAGTTTTGTGTTCCACTGCATGTAACATTTTCATAAGCAATAACAATTTCAATTCATAACTACTCCGTCTATTTACAATTTTGTAAACAGCAACAATTACTCGACAGATCTTTCTTCCTAAAGATCCTCCAACTTTTCAACCAGAGTTAGCTCCAACTAAACTGGTTTTTAGTTCACTACTAGCTTCACGAGTTTACTCCTTATAAACTCTCTTCATACAGAGTTAAACTCTGCAAACCAATAATACGTTCGATGAGTTTACAAAAAATAAACTGATTGTTGTTCGTATCGATGTGTGGCTGAGTAAACAACACATCTAAAGCTCACGAACCTCTCGATATTTGACGCAGATTCCATTTCTTCTTTTATTTTCGTTTTAGTTCTTAGGTAGCCATGCGAATGTAAACATCTGCTTCTTTTAGCTCATATTGTTTTTGTTGTTGGTATTGTCTGTTACATGTTTTCTATTCTACCTGTTTTCTTTTTGCTGTTGCCGTTTGTTTTTTTTTTTATTTACTTTATTCCTGCTAATGTTTGTTGTTGTCGATTTAGTTATTTGTTTATTTTAGCGACGTAACAAACGACAGGGGTGCCCAACCTTATTTTCGTAACAATATGTTTTAGCCTTAACCGTTCTTCAGATATACAAAAATCAATATTTAGTTTATATGGGAGAAACCATGCCAACTTCTCCAGTTCAGTTCACTTTTTGACTGATAATTTGTACTGAGTATGAAGTCATTCAGAACAAATTCAGTAACTTTAGCCTTAACCATTCTCAAGATAAAAAAAAGTAATTACTTACTTTGTACGGGAGGTGCAATGTTCACTTATCCCATTCCGCTCCCTTTTTGGCTGATGATTTGCATTGACTACGTTATCATTCGAACCAAATTTCGAAGCTTTTACTTTAACTGTTCGCAAGATATGCTGAAATCAATATTTATTTTGTATGGGAGGTACCACTCTCTCGTCTAATTCTACCCACTTTTTGACTAATGCTTTGTATTGACTATGAAGTCATTCAGCTTAAATACTGAAACTTAACTTTAACCGTTCTCGGTATATGCCTATTTAAATTACGATACATTTACTTTGTCTGTAAAGTACCATGCCCACTTGTCCAATTCCTTTTTTTTGATGACGTTTATTAACTGTGGAGCTATTTTGACAAACGTAGAGACTCTAACTGTTATCATTATGAAGATAAAGACAAATATTTACTTACTCTATTTATGCGTGACACCGCCTAACTGAAATTTTTTAGCCTATAGTTCCCTTTAGACATACAGAGAGATACTGTTAAAATTTCAAGGAAATCAGTTCAGCTGGTTAGCTGTCTATAGACTTCACATAAGCATATATTTATACATACATACTTACATATATATGTACATAACAACATACATTCATTTTTGTATATAAGATTTACATATCGCCGTCTAAAATCCAAAAAGCCCTAAGCGACAAAAAAGTTATCATAAGATGTATGAAGCAGTCTCTGCAAAAATCTCACGTTTTAGGAAAAATTTCAAAAAAAAGAACTTATCCATAGAATCTAAAATGCTGATGATTTTTGAAGTTAGGCGGCGAACATAGCGCCTCAAATATATATAATGTTTATCAATGGTCAGAACATTTTTTTCCATTTCTTGCATACTGTTATTTGTATGGCATAAAAAGCTTGGAAGAACTTTGGACTAAATTTAGGACTAGATTTTTGCAGAAAGAAATGGTATTCAAAGAGTCAAAAAATTTATAAAATTGAATTTAGATACGAATACATATAGTCACCTAAAATCCAAAGAGCCGTAAGCGATAAAAAAGTCGATTTTTTTTTTTTTTTTTTTCTTGATGCACTATGGTCACCTAAATTCAAAAATCATCAGCATTTCAGTTCCTATGGTTTAGTTTTTTTAGAATTTTTTTTATTTAAATTTTTGTAGAGGCTGCTTTATACATCTTATGATAACTTTGAAATGACTCATTCGATTTCGTTAAACCATATGTAAGAAAATATAATTTTTTAATATAACCTATGTTTTTGGAGTTATTGGACGCTTGGCTTCATTTCAGCTGGTACGACTACTATTTTAAAAATTCATATTGATAGTGCGGAGATTTTTAAATTACTACTTAACAACCGACTTCTTGTTCTATGTTACAGTTCCTGGAAAATAGTGCGTTTCCAGGTGTTTCATGGTCGACTACGATTTCTTTAGCCTTAAGAGTTCTACTCGAGAGCCATTCTGGTGACACCATCGGTATTTTTTCTGATGCTATGTCATATTCACCTCCATTTAGTATTCTTTATTTGCCTTAGCATAGATTCTTCATTGTATTAGTTATGGTGAGGCACTTGTTGCAGAATGCCTGGAGCTTTTGCGAAATGTACCATACCTACCATACATCAGAATTAATTTAACACATGAGTTGAATATTCTAAGCTTGGTTTGTCTGGATATATGTGAGCTTCTCCATACTGACTGCGATCATTCGAATGCCGCTCTCGCTTAATTGAGCCTGTTGTCTACGTTTATTTCTGGGCCATCGCATGTAGTCATTGTACTTCCTAGATAGCGGAAGCTATTCACATACTCGACTGTTTGACCTTGTAGCATGACGTTTTCCGTGCTAGTATTGCTGATTTTCATGCCCTTGGTTCTTTCTAAGTTTTGACTGCAATCATCGTACTCAAGAGTAGACAAATGTCATCTGCATTGTCCCCAACACGATGGGGAATAGCAGAGGTACTTTCTTGTTTAACCTTGTAGATCTTTTCTGGGGTACTTCTATTCCTTTTCATATGGCAATTCGTTTGGTGATATCAAATACTTTCTTGAAAACGAAGAACAGTAGGTACAGGGTGATACGTCATATTGTGGATTGTTCCATGGTTATGCGTAGTGTTGGCATGATGTAAGCAGCTTGTACTTGGCCGGAAGCCTGCTTATTCATTTCGCAATATGTTGTCTACTTTGTTTTAAAGCCTTCCCCTTATTATGACTGCCTGTATCTACTTTACTGTGTTAAGCAGTATAATTCTTCTCCAGCACTTCAGCATTTATTAAAGTTATTGAATAGTTCCTTAGCACAGTGTTTGCTGTGTTAGCATTGCTGTTTTTCACGGCTTTTCTTTATAGTTATTTGGAGTCCCACAGTTTTGACATATTTTGCGTATCGGAAATCTTATGTGAGAATAGACAAATGTCATCGGCATAGTCCAAATCCTTAAGCAAACGTTCCTTTAAATCAGCGATAAGTATGTCGTGTTATCTTCTTTTTATGGTTGAAGACCATTTTGCCAAATATGTATGGTTCCAGTTTGAGATTCCATACGGCCCACATTTAGGTTCTCTCTTTCGCTAATAGAATCACCGAAATCAGAAGATACTGTTCTGTTAGCACAACATACCCTAAACGCTATGGTAAGCAGCGCATAGGAAGCATGTATTGTTATGAGTGGATTTTAGAGATTCATAACCTTGAATTGGCAAAACTGCTTTATTTGACAACCTGAACAGCTGATAGTTGCTCTTGCGTAGTTTGTGTTGACATTTCATTATGGATAGACTTACATCAGAGCAGCGCTAGCAAATTGTTGAAATTTTTTATACAAATAATGGTTATAAATTTTGTTCTACGACAAAGCCCATTTTGGTTGAAAGGGTATGTATATAAACAGTATTGTCGTATTTTGAGTGTAGATAATTCACAAGCTTTTGTCGAAACACCATTGCATCCACAGAAAATTATTGTTTAGTGCGCTTTATGGGCTGGCGGAATTATTGCTCTATATGTCATCACAAACAGCGATGGTCAGGCTGTTACTGTCAAAATTTTTGGTACCTAAATTAGCTGGCATTAATGCTACTGATATGTGGTTGCAACAGAACGGAGCCAAAGAAACTTTTGACAAAAGGAATAATTTCACATAATGGTTCAATTAATTAGCAAGGTCGTGTGATTTAACCCCATTGGATAACTTCCTTTGGGGTTATATAAAGTCACTTGTCTAAATCGATAAACCAAAAACAATTGCACAAGTGGAAATCAAAACTCGAAGACTTGTTGGCGAATACGGTCGGAATAGTTTGTGATGTTCCAGATTGCGCCGTGTACGCAGCCACATGGCCGAAATCATTGATATTAAAAATATATTTGTTTGTTTTATTATGATTTAAATTTGTGACTGTGAAAGAACTCCCGGTATATGATAAGCAATTTATGGAGGCAGTGCTGCATCAAAATTTACTGCGCATTTGTAATTGTAAATTATCAGTTAGCCAGTCTTTTAATCTTATGCGTGTATTATGACTTACAATTTGTTTTATTTTTAATAACAAAAGAATAATATTTAATCAATTAAATTCTTTAAAAAAATCAAAAGAAAACTTAGTATTTTATATAAGAAAAAGGCTTCGATTTTTATAAAAGTGATATTCCTCACAAACGCTTCAATTTAAAGATTACAAATTTGAAAAAAAGGAAATTAAATTTTCGGAAATCTTAATCCTTGAAGCCGATTAACAACTTTAAACCACACAAAATGTAGTATTTCTTACAAAACTACGAGTATTATTTTCCCCCAAAAAATATCAGAAACTTCTTACCTTTCTTGGAGAAAAGAGAGCAAAAGATAAAAGAAAATTATTTAAGAAAAATTAAACAGATTAAATGACATCTTGAAGAAAGATTTCTATTTTACAGAAGGAGAACGTTGTCCGGCAGAAGTAATAAAACGGTTTTGTTTCAACAGAAGTATATATAAAATAGCCTTAAATCAAAAGTTTGTTTATTTAGGACACACACGTTACTAATGCAAACCAAACACATGGCTTTTCTTTTAAGTTTCAGTAGCCATAATACAAAGAAAATTTAATTTTTTGACATTAAAAGGGTTAAAGGGTTAAAGCCTGGACAATAAGAGAAACTTTTTTAGGTCCATACGTCTGTAACATATCACCATTTTCTAACAGCATAACCAATTTGTTTTGATAACTTTATCGCGTTTAATTAATTGAATAAAAACCAAAACCTTAGAATAAAAATAGTAATTCAAAGCACAAAAAATTAGTGCCATTTTTAGGGCAATTTTTTTACACCACATTCACCCACATACCACTCAATCGTTCTTCATATAAAGGGTCCGCCATCTAACGTTTTTTTTTTCAACTAGTGCTTATTTCGTGAATGGTAACACTTAGCTTATGTCTGATTTGACAGATAATTAGTTTTATCCTTCCGCTGAACGAATATGGTTGGGTATATGCTTGAACAACGCTGGGAAATATTGCGACATTACTTTGAAAATTTTGCCAAAAAAAATCATCTTTTCAGATAAAGCACATTTTGATCTTAGCAGGTATGTAAATAAGCAAAATTGTTGCATTTGGGGCACAGAAAACCCGCACGCATACATTGAAAAGCCGATACACCCAAGACGAGTCACTGCTTGGTGCGGATTTTCGTTCAGAAGTATAATTCGAAAATGAGCAAGGAGTGGCCGTTACAGTCAATGGCGATCGTTATCGGACCATGTTCAACGAATTTTTGTTCACAAAAATTTAAGAGGAGGATGTTAGCAACATTTTGGTTTCAATAGGACGACGCTACGTGCCACACAGCCGAAGCTACATTCGATGTTTTGCGCCCTATTTTTGAAGATCGCATTATCAGCCGCAGAGCTGATGTCGTTTGGCCACCTCGGAGCTGCGATTTGACACCGTTTGACTATTATTTGTGGGGTGCCGTCAAAGATAAGTGTTACGCCTACAAGCCAGAGACAATTGACGCTTTAAGGGATAATATTCGTGAAGCCATTGTTGAAATACAGCTGCACACAATCGATAATGTGCTTAAAAATTGGACCAATCGTGTAGGCTACTGCATGGCCAGCCGAAGCAGCCATTTGAATGAAATTATTTTCCATTATTTGGCGGACTCTTTAGAAAGGGAAAACCTTATTTAAACAGCAATTTCTCCGCCCTTCGAATAAAGTAGAAAATTTTTAAAAAGAGCAGATCTAATCTTCCTTGGATCCAATTGACCCCAGTTAACAACATAACTGCACAAAAAGTACCATGTAGTTTCATTCCCCTTCAGATAGAGCCGCCACTCTGTCTTATCCAGGAGTTCTTCTATAGGGTCCTTCTCCATTTTTTTTTTCTGGAAACCAACATTCAGGGGAAAACCCCCACTCATGAAGTGCATTGTGCTGGTACTAGAAAAATAGGTTGTTGGAAGGAGGATAGATAGAGTAGTGTCTGTGGACGTTTGAAGTGGCAGGGAAGACATTCGCAGGAAGATTGTTCCACAAACGTACAGTGTGACCAAAGAACTAATTCTCCTTATCATGCGTAGTGCGTTTCACTGGACAATCAGCTACAAAGGAATCTGCTCTACGAGAAATACGTGAACAACGTAAAAATATATGATTACTAGGAATTAGTTCCTTAATTTCGTTAGAACACATGAAACACATGCCACATTGCGACGATGCTCTAATGAATCGATAAAGATAGACTTTGAATTTGTATTCCATCTTAGGTCGGATATGGGTCTTGTAAATATTAAGGAGATCAGATGGAGAAAAGTAATTATTGCACCGCCTTAAAAAATTGAGGCGCTTTAATGCTTCTTTAGATACTCAAAATATGCGATCGTTTAGAAAACAACATTAGATCTTGTGCACATTAAAGTCGACCTTTTTCGCGCGACCCCACTCAGAGATTTTCGACAGGTCGCTTGTAAGCATGTCGTTCTCGCCACAATCTCCAAAAGGCTCGGCCTACGATCCAAAGACTATGAGAAACAAATGTCGCTGAGACCTGCAAAAGAGTGGATAGGATTAGAAGTGTGAAAAACAAAGTCGTTAAGAAATATTGGAAATAGAGTTGGAGAAAGCACAGAGCCTTCCGGTACCGCTGAATTTATCTTGATTTCATCAGATGAGATCCCATATATAATCACTCTTATAGTGCGATATCTGAAAAAGCTCGATATGAATCGAGAGAGGTGACTACCGATACCAAAGGCAATAAGTTTGGATATGAGTGCCTCGTGCTAGACAATCTTGTTCTCACCAAATCTATGAATGGACCTGTTCCACCTTTCGGAGAGTAACGCCAGCTGATCACCAATAGAGCGATCTTTACGAAAACCATATTGGCGATCACTCAGTAAATTGTTTGACTCTAAGTATTTCACGAGGTAGTGATTAATCATAATCTCTATAACTTTGGAAAGTGCCGAAAATACTGCTATTGGGCAGTAGTTTTCAGGGTTACTATCCTCACCCTTTTTATGGATTTGCATTGCATTGGCAACCTTGCAGCAAGATGAAGAAACAACCGCACATTAAGACGCACTGCAAAGATTAACCAATAAATGCGCGAGTGTCGAAGAGCACGGCTTTACGATCAATGCTGGAATGCCATCTGGACCAGAACATTTATGAACGTCAATATTTGCATAGGAGAAAGAAGAGAGTGTTCCCATTCATCCACCCTCTACTTGATCTCTGCTAAGTTAATCCCACAAAATGGCTCTGGGCCGATAAAGTCTTCTACAGGCCAAACCCACGCCAGTCAGTCAGCAGCTTAATTGCCAGCGACTCCGGAACGACCAGTGTGACCCGTAAGTCGGACACTTATTTTGCCCCTGCTTAAATTCTTCAAACAAAAAGTAAGTTCTCGGTGCTCACAGTGACCGTGTTATAAGAATAAATTCTACGGTGTTTGAGAAATCGGAATTGCTATATAAGGCAACGCAGTCTAGATCTCATACTTCCTCTATTAATTTTCTCAAACTCAACGTCGAGTCAATAACCATTTTCGTTTACTTCCCTAGTTAGCACACCCATTCAACGAATATAAACTAAGGATCCGGGTCTTACGCTGCCTGTGCTATAAGAATTGATTGTATGATACCTCTACCACAAAAGACATCAGAGTTGCTATATAAGATAACGGGGGTGGCGTGGTTAAAGCGCAGTCATCACAACACCAACGGCCCAGGTCCGAATCCCAGTAAAGGACATGACAAAAACAAATTTAACTGCAGTTTTAAGGGTTTAAGTGTCGTCAACCTTCACCAACAATTGAACATATCACGAACATCACTGAGCAGAATTTTGAATTTGAATTTACACGTTTACAAGATTCATTTGACTAAAAGAACTGAAGCCTACTGACCATTTCAAGCGTCGTCAATACGCCGAATGGTTAGTTGAACAGACAGAAATGAATGGTGACTTTTCGAAGAAAATTATCTCCAGCGACGAGGCACATTTTCGCCGCAGTGGATTCGTTATCAAACAGAATTGTTTGTTGGCTTGGTGCGGCTTATAGACTGGCGGTGTCATGAGGCCGGACTTCTTCGAAAATGAGGTCAGCCAAGCATTTACCGTGAATGTTATCGCGAAATGATAACTTATTGTGATGAGTTAGTGTGGCCAGAAATTGAGGATATGTACCTGAACGATATGTGATTCCAACAGAATGATGTCACACAGCCAACGAAAAATTGGGTCTTTTGCGCAAGAAAATCAATGGCCGTATTATCTCATGTCGTGGTGATGTTAATTGGCCGCCACGATCATGTGATTTGACACCGTTAGACTTCTTTATTTGGGGATATTTAAAAGAAAAAGTGTACGTCAATAGGACAAGAACAATTCAAAACCTAAAGGATGACATAATTCGGCACATTAACGACATTAAACCTCAATTATATATCAGAGTCATTAAAAATATGGACCGAAGACGTGGCCGATATTTTGTTTCACACTTAATTGTCATAGATTCTTCTATCATAATAAAAAAATTAAGATAATACTCTGTAACTCTTTTTGTTTTATTTACAATTAACATCGTGCGCTTTTACATTCCAAAACCTACTATTCAGTTTTCGTTAAGATTTAAATAACATATCCGACTTATAGTGGTATTGGCAGCACTGTTCAAATAAATACAGCCTTGGCAGGGCGATTTTAGCCTTGACACAAACCAACAAAACAACTTCCATAATAAAGTTTATAGCGTATGTTGGTGCATGTTTTTAGGTGTTTACATTTTCGTAACAATATGATTTAGGTAGTGATACCAACCATACCATACCGATAGGCCTAGGAAAGATTTCTTAAGTCAAGGTGCTATTGAAGGAGATATCGGAATAATTTTCGGTGTTATTTGAATTAAATTAGCAACATTTCAACACGAAGAGACTATTACCGAAAGGTAAGATGCATTAACATGATTAGGCATAGAAATGCGAACAGGAGATCTAATTATGTTGAGATGCATAAATGTTTTTAAGCATTTTATCATTTGGTCAATTTTGATCGTAACTTAATAATGACAATGCGTGTAGTATATAATGGTATGATAGCAACGCCTTAAGTTATGCTAAAGTTATTTAACATGTATTATCGTTTATTTTATGCCAATATAAACCGAAAAGTTCCTTAAAATTCTAAGAAGTTTTTTTTCTAATAAATTGCATGAGACTTTTATCCCAGACTACTATTAATAACTCTTACCTAAGTTGCGCGTTTGTCTCTTAAAATAGAAGTCTAGTATTAAAGATATTACTCAATCATTTATCATCATTAAGAGTTTCTTTAATGCCGACTGTATTATATTACTGAGTGCTGTCTATTAATGGCCTTTAGATAATACAAAAAAAAAAGAATTCAAATAAAAATTTTACATTAAAATCTCAAAATACTAATAACACCACTTTGGAAAATAAAAATAAAATTAAAAGGAACAGAAAAATAAGAGAACATTAGGAGAATACTGATACTGATACTGGCTAAGCAAGTATATTGAATTTAATTAAATGCGAAATGCAAAACTCTGTTCTATTATCGTCAACAAGTGTTTCCTACACTTTTTCTATTTTCAGCTTTCAATTTCATTTGTTCTCTTCTCCTTGCTTTCATTACTTCTTTGTCGTCTTCTTTTCATTGAGTATTTTTTTCTTTTTTTTTGTTCTTTTGTTTGTTTGTTATTCTAACTGTTGCTTGCCTTTAACGCTCGACATTAAAATTAATTGTTATTTTATGTCCAACTGACAATGATGAAGCGAGCAGTAGCAACATACGCATATAAATAGTAATAGCCACAGCTAATACAACAACAACGACAACAACTGCCGCAGCAGCAGCAGCAGGGTGTTGTCAACAACATAAACTGGTAGTCCAAATACATAAATATGGACAAAAAAATAAAAGAAAACAAAAATAACTAGTAAAACTCAAGGAAAAACTGACCTCTAAAGTACCCTGCATTTGAGAAGGACAAAAACGAAAGACTTACAAAAGGCTGTTAATAAATTGACGATTAGACTATGCCCCACACTTTAAAGCAAGTTGTAAAATGATTCATTTCTATTATCTTAGCTAAAGCCAAAAATTGAATAATGAAATTTACTACAGTGCATAGAGAATCATAAACTTTTTGTATTTTCAACTCACTGTTCTCGTTTACTGTTAGCTATTGATGTGCTACTGTTGAATTTGACTTATTTTTGACAGCCATTGAAAGCAGACAATTCTAGACTATATGGAATATAATGATTTTAATTCGCTGAATTCAAATCCGTTTTCAATTTATTTCCATCGGGATCAAATTTTTTTTATATACACGGCAAATTTTTTGCTCAAAATATGGCAATAATGTCAACATATTTCATCATAACTTGAAAACAATTTGACCGATTTTAATCCAAGTACCACCCAATGCTTATGAATGAAATTTCCTATAAACCACCTGAACAACACTGTTTTTGTATTTTCAACAGTTTCGGAGTTATTTATAACTTAAGCCTGGTATTGTGTTCAAAATTTCGTGCGAAATGCTGTCAAATTACATATGTAGTTATAAAAATATTTCGTACAAATTAATTGTGAAATAATGTTGAGAAAGCAGTACTCTGTTCTCTTTGCGAAAAACATGTGAAAAGTATTTGTCAACATTATTTTCCAACTGCAACAAATTTCTCGCAACATTTTTTTCAACTATAAAATAAAATGAGGCTTAATTATTTCGTACGAAATTTTAAGCAGCAGCAGGAACATAAATACTGCTTAGACAGGATACATATAGTCTATTATTATATATATATAAATAAGAGCTGATCCAATGTTGTGGTCAGAAAATGTGAAACGTATCGTTGTTATAGTGCTTTTTAATCACAGAAAAGAATTTGTACTGATGAAAAAATTGTACCGCTCTGGGTGTAAAAAAAAAATTCAAAACTGCTAGAACAAGTTTAAATCGTTTTAGTTTTTTATAGAAGTTATTGTTCTATTGTCTATAGAATATATTGTTCAAAAAATATTCATAATTTTTATTTGTAAAAATATTTATGTCCCTATTGAATATTATTTGTCATGTGTTGGAGAAAACATATGGTTTTTGTTTACAAATGTAAAACCATGTAGCATATTTTAGGGCATAAAAACGACAAACGTTGAAAAATTGTAACATTGGTTGCATGTCAATTATGAAAAAAGAATAGTTTCACAACATTTTATACAAATTTGAACAGAATACTAGGCTTTAGTTGGGAATTTTTTTTTTTTTAGTCATCAAAAATGGTTCAGAATGAAAATTTTCCATGTTATGTACTTTCCAGGGATACCAATAATTCGCAAAATACCCAAGCTATAGTAATAAAATTTGGTATAATAGTACAGCGTATTGTAAACCTTATTAAAGCCAAAAATTGGTGTGCTACTCCCATTTATAGGAGGCTGGGGGAAGAATAATTAGTAGATGTCAATACGATGGCTTATAGCCATCAATAAAAAAAATCAATTTTAGGCGGGACGAAGTTCTATACTTCTTTCTGAACTAGCATTTTGAATTATTTATTGGTTATAAATGTAGCAGGAGACTCACAATGTAATTAACTATAGCTTCCCTTTTTTCCATAACAACAATATCTTTCTAAACTCTTTTCAGAGCCCTAATAGAGAAATATTAGATTTAGAAATATTATTGATTTGCTGATAGAAGCTCTAGAGCAGAACAAGGATCTGTTTTTAAAAATTTTGAAACATCTTCAAAATCATGATTTACGGCTAAAAAACCGGTTTTACGGAAATTCATGCACTTACAAGCTAATAACTTAACTGAATATTTCTCGATTTGATATGATATACAGTAGAGAGCAAAATAAAGTCTATGTTTTGAAGTTGAAAGGAAAATTTCCTATAAAAATTTAAATACTCATTCAAATAAAACAAAACTTCACATATTTATTCATTGTTATGTCCTGGGTGTATTTCTCAAGCAAATTTCGTTCAATTTTTGTTCACATTTTTCAAGTTTAGATGCGTTTGTGCGCACTATTTTACCATTTATGATTAAATTAATGAATTATATGAAGTTATGAATAATTTAAAACTTAGGGGTTAGAAATCCGTTTGGAAAATAAACGAGTTGTTAAGCTGTTTTAGCTCCATTTCTAAATACAACAAATTATTCTCCATTTCTGACTGACACTTCCAAACAAAGTTTCTATAGTAAAACTAATAACCGATGTTTTGACTATGATACCACATCATTCTTGATGTGATAATATTGTTATTCATGCAACACCAAATCGTTCTTGACTTGATAATAATAATAGATCTTCTTAATGCATTAACTTATTGTATTTTTGTACACTTTGTTCGCGATTTTACTACAGATTTCGCTTGATTTATTAATCCTTAGGATTTTTTTCCCCAAACTGATTATAAAAAAAACTTTAACTGCAAACCCTATAAAAAGTTCAAATCTCCAAAATTTAATAAATACTTTCTTAATTTGCTTAAATTTGTCATTTGTTTATTGAAAATGTTTAAAATACCTAACGGTTAATTACGTACATGTAAACATACAAGTACTTGCTTGTCTCGTACAATCCTTCCGATTAATAATGGAAAATAACTTCATTCAAATGACTGCCTCGGCTGGCCATGCAGTAGCCTACACGATCAGTCCAATTTTTAAGCACATATCGATTGCTGTATTTCACCAATGGCTTCACGAATATTGGCCTTTAAAGCGTCGATTGTCTCTGGCTTGTTGGCGTAATACTTATCTTTGACGGCACCCCACAAATAATAGTCCAACGGTGTCAAATCGCAGCTCCGAGGTGGCCAAACGACATCACCTCTGCGGCTGCTAATGCGATCTTCAAAAACAGGGCGCAAAACATCGAGTGTAGCTTCGGCTGTATGGCACGTAGCGTCCTGTTGAAACCAAATGTTGCTAATATCCTCCTCTTCAATTTTTGTGGACAAAAATTCATTCAACATGTCCCGATAACGATCGCCATTGACTGTAACGGCCACTCTTTGCTTATTTTCGAAGAAAATTGGCCCAATTATGTCTCTGCACCAAAATTCGCACCAAACAGTGACTTGTCTTGGGTGTATCGGCTTTTCAATGTATGCGTGCGGGTTTTCTGTGCCCCAAATGCGACAATTTTGCTTGTTTACATACCCACCAAGATCAGAATGGGTTTCATCTGAAATTGATGATTTTTTTTGACAAAATCGGCATCTTCTGTAAGTCGATCGCAAGCCCATATTCCCAGCGTTGTTCAAGCGTATACACAACCATATTCGTTCAGCGGAGGGATAAAACTAATTATCTGTCAAATCAGATATGGGCTAATTGCTATCATTCACGAAATAAGCACTAGTTGAAAAAAACGTTAGATGGCGGACCTTTACAGTGTTGAAACAAAGAATAGAGACACTTTATTTTTTTCCTGGATGTTGTAAAATTTTATGTATTGAAGTTTTTTGATGGAAGATTAGTCCTTATATATAGCGAAAATCGCTCAGACCATGAAGTGCTCCAAAGCTAAAGTAATTAATAAGATCCAGTGAGAGAAAACTGCAGAGACTATGGGAAGAAAGCATAGAACAACTATCAACTTTTAATTCGTACTTCAAAGTTTAATCTCTTCAAGTCATCAAAAAGCCTCAAAAATGGACTTATTCTCCTGTTTCTAGTCGCACAATAAGAAAAAAAACGTATGGAAGCTAGATTTATGATAAGAGTCCTCAAAATGTATAATTTCTCAACAAACGGTAGCAGCACATACACCGTAATAAGTAGAACAACATTATATGGTCTGAGCCTTGGTGAAAAATCACTTTTTCAGCAGTAAAAACCACTTTTTCTACTACACGTAGCAAATCTCGTTGCAGAATTAAAAATTGTTTTTATTTACACTTCTGGCTGCACCACTGTTATTATTGTTGTATTGGCATCAAACTAGTTTCGGAGGAAGAGGACATGTGTACCTATAATACTTAGTTCATTTAAATTTATAAAAATACAGGGTGTTGAAATGGAAAGTATTAAATCATGTAACACTTTTGCCCGTCACTGTATGTTTTCCTGTACGAACATATTTTAGTTACAATTCATACTTGATTTGAGTTAAATAAATAGAATATTAAGAAGAAACTGTTAAACTGTGTCCCTAGTTTTGCAAATGTGACTTTGACTACATTTAGTGGCCTCCGTATTTATTTCTAGAATTTAACGATAGTATCGATAGTGAAAAAAATCTAAAGATGGTCAGCCAAACTATCGATAGTACTATCGATTGTTTTGCAGCTCTATTGTATAAGCAGATCTTCGCAGCATCAATAAGTCGGAAAATTTCTTGTTTTGATATTTTATAAACCCCAAGAGGCGGACTTCTTTTCATAAATCAAATTTATATTAAGTTTGAATTTGAATAGTGAAGAACACTTTAACGAGTTGCTAATAAATTATATTTTAATTAAATAAAATTATAAGTGTGTTTTTACTGACCATGAAGTACTTTATAGACAATTTGATCTCCTACAATTAACTTATGATATTTTTGTACCGTTTGCTCTTATTAAACTTGATCTGATACCAAATGTTGACAAAATATTGTTCACGATTCGTTTTCAATTTGATGCCAGCCATTAACAATTTTATAACGCCTTTTTTCCCACTGTGTACGAATTTTGAAAGTAATCGGAAACTTACATACTCGATAAGGATCAGGTAGCAGGTTAAATTCGGACCATACACGAAAGGCTATTATTATTTTGAATATAATTTTTTCTCACTATACAACTTGCCATTTAACGCATTTTATTTCTTTGCAACAAAATGTAACAACATCAATAACAATAACAACAACAATTTATTTACAGCCCAGCAACACTGTTTCTGGTTTTGATTTCTTTGTCAATAAAAATCAAAATCAAAAATCAAAATAAATGCGATACAATTTTTTAATGGGTTCCTTCTAATGGAGCCGTAATTCGAAGACTAAACACATGTATACGCCTATGCACACAAACACGCGCACACTTTTAAACGTACTACATACAATAGCAATTTAAATATGGAGACATCGATATTTTATAGCAACGTCATTATTACTTACACTCATGCACACGCACTTGTTTGTATAGTGAAAACAAATGTTTTCTTGTACAACTTGTTGCTGTGTTGTTTTTATTGTTTTTCCTTTTACTCACCAAGGATACTCTTAATAAATAAATTCTCATTTTTTTAATGAATCTTTTACACATACACATACATACACATGTACATTCACGTTTGGGTGCTTATTATTTCTATATTATTTTGCCTCTCTTACTCTAATTTAAAAAATGAGTGGAATTTTTGTAAAATAGGCACACTCGCACTAACATACATACTTATACATATTTATATATTTGCATGTAAATTTTGTATGTATTCGTTAAAAATGGAAAAAGGAAAACAATAACCTCCAAATCAAAGGTTCTTTTCTTCTAAGCCACACTATTTCAAAACAAACAATAAAATGAAAAAACAAGACAACAAAGTCTTAATAGCTCATCACCAGGGAAACCAGAAATATGCTCTTAAAAAAGTGTTTTATGCTCATAAAATATATGCTAAAAATCCAAAAATAAGATCTGAAAAAATGCTCTAAAAAGCTCAAATTTCTTCTTTGTTCATAGAAACAAAAGTTTTATTCTACAATTCCATATCGTTAGTAAACATAACATACATACATATCGTCATATAAAATCGAAAAAGCTCTAAGTTATGAAAATTCAAAATCGACTCTTTGATTCTAGTCAACAATATTCTAAGCTAAACTGCATTTTTGTTTCCAATTTTAGAAAGTTTTTTGCTTCTCCTGTAAAATTTTTTAAATACTATCTCAATGCAAAAGTACCAGGAGTAACCAACCGATTTGAGTTTATTTTTTTGTTGTTTTTTTTTATTAAGTTGGTACATCTGTTGGTGATATTCCCACCAAATCTTAGTGTCATAGATTGACATTTACAAAAGCTACGTAGCCAAGAGTACATCTGTCTCTATTTGTGTTGGCGATTTTTAACAATTTTGACATGAATTAAATTTGCAACAATGGACTTGTATTTTAATTTTGCGTATGAAGCGGATTTAATGGCGCGCGAATGTTGGTAATGTTGGAAAAATGTTTTGGCAACGATTCTCTAAAGTAAACGGTCGTTTATCAGTGGCACGAGCGGTTCGGTTCAAAAGTGGCAGTGAGTCAGTCGAAGATGATGAACGCAGTGGCAGACCATCGACATCAAAAACCGACGAATTCATTATTAAAGTAAAAGAAATGTTAGTCAATAACCGCAAATTAAGCATTAGAGAGATATCGAAGGACTTAAATAGTACTTATGGATGCGTCCAACACATTTTGGTTTATGATTCGCGTTTCCGTCGTGTAGCAGTAAAGTTGGTGCTAAAAGACCTAAAAGACCTTGTTGAGGTCGCAAAAGACTTGATATATTATATATTCATCAAAAGGATCATTACTGGAGACAAGACTTGAGTTTATGAGTACGACACGCAATCCAGACATCAGGCAAGTGAATGGCGTTCGCCAAATGAGCCGAGACCAAAAAACCACGTCGTGTTCAGTCAAAAAAGAAGGTAATGCTTACGGTTTCCATGAATTACAACGGTGTAGTGCATGATGAATTTTTGGCAGAAGGCCAGACAGTAAACAAAAGTATTATTTGGGCATTATGAAACGTTTACGGGACGCAATTCGCCGAAAGATACCAGATACCTTGTGAGCAGAAAACTCGTGGATTTTGCACCATTATAACGCACCGTCGCACAGTGCCATCATTATTCAAAATTTTTTTACGAAAAATGCAACAAATAGCATCCAACAGCCACTGAGTTCACCTGATTTGGCTCCCTGTGACTTCTTTTTGTTCAATCGAGTTAAAAAACCATTATGGGGAACGCGTTACAGCAGCCGAGAGGAAATAATGGAAAAATCGGAGGAAGCACTGATGGACATACCGAAAACCGAATATAAAAAATGCTTCGAGGATTGTATCAAATGCTGGCATAAGTGTGTTGCAGTCGAAAAAAGTTCAAAAAAAATTCCTAAAACTGATAAATACCTAAGACTCGACTTGATTGGATGCGCGAGAAAAAGCGTGCAATTGCATATTTTTGGTTTCCCTGCTTATCACCTACTTTAGAATACTGTTCACCGTTTCGTTTTGTTTCCATGCTTGTTAAACTATCAAACATCGAAACATGGTCTACATAACTCATAAATTTAAATTCGTATTTCACATGATATCACATCGTATTTTTTAGAAATTTATTGCACAATGCACGGGAGTCATTACTTGGGAAGCTTATGTGCTCATATATTCAGCTGGACACGCAGTTTCAGTTTAATTATACCATTCACCAGCGCCATGTATTGCTTTCAAAGCTTTAAGAAGGCTTTAGATCTTTCCCTATCGTGTACAGACTAATAAGTTGGCTGTGGTATGTCATTTTAACCTGCTCAAGAACTACTTGCCAATCCTGCTCAAAAGTCCAATAAGAAAGATGTTCGTATATCTCTACGCCCTTATGAAATCTAACGTCGATCTAGCTTTCCCGTAATTTAAACTACGTAAGCATAGACTCTGGTTCTATCGTAAAACAATCCAGTTCTTAAATCACCATTAATCGACGAAATTACATTGGCTCACAGTCAAAGTGAGCCAGAACAGAATTATTGGTATTTCACAAAAATCAAATCTGATTGACAAAAGTATTAAGTATTTAAGTTAATTACGTGGTGTAATTATGGTTTGGCGTTGAACATGGCTTACTAGAGTTGGCATTTAAGTTTTTATTGAAACAAATTTGAATCGTCTTACATACCTGAACCTATTCGAAGATAATTCGATGCATTCAGTAAACAAAATAGGTCTGATTGGACAAATATAAAGACAAGAATCCAAACCATACAACAAGGGTAGGTTATCGTACACATAACAGTACAAAAGCGTTGTAACCTAATGCAGTCTTAGATCGAAAGATACTATATCGACAGTGACGTTCGATAGGAACTTCTCCAGTTTCCTTCCTCCAGGCTGAGATGGAGTGAGAGTTGCTTGTTAGATACTATGCTCTACACGAATGGCTCTAAATAGACTGTGGTGTTGGAGCAGGTATCTACTCTCATTGACCAGAAATTCAAAGTTCTATACGTCTTCCCTATACTTCCAGTCTCTTTCAGACCCAAGTGTTGGCAATATGGTTGACCTGTAGGTTGCTGAGTGCTTATTACAGGTTTAAAAACAATATCGCTTATTCTATCGAATAGCCAAGCTTCATTCCGGTCATTTGACTCAACTGTGAACCTGGGCGAAAACCACAACGTGATCTTATTCTAGAACCTCAACTTATCAAATATGAAACTTAAGGATACCGGCAGAATCACAACGGTGATAACTGGCTTTATGACTATTGGAAAGCAGTTTGGCCAGGATGAACATTTCTTACAATACATACTGCCATAGTTGTAATCAGCCGGTAATCTCACTTCCTCTGAGAATGCTATGTCTTATGTAGAGAGAGAAAGAGAGAGAGAGAGTACAACTTTTAGAAGACTGAAGAGCTGTCTGAGTTGGACATTAATAGTCTAATAAAGTTACTGAATTGTATGGACAAGATATAGTCGTACATTATATAACTGTTTCACTAGTTGGTAGCGAAAATGCTATTTGGTTTCATTGCATCACTATTCAAACCAGTCAACCAGCCATACTTCAGCAAACATGCCGGTGCCGATAGCCACACTCTCGACCTCAAACCTGAAATTAACTGTTCACCGAACTCGTCTCTCAATTGGGCCATTGTTTCGCGTGCTGTTTAGCAAGTCCAGCTCTTCTATTTTGGACTAAAAAATATGTATAATCACAATACAGCGCTCGCCATTCACAGTAACGTTCTTGCCTTCGTCGTCTTTGAAAAGGTACGGTCCAATGATGCCACCGTCCCATAATCCACACCAAACAGTGTGGCAGTTCTTGCAATGCTTCTGACGGCTCTTCACACTAAATACAATAATTTTACTTGGTCACGTATTCAATCAACCAGAAATAAGCTTCGTCGTTGAACACAATTTTTCGATAAAAGAGTGGATGTGTTTTGTTAATAAAATTCAATAATCTGCGTGCGTTGTTCGTTTGTAAGTCGATTCATTCAGCAACATGTTACAAGAAAACAGCTGAGCTGCCAAAAACAGTGTTGCCAAAAAGAAAGTTGCTAAAAAATCTCCCGATACATACGACTTGCACGGTCTTAAGATAAGTTTGCAGTGTATATCGAAAGACTCCCTTTATAGGCATACTATAGAAGTCAGACAGTTTCTGTTCAGGGTTATACATATAAAATATTATTTTCTATTCAAACCGCTCCCTTAATTAAAAGTTTGGATGATTTTTTTTTTTCATTCATTCATTCCGAAAAATTCATTCTAGTCCCACTGTCTATATGAAAAAGTTTAATTTTTGAAAAGAACTCCTGCTGAAGTCGGCTTACACTGAATTAAGTACTAGAATGTTTAAAAATTTGAAAATCACCAGAGGGCCTTATTACGCCATAAAATTGTTTTACTCTGTAACAATTTTTATAAATGGGATATCCATTTCTGGTTTACTATATATTTATGTGTAACAAACTTTTACACAAACAAAATATATCCTCACTACCCATACTTAAGTAAGCTTTGCACAATAACAACAAAATAACGAAAATAAATATATCCCAGTCATTCGTACAGCTCAATTGTATTCTGACGCACTTATTTTTAAACTGAAATAAAAAGCAACAAAAAATTATGTTTATGCCTGAGTCTGTGTATGCTTGTCATATAACAACTACAACTTAAGTATTAGGTTCATATAACAAAAACAAAATCTAAATTTCCCAACAGCACTTTAAATAAACTGATGACATGCGTAAGCAAAACAAGAAATAGTATAGACGAGGGATGCGAAATAAGAGTTTCAAATTGTACCGACTTTCATAGAAAGTGTACTTTTTTCGGTTCAATTGTACTTATTTTTTTTTATAATAAATTAACTAAAAATGTAAATAAAAATTCATTTGTACATGCTCTACTATATCGCATACTAAATCCTAAACAGATACAATTCTTCTTTTTCGCAAATCAGTTCAAAGGTCAAATCACTTGCTTCACTGTCTTTTTTATATCTCTATCTATGTTAAGCCATGTTTTTAAAGAGAGTTTTTCGCCACTCGTGAACATTTCTGAATTTTTAATTGTGACAATTTATAATTCAGTATGCGGTATGTTATGAGTTTTTTAAAGACTTAATAAGACTTGATTTCTACCACCGTCAGCGCTCGAAGATTATACTATCGTTAGGAAACAACGATACAAGTTCTTTCCGAAACAACAGCTGATTGGCAAAATTTGTTAATCAATTCATAACGAATGTTTAACTAAAAGTTGTCATATGAAAATGAAAGGAACGCAAAAAATGCAATAAAAATGAATTACAATTCTTTAGACTACATTCGTAAAAGTAACGAAATAGTGAAAATTTAAAAATAGTGGTAAATTAGTCATGGTGGTGCTATGTACTTTTGACCTGCAAATAGTGCTAAAAAAAAGTAGGATTGTACCAACTTTTCCATCTCTGGTCTAGACTCTCTCATACTCTCTGATTATCTACCATTTTTATACCCCTACTTTCTCTTTCTCAATTTTTGCGTTAATGTGTGTGTGTTTAAGTGGCGCACCTAATAAATAATAGAGAATGACGACTAATTTTAAAGTAAGTGTTTATATGCAATATAGAACGAATATCAAGGATGGGAATTGTGATTCATTTATGTGGAGGTATTTATTTTTGTAATAATATAAATTTGTTAAAATAATTTGTTGTTTTTTATTAATTTTGGATTTATCATTAGGGAAGTTACAATGTCTTATTTTAAACAGAGGGAGCTAGAATGGGCAAGAATGTATAATGCCACCGCTGCTGTTTAATATTGTTTTGAATGTTGTGATAAAGTATGCCATTTATGCAACAAATAGAATGTGGCTGGCTGAGCTACAGTTACACTAACATGACAGAGAAAATTAAAATGCTTGAGACATCTGTGACAAAAGCTGGTCTGAAGTTATAGCCAACCATTCTTAATCAACGATTCGCTAGTTGAAGATATTTATTTATTTACTAAATTGGTTTGGAGAGGCAAAACTGGCTATGACCTAGCGGCCTAGAAAAATCTCTTGTGCCAGTTACTCCGGGGTCAGACCCACCAGCAGCAGTAAAAATCTCATTAAGTCAATATTCCTGCACGGAAGATTGTCGGAATGGTGCTTCCGGACTCCATAAGAATTTTCTCTACTTTATGTATGAAAACAGCCATATCTTCAATGGTTAGCCGATAAACCTGTGCGGGTCCAATAAAAAACTCCATAAAAGCAAAAAATTTACAGTGAATATGATCCGCCGTCTGCTCTTCCTCTCTGTACAGGAGACACACCAAATCAGGTAGCATATTGAGTTGAAAGAGGTAATAGTTAATTTAGTAATGGCCCGTTAGGAAGCCAATAAGTTTTATCATAGTGGCCTTGCTCATGTGGCGCAACTCGTTAGCTGCTTCTGCTATTTAACAAGCATTTTTGACACAAAAAGAATGTCCACTACTGACATCGCCAGTTGCATAAGCAAAGCCAAACGAAAGTAAAGTCGACTCTGCTATACATATGCATAACGTAGTATGCATGTACAAGTCATCTCAATATCTTCATCAATAGATATTTGAGAGATCTTCTAGCCGAGAGTAATCTCCAACGACAATTTATGGCCAGCGAAGGAACAAGTGCCTATATCAACGGAAATTCTTAAACGTGAATGGAACTGGGTTGGTCCCACACTACGAAAATCCCAGCGCGATCTATCGCACCTAGCCGCGTTTGATAGTAATCCCCAAGGCAGGTACAAAAGGAGAAGACAGGCCCTTACTTAAAAAGTCCAACTACATATATAGAGAAATTACGGTAACGGGAAAACCCTGGAATAATATCAAATCGCTAGCAGTTCAATGAATGATTCTACCCTTCCTATGGTGTAACTTATAAAAACTACAAATCAAATGAGTTCATTAACAATCCTTTAACATTTTCAAGTTTCCAACCATGATGTGAGAGAGGCATATACTTCTTATAAGCAGTTGCTAGCAGTTAATTAGTCAGACTTTATTATTTAAAAAAAATTAACCAATTTTCTTTCAATATTTCGGCAGATATTTAACGAATGGCCAGGCGGCTAAAAAAAAGCTCTGGGATCTCACAAGTTGACCTTAAAAACAGTTATCGTCTGTCGCAGATTTCTCAACGAAATGGCTGAACAGTATAATATTCATATTATATAGGTTCCGGCTCACAATGAAATTCGGGGAACATGGCACCACAATCGAACTTATTTTCTACGTTGGGAATACCATTGGGAACCTGAAAACTTATGATTCACAATGAGATAATAGATTCCAACAAAGCCGCATGAGCAGCTTTGGAAACGGACAAGATAGCGTAGAAAATCTGGTCAAAGCTGGATCTCAAGCACACAATAGATCTGCTCAATCTCCAAAGAAGCACACTCAGCGTAGTTCCCGGTGTCATTACTTGGCATTGTATAATGGCAACTCATACCAGGAGGATGAGATTGGGCCTCCTGGCCAATGACTTCTGTAGAAGCAGCAGAGATGAGGATGAAAAGAAAACAATTCCTCACCCACTGTACACGTGCCCATCGTTATGCGACAGAATAAAATGGCACCTTGGCTTAGCGGTTTTGTAATGAGTTCCGGGTATAAGGGATGACGATCCATTGTGGTATCACAACGGGCAATTTTATTTTGGACCATGAGTGTCCTTCTTGTGGGGGCAGCTACCAATACCAACCTACCCAATGGAAAATGGAAACAGTAATTCGCTTAAATAGTACCGTAAATAAGTCTTTAAATTGCAATAATTAACTGCTACCTGCTGTATTTGATACTTAAAACCAAATTGAAATAGAATCTACTTTTGTTTATACATAAAGCCGTTGACATTAAAAGTTTATTTGACCATTTTAAATAGAGGTTTCTTTTCTACCTTTTAAATTGTTTTTACTGATTAATGCTAACCAACCTGTGGCTATTTTTCATTTAATGTTTCCAGAGTAGTAGTGAAGTACACTGGTTAAAAGTGGAGTGTTTTTAATTGCTTCGGTTAAGAGTCTCGATGTTATACGAGAATACAAACGTAATTAAGGCACTCGAAAGCAGACAAGGAAATAGTTTTTAAACAAAATGCAGAAAAATGAAATGTTTGTTGCTTTAAATTTTCTTTTGAAACTAAAATTGTTTTACAGAACCAGGCAAAATACTTGGTTATTCATTTAACAGGACATCTAGTAAAGAAATGAAATGAATTTTTTTAGGATTTCAACTTTTTGATGTGTTGAAATTAAATTTAAGTACAACTATTCGTCGATTTCAATAAAGCGTTTGATACCATCAGGCGAACGGCTATATGGAAAGCACTAAGAACCAAAGGAGTACCACAGAAGATAATTCGAATAATTAGAGCGATGTATGAGGATGCAGAACTTTTCAGAACCATTCCACACCAATGCTGGAGTTAAACAAGGATGCCCACTATCACCTCAGCTATTCACCATCGTGCTGGATGACATAATGAACAAAGTCTATTCGAAAGAAGAGGGATCACATGGGGTCTCTCACGCTAACTCGAAGACTTGGACTATGCGGATGACATTTGTCTACTCTCGCATAAGATTTCCAATATGCAGTCGAAACTGGAGGACCTAGATAGATTGGCTCGTAGTGTTTGGCTTGAGATAAATATCAAAAAAGCCAAGGCCATGGAGAATAAACAATATGAGCATGGAAAACATGATGCTACAGGGTCAGCCAGTCGAGTATGTAGATAGCTTCTGCTATCTAGGAAGTACAATGACTACAAACGGTGGCGCAGAAATAGACGTAGATAACAGGCTCAATAAAGCGATAACGGCATTTGGACAACTGTAGTCAGTATGGAGAAGCTCACATATATTCAGACGAACTAAGCTCAAAATATTCAACTCATGTTTTAAATCAGTACTGCTGTATGGCAGTGAAACCTTGCTTGTATTCAGTAACAAGTGCCTCAGAATCATATGCAGAATATTCTGGCCTAACACCATAAGTAATACAGAACTGTGACTGATGAGAAACCCATACTGAAACAGATAAGGAAAAGAAAGTGGGGATGGATCGGTCACACCATCCGAAAAAGTCCAGAAAGTATCACTGGAATGTCACTCGAGTGGAATCCTCAAGGCTCAAGAAATCGTCGTCGACCAAAAAACATCTGGAGACGCACAATTATCACACACAACTGAGATAGAACAACCTAACATGGGAAGAAGCAAAGTCAACAGCTGTAAACTGTGTTAGATAGAGATGCTTTTTGGAAGCCATATGTTCCCAAGGGGAGTAACGGGAAAAAATTGTTAGTATCATAGCATGACATTTGCAAAAACTACGTAGCCAAGAGTTCATCTGTCTCTATGTGTGTTGCCGACTTTTTACAATTTTTCTACAATGATTCTCTAAAGAAAACGATAGTTACCAGTAGCACGAGCGGTTCAAAAGCGGCAGTGAGTCAGTCGCAGATGATTAACGCAGTGGCAGACCATCGACATCAAAAACCGACGAATTCATTATTAAAGTAAAAGAAATGTTAGGCAATAACCGCAAATTAACCATTAGAGAAATAGCGGAGACCTGAATATTGCCTATGGATCCATCCAAGACATTTTGGTTAATGTTTTGGTTTTTCGTCGTGCAGCAACAAAGTTGGTGCCCAAAGACCTCAATTTCATGCAAAAAAGAGACCGTGTTGCAAAAACCACGATTTGCGAGGCTGAATCCGATCCCACATTCATCAAAAGGAGTATTACTGGAGACGAGACGTAAGTTTATGAGTACGACACGCAATCCAGACATCAAATGAGGCGGGACTGAAAAACCACATCGTTTTCAGTCAAAAAAGACGACAATGCTCACGGTTTTCATGGATTACAATGGTATAATGCATCATGAATTTTTGGCAGAAGGCCAGATAGTAAACAAAGAGTTTTATTTGGGCGTTATCAGACGCCGAAAGAGATCAGAATTATCGGCAGAAAACTCATGGATTTTGCACTACGATAACGCACAGTGCCATTATTATTCGAAATTTTTTGACGAAAAATACAACAAATACCATCCAACAGCCACCGAATTCATCTCATTGGGGTCTCTGTGACTTCTATCTGTTCAATCGAGTTAAAAAATCATTACGGGGAACGGGTTTCAGCAGCCGAGAGGAAATAATGGAAAATTCACAGAAAGCACTGACGGACATACCAAAAACCCGAATATAAAATATGCTTCGAGGATTAGATCAAGCGCTGGCATAAGTGTGTTGCTGTCGATTGGGATTACTTTGAAGGGGGCAATATCGTTTAAATGAATAAACTTTAGTATTTTTAATTTCCTGAATAAATTCCGGAAACTTTTTGATCAAGGTGGTATAATTTTACATTTTTTTTATATACGAATAGCTCGAACAAATCACAAAGAACCTTAAAACCGTGGTAGACCAAACATGATACTCGTACATATGCACACTTAAGCAAAAACAATTTTTACTAATTTTCTGTAAATGGATATGAATTTTTTATATATGGAGAATGATGATCAGCTCTGCAATTCGGCCCTGGAACCGTTTAAATAAATATAAACAATTGCAATTGAAAAGGTAAACGTATGGAGAGGATTAGTAGTCTAGATGTATAAACTGTCCTAAAATACTAATTTTACATCCTGATATAAATAACTCCTGTCGAACTATAGGTTGATGGTAATAACTCCGAAAACAAAGCTCCAACGTGGTCTGTTCAATAATAAATAACACGGGTGCAAAAATGTTGCACTCCACGCAGAGACCAAAAGGAGGTTCATTTTCGATGCCTTCAGTAAAGAGATAAGAGAAAGAAAGAAATGTGACCAATAACCACGAAAACAAGAAGTGGAATAAAAGAACTAAAAAAAGGATGGAAGGGCAAGATAAATGTTAAGACTCTCCATACAAGGGGAATCCCCTTACTAGGTAACTAATGCCTAACAAAAATCCCTCCATATAAAAGAGTCTGATAGACACAACCTCACTAAAGCCAGCGAAACAGTCTCGTCCAAATAGCCTGAGTCTGCGTGCAGTAAGGAAATATTGCTTATATTAAAAGTAGTTCCGAGGCACCGGCATATAACACTCTTGAAAAATGTTGTTCTAGCATACTTTCTAGCTAAAAGCTACAGAATGGGACAAACGAAAATCAATTTTATTTAATAAAACAACAAGAATTGAAAAGAATTTTATTTAAATTGAAGAACCGTTTAACCAATTTTTTTTTAATTGTAACTTTTCGAATTATTCGGAAACCATTTTTTAAAAAATGTCAATACTCGATCTCCCTATTAATAAGTTTGATTAATAAACTTTAATAATAGATTAAGATCAGTCTTAACCAAGTTCGGCCATGAAGATTGCAGATTCACCTCCATCAATTTCGAGTCGGTTTCTCGATATGGTATACTAGTGGGGTTCAAGCTGAACAATGGTAGAACAGGGCAGATTTACCCAACAATTTTACAGCCAGAAATTCATACCATCTGAACACACTCATACCTCTTTATATGTCCTCTCTTTTTATATCATTTCGTTATATCGGCCTGTGGAGCATATTCACTTTACGGCACAAATTACCTCGTTATACTGCTAAAAAATCGTGGATTTACCTTTTTTCAGAAAAAGTGCATTACATTTTCAGAAGCGATCTAGGCCGTATAAAAAGGTATGAGTGTATGTGTGTGGAAACGTAAATGTCTATATACATATGTACTTTCGGATAGTCAAGCGGCTCTTAAATCCCTTCAATCAATCATGATTCCCTAACAAGTCAGGAAACGTTAACGCCGTTACATTGGGCTGTGTTCCTGGATGTGGATGGTAGTTATGAGAATAATGAAAGAGCGGACTATCTAGTAAAAAGGCCACAAAAATTAAATCCTTCGGAACTGAAAGAAGGAGGAATAAATTAATCACTAGCCGGCCGGCGTCGGGCAAAACGGTTCCTAATGCCTAATAGGAAAATCTCCGATAAGATAACTACAGCAGACTTATTAGCCCTTTCGACAGTGTATTTTACGGCCTGTTCTAACCTGAGGTACCACCTAAAATGGTCTGTGTCTCCGACCAACTTTTGAAAGTTTTATGAAATGAACACTGAAAGTTCCAAGCATATCATTTATAATTGCTTTGGGCTCGGCAAGCAAAGGCTTTACCACCTTGGTGTCATTCTTGAGCCTCCACATTAGTTATGGAACACCAAACACACACTGAGAGCTTTAGCATGAGCGGTTAATATAATGGGCCTTTTTCACAATAGATAAATCTTAACCAAAAAAGAAGTTCTGTCGCCCAAAATAGAAAGTCCATAAAACCTGATATAAAATCATCAGAGAGCAGATGTGAGTGAGTTGGAAGTGGCTGCGAGCATCTTAACTGAGTCAAAACGTCATTTTCTACGAATATTTATTATAGGACTAGGTTCTATAATAGACCAATGTGGCTCTCTAGTAGACCCCTTACACAACTGTTAGCATATAGTGGTGTATGTTATCGGTTTCGTATATGAGAAAAATTGCAACTAATCCCCCCAGGAGTTTACAGATATTTCAAAAATTATTTGTTTTATTAATTCGATTTTCTCAAATTCGGTATTTATTTCAGACAAACGACTTTTGCGGCTGGAGGTGGACATTTGCCCGACATTCCATTATTATTGCCCGCCCTTTAGTATACTCACGTAGTACTCGCACTGATCCCTTTTTTGGTTGAATGTCCAGTGATTCGCACAACGCATTATAGAGAGAATGCGTTATTTATTCACACTGTGCGTTTGTAAAACATTCTTCCACCGAAAGTCTTCCCTGCCACTTACGATATGAGTAAATTTAAACCGAACGTCCATAAACACCACTCTCTCTATCTTCCTTCCACCAACTTATTTTCGTAGTACCAGCACAATGCACTGCACGATAGACATTATACCCTGGGTGGTGGTCTTATATGAAAAAAATATATATAACTTTGGCTTATATTTAAACTGTGTAGCTTTAGCAACATTTTTATAGTATAATTATAAAGGGTCCGCCGAATATTTTTTTTTTTTTTTTTTGAAAATGCTATAAAAAAACTACTGAATATTTTCTCAAAATTACTTTTTCATTTGAAAGTATAGTCCTTCCGGTTAATAATGGAAAATAATTTCATTCAAATGGCTGCCTCGGCTGGCCATGCAGTAGGCTACTCGATCGGTCCAATTTTTAAGCACATTATCGATTGTGTGCAGCTGTATTTCACCAATGGCTTTATGAATATTGTCCTTTAAAGCGACAATTGACTCTGGCTTGTTGGCGTAACACTTATCTTTGACGGCACCCCACTGATACTAGTCCAACGGTGTCAAGTCGCAGCTCCGAGGTGGCCAAACGACATTAGCTCTGCGGCTGATAATGCGATCTTCAAAAACAGGGCGCAAAACATCGACCCGATAAAACTTATTTTCGAAAATTCTTTTAAAATAAAACAAGTTTACATATTTCTTGGAAAAATTATTAATTCTTTTCTTTATTTTTATTTTATCACTTTGTTATTTAAAAAAAAAGATAATTATAATAATAATGCATTAAATGTATGATATACGGCACTAGATAATTATAATTATGGATAATGGTTTTAATGGTTTGATAGGTAATGGTTATTAAAAATAAAAATTAAAAGAAAACAAAAATCATACAAATTTTATTAAAAATACGTAATAAAGGTTTAAAATTTAAAATTGAAATTAATGATGCAAGTAAATCAAACTTAAAGAGAACAATATAATATACAGGCAACAATAGTTTTATTTCAAAATATTTTTCTTGTTTTTTGCTGCATTTTAATTTATTTTTAATAAGTAATAATGGAAAATTGATCAAATATTGATTTCATTTTTATTATATATATGTAAGTATATATATTATGTAAATATGTAATAATAAATAATAAAGTTATTAGATTTTTATGTATTAATAAATATTTAAGTTTATATAGACAAGAAAAGTGTAATAGTGATTAGATATTTTTTATGCTTTTTTTTATTTTTTTTATATAATTAATTAGACTTATTTTTTTTAATATTGAAATGGAAATTATTGTGTATATACACATGCACGTATGTAGGTATGTATTTCAATTTATGTAAATTTATTTTATTAAAATGTTATATAAAATGATTGATTGATTATTGGTTGTTAATTTTTAATAGTTTATATACTAGGTAATTATTTTTTTAAGTTATAATGTGGTATGATTATGGTTAAATAGTTAAAAAAAAGTTTAAAACTAAATGAGGAATAGCTGTATTTAGAAACAAAACTAAAATAGAATGATTTTATTCTTTCAATGCTTTTAAATGGTTAATTATGAGTTTTTCTTTTTTTTTCTTTCTTAATAATTATTTAAGCTTATATAAAAATATATAAATTTATTTAATTTTTTGTTTACCAAACTAAGCTTTAAAAAACGAATGCTAAGCATTTTTTATATATTTTATATTAAATTTGTTTAATAGTTAATAAATTTTTACTTTTATTAAGTACATTAATGATACATTGCTCAGCACTTGATAGCACAACTATAAACGTCATTATAGTTTTTGAGATATAAGACGATTTTAGTAACTATAGAGGGTGTGCTATTCAAGTGGCAAGCAGTGTACTTTACATTCTTAATATTTCCTTTTTTCCAATTACTTCTTTATAATATTACTTATAATTGAATTGAAGCATATTTCTTATTTAATACATATTTTAATTAAATTAATTGAAGATTTCAAATATTTTTATTATTTTTGTGTTATTTTAATTACAAATATCAACGGAATTTTGCTTTTGTTTTTATTTCTTAAATATTATATTTTGTGTTTATTGTTTAGTTTTATAAATTTATGGTTTGAAAACAAAAACAAAAAATGTAAACTTAAAAAATTAATATCATTTAGCTTTATTGAGTCACTTTTGTAATAGACTAAAGAAAAATGTTTGACTTTTAACCTTCATCTAGTACGAAAATTTCGTAGATAAACTACAAACACAATAAACCAAGTTTTTTATTTTTTATTTTATTTTATTTTTTTTAACTAACATAAAGGCTTTTTTCTTTCCTTTAAGGAAATACTTTATATATTATGTTGCGTTTTTTTTTTTTTTTTTTTTTTTTAATAATTACTTTAATAGAAAATTTCATCAGCAACATGAAATATAACACACGACGTACATACATATTAAATAAGGACATTTTATTTTATATATATTTTTTAATATAACATTTTATTAAATTGTCTTCTTGAAAATTTCATTGATATCATTATTAACTAAGCAATAAAAATTGCATTTAGGTTTTTTCTTATTAATTTATAAAAATTAAATTTTTATTAAAATTAACTTATTTATTTAATTCAATTTTATCTAACATTCCTGTGGTTTGCTTAAAAGAATATATTTTTTTTATTTATGCACTCACATATTCATCATACAAAACATTTTCATTTTCATTACTGACTTTTTTTGCAACTATTTTTTTTTTTTTTATTTATTGTGGAATGCTCTTAATTAGAAACATAACTTTATTTAAATTAATTTATTTTTTAAAAATATTTTATATTTTTTAGTATTATTTTTTTATTTAGTTCATAAAAATATTTATAGAAGTGTTTAAATTTATATAAAGTTTTGTTTTTTCATAAATATGGAAAGAATTTATTTAATTTTTTTTTTCAAACTTTAATTTGGTACAATATTTAATAGAGAGTTTTTAGACATTTTTTCATTTTTTTAGGTATAGGTTTTCTTTTTATATATAAAATTTTGTTAAATGCATCGAAACAGTGTGTTGTTGTAGGCGGGGAATAGCATATTTATAAATAATTTTTCTTTTTTTTAATATTCGTATTGTCATATAACTTTATGAGAAATAGCTGAGTTATTTATATATATTTTTGTATTTGCTTTAAATTACTATCGCATTACATTAACATACTGTCATATTCATAATTTTTTGAAATTTTAGTAATGATTTAAAAAGAAACAGTAAATCCATCTTTAAGAAAGTCAGTAGTTTTGTTAACATTTAGTGGACATTGTCAACTTTTTGTCTACACATTTTATTTTGCTTTTAATGACTTGAGAAATTTAAAAAAATATGTATATAGACACTAGCCAAGATAACTATTTGTAGACTTTAAACTCTAAAAGAAGTCAGAAACTGTTCTCAGCTTGGACAAAACAGAACCAATGGTTTAAAAATTTTTGATAATGTATTGATTAAAATAGTGGATTCGTTTTTGAAATTGATTGCTGTAGGCATTTTTAAGAATTTTTGAAGTATTTTTGAACTAGCCGCTTAACGATACGTACGTTACAAAATTAAAATTCATACCAGATTCCATTCCATATCGTACATAACAGTATCACTAACATGTACATGGGCTCTGTACACATGGTACAAAAAAATTATTTTGTATCACATATGATACACTGGACAGGAAACCTGTTAACGTCGCTCTACAATCCTCTATATAGATTGTTTTAAGTCACTACTAGACTCTAAATGGCATGTATGTGCTAAATTTCTTAAGCATAGAGCATTATCTGATGTATAATATGTATGTATGTGTTGTATAATACTGGTGACAAAGTCAATAGTAAATCAATACATTTTCACTGTCCACATTTATACATCAACACCATTATGATATTTGGCAAAATGATGACAGTATGATATTAAGATATTAAAAAGGCAGCATAAATTGCAAAGATCTTTTTTGTCAAATATTTGACGAAAAAAAGTGACCACTATTTTATAGAAATATGTGTTCTTTTATAATTTATAATTTTTTTTTTATTAAAAAGTTTCAAAATCTAATTATTTTTTGGTACTATTATTTGGATTTAAAAAATTTTTAAGAAATTTTTCCATACAATGTTTGTATAAAGTAGTGGTTACGTTTTTTTCCCCATAGGGATTTTTGCAACTCTTCCATGTCTGACTTTTTGGTCTCTTTCGTAGGTATATAGTCTAAAGGGTAGCACGAGATGCAAAACAACTTCAATCGTAATTTTGAAATTTTGTAAGTCAAATTAACCCTATTTGATACGAAAGCGCTTATACAATCAAGAGTAAGAGGATTTGACCCATAATTTCTTTTCTATCCTTTAACAGTTCTCAAATATTTTAAGTAAATTTGGGAACGTTTCTGCAATATATTTCTTTAGAATATTATATGTTTCTCAAATACAGCCTGCCTATCTATGTATATGCCGTTCTCGAACACCAATAATGATTATCCAAAAATATGATTTCCTTGTATATTTTTTCGAACATGAACCCTAATTGTGTTTATCGTATTTTGACATCTTTTTAATATCGCAAAAAAAATTAGCCCTTCAACACGATATCATTTTTCTTGTGATATTAAGCAGTTTACTTAACCATTGACTTCAATCATAACTTGATCATTTCGCATTATGATACAAAATATGTATTTTTTTAATTCAAAGTCTATAATAAAGCAATTTAATGGCCTTGCCACAGTCGACGTATTCGTTGTCTTAAAACGATATTTTTGTCCTTGATTAAAAAACAAGCATAATTTTTATTTAATCTATTACAAAAATGTCGAAAAACGACTACAACTCGACAACCATGATAAGGCTGAATATTGGCCGCTTTCGAGTTTAACATAGCCGTTCTTATATACTTTAACATTTTTGTAATAGATCAAATAAAAAGTTTTTCCCAAATGCCTTTAAGACAAAACAAAAGTCTTCTAATTTGACGACAACGTAACCGAACACGATTAGAGTATTTATTATTTTGCCATAAAACTATCAGCATTACGTGTTTGCAGTAATCGTTTTCGTAGTTGACATTTTTGTAATAGATTAAAGAAAAATTTAACTTGTTTTCTTTAGTATGTTTACAGCGATTTTATGTTACAATTTTTGATGATTAGAATGTCACTTAAAGTATATAATGATATGTCAAGTGTTTTTAAGGAAAATTTAGAAAGATTTTTGTATTTTTCTTTTAAATTGTCCAGACATATATTTCAGGAGACTTAAATTACTTGGATATACACTAGTAAGCAAAAACAGTAAGAGGATAAGTATGCCATCATTTTAAAGGTTTTGTTTTTGTTCAATAGAATACCATAATAAATCCCTAGGATCCCTCAAAATCCTTTAAATGCTTACAGCCTCAACGTATGCTTTTATAACAAATAATGAAAAAAAAAAAATAAATTCATATCAGAAATATCAGACATTTCAACAATATTCAGATTTAATATTAATATGTGTAGTTAGTTCATATAATAGTGACTCCTGAATCATACTGACAGTACGCTAAGGGTTAAATAAACCATTTTTTTAAATGGTATGTAATTAAAAACAATTATTAAAAATACTCATACTTAGTATAATATCCATAATACAATTAAAATTAGGTTTTTCGTTCTTTCTTTTATACCGCAAAATCACCCTCGCCCCAAGACATTTTATAATCATCAATATTAAACAAATCGAAAATATCCTGGGAATTTGAGCCAAATGTATCTGTAGCTGTCGAAGAACTCTCACCCATTATGCCAGCACTACTATTACCACAACCAATCATTCCCAAGCCCATACCGCTGTTTGCATTACAAATCGACATTTGTTCATGGCTTTGTTGCGCATGCAACAGATCACCACCGCCCATCATACCACCGCCTAATGAGTTTAGCGTTGATGATGGCACGGATGAGTTAAGAAGGCTTGCATTGTTGTTGCTCAGGTTATTACAAGACGTTTGTGTTTGTGCCTGTAAACCACAAGTTGTTAATGAATTTCCATTGATATGGCTGTTGGCCAACGTAAAGTTGGGGTTTGAGGTTGCTGTGGTGGTGTTTGTCGAAGATGATGATGAGGATGGTGTTGTTGTTAAACCAAAGGGATGTGGTGGTGTATTGATATTGGAGTCCGGTGATAAAGAAGAAAAATTGAAATCGTTTAAAGGATTATCGAAATCATCGCAAACGTCCATGGGTGTGGAAGTATTATTATTAATGTTGTTGTTGTTATTATTGTAATGATTTGTGTTGTTATTATTTATTTGAGCATTTTGTTGTTGTGTCAATTGTTGTACAAAACAATCTGTATCGAAATCATCTAAAATATTATGATTTTGTAAAGATGACGAGGAGGAGCCGCCTACTGTTGTTGTCTCGCTTCTTGGCATTAAATGGTGGCTCAGTGTAGTGGTGGTTAGGTCATTACAAAAACTTTTATCATTGGAATGCTGGTTAAGTTGCTGTTGTTGTATTTTATTATGATTATTTTGTTGTTGTTGTTGATTATGATATGTTGAATTATCCTCCTGGATATCCATTTCCAATTGTTGTGACATCAATTCAAGCAATTCAAACTCATCGAAATGATTGAGTTTGGCCTCCTCTTGGGCATTAGACGAATGTAACGAATTTGTGGCCCTACTGGTGGTGTTATTAGTATCTATACAAGCTGCTTTACTTAACATATCATGGTGAGTGGGTGATGTATGTTGCGGCTGCTGATGGTGGTGCTGCTGCTGAAGATGATGCTGTCTTTCTAGAAACATATCGAACGTTTTGGCTACACTTTCATTATCCATATGGCAATCGGGTTGTAAAGGTGAAGTCATTTCTATATTTTCTATGAAATGATTATTACCATTGATGTTGTTGATGTTGTTGCTATTATCACTAATATTGTTGTTGGTACTTGAAGCGTTTAAGTGATTATTTTTCTGATAGAAATCATAAATGCCGGAATGCATGCTGCTGCTACTGCTATTGCTACATTCCATTTTCATCGTTTGTTGCGCTTGCTGCTGTTGGTGTTGCTGCTGCTGCTGTTGTGGCATATCATTTTTATTGTTGCCACATGGAACAGTAGTAGGAGCTGTTTCTAAAAGATTTTCTTGTTTTATATTATTTTTAGAGTCTTCAATGTGTTTAAAAAATAAATTCTCTGTTAAATCATTCATGTTCACATTACAGCCAGTGGGTGTCAAGGGCGTGGTCAATGGGGGCGTTATGGGTTCAAGAGCATTATCATTGAAATCTCCCTGTTTGATGAGAACATCCAAAACATCAGATAGTTTTTCCGATTTTACAGTAGATTTTAAGGGTTTCTGTTCGCTAAAGGAATTCAAATTATTTTCATTTCCATTTCCGCTTCCGTTAGACGTTACTGCAGTGGTGGTCGTCGTTACGGGTTCTTCTTTAATTTTTATTAAAGGATTTATTATGTTTACAGTAGTAGTTTGTTGTTGTTGTTGTTGCTGCTGTTGTTGTTGTTTGGCCTTTAGTTGCTTAGTGGCCTCTTCGTATTGTGGTGGTGGCGGAGGCGGTGGTGGTGGTGGTTGTAAATTTTGTGGTTTTATATCCAATTGTATAATTTGTTGTTGTGGTTGTTGTGTGACTGAAGGCTGTTGTATTTTATGTAATAATTGTTGTTGTTGCTGTTGTTGAATTATTAAATTTGGTTTTGTATCATTTGTCGTATTTCCAGCCGTTTGTACCACAGCAGGAGTACCTGTTGTTGTGGTGGCCGTTGCTGCTATTGGAAACACAATACTTGGCAGGGAATTTGTTCGTTGATGACCATTTAATAGTTTTTTAGTGGCTGTGCTAGCATTAGCCAAACTTATATTGCCAATGGTGTGGGCAGTCATATGTTGATCATTAAGGCCCACTAAGAAAATGGTTTGATTGCCTTCATTCCAGACAAGACCCAAATTGTTATGGGTCTTAGTCAAAGGCAATTGATTGGCTACAATAGTGGCTGTATTTCCTGCTGTTGAGGGTACTAAACAAGTGCCACCGGTAGCTTTCAAAGTGGTAGTGTTGGCATTTTTCATCTTCATTTTATCCTCTACAGCTTTGGAAACGGCATTGGCTGTATGAGTGGTATTGGTGCTTATGGTCGGTCCAGTTGGAATGAGTACAGTTTGTGTCTTTTGTGTAAGTAGTCTTAGCTGTGCCTGTGCTTGTGCTTGAGCCAAAGCTTGTGCTTGAACTTGTGCCAAAACTTGCGCCTGAGCTTGTGCTTGGGCTTGAGCTTGAGCCTGTGCTGCCGCCGCTGCTGCTGCTTGAGCCTGTTTTTGCTTTTGTATTTTAGCCTCTAATTGCTGTTTGACCACCATTTTTTGAGTCATTACCGGTGTATTAGTGGTAGAGGTGCCGCTGTTCGTGGTCTTGGAATTGTTTAAATTGCTTATGATTTGCAATTGATTGTTAGGTTTTTTATTGACTATGGGCACGGGTACCACAACCGATTTGATTGGATTAGTATTTGTTTTAATGGTGACTTTGGCTGGTGTTACAGTATCCTTAAGCTGAGACGACTGTTGCATTAGCGTCAATGTTTGTGGCCCTGCCATGGGGTTATTTAGTGGAACTGTTGCAGCACCTGCAGCTGGATTTGTTGTAGTTGTGGCTATTAAAGTGATTTGTTGTGTAGGCAAAGCATTTACCAACTGGGCTGTTACTGTTTGTTGTTGATATAAAGGCGGATGATTTGCCACCGCTTTTGTCATAATGCCGGACGTTGGCTGTTGTTGGCTCTGCAGTTGTTGTTGCTGTTGTTTTTGTCGTATTTCCAGCAACTCCTGCTGTGATTTCTGCAATTGTCGCTGCAGTTCATCGATTTTTCTTTGTTGTTCCCTCAACAATTCCTCATTAGAGAGTATTATAGTGGCCGTTTGTGGTTGTGGCTGTATGACTGTTTGCAGAGTCATAGGTTGGGGCGAGTCAACTTGTTGTTGCACTACATCCATTTGCTCTTGTTCTGGTTTGGGTGAATTTATATCCGAGTGATCCATAGCCTCTATCGATGTTGCATTGCCTTCCGTTGTACCGGCTATTGTAGATGAAGTAACGGCTTCTAAGGCTTCTAAAGGCAAATAGGGCCTAAGACGTTCTATTAACTGTGGCTTAGGTCCGGAAACTGGCAAATTACGTTTTTTCAAATGCATTTTCAAATCGGATACTTTCATTTTCTCCAGTTTGGTGGTATCAGGCAAAGAAGACGCACAGGATTCGGCATAACTAGTGCAGGGACTGGCTGGTATAGAAGATGATACCGATAAAGCTGGAGACGGTAAAGGCGGAGGTCTGGGAGCTGCAATTGCTGTAGAAGTTGTCATTATTGTCGACGTCTGATTGCTTAAATTGCCGGATTCATTTTGCTGTTGTGTGAGCTGATTACTACTGCCACCAGTGCTTAAAGCCACTGTTGTAGAGGAATTGGCAGTAGCCGTTGTTACCGTGTTAATAGCACTATTTCCGGACTTACCTGTACTTATTACACTAGATGTAGGAGTGGTAGTAGCCGCACTAGTAGCTGGTATTATGGATTGATTTTTATTAAGAGTCTCTAGAAATTTCAAGAGACAATTTTGTTGCTCCAGCATTAATTGATATGAAGTCTCTTCGGTTGCGCTACACGATTCACTTGTCAGTTTGTGAGCCGCACTAGGTGGACCCTTATACTCATGGAATTTAATGGTTCTAGCTTTGGAAGCTGGTTTTGATTTCGATTTTTTTCGATTTTTATCCTTACCAGGGGCATCTGATTTTGCTATTTGCAAAGCTGGCGATTGTATGGCTGGTCTGGGTGTTATACTCTGTGGAGGTGATGATATAGACGATAAGGGACTTAGAGTGGAGGTAGAAGAAACAAAAGAACATGGTGAATTCACCATTGGCAAGAAGTGAGAGGTATTGGTGCCTGCCACGGACTGACACAGTTCCTCATATAAATTCGAAGTTTCTTGTTTCACTTTAATGGCTACATTATTAGGTAATGGTGGGGGTGGCGGAGGTGGTATGCAATTTGATTTAACAGCGCTTAACTGGGTTTGACCCCCACCATCACCACCTGCTCCTCCAACTCCTCCCGCAGAAGTAACCACTATTTGACCAGCTGTTGTAGGTATACTTAAGGCTACTGTTACTATACCGGCTGAAGCTGCTGCAGCTTGTAAAACATCGCCACCAGTAGTGCTAATAGGCTGCTGCCCTTCTAATCTGGGTGGCGTTTGCCTGGTATCACTCTCCGATGACTGAGAATCATCTTCGAAAGTCACATAACTATTGGGATGTTGTGGCCTTGTCAGTAAACCTTCGCTGGTTGCCTTAAAGGTAACCAAACCCTCTTTGACAATCTTTTCTATGGGTTTTTCTGTATGCAAAATATTCTTTTTAATCAATTCCAAAGGCCCAGGACGATGTTGGATTTGTGAATTCAATTGATCCGCCAAACGGGCCTTTTTAAGCATACGCTGCTTCTCAGCCAAACTGGGATCGATATGACATTCATCTTCTTCCAAAATATGACGTCTCTCCAGATCCTCTCGATTCGGTCTTTGTTGGATTTTAGCCTTAAGTAGGTCACTGGTTTTGGCACGTTCCAATTGTTTGCATTGTTCATGGATGGCGGGTGAAGTTTTTAAGGCTGCATATGTATATCGAAGAGAAGAAAGAAAAAGAAAATTTTATTAAAAGAAAAATAAACGGCATTATAAAGGTTAGAAAAGGCTTTAAACAGTGGGCCGGTTATGCATGGCAACCGAACCTTGGTTGCACTATGGCAACTGTTAGTTTCAGTGGCCATATTGGCAACTATTATTTTCACAATTTCGTAAAAAGAAACACAAAGAAACCTTAAAGTTTGAAACCGTACTCCAACTTAGAAAAAAAAAAATAGCAGACCTGAAAGTATGCAAAAAAATCATTTACTCTTACAGATCTACTGGCCAACTGATAAGCACAAAATTCCTGATTTAATAGATTTCGTAGTAGTAAATAGCATACCTAGAGATATGGTTTAAGCAGTAGCCTTGTTGGATCTATCTTCAGATCATATGCCTCTAATTGTTACATTATGGAACCATCATGTCTCCCCTACCGCCAATTTAATGGAAAAAGACTACTAGATTTAATTGGCTAAAATATAAGAAATACATCAGCACCCACTGCTCGGGAAATGTACTTTACTTAAGGCAGGCCTTAGCCACCAAATGTGTACTTAAGGTTCGTAAGCAAAATAGGAGCAATAGACTTTATTTTATGATATTGAAAACCTACTGCTGGAAACAAAAGATTTAAGGAGGTTTATCGTTTAAATTTTTTTTAGAAAATCTGGATGCAACTTCTCAAACTAATTATCCTCTATTCTCTGTGGCGTTTAACAGAAAGCCAATAATAAGTAAACCACCTTTATGTGAGACGCATGATAATTGGGCTAGAAATAATGCCGAAAGAAGGAGCTTATTTGTCAACCTTTTGAAAAATGTTTTCACACGAATATATCTGCCGAAATAATTGACTTAACGCCTGTTATTGCCAAGCCCATAAGAATTGAGCGCCTGGTTTAGATAAAATCAGCAATAAAATGCTTTTGGAGCTACCACACGTGGCTGTAAAAGTTCTTCTATTTACAATTAATGCCGTAATTCGTTTCAGGTACTACCTCACACAATGGAAAGTTTCTCTTATAACCATGATACCGGAGTTAGGTAAAAATAATACTAAGGTTCCATTATATAAACCAAGAAGTCTATTACCAAACCTGTCAAAACTCTAATATCCATACTAACACCTTTGTTAAACGTCAGGTTGTATCCCAAATCAGCAATTTGGATTTAGGGCAAAACACAGTTCCATTCAACAAACCCATAGGCTTGTAAATGTAATCAGAAATGCCTTTAAAGAAAAAAATAATTGATCTGCATTCTTTATAGATTTGGGAGATATCTAGCCCTTGATAAAGTGCAGCACGAAGGCCTCATACTCAAATCGAAGCAGGTTTTCAACGAAAATATATATGAGCTATTGAAGAGCTATTAGTGAATGGAAATTTATAATAAAAAAGATAGTTTCTTGAGTTTCCACCAAAATAATCAATTTCGGCGTTCCCCAAGGTAGTATTTTAGGCTCTGTTTTATATTTGATATACACAGCTAACATGCCAATAAAAGACAACGTACACATTTCCACATTTGCTGCAGCGCACATGAAGACTCACAAACTGTCTCTCAGTTCTTACAGGATCAGATAAAGAATAAAGGTAAACGAACTAAAATGTAGCCGTGCTACTTTTACCTGCCCTGCTATAAGCATTAATAATCAACCAATACCACAAGCCACTTAAGTAAAGGACTTGAGTATACACTTTGATTGTCGTTTAACGTGGAAATGGCATACAGAGACGAAATTGGTGCGAAAAATATATCAACTGCTCAAATTAAGTAGTTAATTGGTAGGAACTCAACGTTTAGGTTAGACTGTAAACTTCGTATCTACAATTCTATCTTTTTGATAAGTATTTGTATACTTCTTTCTGTAATTTTTACTTTTATTACTTTTACGACAAAATATATGTCATTTCATTGCAAAATATTATCTAAAAACTAAGTTTTATTGTTTGAGAAACGTGACCGAAACTTTTACAATTGAACTTTTAGTTTAGGTATCCATTCATATGCTTGAACTGGAATTATTGTTATTTTTTGTTAAATTTATTTGCAAATAAAAATTCTTCAGCCTATAAATATGCTTTAAAATTCATATCATTAGATGATATTAATAGAAAAAATTTTATAACATATTTTATGAATTTCCATAAAACAATTCTTAAAGCATACTTTAAGGACATTTCCAAGAAATTTGTATGTATTTAAAGTAATATAACTGTTATCGTTATAACAAAATTTATAATAAAAGAGAAAATAAATTTTGAAAAAAAAATGTAAAAGAAAAATCGAATAACAATACTTACGTGGTATAATGCCTTGTTCAACAAGCTGTGAATGAGGTCTTCTAACCATTAATTTGACTTTGAGCGCTGCAGGTGATTGGTTTTATTTTATATCCACACGGACAAGCAATTACGAATAAAACACACAATGTCATATAAAAATACAGAGAGAGAGAAAGAAAAAAAGAAACCACAAAATAAATAAAACAATTTTTACAAAATATTTCATAAAAATACAATAAATTGTTTAGTTTGTTGAAAACATAAAAGTAAAATATTTAAATTTAAAACGAGAAATTTAAAATAAAAGAAAACAAAAGATTTTAATAAAAAAAAAAATAAAAATTTTATTGTTTGTCTTTTAGGTCTTTATTTATTCTAGAATTTTCTTGAAAAAAGCTTAACTTCACCTCGGCCCTTTCTTAGGTAAAATATAAATAAAAACGCTGGAAAGAAAAACTGTCGGAAAAGTTACAGAATACTTGACTATATAAATATTAAGGAAAACAATGCTTTGTTGTTGTTTATACATTTATATAAATGCATGATTGTGCTGTTAAGTCCTTAACACAAGGGTCTTATTTATGAATTAATAGAATGGCCACTAACATGACAACAAATTTCCATATTCATGCACTTTTTCTCTATCTCTCTCTCCTCACAGAAGTCTTTTAAGCTCAGCTATTCAGATACTCGTAATGGTAATGGCGGAGGTTTTTGTTTTAATGGTGGTCATACTTTATATCTGCGTTATATTTTATTCAGTTGTTTTTAGTTTTATTTACCACGAAGAGACGTAAGATTTTGAAAACTAAAAATATATATGTATATATAGGGTGGTTTTTATAGAGGTATAGAACTTTAAGTTGCAATAAAATAACGACGGATTATTCGATTGACATGAATTTTATTTATCCGAAAGATAATCTTGTGGCATTACATTTTAAATATGATTTCTGGCATATGACTGCCACGGCTGGCGCGGATGTAGTCCAATCTGGACGTCCAATTTTCGATGACTTTTACCAACATTTGTGGCCGTATATCGGCAATAACACACACGGCGAATGTTGTCTTCCAAATGATCAAGCATTTGTGACTTTACCGCATAGACCAGTGATTTTACATAGCCCCACAGAAAGTAGTCTAGCGGTGTTAAATCACAAGATCTTGGAGATCAATTCGCAGGTCCAAAACATGAAATTAGGCGGTCACCAAACGTGTCTTTCAATAAATCTATTGTGGCACGAGCTGTGTGACAGCTGTTAAATCGGTCGCTATCTTGAAAAGTAATGCCAACTTAAAGTTCTATACCTCTATAAAAAACACGCTTTATATATATATATATGCAGACACCAGACCAGCAACCATGGTTCTCAGATCTGGTGATTTCTCGCCAAACATGGCGATTTTAAAAGTTATTTGGCGTCCTAATTTTCGGTTTGACGTCTTCTTGGCGATTTGCAAATTAATTGCTGATTTTGTTGGCTATTTTTGATTTAAAAAATACGAAAAATTGAAATTATTATTTTCTCGAGTGGCAACGAGAAATTTGTAGTTGCCTATATAAAACTGAAACTAATAGATTCGGCAACTGGCAACGAAATATTTAAATCCATAAATGGTGCAAAAAAGGTTTAAACTCGACAAATGTGGAAAAAAAATTATGATTTTGCTTGAAAAATTCACACATATGTATACTTCAGGGCTATAAAGTATATCATATCATCATTTAGAAGGTCAACTTCTCCTCTCTCTAAAGTTGGGATCACACGATTGACTCAAATACACCAACCTTATACAAATTTTATTGCGACAAATTAGCGCACAATAATAAAATTGTCCCAATTAAAAATTCTGTATTCACACGGTTGTCTTATTTAATACAAAATTTATTGTCACAAGATGGCGCGAAACGTTGTATTGACAATAATTGTCCCAACGCTGTCAGACATTTGTTCTAGTTTACGGCAACGCTGTGAATCAGCTGTTGTGGTACATTATTTTTTTTATTTTTTTTTTTTTTTGTTGGTGTTCAAAATGGTTCGTTCTTTAAAAAAAGAAAATTCCGTCCTCTTTATTTATATGAAGGTCATTTAGTGAACAAATATATAAGAAGAAATAAATAAAAGAAAAGGAGTGTCTGGATCAGAGATTGGTTTACAACATAAGCGAAAACATTTCAATAAATAAAAAAAAAATTAATTCACTAAAATATTTATTTATTAAAATTGGAATATAATTACAAACTATATTTAATTCTCTAAAGTAAAGATTATTTGTTCTCTGAAAAATTAAAATTGCATCGGCTTTGATCAGGTGTCCGCTTTAAAAAAAAAGTAAAAATTAAAAAATACAAAATGGTGGAAGTTTGTGATGCAATTTACATATAAATAATTTTAAAAATGCATACTTTAAGGTATGACATATGTAAATGCCATATAAGCAGGTGTTTTTTTTTTTTTTAAGAAAGAAATCAATTAAAAAATAAAAGTCGGTGATTATTGTCTTCTTCAATTGCCACACCAGAATGCATTAAATATTGGTGTATTTTTGGGATTTACATTGATGCATGATTGCCGATTAAGCTTACACACAATTGTCGCACCAGGGTTGCATTTTATTGGGAAAATAATATATAATAATATAATAATAAATATTGTGAGTTGCCGTATGAGCCAATAAATTGTATAATCATACGATTGGCATATAAAATACACTAATTATTGGTGCATTACGACAATCGTGTGATCCTACCTTAAGCCAACTGAAAAGCTTAAAATCGGAAAGTATTCCGATAAATAATAAGTGTATGAAGGTACGAAAAACCGTTTTTTTTTTACTCGTAATTAAAGATTTTGGAGGTTTTTACAAAATTTCAAAAACTGAATCTTGTTGTACGAGATAGTGTTAAAAAAAAAAAATAGTATAGCTTTTCAGGTATTTTATCTTCGTTCTTTTTTGTCGCACAGTGTAATTTGATTCAAATACAAGGCAATGTGAAATGTGTCGAATGAGACTACATATCTATATTCAAAATGTATTCTATATTAACCATAAAAATTATTTTTTATAGTTTTCTAGCTTTCAGTAAACTGTAAGCTATGTTATAGTAAAACATTGTACACTGTTTGTTTTTGCTAATATTTTGGCATAATAAAATTAACAAAATATAAATTATGGCGAAATTTTTTCCATTTTTAAAAAGTATTTTTTTTTTTTATTATTTTAAAATATAAATTTTATTGCCAAAATGTAAAAAAGAAGATGATTTGGCGATTTTGACGATTTTTGAAATTGAATTTGGCGAAAAAGCTTAAAAAAGATCTGACAACCCTATCAGCAACACAGTCCCCAGTAATTATAATTCAAGGCTCTTTTACACGGTGATATAAAAAACATATATAGGAATACCATTTAATAAAATATTAAACACTTGCCTTAAGGTACAATACAAATAAACTGAATTTTTGTTTTAACTGATCTTATTGATTAACTACTGCAGTCTATACGATCACAGTAGAAGACAGACTTAACATTTAAAATACATTTTTAAAAACAAATCAGTTTTGTTTGATCACAGATATTTAAGGTTAAAATGATAATAAAGCGTGGTCCAACCATAATATCGTGCATTATAACGGATAGATCTGAACGATATGTGGTTCCAACAGGTTGGTGCCACTTGTCACACAACCAACGAAACAATAGCTCTTTCGCGCGAGATATTCAATGACCGTGTTATCTCATGTCGCGGCGATGTTAATTGACTGCGACGATCATGTGATTTGACACCGTTGAACTTCTTTCGTTGGGTATATTTAAAAGAAAAAGTGTAAGTCACTAAGCCAAGAACAGTTCAAGAGTTAAGTGATGATATAATTCGGCACATTAACGACATTGAACCTCAACTATGTCTCAGAGTCATTGTAAATATGAACCGGCGGATAGAAGTATGCCACCGAAGCCGTAGCGAGTATTTAGCCGATATTTTGGTACACACATAATTGTTATAGATCCTTCAATTATAATACAAAATATTAAGAAAATTGTCTGAAAACTTTTTGTTTTATTTACAAATAACATCGTGCTTCTTGGTTGGCGATATGGTTAAACTTTTAGGACTAACTTTTAGAATAAGACACCCTACGCTTTATGTGCGTACATTCGTTAACCTTTAACCAAGTTGCCTCTTGTGGATCTTCACGAATGTTTTCAATGGCTTTATCATCAACGAAAATGACCGATAATACTGCATATTGACATATCTGTGGTAAATATTAAATATAGGACAGATCCCAGGATGCTTCCTTGGAAACTTTGTCATTTTGGTTTCCTAAAAATGGTCGTTAGAAGTAGCCAAAAATTATAAACTATTGCACGCTAGAAATAAGAACTACTCTGAGTTGTTTAAGGCTAAAAAGTCGATCGGGTACATCATATTATGAATCAATACTTCAATATGAAAAAGCTATATAAAGCGATAAGTGTCACAATTAGCCATAAACTCAGACGTGTGCAAATTTTAAAAAAGTATTTAACGAAGTTTCGGTTTTATTCAAAGAACAATCAAACTGGAAAATTTCTTCTGGCGAATTTACAATAAAGAAGGTAAGGACGGGTCCTAGCGACTGATTAGACCTTGGTCATAGGTTTTTAAATGCTTAGGGTATCATTTACTTTGAGGTAAAACGATTACCGGTGAATAATATTCAGAGACCTTGAAATAGATTTAGTATTGATATGAAACTAAAACTCCTTCATCTAGCGATTATAACATAGTTTGTATATTCTTCCAAAAATTGTTTAAAATCTTGGTAATCGGTAATAAACTTAATTAATAAATTTTAGTTGACAAATAATTCAAAAAAGATATGACTTAATTAAGAGTTTAAAACGAAAACTTTGTTTGTGCTGTAAAATTATTTTGGAGCACAAAATAGCCAAATATGCGTAAAAAATGTTTAAATGCGTAAAAATGTCCAAAACATGCTTTTAAAACTCAAATATGCAAAATATGCAAAAATATGCTCGAATAAATCGATGTCAAAATACGTAAAAATTCACAAAACGGATCAATATCTTACGTCCGAGTGGCTTGGTTGTATGAGAAAAAACATGCAATTGCATAATTCTGGTGTCCCTGCTAATTACCAATAACCATCTACAGGCGGTTTAGATGAGTATACACAATCCCGCATAAACAAAGGCCACACACAGCTTTCAGCTCACTCGAGAAGGTCTGGAGATCAACACAAATTTCGAGGGACGTATAGATAAGAGTAATTATTACCTGCATCAAAAGTAAGTCGTTCTGTACGAGTGCCTAGCATGGAACGCAACGAAAAGAAAGCTGCACCACTGCTTGAGCAAAATCATACACGTACTTTGGCCAAACAAGATCTATGTGAAATCAGGTGGCATGAGCCTATAATCCGAGAAATCCGACGCCGCAAGCGGAATTGAGTCCATCACACCTTCCGAAAGCCGCAAGACGACATCAAATGCACGGTCTCAAATTGTCAAATTGAATCCCTAGTGATTCTTGCTTGAGGCAGAAACTACAGAGAGAGGGTACACAAAATATACTCCTCTTAGGAACTGCGAGAAAGTTAATGGTAAACAACCCAGAAAACCGCTGTAAGAAATGTTTCCAGCTTTAAAGAGAAATTAAAAGACTTTTTGTCAAAAAAGAGGCTTTCTAAAGACGCCACTAGGATTCTAGAATTCTTTTTTTTTTTTTTGAGATTCCTAGAGCTGATTGTTAACAGTTTTGATTAATATTTTTATTTGCACTAGTGTACTCAGCGGCTGACACAATCAGCCGCATTATAAGACTATATAAATTTGAGTTCTATATAATATTTAAAATGAGTTTAAAACGTATTTTATTTCAATTTTTTTCCAAAAATTTTTCATTAAATAGATTTCAAATACATTTTATTTTTTTAATTTTATGGTCATATTACTCAAAGTACGGAATATCTACTTAGAAAAAGCTTTAAACTCATATATATCTTTTCAAAATCGGTGCAGTAGAACGGTCGTAAAAGGAACAGCTAGCCTATTAATTACACAGATAACGGTTGTAGACAGGACAAAGAATAGTTTCTTAAAAGTTTACGAACAATTAGAAATAAATTTTTCTAAAAGGTAGGCCTCTAAAGTATTTCATTAGATTTCATTAATCTTTTTATTAACTTCAAAACTATAGCTTTCCTTTTCGTATCATTCAAGTAGAAACTTTACAGTTTGTCATAAACTAACACTCTTCATCCTTTGTGCAGTGTACACTTTTTAATTTTTCTTATTTCTTACAAGCGCTTAACTGTAGGGCTAATTTTGTATGCTATCGAACGGAAAAAATGGAGAAAAACTTGTAAAGAAAACAATTTATTTTAATTGTAGAAAACAAATTATTGTGTTCATTGTTTGCCATAAAACTGTCAGTTTAAATGTCATATTGTGTGCATGTATATGTGTTTCTTTCTCTCTGCAACGGTATATGCAACAGTTTATTCATGGTTGAACCACGGTTGAATATTCGTATAAACCCCTGTATGTAGGCAATGATATTTTTTTTCTGCTTTTTCCTTTTTGGTTTTCCAAAGACAGAAAAATAAAATATTTTGTTTGCCTATAAGACTGCAGTTGTAATATTGTCAGTGGCTTTGGCATGGGTGTTAATTAACTATGAAGCAGAATTTGCATTTTCTGAGAGCAGAGCAAATAGACAGAAATAACAATTTTATTTCATATTTTATATGATTGATGGATAGTGTTTCAATTGAAATATAGGATATCAAGAAAAAAAATATGTATAAAAGTGATTGAAAAAAATAAGGATTAACAACTTTCTTTGCAGTTGACTAAAATCAAAAAAAAAAAACGTTAAATAATAAAAAAAAAGAATTGATATGTGAACTTAATTTATCTTAACTCAACTTTAAAAATATAAAAAGACTTTCAAGTGGGTATTTAAATAGTAATGTCGGTTGCATTTTAATTTCCTGTCCCTAATCGCCAACACCCGATAAGCAATTTCAAAGTAAAAAAGCGAATTTTCATTCAAATATTGGTTCGCATATACGGAACGGTTGCGAAATTATTGGTGACAGCGACATAGCGATAATGTGGTTTTGAGTGCACTTAGATGTAATTTAAATTGAACATTTTAATGCTGGAAATGATTATTTATTTATAATTTATGTCCGACATGCTTTTATTAAAAAATTATTAAGTGGTTCTTGATAGTTAAAAGGTGTATTTGATTTGGGCAACATTTTTAATTGTGAGGGTGCCGCAAAGTGTTTAAAAAGCGGAATAAGGAAGGTCGAATTTTTGTTGTAAACACATATATGACGGCTAGCTACACGACTCTACGACTACAAATGTTGCAAGCGGCAATTGCAGTCGTGTAGTCGTACAATTGTGGTCGTATAGTCGTACAATTGTAGTCGTGTAGTCGTACAATTGCACAATTGTTGTTTGCAACATTTGTAGTCGTGTAGTCAGCTATTTAGATATGTTGAAAACGACATAATAATCAACTGAATAATAATAATAATGACGTTTTTAATAAATAAAATTTAAAATTAGAATTGCAGCAACCTCTTTCAATACGCATTCTTTTCTTTATATTTTTATCAGCTAAAACCCGGCGTTCTTCGATACGTCTATCTTTGTAAAGGGTCCGCCAAATACTTTTTTTTTTTTTGAAAATGCTATAAAAAAACTACGGAATATTTTCTCAAATTTCTTTTTTTATTTGAAAGTACAATCCTTCCGGTTAATAATGGAAAACAATTTCATTCAAATGATTGCTCGGCTGGGTATGCAGTAGGCTACACGATCGATCCAATTTTTAAGCACATTATCGATTGTGTGCAGCTGTATTTCACCAATGGCTTCACGAATATTGTCCTTTAAAGCGTCAATTGTCTCTGGCTTGTTGGCGTAACACTTATCTTTGACGGCACCCCACAAATAATAGTCCAACGGTGTCAAATCGCAGCTCCGAGGTGGCCAAACGACATCAGCTCTGCGGCTGATAATGCGATCTTCAAAAACAGGGCGCAAAACATCTAGTGTAGCATGTAGCGCCGTCCTGTTGTAACCAAATGTTGCTAATATCCTCTTCTTCAATTTTTGTGAACAAAAATGCGTTCAACATGGCCCGATAACGATCGCCATTGCCTGTAACGGCCACTCCTTGTTCATTTTCGACTTATGCCTCTGGACCAAAATCCGCTCTAGTATAGCTATTTTAGCTCTTTTACATCAAATCTAGCGTTTTAGTACCTTATTCATTTCAATTTAGTGATTTTTTTTCAAATGTTAAGTTAACATTACTGTTCACAACATAATTTTAACTCTTTCATTTAGGTATGTCACTTCAGCAACGCCCAACGCTATAATTTAGGTTTTTCAGTAACTACTGATGGTTTGTGCTAAGCTTTACGTTTATAACTTTAAAATATTAATCACTGAACATTTAGTTTTGATCTTAAGATAATGGGTCGATTATGGATGGCAACCGAACTTCAGTTGCGTTGGCGAACGGCAACCAGAAATTTGTAGTTGCCTAAATAGCAATTGGAATAAATACATTTTTAGTTGCTAGTTGCCATACGTAATGCAATTTTTGACAATTGACAACGCAACTGAAGTTCGGTTGCCATCCATAATCGACCCATAAATTTTAAAAATTAACAAAGGAGCTACACGACTTATGATAAACATTTAATGCAGAGGTGGAAATGACAATATTACTCATACGCCCAAGTAGTAAACAAAAACAGAATAGCAGACCACTGCCTCGTATTCAGTGTTGCCGTTTTGGTTATTTTTTTTTACCAAATTTGGTCATTTTTTCTTTGATGTGTAGATGTGTACTTTTTTCCATTTTGGTTACTTTTTCTTGAAGTAAAGCAATAAAGATAATGATTTATTTTAATGCTTATTACCCCGGTATTGAGTGTATGACTGTAAAAACGAGATTTTTGACAAAATTTGTCCTTTTGTTGCCAGTATGCTATGACATTTCCCATTCTTCTGGTAACATATGGATTTCTTGCTAAAAAAAAGTGTAAATTTTTTGAGGCCAACATCGAATCGAGCCAATTTCTTACAGTCTGTTCTAAAGTAAAAGTCTGTTCGATAGAAACAAATGGTAGTCTGACGGGCAAGATCTGGATTATAAGGCGGCTGAAACTATTTCTTAAATAGTTACAATGGATCTTTGAACCTTTGGCCGAGCGTTGTACTAATAGATCTATTTTGATTGCCAATAAGGATTGGATGCCGCTAAACATTTTTCCATATTGACTAGCTTTTTGAGGTCGAAAATAATTTTCATAGAGTAATGCCTTCAATTCATCATCTCAAAGCATTTTTGCTTGATCTGGGAGGTCTTCCTTTTTTATGTTAAAATCAAATCATTACTTCTGAACTGCATAAATACACGTTCAAGATGAGCTTTAAAAAGATCAATCAGAGCAAAAAGACTTCGTTGTTTATACTATTTCGTTCAGTGGCTAAGTGAGAATAAATATCAGACATATTTCACTTCAACGCTATTGTTTGGTTCGGGTATTTAGCGATTCATTAAGATATCTGTTAGTAAATACTATTGAGATAAAATTATCCACAAATAAATTTTAAAACTTCATCATAACTCATCATATTGTGCGCAGTTTGTTACTACATAGTTACAATGTTTAGAACAAATAGGAGAATTGCCACATCAATTGTTATGCCAGATTTTTTAAACCAGTCTATATTCAGTCAACACCGCTATAAATTCCATACATAAAATTATATTTTATTGTCTTTCGTATTAAAATTATGATTTAAAATTTTGCTTATTTTTCGGTTAATTTATTGAAATTTGCTTACAAAAAATTCAAAGTTGTGGCAACGCTCTTCAAAAACAGAAAAGCAGACCACTGCTAAAAGAGACTTTTTCTTCGTGTCTCATTTAAGCAATTTAAATCAATTAAAAAATTATATATTATTCACCGTTTTTCCTATTGTCGGCGTCGAAACAAAACGACATGATTTTGAGTTTTTTACTTCAAATTCTTGTTGTCGTTATCGAAGATTATCGATGACTGGTTAAGTACGAGGGCGGATTGATATTGAAGCTACCTAAGTAAGAAAATAACATGTTTTTTTTTTTCAAAAACCATTCATTTCTCAACATAGTCTCCTTTTAGCTCAATACACTTAGTAAGACGATTTTCCAACTTTTTTATACCGTCTGAATAATACGATTTTGTGAACTCCTCAAAATACGCATTAGTTTCGGTAATCACTTCTTCGTTTGAGATGAATCTTTTTCCTGCGAGCCATTTTTTCAAGTTTGGAAACAGGAAAAAGTCAGTAGGGGCTAAATCTGGACTATAAGGTGGATGATCAACCAATTTGAAGTGGATTTCTCGTAGTTTTAGCATCGTATCTAATGCTGTGTGAACCGGTGCGTTGTCTTGAAGAAAGAGCACTTTTTTCTTGTATAAATGTGGTCGTTTTTCCTTGATTGGATCAACCAATTGCTCCAATAATGCACGATAATACTCTCCTGTGATTGTGGATCCCTTTTCAAGATAATCGATGAGCAATATTCCGTGTGCACCCCAAAATACAGTGGTCATAACCTTGCCAGCCGAATTCGCTGTCTTCGCCTTCTTCGGAGCACTACCACCAGCTTCCAGCCACTGCTTCGATTGATTTTTGGTTTCAGGTGTGTAGTGGTGGACCAACGTCTCATCAACAGTTATTAATCTAAGCCAAAAATCAGCAGAATTATGCTTAATCATCTCCAAACACCGCTGTGAAGTGATCTGTCGAACTCGTTTTTGTTCAACACTGAGCAAACGCGGCACACATCTTGCCGATAGCTTTTTCATATGCAAATGTTCATGCAAAATGGTGAACACACGTTCATATGATATGTTTACCATTTCAGCAATCCCACGTATTTTGACCCGGCAATCATTCATAACGATATCGAGAATTTTCTTGATATTTTCTTCAGTAACCACCTCTTTTGGCCTTTCTGTTGATGGTCTTGTTGCAGTGCTTGTTCGGCCCCGTTTAAATTCAGCAATCCAATATTTTACCATATAATCTGACGGAGCAGATTCGCTGTAATGTTTATCAAGCTTTTCTTTTGTCTCTTTCGCCGTTTTGCCTTTCAAATAATAGTGTTTAATCACTACACGAAATTCACTTTTTTCCATTTTCTAAGAAACACAAAAGTTGCTTACTTCAAACGACTACAACAAATAAACTAATCGATAAATTTGGCTGACGTTTAATAGATCGTAATTTATAAGAAAGAAAAAGTTTTTGTGTTTGTGCTGCCATCTAGCGCTAGGTAGCTTCAATGTCAATCCGCCCTCGTACGAGTATATTTTGCATTCTACAAGAAAATGTGACGACGTTATTGTGTTTAAACGACTTTGATTTTGTCGTCACCATTTCTGGTAACGACTTCGGTTGATTTAAAGCAAAAAATGAAAAAAAAAATCGAAAATCGCAGAGGCAATGTTCCCAGTAATTTTAAAGAACAGTGGGAAGATGTTGGCAAGTCATTAGATTCTCTTGGCCAGCCGATTAGATCTGGAGATGGATGGCAAAAGGTATGAAATAATAAGTAAAAAATTAAATTTGTTAATACGTTTGGCGAGGCTTAAAGTTTAAAGTTAAGAAGAAATTGGTCGCCAACAAAACTGAGTATCATGCAATGGGCGGAGGGATATTTAACCAGTTCACTTTTAGCCCGCTGGAGGAAGCTGTTGCAAATCAGCTGCAATTTAAAAAGTAATAATACCCTGAGGGAGATGTTCTGGGAATTCCGAGACAAAATGTTCCCAATAAATTAATGGAGGCCGAAGTGGAAATACCTAATTGGTCAAGGTCGCCGTCATTTTCTTGTAGAATGATAAATTGCTATCAACGTTGAAACAAAGTGATATTGTCTCACAAATGACGGCGGCATTGACGCCGACAACTGGAATAAGGGAAAATATAAAAAATCATCTCAAAATGTCCTCCTTTTACCAAATCAGTCTTAATTTTATGTAAAAAAAATTCCTTAATGTCATGCTTTTTTAAACCCGTAATTTGTTTTAATAATTTTTTTTTTTGTGTTTTTTTTTTTTTGTCAGTTTTTATTGTCCTCTCATTTTAATTCTAATTTCTTTATTACTCGCCTTATCATCTTAAAACGAAATTAAAACCACAAATGACAGAAAACCAACAGCCTTAAGAAGAAACAGACAAGACAAACAAAGTCGAAAGTCGGCTCATTTAACGTATAATTTGTGTTCTTCTTCTGCTTCTTAAAATGAACTTTGGTAAGAATATAAAAACAAAACAAAAACAAAGCAAAAACAAATCATAAAATTATAAATAATGACATCGTCGTTAACAGGTCGTAATCAGAGCCACTAATTTTAATCATTTATTTAGATAAACATGAGCAATTTGTTTTTGGAATTTTTTTTCAAAAGAACTTTACAAGCAATAATTCCATGGTTGTATGTAACAGCATGTGTGTTGTTGCTTTTTAATTCTAAAAATACTGAATTGAAAATGTCATAAACCTTAAGATGCTTATATTTCTTTATCTATTTGCTGCCATATGTTACCAAAAATAACAGTTGCCAAGAGGATTTATGTTTATTGTTGGTTTTATTCAATTTTTTTTTCAATTTTATTTGCAACTATCATTTGTTGTAAAAAAACAGATATTTATAGAAAATAACACATTAGACGTTGGCAAAAAGCAAAAGGATTTCTCAGAATTTGTTGACCTCAGGATTAGGCATAAAATCTGTTGGATCTCCATGCTACGTACATACAAAGAATTTGATATAAATTTTAATTTTACAGGACTAAAAAAGAAATCTTTCAAAACAACCAATTTTTTCTTTATTGAGATTTAAACGAGCTCCAACAGCTTCAGTCAGAACGCACTTGTTAGCAGCATTATGCACTTTAAGTCTTCAGTTTCCGCCTACCTAAAGATTTTTATTCTTTTTAAGCTTCTAGAGATTCCAACTAGAGACTTCTAGCCTATCAGAGCAGAGAAAGTTTCCTAGGTTTAGGGTGTGAAGTGAGGTGCCAATTTACACATGATATATAACCTACACATATATCGTGTGTGTTACTAGTTACGCAAGGAAATTACGCGCGGCAAAATTTCAACATGAAAATAAAATCACCTGCACAAACAATTTCACTGTTCAAGCAATTTGTAAGAATATTCGAAATAGAGGCAGAAAGAGAGTCGAAGCCAGATATTGTCACCTCTCTTCCCGCGTTTAGACTTCGACTTCTATACAGAAACTCGAAGTGCATAAGAAGCGTCCTAATTCTGAACTTACCCCAAAGACAGTTAAATTCCGCATCGTACATTTCACGAGGTTGCTGGCATTAGTACACAATTTCATTGTAAATGTACATTGCAAAACCCCTATAGAAATCAAAAAGGAACAGAAGGTAATACCCAGGGATATGAAAATCCTATGGATAAGCATTTTCAGAAACCTAGGTTTCCGGCCTATGAAGACAAATGTGCGCATATACAGAAAAGAAATTGCTCTTAATGCGCGCACGTTGCAAAATTAGATGCAAAAGTGAACCGTCATCGGGGAAATAGATCAATAAAAATCAAACGACCAACCACCCAATGCGGACGACAAGGAAGATGAATGTTGCTAACTGACTATTCAACTGGCTAACAACAATCATTCCCACGAAGTTCGTACCGCAGGTTGAAGAACTAACGAGCAGAGAGGAAAGGAAAAAAAGAACAATAACACTAGCGAGGGTGACATAAAAGCCCTAAGTCTGGATAAAAGTAAGCACACACACAAGGTAGCATTTAATCACTTTTAATCACTTTTAATCACGAGCTTGTAATGGAATTGGATATAAGCATAGGCACCCTAATTGCCACGGTTAGTTTGGATATCTCTCAGTGGATTTATAAAGAGAGTCAATCCAGTTGCCAGCAATATAGAACAGGCGGTATCGCTAGGCTCTGCTGAAAACTAGCAGCTGTCTTCTTTCCTCAAATCGCATGCCTATTAATCGCACTGTTGCAATTCTTCTTTCCTTTGCCTCATTGGAAGACATGCAGATAGTCCACGCCTGACTTCTGCGGAAGCTGTAATTCAAAACAGGGGGAAGACTATCTTACATCTCATGTGCCAGTGCCCAGTCATTGCAGTAAACGACGAAGATTCCTGGTCTTTCACTTATTTGATTGAACTCTTCATGATCTTCGAATTAGCTTTTATGCTTGTGATATCACAAGGCGACCAACTTCTCAACCTAAGGCTTCTAGAACTTATTTTAACAACAAGAATACAATGCTAAGAAACCTTAATCTTAGGTCACTATTTACAAGTCAGTCATGTATCATCAACAAGACGTTTCTAGCTCTGTATTGTGCAAACTCAGATTAATCTATTTGCACCGCAATAGCATTCTTTTTCTTACCATTTGCGGATTTTAAGCTTTATCTTGTAAGCTTCTATTAGAATGTCTTCATTAAGCGACAGATCAATAAACTAGTCTAATAAGAGCATTTTACTAAGCAATGATTCTACAATTCTCTACAACTAACTTGTAAGCTGAAAACCAGAGAAAATCGATTGTGTTCAAGAAATATGAAGCATTTGGGAAAAGTGGATAGACGTACACATGTTATAAGATTTCAAAAGCTTCCACTATGTTTTAGAGAATATTCCTATTCATTTACGCTATTTGCTTCGTATCAATAGAACCCCCACCCTTTCTAATCGACGAATATTTATTGTTGCGCTTCTCGGAAAGCAACATGACTTGCTAGAGCAACAGAACTATAAGTTTCAAATTACTTTTATGAATTTTTCACCAGAATTTATATTTTATGTTATGTTATGTCATCAAATTTGATGCCATTTAATAATTAAAGCTAAATATCATATAAAAGGGGAATTTATTGCATTTACCGGATACATATAAACATGAAATAATGGTTCGATTTTTATTAAAAAATTTGCTCCATTAAAATAACATTACAGACATACTCGATTTTAATCGTTATAATTAAAGGTGTGTATAGGACTGCCTTTTAAAATTATTACACAAACATACAATAGTAAATCTCTCCTCCCCGTTATGGTAATACATACTGACCTTGAATTTAATATACGTACTTATGTACACCGCAATTACTGGATGGATGTTAAATAAAATTATCAATAAATATGTTGATTTTTACAAATTGAACATAATCATTGATTATCATATTAATTGCAAATTAAATCTTTATTTCCTCCTCATGTTTATTAACATCGATTGTCAATGATGGTGTTAAATAAACCAACAAAAATAATACAATAAAAGTAAGGGGAAGTGTTTTCTAACATCCTAAACGCATTTTCACACGCCAATGAATAGAAAAAGATAAAAATAAAATTTGTAATGTAGCAAAAACAGATAACACACACTGTTATCGGCTTAAAAGAAACGAAATATACACACATACAACTACACAACAACAAAAAAAAGATTGAAAGGAAACGGAAATAAAATAAAGCAGAGATTCTCTAACGCTTTCAAACCGATACACGCACAGATGAATATAAAAACGAATGCTAAAATGGCTACTAAATGCATACAAATTAACAAAAATATAAAACATAAACAAACTCTCACAAACACACACTCAAAAACGTTAGAGAAAATATACTCTCGCTCTCTTTCTCACGTAAAAATGTAAATATATTCCTCTCGCACATACACACTTTATGTGTTACAAAGATAAAACATAAAAAATTGTACGGGTGTAATAAGCACACCCACACACCTGTAAACACGTTAAGAACTAAAATCAACAATTCAAGTCGAAAAAACATCTCTTTTTTTATTTCACTCTCTTTTCTCTCCTGCACTCTTCCCCACTGACTATCTATTTTTCTTAAGTATTTTTGTTTTCATATTTTATTTTTATATTTATTACAGGCCTACGATGTGATATATCAACATAATTTTGGTCATTATGTATGGAGTTATTGTATTTCGGCTTTGGTATCTAATTGAACCAACGGATTCTAACAATATCTCACCTATTGGCTTCGATGTCGTTAAAAGTGAGTCACTAAGTCTAAACAAAGCTGGGCAATTCCATTCAAAACACTCGAAATTGTTTTCAAAGTAGAAACGCTAAGAACGTTTTTCGCGTCCTTTTAAGTCTTTGCGTTTTTATTATTTTACCGTCTATACTGACGGTTTTAAACCTGTGAACAGGGTGTCTTTCAACCTCCCGGAGGCTTCCGGAAATTAATAGCAAGAATCATCAATGAATGTTAAAGAAAAGAATAAATTCATATTAATGAGGATATGAAGGAAATCTTTCATTGTTATTATTTTAAGTCCTGCTAATTATACATAAGCGCCTGTTTCTTTATGGCACATTTAAAATTTCGTTTTTTTTTTTTTTTTTTTTTTTTTTTTTTTTTTTTTTGTAGTAAAAAGATATGAAGACCCTTGAGAATAGTAAATAATTTTTAAGGATATAAGTCATATAAGTTGTGATCGACTTATAAAAACCGATATTAGTTCGTGACACAGCTACATGTTTTCTTTTCTTTTTTTAATACTCACTTTTTGTATTAGTTTATAGTGTAGGGTACTGAATATTCGGACTTTAATATTCTGTCTTGGTTTTATATTGCCAGAAACTACGTTTAATCGCGTTACGTGTTATGCATGTAATTTTACACTCGTAGAGTTTTTGTAGTCGTTCTGTTTCTTTGTTATTTGATTATTTGCTCTGCTTACACCCTAACACCTCCGTTTCATAAGCATAAAAATAACATTAACAGAGTGGAAAACTCATCAAGGCCGTTACTCTCTTATAAACTCTACTGCTTATATTGTAAGACAAACAACAAAGCAGATATTTCACATTTACAGTTAAAACAATAAAAAAATAATAAAATTTAAGCCTCCAGCAGCATAAACTCTTGTTTTATTATCTTTTCACTCTCTGTTGCTTTCTGTTACTTTCCCTCTTGTGGTATAATCCTCCATATAAACATCCTTTGTTGTTTACTTGTGGGTCATTTGTGTCCATCTAAAACTATTTGTAAATGCAAATGTATGCTGCTGCATCAGTGGCAGGCTGGCAGGCAGCAATAACCGCAAGGCTTTAGGTGGGAGAGTGGTAGTTCGATAAACGTGGGTGAGACACTGTTGTTTTGTATTCGCTGAAGGAATTTGACTTTCTTGTCTAATAAAGATTAATTTTATGGCCTTAAATAATGGCACTGCAGTGCTGCTGTAGCTTATTGGCTGTCATGGACAATTTTGTTGTTGCTACAGTGGTTTTAAAAAAAATACTACATTTTTTAGGAGAATATAGCTTTTACCCAACAGCTGTCAAAATATTCGGTAAGTTTTCGCATTTCGCAAGTTGTAAAATACTGATACGAACATAAAAATGCCTAAAGAAAAGATACACCAACACTAGTACATTTGAAGCTATAAAGCTTTATTGTTGGACTTTAATCTCCTGGTTTGTGTCAAGGCTATCAATGTATCGCCCTGTTGTCTGTGTTATCAACAATGTTACCAATTGTGTATTGTACGGTGTTATCAGTTCAATTTCTATGTATTTTGATTTTGCATTTTAAATAAACGGACATGAATAGAAAGTTGTAGTAAATACACGAAGCTTCGAAATTCGTACCAATTATATATAAAGAGGCGGCACTTTATGCTTATATGAGTCAGTTATAGTTTAGCAGTCATAGTATGAAGTCGTACTAAGAGTAAATATTGAGTAAATTGGTGTATCAAGCGGATATTAAATAAGTTGGATACTGTATAGTTATAGTTATATAAAGTGGAAGGTAAAACATTAAATTCGCTGTATTTATTTTATATTACGCAATTTTAAAGAACTCAATCGTTTTAAAAAAAATTAAAACGTGGCTCAATTATGAAAGCTTTAATACCATAAAAGGCAACGTAAGTATAGGTAACTTTAAGTTGACAACACTGCTTTATTTAAGCTTTTTGTTTATTTTAATTTTTTATAAAGCAATGGCTCTGTTCGTCAAGCTTATTGTGCACATCGGTTAAATGAGTTTTGGTTGCATTTTTGGTTGAATGGGTACGTAAATAAGCACAATTGTCGCATTTGTAGTAAGGAAAATGATTGTTTGGTGCGCTTTATGGGCTGGCGGAGCCAAACGATGATGGTCAGAATATTACTGTCAATGATGAACGGTAGAGGTACACGATTCGAAATTTTTTCGTACCTCAATTAGCTGACATTCATCTTGCTGACATGTGGTTCCAACAGTACGGTGCCATATGCCACACGGCGCACGCTACAATTGATTTAAACTTTTGATGAAAGAGAAAATTTTGATGAAAGAGTAATTTCACATAATGGTCTACATAATTGGCCACCAAGACCGTGTAACTTAACCACATTTGACTATTTTCTTTAAGGTTATGTAGTCGTCTGTCTATGTAGATAAAACATAAATAATTGAATACCTGGAGCTCAACATTAGAAGAGTTATTGGCGCAATATGGCCGCATATGCTGCGAAAAGTTTGTGACAATTGGTGTTTCAGATTCCGCCTAGTAACGCGTCAGGCGTAGCGGCCACATGACCGAAATGATATTGAAATACTAATTTTATAAAACGTTCTATCCAACAAAGCCACTTTCATTGATATTATAAAATATATTACAAAATATATTTCTCTGTTTTATTATGAACGTGTAACAAAACACCGGTATAATTTCCTGTGTGTGAAAATAAATTCGAATTTGAAAAGCCAAGACACCAACCTTACCTTTTCAACATGCCCAAATTTTGCGTGAACAGAGTACTGTTAAGAGATAAACAGTGACTACATGGAAAATGTAAAATATCTTCAAACGATAAGTGGACATTTCGGGAAAATATGAAGGTGGTCCCATATATGTCCAAGGGGTCTACAAGACAGTCCATATAGTGGTAGGTCTGGAAAAATTTCCGGATTTGAGAAAAGAGAATTTTAAAAATTCCACTTATGCTCTAAAAAAAATTTATCCTCTTTAATTTGCTTATAGTCACTGTTAATCTCTTAACAGTACTCTGTTAACGCAAAATATGAGCATGTTAAAAAGTATGGTTGGTGTCTTGGCTTTTAAAATTCTAATTTATCATCACATACATTACAATTTCAGACTTTAGGGTTTGCGTATAGTATCCGCTTAAGTTTTACTGTAACTTCTAAACGCCATTTCTCTACCGTGTGTTTCTTTACCATAATTTTGTAATTCATGGAATAATCTTAACTAAAATCCATAAAAGTTGCGGTTAAGTTGTAAAAAACTTTGTTTTTGCAATTTGCGTTGACACGCTAATTGCTTTCTAAAAGAAAAAAATCGAAAAAATCCCATTAAACTTTTAATTGACTCAACAAAAGTAATCCTCTTATATACTCTATACTCTACAAAACTCATATTTCTGTGATATTAGGAAAAGCGGGAAATATTAGGAAGAGTGGCGAGGGAGAATAATAATTTATTATTCATATGACATTTTTTATTGCATTTTATTTTCTATTTAATCATTTAATATTTATAACCGAATAACCAACCTGGTGTAAATGACACTCGATTAACATGTCACATGATATTGTTCACTAAGTAGTGGAAGCAGTATATTTAAGGATGCAAATTAGTATGCCATTAAGTCATTATCATCATCATTGTTACTATCATTTAAATATTATTACTCTATATTTTAATTTTTGCCATATCTTTCTTATCGATTTTTATTTTTATTTTTTTGTTCTTTTTATTATTTTTTAGTTCATACACAGAGGACTCCATTAAAAAGACATTTTTATGACGACAATCACTCTACAATATAACCTATGCAAGCTGTCTAACATAAATGGCTACCAGCACTATTAGAGATAAATGGGATGGAAAGAGAGTTCAACTACAAAAATATAGGAAAAGTATATAAAATGATATGGAAGTCATTATAAAAATAATGGTGGTGTCTAAGAAGATGGAAGACTGAATAAAATAGTTTATTAATTTACTATATAAACCTTTTATTTCATTAAGCAGACAACTACTGTTTTGATGTAAATTGTTAATAAAAAAAACACAAATTTTTTATTTCTTTATTGAAGGCCTATTTGTTAAGATTAAAAACAATTAATACAAGCTCTTACACATCAGTAAAATGTAGTTGTACTTAACCCTAACGATACTACACACGTTGACTCTTGACAAGGGTATATGCAGCGGATATTGCAGTTTTAAAGGTAAAACCTGGCAAAATGTTGTTCGATTTCTGTACAAGAACTTGATGCGTTTATTGCAATTTCTGCAATGGTCATGGGTATAAGCGGTACCAGCGATTTTTCTCCTTCAGATATTTAGGGATCTCACAGTCCTCCATAATAGAAAGAATCGTTAATCGCTATTGATATCAGCAAATGATGTACTACGCGTAATATGTACGTTGTGATAATACTTTTATAAGATCAGCACGTAACCGAACAGACGGTCCAACCTTTGATATATGAAATATGTCGATAACAATCTACGGTCTGTTATATATATAGGGTCTTCCATCTAACGTTTTTTTTTTCTCAACTAGTGCTTATTTCGTGAATGGTAACACTTAGCTCATGTCTGATTTGACCGATAATTAGTTTTATCCTTCCGCTGAACGAATATGGTTGTGTATACGCTTGAACAATGCTGGGAATATTGGCTTGCGATCGACTTACAGAAGATGCCGATTTTGCCAAAAAAAAAAAAAAAAAAATCATCTTTTCAGATGAAGCTCATTTTGATCTTGGCGGGTATGTAAAGAAGCAATATTGTCACATTTGGGGCACAGAAAACCCGCACGCATACATTGAAAAGCCGATACACCCAAGACGAGTCACTGTTGGGTACGGATTTTGGTCCAGAGGCATAATTGGGCTATTTTTCTTTGAAAATGAGCAAGGAGTGGCCGTTACAGTCAATGGTGATCGTTATCGGGTCATGTTGAACGAATTTCTGTTCACAAAAATTGAAGAGGAGGATATTAGCAACATTTGGTTTCAACAGGACGGCGCTACGTGCTATACAGCCGAAGCTACACTCGATGTTTTGCGCCCTGTTTTTGAAGATCGCATTATCAGCCGCAAAGCTGATGTCGTTTGGCCACCTCGGAGCTGCGATTTGACACCGTTGGACTATTATTTGTGGGGTGCCGTCAAAGATAAGTGTTACGCCAACAAGCCAGAGACAGTCGACGCATTAAAGGCCAATATTCGTGAAGCCATTGGTGAAATACAGCTGCAGACAATCGATAATGTGCTTAAAAATTGGACGGATCGTGTGGGCTACTGCATGGCCAGCCGAGGCAGCCATTTGACTGAAATTATTTTCCATTATTAACCGGAAGGATTGTACTTTCAAATAAAAAAAGAAATTTGAGAAAATATTCAGTAGTTTTCTTTTTAGCATTTTCAAAAAAAAAATATTTGGCGGACCCTATATTATCACAAAATAATATAATAATATAATAAGATAAAGTAAATGATAAACGGCCATTACACCTTGACATTACGTAAAGGCACTTGTCTATATACGATGAGTTATTCGCGAAATACAACTGCATATGCTGCGAAAAGTTTGTGACAGTTGGTATTCCAGATTCTGCTTAGTAACGCGTCAGCCGTAGCGGCCACGTGACCAAAATCATATTTAAACATTAATGTCATAAAATTTTCTATCCAACAAAGCCTGTTTCATTGATATTAAAAATATATTTCTTTGTTTTATTATGATATAAGCTTGTGTAACTGAAAAAAAAAAAAAACACCCGATACCTATAGTGTGATCAATCATGACCGACTATTTATTATTTTCTAAATTGTTTTTATTTTTTTTTTAAATTTATTCACAATATTTTGTCCCACCTACACCTACCATTACCATCACCATCCTCCAATTTCTCTTCAAACACATAAACTAAGCGCCAAAAAGGATCGCATGAGAGCAAAAAAAAAACCCCGAAATGCCATAAAATATTTTATGAATCTTAAGGCATTTAGAGGTGTTGCGTGTTAAATTGTAAATCAAGCGTAATAAAAGGCAACAAAATTAATTAAATTTTAATGTCAAAACGAAGGAAAAAGAAAAAAGAAAATCTTAAATAAAAATACAAACACACATTTGCACATACTCTCATAAGAAATTGTTTATTGGCCATTAAAAAAAAAATGCGCCAATAAGAATAACAACAACAAAAATAGTTTTGATTTTACGCTATAAACTAAGTGAAGATATAGGCCGGCGGCCAAGACCAACACCATCACATCATCACCATTATCGTCATCATTATCATTTTAGCCTATTGGCAACAACAATAGTGTTATGGTGGCATTAATTTTTCGATTTTTTCCGATTATTTTTTTATTTTTATTCTTGATCGATGAGATTTTTTTTTAAATTTTTTGTGGCATTTTTATTATTTTTGACAGCTTTGCCATCATTAATTTATTTTCTATTTAAATTAAAATTTAAAAAAATTATGTTTTTTTTTTGTTTTTTGCAAAATAAATATAAGAAAAATAATTGAGGCCTATTGAGAAGTCAATATGGGTAATATCATAATGAACAAGAGCACTTTTAATTATTTTGTGTAAAGACTTCCCCTAATCAGTTTTAATTGGCTTATAGGCATGAGACGCAAAAATTGTTGTTTAAGTTTTTTAAGAACTTTTTCAATAATTAAAATACAACTTGTAAGTATAAATATACTTAATAATCGCTTAAGAAATCTATTCTAGATAATGTAAGTCAAGATCTCCACTGTACATGTACGGGCATATAAATGCACGAGCACAAAAATACTATCTTTGATACCAGACAAGGTGCTGCATGAAAGAAGTATTTTTTTCTCTCCGTCACTGCTCTAGGTAGCATACTGACGTTCCATAAAGCATCCGCTACTTTGTTACAGTTTCCGTAATCAAGTTGATTTTCTAACTAAAGAGATGTTTAATCTATTATGGTTCGCATCCATATGATTGTGTATTATGGTAAAAGTCCTTGCTAAGTGGTGGTCGTGGTGGTGGTGAGTCTTACTTAGTATTATAATTTTTTCCAGTAGGTGGCGTTTTCTCCTGATCATTTATCGGATATTTGCCATTGGAAGCAGGTTAAAGTCTCTTTATTAAACACTCGAAACCGCAATTAATTTTTTTTCGTCATGTCCTCTGCTGGGATTCGAGCCTAGGCCTTTTGTGTTATATGCCTGCGCTCTAACCAACATACCACGCCTCCCTCATTATGAAGGATGTATTAAAGGCAAATTTACCGACACTACTAGTGTGAAACTATGCTGCATTTAATTACCCCTGCTCTTCAACATGGTTTTGGACAAGATCATGAGTAGAGCAACCGGTGAGGGGAGAGGAATTTTGTGGGCGACACATGTCTAATATAATGAGTATTAATTCTTCCAATGACATGGAATTCGCCATAAATGGTGAGGACCTAGAAGATTTTTTCAAATTTAGCTACTGCAGGTTATTTGGCATTCTAAGGCCCATAGACGGATCCCTTTTTAACTTAAGTACGGCACTCAGGAGATGACCGATACTCATGCAGTGCATTGTGCTATGAAAATAGGGTGTGGGAAGGAGGATAGAGGGAGTAGTGTAATTTATCTATACATACTGGTCCCCATAACTAAAGCAACTTATGTTACTCAGCGACGTTTTGGCCAATATAATGCCTTAATGTCTATATTGACCAAAACGTCGCCGTATAACGTTAGTTCCTTTAGTTATGGCCACCAGTGTATATGTATATATCAGGTGATTTTTTAGCAACTTGCTTTTTGGCAACAATGCTTTTGCCAGCTCAACTGTTCATGTTACTGTCGAACATGTTCAGCTTGGTCTATAATTTTACCATAAATCGACTTACAAACTAACAACGCTTACAGATTATTAAGTTTTATTATCACAATTCAAGCTCGGTTACGAACTTTTGTAACGGCATATTGTGTTTAGCGACGAAGCCCATTTCTGTTTGAATGGATAGATGAACAAGCAAAATTTCCGTATTTGGTGCGAAGAGCAATCAGAAGTATTGCAAAAACTACCCATGCATCCCGAAAAAAGCACTGTTTGTTATGGATTATGGGCCGATGGCATCAAGACCACGGCAGGAACGCTACCGTGAATGGCGAGAGCTACCGTGCGATGATAACAATTTTTTTTTTTTTGTGCTTAAAATGGAAGAGCTGAACTTGGCTGACGTGTGGTTTCAACGAAACGGTGCCGCATGCCACACAGCACAATTGAGAAGCGAGTTCGGTGAGCAGTTGGTATTATATTTAAAAAAAACCCGGGTGGGTTTTTTATTTAAAGGTTGTCGTAGTTTATTTAAAACAGAAATAGGTGCAATTAACGTATTGGGAGTACAAATTTATTTGTTCTGTTTTTGACGTCAAACAGATAATAAACAGATATTAACAACTACACTTCTGACCCAATTTCCAAGTCCCGTCTCAGAAAAACTTCTCGCCTTTTAAGGCGCTCCAACTTTGAAGTCGGTTTTTATATTGCTTCAAAAGAACTGATTCGGTAACATGTTAAAAGATAAGCTCATATCTCCTTATAAGTCCTAAATAGTTTCTGAAAATGTAGGCCGTAAATCGAAATGCCTTTAAACGAGATGAATATGTATTGCATTTGCTTCCCTTACACTTTTTTTTTTTTAACGGAGAATCCACATTTTTTTAACTGTAGAACGAGGTAAATTGCGCTTAAAGCGAATGTGTTCCATAATACAAACAGGTCGTTATAGCGAAATGCCATGTAAAGAATGACTGTATAAAGAGATGTGAGTATATTGTATTCGTCGCAACAGCCGACGGAGCAATGTTCGAAGAATACAGCGGTTGTGGCATTTAATCGTTTCTAATAATTGTTTTGAAACTTTTGAGACAAGAGGTCGGGTGTTATCACGCAAAAGAATAACTTAATCATGTCTGTCACCATTCAAGCGAAGTAATTGCAGTCTGCATCGACCACCCAGTTTTAGCAGCTCATAGTACACAATGACGCCTTAAGCCCACCAAGAATACAAAATTGCATCATAAATACTAAAATAACGTGATCGTATAAACAAGCAAAAAATATTGTCGACTTGAACGAAATTTGGAAGCAAAACTCAATAAAACCCAACAAAAACCATCAGAAAACCCAATAAAACCCTGTGGGTTGGGTGTTCTTTTAAGAAAAACCCGGGTTATTGCCAACCCTGCGGTCAATTGAGTGCGAGTTAATACCTTTAGGCTATTTTTTGTGGGATTATGTTAAGGCGCATGTCTACAGAAGAATTTATTCGTAGGATACCGGCCGATATGTTGGAGAGGATACGACAAAATTGGACTCAGCATACGAACTGATTTAGACGTAGCCGTGGTCAACATTTACACGAAATCGTCTTTAGAGATTTCATGCGTGTTTCTTTTTTAAATCAAATCCTAAAGCTCTTAAAAAATCACCCGATATATGTAGATACCAGAAGTCTATTTATTAATCTATTAGGGCGTTTTACTGTTTTTTTTTTTAACAAAAACTCTTCTAACTTAAGTTAGGTTTTGATGGTTTCTCACTCCTTTCTGGTCCGTATTTAAAAAAAGTTAATTACTTATGTCGTAATTATTTTCTATTATGCTTAAAGCGGTTTCATTATGAAATATATTCGTTTAATTAAATAAAATCTAAAATATATTTAAAACAAAATTTGTTCGCCACTTACACTCATTTCTCACATTCCCCCACAGCTGTAAATTAATTAAAACATCAGAAATACTTCCAACTGACCACTGGTTTAAATACTTTTTCTTTTAGATATTAAAGTAAAAAAAAGTTTGATTTTTTGTTCACCGCAAATATTTTATTTATAAATAGGAAAAGAGAAAAAACTTTAAAACTCTATTAGTTCAAACGGTAAAGCAAACATGATGCAGGCATAAGCCTTTTGAAACTTAAACCCTCAAGAATTTAGTTTTTTACTTTCTCTCTTTTTGTTATTCAACAGTAATCCAGTAATGAAGAGGAATCAAATTAAAACAAAGAATAAAAGAGGAAAAAACAAAAACAACTGATAGACGGGGCAAGCACGACTGCTTCTGGTACCCTAAATGAAAATTTAATTACAACATTCTAACAAACACTGTGCCCTTTTGGTATGGTAAGTAAGACACCCGCCTACTAACCACAAAGTCCTCGGTTCAATACGAGGCCAGACGAGCTGAAAAAAGAAAAAACGGTATCACCTCATAACATTAGCTAGCTAGTAACTGGTTATGAGTATTACTACTATTGAAAACTTCTTTAACTAATTTACCGTTCGGAGTCAGTGAGTCTAAAAATAGAATCGGGTGCAGCTCATTGACTGAGAGAAGTTCGCATGTTCCTTGATGAAATGTTATGGGAATTAATATATATAACAAACGCTTAAGGCTTTCAAACTTTATTCACTTGAAAAGCTTAAATGAAGACCGTTTATAAACAGTATGATTGCGTTGTCATACGTTTTTTTATATCTCCAGAGACACGTTCTTATATAGGTTAAACCACGGGTGAATTCAAAGCGCCTTCAGATATAATATGTTATATGTTCGTCATATGTGAGCACGAATTTCGAAGCCATGTATTTGAACCTGACTTCCATCCTGTTTAAATATTGGAAACTATCTATTCTATTCCTAACGATCTACTTGTTACAAATTTGGGCGGACTATCTATCAGTTAAATTTGAACCAGCGGTTATTTCGAATCTGGCAATATTTATGTCATTCTATTCTGTCACAAAATTGTCTCCACTGAATGAAATGAATCGATTTACGCTTGAACAATGTTGGAATTTATTGGAAATTTATTTCCAAAACAGAGACAATTGGTCGGAAATAGCACAAAAATGTAGTACAAAATTTGGTAGCAGAGAAGAAACTACAGTGCCCGGTATGCGCAAGCTTATTGCCAAAGTTCGTGAAACTAATCTCATTGTTGATGCGCCAAGACGTAAGCGCGCTATTACAGTGGGTACACTGGCCAACGTTCGTGATGCATTTCCGAGATAAGACCCCATACACTTGAAAAAGTTTACGAAAATTAGTCCGATCGAATGGGGTACTGTGAGGCCAGCCGCGGAAGCCATATGAATGAAATAATATTTCATTTATAACCGGAACAATTGTACTTCACAACAAAAAATAAATTTGAGGGACTTCAGTAGGAGTTCAACCGTCCAAATCCTCGGCTACGTCCAACAACGAATTATCCCAATATCCTTGGGGTCACATTTGACAGCCTATTACAGTCCTCAGCGCATGTCACTGCAATTAGTAGCAAGATGTGGAGTTGAAACAAAGTCCTCAAGTCACTAGTCGGCAGTACTTGAGACACTAATAAAAAAAACCTTGTAGGCTACAAGCAAGACAATTGACTGGTCAGTGGTAAACTACACAACGCCCGCGTGGTCTTCAGTAATGAGCCATACAATGGGGAAATCTACAGAGATGTCAAAATGCAGCACTAAGGGCTATTAGAGACTGCGTCCAGAAGACATCGGAAAAACACCTTCACGAAGAATCGAAGACAGCAATTTTTCCTGTGTAACCATCCGAAGGAGCATCCGAATCATCGAATTACACTACGTAAGAGTAACTCTCCGTCTAACAATATCTGAACGTATATAAGACATCTTTAAAAAACATTCATCGTGATATAGTTGAAAATGTGCTAAGATACTACCAATATGTGTCCGGCTTGCGGAATAGGTTCTCATAATGTACAGCATCTGTTTGCTTGTAGTGGAAACTTGATAACTCTGGTTTACAGATTACTTTAGATCAATCCAAGGGATTTGGCTCAACTCCTGTGCCCTGGAAATAGGAGATGAAGAAGGAGAACAAGAAAAGGAGGTAAATGAATGATAATAAAGGTCAAGCTGCTACAACAACAACTAAAATAAGATAGAGACATATCTCACTGGGGCTTCGATCAATTAGGATACCAGAAATAAGCTTTTGGTCTCACTTCGTAGCATAACAATCATCAACCCAGCGAACAAAGGCACTCAATACTGCAACAGACTACACTAACTGAACCGAGCCCTAGTAGTGAAATTGGTGAGGGTATTATCACTAGCATCTCGTCCGCTTCTTATTTATACTTCCATGGCAAAATAGCTCTGTCTCCTACGCGTGCAATCGTCCGCACTGAAATCAGGTTACACCTATTCTACCTTAATTCCTAAAGTTATTATAGTTTCGGCATAAAGTCAGTCCACGCTATCAGTTCTCATCTCACACCAGTAGTACGCTGTATCTACACAAGAATGCATTAAAGGAAACATGTCATGTTAGTCTGAATTCCATGCTTAAGCCGAAGCCAGATTTAAAGCGTTTCTGTACGTATCGGGTGGGTGATTTATCGGTTATTTTGAATCTGGCAATATTTATGTCATTCTATTCTGTCACAAAATTCAGTATATTAGCTCCGCTGAACGAAATGAATCGATTTACGATTGAGCAACGTTGGGATTTATTGGAAATTTATCATCATTTAAAATCATCTTTTGGAATGAAACTCATTTTCATCTTGGTGGGTACGCTAATTAGCAAAATTGCCATATTTGTGGACCCATTACAAGTGACTGTTTGGTGTGGCTTTTGCAGCAGAACATATTTGTTTGAATGTGAGGTCGGCGCAATCATTACGGTCAAGGGAGATATTTATTGCACCATGATGACCGATTTTGTGTGCCCGCTCTTCATGCTATTGATGTGAACGAGGGTTGTTTTCAACAGGATGGTGCAACTTGTCACATTCGATTTATTATGTCAAACATTTGATGGCCGTTAAAGTAGCCGAAATGGCGATGTCAGTTGGCCGCCAAGAAGTTGCGATTTGACACCGTTAGATTATTTTTTGTGGGGCGCCGTTAAAGACAAGTGTTATGCCGACAAACCAGAGACAATACACTCAAAAAGTTTTCACAAATTGGCCCGATCGAATGTGGGCCAGCCGGAACAAATGTACTGTACAACAACAAAATAAATTTGGCAAGACTTCAAACCATTTTTGTTTTATTGCATTTTTAAATTTAAAGTTTTAAATGGCCCACCCACTCTTGCAAAAGTGACTTAAACCTACATTTTCAATTCTCGCGTTCTGATAAATAAAACCAATTACGAACCGAAAATTGTAGTTTCCACCTTGATCTTATAGGCAATATTTGTAAGCAAAGTTTCATCCCGTTGGCGACTCACTGGCAGTGTGATCTCTTCTAAATATTTTTGAAAGTAGGTTTGCCTTGATCGCAACCAAACTCGGTACAAAAGTAGATAAAGAATTTTCTAGGTTCTAAAGAATTATCTAGGCCCTAAAAAGCACAAGCTTTACTAGTTACAAAACGTAATACCGAGTTGATTGGTTCAGTGTTGCACTATTATAGCAGCACAAATTTAATAGACTTTTACCACCTACACTGGGGCACAGTTTAGATATTTTTTTCTGTTTATTATTTGTTTTTTTTTTTTTCTATTTTCGTAAATACTAAAACAAATACTAAAATATTTAAGAATTGAGGTTTAAAGTTCAAAATACAATTGAAACAATAACGGAAACATAATTCCTAAAGGGCTTTCGTAGTTTAGCACATAAAATCTCAGTGTGGTCTTAACAAAACTATAGAGAAAAAAAAAGAAACAAAAACACAGGAAATCATTTCTTTTTTAGGTAACCAACCAACTTAGATGGCCGGCTGGTTAGCCATCTAAGCTATTAGGCAACCGTACGTACCATTGTTAACAAATCCAGGAATAAAATACTAAATTGAGCGGAAGTATCATCCTTGTAAAACATATACAACAAACACAACAACAACAAGTACATATGCATACACATATCAGTATAATTGAAACAGTGTTGCCATTTGTTTACTTCTAAAAAATAGTGTGCGTTAGTAAATAAAGCCTACAGATCGCAATTTGCCTCAAGCCAATAAAAGCTTCAAAGTGTCAATTACATCCAGTTTTGTGGATCAAACTAAATCAGTACGTTCATTATCTGTCAAAAATTCTTATGCCCAAACAAAATGTATGAATGTCATCACACAGTAGAGCGGCTTAAACACTTTATAATTGTATAGTCAGATTTTAATAGTGCATTAGGAACTGAAGTTGGTTGCAAAACAATTGTCTGGCATCTGACATTGTTGAAAAGAAATGACCAGGGAAGTCAGAAATATGCAATTGCATGTTTTTTCTCATGCAACGAATAAAGTCATATGTAAGATATCCATTATCCACTTTCTGATTTTTATAAGTTTTGGCATCGATTTTTTAGTGCATATTTTTGCATATTTTGCATTTTTCAGTTTTAGGAGCATGTTTTCGACATTTTTTCACATGTAAGGAGCATTTTTTGTACTCTAAAATATTTTTACAGCAAAAACAAAATTTTTGATTTGACTTCTGACCAAATCATGGCACTAAATTAAAATGAATTGCGCCTCAATTAAGTTTATTACCGCTTACCAGGTAATATACAAATTGTAAAGTGCCATCAGAAAGTGTTTTACGTTAAAAATATGTTCGTATGTCAAAAATATTTAACAAAAATGCTTAGAGGACCTACGCGATTTCATAAAAGACCAATCTTTATGGATTTCAGTAGATAGGACAACTGAAGACACTGGAAAAAATGTCGTATATGTTATTTTATTTGTGCTGCATTGTTATAAAAAATTTGCAAGACAAATATTCTTAATTGACACAGTTTATTAGGACAAAACCGAACACTTCACAACTGCACAGCTTTCTGACAATTCGTTTAAGATATTAGACGTAAATTTAAATGAAAACTTGATTTTGCTTGCTTGTGACAGACGCTGCTATATAATAAAAGCTGTCAAAGCCATTACCAGAAACTTGTAGTTGAAATTTTAAAAGGAATGTATCGAGACCTTCTTTTGATGCCCGAACCAGTTATAATTTGTTGGAGAACTTGGCTTGCGGCCATCAATTACAACGCTTACAAGTTTATTTCGAACATATTTTTTGATTTTTACTGCATATTTTATGCGCATAATACACTTTTTAAAGGCATATTTCTGGTGTCCCCGGTAATGACACTTTAGCTATTTTCCAGACAATCTAGAGGTTTTCTATTGTGAACACTGTTTATAAAAGAACGTTGACACTCCTATTTGAGTAACTCAAATTTAAGAGCTATACAACGTTACACTTGATTATGAAATCAGTCTTAAGATCCAAGCTAAACATATTTTAAATAAAATCAATCCTACAGCGACTCAGATTTTTAAATATTGAAAAGTGGAACAGAGACTTTTTTGTTAAAATCACTCCAAAAATATTGTGTTTAGATAGGTGAACAAGCAAAATTGCCGTATTTGGTGTGAAGAGAAAGCCAGAAGCATTGCAAGAACTACCAATGCAACCCCCAAAATGCACTGTTTCGGTGGCATCATTGAAGCATACTTTTCCCAAGACGACTAAGACAGTAACATTACTGTGAATGGCGAAAGCTACCGTGCGATAATTATAAAATCTTTTTGACTAAGATGGAAGAGCTGGACTTGGCTGGCATGTGGTATCAACAAGATGGTACCACATATCACACAGCACGCGAATTAAAAGTCCAATTGAGAGGTGATTCCGGAGAACAGTTTATTGCACGTATGGATCCAATCAATTGTCCGTACATTTGTTGCTTATATTTCCCCTAAGTCATAGCTTGACATCTGCAAATACGTAGCCAAGAGTACATCTATCTCTATGTGTATTGGCGATTTTTTACAATTTTAGAAATGGATTTAAATTTGCAACAACGAACTTGTTTTTTTTTTTGCGTGTAGCAGTAAGTTGGTGCCAAAAGATCTCAATTTCATGCAAAAAAGACATGATTTGCGTGTCTGAATCCGATCCTACATTCCATCAATCCATACATAAGGCAAGTGAGTGGCGTTCAGCAAATAAGCCGAGACCAAAAAAAACCCGTCGTTTTCAGTCAAAAAAGAATGCGCACGGTTTTCATGGATTAAAACGCTGTAGTGCATCATGAATTTTTGCCAAAAGGTCAGACAGTAAACAATGAGTATTATTTGGGCCTTATAAGACGTTTGCGTGAAGCAATTCGCCGAAAGAGAACAATATTTCTTAACGACTTTCTTTTGCTCACTTCCAATCGTATTTACTCTTTTGCAGATGACAGCAACATTTGTCAATTCATATTCTCTTTATCGTAGGCCGAGCCTTTTGGAGAATGGGGCAAAAAGGCAGGATATGAACTACAAGCTTACAAGCGACCTGGCGAAAATCTCTGAGTGAGGTCGCGCGCAAGAACAAATGTTGTTTTCTAAAACACAGACGTGGTGGTGTTTTGTCATCTGTATCTATGGGTAATGTAGATATTGAGGAATCAGATGCTCTTGATGTTCTGGGCATGAGAATTCACTGTGATGTTCGTTGGGACGAGCACATATATCGAGTGTCGAAAGAAGAATTCAAGTGTCTCGGCTTTTTAAGGCGGTGCAAGAATTACTTCACTCCATCTGATCTCCTTAATATTTACAAGACCTATATACGATCCAAATTGATATACAACTCTCATGTATGGGCCGATGCTTCAGAATCTATTTTGGAGCTTCTTGAACGCGTAGAGGAGAGGGTGAAGGTTCTTATTCTCTTTGTAGTTGATAGTCCAGTAAATCGGAAAACGCATTAAAGGGAGAATTCGTTCTTTGGTCGCACTGTTCATTTGTGGAACAATCTTCGTGCGAATGTCTTCCCTGCCACTTACGACATGAGCAAATTCAAATCGAACGTCCTCGAACACTACTCCCTTTATTTTCCACAACCTATTTGCAACCTATTTGCACTGCAAGAGTTGGGGTTAACCCCTGAGTGCTGGTCTCAAAAAAAAAATTATAAAAAAAATGTGAACAGAAAACTCGTGCTTTTTGCACCATGATAACGCACCGTCGCACTGTGCCATCATTATTAATCATTACGGGTAACGCGTTTCAGCAGCCGAAAGGAAATAATGGAAAAATCACAGAAAGCATTGATAGATTAATAAGCTTTCATTTCTAATTTTCTGAATCAATTCCAGAAACTTTTTGATCAAGGTGGTATAAATCGTTGCATCGATTCAAACAACAATTTCATACATTTCTCTTAATTTTACGTGTATTTTTTTTTTTACTCAAATCCAAAAGCTCTAGGATTCGAATCTAGATTCAAAAAAGTACTGTATCATTATTTGCTTCGAAAAGGTGTGGTGTCTTGAAAAAAAAAATCAAGAGTAATTTGTACTTTTTTTCATGTGGCTTTAACAAGCCAAACTCTTTAAATTACAAAAACAAGCACTGTACTGTTCGTCAGACTGTAAAAAGTTTGCAGTAAAACACAAAACAACAATAAAAAATACTTTTAATCTTATAAAAATCTTCTTTTAATTGTAATTTAAAGACAAAAGGATACAAAAGCAACAACAAAAAATAAAATTATTGTTTTAAAGTACTTATGTCTCCTCTGTTTTGCGCTTCAATGGTCGTTGAAAACGAAAAAAAAGGATAAAAAAACAGAATTTTTGTAGACAAATTAAAGCAAAGTTTTTGCAAAATGTTGTTGAAAGAAAAAATAAAAATAAAATTTAAAAAATGCAACCCCAACAGGCAAAAAAAAACATTAAATTCAAACAGATTTCAGACTAAACAAATTAAAAAAATATTTATTTTTAGGGAAAAAAAGGGAAACATTTTGTAGGCCTTTTTTTGCAATAAAACTTGATTGACTATAATTGGAGACAAAATCAATATTTTACTTTAAACTTTTAAACCAAAAAATAAAAAAATTAAAAGGAAAACGACAAATAAAATTAATTTTTTTTTTCCAATTTATTACTTACATTCTTTATTTTTATCCATTTGTGGCTGTAGAGGACTGGAATCAACAATTGCCTTTGGTGGCGATTGTCTTGGATCATAAAAATCGGAATTTGTGCCATCATCACTGCTGCCTCCCAGAAATGATGCATTTAAACGTTGTTCACCTGCAAAAGGAAAAAAGGGGAGAAGAGAGAGAGAGAGAGAGAGATAAAGAAATAATAAAAAATTAATGCCAAATCATTATTTTATAGGCAATCTAACGAAATACATTTTAGTGGATGACTTAACAAAATTCATTATCTCAGAGGAGTTAATGGGAAAGGGAGCTGAATTTTATGGAAAAAATTCGGAACACAATTAATGCCAGGTGTAGTGAAAAATAATTTTTATTTTTGTTACTTAGACCGAATACAACATGCATATGTATGTATGTATATTACCATACTCTATAAAGACAAATAAATTTGCCACAGTTAAGAGGGCAGCTTGGGTTACGTGAGTTTTCTGTGTCCTGATAGTTCACTTTGATACTCTATGACCCATTGTGCTAATTATTAGAGGACAGATCCATGAACGAGACAGAAAAGCCAGACATGGAATAGAACCAAGATGATCAATTTTTGTACAGAAGGGCCTCACGTGAGCCAACCGGTACCCCTAACAAAGTTAATCAATGTAGACAGTGGGACATCCCTGAGACAATCCAGATCGTGGAGTGATTAGGGCGCACTATGTGCTTCGGCATGTGCCCTATCATCCAGTACACAGTAATTATAACCCACAGAAACATAGGCCCCTCCATAGACAGAGAAGGCCTGAGCTTCCTGGATATTCCACAAGTGGTGATATTAGTTTCATTGTGCTCAGCGCCCCTCTATCTTTCAAGCTTGACAGCGCAACCAGAAGGTTATGTACATAAGACTCCACGCATAGGAGCCACACACAGGGTAGACACTCTAGTAGCGCACTCATCAGTATCTTAACAGTGTAACAAAACTTATTTTCAACGCTTAACCGCCATCAGAGTCGTTGTCCGCTTGAAGATAGCATGTGGTCGTGGTAATGTGTTGTCATACTAAAGAAATATTCTCATACATGATCCAATGTAGTTTAACCCTGTTGGGAACGACAGGTTTATTGAGAGATGTCATGCAGTCCAAAACAATATTCAACCTAACCACGTGGAATTCCAAAGAAAAAAGAGTCTCTTGGCTCTTTCTTAAATAATGATATTCATTACCATTATCTATGGAGAACACTGCGACCCATGGGTTCTTTGTGCCCCTTCAGGTCTACAGTTTGTTTACCAAATCTGCTGCCTTCTTAATGAATAACCAATCTAAATATTTCTAACTAAACCATTCAAAAACCCCACATTCACACAGTATGCATTCCGCTGTCTCTGATGCCTGTGAGCACAGTCTACAAACATACGCATCTGTGACCATGCGTTTCAGATGCGCTCTTAATCCACAGTGGCCAGTAAGAAACTCCATTACGAGTTTAAAGTCGGCCTGCCAAATTTAAGCACCTCAGAGCGATGGCAAAATTTCGGAATGATGCCGCCCTATAGTAAAGAAGTCCTCTTTGAGCATTTCAGTACTCCAATATAGAATGAAATGCTGATATTAGACCACCTAAGTACTATCTTTAAAATTTTGTAACGCAACATAGGGAGTGTGAACGTATACTTGCACAAAATTCACAGTTAAAGACGACTCGTTAGTTGCGCGCTCATCGGCAGTCTCATTCCCCTGGATGTCCCCATAACCTGGAACGCGTAACAATTCGACACGATGTTGCCTAAGTTGGATCAGTGAATAAAAGCAGTTGAGAAATGAGTATTAATCCATAAAACACAGTCCACTTAAATACTAATAATTGAAGCTTCGATGTTTAAATTTCGAACACTTCTCGCGGCTATGTCGATGGCATACATCTCTTTTGGAACCCGGCGAAGTTCTTAAACAGTCTAAGAGAGACCAAGAAGCTAAGTTCACTGTAGTAAAAAACCAAACCAGTGACCGTGTCTGTTTTGGGACTTTCAGTGTAGTCACGAATAACAGAGTTCGCGGCCTAATAGTCTAACAAAATCGGTGCAGGTACTGCATAATCTAAACTTGCCTTCAAGATTGGCTTTCCTATTTCCCATACGATGATACCGTGACCATTACGATTACGCCTCAGTTTGCCTGACTCATTTAGTCTCAGAGCAGACATAGCAGAGTTGTACTCGTTTATAACACATGGGCTGAAAAGTCGCGATCGTAACACATAGATTGCATTCACCTCTTCTACAGTTAGTGCTAACAAAAGACAGCTGTTATATTCTATTAACTTGTTTGTGGGTTATTATGATAAGAGTGACGCTACCGTTGTTATATCAGAACAATGGATCAAAAACAATTTCATGTTTTAGTTCTGCACCGCTTCTTGATGGGGGAAAAACCGCTCAAGCGAAACAATGGCTTGAAAAGTGCTGTAGGGACTCCGCTCCAGCAGAAACAACATTAAAGCGTTGGTTTACTGACTCCAAACGTGGTCGTGGAGACACCGATGATGCAAAAAGCAGTGAACGTCTAAATGAGACGGTTACATCAGAAAACACTAAAAAAAAATCCACAAGTTGCGCAAGTTAGCTGAATTCGTCAAGATATCAAAATAACGTATTGGCTTTATATTGCATGAGCATTTGTCTATGAGGAAGCTCTATTCATAGTGGGTGCCGCGTTTGCTTCCGGTTGACCAAAAACAATGGCAAAACTACATGAATTAAACTTCGAGTTGCTCTCACATTCAAAGTATTCAGCAGATTTAGCTCCCAGCAACTACTGGCTGTTCGCAGATCTCAAAAAAGTGCTCGCCGGCAAGTAATTTAGCACGAATAAAGAGGTTATCGCTGAAACTGAGGCCTATTTTGAGGCAAAAGATAAATCGTTCGACAAAAGTGGTATTGAAATGTTAGAGCGGTGCTGGAATTTTCGCATTGCTCTTGATTGAAATTATTTTGATGAATATTTCTTTGTTAGGCCAGAGACATTTCAGTCAGTCTAGCATGGAATCGTGACTAGCTTCACTAAGAGGGCAATAGCAAGACATGCTAGCTTTGTTCAGAGTGAACAATGGCGCTACAGAAGGAAATTGGTCTTATTATAGAGGCAATACTCAGCATTAGGCTTTTATAAGTGTTTAGTACAATGTCAAGTTATTTGGCCTGGAATGGATGAGGACGATATCATGAGAAATGTTTTTGATAAAACGGTAAATTTTATTGATTTGATTTGAGACCCACTAAATTTAACTGGTTCTAAGGGCAGGCTTAACTCTAGGCGAAGGTGAAAAAAGAATGCCTCAAATTATATATATTTTTTTAAATTTATGTGCATACATTCGCTTGGTTCCATACTTACCCTCTGACATATCGTCGTAGGCTTCCTGCAATAGTATAATATCGTGAAATGAATGTTCGAATGGATTTTTACCACTCAAATGCGCGGTAGTCAATAGACCGTTACACGTTGAATCCGATATGATTTCAAACGTGGTTGCCGATCCCGGTGATGAGAATGTTGCCAGTAATGAACCACCACCACTGCTACCACCACTACTACTACTACCGTTCAGGCTGTGCAATGAAGGAGATTTTGGAATTACTCGTGTTATTGTAGTAGCGCCCACTGAAGCTATAGGCTGATGTAAACCTGCAACTCGGAGCGTTAAATCACCTAAACCTGTGCTCTGTGTTGCTGCAGTTGTTTGGCCGCCTACAGAAGCAACCTTTGTTAATGAAAGCGCACTCGCACTCGCACTCGCAGGTGATTTCGTTGTTGTATGGCCGTTTAAGGTCTTATGTTTTTTAACATACGATTTTGGCGAACAAGTTGATGACGACGACGACGACGACGAAGAAGAAGATGACGAGGAGGAGCAGGAGGAGGGTGAATACGACGACGAGCAATAGTTGTTGTTTTTCACCAACGCTTTACAATTTAAACTTAAATTACCGTTACTGGCGCTATTTGACTGCTGAGCTGTTATTGCTGCTGGCGTTGTTGATTTTTTTGATGAGATCGTTGAATACGAATTACCCGAACAATTCGATGTGATACTGGAGGCTGGTGATGCTGAGGAAGACGAGAAATTACACGCTGACGTTGATAAGGGTATGGCTGTTAATATTGTTGATATGGATGATGTGGCAGCTGCACCGTTCAATTGATGCAAATGGAGTGTATTATTCTTAATGTTGTTGTTGCTGTTGTTATTTGAATTTTTATAGCCGTTTTGCTGTTGTGCATTCAAATAACCTGTCGTTTCAATTGTTATGGGTGTTACACAGATCGTGTTATTCAATAAATTAATGCCGTGTGGTATGTGGGGTGTTGGTGTTGTTGTTATTGTTATGCTATTACCGTTACAAGTTGTTGTTGTATTATTATTATTATTCGTATCGGCTGTGGTTATCAGAGCGGTAATATTATTGCTATTATGATGATGATTGGGAATATGATGATTACAATTGTTAACAGCAGTTGCTGCCGCCGCTGCTGTTACTGCTGCTGTCGCAGATGATGACGATGTTGTGGTGTTGGAACTGGTCTGTGTTTGAAACCAACTGGGAAAACTGCCTTTGAGCGTGTCGATAAGATCCTGATCGAGCGTTAAACGCCACGATACAGGGCCATCCACGCCGTGCGTAGACTCTATAAAGAAATAGAGAAGAAAATCAAATTTAAATTTTTATTTTTATATACTTAGACATTCAAAATAAAAACAAAGAATATTGTTAAGTATTAAAATATAGTAGTGAATCTCTATTTCCTATTACCAAATAAAACTATCGGAGGCCTTTAATACTCCGTGTTACTCCTTTTCACACGGAGCCATGACTAACCAAATTTATCAAAACAAAAAAATTCTATCATAGATATGTATGTTCCTTATGCTGGGCGATCTATTCAAAAAACTATTTTAAAAATTTTGTAAATTTTTTTAAAACCTCCGGAATAATGTCAAAGCGCATGTATGAGTATCTCTACTCCAATGTGCAACACAAAAAGAACATGCTTATAATGTGTGCGGCAACCAATATTGCCAGAATTTTTTTTATAACTGCAAATTTAGAAAACAAAATCTGATTTTCAAATTAAAAAAAAAAACTGTATATGCATATAAGACAATTTGTAAGACAAATTAAATCTGATATACATAAATGATATGATATAGTGGCACTGTGCTCGAATTTGACACTTTTTCTCGACAAGTGGCAAACCCGGCGAGTAGACCGGACTCGAGTACGCTGAATACAGTGGTGCTAACTGTTTTTTTAGGTTAGCTCTAGTTTTCCAGATATACCGTTACTGATAAAATGAAGAAGGTTGCACAACATATATTCGCGTAATACAGAAACGTTTTAGTTTATTAAATAAACTAAAAAAACGAATTTCCACAATAAAAATACCTTAAGGTAGGGCTTTAACTTTTTGAATCTGCCGTGATCGGTGGGATCACATTACAAGATACATAAGTACGTACGTAAGAGTGATATCTTATAAGTAAAGTAGATATACCACCTGGATCAAAAAGTTTCCGAAATAAACCCCATGTGCCAGTCCCATTGTTCCGATTTGAGTTTTTTTATTTTTGCCAAGTTTGTACATCTGTTGTTGATATTCCCGCTATATCTTAGCGTCATAGCTTAACATTTAAAACAGGCGATTTTTTACAATTTTAGAAGTGGATTTAAATTTGCAAAAACGAACTTGTATTAAATTTGAGTAAAACACGGATTTCATGATGCGCGAACGTTGGAAACGTTAAAAAAATTTTGCGGCAACGATTCCCTGAAGAAAACGGTCGTTTACCAGTGGCACGGGCGGTTCCAAAATGCTCGTGAGTCAATCGAAGATGATGAACCGACTAAACCATTGATAAAGTAAAAGAAATGTTGGTCAATAACGGCAAATTAACCATCAAAGAGATAGCGGAGGACTTGAATATTCCCTATGGATCAGTCCAAGACATTTTGGTTACTCATTTTGGTTGCAATCGTGTAACAGCAAAATTGGTGCCAAAATTCCTCAATTTTATGCAAAAAAAAAAAGTAGCAAAACACATGATTTGTTTCGAGGCTGCATCCGCTCCCACATTCATCAAAAGGATTAATTTTGGAGACGAGACATGGGTTTATGAGTACGACACGCATTCCAGACACCAGGCAAGTGAATGGTGTTCACCAAATTGGCCGAGACCAAAAAAGCACGTCGTTTTCAGTTAAAAAAGAAGGCAATGTCCACGTTTGTCATGCATTACAACGGTGTAGTGCATCATGAGTTTTTGCCAGAAGGCCAGACATTAAACAAAGAGTATTATTTGGGCGTTAGGAGACGTTTGTGAGAAGCAATTCGCCGAAAGGGACCAGAATTGTGGAATTTTGTACCATGATAACGCACCGTCGCATAGTACTATCGCATAGTACAATTCATTGTCAAAAAAAATCCAACAAATACCATCCAACAGCCACCGAATTCACCTGATTTGGCTTCCTGTGACTTATTTCTGTTCAATCGAGCTAAAAAACCATTACGGGGAACGCGTTTCAGTAGCCGTGTTTCAAAACCGAATATAAAAAATGATTCGAGGATTCGATCATGCGCTGACATAAGTGTGTTGCAATCGATGGGGGTTACTTTAAAGGGGGCGATATAGATTTCGATTAATAAACTTGCATTTTTAATTTTCTGAATAAACTCAGGATACTTTTTGATCAAGGTGGTATAAGTCATACGTGCGTAGTTTTTTTTTTTTTTGGTTAATTTTCTCTTTCTTTGTGATTAGTGGTCAAAGAAAGGGATAATTACATCGTCACATTAAAAATGGTACGAGTAAACCTCACCATAATTCTATTAAGCAAATGGTGTGAAATTCTAAAATTTTAAGACTGCAAAATATGTACAATTTACAGAAAAACTTATTTTTTTAACAAAAAAAAAAAAAAAAAAAAATGCAAATTACCGATAAATTTGCACATTTGGCAATGCTGGTAGCAACACACGCACTGTACTCATTCTCTAAGAGAAAAAGTAAAATTGTTATCACCTTTATGCTCTTTATTCTGATTTTGTTGACATTCGTGTCGTATGTGTGTAAAAACCTGAAACCTGATTTGCCCATGGGAGCAATGTGTGCCGACCACTGCTCTACTCTAATAAAAGATAATATTTATGTTTGCTTATTGAACGAAAAATTATGTGTTATTTTTAATTGTTTTTTCTTTTCCTTTTTAGCTGGAATTTTACTTTAAACGAATTTTATTTACAATCTTTATGTTTTTAATAATTTTTAAATTAATCAGCCTCCTCCTCCCACTTTTTTTGATTAGAGAATTTATTATTTATTTACACAATTTGTAAAATGTGTTTTTGTTTAAAATATTTGATTTTTTCTAATTTCGTTTTATGAATATGAATAGACCCATACAGAGGCAGACAGACAACAATAAAAGATCAAAAATTATTTGAAATACAAAATAAATATTTTCATAACCTACACCACTATAAGTGATTGTGCCATCTTCTCCCCCTCTGCTAGCTGCCTGTATATAAGCTGTAAGAGAAGGTAAGATAAAGTTGTCATGGGTGTCTGCATTAAAGAGTCCAGAGTCCAGTAAAGCATACTTTAGACCAAGTTATGTGCCATTAAACGGGATGTAAAGTGGACATGTGAATAGTAATTTGAATTAAAATAACTCCCATATTGAAAAATACTACATACAGCCTCTTACCCATTTTGTTCGGACTAAAAATTTGTCTGAAATCTTTCTCTTTACTCAAGAGAAGTAATTTTGTCAGACTACTACTTTTGTTCGAACAAATATTTTTATTTTCGTACGAATATTTGATATCCAAAGCGGTAATTCGGCCCCAGCTTTACCTCACGCTGGAATCGAATCAATCCTGATCTTTTGTGATTGACATAAGGTAGATCGTTTACAGATTCTACCTATGAATTGACAATAATTCTTTTAATTCGTAGGAAGAAGTTTTACTAAGGCTCAGAAATTTGCTAGGTGCTGCATGTCTTAACACACTTTAATTTTTGGATTCATGCCAAAAGAATAGATCTTACAAATAAAAACTTTCATCATAGTTATCGGTATATATGAGAGAAGAAGCAAATTTTCACACTTTTTGTCACGGTTCGATTGGTCAACTCTTTCTGAGAGAAGAAAACTGCAGTGGAACTTTAGACTCGAAATTAAAAGAGTTTTCTTTCTTCTACTAAATCGTTCTCCTCATTCTTGCTCATCTTTCGTTTATTTGTTTTTAGTTATTACAATGGAACCACTCTTTATCGGATCCCATTGTGATTTACATACTATTTTCTACATTTTCGCTGGCCACGACTATGCCTTTTTAGAGCTAAATATGCTAAAAATCTGCATAATGGTCACAAAAAAAGCAGTAATCGATTAAGCTGTATTAAGGTCAGACAAGTACATATTTTGAGCATATTTTGAGACTCAAAATCAATCTATTATTGAAAGAAAAATCTATCGAAAGAAAATCAGAAATTAGCTTATAATCGATCGCAAAAATAATCTTTTGGGTAGGCATCAGTATTAAATAGCTTAGAAAAGCCAACAACAAACAACAAGCCCGGTTTGATGTTTCGATTAGTATTTTTGAGGGTCTAACCAAATGTTCAACAGCTAATACCACAATGTTCGGTAAATAGACCAACTTTTATTGAATAAAAGCGATCTCAGGGTACTAACGGGTCTAAGTACAGATCATCCTCAACATTCCCCAAAATATGATTCTGTGTAACTTATGCCGAGACGTTGTAGCACGTACTTTGTGAGTGTTCAGCTATTTCGGCCTAGATGGTTACTAGGGAATGCTGTGGTGACTTCAAAAAGCGTGTTTCTTCTCTCAACAAATAGAATAAATGGCTTCATTCGCAGGCTTAAACTGATACGGTGAACTTATAGGACTTTGATCCCAACTAACAGCATAACATAAATAGGCCCACTAGTAAACCACGTTCGCTTCTTTGCAGCAGTAGTAATGCAAAGAATCTACCTGAAGACAAGGAGGCAAACCGTTTCTCCCATCTCAGTCTAGAGCCACTCTCCCATAGCCGAGTAAGTTCAATTTCAACCTGGCAGCCCATCTTCCTCCTAGGGTATCCACCACAGATATACTAAAGAAAGTTTAAAATCGAAGATTTACAATGAATAAGTTTATGTCTTTAATAAGAAATATTTAAGAATCGCTTCAAGAATCAGAAAATGTGCTGATTAGTGAGATAAGTGAGGCATGATTCGAACCCTGGAATTTCATAAATTTACTCGTAAAAGAAAATTGCTACAAATGTATTAAGTCTTATGGGAGACGAAAATTAGAAAAATTATTTAATTTTCTGAACAAAAATCCCTATGCCGTTTAAGTAGATAATCTGATGTTGCAACAGTTTACATTACCAAAGAGAAGCCCACTGAATTTCTAAGATCTTAGCACGAGATTTTAGCAAAACAACTTAATAATGATTCTTAAATCTAGAACTGTCTAATGTTTAGTCATTGACCTTGATTTCTCGTACCCTGACATATGTATGTATATAAAAAACTTAACCAAAAACTTTTTTAAAATATTTCCATGACAAATCTAGTGATTAATAAAACAGATGACGAAATAAAAAATTAATTTTTCGTGTTAAAAAGTTTTTTTACGTTTTATTTGAAACAAAAAATATTTTATCATATAAACAATTGAAAATCATAAAATAAATTTAGAAAAGAAATAAATATAAAACAAATTAAAATTAAACGACACCATAATATGTATTTTTTGTTGTTTTTTTTAGAGATTTTTTCTAATTTTTTATTTTTCTTTTGCCCTTAAAAACAATTTTTGTTTTTCGCAGTAAATATTTTTAATGTTTCTTTTTTTTTTAATTTTATTTTATTTCGTTAGTCTCAATCAAAAAATATTTTTATATAAAAAAATTGTTTGTTGCCAACTAACCCAGTTAGAAGAAGAAAACAGTGTCTGGTCTGTTTTAGTATACGAGTAGTTTCATAGCATCAAAGATGCGCTAAATTTTCTTTGTGAAAATGATAATAATGACGACGTTGTCGCTGTTGATGATGTCGATAATGATGAAAAATTTTATGTGAATGTTTTTCTAATTTTTCACGTTCACATGTCGTATTTGTTTATGTTTATGGTGATTTTTTTTTCTTTTCTTTTGCTGGGGAAAATTTTAATTATTTTGTTGTTTTCGAAACATAAAAAAAAATTGTTTTTTCATTGAACGCACAGCAACTTATTTGCGTCGTTAAAAGAAAAGAAAAAATTATATGGCTTGTCCTTCACGGTATTAAAAATGGATTTTCCTTAAATTGTAATTATTTCTTGTTGAAATAACACGAGAAGCACTTTAATATAGTGTGACCAGGTAGTAATTATCAATAGTTTTTCAGCAGCTGTCATAGTTAACACTGATAGCTTAGCTGTCAAAGTGTATTAAAATTAATTATTTTACAAAACAAATTAAAAATTTGACACGAAGTGTAAAAACGCAGACTAGATTTCGTAATCTTGACAGATGAAATAAATATTTTGTGTCAACGGCGACATTACATTTTGTTTGAAGGGATCAGATCGACCATTATTCAATCAAACAATAATTTATACCCAAAGACCGATTGGTAACCGATCTTCCCTCGTCGGCTCGAACAAATGCTTGATAACCTAAGACAGACAGGCGCCATCTATACTTGATCAATCTGATGTTGCCAAAAAATGATATCCGTGTTCCAAAAGGAAACTAATTTGGTACTATATTGAGTTGAAGCCTGCGAGATTCGTAGAAGCTATCTACACCTGGTTAGTCGGTTAAAAAAAATGCTTACGAGATTAAAACAAGGAAATAATTCTGATACCGCGGGCACTGGGAGCCCTAGGGTTCACTATTTACATTATCCAATCAATTATTTTTTCCCCTAGAGAGTATATTGGCTGCCCATAAAGCATTCATTGCTTTTTTAATTTCATTAATCACGTAGATGAAGGGTAGTGTGGTGTAGTGGTTAGAGCGCACGGGCGACTCAGGTTAGACCTCCAACAGAGGACATGACCAAAAACAAACTTAATTGTGGTTTTGAATGGTTAATAAAGAGACTTCAACAACTTCCCTCCAGACAACTCCATCTAAAAAATGAAGAAGAAGCCTCATGACCTTCCATCTTACGTCTGCCGTTGATGACAAACATCGGATGAATGATCAGGAATAACATCACCTACTGGGATAAACTTACAATGTTAAAGTAAAGATCACTACCAATTAGCAAGGATATTCACCACTAAATATGATGAAAAACAAATTTAATTGTGGTTTCGAATGGTTAATAAAAAGGCATCAACAACTTTCCTCCAGACAAGTCTATCTACGAAATAAAGAAGCCCCATGACCTTCCATCTTACCTCTGCCGTTGATGACAAACATCGGATGAATGATCAGGAAAAACGCCACGTACTGGCAAAAACTTACAATGTTAAAGTAAAGATTACCACCAATTAGCAAGGATATTTACCACTATACAATCATATGGAGGTGGCTACAGTGGATTAATCATCTACTTAGCTTGGAAAATCAAATTGATTAAAGAAACTGAAACAAAACAATGAATGCTTTGTGGGAAGCCAATATAAGCTCCTTGAAGATCCTTGCTAAGTGATGGTGGTGATTCAATATAATTCTTTCCCAGTAGGTGGCATTTTCTACTGATCATTCGCCTGGTGTTTCTCATAATTGCCAGAGGTTAGTTGGAATTTCAGGGACTTTTCTTAGATGGAATTATCTGAAGCAAGGTTGTATCTGTTAATTGTAGCATAAATGATGGTTTGCTGCCCAAAACGGAAAACTGGTCTGGAACCCTTGATGTCATGGCTATAAAATCCACCAGGGTAGGACGGAGGAGGTCCTTTGATGAGTTTTTTTGGCATATTTGGGATGGAGGAAATCCGTTTTAGGATAAATGATGGTCTTCAGCCCAAAACAGAGAATTGGCCAGAAATCTTTGATGTCTTGACTATAAAGCCCACCAGGGGAGAATGGAGGAGGTCCTTTTTGGAATATATGGGATGGGGGGAAAGGGAAAACACTCGAAACCGTAATTAAATTCAATTAAATCATACCTGATTGTTTGCTTACCGTCTTTCTCTCCTGTGGATCAAATAAAGCCTTGGTGACCTATCACATTTAGAACTTGTGTTTCCGAGATGGATAAGAGCTCTCCACACCTGGTTAGTCTGGTGTTCGTATTGGGAAAAATAACCTTCCTCTGAGTCCAAAGGACTTCAGATCCTACTCAGCGACCAAATTACGGTCCACGAAGTAGTAGTGGTTTAAACCTATAACGTTTAGATAGGTTTTAAAAGCAAGAAGCAGAGCAAAACCTAAACACCGGTTTTATAGAAGGTGCAGACCGTCGCAGAAACGGAAATCAGAGGAGCGCTCATAACCTATCAGAGAATAACAGTAAATGTGGAAGTCCCTTTGCAACGGCAGATGGTATATGTTCTTATACCTCGTGTCGATTACAACACCTCACGGCTCTCTTTCGAGTGCGACAGATTCATAGAAGAAAATCATACACTAGAGAGATTTTTGGCTGCAAACCAGCCGCCGACAGATTTTATTGGCAAAATCGGCATATTTGTGAGAGAACGCAGGGCGCTGCTGCATTAACAGGAACAACAAGGACATCAACAACCGGTCTGGCGTATGTTACAAAGGAGCGACAAACATACAGAGACAATTGAACTGTAACGAACGTTACGTTTAAGTTATACGCTCTGGTCGGCCTTTTGACGTAATGCCTAATTGGTGGTTCTGAAACGATTCAGGTGAGAAGAAACCCGGGTGATGGTCTCACACTGACTGAGGCCTTTAAATGCTTTATACCTCGTATAAAAGAAACCCTAACTGTGCAGCTCTAAATTGCAGCTCAAATTACATCTTTCCGGTATTAAAAACACCCTGTTTCATTTGCAAAGCGAACAATGAGTACGTTAATATTATAACTCATGAGTGGTAGGAACTGTCAGGATCTGTGAATAGTTGTGGACCTTCGGAAGTTACAAGTTGGTGATTGTAAGTTCGACATAAAACAGGGAGATTATTGGCTCGATATGGAGCTACCAATGCTAATAAAGGTATATACAACCCTAAACTTTTGAGCACAATAGGGGTGCTACACCTAAACAGAGCAGCATTTTATAGCAACTTAGTTGTCTCTTATAGTAAGGACCTCGGGTTTACGAACTAATTGAGCTTCAGCTAGTGGCAATTTCTCTCACCCAGTCTGAAGAGTGTCAACGAAAACTGATTTCTAGTATCACGAGTTTTAGGAGCTCAAAGAATCCTTATTCCCGTCTTAAGCTGGATTTTCGCATACGCTGTAATCGGCGCCGAAAACAAAATTCCATGAGTTTCTGTCAAAAACATTTTTTGATTACGGTGTATACGAAAACCCAGCTTTACTACTATGAAGGCTGTATATATAGTATTAAATTTTTGACGTGAATGACACAAATTTTATTAAACAAAGCAATAGACGTGTCTAAAGGTATGGCTTCAAATTGACAATCACACGTGATTTGTCTCGCGGGGCTCGCTGGCCAGTGTATTTATTTGAGCTTTGCTTTAGACGAAATTTACGAAAAGCTCTGTATTCTCTACTATTTCATACTTAAAGCCTATCGGAACTAATTCATTCAAATTATTTTATTTTGTTCCACAATACATAACAGTAAAGTAGAGCATATTCTGATAAACTCATATCATACTATACCTTGTTAATTCACCAACCCATTGCAAATTGCTACACTTACTCACACTAACAATTCAAGCATAAATATGCAACATAGATAATTAGTGAAACAATTGTAATTTCGATTGCTACTCAAAATACACTCATTAACATACAAAATCCAATAATACACTTAACGAAATTATAGACATGAAATACGAACACAAACATACCAAGCAAATGAAAAAAAAATTGAAAGCCGTAATGAATAGATAATTTTAGCCCAAATTGCCTAAAGAAGACCTTTTTAAGCAGTGAATGAATGCAAGACTACAGTAGTGCTTAACTGGCAATATAGATGGTTGACTGCGTTGGGTGGTTGTTAAACCGATTGTATGAAAATTAGAAAAATGATGCAACACAACCTAACCAAAGTTGCATCATTAAATCATGAGTGAAAAGAGCAGACTTTTCAAAAAACAATTTTAAGATTTTTGCCAAAGACAAAAGATCATTTCAAAAGCCAACAATTTTTTGTGGGGTTTAAATGGTCGGCTGGCGAGCTGACAGATTTGTTTGGTTTACAAACTCATCGACAACATCGTCAATGGTAAACAAAAAATTTATTTTTAAAAAATACATTTAAATATTGAATAATAAAACTGCTAATAATAGAAAGCTACACAAGGCTACGCGACAGTTATGGGCAAAAAATTAGCACAGCCCTTTATAAATTTATGTTAAGGGGAAACTTTATTAAGTAATGAAAAATATTTGAAATTAAAACCTAATATTGAAGATTTGGAACATGTCATCACATTTTGCTTTTCTATTTTGAAAAGGTAGGAATGCATTGCGAGCTGATGAAAAAATTTGTGACGGAGACGATGTTGTAACTGGAAAAATAGCAGCGATATATTTTGCTCGTTTTCAATTTGATAAATTTCATTTCAGAAATGCACCTCACTCTTGCTCGTTTTCGATTTGATAAATTTCATCTCAAAGATGCACCTCGCTTCGGCCGACGGGTGGTGAAAAGTTGACCACGTAAGACAATGTGCTAAAAAGATCATGGACGAAGCAAAGTGAAGCTTTGCAGACGCTGGCAAAGCCAAGATTGGCATCAAGAAAGGAAATGCTGTGTGTCTGGTAGGATTCAAAGCGAATTGTTCGTTATGAACTTCTACAACCTGATCAAATGGTTTATTCGGCTCCCTACTGCTATGCTATAAATACATTAAAGGCTAACGACCATCGACTACACGACTACAAAAGACACTGGCTACCAAAGTATCCAAGTAACCAGCTACTTAATTATTTTAACAACTGCAGCTACAAAATAAATCTAAACAAATGGATACATGATTATTCAGTGGTGCCACATACCTTTTTTTCGCGTTTTTAGTGTATCTATTTCAGGTATTCCATGCATCTTTCATCATGCATCTTATTGAATTGGCAGCACTAAATTCTTTGTTGACGCCAAGAAAAAAAGGAATTAGCCTAAGTTGGCTACGGGCTACAACGGTTGTCCCATAGTCAGTAGCCGTGTTGCCGCTAAAATAATTATTCTCACATGCACACATGTATTCTATTTTTATCAGCTTGTAGTCGATGGTCGGTAGCTTTGAATGTGTTAATAGCATTAATTATTAAAGAGATTAAAGCATATGTGACCATAGTCGCTCAGAAGTGCAGTCGTTTAATCGACTCCGTATATGTATGCATATACATCCGACCGAAAACAAAAATATTCAACAGGGAATAAAAAATAAACAACAATTTCATTCAGTTGCGTGATGGCTTTTGATGAAAGCAAACGTATGTCACTTTGCTTATTAAAATTGTTTATTTGTTTTGTGCTTTAGTTTTTTAATTTTTCTCTTCAACACAAAGATTTTCTACAAAAGTTATATACTACTTCTACTACACAAAGACAAGGGGTCTTTAGCAGAAAATGACACTTTGGATATACGCCGCTATCATTCTGTCCATTATCACATATGCGACGATAGCTTGGTGGAGAAAGGCTGAGGAAACTAATACTATAAACAAATTAGGCAGGGTACAGAGACTTGCCTACCTCGGTATGACTAGGGCAATGAAAACGTGTTCAACAGCGGATTGGTTCTTCACATCTATGTGATGAGGGTGCCGATGTTTTTCGGTCTCTCCATTCTACGCAGGGTCTTCGGATCTCTGCCTTTGGATCTCTGCCTTTGGCAAGAGATTCAGAATTGAATTCCTTGACCGGGATTGTTAATCTAATGGGGTCTTAGTTCGCAGCGATTTTGATCTAAATTGGTATACCAATAGCTCCAAAATAAATGTCTGTGTTGATGCTGGTGTTCATGTACCCAACCGAGACTTTTCGATACTACTGGCGAGATCGTTAAGTGTCTTCCAGGCTGAGATCATGGTCATCGCGATATGTGCAGAAATCCACCTCGACAGTGGGCTCACGTGTAAGACCATGAATATATTCTCTGGCAGTTAAACGGTCTTAAAGGCACTTGGCTCGAATCCTACGACATTTGGACTGGTCAAATATTGCTACGGTACTTTGCAAAAATTTTTGCTGGAAAATAAGGTCCAGTTGTTTTGAGTACCTGGACACTGTGAGATAGATGGTAATGAAAAAGCGGGTGCATTATCCATGATATAGTGTCATGTCAGTCCAGTGGAACACCTGAATGCTCAAAGCGGACTTTACCACTCTAGTCCGCGTCGCTCTGGAGACAGCGGAACAGAAAATATTGTGTGAATGTGGGTTTCTTGATAGGTTTAAGTAAACATAGGGTATTTCAGATCTGCTGATCGCTAACACGCATAGAAATAGACATACTCTTGGCTACGTAGCTTTTGCAAATGTCAAGCTATGACGCCAAGATTTAACCGGAATATCAACAATAGAGGTAACAATAGAGGTAAAAAACTCAAATCGGAACGTTGGGGTCGCCACAAGGAGGTTATTTCGGATCAAGGTTTTAACAAAGCTTAATAAAGCCCGTTTCGAACATAGGAATAAAGCGTTTCATATTTGGTAAAATTTGTAACCGAACTTTCTCGGAGACCCAATATTATACTTTACAGATTTAGCCCTTTGCGATTATTTGCAATTAAAATTTTAAGAAATGGTCAGGTGTTTAGAGTTTTGGGTCAACAAAAAAGAAAAGGTTCTCGTTGAAATAAACGCCTGTTTTGAAGGCCAGAAGCAATATTTTTGTTTGTATCGCACTTTAAACGGACTATGCGGACTTTTTATGAGATTTTAAATACTTTTATGATAAAACAAAATAGATTTCATTCCAAAAGCCACAACACAATCAGACTGCACTAGTGGTGTTTAAAGCAAAAAAGGGCGTTATTTTCGTATGCCGTCAGCAAGGTTTGTAGAATAATTATCAAAGGAATGCAGCCAAATAATCGAAGGCAATAGAAAACAACAACAACAACAACAACAATTTTAATAGATAAATAAATAAATTAAAAATAAATGAGACGCGCCAACTTATGTCATGCCATATCTCATAAGATCTTTGAATTTTTGTTGTTTTTTTTTCTAAATTCAAATTTACTTTAATAGAAAACAGCAGCACATAAAAACATATACTAAAATTGTTATTTTTAATATTTTTATTTTATTTTTGTGCTCTTTTTTTAATTACACGAGTAAATAGTTTAGTATTAAATAATTTTTAGATTAAGTTGTTGTTTGAATAGAAATTCTTACAAAAATTTAAATTGAAAATAATTTATTTCACTTTTCTCGTATGAGATATCATCGCTAAGCGAAATGGTCGATTTGGTTATTTGTGGCGTTAAAACGTGCGACATGTTGAAAATAGATTTCTTTTTATGCTTCAAATCAAATGTCGTTCGTTTGAAACGCCAAACTTTTATAGAACAAAAATAACCGAAAACTAGAAAGAAAAAAAATCGTCTTTTTTTACCGAAAACTCAACTTAAATTGTCAATACGAGAGACATTAGAAAGGGATTTTAGATGAAGAAATGATTTTAAAAATAATCAGCCGCATTTTGCAATTGACAAGTGAATGTCATTTAGTTATTTCAGTAGAGAGACACACTATAAACATACACACACACGCACACTCACGTACTCACTTCGCTATCATGGATGACACATTATGAGGAGGACTGACTATTAACAGAAAGGCAAATTAAAATTATAGGCGACTACCTACATACCCTGCACTAGAAAAAAAAAAAAAAACTAATGCTTAGACCGCCTTCAAATAAAAAAATTTTATTCTGATTCCGATATAAAAGCACTACGATATTTTCATCGCTGAATCATCTCCACAATATTAGTATGTGAATACGAAATTTGTATGAAATTATCGTAAATGAATAATTTCATTGATGAATCTTTGTGACAACGACTTGAACAAAGATAGTTGCGTATGACAACATTATCGTAATGTCTCCATACTAAAGAAATTTAGCAACATTGACTGTTAAGAGTCGTTGCAGGATTTTGTTTGCTACACTTTCTCTTGCTTAAATAACCTTCAAAAAATTTTTTTTTAAAAATTAAAAAAAAATTTGAATTTGACATTTCCCGGTCACTATGACACTTTTATCGCTGAATCATCGCCACAATATGAAAAGGCAGTTACGCATGACACTTCATGAAGACACTTCATAAAGAAATTTAGCGACAATGTCTGCTGTGAGTCGACTGCATTATAAATAATGCAGGATTTTGCGTGCCACACCTATCCGTTAACGAATAAAGCACTAATGATTCTTGATAATATTGTCTGATATATTAAAACAAAATTTGAATTTGACATTTCCCGGTGGCGACATTGTCACTATGATACTTTCATCGCTGAATCATCGCCACAATATCAGCATGAAGACGAAATTTATATGAAATTATCGTAAATGAAGAGGCAGTTACGCATGACAACTTCATTGTAATGTCTCTATACTAAAGAAATTTAGCGACATTGTCTGCTGTGAGTCGACTACAAGTCCATTATAAACAATGCAGGACTTTGTGTGCCACACCTATCCGTTAACGAATAAAGCGCTAATGATTCCTGATAATATTGTCTGTTATATTAAAACAAAATTTGAATTTGAGATTTCCCGGTGGCGACATTGTCACTATGATACTTTCATCGCTGAATCATCGCCACAATATCAGCATGAAGACGAAATTTATACGAAATTATCGTAAATGAAGAGGCAGTTACGCATGACAACTTCATTGTAATGTCTCTATACTAAAGAAATTTAGCGACATTGTCTGCTGTGAGTCGACTACAAGTCCATTATAAACAATGCAGGACTTTGCATGCCACACCTTTCCGTTAACGAATAAAGCACTAATGATTCTTGATAATATTGTCTGTAAGGTCTCACTAATAAACGGACGCCTGCAAGAAAAAATCAACTTCTGTCACCTATTGTATGAAAATTTGAACAATTACTTTAAAAAGTTATGTATGACACCAAAGTAAACATCGTCAGTCATCGATGACTTACCATTGTCAGCGTTTGTCCCAATGATTCATTATGACGTTCGCCACCAAACAAAAACAATTTACAACTGAATGCCTAGGGTTAATAAAAATAGTGCTTTACTTCATGGAATCACATCACAACGATATGGAAGGAAAAGACGCTGCCTTCAACTTAGAAGAGAGGTATTATTGTGAAGCTACCTAAGAGGCGACTTGAAGGATAGCAAGAACAAGAAAGGAATCACTCTGCTTAACGCCATATACAAGATACTACAAGTCATAATGCAGGGAAGGCTTCAGAGCAAAATAGAGAACATATTGCGAAATAAACAGACAGGATTCCGAGTAAATAGAAGTTGCGCAGACCAAGTCGAAATTCTACGCATCATAATAGCATAGTCTCTAGAATGGCGTACCTCACTGTACCTACTGTTCAGGGACTTCAAGAAAGCCTTCGATACCTTCAAACGGACAGCTATAAGGAAAGCATTGAGCAGAAAAGGAGTACCCTAGCAAATAAACCAAATCTGCACGATGCAAGCGACCAAACTGAACATGTTTGACAGTGACATGTTACACGACAGCTGAGCTACCAATAAGAATGTTGCTAAAAAAAAATCAACCGACAATTTTAAGTTTGCTGTGGAGTCCCCCTTAATGTAACTAAAGATTGTTACAAAATGTTGTGTGTGACCTACGATATTTTCCTTTGATTTTAATTAGGTAGTGCCCTTCTTACTTCGGTGGCAAAGATGTAAATGGTCTTACGCTGCAATAATTTATGAAAACAGTTTAATAAACTTCTTACGCTTTATCACTAAGCAACGGCATTAATATAAATAAAAAACAAAAACAAATAGAGACTAATTATCACAATTTCTACAAATTTTATTCCCTCTACTTTCAATCAATAGAAAATAAAGTGCAAAAAATAACTTGTAGAAGCAGCAAAATTATTTACACCAATTAAGTTTTTTTCTTTATTTTTTCCTAAAATGTATTTCACTAAATTATAGATTTGCATACATTTGCAAAAACAAACAAATACTCTAATAAAGATGTTACATAGACACTCTGTCTCATCCCGCTCCTCAAACTCTTAACTACCTCTCTTAAGAGTCAGAATCTACATCATCTTCTGCTTCGCTATCATCGTATCCTTCACATTTCCTTATAATCTCCTTCAAAAATCCAAAATTTCTTTATTAATTTCATGCTCACTTCTGTCTTATGCTTGCTAAAGCGCCTAAAAGTATGCATGTGTATATGTAATGTTTACACATGTAATTCCCTTAGAAGTTTTCATCTCTTGTTTTCCTCTAATGAATTTTCCTCAATATTAGTTTAACCTTTTGAGTCATTAATAGAATTGTATATTAAGCACAACCGAAAGCTAAATCTGCTAAAAAAAAGTTGTAAAAATAAATAAAAACATATGTTATATTAGGGTGGTTTATGTTCAGGGTTGGCCAAAAAAAAAAACAGCCCACTGGGTTTTATTCGGTTTTTTGATGGATTTTTTTTTTTTTTTTTTGGTTTTATAATTGCTCTAAAATTTCGTTTAATTACTTCATCTGAATCACGCATTATGAAAAAAACGGCATGAATATAAAGACAGACATGATTTAATTTTGCATGACAACACCCTACCTCATATCGCAAAAGTTTCAAAAGAAATATTAGAAGCAATTAAATGCCGCACATCCGCATTTTCTGAACATTGCTCACATCTCTTAATACAAGCTTTCTTTACACTACATTTCGCTATAACGGCCTGTTTGAATTATGGCCTACATTCGCTTTAAACGCAAACTACATCGTCCCACGACTAAAAAAACTCTAGATTTTCCGTTTTTTAGTTAAAAGTGTAAGGGAAGCAAACGCAACACATATTCATTTCTTTTAAAGGCATTTCGATTTACGGCCTACGTTTTCAGAATTTATTAATGCCGTATAAAGAGGTATGAGCTTATCTTTTAGCATTACACCGAATCACTTCCTTGGAAGACATACAAAACCCGTGCCGTAAAAGGGTTCTTACCGTAAAATAGTTCTTGCAAATCTCAACGTATACAAGTCTTCTGGGCCGAATGGCATGCCAACATTGTTCCTGAAACAGTGTATATCGACGCTGGTGACGCTTTTCAATGCGTCATATTGTTTTTTTCCATCCGCAGTTTTTTTCCATCCTGCTGGAAGATTGCTAATATAACGCCAATCCATAAAAAGGCCGAGACTACCAACTCTGAAAACTACCGTCCAATTGCAGTCTATTCGACACTCTCCAAGGTTATGGAGAGTATGGTTAACCATCACCTTGTGAAATATTTGGAGCCCAAATATTTGCTAAACGATCGTCAATACAGTTTCCGCAAGGGCTGTTCTACTGGCGAACTACTGGAGGTACTTTCTGACAGATGGAACAAAGTCATTCATGTTTTTGGTGAGAGCAAAGTTGTGGCTCTGGATATTTCCAAGGCATTTGATAGAGTTTGGCATGAGGCGCTAGTATCGAAATTGACTACCTTTGGTGTTGGTAGTCACTTCTCTCGATTTATATCGAGCTTTCTTAGAGATCGTTCTATAAGAGTGGTTACAGATGGGTTCCCATTCGACGAGTTCAGGTAAAATTCCAACTCTATTTTTGATATTTCTTCTTCTTCTCACTTCCAATCTTATCTACTCTTTCGCAGACGACAGCAACATTTGTTATTCGTATTCTTTTGATCGTGGACCGAGCCTGCAGGAGATTGGGGCGAAAAGGCGGAATATGAATGACACACTCACAAGCGAGTTGGCAAAAATCTCTGAGTGGGCTCGTGCGAATCGGGTCGATTTTAATGTGCGCAAGACTCAATATTCAGTTCTGTCCCACAGACGTGGTGATGTGTTGTCATCTGTGACCATGGGTTATAAATATATTGGGAAATAACATGCTCTTGATGTTTTGGGCATGAAAATTCACGGTGGCGTTCGTTGGAACAAGCATTAAGACAGTGCAAGCAATACTTTACTCCATCTGATCTCTTTAATATTTGCACGACCTATAACTGACCCAAAATGGTACACAATCATGTATCGGCCGGTGCTTCAAAGTCTATTTTTGAGCTTCTCTACCGCTTACAGGAGAGGGTGAAGGTGCTTATGAATAAGCGTAGGGTAGCCAATTCTATTGATTCGTTAGAGCATCGCAATGTGGCGTGTGTTTCATTGTTTTCTCGGTACTATAACGGAATGTGTTCTGACGAAATAAGCGATTTAATTTCTGATAATCACATGTTTTCATGTAATACTCGTTTTTCCCGTAGATCTCATCTCTTTGAAGTTGATTGTCCAGCGTTCTTCAGTCGCGCAGTTCGTTTGTGGAATAGTTTTCCAGCGACAGTTTTTCCTGTCAAAATTCAAATCGAATGTACATAACCACTACTCCCTCTATCCTCCTCCCCATAAACGATTTTTCTAGTACCAGCACAACGCACTGCATAATTAGGAGTCATCCCCTAAGTGCTGGTCTCAAGTTCCAAAAAAAAAAAAAAAAACTTAAAGGTAAGTTGTGAGCATGTTATGTTGTATAGGTAAAATTATATATGTTTCGGACTCTTGATTTAAAGAGAGGCAAAGGAGCGTCCTAAAAACAATGTCAGTTAACGTGTCTTTTTTAATTTTTAAATTTTTTTTTAGCCCACATCTGCTAACCTCATTGAAATATCTTTCATATCTTCTTTTGTTTAAAAAAAAAATAAGTTTTATTAAGTAATGAACCTAAAAAAAATTACTTAATTTTTTTTATAAAGTAAAGGGTCCGCCATCTAACGTTCTTTTTTCATTTAGTGCTTATTTCATGAATGGCAACACTTAGCTCATGTCTGATTTGACAGATAATTAGTTTTATCCTTCCGTTGAACGAATATGGTTGTGTACACGCTTGAAAAGCGCTGGGAAATATTGCGACATTACTTTGAAAATCATGCTAATGTTGCAGAATGTGTGCGATGTGTTCAGATGAAGCTCATTTTGATCTTGGCGGGTATGTATGTCGCATTTGGGGCACAGAAAACCCGCACGCACACATCGGAAAGCTGATACACCCAAGACGAGTTACTGTTTGGTGCGGATTTTGGCCCAGAGGCATAATTGGGCCATTTTTCTTCGAAAATCAGCAAGGCGATCGTTATCGGGCCATGTTGAACGAATTTTTGTTAACAAAAATTGAAGAGGAGGATATTAGCAACATTTGGTTTCAACAGAACGGCGCTACGTGCCACATAGCCGAAGCTACACTCAATGTTTTGCGCCCTGTTTTTGAAGATCGCATTATCAGCCGCAGAACTGATGTCGTTTGACCATCTCGGAGCTGCGATTTGACACCGTTGGACTATTATTTGTGGAGTGCCGTCAAAGATAAGTGTTACGCTAACAAGCCAGAGACAATATTCGTGAAGCCATTGGTGAAATACAGCTGCACACAATCGCTAATGTGCTCAAAAATAGGACCGATCGTGTAGGCTACTGCATGGCCAGCTGAGGCAGCCATTTGAATGAAATTATTTTCCATTATTAACCGGAAGGATTGTACTTTCAAATAAAAAAAGAAATTTGAGAAAATATTCAGTAGTTTTTTTATAGCATTTAAAAAAAAAATAATAATATTTGGCGGACCCTTTATTAAACCTTGTACATTTCCCTGATTCCTAAACATTTTGCACTCTTTTGCCGTTACTTTATTTCCTTAAACATATTTGATTTCACTTTAGTTGACTCAAACTGCTACAATATTTATTATATCTCATTAGTACACTATACCCACTCCCCCCCTCTCAACAGTTTAAAAACAAATATTCTTAGAAAATGTAATATTTCCTCTTTTTCTAATAGCATTTTGCCAAGAACTATAAGTATAGATTGTGTTCAATATTTCAAAGCAAATTGTTTGCAATTAATCTCTAAGAATTCGTTCAAAAATACGCACAATTTGCAGGAATTGAAATTGCAATGAAGGGGAATGCAATACAAATACGAATACGTGTTTGTGAAAAACAGAAATATTTGTTAAAATGGTTCGAATAAATAAGCAAGTGTTTTGTAAATTCATTCTTAAGCTAAAACTTCATTTCTATAAAGGTTCTACTGTTTATGTAAATGTATTTGTGTGTAACTTTGTATTTCATCTATAATGTTATCGGAAATGTACAAATACAAACACATGATTTCGCCAGAAAATAACGTACAAGACCCTTTTTCTTATCCACTAACCTAATAGTCTAAATCGACGAAGCATAAACATGCGTGTTTTTGTTGTTGTTCGTTACGTGTTAGACAGGAAATGTTTCCTTAACATTTACATTAATGATAGCAACTTGACTATTTTATAGATACATATGTACATCTATTGAATAATACATATTAATATGCCTCAAATTATGCTTTAAATATGTTATGAACAAAATTGATGCGAAGGACCAATAAAATTGTTTTCACCCATTTTTCAAAATTTAATAGGATACTTTTTTTTGAATTTAAGATTATTAGTCAACACTTGAACTTGAATAATAACAAAAGCTTACCATTAATAGTTTTAGTGTTGAGTTAGAATTAAAGTTGATATATTAGCGGGTGATTCAAGTTCTTGCCACAGAAAGTCTATTAAAAATACTTTACTTAGACACTTTGATACAAAAGTGGAAGAAACAAAGTTGAAATATATTGGAGGTGATGTTATTTATCTAATTTTTGAAATTTTCGAAACAAAAAATTATTACAAAAAAAAAAAAAAAAACAACAATTGTGATACCTTCTAATGAGATTAATTGCTTATTAATCACTGACCTTATCATTTTGACGCATTGAATTTTGCACTTATTTACAATAAATTTAAATAAACATAATATAACGGTACATCTCTAAAAGCAAAACCGGCTTATTATTCACTTATTTGAACGTAGAATTTTTTTAATATGGTGACCATACATAACATTTTACAGTTTGGATGAATTGAGCAATCTTTAAGGTGACCTTATCATTTAGAAACACACCTTATTACCGCACTCAAAGAACTTAGAGAGACGTAGGCCTCTTAATTGGTATAAAATTCGTGTTCAAAAAATTTCGGTTACAAATGGTCGTTAGAATCTTAAATGTAATATTTCTGGTAATATTAATTGCATCAGGCAACATTATAGCTTGTTTGAAAGGTGATATTTTAGGCTTCAATTTATTACCAGACATTATTAAAATCGTATTATTCTGTGAAAAGTTATCTACGTTTAAAAATAAGTGAAAATTCGGAATATCAACGTCATATTTTGCTTTTCTCTTATAGAAAGGTACGACTTGTCTTGTCTTTCCTTTTTTCTTTTATCCATCGTCTTTTCTATTCTTTCTCTTCTTCCACTTCTTTCATAAAAGGCTTCCACAATGGATCTCTGTTTGGTCTCTAAAGCACCGCCTTTTTAACCTAACCTAACCTACTATGAGGTTAGGCATACTAACGGTAAGAAACGTTGGTGAAATGGTTTTCTCGTTTCCGATCTCATCATTTTGTTGTTAAAGATGCACCTCGCACTAATGGGCCAATCACTAAAAAAAAGTCAATGAAATCGTGGAAAAAATTGAGAAAGATCGGCGCATTAGCAGCGTGAACTAGGCATACATTAATAAACAGTTTTCAACCATCTGAAGAAAGTCGTATACACTATGAAGCTCGGTGCCACATAAATTAACATGAATATGAATTCACTGTGAAAAATTTAATGGACTGAATTTTCATTTGCAATTACCTACTAAAACTGAACGAAATCGAAGCATTTCTAAAGCGAATGATAACGGGTGATGAAAAGTGAATCACGTACAACAATAATGTACAAAAAAGATTATGAGCGAAGCAAGGTAAACAAGTAAATCTTCACAGACAACGGCAAAGCCAGATTTGACACCAAAAATTGTTGGTGAGGTTGAAAGGGATCTTTTTATTATGAGCTTTTACAATCCGGGCAATTGATTAATTCTTATCTCTACTGTCAACAATTAATGAGATTGAAGCAAGTAAATCAATTAAAACATATACTTGATGATCCGGCAGAAACTGAGAAAGTTTTGTTGGCAAGTTTTGATGCATTAACCTTATAGCCCGGGTTTTGCACCTTCAAACTATGTATCTTGCAGAGCTCTCTTAATGGTGTAAATTTTAATTTATTAGATTCATGCAAATAGCAATTGAATCAGACTTTTGTATTAATAAATTTGATTTCATTGTCGTTTAATAAGAAGTCTGAAGTCTGAAAGCCATATAAAACTTACTGCGCAGAACTTTTTAAAACAATGCGTTTACCACGCCTGCAAGGTGTCTACTATTAGAGACAATAACAGTTTAAAGCTCCACGGCTAAACATAGACTTGAGGACTATCGAAGCGTAACTATTGGCTGCATTCTTAAACCCTTGGGCATTCGGTAAAATTAAGTCTCTGATCAGATTTCAAAGTGCTCGAAGACAATAGTCATGATTGCTTTTTTTTTTTTTTTAAATAGCCAAGCCCTTTGTGAGAAAAAAATATTTTTCACGTTTTTGCATAATTTCCACAATTTCGGCATAGGAAAAACTATGCGTAATAAAAAGATAAATATTTTCGCTACTACAGGCGGTTGCCAAATTATTGGGGACAGTGAATTATTTTGTCGTTATGTGGCTTTGAGTACGCATAGATGTAATTTAAAGTGAAAATGTTAATTTTGGAAATTATTAGTTATGTCCGACGTGTTGTTATTATAAAATTATTAAATAGTTCTTGATAGTTAAGTTATGATGTACTTGATTTCTACAACATTTTAAATAGCGAGGGTAGCGCAGCGGCTTAAGAAGCGAAATAATAGCAAAAAAAGATAGCAAAAATTGGAAATGTTTCTTAGTCTGCTGTTAATAGAATTAAAATGAAATTCGATCAAAAACAGCCCACTACTTCAAAGAGGAAAGGTAATAGTGGAAAAAACTCATTACCACACCACTTACGGACAGGAAAATTCGTGATATTTGCCTACAGAATCGAAAAAAAATACAGAAATGTTAGCAAAGTTGGTCCAACAGTCTGGCTAACCAGTTTCTAAGAGAACTATGCGGAGAAGAAGGTTTAACAGGTCATCGTCTAGTAAATCCCCGGTTGACAGATGCAGTGAAGAAAAGGGTCTCGCCTGGGCACGAGAGTACCGCCAGATGACTACTGAAGGCAAAAATAAGGTAAATTCACATAAGTTTTGCTATTTTATATCAAATAAAGTGTTATTTTTACAAAATTTTAAACCCAAATAATTTTTTTAAGTTTCTCAGATGAATCAATCTTTGAAATTCTAGCATCTTTGTCAGACGACTCCCTGATTGCATTGTCAGAAACGTAAAACAACCTCGTCAAAGTAATGGTATAGTCTGTAATAAGCGCCAGGGGAGAAGATCACCCTCATATCGTTGAGGTAACCATGAAACAAGATACGTACAGACAAGTTTCACAATCTCGTGTGTTACCAATTCTTTGGGAATGGTTCCCAAGCGGTGTAGGGTACCCTTTTATACCTGATTCTGCATCCTATCATAAAGTTAGAAGCGTAACTAAATTTTTAGTGGACTATAACATGCCAATTTTACCTTGGTCAGGCAATTCCTCTAACATGAACTCTATTGAAAATTTGTGGGAGATCACGAATAACCAAGCAGGTGGTAACTACTACTGTAAAACTTATTGACTCTTATTAATCTTCCGAAAATATAAAAAGTACCAGACAGTGCATAAAAAGCACAACGACACTTATCGAAGCATAAGGACATGTTACTAAATGCGAATTAGATTTTAATAAATTTCTCACAGACTAAGATTTTCCACCATAAACTGTGCCTTTTTATATGTTTTTTAACAATAAATTCCATTATAATGAAACGCGCACAAAAATTTTACGTGAACTTTTTCCATGAATAAAAAAAAGAGTGGAACATTCTACAAAATAGTACAAAAGGGCAAAAACAATTTAAAATTTCCGATTAGAATTTACGAAAATAAAAATACAACACTGCATGGGATTTTGGTTTATGGGATTTTAGTTTATTTTGTGTCACGCTATCAATTTGGCAGCACTGCCACATCGACCATCTTTACGTTACGTTATTTGAATTAACGGATATGAAGATAGAAGATGGTCGATATTTCCGGAATCTTCCAAACTGTAGCCAATTAGGTATATAAAGGGGTTGCTTTACCTACACGTCAGAGTTAGTTATCGTTTTGCTGTCGTAAGATAAAAATGTGGTTAAGCGGAAATAAAAGTGTTGTATAACCGAACACTAAGTTGTTGTAAACTGTATAGTAAATAAAAATATAACTGTTACAGCAACAAACTGGTGTTAATTTTATTTTAACGCAAATTAAACGAACTCAAACATTTTAGAGAGGTTAAAACGTAACAATATTAATTATTTGAAACTTTACTTATGCATCGCAAATAAATTTTTTTTGTTACTGTTCATAATAATTTAGCAACCGGCTGTAGATGTTATAGATGTCATTGATAACTTTGACAGCTGCTGAGATTAATTGAAAAAATTACGTTTGTTAACGGGTATTTTATGAAAAAAAAAATATTGAAAAATTATTTTCTAAAGAAGAGCATTTTCATTCAAATAAAGTTGCCATTCCCTATCAAATACTGATAAAAACTTTTCTAACATGGATTTTAGCCAACTCATGTTCATAAAATTTTTCAGATAATTTAACAAAATATTTCCAATGATGACTTTTCAAAAGTCATTTTAGTATGGGTTAGTATGGGATATATAACACGAAAGTTTCGTTAACAGAGTAAAGATTTTCAATGAGATTTTATTTGTTTAGGCATCAAGGAGAATAAAAGCAAAAAAAGAAGGTTGTTTTTTATTTCTTTATACCAATTATGGCACATCAGTGATAGCACTTTAAAAACCTATAAGAAAAGTATTTTATTCATAGTTATTAGAATTCGAACCACAAAGCGGTAGGACCATTAAGAAGTATAGTCTTAAAATTGGGCATCACTTTGTGTGTGGTCAGCTATTGGGTATTCTAAAAAGTTCCTTCACAATTGTCGGTAAATGGTTTAGTTGCATCAGGCAACACTATAGCTTGTTTGACAGGTAGCATTTTAAGTTGCACTTTGCCAGAAGACATTATTAAAATCGCAAAATCGCACTATTCTGTGAGAAGTCATTCACGTTTAAAAATCAGCAAAAATTCGCAATATTACCGAAAAATCAAGAGTGCGTCTCAGGCTACAGAAAAAATTTATAAAGTTTACGGAGACGTTTACGGAAAATCTGAAAAATAGCAGCGAAATGTTTTGTTCGTTTTCGATAATTTTGATGCTAAAAATGCAGTCGATGAGATTATGGAATAAATTGAGAGGAATTGGCATATAAACAGCATGGATGTTGCTAAGGAATTAGACATTCATCCCCAAACAGTTGTCAACCATTTGAAGAAAACTAGATACACGAAGAATCTCGATGTTTTAAAAGATTTAATAAACCGAATATCCATCTGAGATTCACTGCTAAAACGAAACAAAATCGAATCATTTCTAAAGCAAATAATTACAGGCGATGAAAAGTGAAGCACGTACATGAATAAAGCGAAAAAGATCATTTACGAAGCCAGGTGAAGCTTCGCAAACGGTGGCAAAACCATGATTGACACCAAGAAAAGGTAATGCTGTATGCTTGGCGGAATTAGAAGGGAACTGGTCATTATGAGCTTCTACAATCTGGTCAAACGATTGATTCTGATCTCTACTGTCAACAGTTAATAAGATTCAACTAAAACGACCAGAATTGATCAACAGCAAAGGTGTTGTATTCCACCATGGCAACTCCAGATGACACACATCTTTGATGGCCCAGCAGAAATTGAGGGAATTTTGCTGGAAAGTTTTAATGCACCATATAATCCGAACCTTGCACCTTCAGATTAACATTTGTTATGATTTCTGCAGAACTCTCTTAATGGTGTAAATGTAAATTCCGTAAATGTCTTGCAATTGGATCAGTTGTTCGCTAAGAAAACCCTAATGTTCTACACTGATGGAATAATGGTTTTACCCCAAAAATGACAAAAGGTTATCGATCATTTTTCGTAAAATTTAGGCCTAGGAAATAAGTTTCCCGGTAGATGCTGTGTAACTACGAAAGAGGCATTTCTTTTCCTACCAATTGACTTTATTCGCAGCTGTAATCTGATATGATAAACATATGGAGCTGGGGTGGTGTGGTGTAGTGATTAGAGTGCACGCATAACAACGCAAACGACCCAGGTTCGAGCTCCAGCAGAGGACATGACGGAGAAAAATTTAATTGTGGTTTGGAGTGTTTAATAAAGAGGCTTTAACTTCCCTCCAGACAACTCCTTCTAAAAAACTAGATAGGAAACACTCCTAACCATTCCGCATACATCTGTCGATGATAAGAAACATCAGACGAATGATGACAATGCTAAAGTAAAGATCACCACCAATTAGCAAGTATCTTCACCACTACGCAAAATCATATGGTGGAAGCTACAGTGGATAATGATCCACTTAGCTTAGCTTGAAAGATCAAATTGATTGAAGAAAACTGAAAAAAGCAAAGACTGCTTTGTGGACTACCAAAATGCTCCCTAGAGGAATGACGAAGAAAAAAATGGAGCTGCACAAAAGAGTTTTCGGGTGTTTTGTTTCTGAATAACATGACTGACATAGGTACCATTTAATTGACAATGACGATTTTTGATTGGGTTTTAGTCAAAAACGGCGTGACAATCATCCCTAAGCCACCATGTTTACCGGTTTTGAATCCCAATAAGCTTCTCCTATGCCTGAAAACTGAAAAACAAGAATTTACAAATCGATTGGAGAAATACGTATTGCGGGTTATATGCAAGAGCATTGGCACATGTACATTACATCTGAGAGAAATAACTTTAAAAGGGGACAGTATTTAATATTAAGGAAAAAATAAATATATTTTTTAAGAAATTCGTGTACAGTGAGCACAGACAGACGACTGAACAAGTTTCAATGTAATTGTTTTTCAAAACAAAAATTGACAATTTTCTCGAATATTTTTTCAAGACAAATGCGGAAATGATAGACCTCTAAACAAAGAAATAAATCATCTAAATTTTCCTCTATAAAAACGAAACCATAAACCTACAAAATGTATAAAAATGTCATGAAAAATATCTAAAAAAAAAAAAAAAAAAAATCGAAACATTTAAACAAAAATAAATCGCATTGAAAAGGAAATATAATTTTTGTATAAAAATATGAAAAAAAATTGTTTCAAATGCAATTCCTTGTTAAACAATACCGATTACGTTCTCGGAAAAACATGCGAGGCTTGAATGAGGGAGGGCGGAAAAATATGCCACATTCAGCTGGTTAGAGATGGGGGTGTTTAAAAGCGCAAAAAATCTATTTAAAAAAAAATTGTATTTGGCAAGTGCGAAATATTTGCTGCCTGTATGTGTGTGTTGATTTTATTTTTTTTTTGCGGTATTTGATTGCAACAACGCGTGTTGGTTGATCATTTTTTCTATAGATTTTGGCAATTGTAAATGCGAACAAAAATTAAAAAAAAAAAAAAACTCAATGAATGTCAACATTTCAAATACACAAAAATGAAAGGTATTATTTAACGACGCACGCGTTTGAAACGTATGCAGCTGTAATCTATAGAAATTTTTAACAAGGAAAAGAAAAGCGTAGAAATATATTTTTTTGTTTTAATTTTTTTGTTATTAAATAATAAAAAATTACATAAAAATATCTGTAAGTCAGGTTTTTATTAAAGTTTTCAGGACAACAACAAGTACAACAATTAATTTTATTCGGACTGAACCCTGTAGTCACAGCCTAGAACCACATGTCCCTTTGTCAATACCCTTTTCCTAGCGACAACTTTTCTTTTTATAAGCGATTATAGATACGTTTCAGATAATAGTTCTTGTGTATTGATGACATCGTCAACGAACACGTCAATATGGTAACTTAAATAGACTAGTGCAGCTTTGGTTCAAATGTCTCCCTATGATCGTAAAAGAACCGCTTTGTCACCAGTGAACAAGCTAATGTTAAATGTCCATAGATGATTACATAGGCTGGTGTACACTTGGTCAGTAGTAATACAGACAATGTCACTAGTAAAGCAAAATTTTTTCGCTATAGGCATTTTCCTTAGGGAAAATTAAAAAATTTTAAAGAAAAATAAAATTGTATTATCGATGCTGAATTCCTTAAATTAATGCTGAAGTCGAAAAGTGGTAAAAACACTTCGCAAAATATTTAGTGGCGTAATAAAAAAATTTTTATTTTTAACCACGATTTAGCGATTTATTTATTTTTTTTTTTTTTTAATAGTCGTATATAAAAAAAAATACCAACTACGCTATAAAGAGACAAATGTTTACTACGAATTATTTTTAAAACTGATGAAATACGTAGAAAAATTTACGTTTTTTATTTTAAGAAAAGTAAAGGTTCCGCCATCTAACGTTTTTTTTTTTCAACTAGTGCTTATTTCGTGAATGTTAACACCTAGCTCATGTCTGATTTGACATATAATTAGTTTTATCCTGGTTGTGTATATGCTTGAACAACGCTGGAATATATTACGACATTACTTTGAAAATTTTGCCAAAAACAAATCATCTTTTCAGATGAAGCTCATTTTGATCTTGCCGCATTTGGGGCCCAGAAAACCCGCAAGCATACATTGAAAAGCCGATACACCCAAGACGAGTCACTGTTTGGTGTGGATTTTGGTCCAGAGGCATAGTTGGGCCATTTTTCTTCGAAAATGAGCAAGGAGTGGCCGTTCCAATCAATGGCGGTCGTTGAACGAATTTTTGTTCACAAAAATTGAAGAGGAGGATATTAGCAACATTTGGTTTCAACAGGACGGCGCTACTTGCCACACAGCCGAAGCTACACTCGATGTTTTGCGCCCCGTTTTTGAAGATGGCATTATCAGCCGCAGAGCTGATGTCGTTTGGCCACCTCGAAGCTGCAATTTGACACCGTTGGACTATTATTTGTGGGGTGCCGTCAAAGATAAGTGTTACGCTAACAAGCCAGAGGCAATTGACGCTTTATAGGACAATATTCGTGAAGCCATTGGTGAAATACAGCTGCACACAATCGATAGTGTGCTTAAAAATTGGACCGATCGTGTAGGCTACTGCATGGACAGCCAAGCCAAACAGTGACTCGTCTTGGGTGTATCGGCTATTCAATGTATGTGTGCGGGTTTTCTGTGCCCCAAATGCAACAATTTGGCTTGTTTACATACCCGCCAAGATCAAAATGAGCTTCATCTGAAAAGATGATTTTTTTTTTTTTTTTGGCAAAATCGGCATCTTCTGTAAGTCGATCGCAGGCCCACTTAACGAAGCGAAAACGCATTAGACACAATCATATTCATTCAGCGAAAGGATAAAACTAATTATCTGTTAAATCAGACATGAGCTAAGTGTTACCATTTACGAAATAAGCACTAGTTGAAAAAAAAAACGTTAGATGCGGACCCTTTATCATCATAAAAAAAAATTAAGATAATTCTCTGAAAACTTTTTGTTTTATTTACAATTAAATTCTTGCATTTTATTATTTTTTTTTACCACCCTATTCATATAAGAAAAAGGCATTTAATTTTTGGTCTGATTTTTATAACTGAATTTTTCCTAACACCCAATATAATAATTTACCACAAAAGAAAGAATATTTTTCAGTTTAAATTTATAATACAATTATATCTATGATGTATTAAATTTTTTATAATGATCACTCTCTTTGTTATAAAAACCATTAATTAATATCAGTTTTATTGATTTATAATGACAGGTTTTTCATTTGATTTTTTTTATATAAAAATTAATTCATTCAATCATTTATACATTTTTTCGCACAGTTTATACGTTTTTAAATGATTTTTTTTTCTCATTCTCTCACTCTCTCACTATCTTTTTTAATTAACAATTAAAAAATAATTAAATATTTATTTTATTGTCTTTTAATAACGTTGCAAAACATATTCAATTAATTAACAAATTAAACTTAACAAAAGTGTTAATTAAAATAATTTCTTCTATTGATTGTATAATGAAGCCAGCCGGCCGGCTTGAAATAATTTTTCATTTCGTCTGAATAACCGTCTCCATTACAAACAACTGATTGGGCATTTGAGCTTGTTCGCTTGATCACACAATTGAATTACAATATGTGGCCAGGCTTTGTGTATCTCCGAGAGGAATTCATTTAAATTCATATGAAAAATGCATTGAAAAAATTGCCTACTAAAAGCAAAAATAGAAGAAAAAAAGGTTTACAACTTATGCCGATTGAATTTTAAAGAGGGGATACAAGAAAATTATAGAAAAAAATCAATTACAACAAAAGGGAAATAAAAAAAAAATCAGTAAAATCTGGTATAAAATAAAAGCTTAAAGGATTTGTTTCACTGTAATCATACAGATGTAGAGACTCTGTCTGTACGGGTGGGTATGATGACATGTAAACCGACTTAAACGAATTGAACTTTCAATTATTTAAAGGGTCCGCCACATAACTTTTTTTTTAATGCAAAAAAAAAAACTACTGAATATTTTCTCAAATTTCTTTTTTTATTTGAAAGTACAATCCTTCCGGTTAATAATGGAAAATAATTTCATTCAAATGGCTGTCTCGGCTAGCCATGCAGTAGCCTACACGATCGGTACAATTTTTAGGCACATTATCGATTGTGTGCAGCTGTATTTCACCAATGGCTTCACGAATATTGTCCTTTAAAGCGTCAATTGTCTCTGGTTTGTTAGCGTAACACTTATCTTTGACGGCACCCCACAAATAATAGTCCAACGGTGTCAAATCGCAGCTCCGAGATGGTAAAATGGCATCAGCTCTGCGGCTGATAATGCGATCTTCAAAAACAGGGCGCAAAACATCGAGTGTAGCTTCGGCTGTGTGGCACGTAGCGCCGTCCTGTTGAAACCATATGTTGCTAATATCCTCCTCTTCAATTTTTTTGAACAAAAATTCGTTCAACATGGCCCGATAACGATCGCCATTGACTGTAACGGCCGCTCCTTACTCATTTTCGAATATTAATGGCCCAATTATGTCTCTGGACCAAAATCCGCACCAAACAGTGACTCTTCCTGGGTGTATCGCATTTCAATGTATGCCTGCGGGTTTTCTGTGCCCCAAATGCGACAATTTTGCTTGTTTACATACCCGCCAAGACCAAAATGAGCTTCATCTGAAAAGGTGATTTTTTTTTTGGCAAAATCGGCATCTTCTGTAAGTCGATCGCAGGCCCGTTGTTCAAGCGTATACACAATCATATTCGTTCAGCGGAAGGATAAAATTAATTATCTGTCAAATCAAACATGAGCTAAGTGTTACTATTCACGAAAGCATTAGTTGAAAAAAAAAAACGTTGGATGGTGGATCCGATATATCAGAAAATGTGCGGGATTTATAAATGCAAGAGACGCATGTGTTTTTTATGGCCTCCATTATTTGTAATCCTTTTATAAATTTCTATAAATCTGTGATATTATTAATCTAAATAAGGTTCCATAGATCGTTATAAAAATTCTATAAAAACAAAATATCGGATTTGCTATTCCCATTCAATAAATATAAATAAGAAATGTACGTAAGCTACTCTATACCATATTGCAGTATTTTGTATACCCTGAAGTGCTATTATTAAAACTAATTATCTGTCAAATCAGACATGAGCTAAGTGTTACCATTCACGAAATAAGCACTAGTTGAGAAAAATAAAACGTTAGATGGCGGACCCGATATTTATTAATTTATTTTATTTTATTTTATTTTTTTCATTAACCAAATGACATTTATTTTGAGATTTTTATTTCATTTATTTTTTTATATAAAATAATGTCATAATTAAAATGTTTAAAACATTAATTAGTTTGAAAAATCAAATTCAAATGAAAACATTTGTTGTGTTTGACTTAATGTGTGAAATTTTTTAATACACACTGTATTGAGACAAAACAAAAAATTGTTTAAAATAATGCGAATAATTTTAATTAATTTGTAGAATTGAAATTTATAAACAACAGAATATAAGCAATAGTTTTTATTTTTCACTTAAATAGCAAACTGTTTAGACAAAATGCAATGTACGTACAGCCCAGCTACAGTTACAGCTACAGCTACAGCTACAGCCACATTCATTAGTGTTATGGAATTTTGTTAAATTTTATATATATTATTGCTTTAATTGTTTATATTTTATACAAAAAAGAAGAAAAAAATATAAATTTTCAAATATTCGTCATTGCCTGTTGTTGCAAAGATAAACAAAACTAAACCCACCAGTCTCATTCTTACCCCAATTGCCTTGCCTTTCTTTGCACCACAAACTTAAAATTTCTACACAATGGTTGCCTATTATTTTTCTAATCATTATTGTGTTTTTTTATTATTGAAACAATTACGTTATACTATTGATTAAATTAAACATTTGCAAAAATTGTTTATTAAAGAAAAAAATGAAAAAAAAAGAATTATTTGGCAATTACTGAAATGAAACAATGACGTCTTGATAGGGCAGCTTCGCAGGTAAATGTGTTCCAATAGATTTAAAATAATTTTTTGGTAATTGATTTTCAATAAAATAAACTATTTAAGTTTTAAAAATAAGCAATTATAAAAACAAATGATGTATAAATATTTCTTTTAAATTTTAATTGTTTTAAAAGGCTTTACATTGCCGCAACAGTTTAATAATTCCATGATATTTTTGCATTTCCAGCGCAACACCGTTCTTGTTATCTTTATCTATTGCTGGATTATATAAAAAGTATGCGTAGTTGCTTTGCCGCTGGATAAGATTGTTTCCTACATATAGGATAGGCCATCTACCGGTTTAAATTTGAATTAGTGAATTATTACGAATCGGGCAATATTTATGCAATCCATTCTGTCACAAAATTCAGTATTTTAACTCCACTGAACGAAATGAATCGATTTACGCTAGAGCAACGTTGAGATTTATTGGAAATTTATTTCCAAACCAAAGACAATTGGTCGGAAATTGCACGAATATGTCATACAAAATATGGACCAACAGTGACCGCTATACGCGAGTTTATTGCTAAAGTTCGTGAAACTGGTTTCTTTGTTGATGCGCCAAAACGTAAGAGTGCTCTTACAGTGAAAATATCGGAGCTGTGGTTGTATGCTAATAAACAAAATAGTTGTATTTGGCGCTCAGAAAATCCAAACGTGGTCTTAATGAAGCTAATGCACCAATTACGAGTGACTGTTTGATGCGGCTCGTGGAGTGGGGACGGGGCAACCATTACGATCAGTGGAGACCGATTTTTTGGTTTCAACAGGATAGTGCAACTTGCCACACATCTTATGCCACAATCGATTTATTGCGTTCAACGTTTGATGGCCATTTAATTAGCCGAAATGGTGATGTCAGTTGGCCGCCAAGAAGCTCCGATTTGACACCGTTGGACTATTTTCTGTGGCAAGTGTTATTCCGACAAACCAGAGGCAATTGAGCATATGAAGGCTAACATTCGTGATGTCATTGCCGAGATACGAACCCATACACTCGAAAAAGTTCTCGGAAATTGGTCCTATCGGATGGGGTGGTGTGAGGCCAGCCGCGGCAGCCATATGAATGAAATAATATTTCAATTCTAACCGGAGTAATTGGAAAATTTTCAAATTTTTGTTGTTTTGAGGGACAAGACATGGGTACAGCACTACTCATCGGAGAACAATCTATACAGTAGGTTTCTTTCAACTGATGAAGAAAATTCAAATTTGGTACTGCCTGCTAATATTATGTTGGTCAAGGCTAAAGCGCACCGCTACCCGAAGAATATTTTTTTGGGCCCATATGTTTATCACACTAGACTGAGGCTGGGATTGGAGCATGTAATCCTATTCAGTGGAAAAAAAATACCCTTCTGAAGTCATTGCAGTATTCACTTGGAATATTATCATCTTAGACGAAATAGGCGGGCACTCCCAAAGTATTTATTCAGAATCCTCGGCATAAGTTATGCAGAACCTCCTCAACATTTCACAAAATACACTGTTGGTACTTAAAACAACAATGTCCAGTAAATAAATTCATTAGTATCCTGAACAATAACCTTCTGGATCTGCTTGTCTTATACCGGAGGTATACCAATGCATGCGTTTGAATAGTCTACTTTCACTGACGTTTTTAATAGATGGTATCATGCCTATGCAAATATATATTCAAATCGCTTACAGTAAGTGTTTCTAAATTTGTACCAAATAGGTTCCTAGTCAATACAAATCATCAGTTGGCGGAATCGAAAAGTGGGCATGGCACCTTTCACACAACGTAATTATGGATTAAGAAATTCTTGAATTTGCTCTAAATGACTTGACAGTTTAATAGTAGGTGGAATTGAATAAGTGGGCGAGGCATCCTCCTTACAAACTAAATATTGACTTTTGTAAATCTTAAGAACGGAAATCGTAGAAATTTCTAAATTTGGTTTGGATAATACAACATCATTAGTCAATTACTGGACGAGATTGTATATGTGGGCATGGTAGCTCCCATTATTAGTAAATATGGAATTAGGCATGTGTGGAGAACGGTAACAGTTAAAGCTTCGTTATCCTTACACGTCAGCAAAAAGCGGCAGAGATGAAACAAGTGGGCATAACTATTTTAAAAAGAGATAGAGAAGTACACTGGGTAAATTATATCTATACATAGTTACTAAAATCAGGTTGGGCACCCCTGGCGTTTGTTACATTATTTACAAAAAAAACAAGCAGTAACTTAGTATATAAAAATAAATGGCAACAATAAAAATAGCAGAAAAGCAAATAAATAACGAACAATAACAAACAACAACAAAACAGCAAGAACCGGAAGAAGTAGATGTTTACATTCGCATGGCTTCATAAGAATTACAAACAAAGTAAAGTAAAAAAGTGGAATCTATCTGAAATTTCAAGACATCCGAGAGCTTTTGAAGTACTGTTCACTCAGCCATATAAAAAGCACATCGATGAGGACCGTAATCAGTTTATGTGGTGTAAACTCAGCGAACGAGTAATTGGTTTGAACTCCGTGTGGTTAAACTCTGGTTGAAGAGGTTGTGATCCAATCCAAGTTGTAACAATGATCGCGTTGGAAGATCTTTAGGTAGAAAGATCTGTCAAGCAATTCTTGTTGTTTCCAAAGTAGTAAATAGAGAGTTTAATTAAGAATAATAATTGTTATTGCTCGTAAAAACGTTACGAGCAGTGTAACACAAAACTGTGTTAAATAAAGGATTTTAATTTACAATCAAACACAAGATTTATTTTATTTTAACTGCAATCCATGAACTCATAAATAAACGTTTTTAAAAGGTAAAAACGTAACAATATATTGAAAAGTGAATATGTTTATAGTTATGCGAAAAAAAAATATGGACACGTTGCGATTTTCATTAAAAGCTTAAGAGAAAATGAGTTACAGACGAGAAACGGTACAAACTTTGTTTGCAAAAAGCGGTTCTTTACGACCTTTTTGATGAATGTTTGAATATTAAAACAGAGTTGGATGTGTAACTATTTTAATTTAAGTGTCCCTATTATTTTTCACATGACTGTATATGCGTATGAATTTTTTGTAAGTCTATATACAGCCAAAATGTTGAACCTTTTAGCTTCGGGGTCGGAAGGATATGAAATACAGTAAAAGAGTAAAAAATTATAATTAAGATAGGGATAGGAAAGCACGCCGAGGTTTAGCTAATAATATATAGAAAACTGTAAACGAAATCCGTTAAGCTTGAGAGAGACTATATAGGGAAACAAACTGCTTATTCTGCAACAACAACGAAATTAGTGAATTATCGAACTGACCTAATATTCTATACTTCTTTATTTTTATAATTATTTTATATATGTGTGTATTTAATGATTTTTGTTGCATACCCCCATAGCTTAATAATAAAAATTATTTTTATATTTTAAGTTCTTTTCTTTTTTTTTTAATTAAAGAAAATTATTAATTTTGTACGCCTCTTATAACATTGTAACTATTAGACTGTGAAAAATGTACAATTAAACACATGAAAAATTCAAATTAAATTTAAAAGACTGCCAAAAAACTATTTCACAAAAATACCAACAAGTCACTTAAAAAACAAACAAAAATTAGCAAAAGATTTCAAACAACTTGTTAAGGAAAAAAAATTTATTTAATTATGAATCATAAATATTATAAAATAAATGTCATACACAAATATATGAATAAAGGAAAAGGTTTAAAAATAGAATTAAATTTTATGTTTTTGCAAATATTGAAGACAATGGCTTTAATTTCTATGGCTACATGTGAATCAATGCACGATTATGCGAGTAAAACTTAAGAATTCAAATCGATGAATGATCATTGAAGTACTACTTCTCTGCTCGTTTAAATTGTCATTCATCACGTTGTATGTATGCATGCATGATGCATGATGTTGACGACGTACGTCAACAGCATAATGCGAAATAAGAAACGAATTTACATTTTCATTTTAAGCAGTTACTTAATATTCCACTCAGGCATGTGTTCACTGAAATAACATAATAATGGAATCCTTTAAAGTGAACATTACGCTACACTGGGCATAAATTGTATTTATGTTTCATACAAAAATGCTCATAGAATTTTAAGAACTAAACTTATGGAGGAAATACGGCAAAAAACAATTATAATTCGGGATTTATTTTTAAATTTAAAAAATTATTTTTAAATACAGGGTGTCCGCCGGGAAGGTATACTCCTTTGTCTGTTTATAATTTTTGGTTATATGAAAGAGAATGGATCTCATACTGATAAATGTTTTATTTAATGTCGGCAATTATGTATGGAATACAATATCAGATAAATGCCCGCCTCTGTTAGCCTTACAAATGCGAGCCCTTTTGAGCACATTTTTCATTACATTCTCACACATTTCACGCGGTATTTCATTAATTTCATCACGAATATTTTGTTTGAGTTGCTCCAGCGATTCTAGTTTGTTTGCTTAAATCTTGCTTTTCAGATATCCCTACAAAAAGAAGTCCGGAGTAGTCAAATCAGGCGACCGTGGAGGCCAATCAACATCACCATTCCTGGAAATAATTTGTTGTGGAAAGAGGTCTCGCAGTAATCCCATTGTAATCCAGGCTGTATGCGATGTGGCACCGTCTTGTTGAAATCACATGTTAGTCAAGCCCAAAGCATGCAGTTGTGGCGTTAAAAAGCTTTCAATCATATCAGGATATCGAAAATTTTCCAATTACTCCGGTTAGAAATTAAATATTATTGCATTCATATGGCTGCCGCGGCTGGCCTTACAGTATCCCATGCGATCGGAACAATTTTCGATAACTTTTTCGAGCGTATGTGGTCGCATCTCGGCAATGGTATCAATTGTCTCTGGTTTGTCGGCATAACACGTGTCTTTAACGGCGTCCCACAGAAAATAATCAAACGGTGTCAAATCGCAGCTTCTTGGCGGCCAACTGACATCACCATTTCGGCTACTTAAACGGCCATCAAACGTTCGACGATTGTGGCATGAAAGGTGTGGCAAGTTGCACCATCCTGTTAAAATCGAACATCGTTCACATCAGTACCCTGAAGAGCGGGCACAAATAAATCGGTTGCCATGGTGCGATGTTATCTTGATGAGCTTCATCCGAAAAGATGATTTTAAATGATGATAATTTCTAATACATCCCAACGTTGCTCAAGCGTAAAGCGATTCATTTCGTTAAGTGGAGATAACATACTGAATTTTGTGACAGTATAGAATGACATAAGTATTGTCAGATTCGAAATAAACGCTGATTCAAATACAAACCGATAAATAGCCCACCCGATAGATACGGAACGAGTAATGAGCACTTAACGATCCATTTTCTGGATATCAGAAGCTGTATAAATAACTAAAAAAAATTCAACCTCACAAAGTCTGATGACAAATTTTGCACGAGAAGAAAAAGATTAAGTTCCTAAAACAAGAAACTCGTTGGCCGTTTCTTAAAGTCGTAATGAAAATATTTGTAGTGATGAAAATAATGATCTACCAAACGATGACAATGCATTAATTGTTTCCTCTACTAATGAAAGAGATATGAAGCCAATTCAAAAATGGTTTAGAGACGTATATAGCGATTCTGACATATAAAATATTATTATAAATTTATCTTTAATTCTCTTCTTCTTATTGTATCAATATCAATAAATATATTGTTGTTGACTTTTTTAATGCGATTTTGTTTGATATTTAAAGCTTTGGTTTAAATTTATGCGTTTTTTTTTTTTAATTTAAAAAGTGAATCAGTAGTTCTTTTTTGAATTTAGTTAGTATTTCGTTTTACGCGAATTCGGTTTATGCGGATTTTCGTGGAACGAATTGTTGGCATAAAACTAGGTTTGAGTGTATATGCAATTTTATTCTCTATCCTTTTTAATATTTTCTTTATTGTCTTATGATATTAAAACAACTTATGAAAACGATATGTTATCGATATTTATTTACAATTCAACTCAATAAAAAGGAAATAAAAAAATAAAAGTTCGCATAGAAGTTGTATACAATTATGATGGCATTTAAAATTTTTAACACTTTTAGAAGAGTTTTTGTATACATAACAGGTCACTCAATAAGTCCGTAGGATAAGTAAGAAAAACAACAAAATTTTTAACAAAACTCGGTTTTCCAACTTTTCAATACCACTTTTAAGCACTATTTCTATTTCTTGTCAAAATACGCCTCAGTTTCAGCGATTACTTTATCATTGCACTCTTTCCAGCAAGCAATCTCTTGCGATCTGAAAACAGAAAAATGTCACTGGGGGCTAAATCTGGAGAATACGGTAAGCAGTTCGAAACCCAATTCATTCAATTTTGCCATCGTTTTTATCGATTTGTGACACGAATTGTGAGCTCAGAGCTTTCGCTTACCCAAATGTACGTGTAAAATGCTAAAAACACTACCATTTGATATCTTTATAATGTCAGCTAGCTCGCGCAACTTCAAATTGCGATCGTTCATAACCAATTTGTGGATTTTTCCATGTCATCTTACATGAACTAATGATAACAAAAATAATGTTTTAAAAAAATAAAAAATAAATAATAATTTCTTACCCTATCTAATTAAAGGATATTTTTCATTTTTATATAATTATGGTTGCAATCGCTTACCTAAAATGATACAAAAAATTAAAATAAAATAAATTATTAAAAATAAAATGAAATCTAAATAATAATTTTAAAAAATTTTCATACAATGAAAAATAAAAATGTATATATTGTTTATATATAAATTAGTGTTTTTGTTGTTTTTGTTTTATTATATAATTTCTCGAAAACTGCAAAAAAAACATATCTGTTTAAACAAGAAATATTAAAAAATTAAATTTATAAGATTAAAACATATATGTACATACATATGTATGTATGGATATGTATTAGGGTGTTTCATATTTTCCAAAGATGTGTTTTTCATGTGACTTTGGTTACGCTCCGAGTCTCGGCAATATACAGGTTTTGTTTTTTTCTTCGTCCCCTCTGTAGTAGCATATGACTTTCCACCAAGTATCCATTACCTTGCTTACATCTTTTCCCCACCTCTAAGCCAATATCCGAACTATGTCACAGAAAAACATCTAGAACTTTTAGGCGATCCACTTTGAAGCTGATTTTATATTTCTTCAAAAGAAGTGATTTAGTGATATGCCAAAAGATATTGTATTCGTCGAAACAGCTTGTAGTTAGAAGGAGCAATGTTCGGAGAATACGACGGGTGCGGCATTTGATCATTTCTAACAATTGTTTGGCAACTTTTGCAATGTGAGACCGAGTGCTGTTATGCAAAAGGAAAATTCTATCTGTCTGTCTGTCTTAATATGCCGATTGTTTTTCTCATAATGCACGGTTCAAACGAAGTAATTGCAGGCTACTCCGATTACCGAGTTTTAGCAGTTAATAGTACCGTCCAGAGGTTAATTTAGTGTACACATTTTATCCTCTATATACACAAAGCTACACAGTGGACATCGAAAAAAAATACATTGAAAAATGTATGCCTGACTCACTTTATACACGAATAACTCTTGAGTGTCCACTTCTGTGCATTATATCTAAATGTGTACATTGAAGACATTAAAAGCATCGAATTAACTTTATATACGTATGCACATTCGTGGTGAAGATACCATTGAGTTTGTTTTGTAAAAGCAAACAGCGTTGCCGTTTTTGGTTATTTCTAACCAAAATGGGTATTTTTTTTTTTATCTCGGTCCTTTGGACTATTTTTGTATAATTTTTTTGTATAATTTTAGAAAACAATTAACGTTGTTTACAGTGTCTTGGCAAGTTGTTAAAAATTTTGAAGTTCTTGGCTAGACTTGTTTTTACCAAATTTCAAGAAAATCCACGTAAATTGGAATCAAATTTAAACTTTTGAGTTCGTATCTAGCAATATACCATTGTGAGAGATCTGATTTATTTTTATACAAAGTTTTGTTAAACCGATTTAATGTATTAAGTTTTTAGAAACCATATCTTGGCGTTTGAGATTTAAAAAGTTTATTATATTTGTGCTGGATTTTGGATTAAATTATCTAAATTCAATTTGGTTAATATTAGTTTTATGTCTCTAGTTCAAATGTTAAAAAGCACTAATATGGCAACTCCCACCCATGTGTTTGCTTGCTAAAGCATATACACAAGATGTACACAAGTACAGTCATAGACACACATTAATATCAGATGTACATGCCGAAAGCAAGGCAATGTCTTCAATGTATAGAAGGTGTACAGAGTTTTCTAGGTGTCCATTAAAATTTCATGTACATTTTTACGATCTCTGGTACCGTCTTGATCCTACCAAGTATGCAAAATTGCATTGTAAATATACAACGTAGTTGTACTAACAAACAAAATATATTGTCAAATGAAAGAAATTTTGAAGCAGGAATAAAACCCAATTAAACCCAGTGGGTTGTTTTTTATTTGTTTCTTTTTAACCCGCCTTTTCCCAACTCTGGTAAATACGGTTTTTGATCTAAACCAAATAAGTTAATCTTAGTTTCTTCAGACTATTTCACGTTGTTCTAGCTATTTGACATAAATGAAAGTGTCCCTATTATTTCTTCCACTACTGTATATACGACGGGTTCTGATACCATGGTTAGTTGGAGCCTGTTTTACAGCAAGTTCTCTAAAGAATGTTCTAAGTTCTAAACTTCTTCGATTTTTCTGTACATCGCGACATATATAGTATTAAAGAGAAAGCATTAATTCATTGCATATTATTTGTCCTAAACACTGTTCACTTATAAGAAAAAAAATTCTTTAATTTTTATATTTTTGCTAGTTTTCGTGACATTAAAAATTGAAAAAATTAAATATTTTATACAAAAACTTTATTCACGATGACAATTTTCTTTTATAATCTTAGTTCAGGCTTAAAATTGTAAGCTTGTAATGCGTGACATGTCTTTACCAAAACAAGTTAGTTAAGTTAAAGGTGCTAGAAATACTATTGTAGTCAAATTTTAGAGAAAAAGCCTTTGATTTACAGAAATTAAAATTACAACAAATCTTATCGCTTACACATGATGAATCAGTTACAGCCCCTAAACAAACCCCCACTGGTTTTATTTTCTTTTTAAATTATTATTTTTTTTTTTTTTGCTTATGATTAAATTAAATATTTTATAAATAAACATAAATATAAACATTAAATCCTACAACAACTGTTCTGTCTTAAAAATAGTGACATTCTTTTATAGAAAAACACTTCGTAACCCATAAATAATGTGAAAAACAGCACTAAGAGAGAAAAATATAAAATAAACAGTCGGTAACAGACACTGTGCACCACGGTGTGTGTAATTCAAAAAAATATTGATTTTTTTTGTTTTTCTGTTGGTGACACATTTTGGAAAATTTATTTTATTTTTCGTTTATTTTTATGTACAAAACCATTTAACAAAACAAAAAATTATGATAATGATCCTAATAATGATGTTTGTTATATAAAATTGAATTAAATCATTTTTCGAATACACTGAGAAAAAAATATTGTTGCAATAGAAATCTATGAGAAACAAGCTTATATCAAAATTCTTCCAACAGGTATCAAAACTTAGATAAATCCTCTTACACAAGTAGTGTAACTGAAAAATTAGGACCTATCCTAGGTGGACCTATCCTAGCCACTTCCACTTGTAGTATCAGGGTAAAAACTTATTATCTGTTTGCATTCTTTGTCTGATAATTTATACTGGTAATGCAGTCACTTAGATCAAATTCAAAAACTACAACTATTACCGTTCTTAAGACATGCAAATTTAACTATTTTTGAGTTTGAAAAGTGCCTACACTTACATATTGCTACGTAACGAATAGCGCTACGTTGCGAAAAAGTAGAGCAGACCGCTGAGCGGCATTTATGGATTAATATTGATTTTATACGCTTTGAAAAGACTTTTGACGCCGCGAAGTCCTAGGAAAATCATCTGTATTGTTGATGCGCTATACACAACTAATGTAATATCAATAAGGCGTATTTCAAAATCTTAAGGTCACCTTAATATTTGCTCAATTCATCCAAACTGTAAAATGTTATGTATGGTCACCTTATTAACAAAAAAAAAAAAAAAAAAAATCTACTTTCAAATAAGTGAATAATAAGCAGGTTTTGCTTTAAGAGATGTACCGTTATATTATATATTAAATTTATGTTAATAAGTGCAAAATTCAATGCGTCAAAATGATAAGGTCAGTGATTAATAAGCAATTAATCTAATCAGAGGGTATCACATTTATTATTATTTTTTTTTTTTTTTTGAATAATTTATAATTTAAATAATGTATGCTCGGTATGGATGGCGGAAAACCTTTGTCCAGAACGTTGAATTGAGCAAATATTAAGGTGACCTTATCATTTTGAAGCACACCTTATTATGCTGACGTTAGAGAAAGCTGTGTCAACTTCCCACTCTGCGTTGCCTTTGAATGTGTGTTACAATGACGTCAAGTGTCAAAATAGCCGAAAAATTAAGACAAGGCTGTTAAAACTTGGTAAATCCAAAGACAATTGTCTCAACGACAAGCATGGAAATCTGAATTCTGTACTAGTAGACGTATATAGAACGATTTTGCAAAGCGATACTGCAACCTAAATATGAAAGAAGTTTTGTCTTTTTGCTGATCGGATAAGCATTCAATCTCCATACACATCATAGAGCAGGTAACTAAGCATTTTTAATTCGTTTATAGAGTCTAAACTTGTTTACTATGTTATTGCTTTTTTGTAAAAGTTTTGAATACCATTTGAGAGACTGACTTCGTGTCACCAAAAAGAAAAGAGCACTAAGCAATAACTTGAAAAATATTTGCGTCGAAAATTTTAAAAGGCACTAAAAATAGTGCTAAAAGCTCTGAGTGTACAGCTCTGATTTTTACAGTCGATTGTTGGCAACCCTGAAAAAAAGAATAATTTGACAGCTGAGAGTGGGATTGTTAGTAAAATAGAGCTTCATACGATACAAGTAGATGTTGATTTTTCGAGCAAAGAAATATCCTACGCGACGAAAAGCATATTATCACCTCGATTGCTGAGTAGTTTGCCAAAATTGACCACAAAATTGCTGAAAGCATCATTGTACCATACTTTATTGAAAATGAGGCTGTTCAAGCAGTAACTGTTACTGGTGATCGGTTTTATGACAGGAAAACACTTTTTTGCCGAAACTGAATGCTATACCAGGTGTACCGGTATGAGATGAGCGCTTTTTGGGAACATAAAACGCTAATTTTTAAGGGGAAAATAAAAAACATTTTATTCAAAATATTGGCGTTTTCCTCATCTTTCAGGCAATTTGCGGATTCCACGCCAATAAAACCGTTCGTCTTTTGAAACAAACAAATTAGTCACCCAATTTTTACTTCCTCATAGGAATCGAAGTGCTGCTCAGCCAATGCGATTCCCCATCGATGAAAACAAATAGTAGTCGGAAGGAGTCAAGTCGGGTGAACAAGGAGGGTGGGGTTGCAGCTCCCAGCCTAATGCTTTCTTATGTCTTAAACCGGTTTTGCTTTGTGTTACATATTTCCTTGCCATGTCTAGTGGACCATTCTCGGAGCGATCTGTATTAACGGTTTCACCAGGTTTTAGGAGCTTGTGGTACACCACACCTTTCTGATTCCACCAGACATACAGCATTGTCTACGGCACGAAGATCGCTCGATCTGGTTTTGCAGCCGAAGTTGAAGTTGATGGTTGTCCCGCATCAACCCTTGATTTTTTCCGTTTAGAGCGTTATCACCATATGCAGTCAATGCGACTCTGCAGCACTTTTCTTCAAATGAAAACAAAAAATTAATGCTTTCCGCAAATCATCATTTTCTGGTACAAAATTCGCCATCTGAGCGTAATGAAAAAATATGATGTTTGTTCACTGATTTGATGTACTATAAACAGCATATGTTTGACAGATAATGACATCTGCCAAACATCTGCCAACATAAAAAAAAATTAAGGCTCGTTCATAATAAATGTTCCATATAGAGACATTTGTATCTTGACGCCACTTCATACCGGTATGTAGTTTCAGCGAAAGAATTGAATTACTACTCTCGTTTAGATGAGAAGAATTGGTCTTCTAGATTGTGCAATATAACACCATTAGATTTCTTCTTATGAGGTTATTTGAAGTCAAAGATCTATGTAAACAAGCCCACAACCAGCCGTGCATTTCATGAAGAAATGTTGCATCAACAAAATTTAGCGCCACAATTATGCGTGCCAGCAAATCCGGGGCACATACGCCATTTTGTTATTACTAATCTAAAGACTAAATACTGTGTTTCCTAATTTAAAACATACGTTAATTTTGTAACACCCTCTATATTCGCTCAAATCGCCGCCCAAACAACATAAATTTAAAAGAAAATTATTTAGAAAATTTAGAAGAATTGTACCAAATAAATCTCTATGGACCTAGCCCATGAAACAGATCAATTTTAATACAATTCTGTGCCAAAATTCACTCTTTACCATCATTAAAAGGAATTTTTTTAATGGATTTTAAAGGGACTAAATATAGGCCGGTATTCAGCAAATAAACTAAATAAAGGGAGTAATTATTATTAATTACTGTACCAAATTTCAACCCCGATTCCACTATAGACCAATCAACAAATAATGTTTCCTAACAAATTGGATATACTTAGAATCAGCAACTTTCAACCAAATTCACTCGTTTCTAAAAATGCTTTTCTGATGGAATGCGTTAAAGCCATAATCACGGTAATAAATAGATGTTTAATTCAATACTAAGTTAAATTTGCAAGATGGACTGTCAAAAGAACTGATATAATCCATTCGATTCAAAATTTTATTCTAATCCTATGTTCGCACGACAACGTTTTTTCGCCATTCGCTCATTAATTACATAAATTTCCCTACAAAATTTTGAGAGTGGAATGACTCAAATTATAAGTAATTAATAAATTATTTCTATTACCCTGTGTATTACTTCAAAATCAGCGTCACATCTAATTTCTATTAAACTTAGGTCATATGAGTTTATTTCTATTACAGATTTAACCTTGTAAATTTACTAAACTAACCTCCATAAAGGTAGGACCACACGATTGTCGTAATGCACCAATAATTAGTGTTTTTTATATGCCAATCGTGTGATTATACAATTTATTGGCTCATACTTATATTATTGTGCTTATTTATCCCAGTCAAAATCAACCCTGGTTCGACAATCGTGTGAAAGCTTTATCGGCCATCATACACCAATGTATTTTCAAAAATACACCAACATTTATTGTATTCTTGTGTGGCAATTGAAGAAGACAATAATTACCGATTTTTATTTCGTAATTGATTTTTTTCTGTAAAAAAACACGTGTTTATACTGTATTTATAATTGTCATCCCTTAAAATATGCTTCTTTTAAATTATTTATTTATTTTTTATCAAGCGGGCACCCGATAATCAAAGCCGATGCAATTTTAATTTTTTAGCGAATAAATAATAAAACAAATAATCTTTACTTTAGAGAATTAAATGCAATTTGTAATTATATTCCAATTTAAATAAATAAATATTTTAGTGAATTATTTTTTTTATTTATTGAAATGTTTTCTCATATGCACCATCAATGGCCCTTCTTGTGATCCTGACCCACACTCTTCTTCTTTTCTTTTTTTTGTATTTATTTTTATTTATTGGTTCCCCAAATGACCTCAATATATGTAAATAAAGAGCGTCCTCTTTATTTTTTTTTTTTTTTTAAGGAAAAAACCAAAAAAAAAAAAAATAATAATTTACCACAACAGCTGATTTACAGAGCTAACGTAAACTAGAACGATCGTGTGACAGCGTTGGGACACTTACTGTCAATACATCGTTTCGCGCCATCGTGTGACAATAAATTTTGTATAAAATAAGACAACCGTGTGAATACAGAATTTTTAATTGGGACAATTTTATTATTGTGCGCCAAGTTGTCATAATCAAATTTGTATCAGATTGGTGTATTTGAGTCAATCGTGTGATCCCAGCTTAAAGTATGCTGTTGTCAAGCACAAAAATATAACAAAAACAAAAATAACAAACATAACATGCGAACATAGTATACATCAATTGAAACATGGGGAGATTTCTCTCAGTCAATGAGCTGCACCCGATACTATTTTTAGACTCATTAAAAGGGAGCTACAGTTTAACGCCGGCTCCGAGCGGCAAATGCATTAGAGAAATTTTCAGTGGTAAGTAATACTCATAAATCAGTTACTAGCTAATGTTATGAGGTGATACCGCTGTTGAAAAAACCTTTTCTTTTTCACATGGTTTGGTCTGGTATTGAACCGAGGATCTTCCGGTTGGTAGGCGGATATCTTACCTACCTCACCGCAGCGGTATAATCAATTATAATGTGTGAGACATGAACAAATTTTTTTCAGTGTGCTGGAGCTAATGCTATTGACTGTTCGATTGCTGCTGCTTTTACACGATTATTAGCCTGTCGATTATGAATTATGTTATTGCTGTAGCTGTTCGGTTGTCACAAAAGGTATTCATAGCAAAAGTTTCTTGTTATTGTCTCGTTTAATAAGTTTTGTTTTTTTTTTGTTGTTTGTTGTTGTTGTGGTTGTAGTTTACTGACGAATATCCTCGTTCCATATTTCTATATATAAATTAACAAACAAACAAAACAATTTTGTTTTTTTTATATAAAATTACTTGTTTCACAAGCAATTAGTTTTTAATGTTTTACAAAAACAATTTTATTTTTATTATTTTTAAAATTTTTGGTTTTGTGAACCGTTTACACGTTTTTCAAGCAAATAATTTAAGTATTTATTTTATGTGTTTTTCTTTTCTTCTTTTCTCTTTCACTTCACCTTTAAAAAAGAATTTCCAACAATTGTCTATTTCCATTTTATGTGACATTGAAATTTTTTTTATTTTTTTTTTTTTATGATTAGCTGCTGGATTAAGTCATAGGCTTACTTGCATACATATATTTGTTAAATACTTTTAAAAAAATTTCTTGGCAATCATTTTACTGATATTTTTCTTTTCTATTTTATTCTTCTACACGATCATTTATGAGTGTCTCTCGTGCTAACACTGGCATTCAAGCTCATTAATTTTTAATTTAAATTCTCAGAAACTTTGTATTGCATATTTTTTTATTTTTTATTATTTTTTTTTATAAATATAAATATACATACATATACTTTTTTTAATAATTTTGTATTTTATTTTAAGAAAAATTAATTTTATTTAAATATTTTAATTATTTTTGAAATAAATCATGGAAAAGCCATGATAATGAGTAGGAGTAGATTTTGGCCAAAAAGAAATCGAAATTGAACAATAGAAACCAATTACCGCGCAGCAACACAAATCTCATTTCAGCTTAACCGAAGCTCTCCATAACTACTACAGCATTCGTACTGCGGCTAAGCAGGTCGTTGGTTTCCACAGACAACGGCGAAACATCTGGTACGACGACGACGAGTGCCGCTTGGCCACCTCAGAAAAAGACGCAGCATATAGGAACACCCTGCGGACGGCTGCAACACGAGCAACCACGGTGTGTTATCGCAAGAAGAAAAGAAGGGCGCCTTTTCAGGAGCAGAAAACGGCAGGCAGAAAGATGAGAGTAATGCACGGTTTTACGTGAGTTCGCCACGTCGGCATACTTCACATTGCCCGAGGCACGAGTGAACAACACGTCCACCACCACACCCCACCTATGATAAAATCACCAGTGAGTACTACATTCCTTGTTTTGACACAAACTTTCATACCTTGGTGAAGTGTTGGAGACGACTTAAAATCCAGCCGATCTATCACGATCACGGCACCCGGTTAAGAGTGTAACACCACACCGAGCTCACACTCTACCAGAGATTTCGGTATAAAACTTTTGCCTTCACGAAGCTCTCACAAGGCGGCTTATCCAAGTCACACAAGGACCCGAAAATTCTTCCAAAACATCACGCGCTAGACTAAAGGTTTCAGGAATGGCTCCGGTTTATGTAAGGGCGAAAACGGCAATCTGTTGACAGATGTCCAGAGCGTGCTGGGAATCACTTCCAACAGTTCCAACAGTTTCCAAATGATGAAAGCAGTAATGCGAATATAGAAGTCGAATCCGAGGCCTCAAGTCGCTCATGACGAAATCGTCATATCACCACCTGATCGTATTGAGGTACGAATAGCTAAATCGCGGTCGAGAGAAGACAAAACATAATCAGATGAATGCATACCAAGCCAATAAAACCTAAAGCATCTGTGACAATTACCACAGGATTACCCTGATTAACATCGTGTACAAGGTCCTATAAAGCGTCAGCAATCTGTTCTGTACCTATCAGTGGGGACTCCTGCCGGATAATTCTACCACGATCAAATCTTCACTATACGTCAAATCCTGGAGTAGACCCAATATCGCTGATTTTAAGGCCGACTTCGATGGTACCATCACTTAACTTATACGGTTATATACTATAACTTTCAGCGCGACTGCAAAAGCCATCAGTACTGTAGACGACCTCTGCGCCCAGTTTGGTGCTAAACAAGATCTCAGACAAAGTGATTCCCTGTCAACCTTGTACTGTAGAAAATTATTTGTGTCGCCGGGTTGATTCGCCAAGGCACCATTTTCTACAAGAGTGCTGCTGGCATACAGCAACTATATTGACATTACCAGCCTTAGAAAACGTGCTGTATCTTCTGCGTACTACAGCCTGGAGAGAGAAGCTGCCAAAGTTAATCTCGTGGTAAATGAGGACTAAGCTAAGTATCTTCTGTCAGTCTGACTCTTGCTTTTGGGCCCAGTAGGCCATTGAAAAGCATAGCTTATTATCCCTGTCCTGCAATATGGCGCAGAAGCATGAAGACTGTCAAACAACGACGAGAATATTTCGAAAGCTTTCAAGAGGAAAATACGCCGTAAAATCTTCAGTCATCTACAAGTGGACGATGAGTACTGTATATCTTGGAACATCTAGATGTATGAGCTGTAGAGGGGCTTGGATATGTGGTAGTAAAGAGCATTAGAACACAGCAGTTGCATTAGTATGACCACGTCTCTCATATAGATTAAGAAACACCGGCAAGGCAAACCTTTGAGACAGTACCCGAAGGTAAACGGCATAGAAGAAAACAACCACATCTTCGATTGAGAGACCAAGTACTGCAAGACCTGATACTTGATACAGTAGCTTCATGATTACATGGCTATAGAACTTCTTTGATTCGTTGATAAAAAAAACTTGGTCAATTGTGAGAAGTAGGGAACAGAATCGAGGGTTTCTCCAGGTTGTAGTAACACGTGGACCGAAGTCCCGAGCCTAACACATAGAAGGCGCTAGTTTTATTGCATTCACTGCTTTTACAGTTAGAGCTAACCTTCAAAAAACAGCTTTTTAAAATGTTAGGATATGCTATTAATTAATTTGAGAGTTATTGTGCTAAGAGTGACGCTACTTTTGATATTTTTGGAACAATGGATCAATTTCAATACCTTTCAAGCGAAACAACGGCTTAAAAAGTGTTATGGGGTCTCCGCTCCAACAGAAACAACAATAAGACGTAGGTTTGCACACCGATGATGCGGAATGCAATGGACGTCCAAATCCACAAAATCGTTTTGAATGATCGAAAAGTGAAGTTGCGTGAGTTAGCTGACATCGTAATATTGCATGAGCACTTGACTACGAGAAAGCTCTTCTCAAAGTGGGTGCCACGTTTGCTCGCTGTTGACGAAAAGGGAGAACGTGTTGGTGATTCAAAATAATAGCAAAAGTACATGAATTGAACTTCGTATTGCTCTCACATCCATCTGATTTGCTAGATTTAGCTCCCAGCGACTACTGGCTGTTCGCAGATCTCAAAAAAAAAAAAAAAAAAAAAAAAAAATTCTCCGGTAAGAAATTTCGCACGAATGAATATGTTATTGCTGAAACTGAGGCCCATTTGGAGGCAAAAGAAATACCAATACCAAAAATGGTATTGAAATGTTAGAGCGGTGCTGGGATGATTGCATTGCTCCTAATGGAGATAACGTTGATAAATAAAGTTAATTTTGAACAAACAAAAAAGTGTTTTCTTTGTTAGACCCGGGACATTTCAGCCCTGTTGACAACAATTTGAACTTTAAGATCATTTGCAGAAAGTAAGGGTCCCCATGTGTGTGAAGATAAATTTAAAATTAACTAGCAAAGACGCAAACCAGGTTTCTAGCTCAGCCATTTTTTACGTTAACAGAGCACTGTTAACACTTTAACAGTAACTATAAAGTAAAGTACGAGAAGTTATTGCCAAAATATATACGCCTGGAATATGGAGGAATAGCACATCCTACTGGGAATGGTGCTCGAGACCTTCTTTCGTAGATCAGCTTCGGAGTCAAAGCTTTAAAAATTGTGGAATAGCAGAAAATGTATTTAAGAAAATTAATTTTAAAAATTATTCTTCTCTGTGGTTCATTGGTTACCTTCATTCCATGGGAAACTCAGAGATGGCCGGAATACCACTCTATATGGGGAGAGTGGCCCAAGAGGTCCCTAATGAAACTGTGCTAGTGGTATTCCTGAAATGATTTTGGAACTGGCGAAATTTAAATTTGAAAAATTTTTATTTTAACGCGTTTTGACTGGAGAGGATGAGTGGTTATTGTGGGAAAACTACAGATGGCCGGAATATCACACTATATGGGGAGAGTGGCCCAAGGGGTCTCTAATGAAACTGTGCTAGTGGTATTCCTGAAATAATTGTGGGACTGGAGAAATTCAAATTTGAAAAATTTGTATTTTAACGCGTTTTGACTGGAAAGGATGAGTGGTTATTGTGGGAAAACAAGAGATGGCCGAAATACCACACTATATGGGGAGACTGGCCCAAGGGCCCCTAATGAAACTGTGCTAGTGGTATTCCTGAAATAATTTTGGGACTGGAGAAATTTAAATTTTAAAAATTGCATTTTGACTGGAGAGGATGAGTGGTTATTGTGGGAAAACTAGAGACGGCCGAAATATCACACTATATGGGGAGAGTGGTCCAAGGGGTCCTTAATGAAACTGTGCTAGTGGTATTCCTGAAATAATTTTGGGACTGGAGAAATTTAAATTTTAAAAATTGCATTTTGACTGGAGAGGATGAGTGGTTATTGTGGGAAAACTATAGATGGCCGGAATATCACACTATATGGGGAGAGTGGCCCAAGGGGTCTCTAATGAAACTGTGCTAGTGGTATTCCCGAAATAATTGTGGGACTGGAGAAATTTAAATTTGAAAAATTTGTATTTTAACGCGTTTTGACTGGAGAGGATAAGTGGTTATTGTGGGAAAACAAGAAATGGCCGGAATATCACACTATATGGGGAGAGTGGCCCAAGGGGTCTCTAATGAAACTGTGCTAGTGGTATTCCTGAAATAATTTTATAACGGTACATCTCTAAAAGCAAAACCGGCTTATTATTCACTTATTTGAACATAGAATTTTTTTTTTTTTTTTAATAAGGTGACCATACATAACATTTTATACTTTGGATGAATTGAGCAAATATTAAGGCAAATATCATCATTTTGAAGCACACCTTAGCGTATTTCTTTAGATAGTTGTCATTTTCAAATCAATATAATTTATTACGAGAATTAAAGAGCACATAAGTATTTATCGATATATGGACATCAACATCGCTGATAAATTTTATATGATTCCATGTATTAAAAACGCTGCTCCTGATGAAAAGAGGGAAAGAGGGGTACCTAAAATTATAGATAGTTTTTCAATATATGTTTTTTTAAGCAATTAAAGAAAAAAACAAAACAAGCCAAATTAGATTCGTTGTTCCTTTCCACATACTACACTTTAAGTTTTTACCGTTTTTACAATTAATGAGCAAAAAAACAAACGCAAATGACGACATCGAAACTTAAGAAAATTGAAAACAAAAATTATTCGAAAAACTAAAATTAACGATATGCACACAACATTACGAAACGTCTGTAGCCCCCTCGACAAGCAACCAATTGATTCATGGGGTCGCCCATATCAAAGCTATAAAATAAAAATGTTTGTAACAAATTGAAATTAATAATTTTTTGTACTTTTTTTTCTTTTTTCTTGTGATTATTTCATTCAACAGCTGTAAATGAGGCAATACTCACTTATTCACTCAGAAATTATTTAAAAAATTAACGAAAAATATTTGAATTTTGCAAAACACACACACACGAACACATTCAAAATTAATAAATTTTTAATAAAATAAAAATATTGTTAATGATGAAAATAAAAGCAAAAAAGAATATTCAAATTTAAAAATACAAAAAATATTTAAAATATTTTCGAATCAAAACAAAAGAAAAAGGAAAGTCTCAACTATTTAATTCCATACACTTGGTGTGGAACGGGCAGATGCGTCAGCGAACCAACGCTTGGTTTCTTTGGGGGCTTAATTGATAGCTGGGCCCGTCGTAGAGTGGAGGAGTCATCGAGGAGGCTCTTGTGCCCGCGACCTTACCGCTCTAAGACGGAATGGGTCCTCAATCTGAGGAGGGAATCTCTTAGGATTCTGATAGGCTTTGTGACTGGGCACCGCGCTCTGAGGGCGAGGACTGGGATTTGGGAAGCAAGCTCTCCTATTTTCTGCCAAGTTTTCGGCGATACAGGGGAGCCGGAGACTGTGGAACACATCCTCTGTCACTGCCCAGCTCTGTATGGGCGCAGGCTCAGGTTGTTGGCTGGGGCTCTTTCGATGGCCTCGGTGACATTACGTCGGCTAGGATATGTGACCTGGAGGGCTTTCTATCAGGTCTCAGCTGGCTCCTTAAGTGATGCCTGGCCTCTTTGGGCATCCGCCTCTTTTTTCTGTATGCCTCTTCTGACCCTCTTCTCCTACTATTTCCATCTCTGTCCTTCATATCTATTTGCTTTATAATTCTTTTCTTTATTCTTCTTCTTATTCGTTAAAAGGTTCTTTCCACAATTGACCACTGTGGTCTCTGGGTGGGGTACTTTCGGTACCGCCTTTCCTACCTACCTACCCACCTAATTCCATACACTACAGTCTATACACATTCCCAAGTACAGAAGAAGCTGTTTTTATGCGAATTATTTTTGCGCGATTTTATTTTTGTGCGACTGTTTTAGTGCGATTTTTACGAAGTTATCAGTACTGTTTGAAAAAGGAACATAATTAAGAAATATTTCAGTTATTTTTTGTGTTTGAAATAATATTGTTGACGAAAATAACGGTTATCTTTTTATACCGATTATGAAATGATTCAGGATGAAACCTCAAGGGACCATGACATTATAAATGATGTAACACATATTTTCGATATCAAAGAAGAACCCGATAAAATGACAGCTGATAACACCTATGCCGGACTCCAACTTTGCAATAAATTAGAACATCATATCCTGCCATCGATAACAATTCCGAAAGGAACTTCAATCCTGTTTATCCGGCTATCGAGATATATACAGGCGTATGGTAAAACAAGCAACGACGTAAAAACTGAATACCGACTACATGGTACCTCGAAAAATGGCAAGTGAGGTGATATCTTTTAGTGATGAAAGTGATTATGAAGAATAATGATTAAATTGATTTGTATATATAAAATAAGCAGATATGTAAATAAAATAGTTAAAAATATTCACGTGTGTACTTAATTAAATGAATTAAAAAAAATTTTGAGTTATATTGGCCCCAAACCATTTTTTATGCGGTCCGTATTGAACGCACAAAAATATAAAATTTGTGTTTATGTTGCGAAAACTATTTTTTATGCCATTTTGTGAAGTTTTGCGATTACCACCGCACAAAAAGAGGTTTTCCTGTACGTGGGTATAAGAATTGAACTTAAGCAAACATGAAACTCTAAATTAACCCAAAATAACCCATTATCATTATCACATCGTAACGAAAAATCTGAGTTTATATTTACGCGATTAAATCCCAAGCAAGATAACAAAACTACCAAAGAAAGCAAATTATTTGATGCAAAACCTTTGTGACGCGTCAAAAAAATTAAGCTTTTGCTATTCAAAAATAATTTCTATTTCATACAGTGTTGCCAAACATGCAGATTTATCTGTATTTTGCAGTTTTGAAGTTTCCCTGCAAATTGTGCAAAATTTTGCAGTTTTCAACATTTTAGTTTTTTGCTATCAATTTCTGTCGTAAATATTTCAACCCATTTGCTTAATATAACTGTGGGGAGGTTTACTCGTACCTTTTTTTAAGGTGACAATGAAATTATTCCCTTTTTTGACCACACATCACAGAGAAAGAGACAATCCACACAGTGCGTGATCCTCACAGAAAGAAAGTTGCAGTCGTTTTAAAAATATCATTTTATTTTGTTCAAAAGAACAGTGGTATCACATTACATACTACGTAAGTACATACGTTCTGCTTTGGCAAAAAAGATTTATATTTCCAAAATGACTGCGCAGATTAAAAAACGTCTTAGCCTTACTTAAAAGTAATATTATTGCGGAATTTTAGTCTATTAATTTATTTAATAAACTAAGTTGCTTTTGAGTTACGCGAGTATACGATGTGTAAACTCCTCTATTTTCTAAATAACGGTATATCTCGAAATTAAGAGCTAACATAAAAAATGGTTAGCAGCACTGGATTCTGTACACTCGAGTCAGGTTTACCCGCCGGATGCCCCGCTTGTCGGTTCATGTCATTTATGTTTATTATAAAATATTTTTTCTTATTAATTCACTTACCTTTCGAATAACTTCTTTGATTATCAAAAGTTTACAAAAATTGGCGGATTTAAGCTTTATTTGTCTATGAAAATTTACTCGGTATACCGAAAACGAGTGAAATTAAATGCCTTTTATATATTTTTTTAACACTTATGTGTGTGACAAAAAAAAAAACCTTTAATAGGGTGACAAGTGACCCAGGTACCACACAGAGAATATATGCAGTTTCATATTAATATACTATTCATATATGTATACGAAAGCTGCATGTTAAAATGCGACAAATGTTTTTGTTTAGCGTAACATATTGTAAATTTAATTACTGAGATTCATTAACTGGAAATGTAGCATCGGAAGTATCTAATACAGAGAATCTGATGAGAACTCATATGATTTTGATAACCATGAAGGGTATGAAATTAACAATCAACTTTGTGGTAAGGTTCCATCCTTACATTGATGCCTAAAACCATATCCAGATTGCCAGACTTTAAGTAGAAATACTTTATGCCAACGTTGTGGACCTGTGCCTGGCTTAAATACATATATAAAGGGTCCGCCAAATATTTTTTTTGAAAATGCTAAAAACAAAACTACTGAATATTTTCTCAAATTTCTTTTTTTATTTGAAAGTACAATCCTTCCGGTTAATAATGGAAAATAATTTCATTCAAATAGCTGCCTCGGCTGGCCATGCAGTAGCCTACATTATCGGTCCAATTTTTAAGCACATTATCGATTGTGTGCAGCTGTATTTCACCAATGGCTTCGCGAATATTGCCCTCTAACGCGTCAATTGTCTCTGACTTGTTGGCGTAACACTTATCTTTGACGGCACCCCACAAATAATAGTCAAACGGTGTCAAATCGCAGCTCCGAGATGGTCAAACGCCATCAGCTCTGCGGCTGATAATGCGATCTTCAAAAACAGGGCGCAAAACATCGAGTGCAGCTTCGGCTTTGTGGCACGTAGCGCCGTCGTGGTTAAACCAAATGTTGCTAATATCCTCCTCTTCAATTTTTGTGAACAAAAATCCATTCAACATGGCCCGATAACGATCGCCATTGACTGTAACGGCCACTCCTTGCTTAATTTCGAAGAAAAATGGCCCAATTATACCTCTGGACCAAAATCCGCACCAATCAGTGACTCGCCATGGGTGTATCGGCTTTTCAATGTATGCGTGCGGGTTTTCTGTGCCCCAAATGCGACAATTTTGCTTGTTTACATACCCGCCAAGATCAAAATGAGCTTCATCTGAAAAGATGATTTTTTTTGGCAAAATCGGCATCTTCTGTAAGTCGATCGCAGGCCCACTTAGCGAAGCAAAAACGCATTATATGTCGAATCAGACATGAGCTAAGTGTTACCATTCACAAAATAAGCACTAGTTGAAAAAAAAACGTTAGATGGCGGACCCTTTATTTAAAAGTATATTATCCAAGATGATGTATGACATAATTTGTCGCGAAATAGAAAGAAAAAAAAGACACTTGGAAATAAAGTATCAGAATTCCTGCGAACGTCCACCAAACAAAGTATTTACACCGATTACAGAAAAATGCTTTGCTAGATGCTTTTTTAGGACTACTAAGTTTTTGCGGAATACATAAATTAAACTCTGAGCATCTGTCCGAATTATGAAAACCTAAGCATTAAACACTATTTCGTGCAGGAATGTCCCGTGATGCATTAAAATCTTTTGGGCGTGTGACTCGTGAAATTCGTACCTTCTCAACAGATAAATTTAGACGGATAAGCCAGTTGATGGTGATTGCCAAAAAAAGTAGGCGAAAAAAATAGTCTTAGACCTAGTCAGGGTATACAAAAATTCTAGCAGAAATATAACTACAGATAATATTGTCACTTCTCTGCAACTTGCCCAGACATTAAGTTCATGGAACCTTACACTAATGGGAAGAGTGATGCCTCATAAGGATAAGTAAGAATTATTAGCTTGTTTATTTATTTTTGTAAAACTATAAAGTTCACATTTTTTCATATATTTGTTATAGTGGTACCCAGTCATCCCAAGCTGAGACGCAAATGGCGTCAATTTACAAAAATGAATATAAACACAAGTTACTCCCAACAGAAAGTTTCAAGGGCCTGGAAATACTGTGTACAAAGAAAACCGCAATTAGAATACAAAAAGGTACCTGGGTACCCTGTCACACATAGAAGGGTTAAGTATGTGCAGTTTTTTCACTTGAAAATCAGTTTTTTTCTTCTAAATTTTTTAGTTTTTCTAAAAAAAATATGGCAACACTGATTTCATGATAAAAGCATGGTACCGTTAGTGTTTCAGCTTTTTCGGAAAAGTGTAACAACTGAAAAATGGATTTCAATTTCATGGTTAGGAGGTCGAAATATACAGTCATGTGAAATATAATAGAGATACATTACGGGTTTCCTTAAAGGCTTAAGAAAAAAATTAACTACAACTGAGGAACGGTACAAATTTTTTTTTTTCAAATAACGGTTCTTTACGTCGTCGAAATTCAAGCAGACAATTTAGAAGACTTTTTGATACATATTTGGATATTACAACAGAGAGTTGAATTTTTAACTATTTTGATATGTGTCCCTATTATTTTTCACATGACTGTATAAGAAACAATATTTTCGACAAAATATAAGACAAAAAAAGTCTGGGAAATACCGGGTTAACAAACTTTTCAAAATTGTATAAAATGTTAATTTAACTTATTTCCACATTGCGAATAGACAGATAAATAGACTACTTTTTACTAAACTTAGCTTTGATCATAAGAAAACAAAAGTGCAAAAGTGGATAACGTTGATGTTTTTCATAAAATTGCCTAAAACTTAAGACCAAGTTTAAACGCCAGTGATTTTTTTAACATTTCTCATTCCTCTACTGATTATTTTAAACCAAAAGTCGAACTACTTTTTTAAATTTTCTGGGTTTTAATGCGCTTTCAATTCAAGTTTCGTTGGTATTCAGCCAGTTCTGCTCGCCACTGTATATAAGTTTTCCAAATTTTCAAATTAGAGTGCGATTGCTACAAATTCTCCCTGAAAGGATGAATTAAAGAAAAACGAGGAACTTTTCCAAATGTAAGCTGGTTTCAGCACTTGCGATGCGAAATTTTTTAATTTTTCGATAGGTATACGAAAAAAACGGATCAATTTCAACAGAAATCCAAAAAACAGCCTGTGTTATTATGCAAAAGAGACGATGTTTAGTTTAATTGGAATTCTCGTAAAACTAATTCGACTTAAAAATCTACTTTTTGTCGTTGGGTATCGAGCCTTCCTATATGCAGGCATTTATTTAAAAAAATTCATTTCTTTTTAAAGAAACTCGACAATATTTTTTTTTTGCTTTAAAAAAACATTCATATTTTAAATAATTAATTTTATAAAATTGTGATTTGTTGTTCTTTTATAACAAAAGTGCATTTTTATGTTTCTTTTTAAACTTGTTGTTGTAGTCGCGTTTTTATATTCAACTTAAAGTGAAACCTTGAAAGTTTATTGATCTTAATTTAAGAAAATTAGACAAAAAAAAAAAAAAAAAAAATTCGTTTGCATTTTCGTTCTATGCTCTTCTCCTTTGTGCATTGGAATATGACGAACAAATTAGAGTGCGAATAAGACTTTCGACTTGGCCTGGGCTACTGCTGCAGTCATATACCAACCATACCATTTTGATAAATGACTCGTTTTAACATAATTTTGCTTAAGAAAAAAAATTCAATTTATAATGATGGATGAATTTGTCTAAAATGGCGTGAAAAATTTTCTTTCTTTAAAAAAAGAAGAAGAAGAAAATCCCATAAAATAAGGCGCAATTTTTATTAATAAACAGACGCAACAATTTTTGCTAAAATTGATGAAGTTTTCAAAAAAGAACGAATATTGCGTTAAGGCAACATATTTCGATTTTTTTTTTTTTATTTTTATTAAAAATGAAAGATGCCTGGGGCAGAAAGGAATTTCTGGTTGAAAGGATTACATATTTTTTAGTAGTTTACTAGTGTTAATATTGTAGTTAACAACCCATTTTACTTAAGTTAAATCCATCGTAAGCTACTGACCATTTAGTAGCGATAGCGTTCACCATCTTGACTTTAATGGGTAAAAAAAATTATTTCACTTCGGAGCCTGATTTCTTTAGAAGTTGCGGTGAAAGGGACTGCTGCTAGAAGCTTTTTCCAGATTTTAGAGCCTAACACAATCAAAAGAATGCAAAACATAGCCACAACATCTGAAAAACTCGAGAATGACCCAGAAGTTTGTTATCAACAGCGTTTTAACTGAATGCTGGCGATTATTGACAGTGAAGTGATTTCATTTACGGATTTTGAAATATTAATCGGATACACAGAATTTAGTCAATATAATACTTAGGCTTCTTTTTGACGCAGTGGTTTAAGCAACTTTATCACTATGATATTTTTATAAATGAACCATTGTCACAAAACCAGTTTTAGGTGGAAATATGTATGAAATTATCATAAGTGAAATTTTCCATTAATGAATCCTCGAACAATGACAAACAGAGTTATGTATGACAACGTCATTGAATACTAAAGTTAAAATTTATCGACAATTTAGCGACACTGTCTCTTACCAGTCGACTGAATGTTGTAATTTGGGGACATTATATGTTATGAGTTGAATACACGCCGAAATTAAGCGACGTTGTCTATTATCAGTCGCCTAAATGCTAAAATTTTGCGACATTGTCTATTATACGTCGACTACATGCTGAATAATGCAGGATTTTGTCTGTGACATTTCCCAGTTAACGAATAAAGCATAGATTTTCGATGATATTGTTTGTTAGAACTCAATAATACAAGGAAGCCTGCAAGACAATATCATCTATGAAAACTTGAACAATTACTTAAAAAAGTCATGTCTGACACCAAATAAAACTCATAGTAAGTCATCCTTGATTTGTCATTGACAGTGTTTGTCATTATGATTCACTATGACATTCGCCACCGGATATGTAAATGGGCAAAAATTACTGAAAGCGATGATTTAACATTTTACTCAAATTTAGGACATAGGCCTGATTTGATTACATTTAAATTAAAATTAAGAAGGAGACATACTTACCCTGCATGGTAAGCTTCTCTCAATCCTAGCCTTTATTCTAACAAATGCTCAAGATACAATTTAGAGTCATTCTGAGTATGTATATATGTAGGTGTTGCGGACCTACTGAAATTTCGCTGGCAGATGAACGGCATTGGTTGTAATATAACTTTATGGCATAGTGACATAAGATTCCACTTTATTTTATTTCAAATGAAATAGGAGACACTATATTACAAGCTAATCTGCACTATGGTATTACAACATGAAGCAGTCAAGGCTAGTCTCATTATACGAGACATCCGAATTGAGATCTGGCCTATCTGAACTTATGCGAAACAATTGATAGCATTAGTCGTCCGAAAATGGTAAAGTTAATTTATGGCTCTGCAGTCATACTAGTTCTTACTTATGGCTGCATTGTATAGTCGGTGGAAGCTCTTGAACAGGGTCCAAAGATGCAGCTCTCTGGGAATATCAGGCGCTTCTAGGAGTACTCCTCAGGCTTGCTGGATGTTATCCTGGACCTGACTTCTTAAGTTGCGGTGAAAAGAACTGCTGCTACGAGCTTTTTCAAGATTTTAGAGAAATGCCTCGCCAAGGTTAATATGATCATTGCACCATTTTGTAGGTGCTAGATTGGGATGCTCATGTGACGACTCGCCCGGGCTTCTTGGACTACATAATCAGAGTGTGTGACTTTAATAAAAGCCCCACGGTGGTGTTTCCGGACAGGGACCGATGGCAAGGTGTTGATAGGTTCATGGATGGCCATGCGATCTTCCGGAATGACTCGAAGTCAGAGAAAGGCACTGATGCGGAGGTCCACTTATTGGATAGTGACTTGTGACTATCCCATAGACTTACGGACGAGTGTAACGTCATCCAGGGCAGTGGAGTTCATCTGTGACTTTGTCGCTGTAGGCGTGAATGTGGTCATCTATGTAGATAGTCAGGCTGCTATAAAAATACCGACTGGCAGTTACATGTAGAAAAGCTATTAATGTCAGTCCTGGTTGTGTGCAGTATGAAACTGTGCTGGGTTCCTAGACACTGTGGCATGGTGGGAAACGAGACTGCTGATGAGCGGACGACAGATGGAGCGACAAAATGTGTAGAATTGGAGGAGAAGTCTGTAACCCAAGGGGATCGTTCGTTGGCTGAATGAACCAACGGTTTCGTCGAAGAGTGAAAGAAACCTGAAAACTGCATGGTTTCCAGGCTGCTTCAGATTAAAGCCACTTAAGAACGAAATGGGCTAGGAATCTCAGTAGGAAGCCTTTTAGAATTCTGTTGGATATTCTGGGCACTACGATATAACAAGAACTAGGCTATGGAAAGCAGCAACCCCCGGCTCTTGTCGTGTGTGTGCGGCAATGTGGGCGAATTAGAGAGAGTGGAACATATCCTTTGCCTGATGAAGTGACAAACGTTTATAAATACTACTCCCTAGTACCAGCACAATGCACTTCATGAGTAAGGGTCATGCCCTGAGTGCTGGACTTAAATTAAATTTAAAAAAAACTTGTGCCAGCGGGTTAGATTTCTTTTCCGCTATAATCTATCTATTCATTCTTCCTTTCTATATTTCGTTTTTCTTATTTCTCTGATTCCATCTTTGACTATCTTTTCACTTCAGCCTATTTCTGTTTTATTGCTCTTTATGTGGGGTGCAGAATAACCGGGCAATCAAAATCAAAGGGCAATTACCAAAAATATTAACCTAAAGCTTCGGTCACATTTGTCAAATATTTGATGTAAAAACCTGACCTTTCTTTTATACAAACATTTTAATGAAACATTTCCTTTTATGTCAGCGTTTTGTAAAAAACATTATTTAAAAACAAATAATATGACCAAAAAGTATTTATATTTTAAAATTATTTAATTTCAAAAAATAAATAATAAAATAAGAATAGTTTCTATAAAATAGTGGTCACGTTTTTCTTTTTTTTGGTCAAATATTTGACAAATGTGACCGTAGCTTAAGTGACTCTACAAAATTGGGCCTCTGCGCAGCCTTTTTCTTCTAATTCAAATATGAAAGTACTAATAAAACTGGAAACCTTTCGGGAAAACCAAAACCGAAATGTAATATTTCACCATTATTACATTCGGGACTCGGGGTAAAGGATTTTCGTACAAGGCAATATGTTTTAAGCTGCATGCCAGCAATGTTTCAAGTTAAATCTAGAAACTATATACCTCTTAAAAGATATCAAATTTCCAATTATTTACAATCACTGACCTTGATATACGCAAACATACGTGTATGTATGTAAATGAACAAATAAGCCGCACAAAAATATATTTTTGAACATGAAAATAATTTTTATTATTTTGTATCGTACAATGTTAAGCAAAATGCAACAATGTTAAGCAAAAAAAAATAAAAAATTAAATAAAAACTTTTAAAATTATTTGAAATGAATCAGTAAAGTAAGAAAGACAGAAAGAAAATCTGCTGAAATGCCACAAAAATATTCAAATATTTAATGTGATATTTAGATTTTGAAGAAGAAATACCCACCAAAACGGCAACATCAACAGCAGCAAACAAATAAAACTTAAAGGAAATGCAACACCCCCGTCTTAATAAGTAAGTAGTGGCGACTGTTGCTGCTCAATGTTCCGTCAAAAAAATAAATAAATAAATAAATAAAATAAAATAAAAAAAATGAAAAAAATTAAAAAAATTACACAAATTGCTGAGGATGAATGAATTGAACGGATTTTTGCTTAACGATTTCGAAAGCAAAAAAAAGTAAAACGAAACCTAAACATGATAAAATGTTAGCAGCTGTTCGAATGGCCACTATAACGAATACTCGTATTTTTATTATTAAATTTAAAATTATTGTATAAAAAATAAATTCAATTCAATTAAATTAAACCTATTGTATGTGTATATGGGGATACATGAGTTTATTTTAATGATACAAATTATATATTAAAAAATCATACTCTTTTAGAAATAAATAGAGATACAAAAGAAAAAATGGAGGAAAAACATAATTGAACAAATTTCAAGGCTATTTCGCAAACAGAAAAAAAAGTACTTAAAATATTCTTAACTTCTTACCGCAAGGCTCTGTTCTTTCTTCTACTCTTTTTCTAATATTTCTTAACGACTTTCTTCTTCTCACTTCTAATCCTATCTGCTCTTTTGCGCATGACAGCAACATTTGTCCCTCATATTCATTTGATCGTAGACCGAGCCTTTTGGAGGTTGGAGCAAGAAGGATGAATATGAACAACACACTCACAAGTGACCGGGTGAACGTCTCCGAGTAAGGTCTGCTAACAGGGTCAATTTCAATGCACGTAAGGCTCAATGTTGTTTTTTAACACACAGACGTGGTGGTGTGTTGTCATCTGTCTCTATGGGTAATGTAGATATTGAGGAATCAGATGCTCTTGATGTTCTGATGTTCAAGTGCCTTGGTTTTTTAAGACGGCGCAAAAAATACTTCACTCCATCTGATCTCCTTAATATTTATAAGACCTATATCCGACCCAAAATAGAATACAACTCTCATGTATGGGCCGGTGCTCCAAAGTCTATTTTGGAACTTCTCGACCGCGTACAGCAGAGGGCGAAGATGCTCATCAATGACGGTAGGGTAGCCAACTCTATCGATTCATTGGAGCACGGTCGCAATGTGGCATGTGTTTCATTGTTCTATCGGTACTATAACGGAATGTGTTCTAACGAAATTAAGAAATTAATTCCTAAAAATCATATATTTTTACGTAGTACTCGTATTTCTCGTAGAGCGCTTCCCCTTGTTGTTGATTGTCCAGTGCACAACGCATTATAGGTAGAATTCATTCTCTCGACGCACTGTTCGGCTGTGGCCACTTACGACATAAGTAAATTTAAATCTAACATCCACAAACACTACTTCCTCTCTCCTCCTTCCAATAACCTAGTAGCAGCACAATGCTCTGCATGAGTAGGGGCCATCCCCTGGGTGCTAGTCTTATATAAACAAAAAAAAAAAACAAAAAACTTTATTTAAAATTAGATCAAAAATGCTTGAACATCCTCGGTTCTATTTTTTTATTGAAATTAAAATAAGTACCAAAAAATTACCAAAGTGCTAAGAAGAATATACTCATATGATAAAAAAGGGCCTAGACCTACACTGTATAATCCCTTTTTGCTGCCTAACTTGCCAAAGTACCATTAAAAAGTACTTAATTGATAGTAATGTACGTTACGATTTTTTACACATTTTAATTTAATTACACGAACCTTTCATGCCTCAATTATTATTATTATTCTGACCAGGCACTATTGCAGGTCACTGCGAACAATGAGATCTATTGTGCCCCTTTCAGTCTATAGTTTGCTCAGACGATCTACTGCCTTCCTAATGAACACCAGCAGATCTGCAATCATAATGGTGGCTACTTCAACCAGTGAGACCCCATGTCTATCTAAACATTTCCACCTAAACCTATCCAGAACCCAACATTCACACAATATGGGTTCCGTTTCCTCTGATGCCTGTGAACACAGTCTACAAACATCCACATCTGTGGCCACCATCCTATTTAAATGCGCTCTCAGTTCCGTAAGAAACTCCGTTAGGAATTTTATGTCCGACCCACCCTAGAGTGGCTAAGTCCCTTTTGGGCATTCCAGTGGTCCAATTATCTACCAACTTCCATATCCTTAATTAGACTGAGGACAGTAATAAATGGTGCTGCACAGTAAAGTTTCAGACACCGATATAGGGTGTCAAGGAAACTTTTCTAGTCAATGCATCCGCTGTTTCAATACCATCTATCCCACAGTATCCAGGTACACAAAACAACTGGATCCTAATTCTAAGTAAAAGTCTCTGCAACGTATCATAGCAATATTTGACCCGTCTAAATGGCATACTATTCGATCCTTAAGGCAGCTTAGCTGTCAGAGATTATTGTAACGAAAATCAAGTTTGCGAACCACTGTCATTTGTTACATTGCTAAAAGAATAAAATAAACAAAAACCACACAAAAACTTGTTTACAAATAAAAATAAACTACAACAACAAAATAAGCAGACAGCAAAACAAACAAGAGACAACAACAACTCAATAAGCACTAAAGTAAACAATATAATTAGGATCAGATCGCTGCATAAGAACTTAAAAAAACGAAATGTAAAGAAATAGAATCTACCTGAAATATCGAAAGTTGTGAGAGCTTTCGAAGTATTGTTTATTCAGCCATATAAAAAGCACATCGATACGAACAACAATCAGTTTATTTGGCCTAAACTCATCGAGTAGAATTTATTCGATATAATAAGTTCAGCGTGCAGAGAGTTTAAACTCTGAGTAAAGAGTAATTGGAGTAAATTCGGTGTGAAGAGAGTTTAGTGTGAATAAACTCTGGTTGAAAAGGTCGTGATCGAACTTGAGTTGTAACAACGATCGGGTTGGAAGATCTTTAGGTAGAAAGATCTGTGTAGTAATTGTTGTTGTTGACAGAGCTTTAAACAGAGAGATTAACTAAGAATTGTTAAATTATTGTTGCCTGTGAAAAGGTTACAAGCAGTGGAGGAGAAAACTGTATCAATAAAGGATTATTGAATTAAAACCAAACACAAATTTATTTTTATTTTAACTGCAATCTACGAACTCATTAATAAGCATTTTTGAAGAGGTAAAAACGTAGTAATATATTAAGTGCCCTACCCATGAACCCACTGTCTAGGTTGATCTCTGCACATATAGCAATGGCAGGTGTGGAAAGCAACTACCTTATTTCGTAGAAATATTTGACCAGTCTTATGTCATACGATTTGAGCCAAGTGTGATTAAGGTAGCTTTTCTGTCGGAGAATATATAATTGGTCTATTATGTATTAATGCTCGATCTCCGCACATATGGCAATGGCCATGATCTCAGCCTGGAAGGCACTTAGCGATCTCGCCAGTGGGATCGACAAGTCTCGGCTGGGTCCATGAACACAACAACCCCGAAATTCAACCTTTAATCTCCCATCATAACACAGATTCACATGATATCCAAAACCGAAGATGATTCTCTGACCTCCCTGCGTAGAATGGACATACTTCCCGACGCATTTCAGAGCTCCATGACCAAAAACTTTGCCGCCGAATATGCCATTGATATTAAATAAAATATTTTGACAAAAAAAATTCAATTTCTAATGGCCTTTCGATTTTTATATTGCATAACAATTAATTTCCACTAAATCCTCATAAAATTATATAAACAGTTGGCAGCTCTTAACAAATCGACCAACATCAATGCAATTATTTTGAATGTCTGTGCAGCAGAAATGCATTTTAAGGCGCTTAAGTCTAAACAAATAATAAAAAAATACAAAATAATGGCATTATTAAAAAAGAATTATGGCAGCAATGGCAGTACAACAGAATAGGTAGCCAATAGCAACAGCAACATAAACAGCAGATCTAAGTGCAACAAATTATCAAGAAAAAGTGAAAAAATAAAAAGAACAACTGAGAGAATTATGACATAGGCAATCAAGTAACTCTATTTGATATGTAAATAAATAATAAATAAGTGGAGAGTGGCGTGGTGTAGTGGTTAGAGCGCAGGCAAACAACACAAGCGGCCAAGGTTCGAATCCCCAGTAGAGGACATGACAAACAAATTAATTGTGGCATCGAGCGTTTAATAAAGAAACTTGAACAACTAAAAGAAGCTGCCTGACCTTCTAGCTTACCTCTGGCGATGATAATGCACCTCACACGAGTGATCAGGGGAAAACGCCGCCTGCTGCAATAAATTACAATGCTAAGTAAGGATCACCACCACTTTGCAAGGCTCTTCATCACTACAAACAATCTTATGGAGACAAGCTACAGTAGATTAATCATCTACTCAGCTTAAAAATCAACTTTATTACTGAAACTGACAAAAGAAATGGATGCTATGTGGAAAGCCAAAATGCATCCTAGAGGAGTGGCGGAGAAAAAAAATATTAATACGTATTATCAACCCACTACAATTGTAGCACGAGAAAGCATTTTGGTTGCTGCATGATTACCGTCACACGAGAAGTCTAAAAACCAAACCAAACACAAGATTACTGTTCTGTGGTTACTGGTTGCATTGAATTAAATATTAAGCTGCCTCGGTAATAGATGACATTTAAAGTAATTTTTTGATTCAATTTTAATTTAATGACAACGAACTCTATATTATTGGTGTTGAAGGAAGCATATGTCAAGGATTAAAGAAATAATATCTCCGGCAATGCATCAGACAAAACTAAAACTTGTTTGTAAGCTGACATTTTAAGCTTCTTTTTGTTAGAAAAAGCGATTGAACTCGCATTATTCTGTCAAAAGTTATCTTCGTTTAAAAATTAGTAATAATTCGGAACATTTCCGTTATATTTTGCTTGTCCATTATAGAAAAGGTAAGAATGCGTTGTTTGCTGCTGAAAAAATTTGTGAAGTTTACGGAGACAATGCTGTAACTAAGAAAAACAGCAGAGAAATCATTTGCTCATTTTCAGTCCGATAATTTTGATGTTTTGATGTGCATCTCGCTCTGGTCGACCGTTAATTAAAAGCCGGTGATATTTTGAAAAAAAAAAAAAAAAAAAAAACGAGAAAAACCGACACACAAGCAGCTAAGCATTCATTATCAACCATTTGAAGGAAGCTGGATACACAAAGAAGATCTATGTTTTGGTGCCACATGAAATAGCAACGCAAAATTTAATGAACCAAATTTGCATTTGTAATTCACTGCCAAAACCAAACGAAATCGAACCATTTCTTAAGCGAAAAAAGATCATGGAGGAAGCAAGGTGAAGCTACGCAGACGGTGGCAAAACCAGAATTGATTGGTAGGATTTTAAGGGAATTGTTCATTATGAATTTCAACAATCTGTTCCAACAATTGAATCTGAACTGTACTGTCAACAATTAACGGGATTGAAGAAAGCAATTTAATTAAAATGACCAGAATTGATCAACAGAAAAAGTTTATTGTTGTTTTTCATCATGACAACACCAGACGGCAGACAGCCTTGATAGCCCGGCTTTTTGATGCATACACCATATCATTGGTTACGATCTCTGCAGAACTCTGTTAATGGCGTAAACTTAAAATCAACAAAAGCCTGCAAAACACAGATGGATCATTTTTCCGCTCAGGATATGCAGAACTTGCCCACTGATGAAATGATGACTTTACACCAAAAACGCTGAAAAGTTGTCGATCAAAACGACTTATATTTGGTTTAATAAAGCTCGTTTCCAATATAAGAAAAGTTTTTAATTTTTGGTCAAATTTGTAACCGAATTTCTGTGAACACCTACTAATACTATGGTAAAATTTTCACCAAAGGTAAGTATGTATTAAGATTAGGTAACAAATGGAACTAAGATAATGCTAATGCAGGGTATCAATACTGGCTATTCGCTTTTTCCAAAGTATTTTGTATATGCAAACCAATATTGTGCAAGATTATGTTTAAATTAAATTATAATATTAAAACAACGAAATTTGTTACGCTTAAATAAATTTTAGTACATATTAATTTAATTTATACTTTTATTTATTTATTTAATAAAATTTTTCTTTTATTTTCATTAATTTATAGATGTTTTTAAAAAACTTAAAAATAACAAAAATTCGATTATTAAAATGTTTAATATTTCAATTTAATATAAAATTATTAAACAAAAATAAACTTAAAAAATAAAAAAAAACTATTTAAAAAACAATAAATTTAATTTTAATCCCCCTTCAACAGATTTAAAAAACACTTTTTTACATAAAAACAACATAAATTCAAAATTAATAAAGCTATAGTGTAGCAAGTTCGACCACATGATACCCTAAATCACAAAAAGTTGAAATTTGGCGACATTGTCTGTAATGAGTCGATTATACGCCGAAAACTGAATTACGCCTGCTTTAGGTGTTCGTTAATGACTTTTTTTTTAATATCTAGTTGGCTGTTGTTTGAAGATAAATAAATAAAATATAGTCTCATATATCGTTCACTTATGACTCATTGGTGACACTGTTTCTATTATAGGCACATGTGCAGGAAAATGCCCTTAAAATTTTAAAGCAAAAAGCATATACAAAATATTTCTATTTATTTTTATTATGTATGTAAAATATTTGTATTTCGCATATCCTTTTTGCTTTAAAGCTTTAGGGATATTTTCCTGCACATGTCACCAATGTGTCATAAGTAAATTGTTTTTGATTTCATTTTTTTATTTATTTATTTTCAAACAACACCCAACCATATATTTAAAAAATATGTTACTCATTTACGAATAATCTGCATGTGGCAGACAAAATTCTGCAGCGTTCAGCTTATATCCGACTCATTACCGACACTGTCGCTAAATTTCAACTTTCTTTCCTTTTTGCCTTGAAACTTTACAAAAAACACTTTCCTGCATATGTCTCCGTAATAGAAACATTGTCATCAATACGTCATAAATAAATCGTTAGTAAAAAATGTTTATAACGACTCGATTATACCGATCAAGGTGATATCGTTAGCTACGATTCTATGCGTTAGCGACACATAACATAAAAATTCCCTAAGAAATCTCGATGTTAGGGAGACGCCTGCGAGACAAAATCAACTTCGGTACTCCACATACGATTGTTTGGACAATTATTCTAAAAAGTCATATATATCACACCAAAGAAAATTCATCAACTGTCATCCATGAATTAACATTGTCAGCGTTTGTCACAATGATTCACTACGACGTTTGCCACCGGGTAAAGGCCGATTAAAACAATATTATTTAATTATTTATTTATTCGACTTGTAGCCTACTTTTTGAAATTAAGGTTAACATACAAAAGCAGTCCAACAAAAATATATAAAACATATTACTTTGAAATTTGTTTTGAGTACTGGTCGCTACAATTCAAACACAATATATACTCACCACCTATACCTGGTGGGTATGATATTTAAAAAAAATTAAGTTGTTATTATTGTAATTGTTACTGCGTCTAAATATTGACATTTTTGACATTTGATTTTAACAAAAAGAAATGTTTAAAGAAGACAAACAGATAGAAAGCATAAAATATATAAAATAAGTTCATATGTTTCCCATAAACATGCTAAATTAATATCAACAAAAACCAAATATAAGAAAACAAAATTTTAAATAAACAAGATAATTAGTTTCGCTTTTATAATCATCTAAATATTACACTGAGAGAAATAAATATGGTAAAATTTATAATTGTAGACAACTTTATACGTACTTTTTTCGTCTCTAATACTAACGACATCGATAGCTATGGTTTGACAGCTGAAAATGTCAAACAATGTTGACATTTCTGTTTAGTAAGGTTTGGCAAGTCCTCGTGAATCTTTTAGCTCTAAAACGTTTCCAAATTTTGGAAATTTACTTTGACGTGGTGTAGTGGTTAGAGCGCATGCAACACAAACAACCCAGGTTCGAGCCCCAGCAGAGGACATGACGAAGAAAAACATAATGACAAACATCAGACGCATGATCAGGTAAAACGCGCCACCTAGTGGGAAAAAATTACAATGCTAAAGTAAAGATCACCACCCATTAGCAAGGATCTTCACCACTACACAAAAAAGAAAATCATATGGAGGAAGCTACAGCGGATTAATCATAGCTTGAAAATATCAAATTGATAAAGAAACTGAAACACGCAACAGATGCTTTATGGAAAAGCCAATATGCTTGCTCGCTAGAGGAGTGACGAAAAAAAAAATCTCTTCGAGAAGTTCATAGAGCACTTCGTCCGCTTAATTTCCCGTTAAAGGGCTACTGGTGGCCTCAATGGTCCTTATTTCTTTCGAAGTGAGCGCTATGAGTCTTGCTGACTAAATTTTTGTTTCCAAAAATTATTCGACTAAACATCAACAACAATTGGTTCTAACAAGTCGGCACAACTTGCCAAACAGCCCGCATAATAATCGATTTTATTGCAAATTAATTTGATAACAACTTTCTTATTAGAAGTTTCCCTGTTCACTGATCCCCTCGTAAGTGTGACTTAATGCTTCTAGATTACATTTTACGGGGCTGTGTCATTGGTTAGCAGGAGATTCAGGGTTGTATTCCCCGACCGGAATTGTTGGTTGGAGCTCTAGTACGAAGTTAGTTTGATCTAAACTGGTACACCGATGGCTCCAAAATGTGTTGGTGCATGGATCCAATCGAGACTTGTCGATCCCACTGGCGAGATCGCTAAGTGCCTTCCAGGCTGAGATCTCGGTCATTGCCATAGGTGCCGAGATCGACCATTAATACATAAAAGACCAATTATATATTCACCGACAGAAAAGCTATCTTAATGGCACTTGGCTCAAATCGTATGACATAAGACTGGTAAAATATTTCTACGATACGTTGCAAAGGCTTTCGCTTAGAAATAAGGTAGTTGTTTTGCGCACCTGGACACTGTGGAATAGATGACAATGAAACAGTGGACGCATTGGCTAGAAAAGGTTACATGACAACCTATATTCGTCCTAAACCTTACTGTTCAGCACCACTTGATAATGTGATTAAGGATTGGGAAATTACCAGATGCTTCCCATAACATTCCATGAAGGAACATGGAGACTTCTCTCTCAGTAAATGAGCTGCACCCGATTCTATTTTTTAATCTCAATGAAATGGATCTACAGTTTAACGCCGGCTCCGAACGGCGAATGCATTAGAGAAGTTTTCAATAGTAGTAATACTCATAACCAGTTACTAGCTAATGTTATGAGGTGATACCGCTGCCGAACAACTTTTTCCTTTTTTAGGATGGTCTGGCCTAGTATTGAACCGAGGACCTACTGGTTGGTAGGCGGGTGATTTACCTACCATACCGCAGCGCAACACACATTGTAATGCTCAAAAGGGACTTCGCTACTCTAGAACGGTGCTCGGTCCGTAAATTCAGCAGTCGGTCTTAGAGCAGGCCGGACTTGAAACTCCTAACGAAATTTCTTGCAGGATAGTGGTCACAGATGGCATCAGACACAGCAGCACATATGTGTGACTGTGTGTTTCTTTACAGGTTTAGGTGGATATGTTTAGGGAGAAATAGAGTGTCATTGGAAGACATATACACCGTTATGGTTTCAGATCTGCTGGTGTTCATTAGGGAGGCAGCCGATCTGCTGGACAAACTATAGACCGGAAGAGGCAAAATAGTACACATGGGTCGCAGCGTCCTGCAATAATGTCTGGTCAAAATGATGACAAAAAGAATAATAATAAGTCACTGGTTTATGCCGACAAACCAGCAACTTTTGAAGCATGGGAAGCTAAAATTCAAGCCACCATTAACGAGGTACGACCCGATCGAATGGTCTATGTAAGTCGTAGCACCGGTGGATATTACCGGAAATCATATCTAAAAATAAATATCACGAATCTACCAGATTATAATAAAAAAAAAGAATTCAATTCAACAATTTTCCTATCCTGTATTATCATTTTAAATTCTCAAACTCTGAAAAACACCCTATACATGCTATAGCTGATATCAAACAATTATTTTAAAAATAAATCCCAGAAAAGTCTAATAATCAAAAAAAAAAAAAAAAATGTGTTTAATCCCTTCAGTCCAACGTACTATGTTAATGAAGCAGAAAGCAAAAGTATTAAAAACCTATTTTTCTTATTTAAAATAATTATAATTAATAATTATTTAAAAAAAAGCATAACATAAGCCATCTGCTACGGGGTTATGAAATGACCTAATTACTAATATTTTTTCTATGAGTGTACTCTCATTGTCTGATATTTTAATTTATTTATTTTTTTTTTCTTCTATTTTTCTGCAAATTTTAATTCTAACCTTGACTAAATTGTTTTGCTATTAAATCGGTTCGAACAACCTTGAATAGGTAGAGAGAGGAGTAGCAACAATATGAGAAAAAAAATTATTTTTTCGGTGTTTGGGTAAAACGCATACAATTCCCCTAAAATCTGTTCTTCTTTTTTTGCGTCTATTATACACCCACCTACTAAATATTTCAATTCTTTTGCACAAATTTTTATGTGAAATTTTTTGTCAAATACACTGTCAACCAATAAAGATTTTCCCATAGAATTTTTTTTAAATATTTTTTTTTTTTTTTTTTTTGCGCACAGATCATCATTCTTTCTAAGCATGACAATTCGAGTATTTTAATAATTGTGTGATAGGCACTGCTCTTATAAGATATGAAATAAAAAACAAAAATTATATTCAAACAACAACACCGGCTGGATATTAATTTAAAAGAATTATTGTGCATATTGATGCATAAATATAATGCTTTAGAAACAAAAATTCCTTTTATAAATATAGTAAAGGGTCCGCCAAATATTTTTTTTTTTTTTTTTTTTTGAAAATGTTATACAAAAAAAAACTACTGAATATTTTCTCAAATTTCTTGTTTTATTTGAAAGTACAATCTTTCCGGTTAATAATGGAAAATAATTTCATTGATATGGCTGCCTCGGCTGGCCATGCAGTAGCCTACACGATCGGTCCTATTTTTAAGCCCATTATCGATTGTGTGCAGCTATATTTCACCAATGGCATCACGAATATTGTCCTTTAAAGTGTCAATTGTCTCTGGCTGGTTGGCGTAACACTTATCTTTGACGGCACCCCACAAATAATAGTCCAACGGAGTCAAAACGCAGCTCCGAGGTGGCCAAACGACATCAGCTCTGCGGCTGATAATGCGATCTTCAAAAACAGGGCGCAAAACATCGAGTGTAGCTTCAGCTGTGTGGCACGTAGCGCCAACCTGTTGAAACCAAATGTTGCTAATATCCTCCTCTTCAATTTTTGTGAACAAAAATTCGTTCAACATGGCCCGATAACAATCGCCATTGACTGTAACGGCCACTCCTTGCTCATTTTCGAAGAAAAATGGCCCAATTATGCCTCTGGACCAAAATCCGCACCAAACAGTGACTCGTCTTGGGTGTATCGGCTTTTCAATGTATGCGTGCAGGTCTTCTGTGCCCCAAATGCGACAATTTTGCTTGTTTACATACCCGCCAAGATTAAAATGAGCTTCATCTGAAAAGATGATTTCTTTTTTGGCAAAATCGCCATCTTCTGTAAGTCGATCGCAGGCCCGTTGTTCAAGCGTATACACAATCATATTCGTTCAGCGGAAGGATAAAATTAATTATCTGTCAAATCAGACATGAGCTAAGTGTTACCATTCACGCAATAAGCATTAGTTAAAAAAAACGTTAAATGGTAGATCCGATATATCAGAAAATGTACGGGATTTATAAATGCAAGAGACGCATGTGTTTTTTGGCCTCCATTATTTGTAATCCTTTTATAAATTTCTATAAATCTGTGATATTATTAATATAAATGAGATTCCATAGATTGTTATAAAAATTCTATAAAAACAAAATATCGGATTTTCTATTTCCATTCAATAAATATAAATAAGAAATGTACATAAGCTACTCTACACCATAATGCAGTGTTTTGTATGCCCTGAAGTGCTATTATTAATCGTGTTGGAAGCTCTGTTAGGTTTGATTACAAATTGTCAGTCAAATTTGTAAAGGAACTTTTTCGTACACCCAATATAACCGCCTGTTTTTGTAAGACTAGTGGAAGACACGCAAATTGAGTGGCTTGTCTGTATATATGTAAAACACCGAAAAAACACTACATTTTTGTGATTAAAATTGTGATTTTTTTTTTATGAGTAGAGTGTAAACCAACCTAATTATTCAAAACCACACTTCTGATTGATTCCAATATTTGTTAAATTGAGGTGTTTTGTGTACATTTTGCTTTGATTAAAGATATCGATCAGAATCAGGCATGCATTTCTATTTGTCTGTTAATCCATACGCGTGTGTCCTTGTAAACATTGCGATTAAATTATTTTGCAATTAAAGATCAAAAATCATTTCAAAATTTGCTAAAATTTAGCCTTTTTATGGCATAGACACAACTCCAACCAAAGGAAGCCCCCTGTCATTGCGACAATAATAAACATCACACGATTGATCAGGTGAAAGCGGCAGGTACCGGGGGGAAAAATGCAATGCTAAATAAGGACCATTGCTGTGGTATGGTCCTCGCGGTTTAATACCAGCCAGACCAGCATGTTCAACAGCATTACTTGCGACTGCTTATGAGTATCTACGCCATGAAAAACTTCCTCAACTAAAGCATATGCCGTTCGGAGACGGCGTTAAATTTTGGGTCCCTTTCAATGAATCTAAAAATAGAATTGGGTGCAGTTCATTGATTGAGAGAAGTCTTTCTTGTCCCGTATGGTATGTCGCGGGAATTATGTATGTATGTATGTAGGATCTTCACTACGACATAATCATATGGAGGCGAGCTACAGTAGACTAATGCTATGCTCGCACGAGACTTCGGATTACTTCGTTCTCTGTTTGTATTACTTAATTGGATTCTACCGTTCGCACGGTACCTTTTAACAGCTAGCATATGAAGTCAGTGCAGCGAGCGGCCATTGTTTTGTTTGTTGTCATTATTTCGTTTATTTTTTGTACTTGACAGCATACTTTAGGGAGGTCAATTTAATACATTTTCCAAGGTTTAATCTATAATTAAAACATTTTGATTAAGAGCTAATAAGTATGCCGAACTATGTTGATTTAAGTTTTATAAAAGTTAGAGATGACACTGATTTTGTAGTAATACAAAGGGGTAATAGAAATAGAATTACTTACAATTTGAGTGATTTCCTCTCAAGATTTTGTATGAAAATTGATGTAATTAAGCTCATAATCGGGGGTTGTATTATAAATAAGAGAACGAATGATGAAAAACGGTATCGTGCGAACATGGCATAAGATTGAAATTAAGTTTATTAATGAAACTGAAACAAGAATTACAAGTTTTTACAATTTTTTACATAGATCGGTCCATAACTTTTGAATATTTTGTAACCATTTATATAAAACAAATAGGCTATTGAAATAATGTTAAATATTATTCAATCATTTGTGCCTAACCACTACACCCCACCACACCCCAACCAATCAATCCAAGTAATAAATTTCTAATATATTTAAAAATTGTTTGATGACATCTTTCAATTACAATTTAGCGGCAATATTGTGACATGTCATAAACATTTTTCTTTAATGTTTTTATAGTATTAAATTATATTTAAAAACAAATCTCATAATTGATGGCTAATTTGCAGCACGTTTAGCAAAAATTTAATTTTTCAACAATGCATTTTAAAAACCACAATAAATCAATTCTTATATATTTTTTTATTTTTTTTTTTTTATTTTCTTCACCAGAAATATGTAGATATGTACGTCATGTTATGTGTCTGAAACGTAAATTTATATTTTTAATAATTAAATAAATATTTCTATAATTAAATAAAATTCATCGTTAAAAAAAAATTCAAATTTAAAACGAAAATACGGGTCCACCATCTAACGTTTTTTTTTTTTTTTTTTTTTTCTCAACTAGTGCTTATTTCGTGAATGGTGACACTTAGCTCATGTCTGATTTGACAGGTAATTAGTTTTATCCTTCCGCTGAACGAATATGGTTGTGTATACGCTTCGCTAAGTGGGCCTGCGATCGACTTACAGAAGATGCCGATTTTGCCAAAAAAAAATCATCTTTTCAGATGAAGCTCATTTTGATCTTGACGGGTGTGTTAACAAGCAAAATTGTCGCATTTGGGGCACAGAAAACCCGCACGCATACATTGAAAAGCCGATACACCCAACACGAGTCACTGTTTGGTGCGGATTTTGGTCCAGAGGCATAATTGGGCCATTTTTCTTCGAAAATGCACAAGGAGCGGCCGTTACAGTCAATGGCGATCGTTATCGCGCCATGTTGAATGAATTTTTGTTCACAAAAATTGAAGAGAACGATATTAGCGACATTTGGTTTCAACAGAACGGCGCAACGTGCCACAAAGCCGAAGCTACACTCGATGTTTTATCAGCCGCAGAGCTGATGTCGTTTGGCCACCTCGGAGCTGTGATTTGACACCGTGGGACTATTATTTGTGGGGTGCCGTCAGAGATAAGTGTTACGCCAACAAGCCAGAGACAATTGACGCTTTAAAGGACAATATTCGTAAAGCCATTGTTGAAATACAGCTGCACACAATCCATAATGTGCTTAAAAATTGGACCGATCGTGTAGGCTACTGCATGGCCAGCCGAGGCAGCCATTTGAATGAATTTATTTTCCATTATTAAGCGGAAGAATTGTACTTTCAAATAAAAAAAGAAATTTCAGAAAATATTTAGTAGTTTTTTTCATGTGCGTGAAGATAAATTTAAATTTAACTAGCAAAGACGCAAACCAGGTTAAAATACAAATTTTTCAAATTCAAATTTCTCCAGTTCCAAAATTATTTCAGGAATACCACTAGCACAGTTTCATAAGGGACCCCTTGGACCACTCTCCACATATAGTGTGATATTCCGGCCATCTCTGAGTTTCCCATGGAATGGAGATAACCAATGAACCACAGAGAAAAATAATTTTAAAAAATTCATTTTCTTAAATACATTTTCTGCTATTCCACAATTTTTACAGTTTTCGCTCTAAAGCTGGTCTACGAAAGAAGGTCTGGAGCACCATTCCAACAAGGATGTGTTATTCCTCCATATTCCAGGCATATATATTTTGGCAATAAATTCTTTTACTTTAATTTATTGTTACTGTTAAAGCGCTAACAGTGCTCTGTTAACGTAAAAAATGGCTGAGCTAAAAAACCTGGTTTGCGTCTTTGCTAGTTAAATTTAAATTTATCTACACACACATGTTTTTTTCTTTTATAGTATTTGCAAAAAAAAATATATTTGGCGTACCCTTTACAAAAAAAGGGTTTTTAAATATTTAGTAATAATAACATGCAAAAGATATTTTGTTTTAAAATAAAAAAAATCAAGTTAAAATAAATACCCTTTAAAATTGATCGATAACTAAAGAAAAATATCCAATGGGCGCATTTATATTTTTTATTACAACATTTTTAAAAAGCTAACAATACTAATCAATACCTAATGTCATTTCAATGCCATCCATCCGCTAAGCATTATCTTATCTTGAAATTTTAATCAAACCCAAGCTGCAAATATTTTATTTTCTATTACCTATTGTGTAATTGGTATCCAATTAATACAACAAAAAATCATTATGACTCAAACTCACCTGCAAATAAATAAAAAAAGAAAAACAAAAATGATTAGAAAATAAATAAATAATTAGGCAGACAAAAAATTTATAAAATAGCAAATATGGATAAAACGCAAAACAATAGTTTTAATAAAATTTTTAAAATTTGGATTGGAAATGGTTTTTTATATTGAGTATTTAGGTTTCGAAAATTGATTATGTTTTCCGGACCATAACACCCATCTTGAGATAGAAATTAATTAAAACAACGACTTCTGAGAAGGTACAGTAAAGGTTTTTTTGGGGTGGCGTGGTGTAGTGGTTAGAGCGCACGCATAACAACACAAACGACCCAAGTTCGAGCCCCAGCAGAGGACATGAAAGAAAAATTTTGATTGTGGTTTCGTATGTTTAATATAAAATATCACAAACGGAATGATCAGGAAAGCACGCCACCTACTGGGAAAAAATGACAATGCTTAAGTAAAGATCACCACCAATTAGTAAGGATCTTCTTCACCACTACGCAAAAATCATATGGAGGAAGCTACAGTGGAAAGCTAATATGCTCAATATGCAATAACGGAGAACAAAACATAAAAAAAAACAAAAAAATAAGTTTTTTTAAAAATTAAATACTGTTGGACGTGCAAGAAGGACAACAGAAACATAAAGTACTTCCTCTATGCTTAGCAGGAAAAGTATCCTTCCAGACATAGCTAATCTTAGAAGAGAAAACCGGAGAACAATTTGCCACCCTTTTTTAACTTTATATATACCTCCTTACCTCAGTCATTATTAAAAGCAAATTAAACAATACGTACTTATTTATTATTGTATGTAGATTTATTGTAAGTAGGGTTCCCGGTGATTCCCGGTAAATTTAACTTATTTGTACCGTTGTAGACAATACATCCGGACTCTTTTCCTAAGCGCCAGCCGAGCCGAGTGATTTAAGGCAGCTTGGCTGTCAAAGAAAATAAAAGTTATACAGTTCATATATCACCTTAATCAAGAAGTTCCCGGAATAACCCTCGTGTGGCGGTCCCATCGTTCCGATTTTTTCCGGTTTTTTTTAAGTTGATACATCTCTTGTTGATATTCCCACTAAATCTTAGCTTCATAGCTTCATATTTGCAAAATGGCGATTTTTTACAATTTTAGAAATGGATTTAAATTTGCGCGAACGTTAGAAATGTTGGGTATGTGTTTCGGCAACGATTCTCTAAAGAAAACGACCGTTCACCAGTGGCATGAGCGGTTCAAAATTGGTCGTGAGTCAATAGAATCTAATGAAGCGACGAAAACATTGATAAAGTAAAAGAAATGTTGGTCAATAACCGCAACTTAAACATCAGTAATATAGCGGAGGACTTGAACATTGCCTATGGATCCGTACAAGACATTTTGATTAATGATTTGGGTTTCCGTCGTGTAGCAGCAAAGTTAGTGCCAAAAGACCTCAATTTGATGCAAAAAAGAGACCGTGTTGAGATTGCAAAGGACATCAAAAATATCATTACTGGCGACGAGACATAGGTTGATGAGTACGACACGTAATCCAGACATAAGACAAGTGAATGGCATTCATCAAATGAGCTAAGGCCAAAAAAACCACGTCGTTTTCAGTCAAAAAAAGAAGGCAATACTCACGGTTTTCATGGATTTTTGCCAAAACGCCCGACAGTAAACAAAGAGTAATATTTGGGCGCTATGAGATGTTTGCGTAAAGCAATTCGCCGAAAGAGAACAGAATTGTGGGCAGAAAATTCAAGGATTTTGCGCCATGATAACAAATACCATCCTCCAGCCACCAAATTCACCTGATTTGGCTCCCTGTGACTTCTTTCTATTCAATCAGGTTAAAAAAATCATTACGATGAACGTGTTTCAACAACCGAGAGGAAATAATGGAAAAATCGCAATAAGCACTGATGGACATAACGAAAACCGAATATAAAAAATTCTTCGAGTATTGGATCAAGCGCTGGCATAAGTATGTTACAGTCGATGGGGATTACTTTGAAGGGAACTTGTATTTTTTAAATCCTGGGAACTTTTTGATCCAGGTGGTAAGCTTTCTTCTAAAATTTTGCTCAGATGGGCTCATATTTGAGCCAGGCCCTGCTTAGTCAATTGATAAAATCTAAGCCAATTAACATAATATATCGGATTTTTACTTATTATTTATTTATTTTAAGTTGGTCCTAACTCTTAAACAATTTTACTATTACGTTCCGTTAAATTTGTAGTTTAGGGTATTAAATAGTCGGTTATGACTTTATATAATTTTCTTTGCTTCTACTGTATTTATTTTTTATAATTATAAATTTATTTATTTATTTTTCTAATTTAAAAACCAATAAAATCTGAAAGAAAATATTTTTAAATTAATTTGTCATCCCCCCACTTGTAATAAAACGGATCGCTTATTTTCTTCTTATTTGATATTTAAAAATTTGTTTTAAGAAAAAAAACTCATTCAAAAGGTGAATAACAAATATGATTTAAGCACAAAAGAGGAGCTTTTTTTAGTTTTTCAGTTGGGGACACGACAACCGTAAAAAAGCCCACACAAATGGCACACCTTTCAATATTAAAATAAAATATACTTAAAAGCGATTTTAAAAATATATTTAATTATACTTAAAATAAAAACTGATTTGTATTAAATTAAATAATAAAGTGGGCGTGGCATTTTTTCTGTCTTTTATATGCGTTACTTATAAAACAAATCGCGTCATTGGAGGCCGACTATATAACAGGTAAGTTGATCAATTAATAGCTTATGTTGTACTAAAAAGTACCAATTTGAAAACGTACTTTTTTAATTGTATTACTTATGGCTGCCCTAATAACTTGTTTTTAATAAAAACAAACAAAATAAATCATAATACTTGAGATCGACTATACACCAGGTATTATGTTCAATTCATTGCTCTTGTTTTTCTAAAAAGTACCAAGTTGAAAAAGTACTTCGTTTAATTGCATTACTTATGGCTGCCATAGTAACTTTTTTAACGAAAACAAACAAAAGGAAAACATGACGTATGAGGTCGACTATATACCAGGTATTGTGTTCCATTTACAGGTCTTGTTCTACTAAAAAAAAAAAAAAAAAAAAAAAAAAAACAAGTTGAAAAAGTACTTCTTTCAACTGCATTACTTGTGACTGCCATAGTAACTTATTTTAATAAAAACAAACAAAAATAACTTACGATTATGCACCATGTGCTATGCTCGATTTAGACTTCAAATATTACTTAAAAGTACCCAGTTGAAAAAGTACTTTTTTAATTTCTACATTTCAGAATTCACAACAACTGTAAAAAAAAAAGTTCTTTAGAAAAATGTTACTCGCAAAAAACATATTTTATAAAAAAGTACCCCAAAAACGTACAAAATTATTTATTTAAGAAGAAAAATTGTTTAAGTACTTTTTTCTTGCATTTTTATTTTTCCTTAAAAAGTAGCACAGTAGCATGCATTGATAACTTTTTTTAATCCATTTATCACCCCCCTTTATTACTCGTACAGAACGTTAACTTTAAAAAAAAGAAAAAAACTGGGAAAGTCATGGGGAAAAGCACTTTTACTAAAACTCTATTAAAATGTACGAATTCCATAAAATGTCATGCCACAAAATAAAAAAATTTAAACATTGCATGTGGCGAAAGCAAATACGAGTAAAAAAGCAAATGAATGTTTGAAAAATACGTTGCGAGTACTTTTTTATGCGTTTTGCTGCGCTTTTATTTCAAATTTTATCAACGTTATTCACAGATGACTAACTCAATTGATTGATTTCTCAGGTGTGCTGAGTCAGTCAGTCAGTCAGCAATTCGTTTATGTATCAGTTTTTCTTCTTTTTTGTCTTCAATATTTGACCACCACAAAATCATGTTGAGCGGAAAAAATACACTTAAAAAAGAAAATTTAATAAAAATAAAAACAGAGGTTCTTAAACTTTTTTTTATTAAATTTACTTAAGAAAATTAAAAAATTTTATTTTTTATTATTTTAGCGGAATTTTGGTAACTTATTGACAGAATGACTTATATTTTGCTAAATAGTACCAGGAGAAAAGTACACAAATAAAGTACTTTTAGACTCAAATTCGTATTCGTTTGTCAGTTTGATGTATTTTAAATGCTTAAATTGTGTTTTACTAAAAAGTACCATGAGAAAAAGTGTCAAAAAATCACTCTTTTAAGTTTAAATGTCAATTTTTTTTTTAATCAGTTTGACATTTTTTTAACAATTTCAGTCCAAATTTTGTAAAATTTTAATGTATGGATTGGACTTTATAAAATCCTACCAGAATACAAAAAAGTACCACATTTTTTTTTTTTGGTATATTAAATATAAAATTTTAAATTGAAACAGTTTATTATTGCAAATCTCCACGTCTCAGGACCGGCATTGGTTTTGAAACAGTGCTCTTTAATGCTTGTGCGTCCATTGGCTAACCTTTTCAGTGCATCCTATCGTGCCGGTAATTTTCCATCTGGAAGATTGCTAATGTAACGCCAATGACTAAAAAGAATCAGGTAACCGTCAAAACTATCGTCCAATACGAGTTAGTTCGTCACTCTGAATCACCATATGAAGAGTTTAGAGTCCAACGATTTGCTATGCGATCGTTAGTACAATTTGTATAGGAGCCGCTGTACTGCTGACCTGCTAGCGTTACTCTCCGAAAGGTGGAATATATCCATAAATGAATTTAGTGACAGTAAGGTTGTAGCTCTGAATATTTTCCAAGTTTTTGATAGGATCTGGCACGAAACGCTTACATCGAATCTTGAACATTTGGGATCAGGGGTACCACAGGGCTATGTTCTTTCTCTTGATTTTAATTCACACAAGACCCAATACTGTTTTTTGACACATAGACATAGTTGATAGTGGTGGCGAGTGATCGGTGACAATGGATAATGTAAATATTGTGGATACGGATGCACTTGATGTTTTGGACTTGAGGATTCATTGTAATGCCCGCTGGAACGATTTTATATTCGGAATGTCGAAGGGAACATTTAAGTGCATCGTTGCCAGAAATATTTCATCCCGTCTGAGCTACTCAATATTTTTAACACCAATACCCGACCCAAACTGGAATACAACTCTTATGTTTTGGCCGATGCTTCAGAGTCTATTTGCTCATTAATGACGATAGGCTAGCCAACTGCATCGATTCATTCGAGCATCGTCGCAATGTAGCGTTCTGACGAGATAAGGGAATTTATTCCAAATAATCATAAATTCTTAGGTAGGGATATTGTGGTGTATGGGCTTCTATATAGGAACCCGAAAAAAAGATGCGCCCTGATTTTGAATTTAACCCAAAGACAGTTAAATTCTGCATCATACATGCCAAGTGGTTGCTGGCATAGGTACATAACTTCATCGCGAAAGTGATGAACATGGAGCAAAAATTACATCAAGTTTATGTCTAGGTATGTTACGAAATTGTCTTACAAGATGTACGAGTAAGTCACAAGAATATGATGACAGGAGGTTATCATATGGTTGTTTTTATTTCTAAATATTACCTTACAGAAGATATTCTTTATTCAATTCTGAATCCTTGGAATGTAACGAAACACAACACAAGCAGCCCAGGTTCGAATCTCAGCAAAGGTCTTGACGAAAAATAAATTAACTGCGGCTTCAACGTTCCTCTAGACAAATCCATCTAAGGAAGCCTCTCCACTGATCCTTCAGACGAATGATCAGGAAAAAACGACACCTACTGGGAAAAATTACAATGCTTAGTAAGGATCATCACCAACACTTGGCAAAGATCTTCATCACTACACACAATCATATGGAGGCGAACTACAGTATATTAATCATCTACTTAGCTTGAAAATCAACTTGATTACTGAAACTGAAACTGAAACAAAGCAATGAATACTTTGTAAAAAGCCAATATGCTCCTTGGAGAAATGACGGAAAAAATCATATATTCTTACTCAGTACCTCGTATAGCGTATTTCTTTGTAGTTGATTGTAAAGTATAGGGGTAATTCGTTCATTAAAAGCTACTTACTCTTTCCTTCTCCCTATAACCTTTCTTCCTAGTACCAGTACAACGCATTGCAAGAGTAGAAGCCCGTCATCCCCTGAGTGCTAGAGTCAAGTGAAAGAAGAGGTAGCTTTTTTGATATGAGCGAATATGTAAGCATTGTAGCAACAGGGGCTAGTGCAGTTGAGTTGAAATATGTAGTACCCATTAAAGACAGAACAATGGAAAATGCAGCAGAACTGACAACTGACAGTTAGCGGAACTTTTTCGCTAAGCTCTAGGCATTTCTTTAGCTATATTAGGCTTTAAGTTTTCATAATGTTATAACATACATCCCTCGATTTATCGTACTTTTGCACAATTTAAGAACCTGTGTCACTTGTTTAAAACGTACTCATCTCATTTACCATAATGACTATCAATACTTTGTCTTTCCTTATGTTGTTTTATTATTGAAAATATTTTGCTTTTGGATATCAATTTATTACTAAGATTTAAAGAAAAGTCCTTACGAACTCAAGTTTATTTTTTCTCCTTTTTTCTTTATCCTGGTTATTCTTGTCCTAATACTTTCGTAAAAAAAATTGCCTGAAATATACAATTTCATTAAATCTATTGCAACAAATTGAGAAGACAGTCAGTCAGTGTAATGACAAATTGACTGATTTTAACGTCAAGCTTTTGAACAAATTTATTTGATGATAATGTCATGACATTATTAATGTTGATCATGAATCATCAAAAACATATAGATGAGGTTTAAAATGACATAATAACAGTGAACTTTTGATGACTATCTACAGAGAAAAAAAATTTGCTTTATTGAAAACAAATTTTATTGTAGCACAGGGTGTTCTAAATTTTATTTTCAATAGCCCGCCATTTTAACAGTTTTCATGAGTCGTGTTAGTTATATAAAGAACCTAACACGCGAAACGTTGCTCTAGAACAACTGAGAATATTGCTATAGTGGTTCGTAGAGTAGATGAAAACTCCGGTTTGTACACTTCTCGTAGATTTTTGCATACAGACTTAGATCTTAAGGCTTTTAAATTTCAGTTAAAGCAAGAGCCTACGCTGCCGACCATCATCTGGAGTTCCATTGAAAAATCATTTCAATTGATGAGGTCTACTTTCACCTTACGGGTTACATTAACAAGCATAACTTTTGCATTTGAGATTCGGAAAACTCAATAATTATTGTTAGAAAGCCTCTCAATATGTGACTGTTTGATGCGGTTTTTGGTCTGGCGGAGTAATTGGATCTTACTTTTGTGTGAATCTACTGTTACGGTAAGTGGATTGCTCTATGGAACAATAATGAATGGTTTTGTGTGGCCGAAATTGGAAGATATTAATGTGGACGACGTTTATTTTTAACTATACGGCTGTACGTGCCACACAAGTAACGATATCACCACTCTTTTGAGTGAAAAGTTTACTGATCGTATGATTTCTCGAAGAGAGAATGGCACAATTGGCCACCGATTTGAAGTTATTTAACACCCTTAGATTGTTTTCTTTAGGGCCACGTGAAAGATACGGATCTATGTCAATGGTCCACAATCGATTTAATACCTCAAAAATGGAATTCGTGAAATTATCATGGACATATAGCCGCAAATGAGCGAATTGTTGATGAAAACTTTCAATAAACGTGCCCTTGGCGGCCATTTGGCAGTATTTGTTTTTCGTTAACAGCAAAGCCGCCCCGTTAAGATTAAATAAACATCCGATACTGAACTTTTTTATGTCGGGTTTAAATTTAAGCGGTTAATTCGAATCTGTCAATACTTATGTCATTCTATTCTGTCACATAATTCAGCATATTATCTCCACTTGAGCAACGTTGGGAAATTTGGAACAGGAGGTACTTTCTCTCAATCAAAAAGCTGCACCCGATTCTATTTTTAGACTAATTGAAAGCGATCTACAATATAACGCCGCCTATCATAAATACTCATTACCAGTCGCTTACAATGTTATGAGGTGATACCGCTATTGAAAATTATCCGATGGTCTGGCCTGGGATTGAACCAATACCTCTTGGTATCTTACCTACCAAACCGAAGCGGCACACCGGTCGAAAACTAATCACTGGATGCAATATTATCACGTTGTGTTCTCGAGGACGGAATGTCCGTTAAGGCCCTAAAAAAGCGAAAGTTGTTCTCGCATACTTACTTGCCAGAAACTACGACATGGCACAAAACTTATCGGTTTTATTTGATAAAAAAAAAAACAAGAATTGAAAAATTTTAATAATAGAACCGGTTAACCGCTTATTTAATTAATTTTTAAACGAAAACAGGTTTCGAAACTTCAATTTACATATTCGTAAACTGTTTTTTTTTTTTTTTTTTTTTTTTTTTTTAAGACGAATAATCGATTTACCTAGTAACTGCTGTGTTAGCGGATATCGAAAATGAGTCCAAAACTAAACTAATGGATTCTACGACCAAAGAGTCTACGATATATGATTCTCATGTAATATTATGTTCACACAATAACATTTTTTCCTAATTCGCTCTCTCATTCACAATTTAAGCCCTAATTATGAACATAATTCCCCAAACAACTTTGAGAGCGTATTTCCCAAATTGTATGCCATCCAATTTAAATTACGAAAAAAAAATAATCTTGTCTCTAATGTTTATCGGTTTTTTGTCATCGCCAGCTGTCAAGCATTAAAATTAGGTCATGTGAGATTGGCATAGTTCTTAGCCCTAAATAAAAATGCTTTTATCACACATTTAACATTGCCCTTTCATCAATACGCGTATACGACTAAAACAATACTGTGTGAATGAGGGTACTTTATGTAATTCAAACAGAGAACAAGATAATTCAGAGTGTGGTGCGCAACCAAAGCTCATGACATCAGTATCGAGATAAAACTACGAAATATTTTTCGAATCAGTGCCCCTCTAAATACAAATAAAACTTATACTCTATAAGACGCTAATATTGTTCTTGCTGTTATATGGCGCTGCAACATGGGTGCTAGCACAAGCAGAAGTTATTCTTGGAGTGTTTGAGAAAAAGATGTTACGTAAGATTTAGGGATCAATCTGCCTCATCGGATAATAATGGCATCGCATGAACCATGAATGAGCTCTTTATGGACTGTATGCCGACTTATCACCTTGATCATAAAGTTCACAGAATAACACCTGTGTGGGTTATGCCTGTGGGTCGTTTTTTTTTTTTTTTTTTTGTTAAGTTAGTACATCTGTTGTTGATATTCCCGCTAAATCTTAGCGTCATAGTTTGATATTTGCAAAATGGCGATTTTTCACAATTTTAGAAATGGATTTAAATTTGCAACAACGAACTTGTATTAAATTTTGCGTAAAAAAATGGATTTAATGGTGCGCGAACGTTAGAAATGTTGGATATGTGTTTCGGCAACGATGCTCTAAAGAAAACTATCGTTTACCACTGCCACGTGCGGTTCAAAAGTGGCCGTGAGTCAATCGAAGATGATGAACGCAGAGACCAGACATCGCAAACCGACGAAAACATTGATAAAGTAAAAGAAATCAGAGAGATAGCAGAGGACTTGAAAGTTGCCTATGGATCCGTCCAAGAAATTTTGGTTAATGATTTGTTAATGTAGCTGTAAAGTTGGTGGCAAAAGACCTCAATTTCATGCAAAAAAGAGACCGTGCTGAGGTTGCGATAGACGTGATTTGAAGAGGGCGGATTAACATTGAAGCTACCTAGCGCTAGATGGCAGCACAAACACAAAAACTTTTTCTTTCTTAGAAATTATGATCTGTCAAACGTCAGCTGTTAACATTTTAGCCGAATTCATCGATTAGCTTATTTGTTGTAGTCGTTTGAAGTAAGCAACTTTTGTGTTTCTTGGAAAATGGAAAAAAGTGAATTTCGTGTAGTGATTAAACACCGTTAGATTATACGGTAAAATATTGGGTTGCTGAATTTAAACGTGGCCGAACAAGCACTGCAACAATACCATCAACAGGAAGGCCAAAAGAGGTGGTTACTGAAGAAAATATCAAGAAAATCCTCGATATCGTTATGAATGATCGCCGTGTCAAAATACGTGAGATTGCTGAAATGGTAAACATATCATATGAACGTGTGTTCACCATTTTGCATGAACATTTGCATATGAAAAAGCTATCGGCAAGATGTGTGCCGCGTTTGCTCAGTGTTGAACAAAAACGAGTTCGACAGATCACTTCACAGCGGTGTTTGGACATGATAAAGCATAATCCTGCTGGTTTTTGGCGCAGATTAATAACTGTTGATGAAACGTGGGTCCACCACTACACACCTGAAACCAAAAATCAATCGAAGCAATGGGTGGAAGCTGGTGGAAGTGCTCCGAAGAAGGCGAAGACAGCGAAATCGGCTGGCAAGGTTATGGCCACTGTATTTTGGGATACACACGGAATATTTCTCATCGATTATCTTGAGAAGGGATCCGCAATCACAGGAGAGTATCATCGTGCATTATAAAAGATTTATCTCAAAAGAAGAAGTGATTACCGAAACTAATGCGTATTTTGAGGAGTTCCCAAAATCGTATTATTCAGACGGTATAAAAAATTGGAAAATCGTCATACCAAGTGTATTGAGCTAAAAGGAGACTATGTTGAGAAATGAATGGTTTTTGAAAAAAAATATTTTTTTCCTACTGAGGTAGCTTCATTATCAATCCGCCCTCGTACGAGACCGAAGCGAATGGAATTCTATCATATGTTCAGCCACCTAAGTAAGGTCTCTTGTTAGACTAGAGTGTCCATTTCTTCATATTCCGATACTGAGTCTTGAACCAAATGTAGACTGATTACAAAGAAATGTTATCTACTGATTATAAATTTAACATCTGCTTACCAGATATGCAGCTCGCAGCAAGTTGTGCACTTGAATTTAGTGTCTTATGTTAAAAACTATCAGTAATGGTAACGCTTTTTTGTGAATTTATTTGTTTTGTTAGAACCTTTACTTATTTCAACTTTTCTGACCTTTAAATGAAAAACTGAAAATAAACTAAATTTAGAAATTGTTTCGTCTAGAAGGTACGCACACTTCGTTCCAGTGCTACAAAATCTCGATTATTTTCATGGGTTTTTTTATCACCCAGCAAATGATTACAATGGACAGAAATAGAAATGGAAACAAAAAAAAATGTAAAAATATTCTATGAATTAGACGAAATATCGTATGTATGTGCGTGTATACCATACATGCATATATCACTCAGTTACACAGTCCGTTTATCTGTCAGTCAGTCATTAGTTTTTGTTGTAAATATTTTACAATAAAGAACAACAACACAACAAAAGAAATTAACACAACATTTTGACGGATGGCACACGTACTAAATAAAAAATTGAACGAAAAAGGCCTATAAGTTAGACTATAAATGGCCCATAGAATAGAAGAAGAAGAAAAAGAAGAAGTAAACACACATTTACAATGTTGATCTGTCTCTCTATACAATTGTTAGCTGTTATGTTGCAATTGCCAAAAAAATTTGCAATAACAACGACAACAAAACTGGCGTTTACATTGGTCACAGAATTTTGGGCCCAAAATAAGAGAAATTTGCAATTTCTAAGTCTGTAACGACTGGGCCTTTTTTAACGCAACAATTGAAAGAAAGAAATTTTCAATTAAAAATAGACAAAAATTAAGGCAAAAAAAATAAAAGAAATTTTTGTTGTTTGGCCTATAAGTGCATTAGATGCATAAATAGATGGGATCGTTCATTTTTGTGTTCAGTCGTGCTGCTTCTTCTTCGTTTATTTATTTATTTATTTTTTTTTTTTTTTTGTGTTTGTAGTACAGAATTGCACAATTTATGGGCATTTTAAGCCCATTTGTGATCAAGAATTTTGCCATTAAAACTAAAAGAAAAAAAACCTTTTTTTAATCTCCAAGAATTTTTGTGTGAATTTTTTATAGAAACAAAAAAAAATTAAAATTAAAAACAAATTGCCTGCCAAATTTATATTTAATTTCAATATGGCTGCCTGAGACATTAAAAAAATGAGTTAAAATGTATTAAGAAGAAGGAATTATTTTTAAGGGATTTCAAAAATTTTTTTATTTAAAAAATGTTTTGTCCAAAATAACATTGATCATGGCTTTGGTAGACAATCGGTCTCATTTTTGAGTTGTGACAAATTTTAAAGACAACACTTTAAAATCATCATTGTCATCATACTGACCAGGCACTATTGCAGGTCGGTGGCGCAGTGACGTGCCATGGGATCTATTGTGCCCCTTCCGGTCTATAGTTTGTTCAACAGGTCTGCTGCCTTTCTAATGAACACCAGCAGATATAAAACCATACATGTCATGTATATGTCATCCAGAGGGAGCCCATGTCTACCAAACCATTTCCACCTAAACTTGTCAAGAACCCCATATTCACACAATATGTGTTCTACTGTCTTTGATGCCTGTGAGTAAGCACAGTCTAAAACATCTACATCTGTGACCGCCATCCTCTTCAGATGCGCCCTTAGTCTACAGTGGCCCGTAAGAAACCCCGATACGTACACAACACCTTTCCTGTTGAGCAATTCAGGCCGTTTTAATTGAATTGCTTGCATAAATCTCGTTAATTGTTGACAATAGAGATCGGAATCAATCATTGGACCAGATTGCAGAAGCTTATAATGAACAATTCCCTTTCAATCTCACCAGACACACAGCATTACCTTTGATGATGTCCACCTGGATGTGCCACCGTCTGCAAAGCTTCACCTTGCTTCGTCAATGATTTTTTTCGTACATTATTGTCGTACGTAATTCTAGTTCGATTTCGTGACGTTTTAGCAGTGAATCGCAAATGGAAATTCGGTCCGTTCTATTTTTCACTATTCATGTGGCACTTGGTTTATACAGCTTTCTTTATGTGGTTGATAACCGTTTGGTGATGAATGCCTAGTTCGCGCTGCTTATGTGCCCGTTTTTCTAAATTTTTTCCATTATCTTTTCGATTTTTTTTTTTTTTAGTAAATTATCAGTCCGAGAGAGAGCCGACCATTTCGCTGCTGTTGGCAAACCAGATATTGGCATTCGTAAAATCTATTGGTAAAAGTGTAATTCGACTTTACTTCTAAATAGATGCTTGTTACAATCGGATTAAACAATTTAGCAGCCATGACATGAAATTTCGTTCGATACAAACCATCAGTAAAAAAAGCGTAACACTATGTTCTCACGTCAACATTCTTTTCTTTCGTTATTTACTCTCTCATTCATAATTAAACCCAGAATTATGAGCCGTTTTAATAATTCCCCAGAAACAAAATTTTAACAGCGAAACACTCAAATTGTAAGCAATGCAGTTTTAATTATTCTGTGGATAACTAAGATAATTAATGCGATTTTTGTGAAAATAGGTGTATGTCCACGCTAACTTTATGTATTTTTATGCCACCATTTACTGAAAAATAACAAAACAATAAATAAAAACAACAAGAAAGAGAAGACATGTGAACGGGTCAATTCGTAAAAGTGATTCAAACAGCGATTAAAGTTATTCGCTGCTAAAGTTTCGTGTGAACATGGCATAAGCCCTATATTTATCAAAGCATTGTACGATTGATGTTACTATAGCTTTGCACTGCCTCATTGCTTCGTGATTGAGGCCCAGCTATCATATCATCAACACTGACTGCATAAAAACTTTCTGCAATTTATGTTTAAGTGACATAAAATATACCCATCGACTGAGCTGAAACTGAAGTTCAGTATACGTGTTACCAAAATTAGTTATCTGTTAGGACTTCGACTATACTTTTTTTTAACTATTCGGGTGCCAGACAGCCCGGTAGCTTTAAAACAAGGTGTAATAGGATATATCCATTCTAACGGGTGGCAGGTCTTAGGTGTAGAGATCATTTTAACGAAATTTTGTAGGCTGAACTCGGAAATATTGATTAAGACGTTCTAATCAGATGTATGGCGTTCGAAAAAGTTATTACAAATTATCGGTAGATGGCTCTAAAATGTAATATCTCTGGTAAAATTAATTGCCTCAGGCAACACTATAGCTTATTTGAAAGGGGACATTTTAAGCTTCACTTTGTTGAAGACATCATTATACGAGTAATCACATTATTCTGTGAACAGTTTTTTACGTTTAACATTACCGTCATATTTTGCTTTTCTATTATAAAAAAAAAAAAAAACGTAAAAACGCGTCGCAGACTACTGAAAAAATTTGTAAATTTTACAGAGACGGTGTTAAAACAAGTCCTTATTGTTAAAAAAGGCGTTTAGAGATTCTGAAAGAAAATCATTTTTTTATTGAGCGCCATTTAAATTATCAGCTGATTTAACATTTTTAACTTGGCAGCACTGAATTTAGTACATCGACAACAGAGTTGTATTTCATAAAACCTACTTAAAACCAATTCAAAAATGGTGTTTAAAACAATAATTTTGTATGGTAAAACCAGGTTTTACTGTTGGTTTTAAAGTAAAAACGAACTTTTTCTTTAAAACCACTCAGTGTGACAGCACTATATGTTGGCACTCCCCACAGTGCTCCAAATTATAACTATTATTATGGCACAGATCGTCTAATGTTAGGCGATCAGAGACTCTATAATATTTGCAATGCAACTCCAAACTGAGCTCATGATCCTCCTATAAACCACAACCGCCACGTAGCTCATCAAGATTCTTCACGCTTCTGACATTAATGTTTATAACTTTCAGAATATAACTCCACACAATTAAAGTGAATCGCCCACTGGATGTTTTTTTCTTTTTTTGAATTGAAGCATTAAACAATATTTTAATTTCTAATTTTTATGTTATTTTGTTGATTTCATTCTTTAAATATGCAAAAAATTAAGATTTTGGGGGGTAAAAATCCATTTAAAAATGTTTTTTTTTTTTCTTGTTCCCCCTCGCTTTCTTTTTATTTATTTTAACACAAACGGTGGAAATATATAAAATTTCGTATAAATATAATGAAAAAATTATCGAAAATCTATTAAAAATGTATTGAATGTTTATAATAAAAAAAAGAAGAAAAATATAATGAAAATTATTTTAATGTCTGGTATTTTATTTTATATTTCCGTCATGTTGAACGAAAAACAAAAACAAAACAAAAACAAAAAAATCTGATGCGCCTAATTGTCTGTCTTAAAGCGAACAACACAAACAGTGAACAACGAATAATCATAATGATTATCGGGCATCATAATCAGTATGGCATGGCTATATAGAGCGAGAGGATTATCTTTAATTTTCATGAGCATAATGATTACCAACAAAAAAGCAAAGATGATAATGCGGTTCGTTATTTGATAAAACAGATTCAAATGTAAAAAATACGATTATCTGATGGCAAAAGAAATTTCATCGTTTATTTCTTGTATTGTTGTTTTCAACGCATTTTCTTTCTATTTATTTACAACAAAATTTGTTTATTTAAAAAAAAAAAGAAAAAAATATTTATTTATTTCGGTATTATTGTTGGTGCCTCTGTTATTTCTATGGCTGCTTTACAACATTATTGAGATCAAGTTATATTTTCTTATTAAAAAAAAAAAAAAAAACATAAATTGGCATTAACCTTGTTTAGTTTATTACAAATTACAAAAAAAATACGTTTTCACACACACAAAATATTTAAAATAAATCATTTTTTATTAAAAAAAAAAAATATATTAAACAATTGTTTATAAAATAATAATATTAAAAATATAAAAATAATATCATGTTCATAATATTCATACTTAGTAATTAAGGGATTTTACGCAATTAAGACCTTAATTGAGTTTAATTTACCATACAAAACCACAATTTGTAAATTTTCCAATTAGTACTTCATTGTACAATTAACTGAATGGAATTCAAAATACAACCCTGTGAAAAGCATGTAGAACGAGAACTGACAACTCTGTGTGAAGTATGTTCAGTAGAGAGTGACAACTATGTACAGTAAGAAAAATTTTCAAACAGATTTCTTAAAACGATTTTAAATAAAAATGTTTTATTACTTAAAACCCTAGTACGTAAAGCTCGTGAGCGAAATTTTCTTTGGTTCTCTCGTTTTATGACTCGTGCTTGTGAGTTTTATTTTTTAATACGTGAGTAGGAATCATATTTTTGCTCAAAATATTTTTTGCTTGACTCGCGAGCACAAATTTAACATTTTTAAAATTTGTGCTTACGAGTTTTGTTCTTTAACTCGCGAGCACGAATTTTATACTGCTAACGAATTAAAAATGAGCAAAAAAGTATCAAAGACGATCAATTCATTTTAAAGCATGATGTTTGTGTGTATGTAACACATACATTCGTGTGTGTATATGTGGGTATATTCCGTGTTCAGCGACCAATAAGTATCATACACATGAATGTTTCATGTTACACAAACAACATTTACTAAAAAGAATTGCTCGTTTTCAACTCGTTTCGAGGCTTTTCGACTCGGTTTGCGTTCTGAATTTTTTATTTAAATTATTTTATTTTTGATTCTTCTCTCTCAAAAAGAATCGGCCTTCATGAAAGAATTCAATTCGAGAACTCTTCCTACTCTTCTGCTTAAAACAAATTTAAAAAAATACACTAAAAGCATATTGTTCTGTAGAAAAACATTAAAATTCAAGTAAATAAGTTTTTGAAGGTTGTATGAATACGTTTTTCGTATACTGTACAATGTCATATAAAATATTGTTACGAACATCAACTTTGCGAACCACTGTCATTTGTTTCATCGCTAAAAAGAAAATAAGCAAAAGGCTTAAAAACAACTACGTGCTTGTTTACAAATAAAAATAAACTACAACAACAAAGCAAGCAGACAACGAAACAAATAAAAACAACAACAACAACAACAGAATAAGCACTGAAACAAACAAGATGTTTACGATCAGATCGCTGTCTAAGAACTAAAGAAAATGAAATGTAATAAAATGAAATTTACCTGAAATATCGAGAGGTTTTTTTACTCAGTCATATAAAAATTTACATCTATACGGACAGCAGTCAATTTATTTATGTGATATGCTAGGTAAGACCACCCGCCTACCATTGAAGAGGTTCTTGTTTCAATCCCAGGCCAGACCATCTGACAAGACAGCAGTACTATTGGTTATGAGTACTTACGCTATGAAAAACTTCTCTAACTAATGTATCTACCGATCGAAGCCGGCGTTAAACTGTAGATCATTTTCAATAAGTTGAAATATAGAATCGGGTGCAGTCATTGATTGGGAGAAATCCTTCTTGTTTCACTCTAAATATCACGGAAATTATGTATGTATGTATGTTTTGTTCTAATGGATTTAAACTGTTTGAAATTGCTATTACTGGCTCCAAATGAGTTTGCAAGTTCTTATTGAGTTTTACACCAATCTTTATGGAGTAATGCCTGCCATTCATCATCTTCAAACTTTTTGAACTGATCTGCGCGATTTTTGTCTTCCGTGTTAAAATGAGAACTTCTGAAACGCACAATTCATTTCTCGCACATTGAGAACCACTGAATGTATTCCCGACAAGCTTCGGAGAGCAGTTGATGTGCTTCAGAGCTGCTCTTTTTTCAAATTGAGAATAAACGACAGATATCTATTCTCCATAGACTATGTTTAAAAAAGAGGACTATAAAATGAGTTGTAATCGATGTTCTCTGAAATGCGGCAAACGATTTTATTTTTTAAGGCCATAAACGTAAGGTAAAGTCAATACCAAGGTTTTTATGTATATACGGTTTTTGTAGGTCCATTGGTTCGCGAGTTATAGAGTGTACCCCTTTGTAATCTATAAATAAGTTGTCCTATGATCGTCGTTTTATATAACTCGGAACTACTAAGCCGATTTACACACCAAGACATGCGTTGGAAAGGCGTACTTTCACAGATTTTGTTCAACTGGGCGGTGTCACGCCCATATAAAATTTTTACTTATATGTCTATACCCTTAAAACGGTAGTAGTGAGAGTTTCTAAATTTGACCAAATACTAATCATCACTCAAAAAATGGGCGGAATTAGATAAATGGAAGTGACATCCTCTATACAAAGTAAATGTTGATATTTTTGGATTTTTATATGTCTTTGGGACGGTAATGGTGGAAGGTTCTGAATTTTGTCTAAATGACTTCGTGGTCAATACACATTATCAGTTTAAATATGGGCAAAATGGAATAAGTGGGTGTGGCATCGCCCATATATAAATTAAATATTGATTTTTGTATAACTAGAGAACGATTGGAATGGCAGTTTCTGAACTTGGTCTAAATAGGAATACGTTTTATAGGTATAGAACATGAAGGCTCCCAGCAAGGCGGGAAGGGGAGTTATTAACAACACCAATCATATATCATCTAATGTGAATGCTGCATTTTTAAATTACACGCCCAATATTAAAAAGTCTCATAATGTTTATACTTATGCAGGAAAACATTAGAGGCATTTTAATTTATTTTATTTTCTCTAATTCTCTCTAAAGCAGCGTTCGGCAAATAAATATTAATGCATTTTACAATTGTGGTAATAATTTGAGAGTCTCTCACTTAGGCTATTTTGCACTGTATTTTTCCGCTTGTTTTCTTTTTACTTCTCTTTGTTTATTTTTGTGACTCCGTACGTGTGAAAATAGAAGAGGAGAGCAGCTTCCTGCCGTAATCTGCCCTAAAGCAAATTTTGTAGAAAAGTTTCTGCATTTTTTGTAAAACTTTATGAAACTACAGTTTCCTAATATGTACTTCCATTTCCCAAGTAGGGTGTTTCCTAATTGCCAAAAGCAACAAAAATTCTATCAGAAAATATTCAAAACAAAACCATAAATTGACATTTTTTCCAATTTGTTCTTATTTTTCCTTTAGAAAAAAAGCGCACAAATTTAAAATAAAAAATTCACAATAAAATATTGTTAGTGTTCTTTTAAAAAACAACAAATAACATAATTTTTTATTTAAATTTTTTTTATTATATTTTTATTAGTCAAAAAAAAAAAAAAAAAAACTATGATGTAGACTTGGCAGAGTCTCAAAGGCTTTTTTTTTTTGTTTTATTTCATTTTAATTTGTTGTCTACAACAAAAATTCGATAAAATTATTCAATACAACATTGTTTTGTTTTTATTTCTTAATAAAGAATAAGAGAAAAAGAATAAAAAATTATCAGAATGTTCTTCTAATAAATTAAACCAAAGGGTGACATTTTTTTTTTTTTCGTTTCTCCATTAAAAAATGAAAAAATTCTATTAAAAACTGTATGAGACACACACCGAAGTTATTGTAGACGGGGAATATAAACAGACCCACATTCAACCGCCATTTTGTTGCAGTTTTTTCAAAACATGTGAAGAGTTTATATTTAAAAATAATGACTTGTAAGTTTTTTTTTTTTTTTTTTATAAATAATTTATTAAAAAATGGCAGGAAATTATGGTTGGTCAGAAACGATAGCTTGGTACCTTACAGAATTCATAAACTCACTTGGTAATATTTTAATCTTACATAGCCCCCTCCCCCACCCCCTTCTCACATAAAAATAAAACACACATAGAGCTGTGAATTCGATGAAACTTTTATTTCGTTATAATGCTTGGACCTTGTCATTATGTTATTTCACTAACCGACACTGCTTTGGTTGTAGCAGACTATTCTTTAGAGCTGGTTCGCGACCAATTGTTCGCTCATTTCTGGCGATATCTCGCCAATAACTTGATGAATGTTGTTTTTCAAGTGCTCCAACTTCAGGGGATTATCGCCGTAGACAAGGTCTTTGATGTCCCCCATCATCTAACAACGGCAAATTCGCATGGTCTTGGAAATTTTTCTTCTTCTCCTCCGTTGAAGTTTATAATCTGTTCTTAAGTTTATAATCTGTTGTGAACTGATGGTCATTTTCGATAAATTACGGCCCAATGACACCTCCAGACCACAATGCACACCAAACAGCCACTTTTTTCGGATGCAATGGCTTTTCCACAATCACTTCTGTTTTTTCCGAGCCTCATGTGCGACAACTTCGCTTGCTGACGTAAATACTAAGTGAGAAATTAACTTCATCGCTGACTAAAACTTTGTTCGAAAAATCGGCAATGAAAGACCGTTGCTCTAGCACCCAATCAGCATATTTATGGCGGTCAGCCGGCTTTATTTGTTCCATGGGTTGGATTTTATATGGACGGACCATTTTGTGGTACACGGATAGGTCATACAAGAGAGTGGTACTTACTTTAGCCATAGAAGGATATATTCGGAGCCTACGGAAAAACTCCCCAGCATATTTCAGGCGGAAATTTATGCAATGGAGATATGTACACAATTCAACCTGTGGAGGAAATATAGAGGACAGGACACAGGAGTTCTATCTGCTTGTCAGGCCGCCATTCAAGCACTTGGCTCCTATGAGGTTGACTGAAAGCTAGATTTGGATTGTGTGGGTAAGCTTATGCTGGGATTCGAGGTATGAAGAAAGTGCGGGGAAGTACAAATCCGATGAACTGACTAGAAAGGGAGCTTCCACTTTACTGATAGAGCCAGAACTCTTTTGTGGGTTGGGAAGGGTGATCTGGAAGGGCATACTCAAGTAATATGAGGATAATGAGAGGCATTTACTCTTACTTTTGTTGGAAAACTATAAAAGAACTAGATTTGTATCCTGCATGAGAATGTTTAGACAACCTGAGGATACTGACCGGGTTTTTGACCGGTCATTGCAGGCTAAATGAACATGTGTGTAAAATGGGAATAGTCTTAAGCCCGATGTGCAGATTCTGTGATGAGAGGAGATCGAATCACCAAAGCACTTACTGGGTATATGGCATTAATGGTATTAATACATTCTAGGAAGAAGTATCTGGGTGTCTATCAGATACTAGGTAGGGAGTTATCGCAGTTTGTACCAACCAACGTCCTGAATTTCGTCAGATCTACGAGGTTGGGAGAGATATTATAGGGAAACCCTATATAGATGGAGGGCTGTACAAAAGATCGAGAGGTCACAGTACTTTTATACCTCAATGACAATAATATTGCCAAAATCAAGTTGGGCACCCCTGTGTTTATTACATTGCTAAAGTAAATAAACAAAATCCGCAAAAACAACTTTACGTGCTGTTTACAAATAACCAGAATCGACAACAACAAACGTTAGAAAAGATAAAGAGATGAAGTAAATAAAAATAAAACGGCAACAACAAAAACTAACAGAAAAGAAAACAAGTAACACACAATAACAAACAACAACAAATACTAAGAGCTGAAAGAAATAGATGTATACATTCGCATGGCTAGAAAGAACTAAAAAGAAGCTACGGGAAAGAAATGGAATCTACCTGAAATATCGAAAGGTTGGAGAGCTTTCGAAGTGTTGTTTAGTCAGCCATATGAAAAATACAACGATGCGAACAACAATCAGTTTATTTGGTGTAAACTCGGCGAACGTGTTATTGGTTTGAACTCAGTGTGCACAAAACTGTGTAAATAAAGGATTTTAATTCAAAAACTAAGCACAAGATTTATTATATTTTAACTACAATCTACGAACACATAAATACACGTTTCTAAAAAGGTAAAAACGTAACAATAATAATAATATATGGACGGAGGTGCAAATCCAAATGCCACAAGAGTCGCAGAGAACGCCGTGGTATCGATAAATTCGGATTACACGCACCCCTTTCATTAACAGAAGCGATATGATGCACAGGCTTGACCACATCTGTAACTCTTTAAGTCTCTGCAAATTTTTTTATAATCTTTTATAACCCTTGTACAGTAGGTCAACTAGTACCAGTATAATCACCCCGTAATGTTCGAAAAGTGGTCACGTTTGAATCATTACTTTTGTAGAAAGTTTTAACTATTTTTACACCTTCTTCGGTTGTTAAACGACCCATGTTCGTAAATTGCCAACCTTTCACTTAATAAATGACACTTCAGAGGACAGATTTTTAACAGTTGACAGGCTTGCCAGACCAGCGGTTTTTAAATCGCTAAATGGTTAACCCGATGACCTAAACGTCATTGTCTAAATATGTACAGCTATCGATTAGACAAATATCCTTACAACTTTATAGCTGCAAAATGTCGCTATTTACTTGACTATGATAAGCTTTATATTATTGATTTTTAATTTCCCTAAAGTCAATCAATGCAAACCTCTAGTTCACACAATAGAAAATAATAGAAAAAAGAAAGAACCCTTCTTAACAAAAGTCAATACATACGACTACAAGAATATATATCTTTTCTTTAAAGAAATTGCATACAAAAACAACAATTGATATTTACAATGAAAAATAACAACAAAAATATTCAAGTCCTTAAGAGTGAAACGAAAATTTCTCAATTTCGAAAACAATATCGGGTTAAAAAACACCACAAATGTGCAGACAAAAAAAATAAGAAAAACAATTTTATGAAAACTGAAAAAGAAACTTTTTTATACTACAGGGTACACAAAAAAATAATATAATACAGGGTACACAAAAAAATAAAAAATAAAAAAAAAAACTTTGAAAAGTAGGTTGAAATGCAGGGAAATCAATTCATTGAATTTCATTTGAATGTTATTGCTGGTGCGTAGCGTTAGATTTTAACTTTAAACGGGGCATGCGAATTACTTTTTGTACCCTAGTCTACGACTGTGGTATACACTTGAGGTACGTTGAGTTTGTGCCATTATTTATGAGCCATGTTAATAATAATCCAACAGCTTATTGTAGTAATCGACTCTAAATTATTATGCAATTTGAAAGGAGCATGATAGCTCTCTTTTAGTCAAAGCAGCTATGTAATCTTTGTGATCAATGTAGAGATCCCAACGTTAAAGAACATTTAGGAAAATGTTTTACGAGTAACTCTTTTCATTACTCAAGTTTAGAGTCTATTGGTCTCACTCAGTTCGGAGGGACATGGATCGAGAATGTATTTCGGTGATCTGATAAAAGAGTACAGACTGCGGCACAAACCCACTGCACTGCAGATCTTTACTGCATAACCAAGAAGCTAGTGAACAGAATGATTGTTCCGTCAGGATCTTTAAGGAACGGTATTCGCAAGATAGTTACATCGAAACAAGATAAATTTCCAGACATCAACTTCATCTACGAATACTACTCGAAGATGCTCTCAACTACAGCACAATACACTGAGGAAAAATATAGCCGTCTAGTGCACTCTTTAAGAACGGACCTTTTGTAATATTTCAAGGGAATTCTAAAGGCCTACCTTCAAGTCTTTGCTCAATTATTTCCGCCTGATGTATTACACGGAGGACTTTATCGTTAGAATTCCGAAGAAGAAAAATCTGTCAGAATGTGAAAACTAAAAGGAAATTATTCTTCTAAACGTGTTGGGTAAGATATTTCATTGCGAATCGTCTTGCAACCATGCTGAAACCTGAGCTCTGGTTCGAGCAAGCGAACTTTTATACACGAGAACCGTGTGTGTCAACTGGTTAAGAATCGTAGCGCAACAGTCTGTAAAATATAAGTCTTCCCTCTAGCTTCTATTAACAGATTTTGAAAAAGTTTTCGACACCGGAATGCCCTAGGATGCAAGATCACGCAGCCAAAAATGATTTCACTCAATCAATCTCTATACAGAGAAACCACATGCAAAATTCACTCAAAGTCAGCTAGGCGGCTAAATAAATGTGGCAGTTGGCGTATGGTAAGGGTAGATAAAGTCACCACTTCTATTTAACGTTGTCCTAGATGTTGTGACGAAAATTGACATCTGACTGCTAAGCCATAGGCACAGCGATATGATAGCCATAATCAAATTGCAAACAGCATTGAAAACCGGGCTTAAGATCAATATTAATTTTATTTTCGAAATAAAAACGAGGTCAATGCGTATAAAAGACGATACACGATGTCAATAGCTTGTGCTATTTAGGTAGCATCCTCAACAGCAAGGGAGCATCAAAGCTGACATTGCTCACCGAATGAATAACGCCAAGCGCACATATGGAATAGTTAACTCTGTCTGGAAGTCGCCACATATTTCTAAGCAGAGCAAATTCGCAATTTTTAAATTCAATGTGAAATAAACTTTGTTGTATGGATATACAAATTGGAACGCAGAATCTCACGACTTAAATGCTCTACAAGTATTCACCAATAGATGCCTAAAGCAAATTTTAAAGATCTTTCGGTCGCCAGTAGTATCCAACAAAGATGCATGGGAACAATATCCAAGGGATTCCACCTGCAAGTTAAAGTCTAAGAGGTAAGTGGAACCAGCTTGGGCATGTATTGTTGAAATCCACAGGGAAGGCAAAGAAAAGTAAGGCCCGCTCATACATGGAGGGGACAACTCGATAGCAAAGTTACACAAATAATGAAAACCCGTTGCGATATAATGTTATTTCCCCATTACTTTACCGGGGGTGACGCGGTGTGGTGGTTAGAGCGCAGGCATATAACTCAAACGGCTCAGGTTCGAATCCCAGCAAAGGACGTGACTAAAAAATCAATTGTCGTTTCGACTGTTTCCTAAGAAGATTTCTTCAACCTTCCTTCATAAAAAATTCATCTAAAGAAGCCCAACTGACCTTCTAGCTTACCCCTGGCGATGATATCAAACATCAGAGGAACGAACAAGAGAAAACAACGCCACCTAATGGGGAAAAAATACAATGCTAAGTAAGGATCATCACCACCACAACTTAGCAAGGATCTTCACTACTACTACACACAAACATATAGAGGCGAGCTACATCAAAATTATCATCCATTTAGCTTGAAAGGAGTGTCGAAGAAAAAAAATGTATAGTTCAACCTAAATCAGCGCATCAACTTTAACATTGTCAAACACCTGGCTCTGACGCTGCAATAAATTACTTACATAAGAAAGTCAATGCTCTTCACGAACACTAATGTCAACTCATCTTTTGTTATTAAAAAATATATAAAAATTGCTAAGTTGGCCTGCAAGTAGCTAGGCCTGTTTACTTTTCAGCATAGTACGTAAAAACTCAGCTCGTGAGCTGAATTTTCTTTAGTCCGCTAGTTTATGACTCGTGTTCGTGAGTTTTATTTTTTTATTCGTGAGCACGAATCATATTTTTTACTCGACTCGTGAGTATAAATCTTAAATTTTTAAAATTTGTGATTACGAGTTTTGAGCACGAATGCGTAATACCATTCATTCGTATGTATGTATGTATGTAGATTTTGTGTTCAGCAGCCGTGTTTTATATTACACAACAACATTTACTAAAAGAATTGGCCGTTTTCAACTCGTTTTGATGCCTTTCAACTCGGTTTTTAAATTCTTTTGCTTTTGATTCCTTTCACGAATCGTATTTTAAATTCTTTTAAAATTCGGCTCTCAAGAAGAATCGTTCTTTACGAACGAGTTCAATTCGAGCACTCTTCCTACTCATATTCTGCTATTCAGCAAAGAAAAATGTGAAGCAATTGTTTTACAACTAACTTCACTTCCTAACTCGCATTCAAATTTTGACTTTTCGTTGATGTAATTTAAACTGAAATTTGTCACACATATTTCACACGCTTGAGGCTATTGATTTGATTGTAGGATATCACATAGTCAGACACGACTGCCTTTAATATCCTTATTTGTTCTCCTTGCTTTTCTTTTTTTTTTTTCGAAAAACATTGTGGTTGCCAAGGGTGTCACTCTTGTTTCAAAAGTCAAAATCAAAATCGATGGCGTATTGTTACATTCTTTTATTCAAAAAAAGTATTGGTTTTGTTACCATTGTTGCGTGTGGGGTATACAATTTGTGGCATATAGCAACTTGTTGCACAAAACTGTTAAGAGAAATGTAGTAAAACTTTAGCGATTACTGAAACCAATAAAAGGAATTTTAATATGCGAATGTTAGAGCCACACAGACGTCGTATTGAAATGTATGAGGGGAAACTTAAAAAAACAATAAAATTTTATTTTTTTTCTTAAAATTTATGAGTGGGATTAGCATTTATTAGAATTTAAAGAAAAAAAATCTAAAAAACATATGTACACTAAGATAAAAAAATTAAAATCTTGTTTTAAAGCAAAAATATGATCAACATTTGACAAAAATAAAACACAACATTTTGGCAACAGCTGTTTTCAACATGAAAACGTAAATACAGTGTGTCAAGACTGAGTTTACACATTGAAAATAATTATGTACTTGCAACTTTATCACCAATAAAATGGCACTTTTTGCTACCTGACACAAATTTTTTTGATTTATTATAATAATATTGATACATATCTTCTAAAATATTAAATAAACCAATAGACCAATTTCAGTTCAAAAAACATAGGAAATTTACACAAAAAAAAAAAAAAAAAAAAAAAAAAAAAAAAAAAAAAATGTTCATATTTGGTATTGTCAACGAACTAACTGCTAACACAAAAATTAGGAAATGTGTTTACATTATATTTAGCGTATGACAAAAATATTTTTCCGACTTTTAATATTTGATATGACTTTCTTTTGCATTTATTACATGTTGTAGTAGACCATAATCTGTCCGCATTTTTTGTCACTCTTCCATTATTGCAGTTGAAATGTCATAATTGTTCCCTGGTCGGCGTTTAGCTACTTTTTTCCTCGAAAAACCGACAAATTTTTAATAGGGTTTAGGTCGGAGGTTTGCGCAGAAGTGTCTATAACTTTTCCTCAGTTATAAAGAAACCATATCCGCACTATATGCTAATTATTCTTAGAATCGTTGTCCTGCTAAAATTTAAATTGTGGTTTGTGGTCCCTGAGGAGCCCGAATTTCCTAGTGCTGCTTATTAAATGAATCCTCAAAATGTCTCAGTATTACCGTTCATCCATTGTTGAATCTACAAGGGCAATGTCTTCTATGCTTTCCCTCGAGACTCGAGACACACCCCTGAACATTTTTTACAATTTAATACCATCTAGCGATGTTAAGGGTTTTTTCCACATGCTTGTAGGCCCATCCAGCGTTGCTGTTGTGACACTAAAGTATCACTTCTGACCCTTTTCCATACCAATAACACTTTTTATGATTCTTTTTTTAAAGTATCCCTTTTTGACTCTTTTTGAAAAGGACTAAAGGTACAAAATTTCTCATAAAAATTATCAGTACACTTAGCTTCTATATAAGTATGTTGTATGCATGAGTTTTGTGAACATATTGTGACGAAAACAAGGTTGGGCACCACAGCGTTTATTACATCGCTAATAAATGAACAAAAGCTGCAAGAACAACTATACGTGCTGTTTACAAATAACCAAATCTACAACAACAACCGTTAGCAGAGATAAAGTAAATAAAAATAACACGGCAACAACAATAATTAAGCAGCAAAGAAAACAAGTAACGGACAATACACAAGCAACAACAAATACTAAGAGCTGGAAGAGGCAGATGTTCACATACGCATGGCTACAAAAGAACTAAAAAGAAATTAAAAGAAAGAAATGGAATCTGCCTGAAATATAGAGACGTTCGAGAGCTTTCGATGTGTTGTTTACTCAGCTATATAAAAAGCATATCGAAGCGAACAGCAATCAGTTTAGGTGTCGTAAACTCAGCGAGTGCAGTTTAAGTAAAGTAAACCCAGCGAGAGGAGTTTGTGTGAAGAGAGTTTATAAGGAGTAAACTCGTGAAGTGAATCGTGAATTAAAAAAAAAAAAACAGTTTAGTTGGAGCTAACTCAGTAAAGAAGTTAAGTGTGCATAACCTCTGGTTGAAAAGGTTGTGATCGAACCTAAGTTTTAACCACGATCGGATTGGAAGATCTTTAAGTAGAAAGAGTAATTAAGAATAGAAAATTGTTATTGCCTGTAAAAAGGTTGCAAACAGTAGTGTACAAAACTGTGTTGAATAAAAGATTTTTAATTAAAACCAAACACAAAATTTATTTTATTTTAACTACAATCTACGAACTCAGAAAAACACGTTTTTAAAAAGGTTGCAAACAGTAGTGCACAAAACTGTGTTGAATAAAAGATTTTTAATTAAAGCCAAACACAAAATTTATTTTATTTTAACTACAATATACGAACTCAGAAAAACACGTTTTCAAAAAGGTAAAAACGTAACAAAATATATAAAAATTACAACTGTCATATTCTATGCATATAAAGTTTGACAATTGTGTAAAGCGAACCGATGATCAACTGCGGTTATGCCCTGATTTATGTATGTGTCTCGGTTTAAGTTTTGACAGCGAGAAGATTTAATCTATTTTTTAGTAGATTTCCATTTAATTTTGTAGTTTCGAGTGCATCCATATACACATATGGTCATATTTGCAACAAAATAAATGTGAATGGACAAGTAAGTATTACATTCCCAAATATCTAATTAGATTAACTTGTGTACAAAAATATATTTGTTTGTTTGTGGTTACAGAAGAATAGATGAGCAATATGGAAAACCATAGGAAAACTGCCTAACATATAATATAATCGGGGGTATTAAAATTTTATGTTGAAAATTTTTTGAGTAAAGTTGTTTTGTGCGATGAAAGTAGGAGTATTAGTCCCACTGACAATTTATTTGATAGCACAAAAACAAGTGCAATTAAAAGCAAAAAAGGCTGTATGACTGCTCTTCCTAAAGGATATCACAATAATGCAAGTGAAACTTTGACTAAAAAAAAAAATTATTTAAATTTAATTATTAAATATGGCGCTATAAGATATAAATTAACAATAAACCATTTTTTAACATTTATTTTGGGGATAATTAGTTATCTAATACTGCAGAGCTAATAACACAAACGACCCAGGTTCGAGCCACAGCAGAGGACATGACGATGAAAAAATTTAATTGTGGTTTGGAATGTTTAATAACAAAAAAAAGGCTTCAACTTCTTCCCTCCAGTCAACTCCATATAAAAAAAAGAAAAAAATCTCCCCTGAGCCCTGTCACATACCTCTGGCGCCACCTACTGGGAAAAAATTACAATGCTAAAGTAAATAACACCACCAATTAGCAAGGATCTTCACCACTACACAAAAAACAAATCACATGGAGGAAGCTACAGCGGATTAATCATCTACGTAGCTTGAGATATCAAATTGATTAAAGAAACTGAAGTAAAGCCAATAGATGCTTTGTGGAAAGCCAATATGCTCCCTAGGAAGAGCAGAGCATGCATACTTTTCTGTGTGAAGAAAATTGAATTAATTCTTTTTTTAAGCTTAAAGGATAGGTTATGCAAAATATCATATACTTTTGTTTTATTTTTCGCGTAGATTTACATTACATCGTTTTTGAAAGCCCAAACCTTATAGTTCTATGTAAAATCCAGCTTTCGAGGGGATATGTAGACTTTTCTGTGTGACTGTGTATTCAAATTTATATGAATTCGTTACATACATACACAGGTGCATATTCCTATAAACGCACTTAATTTTTTTCTGTATTTTTGTTATATCTTTGTTGTTCTCATCCAAAAGCAAAATTTAACTATTTTAATGAGAGACAACTTAACGGTACTTTTTAAAAGTAAACATTGTTTTTTCTTATTTTTGTTGTTTGCCTTAATTATGCGATCAAATGTTCTTGGTGCTATTTTAAGTGGAAGATTCGTATAAACGCACACTCGAAATTTGTTTTTAAAAAAGTGACCAAAAATAAAATATTATCAATTTTAGTTTTTTTTTTTTTCAACCAAAGGTACGTTTCTAATAGTAATATCTCAATTTACTGTAACTTTTCCTATTTCAATCAATAAATTTCATCACTTTTAAAGATGCCTAAGGGAACTTTTTTGTCCGATCAAGAAAAGATTCAAATTAAATTTTTTCAACTCCAAGCATGCTCTAATAGAGAAATTGGACGTAAAATCGGTCGTTCGGAAAGTGTGGTGCGAAATTTCTTTAAGAAAGATCAAAATTATGGAGTTCGCAAATCAACAAAGGGTAATACGAAACTAACAAGAAGACAACTTAATCTAATAAAACAAGAAGCAACCCGCAACAAATTGAATTCCACACAAATAAGGAATAAATTAAATCTTCCTGTGACTTCCAAACACGTTGCACACATTTTACGAAACGATGAAAACATAAAATGGAAAAAGCCGAAATGTAAACCAAAGCTAAAAAACATCATAAAGAAAATCGTCTAAAATTCGCAAGAAAATATATGAAATGGACAGATGAGTGGAAAAAAGTAATTTTCTCTGACGAAAAAAAATGCTATTGGCACGATTTGAGATCTAAAGATGTTCGGATGTCAAAACGTAATTTCGGTGGTGGCAGTGTTATGGTTTGGGCAGCGTTTTCTGCAGTTGGCAAGTCGAAAATTTGTTTTGTTCCGACAAAAAAAGAATAGTTCGATTTATAACGAACTGTTGGAAGATGCTTTTCTCTCTTTTATGGACGAAAAAATGGATGAAGATTGCATTTTCCAACAAGATAATGCTGCAATCCATGTTTCTAAGCAATCGAAATCTTGGTTCAATGAACATGGCCTTCCTTTGTTGGACTGGCCGGCTTGTAGTCCGGACTTAAACCCAATGGAAAACTTGTGGGGATACATGGCCCGTAAAGTGTATGCAAATAATGCCCAGAATGAAGGCATAAAGACTGTGACAGAGCTGAAACTAAGAATTAAACAAGACTGGGAGGAAATTGATTCCGATCTTCTTAAAAAATTAGTGGAATCAATGCCAGACCGTATTTTTGAAACAATCCATAACAAAGGATCATCCACACATTATTAATAATGCTACAATGGCCCAAACATTAAAGTGCGTTTATAGGAAAATACCCTTAAAAATGGCTGTTAATATCGAAAATTAAGTTAAAAAAAATAATTAAAGTACAAATGAATTTTTTTTGTAAACAATATTTTAAGTGAAGTCTTAACTAATTTAATACACAAATTTATAGCCCCCTAAATATTTTCTTGTTTAATTTTTACCTTTTTTTAAAAAAAAGTAGTGTGCGTTTATAGGAATATGCTCCAGTGTATACAGTGGCGAGCAAAAGTGTATGAATGTTGCTTAGTTTGTCAAATACTGCTCAAAATTTATTGTAATAAACTAAAACGAGATAATTTTATTTTTGTTTTATTGTTAATTTATTACATTTTATCAGAAAACAACAACATAAAAAATATTTTATTATTTAATGTTTTTTTTTTAACGCAAAATAAAAAATAACTCAATTCGAACACTTTTGCATGCTATAATTGACATTACTTTAGCTGAGGTTTTTTTTTTGTTTGTTTTTGGTATACCGTTATTTTTGATTGCGTTTTTCTCTGATTTAAAAAAAGTTTAGTGAGATTTAAGACACGTGATTGTTCATTTATTATAAATTCCTATATTAATTTCATAATTAGAAAAAAAATGAGGAAAATAAGTGCGCAGTTAGAAAATAGTATAAAAAATGTAACCGAGCCAGGTTATTCTTGCAGAAAAATAGCTAAGTTTTTGAATTTGGAGCATAGTACTATCCAGCGTGTTCGTAAAAGGCTTAATTTGGCTTCCAAATGTACAGCAAATGGATGTCCAAGATTACTTACCGACACCGATGCTCGACATATTGAAATACTGCAGCTAAAGCAATAAATAAAAATGCAAGTGAATGAATGGACTGTTAGAAGAGCATTGCGCAGAAGAGACTAAAACTGTGGAGACTAAAATTAATCGCTTCCAGTCAGATGGAAAAGAATATTATTGGCATCGTCCACATGAAAATCTTCAACAGCATCAAGTTAAACAAACAGTCAAGCATGGTGGTGGTGGAACGTTGGTCCTTTAGTTAAGGTAGAAGGAGTAATGAAAAAGCAAGATTATTTCAGTATTCTTCAGTCGAACTTGTCAGTGTTTGTAGAGAAAATCCCATACCCCGAGGATGATATATGATTTCAACAAGTTGCAGATCCAAAACAGACGAACAAAATTGTCAAAGATTGGCTTTTGCAACAAAAATTTCAATTGGTAAAGTGGCCGCCACAGCGCCCGGATCTAAATCCAATTACAAATTTGTGGGCACTTTTAAAGAGAAGATTAGCAGTAAGAATTCAAGATGAATGGAATAATATCTCGGACGAAACTCTCCATAATCTAGTAGAAAGTATGCCTAAGCGTGTTCAAAGTGTGAAAAAGAATTAAGGATTGAGGACAAAATATTAAAAATATATTAGCACGTCCATATAATTAGGTACGTGCCAAAGTGTTCGAATTGAGTTATTTTTATTTTGCGTTAAATAATAAAAATAAAATATTTTTTATGTTGTTGTTTTCTGATAAAATGTAATATATAAACAATAAAACAAAAATTATTTTGTTTTATTTTATTTATAACAAACTAAACAACATTCATACACTTTTGCTCGCCACTGTATATTTACTTTGCCTCGTATAGTAGTGAACTATCACTGATTAAAAGTAAACTTAAAATATATATTTGTAAATGCTTTTCTCTCTCAATTTGCTCTAATCGGGGCTGGAAAAAGGGACTCCTAGTAAAGAATTAATTATAAAATATAGCGAAAGAATTTCTAAAGAGTGGTAAACATTATCAAGAGTTTTTGTAAAAGTAACCTCCTTCTTTTTGATAATATGGCATATGGCTAATAAGTTTTAACATTGATTTATAACTAAGTATGTATAATTACTTTTATTTTAGTTTAATGTATCTAATTAGCTGTTAAAATTCGCTTTCGTTTTTTTTTTTTTTTTTAGAAAAAACTTGACACTATTTTACTTTAAAATACCCTTTTTTGACCCTTTTTTCTCAAATACCCTTTTTATGACACTTTTTCGAAATTTTTGAATGGCAACACTGGGCCCATCGTTGTAACTCTACACCATTTTCATTTCAGCACAGTATATAATGTTATCTCAATAATCAATCAATAATCGGTTGTTAAACGTTCAAATTGGTGACAGGAAAACGCTTTTCTATGTATACTCTAGGTAAGTCCCCGTTTATACGAGAAAACATTCTGAAGGGAAACATTTTGAATTCTCTTTCGTTTTTTCCATTCGCGTTCACACAGGCGAACATTTTCTCGCCAACATTCCATTGTTATTGTAAAGAAGTAATATAATAAATAATAATATCAACAATGCGAATAAGACCACAAAGCGTATCGCCGAGACAAAAACGATTCTCTCTTCCCCACCCGTAATATGCTACCAAACTAAATGTTTCCCATCAAATTGTTTCCTCGTATAAACGAGGACTAAAAATGTTTTTTTATGTGCTGCTCTTCAAGCTCTTTCACAAATGTGATAATACGCTCTGCATGTTTTCCCTCTTTAACTTCAATCTTCCACTTTTTTCAGCTGGATTCCGTACATTGTAAATGGTTTTTCTTTTTTCTTGCCACTGAAAGTATTTCTGATAAATCGGTTATACCCTTTTACATATGATTATCATAGTCAATCAACTGTAAGATAATATTTTCGTGTCATCTTTGAAATTGTGTAATATTGCAAAAAATTATCACCAACTTGTTTACAAAACTTCAGAAAACAATAACTAACTCCAAACATAACGGCAAAACACATTGGACCTTCAAATGTATGCTAAACTGAGTAAAAAGCAATGGGCGTGTTAAGAGAAATATTTTTGGTCACAATTCTTTGCAGATACCGCATAAATTATTTATAACAAAAAACTATGTATGAAGTAAAAAAACCCTGACATTTTATTGCCAATTCGATTAATAAAAGCTTATTATTTTTGTATGTGTTAACACATTCTCGACATACTGTATTTCAAAAAATGAATAATAATTTTTATTTTTATACAAAAATAAAATTTCAATTTAATGTGGGTCTTATATAAATTAAAAATAAATTAGAAAATAGAAAACAAATTGTGATGCCTATTGTATACCCTGCTGCACACTGTTAATGTCAGGCATTAATTTCATTCAATTTTTTTTTTAAGTGTCAGAAGAGTAAAAATACCACAAAATTTGTTTGCCCTCTATTGGCAATTAATGAAAATATTTTTTTTTTTTTTTTTTGTTTTTAAATGAATTAAAAGAAATTTTATTCTTCACAAGCATGCCTAAGCGTGCTCTTTAGAAGTCATTGAACTTTTTGCAAAAAGAAAACTTTTAAGCCATTTTTTACAAATATTTTTATTTCAAAAAAAATTTTTTTTTTTTTTCAAATTGAATAAAATCTTATTAGAATGGCAATAGCAATTTAAGAGAAATTAAAACAAAATTAAGTTGTTAAAGCCTTCGTGCGGAAAACAACATTCTTGTCAAATAAAAAAAAATTAATCAAAAATTATAATGGACAGGGGCATGTGTATAGCGAGCAATAACATATCTGTAATACTCCGTACTGTAGAAAACTTCAACATGTTGAGTACCAATGATCCCAATAAACATTTAAGTTTCATTACGTTTACAAAGAGGTTTGATTTCAAAAAATTTTATTTCTAAAAAAGCGTGACTATGTTTGGATAATGCTTCGAAAATGTTCTGAAAAGATGATTTGAATAAGACTTAACACTGACTTTTGACAACGAATTAGTAAACCTTTCGCTTGGAAATAAAGTCCGGTTGTTTTGGGTATCTGGACACTGGACATGGATAGATTGTAATGAAATAACAGATGCAATGGCCAGAAAATATTCCATAACACCCTATATCGGTCCGGAGATATACTCATTCTAATCAAGGATTGAGAAATTACCAGATGCTTGGAACACTGGAATGCTCAAAGGGTACTTTACCACTCTAGGGCAGCGATCAGTACGCAATTTGGGTGTCGCTCTGAGGTTCTCAATTATAGCAGACCAAACTTAAAAAACCCAACGAGGTTTCTTACGAGCCATTGTGGATTGAGATCGCATCTGAAGAGGATGGCAGTCACAGATGTGGATGTTTGTAGACTGTGTGCTCACAGGCATCAGACACAGCTGAACACATATTGTGTGAATGTGGGAATCTTGATAGGTTCAAGTGGAAATGTTTCGGTGGGCATAGGGTCTCACTGGGTGGAATATCCACCAATATGGTTTCCGATCTGTTGGTGTTTTTTAGGAAGGCGATAAATATGCTTAATAAACTATAGACCAGAAAGGGCAGAATTGATCTCATGGGTCGTAGTGTCCTGCAATAGTGCTTGGTCGGTATAATGACAATAATAAATGGCGGTCCAACCATAATGCACGATGTTAATTGTGAGTCACACCTTAACGTCAAGTTGATTGCATAACATAATTTATCATTCATTGGTTCAGTGTTTGACAAATACAACCATGGAGAGTAACACAATGGAGCAGCGCATTAAGATTGTTTAAGCCTTTTACGAAAATGGGCGTTCAAATCAAAATGCACATCGTGCACTTCGTGATTTTTTTGGTCAACATAATCGATCATGTGTGTCCACAAACGGGAGGATTATGCCCAAATTTCCACAAATCGCGGACTGTAGGAAATGTGTTCGTTCTGCGGAAAACATAACAGAACAACACGTGAACATCTCACGAACATTTGTGATGCGATTTTTAAATAAAGATTTAAATTTACACGCTTACAAGGTTCATATGACTCAAGAGCTGAAGCCTACTGACTATTTCAAGCGTTGTGAATACGCCGAATGGTTAGTTCGACAGACAGAAGTGAGTGGGGACTTTACAAAGAAAATCAGCTTCAGCGGTGAGGCACTTTTTGACCTCGGCGAATTCGTTAACGAGCAGAACTGACGCATTTGGGCAAATGAAAATCTACGAGTGATTTTGGTGCGTTTTATGGGCTGGCGGCCCACCGCATGCCCACCTATTATGCACTGACGTATGAGAATATAGTGGAGGAGATGTTTCTGCGATGCAGTTTTAACAGTTGAATGGTATGCTTCACAACCAATCTAGGCCATGTGGGTCTAGCAGCGGAGTAAGATTACTCCTCAGCGTTCAATTAATATTTCTTTATAATAGACAGCTTAACGGAGTTTAGAGGTATTCCCACCCCTGGTGTGTGGCTACATGGATATCCGGTAGAAGTATCAGCAACACAATTAACAGGAATGTACCTGTGACCCATATGAAGTCAACACAAAACTACATCGAGAGTATCCCAAAGCATTCGCGACAGACTCTAACAAGTCTAGAGCTGAAATTCACACTCAAAAGATATCTTATCGCTGCATATCTATCAAAAAAGCTATGTAGGAGTCGCACTATTCCCGATCAACTCCGCAGCATGACAAACAGCCATTGCTTAGGGCTGAAGCACTACTCTAGTCCGGGATAAAATTTCGCTGCCCACCCTGTTCTCAAATTTAGAGCCGTTAGTATAGGCTTCGACCGAATCACAGGGGATGATTGAGCCGGAGGCCCAGGAAGATTATATATAGTCTATATCACTCAGAATTCGGGGTTCCTTTGATGGGATAGAGGAGTGCCCTGAAGGAATAATGTGACAGCGTGACAAGGCATTTAGTCTCAACGCTACAAGTTTGATCTGTAGCCTGACAAGTATCCCAGATGGGAGCCAGCCAAGCCTAACAAAAATTACCTTAATAAGGTCAGACTTCCTAACCATATCAAGGAGTCTGATATTGCAATATTTATAGAGGGCGGTTTACCAGGCCGTCGCGCTAGATTCGACAGCAAATAACACTGGGACGCTGTCCTCATTTGCATCCACTGCTTTCCTACAGTAATAGGTGGTACAATTGATTTGATAACTTAAATATAAATTGACAACAACTTGACTTTCATTTTGTTGTAACCTAACTATAGCTTGTCTTTCATATGACTTAACCCAGTTTTGATTAGGAAATGACTTATCACTTAATTCTTATATACATATAATTGATTTGGATTGAACTATGTTTTGAATAAGACTAGAACTAAACACCGATTTCATTCCAATTTACTATATATTGCCCGTTATATGCAGGCAATTTTACTTCACCTTGCACAAGATTTGGCTACGATTAGCAATTTGATCTTAGGCGAACCTCGATTTGACCAAATAAAAATCAAAATTTTTTTTTTAGTGGCTATGAATTGACTAAAATTTGTCAAAAGCTTAATCATAATGATAAACTATGACGACTCATCAATGGGGATTTTGACAAAATCCACATGAAAAAAGGCATGGAATCAAGCCAAATGATTCAATTTAGATATTAGAGCTGGAGAAGTAATGATGTCAAATAACCTTTCAAAAGATTCAAATATGACTTGCCTGAGTGCTGAATACGTATTAGAGCCTACTTATATAAGTACATTTCAATATAATAAATTCTTAATTTAAGTTGTAGTGATGAAATACAAAATTTTTATGACAAATAACATCCTCAACAAGTGTTACAATAAAGTTTCGAAAATTTTCTTTTCATTTCTAAAAACTTAAGTCTGAATTTTAACCAATGATATCGTCACAATAACTTTGGCCATAATATTAGAAGAAAAACAGGGAAAGCAAATTAATTCTTCTTCTTCCATTTTATTTTTCGCAATATTTCAAATTCTTTTAAATGAAATTGAAAATCCATAGGAGCAAAATGGTCATTGACTTTTATGATGATCGAAAAAGTGTCCATTGAAAAATAATAACAGGAAAACAAGTAAACAGCCAGGCCAACTAGAGTAGGAGAGGAACAGAAAAACATTGAAAAAACAATACATGACAATACAAGTATGACAAACTGTAGTAGTTGTGAAAAGAAATCTCAGCAATAATGCAGTGCAGGCAAAAAGTAAAGCCATAATAAAGTTGTTGGTAGTAATGGGGAGACATTATAAGGATCATGACAACTAACCTCTTACTGTGTTCTCATGAATGTTTGACCTTTTCTTTGTTTTTTTTTTTTTCATTTTTAATATTTCAAAAACGTAAATGGCAAACAAGCAAAAAATGGCTATTTCATATGCTTTTGACAGAACAATGGCAATAGTTGTTGCAACATATGTTGGCAACCAAATAAAGAGAAAAATGTTCAAGCAAAAATTTCAACAACAAAAAAGTAAAAAAGCACAAATAATCTTTATTAATAGCGCCACTCAGCCTGACATTTTGGCCATTTGTTTAAAGTATTAACAAAATATTGTTGTTATTATAGAGAATAGGCATAAAAACAATGAAAAAAGAAACACATTAACACCCCATTATTGATTGTACATTTCTAATGTTTTTTGGGTCTAATTAATAAAATTAAAAAAAAAAAAAAAAACAATTAAAAAAATTTTTTTTTTTTTAATTTAATATGAAATGAATTTAAGAAAACGTGGGGTATAATAGCACTTTAAAAATTAATTTTAAAAAAAATATGTTTTTCATTAGAAGTCATTAAAACACACACGCACACAAATTAAAAGTCGTTTAAGTTCATGTTTTTTTATATCTGATTCATTATAAAAATTTCACAAAATAAATTTTTTTAAAACTTTGGTAAATTCTAAATCAATGCACAATGGGACACTTTAAAAAGAAGAAGAGAAGAATAACGTTATTTTAAAGTGTACAATTTTAGCGAAATTGTATAGGGTCCACCAAATATTTTTTTTATTTTTTTTTTCTTTTTTTTTTGAAAATTCTATTAAAAAAAACTGAATATTTTCTCAAATTTCTTTTTTATTTGAAAGTACAATACTTCCGGTTTATAATGGAAAATAAATTCATTCAAATGGCTGCCTCGGCTGGCAGTAGCCTACACGATCGGTCCAATTTTCAAGCACATTATCGATTGTGTGCAGCTGTATTTCACCAATGGCTTCATGAATATTGTCCTTTAAAGCGACAATTGTCTCTGGCTTGTTGGCGTAACACTTATCTTTGACGGCATCCCACAAATAATAGTCCAACGGTGGCAAATTGCAGCTCCGAGGTGGCCAAACGACATCAGCTCTGCGGCTGATAATGCCATCTTCAAAAACGGGGCGAAAAACATCGAGTGTAGCTTCGGCTGTGTGGCACGTAGCGCCGTCCTGTTGAAACCAAATGTTGCTAATATCCTCCTCTTCAATTTTTGCGAACAAAAATTCGTTCACCATGGCCCCATAACGATCGCCATTGACTGTAACGGCCAATTATGCCTCTGGACCAAAATCTGCACCAAACAGTGACTCGTCTTGGGTGTATCGGCTTTTCAATGTATGCGTGCGGGTCTTCTGTACCCCAAATGCGACAATTTTGCTTGTTTACGTACCCGCCAAAATCGAAATGAGCTTCATCTGAAAAGATGATTTTTGATTCTGCAACTTTACCATGATTTTCAAAGTAATGTGGCAATATTTCCCAGTGTTGTTCAAGCGTATACGCAACAATATTCGTTCAGCGGAAGGATAAAACTAATTATCTGTCAAATCAGACATGAGCTAAGTGTTACCATTCACGAAATAAGCACTAGTTGAAAAAAAAACGTTAGATGGCGCACCCTTTATATACATACAGACGAGAGAATGAGTCGAGGTTATGAACATACATAGGCTTTAAAACACTCTCTGGATTCTCTGTAGAATGTTGTTAAATCGAATTAGGAAGAAAAAGAATGGTCTCTAAATAAAAAACCCAAGTCGTTTTACGACCTAAGAGATCGATCTAGTACAGATCATATTGTCACATTATGTATCATATTGTAGCAAATTAATAAATGGCACCATGATCTTCATGCCAATATTGTTGATATGCATATATGCAAATGATATCGTATTTGTGTCAACAAGGAGACCACACTTGAAAACAATAGTGGATTGTTTAGGCCGAAATGCGAAAGACTTCTCACAACAACACAGAATGTTCCCACACGTTTAGCATACGCTATGAGTGACAAAACTAAACAGTTACCCAACTTGTCTGAACTTCAGTGCTTGAAGGTATGATTTTTTAACTTTAACTCAGGATAGCATCGCTTAAGTTTTTGCCTTGTATACTTGTTTTTGACGCGTAAAAAATAGTTTGTTTTTGTTGTATAACTTTAGCTATTGTAAGAATTTTGTTGTTGTTTTTTATAGATTTTGTAAAGCCGTAAATACAGTCTTAACAAAATATAAAATGTTTAAATTCATCGTATTCAAAAAACTGAAATACAAACTAATTCCAGAGAATGTGGGTGTTTATTTAGTTCTGGCACCCACAGTACAATGAACTTATATAGCAAACATATCCATTTTGTTATTTAGGAAGTATGTATAGATATCGCTTCCCCTATAAATAAAGTCAAGAGATCCTTCTCACAACTCTAGAATATATAGGCTTCTGATATAATATTGTTACGAAAATAAACAATGCTTAAGGAAAAGATACTCTAAATTAGTACCGTAGTCGTAATCTTAGCTATAAACTTTATAATGGCATTTATTGGTTTGTGTCAAGGCTGTTCATGTATCTGCTGCACCACCTTATCTGTGCTATTAATAGTGCTACCACTTACGTATTGAACGGTGCTACCATACCGGTTTTGATTGTTACATTCGAATTAACGGAAATACCATTAGCAGTTTAGATATCGTTTGGCAGTCATTAAGTAAAGTAGTGCTAAGGCGTAAATAAAAGTGTTGAATAATTTGTGTATTTAGTTGATTTGGCTGTATAAAGTAAAAGTGTATAAATAAAGAGAACTGTATAAAAGAACGAATTCGTGTATTTATTTTATTTAACGCAATTGTAAGGTTAAAACGTAACAATATTAATCAAGACTAAACTAAGGATATACAAATCCAATGTAGAGTGAATCCTGCAATATGACAACAGCCTTAACCAGAAAACTACAAACTTTCATAAGCCGCTGACTCCAAAAAATTCTAAAAATATTCTCAATTCAAAATTATTAATGAAATAACGATCGATCTTAAAATTAAAAAAACCGATTGGCGATATACTCAGAAAAAACGTATAGAAAGCTGTTGAGAAGCGCTCTAATAGAATCCTCAAAAATCCAGAAATCAAGGTCAGTTAAGGGCACCATGGCGGCATAACACCAATGATAAATAAATCCTGGATTGAATTAGAAAAACTACCAAAGAATAGAAACAATTATGGATCTTTCTAGTTGACCTGTGCTCCACCAGGAGTTAAAGGCAATATCTCTACATATATCGTCAGGCTAGAGATATTCAATAATATGATGTTAAACGAAAGGAGTCTTTTGACTAAAAACACACTTTATTTTCTAATTTATAATAAATGTTAAAATTCTTGAATACTTCCTGAATTATTTTTTCAGCTTTCAACAACTCACGAGTAGAGACAAAGGCTTACCTGGAAAAAAAAAACAAACAAAAAAATAATTGATTTAGTTTTAGAAATATGGTAAATTTATTAAAGACTAAAAAACCTATTCAAAAATTAATAGGTATTTATTGTTCTAAAAATAAAAGAAAAAACGTCTTTTTTAATAAAATAGTGTGAAACACTTAATTTATTTGATTTTTATCAAAAACCAAAAGTAAAAAATAATTTCAATTGAACATTTCCATCCCTGACTACGTCATTTTCTTTTTTTTTTTTTTTTGTTGTTGTTTGCTTCTTTCTATATTCACATACAATTTATTGTTGTGCTTAAATATGACCCATATTTGCTTTTCACTTCTCACTCTCCCCCGCTCACCGTCTTTTTCATTTATTTTAAAGGAATGAAAACAGTGTTGTCGGCGTTTAGATTTTAGCAAAAATTAAACGCGTACCCTATACAAGTTGTGGTGATATATATGATATACTGTCATTGTGCTAATTTCTGAAACACTAGATATCAGTTCTATGGTCACTAGGGTTGGCAACCAACTGGGTAACCCAATTAAGCCCAATCGGGTTGTATTGGGTATTATATTTAAAAAAAAAACCGGGTGGGTTTTTTAACTTCAAGGTTTTCGTAGATTATTTACAACAATAATAATTACAATTTACGTATTGGGAGTACGAAGTAATTCGGTCCGTTTTCTTAGTTCAAAAAAGATAATGAATTAACAAATTTATCAAAATAATTATATATGAAATCACTGCCTACATCTTTTCCACACTTCGGAGCCAATGTCCGAGTCCCGTATCAGAAAAACTTCTAGTCTTTTGAGGCGATCAACTTTGAAGCCGATTTTATATTTCTTCAAAGAAAATGAATTTATGACATGCTTGCAGATAAACTTATAACTCTTTAAACGACCTAGATAGGTTCTGAAAAAAATAAGGCCGTAAATCGAAATGCCGTAAAAGAATGTCAATATTTTTTCGTTGCTTCCTGAGCAATTTTTACTAAAAAACGGTGAACTCACAGTTTTTTAGCCGTAGAACTAAGTAGCAACAGCCAATAGTCAGACGGAGCAATGCACGGAAAATACGGTGGAAGCGGCATTTGATCGTTTCTAATAACTGTTTTGTAACTCTTGTGAAGAGAGGCCGGACGTGGTAATAAAAAGTATAACATGATCACATCTGTCTTTATATTCCGAGCGTTTTTCTCATACTGCATGGTTCAAACTAAGTAATTTGTTCTGATCACCGAGTTTTAGCAGCTCATAGCTCACACAAAGAGTGCAAAATTGCATTATAAATAGTAATACAACGTAACTGTATTAACAGGCAAAAAAAACATTGTCGACTTCAACAAAATTTGGAAGCAGTTATAAAACCCAATAAAGCCCAAAAAACTCATTAAATAACCCAATAAAACCCAGTGGGTTGGTAAGGTCCTCTTCAGAGCCGCTTGATACCAAAACAGCTTTTAACAACCTCTTATCAGAGAAAATTCTTTGTGACGCCGAGTTGAATTTCTAGGGCAACGTTTTCTACAAGAGTGTCATACTGCTGACATACGACTACAACATCGTCATTATCATCCTTAACATACGTGCTGTATCTTCTGCGTACCAAGTCTAGATAGAGTAGAGGCCAACGTTGCTGTCCTGATGAACCAAGATAAGACTAAGTACCTTCTATCAACTAACAAAAAGTCGTCGCGACTTGGACAAAACGTAACTGTTAGCGATCACAGTTTAAAAAAAAAAAACGACTCCGGATCAAATAGAGAATCTCTATTGCCAACAGGTGCTTCATTTGGCTCAGTAGGCAACTGAAAAGCAGAGTTCTCTCTCAACGAATCAAACTCACACTGTGAAAATCACTTATCATTCCTGTCACGCTATATGATGTAGAAACGTTTACACTGGCGAACAACGATGTCAATGCTATTGTTGTTTGTTCTTTGTCTATATTGATGCCATGATTAACATTGTAATTACGTCAGCCTGAAGATCAAATGGGGAATTACCATTGCCAACAGGTGCTACTTTGGACTCAGAGGACAATTGAGAAACAAAGTTCTCCCTCGACAAATCAAACTCAAACTCTACAAATCACTAAGCATCGCTGTTCTGCTATATGGCGCATAAGTGTGGACAGTGAGGGTCAACCAAGGAAATTTCTGAAAGCACTCGAGAGGAAAGTACTTTGCAAGATTTTCGGCATCTACGAATAGGACCAGCGCGCTGTATGAGCTGTAAAGGGAGGTGAATATAGTAAAGCGCATTAAAATAGAAAGAAACTCCTGCAAGGCAAATCTTCGACACAGGACAACCACATTGTCATTGGAGACCAAGTGTTACAGTCCCTGACGGCTTTGGGAAACTCAAACTAGTACCAGCTAGTGCAGTACAGATCGAGTTGTCGTGTTTTTTGGACTCGGCCAAAATCGGTTGCAGCGCCGCATGAATAAACGAACCTTCTTTTCTCCATTTGGATGTTAATTTTGCAATTTCTATCATAGCATAGATCTCAATATTGCAGATTATACTCAGCAGAAAGTCTTCCCATTAACATGGTACTGGTACTCTTGCCGCCACTGGCAAAATCGGTTGAAAATTAGCAGACATGTTCAGTGAAATTACTAACCATAGTTGTTTGTAATAGAATTAACGTTAATTATGATATTCGGAGTGATGCCATCTTTGCTAATTTTATCATAAGTTGGCTTCACGTGGTGGTCGTCAGTCCGGAAAATCATCTTAATTGTTTGCAATATTTAAATCAAGTGATTTTTATACTAAACAAGTAAGTGGAACATCTTTTTTTATAAATTGTAAATTATTCCTAATTAAACTGAATTGTTATAGTAATTTTAATATAGAAAACCTTTTTGAAAAAAATTCAATTTTTATCCTGAAATTGGTTCTTCTTTATTTAAAAACCACGTGGGAATCATTAGCGACGCAAATTCCTCTTCCAACAGGTACCTTATAAATGCTGTCTCGCAAATAAGCGCATACAAATTTAGCTATACTGATGGACTTCGCATTCATCTGTCTCTTTTTAGAATTTTGCGACAGTGTGGGTCTCATTATTGTGGATCACATTCAGCGAAATGTCTTCTAAATAAGTGCATATACTTTAATCAGGAAAACCGCTTTAAACGTCATAACAAATACAAAAAAAAAAATCAATCTACATAAAATATTGCTAGTTTATAGTATAGTATCAAAATTTGGTTCTGCATTTGACCTCTGTTGTCCCAATGAACTATCTTTGATAGAAAATTTTTTATTTAAAATAAAAGCCAAATTCAAAAAATTATTCTTTTTGGTTTTGTGAAAAGCGCTTATATAAGTGGCGAATTTGTTTTATAGGCAACTCTGCTTGTAATATGTATGTTGTACATGTATTACCTTTATTGTTGCTAATATTTTTGTTTCTCTCTCTGTATTATGTTGTTGTTTTTAGACAACATGAGCAGAGCAAAAAAAATGGAACAAAAGAGTTATAAAAAGATAAAGAAGAGAGTGACAGTTTCACAACAGTGCATATGTGTTTGTGTAACTTTTAAAACAACAACATTATTACAAGATTTAGTAGACAAGCTTTTAATAAAGAATATAAACAAACCACACAAGGAAATTGAAAGAAAACAATAAGGGTTACCGTTGTGCAAAACAAGCGTGCTATATAAGAGATAAATTTTGTTTTTAATTTGAACAATTTTTCTAAAACACAACTAAACAAAGTCAGCAAAATATCAGGATCAGTCTTTGAACCTGAATTTGTACTATTATTTTATAGCCACCATTTAAAGATTAGTTTAAATTTTATTTATACTTATAAAATTTAAAAAAAAATTTTTTTGAATAAAAATTTTATATTTTCTTGTGTACTTTTTGTTTTTAGAAAATATTTTCTCTTTTTTTTCAACCATAAATTGTTGCAACATTTTGTCTTGCACTATTGAAATTCTAAATGTAGAGACAGAGGAAATATAAAGGGTCCGCCATCTAACGTTTTTTTTCAATTAGCGCTTATTTCGTGAATGGTAACACTTAGCTCATGTCTGATTTGGCAGATAATTAGTTTTATCCTTCCGCTGAACGAATATGGTTGTGTATACGCTTGAACAACGCTGGGAAATATTGCGACATTACTTTGAAAACCCGCACGCATACATTGAAAACCCGATACACCCAAGACGAGTGACTGTTTGGTGCGGATTTTAGTCCAGAAGCATAATTGGGCCATTTTTCTTCGAAAATGAGCAAGGGGTGGCCGTTACAGTCAATGGCGATCGTTATGGGGCCATGGTGAACGAATTTTTGTTCACAAAAATTGAAGAGGAGGATATTAGCAACATTTGGTTCCAACAGGACGGCGCTACGTGCCACACAGCCGAAGCTACACTCGATGTTTTTCGCCCCGTTTTTGAAGATGGCATTATCAGCCGCAGAGCTGATGTCGTTTGGCCACCTCGGAGCTGCAATTTGCCACCGTTGGATTATTATTTGTGGGGTGCCGTCAAAGATAAGTGTTACGCCAACAAGCCAGTGACAACTGACGCTTTAAAGGACAATATTTGTGAAGCCATTGGTGAAATACAGCTGCACACAATCGATAATGTGCTTAAAAATTGGACTGATCGTGTAGGCTACTGCATGGCCAGCCGAGGCAGCCATTTGAATGAAATTATTTTCCATTATTAACCGGAAGAATTTTACTTTCAAATAAAAAAAGAAATTTGAGGAAATATTCAGTAGTTTTTTTTTCATAGCATTTTCAAAAAAAAAAAAAAAATTATTTGGCGGACCCTTTACATGAGTATAATAAAAGTCGTGCCACACAAAACATGCAATTTTAAAATGCACATATTTATTACAACAGTTTTGTGTTGTTGACAGTTTTATTTTTAAAAGATTACAAGAGGCCAGGCCAGGCCATAATGGTGCATTGAGTATAATAACCTGGTATATTTTATGAAATTTATTACAAAATTATATACGAGAACACATACATACGTTGAAAAATAAGTGGCATACGCGAAAACAACTTATTAGGAAATGCTATAGATGACATTTTATAATTTAATTGAACCCTTACGCTGTCAAGCCCAGATTATATGACGCTATTTCTATTGCTACTTTTATTTTAATGGGAATGTTTACATAAGTTCTGTTATTTGTTTAGTAAAGCACATACATACATGCATACAGTCATATGAAAAATAATAGGGACACTTATATGAAAATCGTTAAAAAAACAACCCTGTTTTTATATTCAAACATTTATCAGAGGAAAAATATAAAAAATAAAATGTACAGTTTCTCAGTCGTAGCTTATTTTTCTCTTAAGCTTTTAAGGAAAACCGCAATGTGTCCTTTATTTTTCACATGACCATACGAGAAAAGCTTAAATATTAAAATCATTCTGATTAAGATTCTCTGTAGCCTTAACGAAATGTAATATATTCCAACCTATTTATGTAGTCCTCTTAGAAAGACTACTATTTTAAATAATAATTTCATGTATCCAATCAAACACCACGTCAAGTGTCCAATTTTCACAAAAATTATTATTTGAAACAAAAACAAAACAAAGATATTAATAAATCAGTATGAATTTTAAAATATTTTTTTTTCTTTTCCTTTTAAATGTATCACAGCAGATGATGAATCGCTGCCTTAGCATTAAAGGCTAAACGTGTTAGCACCAATGCAACTGATGGTGTTAATAATGATAAATAGACAAATGGAAATGGCCACTGCCACCATTAGGCAACAAAATTATATGCATTTGCATACACTCGTTTGAATGTGTTTTACCATGTGAGAATGAGAGTAATTATGATGAAATACATTTTGACCATATTTCATTAGAGAGTTGAGTGATTGTGTTACTGCCTGCCACCGTCATCTTTGTCATTGTACATTTTACCAATTAACGTTTGGAAATAATTTACCACCAAATCGTGGTAATTGAGCTTCAGTGGAAAGCAAAAAATTATTACAGGAATTGGCAGCTTTTAGAACTGGTTTGATTTTGTTCTTAAAAAAGCAGTCCCAACGTACATAGCTCTGAAAACAAGATATACTTTTCACAAAAACTCTTCATCCGCGATGTACAATCGACACAAACCCAACCCAGCACTGCTACACGTTCAATATATATTTAGCGCGATCCAGTATCACGATATTTGGTGAACGTTTAATGCATCGCGATCGACATCGCAGAATAACCCGATATAATAATAACCAGATATTAATTTATCCTGACTTTAAGAACCAGCACCAAGTAACGCGGACACTAAGTAGTACCATGTCACACTTGTCAACGGTAAGCAGTGCCCCACTACATTTATGGCACGCAAGAAGCTTGAAACTCTACAGAGAGGTATTTTCCTTTTCTACTCAGGGCCACGCAATTCTATGGAGCCTGAAAAGTTAATCAAAGGGAAGTTGATATCAATTGAAATCTAGGGTTTATCTAGCTCGCTAGTGTACAAGCGATGCTTCTTAAAATTAATGTGCTACACCCGATTCTATTTTCAGACTCAATGGAAAGGACCTACTTTTTAACGCCAGCTGCGAATGGCAGATGCTTTAGTTATAGAAGTTTTTCACAGCTTTAATACTCATAACCAGTCGCTAGCTAATGTTATGAAGTGATGCCGCTGCTAAAAATGTCGGCTGGTCTGGCCTGGTGTACTTATTGGTCATTAAATTTATTTCAATGCCCTTAGGTTGCGGTACCTTAACTGCTCCAGAATTGACACTTTAGTTATCTTATATGTCTAAGTACAGATCTTATGCTTAAAGTGAGGACACAGACACTGCCTAAATCAAAAGGAGTAGTTAGTTTTACTATCTTCTTCTTAGTTATAACGGTAGCTCTAAAGCACGAAAATTCAAGGACCGCAGAAGAATATTTAGATCTTCTGCTTGCATCCAAATTCAAGCTATCAGGAAAGTCCATTTTAGAACCCAATGACTGAGCCCATTTGACAAACATCACACATATGATCAGGTAAAAATGCCGCCACCACTAAGCTGGGATCTTCAACAGCACACAATCACATGGAGGCGAGTCACAGTAGACTAATCATCTACTTAGCTTGAAAATCAACTTGATTCATGAAACTCAAACAAAGCAATTGAGGCTTTGAGGAAAGTCATATGATTCCAAGAGTTGTGAAGCCAAAAAAACTGAGTCCCCTGACACACTGTTGGACTTGACCAAGCAGCTTTTGATTTAAACGCAGATAAACTTAGAAAATCATGAATTGTGTACTTATCTCGATGTAGATTCAAGTCTTCGACGAATACTAAACAAAGCAAAAATATAGGGTGGGCAATTCAGAAGTTTAAATTTCAAAATGCAATAAAACAAAAAGGGTTTGTTATTCTGCCATTTTTTTTTTTTTTTTTTTTTTTTGTGAAGTACAATTGTTCCGATTAGAAACCAAATATTATTTTATTCATATGGCTGTCGCAGCTGGCCTCACAGTAACCCATTCGATGGGACCAATTTTCGAGAACTTTTTCGAGTATATGGTGTCGTTCCTCGGCAATGACATCACAAATGTTGGCCTTCAAATGCTCAATTGTCGGCTAATCAAACGGTCATTAAACGTTTGACACAATAAATCGATTGTGGCATGAGATGTGTGGCAAGTTGGACCATCCTGTTCAAACCCAACATCGTTAACATCGATACCATGAAAAGCTGGCACAAAAAAATCGGTTATCATGTTGCATTGTGTCTCCATTGACCATAATGGCTGCGAAATATGAAATAAGGGCCGATATTGTCTCCACTCCACAAGCCGCAACAAACAGTCACTCGTAAAGGGTGTATTGGCTTCTGTAAGACCACGTTTGGGTTTTCGGAGCCCCAAATACGACAATTTTGCTTAATAACGTACCCACCAAGATGAAAATGAGCTTAATCCGAAAAGATTTACAATAAATCCCAACGTTGCTCAAACGTAAATCGATTCATTTCGTCCAGTGGAGATAATATACTGAATTTTGTGGCAGAATAGAATGACATAAGTATTACCAGATTCGAAATAACCGCTGGTTCAAATTTAAACCAATAAATTGCCCACCCTATAGTAAGACGATTTATATAATACGGATTCGTTCAACAATGAAATTGAGTTACACACATACTGAAAAAAAAATCGATAAGAACATGCTGTTTTAAAAACCCAAAGGAAAGTCGTTTCTGCATAGAATAGTTACGAACAATGATGCTGCCATGTCAGTCAATATCAAAATGCACCACGTTATGCAGCCTCATTAGTTCACTACATCAGCTTAAGCTTGCGTATAAATCGCTGTTAACCTCTTAACAGTACTCTGTTAACGCAACATTTGAGCATGTTAAAAATATATGGTTGGTGTCTTGACTTTTCAAATTCAAATTTATCTTCACACACACATTATAGAGTAACCCTGTTGTGAAAGCCAAGTTCATTGATAGATGTCATGTTTTACATGACAACGACCTAACCTCACTAGGTGATGTCAAATCCACCAAGGCCGCCAGATATCTGATAATCTATAGCAAAAATAATCGCATATGGAGACCGACAAATAAAGGTAAACAGCACTGAAATCGAAAATCTCTGGCACTAAGAGATGATCGCTATTTCTTTTTTTTGACTTTAGAACGAGAATGAGTGCCACATTTTTTGGTCTTAAATTGGGTAAAATACATACGAAACTATATGAAATAGCGAAAAATGCTCTGTATTTGCAAACAGCACCAGTCCATCTTTATCCTTTATAGCATTGTAGTGTCTCATATTGATTAAAAGGTGTGACTTTGTTTGCTCTGTTTAAATGCTATTTGTTTTGTTAAAATTAAAATTAAAATTAAAATTCAATTTTCGTTGAATTATTAATTTTTTATTAAGAAAATGCATTTATTGCTATATTAGTAGTTAATTTCCCATCCCTGACTAATAATCTTAACCAAAAATTGTATTAAAAAATTCGCGTAATTGTAATTATTGCATCATTATATCTCTTACATGTGTTTTATTGCTTGTGTAATGCAATACAACAAACGCGACAACAGTGATTGTTTACATTTGAATAAACAAAAGAGAGAGAGAGAGAGAGAGAGAAAAGCTGCAAGTTTGTTTACATTTTGTCAATGATAAACAGATCACATTCGTAAGGCAGAAAAAACAAATGGATAGAATAACACAGCCAAATTCACCGTTAATAAACAACAACGAAAAGGCAGTGTGAAAACCATTACTTACAGGGTTGAATTAAAAAGTACCCAATACAAGTAATAAGCAAGTAAGAGTGTGGTATTCGAGCAGTTTAAACGTGTATAATTTTATTTTGCTAAACTATTTCAAATACATATATGTATGTATGTATGTATGTATGTATGTATTATAATTAATTTGTTTCTCTTAAAATCTTATTTTTCATATTTGTAAATATTAGCAAAAATTATGGGCCTATTTATTTATATATTAAAAAAAACAAACGCATGCATACCCACAATATTCATTTTTCTAGTTGATGTCATTAAAATTTGTCATTATTTTCAATTTGTTTTTTTTTTTTTTGTTTTAATACAAATTTTTTACCATTTCTATTAATTTGTTGAAACATTTGTTTTATTTACACCAAAATTTCTTGGCGATTTTTTTTTAACAAAAATTAAAATTTCACGCACAATTAGTACAAAGAAAAAAATCTGTTAAAAAAAACTGGGTAAAAATATTTTTTATTTATTTTCTTTTTTTTCGTAAATTACTTCAGCCACTTAATATGTAGAACAAACGACAAGCAACATAACATAATGTTGTTGACTGTGTTGACGGTGGTGGTGGTGGTGGTGGTGATGGTGGTGGTCGTGATGAACAACGAATTCATCAGCTCGCTAGAGATGAACAGATGAAAGAATCAAATGGTTGCTGTATGTACGAACAAACCACGCATATGACACTTTCGTTAGAGCCTAAACATTTTCATTTCAATTCAAATTTTGTTGTTGTTTTACATGCTTATAGTTACGCCATTTTACATTTCACTTAATGGTGTAGTTGTTGTTTTTAGAAAAAAAATACATGTTTGCCATTTCGATTTAATTGCGAAAAATACCAAACCACAGCATGATTCTTGCAAATGTTTTTATGTTTTTCTTATACATACATACACACTAAAGAGCGAGGGAGTGCAAATAAAATGAAAAAAAAGATTTAAAAAAAGTATTGTTTTGAATACATTTTGATTTTTCGTTTTAAAAATGTGTCATGATGCGTCCGTTTGCATATGGATTTGTAAACACTTACACACATTTACACACATACACATACATAACACACCACATAATTACTAACAACAACAACAACAGTTTGCGAAAAGAAAAATATGCCCCAGAAATTAAAATGTAAACAATAAAAATAGCTTTCTTAAGAAGAGAATATATAACGGTTTGTTATTGTTTATTGCTTTCGATGAAGTTAAAAGTCGAAAAAGTAAAGGCAGTGTTGCCTACGCAATTTTTTGAAATGAAATTTTCTTTGCAATAAAAGAAGTAACCCAAGTAGATATGATTTTTTGTAGAAATTAAAAAATTTTAACAAAATTATTGTGTTTGCATTTTGTCAAGGCAGAGGTGGATATGATAAAGAATTTTTTTTAATATGTAAATTTTAGCTAAACGAAGAATTAGTTAATAAAAACAATTTAAAATTAGAATATAAATTAGATTTTATGTTTTATAATAAGGAAATATTACAATGTATTCCCATTAAGTGTTGCTATTGAAAGTATTTTAAATTTTGTTAATTCCTAAAAAAATACATATTGTGACAATGACCTGCCTAAATTAATTTATAAATAAATTAAATTATTTAACACTTTCTCAAAAAAAAAAAAAAAAACTGTTGAAACGGATTAAACTAATATATGGTTATGAAAAATGTTTAACACTTTAAGCAAATTATATGTGATTTATTATTAAAATGTTAAAAATAACAACTTTTTTTTAAATTAAATAATATTTATTCTTATTAGTATTTAAACAGTAGTATGTATGTATTTAGAAAAATATTATAAAAACTAAAAAATAAAAGAATAAATGCAAGTGTGTCAAACAATTCATTAGTCACAGAAAATGACAAGCTAAATTTAAAAGTAAAAAAAGAAGAGGGTTGCTATTTATATTCTGAGAAAAAAACAATGCGAGCTTAAATGCAGACTAGTGGAATTAAAAAACCAGAAAACCAGGCGTGCTTCGCTACCCACATCTTAATTATTATCTTAAATGCTACTTTAGTTACATTTTTTACCCTTTTTCCCCTTTTTGTTCTTTTCCAGTCAAAATCCAATCATTTCTTGCATAGAGAAAGACACTGTAGGCTCGCTTTTAAGCTGTATATCGTCTTTAAACAAACCCGCACTCATTTTTATTTAGTATACATACGTACTCGTATATAGATAGCTTCTATCCAGTTTGCTTTGTGCAATTCCCGCTATTTGGCTATTGTGAATAGATAAAGAAGCTGTAATAGCTGTCGTTCTCCACATATAAAAACTTCTTCTATTGCCGTTCTCAAGATATACAAAAATTAATACTGACTTTATATGGGAAGTACCACGCCCACTTGTCGAATTCCGCCCACTTTTTGACTGATAATATGCATTGACCATGAAGTCATTCTGATATATAACGAAATCAATCAAATCAAATCAAATATATAACGAAATCCATATTTAAATTGTATGGGAGATACCACGTCCACTTGTCCAACTCTGCTCACTTTTTTCCCGATAATTTGTATTGAGTAGGGAGTAATTCAAACCAAATACTGAAACTTTAGCTTTAACTGTGCTCAAGATATAATTAAATCAATATATAGTTTGTATCGGAGGTACCATGCCCACTTTTTTCCTTAAGATTTGAAAATGAAGTCATTTAGACCAAATTCAAAAGTTTTTGCTTTAACTGTTCTCAAGATATACAGAAATTAATATTTAGTTTGTATGGCAGCTACTACGCCCACATGTCCAATTCCAACCATTTTTTGCTTGACGATTTGTATTGACTATGAAGTCAATTACACCAAATTCTGAAACTTTAGCTGTCCGTTCTCAAGATATACTAAAAAAAAAATATTTACTCTGTATGGGAGGTACCACTCCCACTTGTCCAATTCCACCCACTTTTCTCCTGATGATTTGTATTGACTATGAATCTATTTGGGCCAAATAAGGAGAACCGTTCCGTTAACATTTTGAATATATAAACAAATATACACTTTGTATGGGCGTAGCACCGCCCAGTTGGAATTTATTAAAACTTATATAGCCCATAGTTCCTTTTGGACACACAGAAAGATACTGTAAAAATTTTAAGAAAATTGGTTCAGAGGTTTAGCTGTTTATAACACGCAAACAAACAAACATAAGGGTGTTTTTTATAGAGGTATAGAACTGTAAGTTGCAATAAAACAACGATGGATTATTCGATTGACATGAATTTTATTTATCCGAAAGATAATCTTGTGGCATTACATTTGACATATGATTTCTGGCAAATGACCGTCACTGCTGCCGCGGATGTAGTCCAATCTGACTTTTTCCAACATTTGTGACCGTATATCGGCAATAATACGGCGATTGTTGTCTTCCAAATGGTCAAGCGTTTGTGGCTTTACCGCATAGACCAATGACTTTACATAGCCCCACAGAAAGTAGTCCAGCGGTGTTAAAATCACAAGATCTTGGAGGCCAATTCACATGTCCAAAACGTGGAATTAGGCGGTAACCAAACGTGTCTTTCAATAAATCTATTGTGGTACGAGCTGTGTGACATGTTGCGCCGTCTTGTTGAAACCACATCTTCTGGAAATCATGGTTACTCAAGTCAGGAATGAAAAAGTTAGTAATCATGGCTCTATTCTGGCCACCATCGTTTTTGAAAAAGTACGGACCAATGATTCCACCAGCCCATAAAGCGAATCAAACAGTCAGTTTTCTGGATGTAACGGTGCTTCCACATACACTTGAGGATTACCTTCACTAAAAATGCGGCAGTGTTGTTTGTTGACGTGGCCATTCAATCAGAAGTGCGCTTCATCGCTAAACAAAATTCGCTTATGAAAATTGAAAAAATTGAAAATTGAAAAAAAAATTCACTTATGAAAAATGAAAACTATTTGCAAGCGTTGTTCAGGAGTGAGTCTATTCATGATGAATTGACAAACTGAGAATAAATCACTTTACACCTGTTAAATCGGTCGCCATCTTGAAAAGTAATGCCAACTTAAAGTTCTATACCTCTATAAAAAACACGCTATACATACAAACATATTTTCGTATAATTACATATTTATATATAAGATTTCCAGATTTCCTTACATTAGGTCATATAAAAAGTAACCGCGGCACTAATTCGATTGTGCAAAACGAATGACGGTATGATATTATTTTTTTTACTTTGAAAAAAAAAATATACGCAGGAGCTTGGGAATGCTGTCAGCAATAATAAGAAATCAAAAAAAAAATTCGATTTGTTTCATTCCGAAAATTTTTCGTAGACAAAGAGCCAGTCTCTGAAAGATTATAATAAAACATTGCAATTGGTGCAGCAAGACTGTTACAAAAGCAGTGTACAGATAGTGGAGACAATAAATATCAAACACATAAGATTTTGGAAGTATCCAATAAGAGGTTGGCTACTCAAAAAAGCTTGATTTTTCGATACCACATCAACTACGGCCATAAACACATTCAAGGCTACCGACCATCGACTACAAGCTGTCAAAAATAGAATACACGTGTGCATATGAGAATTATTATTTTAACGGCAACACGGCTACCGACTATACGGCTACTGTTGTAGCCCGTAGCCAACTTAGCTTAATTTCTTTTTTTCTTGGTGATAACAAACAGTTTAGTACAGTCAATAATAAATAAAAATAATAAAAAACGCAATACATGAAATATGTAACCTAAAAACGTACTACTGTTATCTTTTGTTAAGGTTATGTTTAATGTGTCAAATCAGATGTTTATTTTGTAGCTGTAGTCGTTAAAAGAATTTAGTAGCTGGTTACTTGGCTACTTTTGTAGCCAGCGTCTTTTGTAGTCGTGAGTTCGATGGTCGGTAGCCTTGAATGTGTTTATAGCATAATACTAAGAAATTTAATTGACTGAATTACGATAGTCCAGCGGATGGCGAGTGTTCGTCACAGCAGCACTCTTTTATAAAAGTACGAAAAGTAAAGATAAAGTATTAGTTGTCGACAATAGGGACAACTATACCCTCGATGTTGCCAAGAAGTTTATATACTTGACGGCATCATTACCAGCGAAAACAATGTTGGCCTGGATATCAAGCGAAAATAACTCTTGTCAACAGTTTCAGTGGGCAGTTGAGTAATAGAAACCTCTCTCGCGCTACGAACTAACACTCTACAGTTCGCTCATACTCCTTGTGTTTCTTAACGGCACTGTCCAATACCAAGGTAACTGCCTTGTGAGTGTTCGAGAGAAAAGTTATTTGAAAATCCGTCGGGTGGATGATGGATTCCGCATCCGTACCAACCACGAGCTGTATGCGCTCCTCGACGATGTAGATGTTAGGTTATGTTAGGAGGAAGTGACAGCCTCGTCAAAACAAAGGCACATTTGAGCAAACATAGCGGCTCGTTTTAATACCGCACCAAGTACAAATTAACCGGTCTTGACAGTCAATCAGAAGTCTCACATAGAAACATAATCCATCAAATCAAGTCGTAAACCAGCCAGAAAGTCTAATTAACTAGCTATTAATCTGATATTAATTCTGAGCAACGAAAAGTAACGAGCTAGTGACGGACAATGGTAATGAAGTGGACCACACTTTTCTCATCCTCAATCGATTTTGTTGAGAATCATTCGCCGGTAAGCGAATGAAGTAAGATGGCCCCTCTGCCCAGGGTCTGTCAGCGTCAAATAAGTACTTCGGCCTAGACAGCTTATCGGAGGACAGTGGTACTCCCACCCTAGTGGGAAAAGGTGTGTGCCCGCCTAAGCAAGCTCAAAACAATTACCCGGAATATCCCTGTGACCTGGGACGCAAAACTGCAGCGACAGTCCCTAGCCAACCAAGAGCTAAAAGTCACACTCGAAAGAGATCTGGTCACCGCTTGGCTATCGGAGCAGATGCATATGTCAGTCGTGTGAGAACCGCCGCTTCGGATCAATTTCGCAGCATGGTAAATAACATTACTTCGACCTGAAACACACTACAGCAGTTTAGAAGTCGGAGAAAAACTGTGCGGCTGAGCATTTCGGAAAAGAACTTACAGAGAAAAAATAACAGTTAAAGACCATCCACGAACGATTTCAGTATTGAATGACAGCAAACAAGACTTGGAATGAAACTTTACAAGCTGACGTAAAAATCAATTCTGATTGCTACTGCTCGCAACTCTACCGTTTAAAAAAGCAATCAAAAAAGACTGATCAGAATTGATCAAAAGAAAAGGTGTTGTATTCTACCATGACAATGCTAAAAATTGACTGCACTTGGCTACTAAGATTTGATGCATCCACCTTATTGTTAGGATCTTGCCTGACTTGATGCCATAAAATTCGCCAACCGAAGAGTAGCTCTAAAACAGTTGGCCAAGTTTTACGCCGATAAGCAACGGAAGTTTTTCAAAAAATTGCAAAGCGTCATGATTATTTAAGTAAATAAATGTGGGCCATTTAAAAGTTTAAATTTAAAAATGCAATAAAACAAAAACGGGGTGAAATTTTGCCAAATTTATTTTTGTTGTTGTGAAGTACAATTATTATTTTATTCATATGAATATCGCGGCTGGCCTCATAGTACTCCATTCGATCAGACTAATTTTCGAAACTTTTTCGAGTGTATGGGGTCGTTTCTCAATTGTCTCTGGTTTGTCGGCATAACACTTTTCTTTAACGGCGCCCTATAGAAAATAGTCCAACGCTGTCAAATTACAGCTTCTTGGCGGCCAACTGTCATCACCATTTGGCCTAATTAAGCGGCCATCAAACGTTTGTGGCATGAGATGTGTGGCAAGTTGTACCATCCTGTTGAAACCAAGCATCGTTCACATCAATACCATGTAAAGCGGGCACAAAAAACGGTTGTCATGGTGCGATAAGTGTCTCCACTGACCGTAATGATTGCGCCGTCCTCATTTTCAAACAAAAATGGGCCAAAGATGCCTGCGCTCCAAAAACCGCAACGCTGTCACTCATAATGGATGCATTGGCTTCTGTAAGACCACGTACGGCAATTTTAACGTACCCACCAAGATGAACATAGGCTTCATGCGAAGAGATGATTTTTGCACTTTCCTTTTTTTGATTTTTATGCAATTTCTGACCAATTGTCTTTGTTTTGGAGGAAAATTTCCAATAAATCCCAACGTTGCTCAAGTGTAAATCGATTCATTTCGCTCGATGAAGATAAATTACTGAATTTTGTGACAGAATAGAACGACATAAGTATGGCCAGATTCGAAATAGCCGCTGGTGGAAATTTAAACCGATAGATGGCCAACCCAATATATAAGCGATTTAAATCAATTTGCAATAAATAAGAATTTTGTTTGAAAATTTTATTAAAAAAAAATCTTTCTATGATACGGCACAATGTTGTAGGGTATCCGAAAGTCGTAGCAATAGTATTTAAAAGAAGGAAATACTCGCAAACTACAGTATAAACACAATCATTTGCGTAAAACAAACAATACGTAAATCTTCGAATTTATGATTCGCATTACAGCTTTATCTCTCTCTCTCTCTCTCTCTCTCTCTCTTCCCTGCGCTCTACAATAAAAACAACAACAATAGCAAAGAACTTAAAGTTCAATAGCGTTGTTAGTTACTGCTACTGTTTGTGTTTCTGTTTTTTTTTTTAATTTTATTTTTTATTTAAAAAAAAAAAAAATATTTTTTAAATATTTTTCTTGGTAGAAATGTAAACCACATGTTTCCTTTTTCAAATTCCTGTTCTCCAAAGAGTCTTAAAGAAAAAACAACAATAAAAACAATTTAGCATAAGTGAAAATGAAAATGAAAAACTAACAAACAAATAAGTTTTACAAAAACGAAAAAAAAATATTTTTTTGAAATTTTTATTTTCTTTCTACGTGAGCTGTACTTGGTTCCATGCAATTGTGTTACTTTAACAAGGCAGACGGAGGGGGGTTCCCAAAAAATTTTTCTTTGCTAATATATTGCAAAAAAAGCAAAAATTGTTGAAAAACTGTTTTTGGCCAAGTTTGCTGAAAACTGTAAAACACATACTGAAATAAGCGAAATAAACACATTTTGTATAATTTTTAGTTCAGAGTAAATTTATTACGCGTTTAGTCATCCAAAACATTTTTAGCAAAATAAAAAAAAATATTTTTTATTATTTTTGCTTTTTCTTTAATAACAAGTGCGAAATAATTGTTAATCAAACAAGAAAAAAATTAAATAAAATAATTAAAATTTGTTAGAAAATATTTCATTTGAAAGCGTTTAGAATATATTGGGAAATAGAACAATTAGTTAAAAACATATTTGGTCTTAAATAAAGTGCTTTTTAAAAGGGTATGTGGATACGTTATGTAAATATTAAATATAATTCGATAGAAATGAGTGCATTCATCTTCTATGATTTTCGAAAGCGTTTCTGATAAGCTCTTTGAACAGTTGCCAATTATGATTCTCTTTCAGGCGTATAGTTTTACATTTCTTAGCGTTTGAAGTCCAATGTGGGAAACATAAAAAAATCCAAAAAACAATCCAAACAATATCTTGAATTGTTTTCCACATATTCAGTTATTTCCTTATTTATTACTGCAAGCAAACGGCACAGATTTTAGAAGCCATCTATCGGTTTAAATTTCAACCAGCGGTTATTTCGAATCTGGCCATATTTATGTCATTCTATTCTGTCACAAAATTCAGTATATTATCTTAACTGAACGAAATGAATCGATTTACGCCTGAGTAACGTTCGAATTTATTGGAAATTTATTTCCAAAACAAGCACAATTGTTTGGAAATTGCACGAAAATGTCGTAAAAAAATTTGGTCGCAGAAAAAGAGCAACAGTGCCCGGTATACGAAGTTTATTGCTGAAACTGGTTTTATTGTTGATGCGCCAAGACGTAAGCGTGCTCGTACAGTACATACCGCAGAAAATAATAAAGCTGTGGCTGAGAGTGTGCGTGAGAATTCATAAACATCAACTCATCATGGTTCTCAAGAATTGAACATTTCACACGAATGAATTAAACATTTACATCGAATTTTGTGAAAAGGTCTCGGTATGACGCCTTACAAAGTTCAACTGGTTCTAGGGTTAAAGCCGCATGACTATCCGCTTCTTTTTCGCTTCTCTAGATGGGTCAACGAGAAACTGCACAATGATATCGATTTTGCCAAAAAAAAATCATCTTTTCGCATGAAGCTCATTTTCATCTTGGTGGGTACGTTAATAAGCAAAATGGCCTTATTTGGGGCTCAGAAAACCCCAATGAGGGTCTTACAGAAGCCAATGTCGTATGGGGCAACCATTACAGTCAATGGAGACACCTAACGTACCATAATAACTGATTTGTTTCTACCCGCTTTTCATGGTATTGATATGACGATGTGAACTGGTTTCAGCAGCATGGTGCAACTTGCCACACATCTTTTGCCACAAACGTTTGATGGCCATTTAATTAGCCGAAATGGTAATGTCAGTTGACCGCCAAGAAGCTACGATTGGACACCGTTGCACTATTTTCTATGGGGCACCATTAAAGACAAGTGTTATTTGAAGGCTAACATTAGTGATGCTATTGCCGAGATACAACTCCATCAACTAGAAAAACTTCTCAAAAATCGTTTCGATGGAATAGGATACTGTGAGGCCAGCCGCGATAGCCATATGATAAAATAATATTTCATTTCTAATCGGAACAATTGTACTTTACAACAAAAGCATAAATTTGGTAAAATTTTAAACCGTTTTTTATGGCATTTTTAAATATAAATTTTGAAATGGTCCACCCGATAATTTTTAGAAGAAGAAGATACTGACCAACATCACTGTAATCACTGTGAAGAAAACTAAGTAAAATCCTAAAATATAATCAAACTTAGCTCACATTTTTGGGTTTCTGCACTTTTGGGTTCTTTAATTAAAATGACTAGGCTTTGGTTTTTAAGTTAGTGCCATATAACATCAGTTATGACGTTTTTGACCAAATTAAAAACATTCCGCCTTACATTCTTTGTTTTCGAAATTTTCTTTAATCTATTACATAAAGATAACTATGCTGAACATAATAAGCATCATATAGCTTTGACACAAAGCTTGAGAAAAGACATCTCATGGCCAGGCTGTTATCATCAGCAGCACATCAACACTATCACATTTATTTCTTGTATAAATAACAGTTATTTTAAAAAAAGCCATACCGTTTAAGAAAAAAGAGCGTGGTCTAGTGGTTACAGCGCATGCATACAACACAAGCGGCCCAGGTTCCAATCTCTAGCAGAGGAGGACATGACGAAAAAAATTTAATTGCGGCTTCAAGTATTTAATAAAGAGATTTCAACCTCCATCTAGACAAATCCATCTAAAGAAGCCCACCTCTGCTTCCAACTTACCACTGACAATGATAACAAACATCAGACGAATGATCAGGACAAAATGTCACACCTACTAGAGAGAAAATTACAATGCTAAGTACTATTAGCAGGGACCTTCACCAGGGATCTTGATAATTGAAACTAAAACAAAACAATGTATGCTTTTTGGAAAACCGATATGCTCACTAAAAAGTGACAGAGAAAAAAACCGCTCAAATATATAAATTCCAAAATTGGCCTTACTTTTCCATTAAAACTCGATTTTTAATCAAAACCCGCATATAAGAAATTATTAATTTTAATCAAAGTTAAAGTTTAGTAATAAATCTCTAATCTGGCAGCACTAACAAAATTATGCCCATGTAAATGCAGGTGTAAATTTTTTTATGTGTTTGTACACACAAACATACATATGCATACATGCACCAAGTATAGCCTTAATCTAAAATATATGCAAATCCTCTAAGCAATCAATAATAAATATTCTCTCAAGAACACACGCATGCACACACACCCAAGCATAATTGTTATGTTTTTACAAAGAGAATATAATGAAAACAAAACAATTGCCGTATACCGTTAGTTTTTCAATATTAAAACTTCAATATGACTATAGCAAAACAATTACATTGAATACAACAACAACAAAACTACAACTACAACTACAACATCAACAAACATATTAAAACAACAACTAATAATTACAAAAACGCAATGCAAAAAAATACAATGTAAACAATGAAGAGATGGTATGTGAATGTAATATTGTTGTTGCTATTGCTGTTATTGTTGTTGTTGTGTTAAAACTGTCTTAACAGATGCACAAGGCTCACCTTCACTTTTACGTTAAAGATGAGTAGTAATACTACAACAACAAATAATAACAATAAAGATAACATAGTCCATATACACCACCATGAATCAAATCAAATAACAAAGAATACGCTTTCCCGACTTCCCTGCAATTTTCTCTCTCTTTAAACGAATGTGTATGTGACGTGAGCATAGATCTTTTTATTGCTCTTGTTTTTAAAGGAAAATAGTTTTTTTATACTCAAAATGAAAACATTTATAAATATAAATAAATAAATAAATAAAAATAGAAAAATAGCATACATATGTATAAGGAAAAATGTAATTTAAAAGTTTAAAATTATGTATGTACATATTACATTCCTTATATTCCTTATATTTTTTTTACTTTTCATTTTTTTAATGTTTTTTTTTTTAATAAAGGGAGAGCGTAACCTGTGTTATTTGATTCATGTGAATGTAATATTGTTGTTGCTATTGCTGTTGTTGTTGTTGTATTAAAACTCTCTTAATAGACCCCCAAGGCTCACCTTCACTTTTACGTTAAAGATGAGTAGTAGTACTATACCAACAAATAGCACAGCAACAACAAAGAGAACGTAATCCATATACACAAACCATTGAATGCTTTGCTTAAGAATAAAACGAAAAACCTGTTCATATTGTCATCATTTACACCGTGAGTATGAACAACATCATCATCATATCGTCTACGTCAACCGTATTGTGGTTGGTGTGTGTTTAATTGTGGTGTGCGTATGAGTATTTTGTTTTTGAATCGTAAATATCCGAATTAACAGCACATTTTCCCTATTTTTTTTCTTTACAAATAATTCTGAAATAAAATATATGGTTGTTTTTAATGTTTTCAATTAAGTTTTTTTTCCGAGAAGAAAACTACGTTTTTTTTTTCTAAATAAACAAGACTTACTACCTACAACTACGCAAAACAATAGCCGAAAAATGCAAAAACAACAACAATATTGGGAATAAAAAATAAAACAATTTTGTAACAGTAAAAAACAAAAAAAAACCGGCAATAAATATTATGGAAATCTAACATTTTAAGATGAATTGCAATGTAAAATTAATTTGTTATTTACAGTGAAATGTGCACACATAGTGTTGTTTACCATATGATAAACAAATATGGCAACTCTTACATACTTTCGTGTACTCTGAAATTCTCTTTTGTTTCTTTATTCGTAGGGTCAAAAAACAACGATGTCATTGTGAAAATCTTAAATTTTAGTGAAATACATAAATATCGTAGTGTAGACGCGAACTTGCAAGTGGAAAAGAGAATTAGCGATAGTTGTAGCAAGAAAACTTTCGTAATGGAAAACGCTTTTGAAACCTTTTAATTAAGAAAAGTTGAGAGCCAAACCAAGTAGAAAACGTAAACGGATTGCGAAAGTCTACTGGACTAAATTTTTAGTATGTGATGGAGGTTTTTTTTTATTATTTTGTTTATAATTTAAAAATGAGGGATTCCCAGTAGATGGCGTATCGTTTAGACATAGTTTTGCTTTGTAATAACCAATATAGCATTATCTGTCACTTATTTTGCTTTAAAGGTGTTAGATTTTGTGCTAGCTAAGCATCATTTGAGTAAAATTTTGCTTTAACTATTTAATTTAAAAAAAAGAGCTGCTGAAGCACATTGATTACCCACTGAAGCTTAGGCTAAAATATCATCAGTTGTTTTTAACGTACGAAAAATAGTTGGGGCATTTCAGAAATAGCGATTTTAACACTGAAGATAAAGACCAGCTAAGTCAACCAAAAAAGTGGAGGCAATGCATAATGAAGATTGTTGTAAGAAAAAAAAAAACAGCTACAAAATCATTGGGAGCCATTTAAATAGCAATTTCAAGACGTTTGCTAGCAGCCGCCTTCAAAACTGGGGTATTAATCAAATTAACACCGAGAGACTTTGAAAGACGATTTTGCACGTGTGAAATGCTGCTGCAACGTCATAAAAAGCAGTAATTTTTATATTAAATCGCAGAACTGGCAATAAAAAATGGAAATTGTATATGGAGCCCCGAAACCCAGTCCGGAAACCCAAATCCATCCCAATGCAGAATATCCATGGCGCCGAGGTTATACATATTAAGACTGACGGTTTTAAAACGACTAAACGGTTAAACCGGGTGTGGCGTGGTGTAGTGATTAGAGCGCATGCACAACAACATAAACGATCCAAGTTCAAGCCCCAGCAGAGGACGTTACGAAGAAAAGTTTAATTGTGGTTTCGAAAGTTTAATGAAGAAGAAGCTCCCCTGACCAACCCACATACCTTTGGCGATGATGACAAACATCAGAGGAATAATCAGGAAAACACGCCACCTATTGGAAAAAAATTGCAATGCTAAAGTAAAGATCACCACCAATTAGCAATGATCTTCACCACTACGCAAAAGTCATATGGAAGAAGCTACAGCGGATTAATCATCTACTTGAAAGATCAAATTGATTAAAGAAACTGAAATCAAGCAATGGATGCTTTGTGGGAAGCCAATATGCTCCCTAGAGGAGAGACGGGGAAAAAAACGGATAAACGGATTAGAGTTGTCACATATATTGGGTATACAAGTTAATAGGTCGATTTTTTTACTTGAAAAATGCATTTATTATAATAACAAAATGAATTGATACATTATTCAAAGTATTGTCCATCGGTAGCCACTACTTTTTCCCATCTTTCTGGCAGCATATGGACTGCGTGCAAAAAAAGAAATGCTCTGGTTTTGAGGTAAGGAATGAATCAAGTCAATTTCTGATACCCTGTTCTAAAGTGAAAGCGTATTCTAGTAATGGCGTTCTGCATCGATTGAAACAAATGGTAGTCAGCATGAGCTAGCTCCAGTGTTTTCCAAATAGTTTGTGTCTGAGCGTTGTCTTGAGGGCAGATTATAACCTCGCGTCTGGTCGAATATTGTGGTTGTTTTTCTTTCGTTGATTGCTCTCTTCAAACGAATCAATTGTGTTCGGTACCGGTCCCCTGTGATCGTCTGACCCGATTTCAATAGCTCATAATAAAAAACACCCTTCTGATCCCACCAAATACAGAGCATTAACTTGGCTGGTTAGACGGGCTTTACATATGACTTTTAGGTCTTGGAGTTATCGTAATGTATTCATTTTTCATCACCGGTAGCAATACGATGCAAAATGACTTATTTTTTTTTGTGTTCAAGCATTATTTCCCACAGGCAAAATCGCCTATCAACGTCTCCCGGCTTCAATTTATATGGGACCAAATTTCCTTGCTTTTGAATAAATCCCAATGCTTTTAAACATAGGGAAATGGTTTGTTATGTGACTCCCAATGATTGACAACAATCATCATACCTCATCTTCAAACTTTTTCGGCTGACCAGGCCTCTTTTTGTCTTCTGTGTAGAAATCGTCACTTTTGAATCGAGCAAACCATCGTTCACAAGTTTTTTGAGTTGGTACATGTAGACCGTAAGCCTCTATCATCAATCGATAATTTTCAGCAGCCGTTTTCTTTAAATAGAACCAAGTTATCAGACTTCCTCTCAAAATATCTTGTTTAGGCACAAATTCGACATTATTATAGCGATTGAAAAAAATGTATGCTTACACTTTGAAGTCTATCGAATACTGAATTATAATGACAGATGTTTACCCTACAAAATCCCATATTTGTTATTACTGACACAAGCCATATAAAATAGTTATGCCATATGTTGTCCAAATCGATGTTATTAACTTGTATATCCAATATTATGAGCCGCTGAAAATCTGATCGTTTAATCACAGTGGGTGGCATGTATAGAATACAACTGATTCGTTCAAAAATGAACAATTCCATCATGATAATGTTCCGCTAAATATTGCAATACGTACCAATTAAAAACTATTTAGAAATTATTTTCAATTAAAAACTAAAAAATTTGCCAACACACTTGTTTAGTGATTTATTTAAGTGCCCGCTAATAATAGCCGTTAGCTGAAATAAAGATAAATCTTTCATTTTGTGTTAAAAAATATCAACAACAGAAATAATGATAATAATATAGGGTCCGCCAAATAATTATTTTTTTTTTTTTTTTTGCAAATGCTATAAAAAAAAACTACTGAATATTCTCTCAAATTTCTTTTTTTATTTGAAAGTACAATCCTTCCGGTTAATAATCGAAAATAATTTCATACAAATGGCTGCTTCGGCTGGCCGTGCAGTAGCCTATACGATCGGTCCAATTTTTAAGCACATCATCGATTGTGTGCAGCTGTATTTCACCAATGGCTTCACGAATATTGTCCTTTAAAGCGTCAATTGTCTCTGGCTTGTTGGCGTAACACTTATCTTTGACGGCACCCCACAAATAATAGTACAACGGTGTCAAATCGCAGCTCCGAGGTGGCCTAACAACATTAGCTCTGCGGCTGATAATGCGATCTTCAAAAACAGGACGCAAAACATTGAGTGTAGCTTCGGCTGTGTGGCACGTAGCGCCGTCCTGTCTAAACCAAATGTTGCTAATATCCTCCTTTTCAATTTTTGTGAACAAAAATTCGTTCAACATGGCCCGATAACGATCGCCATTGACTGTAACGGCCACTCCTTGCTCATTTTCGAAGAAAAATGGTCCAATTATGCCTCTGGATCAAAATCCGCACCAAACAGTGACTCGCCTTGGGTGAATGCGTGTGGGTTTTTTGTGCCCCAAGTGCGACAATTTTGCTTGTTTACATACCCGCCAAGATCAAAATGAGCTTCATCTGAAAAGATGATTTTTTTGGCAAAATCGGCATCTTCTGTAAGTCGATCGCAGGCCCACTTAGCGAAGCGTTGTTCAAGTGTATACACAACCATATTCGTTCAGCGGAAGGATAAAACTAATTATCTGTCAAATCAGACATGAGCTAAGTGTTACCATTCACGAAATAAGCAATAGTTGAAAAAAAACGTTAGATGGCGGACCCTTTAGTATGCAGAAAATAATATTCATATATACATACATATGAAATAACACACAATACATACAAAAACATCACATGTACATATGTGGTATTCTTTGCCAATTATTGCTTTTTTATAAATTTTTAATTTTTTTTAATTTTATTTTTAAGTTTCCAAAATTTTCCGCAAAACAGAAAATGTGCCATTAAGTTCTAATTTCTTCTGTTATGATATTTAAGAGAAAAAAATTCATAAATTAACAAATGCATGTTGTGTTTAAAAATACATATGTATTAGGGAGATCCAACAGTTATTATTCGACCGGTTTTGACCAGTTTTCTTTGATTTTGTCGAATAACCGGTTATTTTAAATATGTATAATTTTTATACGTTTTTATGTTTTTTTTTTTATTGCAAATATGCTCATCGTTCAAGTAAGTTTCTAAATTTAATATGTGTAAACGGTTTATTCAACCTTGAACGTCTCACACATAACGTGAAAACCATATCAGATCAAAAAGGATATGCACACTTGAGCAACCATAATTTTTTCTAATTTTCTGTAAATAAATATTGATCGTTTATATATGGAAAACGATGATCAACAGGGGATCTACAAACGCCGGCTCCGAATGGCAGATGTATTGGTTAGTGAAGTTTTGAACTGAGGAGTTCTTGGTTAGTCAGTGGCACACACTATTAAATACGTGATGCATGGATTTATGTTTATACAGATGTCCTCTGAAGTGTGAAAATATCTGAAAATCGAGAGGAAAGGATAAGTCTATTGAGTGCTAGATATTGTTACGTTTTAACCTTTTTAAAACGTTTTAGTTCCTTTAAATTGCGTTAAAATAAAATTAGCACGACTTTGTTATCTTAATATAACAAATAATAATATATAATTACAGTTTATCTTAATAGAACAACTTAATATGCGCTTATATAACACTTTTATTTCCGTTTAAACACGTCTTTATCTTATGACAGCAAGCAGCCTCTTTATATACCTAATTGCCTACAGTTTGGAAAGTTCCGGAAATGTCTCATTCCCTATATTTAATATCATTCAAAAGTAACGTAAAGATGATCGAATTGGTAGTGCTGCCAGATAAAGTGACACATAATTACCAAATATATCAAAATCCCACAACACAGTTTTAAAGGCGCTGATGTGTGTTTTCTTTTTAGGCATCTTTATTTTCGAAGATATATTGAGTGTCCTTAAACACTGAGCATAAGGAATTATATTAACCACCTTAAATATGTCTATAAGTTTGACGTTATTGCGCTGTCTCTAGGCGCTGACAAATGAAACTCTTACAATATACGCTGAAAAATTAAATCACTGTATGAAATATAAAGACGTTGTCGAGGAAGAAATGTCCGTTAAGGCCAGTGTTGCCACCTTGTGTGTAATCACACATATTGTGTGTAATTTTTGACAGTGTGTGTAGCCTGTGTAATTCAGATTTATACAAAGAGCTGCTCTTCTCGTGTGTTTTCACACGCATAGCAAAAATTACGCCAAAAATAAATGGAGAAAAGTAAAGAGAAAACAAGAGGAAGAATACTGTGTGAAGTGGCCTGAGCGGGAGACACCCAAATTACTACCACAATTGTAAAATGCACTGATATTAGTTTGCCTGTTACTGGTGCAATTTTACTTTTTGTTCTACTGCTTTCTTTACTCGCTATATTTGGATTGATATGGTCGGTTTTCAACATTTTTCAATCGTTACTTCTTAATTCAGTGTGTATTTTAAATTTCATTGCCACTAGTTCCGTTTCTTGAAACTTTGGCTTTATGCTGTTTTCTCCAGGTATAAGCCGTTGCTTCTCTTGTTTTACTTACTAGTGGGTTTCAATCAATGGCACTACGTGTGATGTTATCTTATGGACTTACTCCCCATTTCATGCTTAGGATTTTGTTAACAATCAACGGCATTCGATAACATGTTCGGACAAGATAATTCGTATCCGTGTTAGGTTTTCAATTATCAGGAATATGCTTGGTAATTGTGCGGCACTGATAAAGGGTAGTTTTTTACGATTTAGTTTTTCAGTGTGTATTTTTTTCACTTTTAAAAAAGATTCAAGACAAAAATGTGCAGTAAGGTTTTCCATTTCACCATGAATGGCTCAATGCATAAGTCAAAGAATAGAATTTTCGAATTTGGAGTGAAGAGCAGCCAAAAGCAATTCAAAAGGTGTCAATGAACACTGAGATGTTTACTGTTTGGTGAGGTTGGACAGCCGGCGGCAACATTGGATCATACTTTGTCATAAACGATGATAATTGAACGCTTAAGTTAAGATGTTTACCGATTTTTTTTTTTTTTTTTTTTTGCCCAAAATGAAAGATTTGGACTAGATTGACATGTGGTTTCAACAAAACGATGCCAAATGACACACGGCACACAATATCATAAACCCTTCAAAAGATGAGTTCTTTTATGGCGATACGTGAAGTCTCTTGTGTGCAGGGACAAGTTTGCCACAATTCCAGCTATGAAATGTTGGAAAAAGTACACTAAGATTGCAATTTTGTGTGTAATTTTACTTCACATATATAATTTTAATGCCAGTTGTGTGTAAAACATAAAGCTGTTGGTGGTAACACTGGTTAAGGCTCTAAAAAAGCCGAACGTTCTTCTAGCATACTTGCTTGCTTGAAACTACAACTTGAAACAAAAATTTATCAATTTTATTTGAGAAGAGTTTTATTTTAATAAAAAAAAAAACGGTTAACCGGTTATTTGATTCATTTCTAATCGAAAGTCGGTTTTTTTTAAATGTTAGCTTATAGAATTATTCGAAAACCGGTTTTTGAAAAAAGTCATATAATCGATCTCCCTAATATGTATGACCCACCTACATATTGTATATTTAACAAAATAAAAATCCTTTCCTTATAAAAATGTAATATTTCTTTTTTTTTCGACTATAAATCATAATTATAAAAGAGGTGAAAAAAAAAACACAAAAGAAACATTCAAATTAAAAATGAAAATCAAATGTTCACACGAATATTTCCTTGAGTGTGTTGTGTGTGAATATTAAAGGGTTATTTGTATCTAAATTGGCAAACATATGTATGTATTTGTTATTGTTTTTTTCTCATATTTATTTAATTTTCTTGTTTTGTGTTTACGTTTTAAAGTATGTCATCTATCCACTATAGTTTATTAATAAATGTACCATCTCTGACAAAACAAACTTCAAAGATGTTTGACAAGCCATTTCTGTTGCTACGATGGGTTTGGTTTTACTCTTTACTGTTGTTTATAAATAAAAACTTTTTTGACAAGCCACTTGTGTTTTTGACTTAATTTCCTGGGTTGTTTATGGGTGAAAAGACAAGCCAGTTCGACAAGCCAGTTGTGGGCTTTGCTTTTGTGCTTAAAGCTGTTCAACGTTATTCCCTAATGGAAAAATGTTAGATAAACCAGTTGTACTGTTTAGAAAGCTTTACTTTTCCACTAAACATTTTCGAACTGCTATAATAAATAACGAAATCTTATGAACGAAATTTAAAAAATTCTGAAAAATTATTGATTTATCGTCACTAGATGATGTTGATGCCCATATATCGGATCACACTTAATCGATTGTATGAAATCAACATTGGTATCATAGGTGATACTTTAGGCTACAGTTCTGTATAAGATAGTTTTTAATTCGTCACCGGTTTAAAAAGTGGTAGTATACTAAAAATTGCTAAAATACGATTATGTATCTTAAAAAAAACACGCTATGTAATGCTTCTTTACTGCATAAAAAGCAAAAAACGTTGCAGAAAGATATCTCTAAAATTTGTAAAGCGAGAAAACTGTTAGTGAAAGCTAGACCACGCAGTGATTTCGTTCCAGAAATTTCTGCATTAAAGGTTCAGCTTAATCTGCTCGGCTAGTTATGTAAAATTGGATTCAAATTTGCAACTGGTAGGGCAAAAATCGCACATAAGTTATTAGGAAATAACAGATATTATTAAATAAAAATTGTGACTAATCAAAGAAGTTTGATGTTTCGGCGGCTACGAAATAGAAAATTATTTTAGGCGAATCATTAATGGCGATCAAAAGGCTTTAACCCACCACAAACAACTTTAAAATCTGAATTAATTGCAAACAAGGTTATGTGCAGTGTTTTTTAGCATTGAGCTACTACTCTCTAGCAAAACAATCAATTCTAATTTCAACTGCTCACAAATTGATCGTTTGAAGGCAGTAATTAAGATACACAATTGACAATCAATGTCAGGTCACATGCATTTTTGATCTATCTGATCTATCTCAGACCGTCCACTATTGTCTAATTACCATTTGTTTTAATGTCTGCAGAACCCTATTTATGGCAAAAATACTAGCATACCATTAGATTATCTAGCCCATAATCCCTTACAAGAAGTACTAAAGGTTTATCAATTTCTCGGTTTTAAAAGTAAAGTTAAATAAAACGCACATAAAGCTATGATTTCGATGAAACTTTTATTTCATTATTATGCTTGGACTTTGCCTTTATATACAAAATAAAGTATCACTTAATGACCGTCTTTGGATTGATTGCAGCAAACGAACCTTTTGAGATTGTTGTCGACGACTTTGTCGTACATTTCGGGCGGTATCTTGACGATAACTTGTCATTTGTTGATTTTCAAATGCTCCAACGTTAGGGGATTATCCTCAAAGACATAAGGGGTGTTTTTATAGAGGTATAGAACTTTAAGTTGCAATAAAACAACGATGGATTATTCGATTGACATGAATTTTATTTATCCGAAAGATAAGCTCGTGGCATTACATTTTAAATATGATTTCTGGCATATGACTGCCACGGCTGGCGCGGGTGCAGTCCAATCTGGACGTCCAATTTTCGATGACTTTTTCCAACATTTGTGGCCGTACATCGGCAATAGCACGGCGATTGTTGTCTTCCAAATGGTCAAGCGTTTGTGGCTTTACCGCATAGATCAATGACTTTACATAGCCCCACAGAAAATAGTCTAGCGGTGTTAAATCACAAGATCTTGGAAATTAGGCGGTCTTTCAATAAATCTATTGTGGCACAAGCTGTGTGACATGTTGCGCCGTCTTGTTGAAACCACATCTCTTGGACATCATGGTTATTCAATTCAGGTTATTCAATTCAGGACTGTAACGTTCTGGCCGCCATCGTTTTTGAAAAAGTACGGACCAATGATTCCACCAGCCCCTAAAGCGCACCAAACAGTCAGTTTTTCTGGATGTAACGGTGTTTCCACATACACTTAAGGATTACCTTCACTCCAAATGCGGCAGTTTTGTTTGTTGACCTAGTCATTCAACCAGAAGTGCGCTTCATCGCTAAACAAATTTCGCTTATGAAAATCCGGAACAACGGTAATCTCGTCGTCGGGCGTGAGTGTACTCATGATGAATTGCTAAACCAAACTGAGAATAAATCACTTGATAGCTGTTAAATCGGTCGCCTTCTTGAAAAGTAATGCCAACTTAAAGTTCTATACCTCTATAAAAAACACGCTTTACAAAAAAAAACCCTACAGGTGCCTTGCCAATTGACATCGCCAAATGGAGAAATTACACGATCGGAAAATTTCTCTTGTTGCTCGTGTCACCGCCTTAGCGAAATTACACCAGTCCAGTTCATAATCTTCAATTGCAGGCCAAAAAAAGTCGTTTATCATACGTTCATGACGCTCTGAATTGACGGTAGCAGTTCTACCAGCGTCATTTTCGAAAAAATACAGCCCAATGACAGTTAAGACCATAATGCGTCACTTTTTCTGTATGCCTTTACTTTTCCACAAACACTTCTGGGTTCTCCAAACCTCATGTGCGATAATTTGACTTGTCGACGTAGTCACCGAGTGAGAACTGGGCTTCATTGCTGAAGAATATTTTATACGTAATAAGATTTAACTATTTTTACGCCTTATTCTGTTGTTAAACGATCCATATTTGTAATGGCAAACTTTTCACTAAATAAATGACACTACAGATGAAAGCTTGCCAGACCAGCGGTTTTAAAATCACTAAATGGATGCCCGATACTACAGAATTATAAAGCAACTCAAAAAATGTCAAAAAGTTATGGATAATAATGACAAATATTTATTTGAAAAAAAGGTAATTTTTACGACATTTTTGCTTTTACTTTTTTGTAACGTAAATTTTTTATGACTGTCTTGTTTAGTAATAAAGTGTTGGCTACAGGTTTTTAATCCACTAAATATGATTGCTGGCGCTAGTACTTTGTTTTAAATACGTATTTAATTTTTATTTCAAGTTTTTAATATTTTTATATTGAATTGTTTTATAATTTGTTGAAGAGAAAAGAAAAACAGCATATTTTTTATTTATAAATAAAAACTAAAATTCTTACTTAAAATATTTGCCAAGTTTATATACTACTATAGCTGAATTCTATTAAAACACACACATAATTCTTTTGCTTTTCTATGGCCATTAAATGAATTTATTTTATTAACATAAATAATGAAACAAAAACGCTTTTTATTTATCCCCGGAAATTATATTAATTTTTAATTAATTTAAATAATTGCTTTTAATAAAACGTAGAAGAAGAAAGCAATATTTTATTTATATATTTTTTAAAGGCTAATATATAAACACATACATACACATACACATACACATACAGAGAACGAAAAAAGCAGCCTAAAATTAATTAAATATTTGTCACACTTCAATAAAAGCAAATATAATTTAAATTCATTTGCTGAATAAAAACTGCTCTGAACAACAAAACCCCAAACAACATACACGCGTTAAAAGGTTATTTTATTGGCAACCCTTCAATGCCACCATTTGCATATCACACATACACACACACACACATACACACACTCGCTCACACTTCTTTATGTTTTTCAGCATCAACATAAACGACAAGAACATCATCAATATGATCGAAAAAGCATTAGCATTTACAACAACACAATAGTTCATGTATAGCACACATACATATGCATATATTATGGGTATTCTGTGTTATTGTTTTGTTGTTGGTAGGTTTTGTTGTTTATAATCAATCTCTTTTTTATTATTTTCATTTGAATTTGGCTTTTATTTTATTTTTGCGTTTAGTTTTTCTTTTTGTTTTTTCAAAATTGTAACGTTTGAACACGAGAAAAACCTTAAATTTGGGTTTTTGATAACAGAGGAAACATATTAGTGTGGTGACCATTGTGATGTAAGCAAAAAACAAAAACTTAAATGGTGTTGCCACACTTAAGTAAAACATAATATATAAATTGAAGTATGTTCCAGCAAACAAAAACGATTACAAGACAGATCAGCACAATCGTGGCGCTTTTTAGCTCCAGGCTTTTTAAAGGGGGAAAATTTGCTAATTCTCAAACATTCAAATCATTAACGTTTATGTTTATTTGACTTTGTTAACAATTTTACTGCCTAATCAAGTTCTGCAGACGATTTTTTGTATATAAGATTATTACACTGAATCCATTTTTTATTCACTCAATTCTGTAAAACAACACTTGCAACATTAAAACTTCATTCACTTCGCATGACAACCATTCCCCATGTTTTTTAAACGTTTGAGATTTGTTGTTTGATCTCTTCCCTAGAATTCTGAAACAACTTCTTTATAAATAAATTTCATACGGTTAGTAGTGATTTTTTTTTTCTGGAACATTTTGGCTTTGCTTTAAGTGTCATACCTATATATCCAGGATTTGTCAAAAGAATCATGAAAATCATTTTTGATATTATTTACCGGTTCCTTAATGATGCTTATGCGATGTTAACTCTGATCGAATCGGATCACATTTTATGCTGAGCTTATGACATCTCTCACTCGATAAAATTCATGGTAACATTCTGATGTCCGCAGCTGCCTCCAACATATTCTACGGCTTGTGTACCAACCGTCTGAGCAGATGCTATTAAAAAAGCCGCTGCTGACAGAGCGTTAAAGGCTAACAAAGCGGCCAGCCCGGAGCTGTCTAAAACCAGTCCAGAAGTTAGCGTCGACACATTACGGTCTTTGCTGCATAATATCCAGGCAACAGAGCCGGTGTCTTCACCCTTCTATCTCTCTGAATGTGAATAGAAACTGTGAGGGCATCACACTGCTCACTATGGTGAACAAAGCGTCAATAATCATAGAGAATAATCATAAGCGAGTGGCGTATTTCACTAGTTTTTGACCCTGCAATGGTTTGTAAAGAATGCCAGAGAAAATAGTTAACTTTGCAGAGTAATGTGTATAAAGCTCAAACAACGGTGCGCTGCTGGACAGTCTGCGCTCTCACTGGCAGCCTAGAAGACTTAGACAATGCTGACAACATCTGCCTGCTATCAAACTGAACCACATATGCAAGGCGGGAATGCAATCAGGCCTGCGGGACAACGTAAGCAAAACAAAAAGAATGTTTGTTAAGACAGAGACCCTTGCATAGGGCTAGACAGCATAGGCAACTCAACAGCAGATGTAAAAAGCAGGATTGCAAAAGCTATTACAGCCTTCAGTCGCCTGGACAATATCTGAAGAAACTGAGAATCTTTAACTCAAACATTATATTCGAGCTACACATTCTCTATAGGTCTTTACTGACCGATCATTCTGTAAGCTGCTATGTGTGTTCTGGCCTAACATCAGTAGTAACGCCGATATATGGGCCACAAGGACTTTTCTCAGTTGATAAGCTGCACCCGATTGTATTTTTAAACGCATTGAAAGGGATCAAAGCTCCGAACGGCAATTATATTAGAGAAGTTTTTTTTTAGTAGTAATACTCATAACCAGTTACCAGCTAATGTTATAAGATGATATGGCTGCAGACATATTTTCTTTCATTTTCAGATGGTCTGGTCTGTTATTGCGCCGAGTACCTTTTGGTACCACAGCACCTGGCACCTGGCGCCTAGTTTTAAGTTGTTTGTTAAAGACCTATGCTCCACCTAGGAGTGCAAGAAATACGATACATATGTACAATATTGTTACGTTTTTCACACTGAGCTTATATCCAATTAACTCTACTCACTGAGTTTACTTCACTTAAACTGACTGCTATCCGCATCGATAATCTTTTTATATGGCTGACTAAACAATACTTCGAAAGCTCTCGAACCTCTCGATATTTCAGGTAAATTTCATTTCTTTACATTTCTTTTTCTTCAGTTCTTATGCACCAATCTGATCGTAAACATCTTGTTTGTTGCAGTGCTTATTTTGTTGTTGTAGTTTTTTATTTGTTTCTTTATCTGCTTGCTTTGTTGTTGTAGTTTATTTATATGTGTAAACAAGCACAAAATTGTTTATGTGGCTTTTGTTTATTTTTTAGTAATGTAACAAACGACAGTGGTTCCCAAACTTGATATTCGTAATAATATGATCAGGTTATACATTCGATGTGTGCTGCGATTTCAGTCCATAGCAAAGTTGGCAAAAAAATGGTTTAAAAAAAATCCAACCCACCAGGTTTTATTAGGTTTTTGATGGGGGATTTTTTAGTTCGTTAGTTTCAACAATATTTTTTGTTTGTTAGTGCAATTATGTTGTTTTAGTATTTACAATGCAATTATGCACTTTTAGTGGGATCAAGGAAGCATTGCTGCTAAAACTCGGTAATCGGAGCAGACTGGAATTACCGCGTTTAAACAGTACATTTAAAGAAAAACTTTCGGAATATAATGACGGACATGATTAGATTATTCTTTTGCATTACTACGCCTGATCTCATGTCGCAAAAGTTACGCTCCCGCCGTATTCTCCAAACATTGCTCCTTTGGCGTAACACCGATTCACGTCTTTTGAAGTTATATAAAATCGGGTTCAAAGAGGATCGCCTCAAAAGACAAGGAGGTTTTCTGAGACGGGTTCGGAAATTGTCTCAGAGGTGGCAGCGATTTGTTGAACTTATATTTTGATGAATATGCTAATTCATTATCTTTTTTGAGTTTAAAAAACGGTCCGAGTCGCCGAAATCGTTTTATCGTAAACAAATTACGAAAACCTTTAAATAAAAAACACACATTTAATTGGGTTACCCAGCGGTTTACCAACCCTGGTCTATAGTGTTAACATTGACATTGTCAAACACGAATCTGCAATAGAGTGACCACTTCAAAAGAGTGTCAGGTAATGTTCGGGAGTAATCCTAACGAGCTTTTGCAACGCGTAGTAGCAACTGTAGGCGAATCCATCAATAATCACAACACACTAGAGGGATAAACGCAGTAGCGTACCATACAAAATGTACGAAACAAAACCAAGTAAAGTGGCGTCAATGCTTTGCAATTAAAAAACACAATTTTGACAACGTGTTTAAAACGTGAAGTTGATTGCAAAACATTTGCTTTACATTTGTCATTTGCTGAAAACTAATGACACTTTTAGCTACTTTTAGACCATTTTAGCAATTTTTGAATTAGTGAATTAACAAATTATAAGCTAATATTACTGCTTATGACAGAGCGTTGACGTTCTTAATAGAGTAACAGACAATTCACACTATGACTTTAAAGGCTTGCCTTTTTTTCTATTCTGTTTTAAATCTGCTTCTAAAACCCTTTTGCATTTATACCATGATTGTAAAATCATGAATTTTTTTTTTTTTGTGGATCTGATTTTTTAACTATAATTGCTTAATTTTACAAAAACGCGAATAAACGTGAAGTAGAATACACAAAAAGTCATGAAAAACAGAAATCGTGCCTTTTTTTCTACACCTCTTTCTTCCCTACTCCTCTCGCCAACAAACACGAAAGACATGCCTGACAAACATGTTTCTAAAATCATGGTGTGAATCGCGTGTAACTCATTGTAAAGTCCAAGCTAAGTTGTTGACAACATTATGTCTAATGCATTGATTTAAGTTGTGATCCGTAAAAAAGACTATGATACGCTTATTTGCTTTTTGTTTTATTTCAATCATTCACGACATTATCAAAAGATATTAAAAAAAAAAAACAAATTAATTTTGTATAAACATTAGAAAGGATTTAAAAGTATTTGTTTAGAAATGAAATGTGTTTATAATAATGCCTACCCTCACAGTATTTGCAACATTTTGCTGGTGGTTCATCTGAATCAGCAATGACCGGCATGGTAGCCCCGCGAAGGCCCACACGCAGCAAATGTTGAAAATGTTTTTCGTTAAAATTTTAAAAACATCAGCAGCATAACACAGACACACACATGAAACGTTGCAATACGATTTGAAAAAGCAAAAAACTTTAATTTTCTTTTTTTTAATTAAGTTTTTTTTATAAAATTTTTAATTTGTTTTTAACAAAAAATATTTTAAAAATTTCATGAATTTTTTTCTTTTTTTTTTTCTATTATTTTCTAAGATTTCTTTAAGAAACTTGCTCTTGGTATTCTGGTTATTTTTCTGGTTTTTCTTTGAATTTCTTGAGTGGAATGTTGTGTTTGTTTAACAAAAAAATTTCCTTCGCATTTAAGTTTGCATTTTTGATTTTGATTTGTGAAATTAAAGTGAATTCAAATTGAACAAAACTAACAATTTCTTGAAAAACATTTTGTTTTTTATTTAAAATTATACATTTTAACAACATTTAATTTTGATTTTAGTATTTAAACAAAAATTTGAATTTTAAATAATTTTTTCTTTTTTTTTTCTTAATTTATGGAAATTTTCAAAATGGTATGTTAAATTGATTATTTTTCTTCTTCTAAATTTTTTTTTAAGAATTTCTATTTATTTTTCTTTTAGGTTTCATTACTTTATTTTATTTTATTTAATTTTATTTAATTTTTTTATTTAAAAAAAAAATTGTGGTTTTATTTAAAACTTTCGTTGTTATTTTATAACTTTCAAAATGATTTTGTATTTTTTCTAAATAATTTTTTCTAATTTTATTCTATTTTTTTATTTTTTTTTTTATTTCAGGGTGTGTATATTGCGCGCTTTACAAAATTCAATACGTTTTAATGTGAAACCTCCGCAGAGACCACTGACATAATTCTTTTTTCCCCGTTTCGAAATGAAAAATCTCACACAACATTTACGAAAAATGAAAAAATAATTTTTCAGAAACATTTCTTTTCTCAAAATTTCTCTTATACACTCGAAACTGTAAAAGAAAAATTAATTTTCTTCAAAAATCTTCACCTAGAAAATCAATTTTAAGAGAAAAACTCTTTTCGTTTCAAAAAAAATAAAAATAAAAAATCAAACAAAACAAGCAAAGTGTGTGCTGTTTTCAAAATTTTTCTGAATGAATTTTCCTTCATTTTCAAAACTTTTCTTCAGTACTCTTCGTTTTCAAATTTACTCAAGAAAATTCATTTTCTTTTTTTTCCGACTGCTCTCCCTAAAATTCATGTGTGTGAGAGCGTTTCTCGGTTTTTTTTTTTTAATTTCGAAATTTTCGAACATCTTCTATTATATAAAAACAAATTCTTTTGCTTGATCTTTTAGCGGAATACCAACAACAACAACAGCAACAGTAGGAAAAAAACAACAGCAGCAGCATAATAATAAACAAGTTGTTGTTTTTCCCTTTTTTAATAAAGTGAAAATGATGAAAAACGATTTTGAATACCGATAAATCGAGAGGAAAAGTGGAAACGAAAAAAAGTCAAGTTAAACGATAAAAAAAATCAAAAAAAATCGCTGTCAAAGTGTTTTTTAAGAGGACAGGGAGAATAGGTAAAAAAATTATAAACGGTCAAGCTCGGCTAAGTGATACTCTACAAGTAGAGTAGTCCAACTATACTGCATAGTGTTAATTGTGGGTTAAAACCTTAACGTCCAGTTGTTTACCCAACTTTATTTGTCATTTATTTGTTTCAGTGTTTGGCATATTTTTTTGGCAAAGAGCAACACAATTGAGCAGCGCGTTCATATTGTTGAAACCTTTTACGAAAATAGGCGCCCAAAACAAAATGCATTCGGTACATTTCGTGATTTTTTTGTGGTCCACAATCGGGAGAATTGTGTGCAAACTTTCAGCAAACTGGGTCTGTAGGAAATGTGGAAACACCTGGGCTGGCGGCGACATTGGGCCGTACTTCATTGAATATGCTATCACGAGATAACAACAGACTTCTTGTGGCAATAAATTGAAGATATAGACCTGGACGATATGTAATTCCAACAGGATGGTGCCACTTGTCACACAGCCAACGAAACACTGGCTCATTTGCGCGAAAAATTCAATGGCCATGTTATCTCATTTCGTGTCGATGTTAATTGGCCGCCACGATCAAGTGATTTGACACCATTTCTTTCTTGGTGGATATTTAAAAGAAAAAGTGTTCGTCAATAAGCCAAGAATAATTCAAGAGCTAAAGGATGAGATAGATAATTCAACACATTAACTACATTGGACCTTCATTATGTCTCAGAGTCATTGAAAATATGAACCGACGTATAGAAGTATGCCATCGAAGCCGTAGCGAGCATTTGACCGATATTTTGTTTCACATAACTGTCATAAATCCCTTTATCATAATAAAAAATATTAAGATAATTCTCTGGAAACTGTATTTTATTTACAATTAACGACGTGCGTTTTGGTGGAACCACCCTTTATAGCGACCTAGCCTTTTACTGTAATAACAGTACCTATATTCGGGCGAAATGGCAGACAGTCAAGCATTCTTGGAAATAAAACGTCTAAAGAGAGCGTTATAACTGTAAATATTTAAATGTTTTGTAAGTGGAAAAGGATATGAACCTCATTCCATTTGGAGTTTTGGGAAAAGTAAATAAAAAGTGAGTGAACATATCGGTGGAGTTACACTACCAACTACAAGGTTATGAGATTCCACTGGTCTGTACACTACAGCACAAATGCCAGGAAATTAGTGAGATTATAATCTGTTCGGTCTTGGCGTAGGCATTTTTTAATGCATATTTCTAAGTTGTAAGTAGTTTTACCAATTTGTGCAGGCAGCTGGAAGCTTCGAATATGGAGCTCGATTATTGGTCACATGCTACGCAAACCAGCAGGTAAACTTCCCAAAGAGGCGTTGGATTAGAATCCGCAAGGTAGCAGACAAGAAATGGGAAAATTGACGATTCTGGCAAAATCTCTAAGTAGGAGCCTAACCAGAACAACTTGTCGCTTCTGTACGAGAGGCACAGTTTATGAAGAAGTATTTAATTCGTGGTTAACAGATCTGATCTAACCTCCTTGCCTACTTACTTACTTTTATAGACAATTTAAGGTATAAATTTGTGTGGCAGCCAAGGTCAATTACAAACCAGTCTTTATCTAAATCGGTAGAGTGATAAAACAATATGCTCAGCCTCTGCTGGGTCTCGAGTAACGTTTGGGAACAAAGATAAGAAGAGAACAAATTTGTAAGGCGCCTTCCAAAAGTACCTATTGTACTCGAAATCAAAGACCGATTCTAATCCAAAACAATATTGTTCCTATTAAGGACAATTACAAACCGGTCTTTATCTAAATCGGCAGAGTGATAAAACAATATGCTCAGCCTCTGCTGGCTCTCGAGTAATGTTTGGGAACAATGATAAGAAGAGAACAAATTTGAAAGGTGCTTTTCAAAAGTACCTATTGTACTCGAAATCAAAGACCGATTCTAAGCCAATATTGTTCCTCTTAACCTTAATGGTAATTCCGTTTGCCTCAATTGAAAGTCGAAAGGTACTTCACAGTCGACAGATATTACTGCATAAACGACGTATACTTCCCATTACTTTATTATTAATTCCCATAACATTCCATGAAGGAACATGGGTCAATGAGCTGCACCCGATTCTATTTTTAAACTTATTGAAAGGGACCTACAGTTTAACGCCGGCTCCGAACGGCAAATGCATTTAGAGAAGTTTTCAATAGTAAAGGGTCCGCCAAATAATTTTTTTTTTTTTTTTTTTTTTGAAAATGCTATTAAAAAAACTACTGAATATTTTCTCAAAATTCTTTTTTTATTTGAAAGTACAATTCTTCCGGTTAATAATGGAAAATAATTTCATTCAAATGGCTGCCTCGGCTGGCCATGCAGTAGCCTATACGACCCGGTCTAATTTTTAAGCACATTATCGATTGTGTGCAGCTGTATTTCACCAAAGGCTTCACGAATATTGTCCTTTAAAGCGTCAATTGTCTCTGGCTTGTTGGCGTAACACTTATCTTTGAAGGCACCCCGCAGCTCCGAGGTGGCCAAACGACATCAGCTCTGCGGCTGATAATGCGATCTTCAAAAACAGGGCGCAAAACATCGAGTGTAGCTTCGGCTGTGTGGCACGTAGCGCTGTCCTGTTGAAACCAAATGTTGCTAATATCCTCCTCTTCAATTTTTGTGTACAAAAATTCGTTCAACATGGCCCGATAACGATCGCCATTGACTGTAACGGCCACTCCTTGCTCATTTTCGAATTATGCCTCTGGACCAAAATCCGCACCAAACAGTGACTCGTCTTGGGTGTATCGGCTGTTCAATGTATGCGTGCGGGTTTTCTGTGCCCCAAATGCGACAATTTTGCTTGTTTACATACGGAGCTGACGGTGCTTCTCGTCTTCCAAAATCCGTACGCAATTTTCGCACACATTCTGGAACATTACCATGATTTTCAAAGTAATGTCGCAATATTTCCCAGCGTTGTTCAAGCGTATACACAACCATATTCGTTCAGCGAAAGGATAAAAGTAATTATCTGTCAAATCAGACATGAGCTAAGTGTTACCATTCACGAAATAAGCACTAGTTGAAAAAAAAAACGTTAGTTGGCGGACCCGATAGTTATACTTATAACCAGTTACTAGCTAATGTTATGAGGTGATACCACTTTTTTTCTTTTAAGATGGTCTGGCCTGGTATTGAATCGACACGACCTTCTGGTTGGTAGGCGGGTGTCTTACCTACCATACCACAGCGGCACACATTACATTACATATTTTAATATAAAGTATAAAAAGGTTGCAAATAAAGTACTTTTGAATTATTAAAAATTTAATATTTTTAGCAATAATCTTAGATATGCTTTTTGTGAGACACATCTTATCTGTTCTATTAAATTTAATATCTTTACCTTTTAGAAGTCGAACATAAACGCGTCATTATGACTCACCTGAAATTAGAAAAAGAAAAGGACATTAATGAATGTCATAAAATGAAGTAAATAAAGACATCAAGAAATTAGATTATAAATGTGAATATAAAAAATTTAAAACGACCATTAAAAGATGAATTAATTTTAGAAGGCTGGTAAGTGTAGCAATTACTTTAAAAAAGACAACATTTTGTAAAATTATGAAGGAATACGATAAGTCTAGTCAGAGTAGAACAAATTCTTATAAAAAAAAAACTCCAAGAGAGCGAAAAGAATGCCAATGGCTAAACCCGACTCGGGTGCTGCAAAAAAAGGGAGTAAAACGATAAAGAATTGCAAAAATATTTGACGGAATTGACGAGAATCACCATTAGAGGTTGGAATACCGGTCGACTGGATTTCAGATGGTTACTCAATTTTTTGAGATGCTCTATTTTGATGGACATTTTGTGAATCTCACAGCCTAAGTTTGGACCACACCTTGCAAGTCTGACAACAAACACCAGGAACTTAGGTTCTTGCCCATTGACGGAATGCAGTCCCACTACAATAAAAACCGTCAATACTGCAACAGAGCTTTGGATTGTACTCAACCGAGCAAGGAAGTGATGGGCAGAATTGTAATTTCTATGGTAGTAGAATTATACAGTATAGGGTGTTAAAATTTCCATACACTATGTCCATCATGTTCTACCAGCAAGTAATTATAGTTTAGTAGTGATATATCATGCGTACGATATTAAAGATCGAAAAAGCAGAAAAATTTCGAGACAATGTTTGTTATAAGTTGAGTCTATAAAATATGACTTTTGCCTCAACAAATTTTTCCCTATCCATCGCAATATTCTTGACTTCACCACACGTTCTTTGCATTTTGCCAACTTCATTTTCGATTTGCCTTCCTCATATATGCTTCCATAGCATATTCAATCCAATTCCACTTTCGCTTTTGAATCCCTTTAAATATTAAAATTTGCTGTTTTTGATTTGAAATAGTTTGTGGCCAAAAAATCCTTAATATTCTGCGCAAGCACCTGTTCACAAAATCTTGAAGAGATTGTTATGATTCGCAACCATATACAACAGTGACGATTTCACTTTGGAATTCAATATGTTGATCTTTACACGTCTCGAAATTGATAATGACTTTCAAAGTTTACTGAGCTATCCAAACGATTGAGTGGCTTTTGCTGTTCAGCAAGAGATATCTGCGTTAGATCACCCAGTATTCGCTGTGCAAGCACCAAGATAGCAGAAAGTATTTTTTTCCCCAAAGTCTCGTTATCGAGCCGAAAAGGATTTGTATATCCAGAACAGATCCTCATCACCTTTGTTTTACTGACATTAATTTTCAGTCCGGTCTTTTGCTGACATTTCTGACAACCTCTGTAATTTAAAAGACATACATAAGTATGTATCAGAGAAGCTGTGTGTGAAAGAAGATCATCCAGTAGTTTCTGAAGTCCACACAAAACTCTGCGTTTTTCCACCATTTCAAGACCACAACAATATCAAGCATGATATTGAAGAGCATTGCTGCCAAAACAAACCATTAGCGGACCCATGTGTCAATTTTGATTCTTTAGGAGACTGACCCATCATGTAAAATACGAATACTGGACTCCGTATATAGACTTTTTACATTCAAGTGCTTTACAGAAAATGCTATGTGCAAGAGAGTAGAAAAGATTCTCAAAATCAGTAACTACTAGATATAGAGCGGGATTTCAAAATTTAATAGATTGTTTATTATCAATGAATCTATATCAGTGGTTTTCGTTCATATTACCCAGCTAATAAAGCTATTCGTCTATTTATTAATTTTTTTTTTCTTCGTAAATATTACAACCAAGATGGCTAAATTGAAGAAAATATTTCTATCAAAAATCGTCTAAAAAGGTACTTCAACCAACTGTAGCGCTAATCTTTACTACATTATCTGTTAATTTAAATATCGTACTGTGTTTACTGACATTGCTTTTATAATTCTTGGAAAGCTATTTTTGTATTTTTCAATCCTTGTAATTAAATAACGACATTAACAAATGTTGTATGTTTGTTGGTTTGTTTGTTTGTGCCATATGAACAGCTAAACGGCTGAACCGATTTTCTTGAAATCTATATAACTATTAGGGAGATCGGACTGTTATTATTTGACCGGTTTTAACCGGTTTTTTTTTGTTTTGTCGAATACGGTTTTTTCAAAATCGAATCGAATCAGATAGTGTGGCCTGGATCCAACCAACGACTTCTTAGTTGGAAGGTGGGTTCTTAAGTAACATACCACATTGACACACATACTATTAAATACGTGGTGCATAAATTTACATACGGTGCTGCTCGAAATCTAAACAAATTTTCTTGTCGAGGCAATTAAGAACTCGTATATTACTAATAGATTTATTCAAAGCAAAACATTTAATATTTGTTATCTTAGGTTCTTAAATTATAACTATAATAACAAACCTTTAATTCCATTCTCTACCAAGTAATACAACGAAAACGAAATTAGCTCCTTGAGTAGCTATTCGAAACTTAAGCATTTTTCATTACTTTGTATAATAAACTTTTCTTTATGGTCTCAGCACACCATTTTGGCATGGTTTTTACGATATTTGTTAGAATTATTGTTAGTATTGATTGCCACTTCAATTTTAAGCTCTCCATCAGCTTCTGCTTATTTTTAAAACGACGTAGTCCAGCTCTGCACTTCAAGAATTAGGAACAATTTTATTTAAATAAAAGAACCGGTTAACCAGTTATTTGAATTATTATTAACCGAAAACCGGTATTTAAACAATGCTACTTTTCGAATTATTCGAAAACCGGTTTTTGAAAAAGTCGAATAATTGATCACCCTAATATCTATAGACTATGGGCCCATGCAAAGCAATTATTTATTTTTGTATATCTTCAAAATGGTAACAGAGTCTTTAAATTTGGCCTAAATATAAATCAGCAGTCGTGGTACCTAATATACGAAGTAAATATTGATTTTACTATACAATAAGAACGGCTACAGCTAAGGTTTCAGAATTTGGTCTGTTTAAATTCATATTCAATACAAATTATCAATCAAAAACTGGGAGGAATTGAATAAGTGGGCGTGGTACCTCCCATACAAACTAAATACTGCTATCTTCAAACCAAAACTTGTGAATTTGGTCTGACTGACTTTAAAGTCAATACAACTCATCAGTCAAAAAGTGAGCGGAATTGGACAAGTGGTCGCGATACCTCCTATACAAAGTAAATATTGTTTTTAGTATGTCTTAAGAAGGGTTAAAGCTTATGTGTTAGAATTTGGTCCGATTGACTACACGGTTAATGCAAATTATTGATTAAAAACTTAGCAGAAATGGACAAGTGAGTGTGGCACCTTCCATACAAACTAAGTACTGATTTATGTATATCTTGAGAGCGGTTAAAACAAAAGCTTCTAAATTTAGTCTGAATGACTTTAAAGTCCTTACAAATCATCAGTCAAAAAGTGGGCGTATTACCTCCCATACAAAGTAGATATTGATTTTTGTATATATTTGGAACGTTAATAGTAGAAGTTTCTAAATTAGGTTCTAACAAAGTCGCTAACACTATACACCATCAGCCAGTAACTGGGCGAATTGGTTAAGAGGGTGTGGCGCCTACCATACTAAATATTGAATTTTGTATATATGGAGAACGGCAGCAATCAAATTAGCATTATCTATACTCATTAGCATAAAAGCTATCTAAATATGTATATACAAAAATGAATGTGTATTTGTTTAAAGACTGTATACACCTAAACGACAGATTCTACAGTGTATTTCTGGAAGGAACTATAGGCTGTCTTAAATGTTTGGATTCGAACCGGAAGAGGGCAGAAGCTCGAAAAAGCTAAAAAAATTTAACTTAAATAACACTTAGGATGTTAAGATGATGGTAGCGACGTATGTCTGGTATTAGCTAGTTTTTCATAAATATAATTCATACGTGTTGTTTTTATCATGTCAAATGGCACCCATAATTACAACAACAAAACATGTGTGTGAGACTAAAATTTCATTCTGTAGCTCGTAAACTTTCAACAGAATATGAATACGGCGGATTTTTTATCTTTAACATTTTTTTAATACTACACTGAGAAGTGTCGATAACAAACTACATTGATTTGTGGATGTTATTAATACCTATTTCTTTACAGCAATTTAATTTCACTGTGTACTCTCATTTGAAGTGTTTCTCTTTGTGATCACCACTGGTTTATATGGTCAATGCATAATGTATTCGGTAGAGAGCCAGCAAAATGTTTTCTTAGTGTTTGGCCTTAGATTTATCGAAAGTTTTTTGGTTCTGATAGGAGTCAACACTGTTGGTCATGCCTCTTCTTCACCTGGTATTTTTATTATAATGCCCTCCTTCATTTCTTCTGAAATAATTCCGGATTCACGTATTTCTACAACGATTGGGAGGATAACTTCAGTTTTTGAGTTTAGCCTTCTGAGAAATCCGGATGTGGTCTGTTAAGATTAAATTCCTTGTAGAAGAAGAGTCTTTAGCAAATGCTCACAACCATTCTGACAATATTTCCTTACCTGACTGACACAAACGAGACGCCTAGAGTGACATTTTAATTTTTTTTTTTTCATTTTTCATTAAGTCATTGACAAAAATTCCTTTCCTATGAATCGTTGACAACAACAGTTTATAAATAGAATTAATATTTTTTTTCTATTTTTGTTTTTGTTTTTAAATTAAATGTCATTTCTCTGTAAATTTGAATAGTTTCCGATTGACGTATTTTGTTCTTAAATAATAGAGGCTTTAAAAGCAGCAGAAATGTATTTCGTTTTTATATAAAAAATTTCTCTACAGTTTTAATGATTATCGTTAACATGGTTTCTTTTGTTTTTTTTTTTTTGTTTCATTTTTGTTTTACCAAAAATTGACAATAAATTTGGTATGAAAAATCATTTCAAGCTTAGAAATGTAATAGAAATTAAAAACAAAATATTTTTATAGCATTTGACGTTGTTACACTATGTACTAGTAAATGCTACTGCCCACTTGCCAGACAACAATGACTTTTTCATCTTTTGAATGGGCGTTGTTGGTATGATTGGTTTGGGCAAGTGTTGGCTACCCTTCATAAGAAATATTAAGATAATTTTCTTCTTTAATTATTGTAAAATTATTATATTGTTTCTCATTTACAAAAATAATCCCAAGAACTATAATAGCACTCAAGCATATAATTTCGACAATTTGATGGTTTTACTCCCTAATAAAAGGGAAAGTAAACAAGATAAGATTTTGCATTTTTTTGGCAGCACTATAATTGCGCTTCTTTACTAATGTCGTTTTCTTTTCTAAAAAGAAAAGGTTAGTGGTAACAGCGACCCAGGTTCGAGCCCCAGCAGAAGAAATGTCAAAAAAATATAATTATGATTCTGAGTGTTTAATAAAGAGACTTCAACTTTCTCTCCAGGCAGCTCCATCTAAGAAATAAGTAGCCCCCTTGACTTTCCAGCTTACCTCTGGCGATGATGACCAACGTCAGACGAATGGTCAGGAAAAACGCCACCAACTGGGAAAAAATTACAATGCTAAAATAAATATAATCACCAATTAGCAGGGATATTCACCACTACACAATCATATGGAGGGGGCTGCAGTGTTTTGATCATCTGCTTAGCCTGAAAAATCAACTTGTTTAATGAAACAGAAACAAAGCAATGGAGTCTTTGTGGAAAGCTAATATGCTTCCTAGAGGAATGACGGAGAAAAAAATTTGTATATTACTTTTAATATATCGTCATATGAAATCCACAAAGCTCTAAGTTATATCGGGTCCGCCATCTAACGTTTTTTTTTTCAACTAGTGCTTATTTCGTGAATGGTAACATTTAGCTCATGTCTGATTTGACAGATAATTAGTTTTATCCTTCCGCTGAACAAATATGGTTGTGTATACGCTTCTCTAAGTGGGTCTGCGATCGACTTACAGAAGATGCCGATTTTCCCCAAAAAAAAAAAAAAAATGATCTTTTCAGATGAAGCTCATTTTGATCTTGGCGGGTATGTAAACAAGCAAAATTGTCGCATTTGGGGCACAGAAAACCCGCACGCATACATTGAAAAGCCGATACACCCAAGACGAGTCACTGTTTGGCGCAAGGAGTGGCCGTTACAGTCAATGGCGATCGTTATCGGGCCATGTTGAACGAATTTTTGTACACAAAAATTGAAGAGGAGGATATTAGCAACATTTGGTTTCAACAGAACGGCGCCTCGTGCCACACAGCCGAAGCTACACTCGACGTTTTGCGCCCTGTTTTAAAAAAAAAAAAAAAAATTATTTGGCGGAAGCAAAAAACCTTCTTAAATTTAAAAAGAAAATTTTTAATTCAGCTTAGAATATTGTTGACAAGACCATTGTTCACTAAATAGGTGCACCATAATCAATCAAAAAGCCGATTTTGGATTATCGTAAGTTGGAGCTTTTTGCATTTTATAAGACGATATGTCTGCTAACGATATTGAATTGTGGAATAAAACTTTTTCTATTAACAACGAAGAAATTTTTGCATTTTTAGAGCATATCTACGGATTTTTAATACATATTTTATGTCTATGCGCATATACTTTTTTAAGAGCATATTTCCGATTTTCCTGGTAATGATACTTTAGCCTTTAGGCCGTAATAATTGGAAATAATTATAAAGAATTATATTTATATTTCTATTTAGCAGACGCATCCAGATTAATAGCTGTACTATCCGGGTATTGACCGATTGATCATGGCACCCGGATCTTCTTAGGCGCTGCCACGATGTCTTCGGCAACTGGTTTACGTTCGGTCAACAGATACCTTAATCCGATGAACTGGATGGAGCATATTGTGTGTGGACACTACTTGATGCTATGCCACGTGAACCATACAAGCACTGGACAAAAAACCTTGACAATACCGTGACAGAACATTCAAGCTCCTAAGTATACTAGGCGCTTGACAACGTTATGCTCTAAACGTGCTGACTTGGTCTATGTTGTAAAATCTGTAGATAATAATTAATGTTGAATTGAAGCAGCAGAATATGAAATTTAAAAAAAGAAATACTCCTAATGACCACACTATTCTACTATCACGATAAACACCACCCGCCCCACCACCTACCACCACTGACTGAGTCAATGCAATTATTTTTAGGTTTTCAATTGATTTTAAAATACCCGTACGTACTAATGAACAAGAAAGAACGTTTTTGTTTTATTGACAACTACAGCAGTGCAGTATTTTTACCTGTTTTTATGGTTATTTTTACGATGCGAAATTTAAATTAAACAATTTCACAAATAGTTTTAATAGAAAAGAAAAAAAAATAAATATTTAAATATAGAAAAAATAAAAGAAAAACAAAATATTTGTGAAATTATTTATTTAATTACAAGTATATCAGAACGAATAAATGTTTTCTTTTTAATTTAAACGTAAAAATGAATTTAAATTTATCGAATTGTTTTAACATTTAATGACAAAAATAAGCAGAGAAGATCCATCATTAAAATTCTATTTAAAAACTAAAAAAAAAAAAATCTAACCACCTGCATCAAATCGATTACATCAACTCGTATTGATTTATAATTAAAACTTAAGACAACAAAAAATGTCACTGGTTTCACATAAAAAGGCGTTTTTTGTTAAGCATACAATTACATTTTTAGAAGAAAAAAAAAAGTAGACAAAGACAAAAAGACAACAACTAAAGAAACAGAAAACATGTGATTTGCTTTAGAATTTTTTTTTTTTTTTTTTGGCTCTTAATTCTATGAAATAATTATCCTTTTGTTCACAATCAATTAAACAAACATTAGGCGCCGCGGTATGGTAAAACGAGCATTTTGTAACCTGCTTAACCAAACTAATTTTAGCAAATTTGTAAGGGCAGGTCAGCTTTATTCTATTGTTAAATGCAATGTGTTAAATATATACAGTTATGACATGCAATAAGGCAGAGTTGTATTTAAAAGTATGTTACTTATTTTGACATACCATATACAGTGGCTACAAGCCAAACTCGGACACAATAAAAAACTGCTTTTATTGTTAAAAGTCAAACTAATAAGAAATAGTTATGGAAATCTTTTGTTTGATTTTTTATTATATATATACAGTTAAGGAAAAAACTCTTCATACACCCCACTATTTTGTGTTTTTAAGATATTCGTAAGGCAAATTAATAAAGCGTTTGCATTAATATTTAAAGTACCCAAAACAAAGTTTATTTACAAAACAAAAAGCTTATTCAAAAGCATAACAATAACAGAAATAACAAAAACAATAAAAATTCATGAGAAAAAAGTCTACATACAGTTTTAAAAATCGAATACAATATTTAATTTCTTTTAAATAAATAAACAAAAAACAATATATTTTTAATATTTGTAGGACCACCTTGGGCTTCAATAACCGCCTAAAGACGACGCGGCATAGACATCACCAAATTCTCCGTAATACTGGACGCAATTTCCAACCATGCGCGAGTTAGGGCAGTTTTCAGGGTTTCACGATTTCTGATATCACGTTTGCGCATAGATTTTTCCAAAACGTCCCAAATATACTCAATTGGATTGAGGTCTGGTGACTGGGGAGGTGTATTGAGCTGCCTGGATGCATGAGGAAGGAGCCAGTCTCGAACAATATGCGCAGTATGCTTGGGATCGTAATTTTATTGGAAAACCCATTGGTTTCCCAGGCCCAAGCATTAAATAGATGGCTTCAGATTTTGTTCCAATATTGTTTTATACTTATATCTGTCCATAACGCCTTCAATAAAGACCAATCGACCAACTCTAGATGCCGCCATAGCTCCCCACACCATAACACTGCCTCCACCATGTTTCACAGTAGGTATAATATTTTTGGGATCGCTAAACCTTGTATCGACCGTCATTCCCGAAAATATTATACTTACTTTCATCGGTAATATAACTTTTTTCCAAAACTCTAATCCTTTCTGTAAATGTGCCTTAGCAAAGTCCAGGCAAAGTTGACGATCCTTGGCTGAAATAAATGGCTTTTTGCGTGCTGTTCTACTTTTAAAGCCGCTATCATACAAAACGTTTATTACTGTTCTTGGTGAAACAGTAATATTCGAACATCTTGTAAGGTGTTTGGCTAATTTTGGGGCACTTAATTTTTGATCTTTTTGTACTACTTTAAGGACACTACTAACGTCGCGTCTTGAAAGCTTCTTCGGTCTTCCAGAACGTGGCTTGTTTTCGGTACTGTTGGTGTTTTGATAATTTTTTACAATAGTTTACACTGTAGAGCAACTTAATTTTACTATTTTAGCAATTTCTCCGTAAGATTTGTTTTCTTTTCGAAGGTTAACCACCAAATTTCGAACTGATTGTTGTATTTCTCTTCTATTTACCATTTTTAAAGTATACACGTGTTTTACAAATCACTTTCACAATTTAATTGATTGTAATGTTTGAAAAATAAAGCAAATCAAGAAAACTAACGCCTTTTTCACCTTTATCTTCTTCATTTTAAGAGTTGCCAATGCTGTATGTAGACTTTTTTCCCACGGATTATTGTGTTTATCGCCAATAGTTTATAAATTATCAATATATTCAAACTTTTTTTCTTCAAACATTCTTAAATATTGATGTCGTAAACATTGACATCAAAATTATGTATATCATCACTAGTCCTCTAGAAATTCAAAATAGTAGAGTTTTTTCCTTAACTCTCTATACTAGCAGACCCGGGCAAGCGCTGTTTTGCCTTTGAATTTTATTTTCACTGCAAGTCTGGTTTGCATGCAAACTCATGGCTGATTGATATTTGCGCAACATAAGCCAGGTGCTTCCTTTTTATATTTAAATGCTTTGCAATGGACAAATAATGGATCCATGCTACCGATATTAATACTGGGATGTACTACATTATAATCAATTGTCGGATCATAATTAAATGCAAGACGCATAAAAGAAATGCGATTGGTATTGTGTATCGCTGCTCTGGAGGCTCTACTCGCAGCACGTCGTTGTTCGATGCGTATTTCGCGATTTTCTTGTAAATAATTTTGGTATAAAACTAACATTCGATTCCTGGCTAGTTCGTTGTCTTCTGCTCGCTCCTCTTGTGTCTGCTGTGAGCGCAGCACTCTCATATAATTTGTGTGTCGTGTACCAATATTTGCACGTAAGCGTGGCATTTTGTTCTGCAATATACGTTTCTTATGATATTATTTTTTTTTTTTTTTGTTATTGTTGGGGTAGAAAGGCTGCCCTTTATTGTCTTACCTGTTGCTTATTTACTTTTTTCAATAGCTTTCAATAATACAATTAATTTACTTTCACTAACACCTTGGGTTAATTTATTAAAATGTATGTAATATTTAATTTAAATAAATTAATCTTCAATTTAATAAGTCCTTTTTTTCGTTTGACACCCACAAACTTTTCACGAAAAGAGGTCATATATGAGTCGGTGTCGGGATACTTAACGCCGCCACACGCCGACAAGCTGCTAACGCCTTCAGCAAAGCATAAAATAGGCTTATTGCACAAATAAGAGTTTAAAAAAGAGTGATAGATATTTATTTACTTTTTTTAATATATTTTCTCACAAAAAAAATTTAGGTTTCAGTCGGTATCAGGCTAGTTAACGCAACTGCACGCTGATTAACGAACCAACGCCTTTAACGAAACACAGCATAGTGCAGTAGTTCTTGAGTTATGGTGCAAAAACACAAAAAAAAAACAAAAAAAAATATTGCGCCATTTGTCGGACGAACTTCAAACTACACAGAAACACTCCTCACGCCCCATAGAGCATGTATATAAAGTTTGGTTACGGTGCAAAAACATAAACTAAATATTGCGCCATCTGTCAGACGAACTTCAAACTACACAGAAACACTCCTCACGACATATAGAGCATGTATATAAAGTTTGGCCGAAATCGGTGCAGTAGTTCTTGAGTTACGGTGCAAAAACACAAAAAAAAAAACAAAAAAAATTGCGCCATTTGTCGGACGAACTTCAAACTACACAGAAACACTCCTCACGCACCATAGAGCATGTATATAAAGTTTGGTCGAAATCGGTGCAGTAGTTCTTGAGTTACGGTGCAAAAACATAAACTAAATATTGCGCCATCTGTTGAACGAACTTCAAACTACACAGAAACACTCCTCATGTCACATAGAGCATGTATATAAAGTTTGGCCGAAATCGGTGCAGTAGTTCTTGAGTTACGGTGCAAAAACACAAAAAAAAACACAAAAAATTGCGCCATTTGTCGGAAGACTTCAAAGTTACGGTGCAAAAACATAAACTAAATATTGCGCCAACAAACATTTTGATATTTTGATCCATAATAGTGCAAAGATCCTGAACCTTTTCTTTTTTATATAAGACCAGCACCCAGGGGATGGCCCCTACTAATGCAGTGCATTGTGCTGGTTCTAGGAAAATAGGTTATTGGAAGGAGGACAGAGGGAGTAGTGTTTATAGACGTTAGATTTAAATTTACTTATGTCGTAAGTGGCCACAGCCGAACAGTGCGTCCAGAGAAAGAATTCTCACTATAATGCGTTGTGCGATTTACTGGACAATCAATTGATTTTTAATAATTAATTCCTTAATTTCGTTAGAACACATTCCGTTATAGTACCGATAAAACAATGAAACACGCGCCACATTGCGACGGTGCTACAATGAATCGATAAAGTTGTCTACCCTACCGTCATTGATGAGAAGCTCCAAAATAGACTTTGGAACCCGGGCCCATAAATGAGAGTTATATTCCATTTTGGGTCGGATATAGGTCTTGTAAATATTAAGGAGATCAGATGGAGTGAAGTAATTCTTACACCGTCTTCAAAAGCCGAGGCACTTGAATGCTTCTTTCGACAATCGAAACATGTGCACGTTCCAACGAATGTCACAGTGATTTCTCATGCCCAGAACATCAAGAGTATCTGATTCCTCAATATCCACATTACCCATTGACACAGATGACAGCACACCACCACGTCTGTGTGTTAAAAAAAAGCATTGAGTCTTACGTGCATTATGCAGAAAACGAGCCCCAGACACGCACTGAACCATTCCCATGCTTTACTATCGGTTTCAAGTTATTCAAACGTAGTTCCTGATTTTGTCCCCTCCATACTATTGGTTTACTATTCGATCCAAATACGTTAAGCAAGTTTCTTTTTGTTGATGGGCTTGCTTCTTACCAAAGTCACTTTCAACAATAACAACAAATTTTGGAGCACTTAAGATTAGGGATTTGCTTTTACTTTTCTTGCAAAAAATTTTCTTCTGTCTTAGAAAATATTTTGTTATAGGCATGTTTTGGTCTACATTGCACCGTTTTGTTCACTTTGTAACGTTTTATTACGTCGTGTACTGACTTCTGTAATAAGCTTTCTTACTTCGATACTAGTTTGTCCCCGTTATCTAGCCAACTTCTTGATTTTAGCTCTGTTTATTCTGTACAATTTTCGAAAACTGAACTAAAGGGTTTTCCCCTAAATATGTAAATTATATCAGTGAAGTTGGCCGCATTGAAATTACAGAGCTGCAGTTATTAACCCGTAAAAGTTACTGTTCGAGTTTGGCTTGTGCAAGTCATTTGGACTTTCAAAGCTTACAATTTTGAAATTTCCGAGTTGGTTTTTCCTTTTGTACGTGGAAGATATATACAAATAAGAAAATAACTACATTTGTTTAAAAATAATTAAAATGTATGATTTTAAGCGATCGAAATTATTTTGGCATTGTGTCCGAGTTTAGGCTGGAGCCACTGTGAACAGTTTGTCAAATAAATATTTTCAAAGTGAATAAAAGTTAAAAGTCAAAATTCCAACAACAAATTCTTAACATGTTTAATTTTTTTTTTTTTTTCTTTTGTACACATCATGTTACTGTACATCTTAAGGACTTCGAGGTGTCATAACTTTTAAAATATACCCACATATTACAACCCCAACAACAACGAAATTTTCATGCTATCAAATAAATGTTTTCAAAAATTAGAAAATATTGAAACTCTTTGGAGTTCGTGTTGTTTTATGAAAAAAGTTTGGGCTTTTAATGAACGTTACGTTTGTAAAAGACACCACATAGTGTTCAGCAATTAAAAATTGAAAAAACGTGCAACAAGTGACTATATTTAAATGAAAACAATTCGGGTACACGAGTCTTAAAAGATTGAGGTTTACCTATTGTTTTAAAAGCAAATCAGCTAGGCATCTAGAAAAATAAACTTCTTTTTTTAACTCAGCCACATGCAGTTGAAATCTGGCTTAATATCAAAAATATATGGTGTAAACCCTGTAGATTTTGAGCCAGATTTTAAGTCTAATTGAAGTGACTACATACAGTTTGTCAAATAAATGTTTTCAAAGTAAAAAAAAGAGAAAATCTTAATTTCATTAGAGAATTCCAACAACAAATTCTTAACATGTTTATTTTTTTGTACACATCCCGTTGCTGTACCTCTTAAGGACTTCGTGACGTCATAACTTTTAAAATAGACCCACACATTACAACCCACACATTAAAAATAAAATTCTTATATTTAATTGATTTTGCATTAAAGCTCACAGAGAAAGATTACTTTTATAATTCTAACCACTACTTATGCACTCGTTGACCTTTCTTGGTAATCCAACCAATTGAAATTTGTTAGCGGTTTCAGGCAGCTATATTGTAAGAAATTTTTTGGTGCTTTTTCATACATCTTTTTGCAAAAGCCCAATATTTCTTCACTGATTCTTACTCCTGACAATTTGAAGGATTAGCCTCGCTTAGTACATAACAATAACGTATAGAGCTTTTTTTTTAGTGACATGATGCCAAATTGGTCCAAAAATATTGTATGTGGACACATTTTAGTCTCTTCTGTTATGTTAATTTCAGTATTTATATTGCCCACTGTAACAAATGACTTGCTTCTTTTACCGCTATTGCATACCGTTTGCCATATTTGAAAACCTCAGAGCAAGACCCAAATTGGGGACTGATCACCGCCCTAGAGTGGCGAAGTGCCATTTAAATATTCCAGTGTTCCAAACATGTGGCAATTTCCCAATCCTTGATTATATTGAGGATAATAGTTAGTGGTGCTGCACAGTAAGGTTTGAGGCTAATATAGGGTGTCACGGGACCTTTTCTAGCCAAGGCAACCGCTGTTTCAATGCCATCTGTACCACAGTGTGTAGGTACCCATAACATATGAACTTTATTTCTAAGCGAAAGCCTTTGCAACGTATCGTAACAATGTTTTACCACTTTAGATATTATTCAATATGAGCTAAGTGACCTTAAGCTAGCTTGGTTGTCGGAGAATATATTAACAGTCTAACCCTTGAGCGAACTGTCTAGGTTGGTCTCCACATATAATGTAATGGCTATGATCCCAGCCTGAAAGGCACTCAGCGCTCTTCCCAGTGGGATCGATGTCCTAGTAGGGTTCACGATCAATAGCACCGATACAGTCATTCATTTTGGAGACATCGGTATACCACTTTAGTTCGGCCACTCCGTACTAATGCTCCATTAGACCAACAATTCTGGCCCTGGAATTTAATTCAGAATCTCCTGTTAAATTACAGATTCAAACGCATGACATGCAGGACCGAAGATAGTTTTCCGACCATCCTGCGTAGATTGGACAGACTTCCTGACGCATTTCGAGACCCCTTGGCGATAAACTTTGCCTCTGAACTTGCCGCCAACCTTAGCAAATCTTCATCTAACACGGTTTACCGCTGTTGATTATGCTTTTTCCCATGTTAGATTGTTCTGTCTTAGTTCCTGGATAAATGTATGTCTCCAGGTGCTCCAGTCGAGTGACATTCTGGTGATACTACCGGGATTTTTCTTTTCCTTATCTTTTTCAGCATGGGTTCCTTTTTAGTCATATTCCACAGTTCTTCGTTACTTATGGTGTTCGGCCACAATATTCTGCATATGATTCTGAGACACTTGTTAATGAGTACCTGGAGTCTTTGCGTGATGTTATAAATTAAACAAAAATCAAATATTAAATGAAAACATACAATAATCGCTTTTAAATTCTTTCGCTATAGTAATTTGTATCTTAAATTTATTGCCACAATTAGGACCCTATTTCATACGTCATGTAGTTTACATCTGACTTGTCAAATTCCTTACTGCAATATATATAGGCATGTACGTGTCTTGTAATATAAATAAAACATTATGTGAACTGTAAAAATCATTTGACAAGAATACATGGAAGAATGAGCCCTTTGAGGAAACGGTTCGGAAAAAAAACGTATATGATATGTTGACAGTGGTATAAGGTAAACGCTCTTAAAAGAAGGCTAATGATATGTTCCCACGGGACTTCAGATTACTTTGTTCTATTTTTGTATTACTTAATTGCATTCTACCGTTCACACAGCATATTCTAACAGCTAGCACATGAAGTCAATGCAGCGAGCGGCCATTGTTTTGTTGGTTGTCTTTACACCCAGAGAAAAAGCAACATAAATTCAACAAAAACAACCTTAAATCAATAAGAAACAACTATGAAAACTTACGAAGCTGGAAAATCGTAAATTCAACGACGTTCAACGTAAAAACAACTTAAATTCAAAATCAAAGTGGAAACAACTATAATTCAAAATTGCTCACACTTTCTTTTATACCATCTAATCCGAAATCAAAAATTGCAATTTTTAATTCAAAAACGTGCAACGTTAAATTGAAAATAGAAACATTTTTAAATCAGTGTTGAAAATTTTCAATTCTACATAGTACAACTTTACTATAAAGCTGCAGAATCTTTGAATCGAGATTTTTGCTTACTTTTATGTTTTTAATTCCAAATACAATAAATTTAATTAAAACTTTTATTCGAAGTAAATAATTTACAATAAAATTTTAGGGAGGATATAAAATACACAAATTTGATCAAATAGCATTTCTATATGTATGTGAGAGATGACATCGTGCAATGAAAGTATTTCAATTGAATTTAAATAAAAAGTACACAAATATATAGTGTATCAATATGATATTTCCATGCTAAAATACTGGCTGTTCGTACGACTACTCAAGTTAGAGCTTAGAATATTTCAATAGAGAAGGGGGCAACGGTCTATGTTTGCATCCAGGGGGAACTTAGGGCCCTGGTAGGGCGGAGGGATTTAGACTGTAGGACTGTGGGCTTCTGGGTACAGGGTAACTGTAGTATCAGCAGTCAAAGAATAGGTTTTTACCTGTGAAACGATTAATAAAACCACTAATATGTAATCTCTTTAGAAAGGCTAGAGAATGAGTTAGAGCTGGAAAACTATCGATAGTCGGCCCATTCGATAGTTTGCAAAAAAAACTATCGAAACTATCGATACTATCGGATTCTTTTAAGTGCTACTTGTGGCTACAATATTAGAATTTAAGTGAAAGGGAAAGACTAGTAATAAAAATACAGTTTTGAAACAAATAATAGGGACACTATATGTCATATAACTTGATATATGGAAATGTTTTCATGGAAGAGTAATTCTTATACATATATACTGAAAATTGTTCAGACCATGAAGTGCTACAAAACTAACTAAACTGCAGAGACTATGGGAAGAAAGAGTAAAACAACTGTCAGTTTTGATAAACTTTTAATTCGTATTTCAAAGATTAATCCATCAAGTCATCAAGAACCCTCAACCTATTCTCCTGTTTCAAGTCGCACAATAAGAAAAACAATAAAAAATAAACTTGTGGAAGCTAGACTTATGGATAAGGGTACACGAAATGTGTCATTTCTCAGTAAACGGAAGCAACACCTGCACCGTAATAATTAGAACCACATGCTATGGTCTGACGAAATGAAGATTTATTGTTTGGCTCAAATGCAAAATGGTATGTATGAACACATTTTAATTACAATTCATACTTTATTTGAGTTAAATAAATAGAAATTTATGAAACTGTTAAGCTGTGTCCCTATGTAACTATAAAAGTTTACAGATGGCTAACAATCTGCGTCGAACAAATTTTTGCAAATGTGACTTTGCTTACATTGGTAGCCTCCGTGTTTAGTCTTAGAATTAGACAATAGTATCGATAGTGAAAAAAACTATCGATGTTCAGCCAGAAACAAAACTATCGATAGTACTAACGGTTGTTTTGCAGCTCTAGAATGGGTACCGAAGATAAAATCCGAAGGTTTATATTATAGAGTGATAGGAGTAGTGACCGCAAAATATCCAAGGCCTATGGCTCAAGTTGAATGAAGTTGGTAGGACAACACTTAGAATTGTGAAATTTATAATAACAGAACACCTCCTGTGCGAATATGGTACTCCAGACTTCTGTAGATTGTATGAGGAGGAGATGAACTGCGGTCAGTTGAGCATATTGCCTTCCGCTGGCAGAGATTAAAAGTGTAGTAGAAATATATTCAAATGTATTTACTTACTTTGCAAAATCGCCAACAGTAGTAATAAATTAAAATCCTATAATAAAGATATTAATTTTTTTTTTATTGTTTTATTGGACTTATTGAGATTTCACAATTATCAAAATTAATTTAATTTTTGTCACAAAACTTAAGAACTTTTATATGACGGCTTCCGATTTATATTTATTTTGACTTTTGGTTTGTGTAACTTTATTCCAAAATGTTCAAACGTGAAGTGGCACAACTTAAATTGAAGTTCCAACAAAGTTTAACCAAAAACGAATAAGCTCGAATCCAGAATGCGTCCAATATAATTTCAAAAGTGTTTTCACATTGAAACGAAAGTATACTTTTTTCAAAAATAAAAACGTACCCCTTTAAATTTATATTTTGGCATTTTAAAATCAGCATTGAAACTTTTTCACCTTGTGGTTGCCGTCTTTGATATTAAACTAATTCAGAAATATAATATAATATATTTATGTTTAATTCAATGTTGAACATTTACAAATTAATAAAAACATTTTTATTTTAAAGATGACTACGTTAATTTTAAACACTATGTTATATTTTTACAGTTGTTTACTGTTGAATTAAGTTGTAAAATTTTAAATTCAACAACGATCCACATCGATTTTAGAATGTGATTTTTCTTTCTGTGTACTTAATCCATTTTATTTTTTGTACTTGATAGCATACTTTAGGGAGGTCAATTTAATACATTTTGCAAGGTTAAATCTATAATTAAGACATTTTGGTTAAGAGCTAATAAGTATGCCGAACTCTTTTGATCTAAGGGGTAATAGAAATAGAATTACTTACGATTTGAGTGATTCTAATTCAAAATTTTGCATGGAATTTTATGTTATTAATTTCATAATCGGGGGTTGTATTATGAACGAGAGGGCGAATAACAAAAAAACATTGTCGTGCGCATATAGCATAAAAAAGCCGTTATTTTCAGATTATTAAAAAAAATTCGGTTAACCGATTTCTTACTTTAAGTCATAACCCCAGCCAGTTTTGTTTAAAGTTTAAACAGATTTTCAAATAATTTGATAACCGATCATTGTAAAAATCGGATTTTTTTTTCATACGGTAGACATAGAGTGCACATTTGTTTCTTGTGTTACAAACATCAGCATCATTACGATATACCGCATTTTATCACTGATTGTGTAGGGTACATAGAAATCATATTAATTTATTTTATTACTTCTGTCAGTAAACTTTATAGCAAAACAAAAAAAAAAAAAACGGGTACAATAACACTGACACTTTTTCTCAAGGTCAGATTATTTGAATTGCAGTTTCTATTTTCTTCTTCTTTCGAATTTCTAATAAATTTTGACAAATTGAAACAAACAAAATATATACTTATGTAATAATTAAAAATGATATCAAAATGTTTTAAATTAAAATCTTATGATATAACATAGATACATATTCGATGTTTTTTTTTAATTTTTAATTTTATTATACAAACTTTTTCATTCAAGTGATTTGACAAAAAAAATTTCATTATTTATGGTACCAAATACATACAAAAAAATACATATATATACGCGTATATAAAATCTAAATAAAAAGTATTTGTTGTTGCAATGCGTGTTATCACAACCACTTTGTTGTGAGAATGAAAATAAAAGTTTTTCATTTTTTGTTTTTGTTAATTTGACTTTCACTTTAAGACACAAAGTATTGTGTTTGCTGTACCTTTTCATTATTATTGCTGCTGTTTCGGTTAAAATAAATGACCAAAAAACATACATTTTTTACGGCATTAACATATACGCCATGCTAGTTGTTGTTCTTGTTTTTGTTAGAATTATAACACAATCAAGACAGAAAAAATAGTCGAATAAAAAGTTGGACCCAAACACAGCAGCCGTGTGAAAATGCGTAGGTGTCACTATTTAATAGAGTCAAGAATGAAGAAGAAACGAATAAACAAAGAGAAAAGAAAACATGAAAAACAAAAAAAAACAAATACATCAACAGTGTTGCCATTAACTAAAAATGTATTAGACCCTAAACCAAATGCATGGTTCGAATCCACTTGGTTATGTTCTTTCTTTAATCAAGAATAGGGCGATTAGAAATGAATATAAATGAATCTTAGTCGAAAGAAAGGGTAGGTTGTAGGGGGCTTTATCAGAGGTATGGTATAGTATGGTATGGTAAAGTATTCATCAGACTGGCGGACGGACGGTGCCGTATTTTGAGCTGATATATCTGCCTGAAAAAAGAACTGTAAATACAACAACAGTTGGATATTTAGATAAGAGTACGAAATACTGTGCCTTCATGGGATCATGAACGCTACGCTCGTGTGGGTCTTTTAAAAGTTTAAATTTAAAAATGCAATGAAACAAAAGCGGTTTGAAATTTTGCCAAATTTATTTGGTTGTTCTGATGATGTACAATTGTTCCGGTTAGAAATGAAATATTATTTCATTCATATGCCTGCCTCGGCTGGCCTCACAGCACCTCTTTCGATCGGACCAATTTTCGACAACTTTTTCGAGTGTATGAGATCGTATCTCGGCAATGGTCTTGTGTTTAACGGCGCTCCACAGAAAAAAGTCCAATGGTGTCAAATCGCAGCTTTTTGGCGCTAACTGACATCACCATTTCGGCTAATTAAATGGCCATCAAACGTTCGAGTTGCACCATCCTGTTGAAACCAAACATCGTTCACATTAATACCATGAAGAGCGGGCACAAAAAAATCGGTTATCTTGGTGCGATAGATGTCTCCATTGACCGTAATGGTTGCGCGGTCCTCAATTTCAAAGATATATTGTACAATGATGCCACCGCTTCACAAGCCGCACCAAACAGTCATTCATAATGGGTGCATTGGCTTCTGTAAGACCGCGTTTGGGTATTCTGACCCCAAATGGGGCAATTTTACTTATTAAAGTACCCACCAATATGAAAAATAGCTTTGTTTCGTCTTTGTTTTGGAAATAAATTTCCAATGTATCCCAACGTTGCTTAAGCGTAAATCAATTGATTTCATTCCGTGGAGATCATATACTGAATTTTGTGACAGAATAGAATGACATAAATATTGCCAGATTTGAAATAATCGCTGATTAAAATTTAAGTAACGAATGAAGTATTATAGTATTTGTTTTGTTCGAATAGTAAGATTCTTAAACTGGATTCAGCCATTTGTTTTGGACAAAAAGTTTTCCAGACAAAATTATTTTATCGGGAGTTTTCTGCAACACGACGTACTAATTTCGAAAATGTATTTCTTTTCTTTTTGGGAAAGACGTCAAACTACATATAAAAAAATGTTCTCCAGACAACTTATGCTGATATGTACTCGTCGATAAGAGCTTTACAAAAATTTGCATGGTTTAGGCAAGCGTGACATGCCTGAATGAAACTTATTTCCGTGCTGGCTTAAGTACTTACAAATTAGAAATAATAATCAATATAGCTGCGAAAGCTGAGTGGCTGTGGAACGAGATTCGTTCTCAATTCTTCTGCCTCAAAGTAGACATTAAACGTGCTAAGAGGACTGAGGAAAAAAAGTTTGAAATATATCTACTAGAACCGCGAGGAGTTTTCAAAGAATGTCGGTCGGCGTAAATGCACCACTATTTGCTTAATAAAAGCTAATGCGTTAACTGCCGTATGGTTAAGAAAAAGGCTGCTCACATCTCTTTTCCGTAATTAGTTTTCATTTTCAACCTGTCTTAAAGTAATTGACCGTATTAGCGTTAAGCGGTTAGTATTCAGCTAAGTTATTAGCCTATAAGTGCAGGAAGGTACAAAAAGCCGGTTTTTTAACCGTAAATCAAGATTTTGCAGGTGTTCCGAAAATTTTTAAAAACAGTTTCTTATTGTCCTTTATAACGCCTATTAGAAAAATCACATAATTTCGCAGCTATTTTCTTAACGCACCATGTTATCCAATGAAATCTAGTGTATCGCCTTCTGATAATTTTTAAGTATATAATAATGCAATCTGAACGACTGAATTCCTTTATTACTCTGCTACAACACATGTGGTTGTTTTGCACGACATTATGTCAATTTAGTGGCTTGTTTTGCTCTGCAATACTACGGAGAACAAAATTCACTCAATTTTCACTCTTTTTTCTCAACAAATTTTTCAGTATAATGACGAAATAAAAAGAAAAGCAAATTGTAAAGAAAAAAAACAATCAAATTGAAGAGAAAAAAAAATAAATTAAATTTTAATACCAATGGGAACAATTATTGGAATAATAAAAATCGGTTAAATTGAAAAACTACCCAATACTGTGTGGGCTGATCGAATATTGCACGAGTTGTAAATGAAAATATTCGTAAAAAGAATTAAAATAAAATAATTAATTAGTTTAACATTCTAGTTTAGCGGATATTAATAATGTTGTAAATCTTAAAAACAATATGGTCATAATAATGATGTGTATAGGTCTGAAAATATGTGTGTATATTCAATTCATTGGGGCAGACTGTAAACTACTACAGTTTACACAGCTGGTACTCAAATGGAAAGAAAAATAATTAAGGTATTAAACGTAAAATGTGCAAAAGATAAACGGCCATATGCAAAAAAAAAATCTAAAAGTAGATTTGTAGTGTACGTTAGTTACCACACACTTAAAGCTTAGCAAAAACTCCGCATTACTAAAGATTGCTTTATTTAATTTTATTATTTTTTTTTCGTGCTGGCAATACCATGATCTTTTTGTATCAGCGATACAAAAAAAAACGAATACCACACCACATACAAATAGTCGAATCAAAAAAAAATTATTTTTGTTAATTTAATATAAAATCATATGTTTTTTTTAATGAATTTGTTTTAGTTTTCATTACCTTTTTATATTTTATTGAATCATATTTATTGCAAAAATTCTTCAAATCGTAAATAAATAAGGCAATTAATTTTATTGGTGGAATAATAAATAACCGAATAACGAGCTTTATGTGGAGTTGTTTTTATTTTATGTAAAAAAGAAACATGTTTTTATTGTGCTTAAGTGAAAAACTTTATTTTAAAAATAAAATATAAGTTTTAAAAGAAAGAGGGCCGAAAATTGGGCCGAGAATGATGTATAAATTTATATACATACAGCGGAATGCAAACCCCAGTGCATTTTTGAAGTTGAACAGAAAAGTTGCAATAAAAGTTTAAATATTTAAATTAATTTGATTTGCTTGATTTAATTAATAATATTAGATCAATAATTAATAATGTCAAATCAATTAATTAATAATATTAAATTAATTAATAATATAAAATTAAGTCCTTCAAAAAAAGGTATGATATTTAAATGCTGGAGTGGGAGGAAGACAATGATATAAAAGAATCTGCATACTCTTAGTTTTGCACTTTTCGCCTAAATACATAGAAAGGAACTTATATTTTTAACACTATTCTTAGAACTCCTTTTTAGCAGCGTTTTTAAAGAATCCAGACGTACTCTCTACAATATTATCCATTCATATTATAATACATTTGTTGCCATAGCTTCAACATGTTCCTCGAAGTCCAATTATATTTTTAGAGGCGTTTTTTACTATTGTCAAAAAATTCTCCATTGTTCTGGAATTAGGACTTTACTGTGATTTACCTTAAATTTCTGTTACAACAGCCTTATTTTGGCAATTTTAGCGGTCTGGCTTGGGTCACCATCTCATTAAAAAATTACTTTTTCTTTTGGGTAAGGGTTTATGCTTCCAAAAAATGTTCCTTGACGCCAAAACATGCTATTTTTATTATTATACTGAATATTTATATAAGTTTGGGAACCTCTGCGTTTATTAATTCGCTAAAATAAATAAAGAAAAGCTGCAAGAACAACTATACGTGCTGTTTACAAATAACCAAATCTACAACAACAAACATTAGCAGAGATAAAGTAAATAAAAATAACACGGCGACAACAATAATTAAGCAGCAAAAAAAAACAAGTAACAGACAATAAACAAGCAACAACATACACTAAGAGCTGAAAGAGATAGATGTTTACATACGCATGGGTACAAAAGAACTAAAAAGAAATTAAAAGAAATAAATGGAATCTACCTCTAATATCGAGAGGTTCGAGAGCTTTCGATGTGTTGTTTACTCAGCCCTATAAAAAGCACATCATTGTGAACAGCTATCAGTTTATGTGTCGTAAACTCAGCGAATGTAGCTTAAGTAAAGTAAACTCAGCGAGTGCAGTTTGTGTGAAGAGAGTTTATAAGGAGTAAACTCGTACAGTAAAAAACCCGTTTAGTTGGAACTAACTCAGTAAAGAGTGTTAAGTGTGGATAACCTCTGGTTGAAAAGGTTGTGATCGAACCTAAGTTATAACTACGATCGGGTCGGAAGATCTTTAAGTAGAAAGATCTGTCGAGTAGTTGTTGTTGTTTACAAAATTGTAAACAGACGGAGTAATTAAGAATAGAAAATTGTTATTGCCTGTAAAAAGGTTACAAGCAGTGGTGCACAAAACTGTGTTGAATAATGGATTTTAATTAAAAACCAAGCACAAGATTTTTTTTATTTTATCTACAATCTACGAATTGATACATACACGTTTTTAAAAAGATAAAAAACGTAAAATAAATTTATAAATAACTGCAGTAGGGTATTATTTTATGAGGCTTAAGTGTCTACAACCTATATAGTTACTAATTTATTTCTATTACAAATTTCTTTTTAATTTTCGGAATTTTAGTGTTTTTTTAGTTTTCTTTTTCAGAATCATCATAAAATTTAGATGAATACATGACTATAAAATGCCAAAATTTATAAATTTTTGGCACATTAGTTGCACATTATTTTGTTTGCGTTCATTTTTATAATCTTGTTTTTGTTTTTGTTTTTATTTTTTTCATCTTGATCTTTTTTCTTTTGGGGTTGGTGACTCCTCCGGTACCTCTTCTTGTTTTTCTTTCAGCCACTTCTTCAGAAGAAAAAAAAAAACTTATTTATTGTTAGTCTTACTGGTTGGTGGTAGTTATACGGCATTTAGTTCACAGCAGCATCAGAGGCAGCTTAATCACTTTGAATATAATTTTTCAACAACAAAAATTAATTACCACTGCAAGTGTCTCAATTTGAAGAAAATTCTTTATTTTTTTCTATTTTTTTTTTTTTTTTAATGAAAAATTTAATAAAATAATGTCATAAGTGGGTGTTGTGTCGGTTCTCATTTGTTTGTTGATCTGTTTTTTTGGACTTGGTTTAGTGATTTTCGATGTTGTTTGCGGGGTTTATGCACTGCCAGAAATAAACGTTTTTAGTGCATTTTTTTAACAGCATTTCAAAATAAAAAATTCTAATAAAATTATTTTTTTTCTTTTATTTATTTTCTTTTTCTCAAGACACATTTTAAGAAGAAAAAATGTAATGCACATGTTGGCTGTTAATGTGTGTTTATTTTAGAAGAAAAATTTATTTAAATATAAAACAAAATTTTATTAAAATACATATTAAAGGTCAGTTAATGGGCCCCAAAAATGGTCACTAATTTTCCAGGGATTTTTTTTTTATTTTTTTTTTTTTGCAAAGGATTTATTAGATTGTTTGTGGATGTTTACAGACTGTGCGCATAAGCATTAGAGACAGCAGAACACATATTGTGTGAATGTGGGGTTCTTGAAATGGGGTTCTGGAAAGGTCTAGGGAAACACAGGGTCTCCTTGAGTGATATATCGACCATTATGATTTCAAGACTGCTGGTCTTTAGTAGGAAGGCAGCAGATCTGTTGAACAAACTATAGACCAGAAGGTGCACAATAAATTCTAAGGGCTGCAGTATCCAGCGGAAGTGCCCGGTCACTCTTCTAGGGAGCATATTGGATTTCCACAAAGTCTTCATTACTTTGTTTCAGTTTCATTAATCTACTCTAGCTCGCCTCCATATGATTATGTAGTGGTGAAGATCCTTGCTAAGTGGTGTAGGTTATCCTTAATTAGCATTGCAATTTTTTTCCCAGTAGATGGCGTTTTCTCCTGATCATTCGTCTGATGTTTGTCATCATCTACAGAGGTAAGCTGGAAGTTCAGGAGGCATTTTTTGATGGATTTGTCTGGAGGGAGGTTGATGTTCTTTTATTAAACACTCGAAACCTCAACTAATTGTTTTTTCTGTCATGCTTCTGCTGGGGTTTGATCCTGGGCCGTTCGTGTTGTATGTCTGCGCTCTAACCACTACACCACGCCACGCCAATGATGATATTAGACTGCCTAAATTCGGTTAAAATTATTCTATGCCACGTGTTTCTTGTACAATCTAGTCGTTGAATGTCATGGGGATTTCATTATCTTTTCTGATACTTTTCACCAGTTTCCTATCTCTACCGTTTTTCTCTGGCTATTTTTCTGGTTATTGGTTCTTCATTGATCAGCTCGAGGAGGTTTATGTTTGTAATTTCACATATAATCCTTAGGCATTTGTTCGCGAATATTTGAAGTCTCATGTTTCGTTACCGTGCAATAGAGGATGGTCCAACCAAAATAGTCGATATTAATTATAAATAAAACAAACGGCTTCTGTGGTATACCTCTATCCGTCGATACATATTTTCAATGACTCTGAGACATAATTGAGGTTGAATGTCCTTTAGCTCTTGAATTTTTCTTGCCTTATTGATCGTGGCGGACAATTTACATCGCCACGGCATGAGATAACACGGCCATTGAATTTCTCCCGCAAAAGAGCCATTGTTTCATTGACTGTGCAGCAAATGGCACCATCCTTTTGGAATCACATATCGCCCAGGTTCATGTCCTCAATTTCTGGCTACAATAAGTCCGTTATCACCTCGCGATAGCGAACACCATTTACGGTAACTGCTTAGTCGACCTCATTTTCAAAGAAGTACGGCCCGATGACGCCGCCAGCCCATAAGCGGTTGGTTACCACATTTTTTAAAGACCCAGTTTGCTGAAATTTTGTGCACAATTCTCCTGATTGTTGATACATTTAGTCGATTATGCTGACCAAAAATAATTACGAAGTGCACGAAATGCATTTGATTTGAACGCCCATTTTCGTAATAGACTTCAGCAATCTTAACGCGCTCCTCAATTCTGTACCTCTCCATGGTTGAATTTGTCAAACATTGAAACAAACAAATGTCAAATAAAGTTGAGCACAAAAACTGGACATTAAGGTTTAACTCACAATTAACATAGTACATTATGGTTGGACCACCCTTTAGTTTCGAGTTAAATATTAGAGTTCTGGGACATTTGTTTCGTCTTTTTGTACACCGTGTTCCTTTGACATCACGCAACCATTTTAGCAAAAAATTACCGGCATATTTCACTGCCTGGCTTTGTATGAAAAAGTCAGTGTCATTTGTATAGTTAATGCGCTTTCCTATATTCATTTCCAGAGTTGAGTTTGCTTTTCATGTAACTGAATCTGTGCGACATAATGCACATGCCATTTGCACTCGCTAAGCCCTCGAATTATTTTTCACACAAGCTTTCACAGTTTTATTATAAGCTTGTCTAAGACAACAATAAAAAACAATTGCGAAAGAGGGCAGCCCTGCTTAACGTTCGCGTTAGTGTAGAATGATTTTCTTATCATACCATTATGCCGACATGGAGGCCGGAATTTGAGTACATGAATTTTATAAGACTTACCAATTTGTATGGTACACCATTGGCCCTTAGCGGCCCTCATATAACTCTCTTTGCTTTATAGTATCGAATGCTGCAAATAGTGGATACGTTGATGTTCCCCATTCTATTGACTATTCTAGGCAGTTTGTATGTCACACCAGCTGTCCATGGGAGCTGCCTATGAGTTTGGTAGTCGTTCGTTTGTCTATGCATCGTGTATGTGGTGGTGTAGAAGTTCTGCTGCGGAAGAGGAATTCGTCTGAAGAAATTCTGAGGGTATATCACCCTCCCTAGAGCCTCATTTCCCTTTAGTTTTAATATTGCCCTTTCTATCTTCTCCATGTCAGTTGCTTCGACATGCATTCTGATATCCACAGGTATTGTTTGTATTCCAGGGAAAATAATTCGTCTTATCAAATTTCAATACGATGGCTCCAGCCCTAGAGTTATACACACCGGTAACGCAAGCGAACCATTCAGCACTACCACCAGCGTAAAACAAGGATAAATACTGTCACCTTTGATAATCCACTATTTCATTAGATGCTATTTTAGACACCACAACAGCGACAAGGGGTATCGTCTGGCGTGTACATCGATTACGCTGACGATATCGTACTATTGAGCAGCAGGAAAGATCATATGCAGTCTACAACCAACGATCTTGTCTCAACCACTGTCAAGGTAGGGTTACGGGTGAACATAAGGACGACGAAATCGATTTCAGTCGCACGTACAGAAGAGGCAGTTTTTAATATAAATGGTAAACCGATACCAAACGTTGAAAAACTCTGCTATTTGAGTAGCATGATCACATCAAAAGGAGGCACTATATATAACGTGGAAAATCGCATAATTGAGACCAGAGTTGCATTTGGAAGCCGAGCACAGTTTGACTAAAATCAACACATGCGTCGAATCAGTGTTACTCTACGGCTCTGAAACATAATTCTTTACAAACTAAAGAAAAAGAAAACTACAATCTTTTACAAACCGATGCCTGAGAAATATGTTGAGGATCTGGTTGCCACAAACAGTTTGCAATAAGGAACTATTGCAATTGGCAAAACAGGAAAATATAAAAAAATAAGGCGGCAAAACTGCTCCTGGCTAGGACACACACTGCGAGAACCTTACGACGAGATACGCCATGCTGCACTGAAATGGAGTTCACAAAGCACGCGGAGGCAAGGTAGATCGAAGAACACATGGCGCACCATAATCAACGAAACAGGCAAACTTTCAATGAATTACGTTCTTTAGCTAGTACCAGACAACAATATAGATTCTATGTAAACAGTCCAATATGTAACAGGGTTGTTTTTATGCAAAAATCTGCGAACAAAAATCCGTGGCTACAAAGTGACAGACCATTAATACTATTTTCTGCTCACAAACTCAATGAATTAGCAGAGTTATAAAAGATTTGGGGAAAATGTTGGGGTCATCATCAAAAAAACCACCTATTTTGAGGCACTGAACCCAAAATTCCGGCCAAAAAGATATTCTCTTATACGAAAATGTCACGTTATTATCAAACTGAACAGTTGATTTGGGTAACTGGACACTGAGGGATAGATGGTAACGAAACAGCGGATGCATTGACTAGAAAATGTACCGTGACACCCTATATTGGCCGCGAAGCTTACTTCTGCAGCACTACTTACCACCCTTCTTAATCTAATCAAGGATTGAGAAATTGTCAGATGCTTGGAACACTGAAATGCTAAAAGGGTAACCCTAGGTCGGCGATCGCTTCGCAATTTAGGTGCCACTCTGAGGTTCTCAAGTAAAGCAGGCCAAACTTAAAATTCCTGACTGATTTTCTCATGGGCCATTGTTAACTGCGAGTGAATCTGAAAATGATGGCGGTCACGGATATGGATGTTTGTAGACTGTCACAGGCATTAGAGACAGCGGAACACATACTCATATCGCGCATTTATTGCAACAGTGTCATAACTCAAAAAATTTGATTTTTTAGTTAAGTATTCTAAAATATGCGGAACATTGTGATGTACTCGTATATTGTGTCTAAAATTCCTATAAAATTATGAGCACAGGAGCAAAGTGTTTACTGCCATTTCAATGTTAAGTTATGGGAAATTGAAACTTAAAACAGATCTCCTGAAAAGTTTTGTTTTTTGAGTTATGACACTGCTGCAATAAATGAGCGCTATTGTGTGAATGTGGAGTGTTCGATAGCTTTAGATGTAGATGTTTAATGAATAGAAGAGATATTGTAGGTATTTAAAGAAAGAACTGTAGACCGGAGAGGATACAAGAGATCCCAAGGATTTTAGTATCCTGCAAGAGCGCCTGGTCAGAATGATGATCATGATAGCGATCAAACTGCCCTCATACAATGGGTTTTGTTGAATTCAAACTCTTTTTATTAAATACTACAAAAAACTATCTTTATAAGTTTCCAAAGAATAATTCACAGAGTCCTAAATTGGATTAGAAAGCCCTATGGCGCAATACTTGCACATGGTACATATAATCACTATGACATATTATTTAAAAATAACTCCATATTGTTTAGTTTTTTTTTCTTACAATAAAGAAACATTTCTAAACATACGTCAGCACTTGTCGGCAACTGTATTGAAGAAATATAAACTAAATAACATCATAAAAAACATTGCAACAAAATAATTCAAATACTCTAATAAAGTGTTTATTGTTTCTTGTCACAATACATTGCGTTACTTTTTTAGTTTTTTTTTTATTATTTTTCGTAATTTTATTTGAAATTTTTTATTTTATTTAAGTTTGATAATGGTTTACATACATACAGTGGTGAAAGAAATAATAGGGACACTTTCATTTATGCCAAATAACTAGAACAACGTAAAATGGTCTGAAGAAGCGAATTTTATTATTAAGCGAATTATTTCTTCTTTTTTATTAAGCGAATTATTTCTTCCACCACTGTATGTGTATATGTACATACTACATTTTCTCAACATCATATTATAGTCGCCATTGTTATTGTTGTCATTTGCATAGCAAAGCTTGCAATGACCATCACCTCATCAACATTATTGCAGCATAAATTCGAAGAAAAAAATTAAGACTAAAAACAAGACAAATTGTGAGACCAACAAATTCTTTTTTTAGCATAAAAATATGATGAACCGTAAGATATACGGCAAATTAAAGTCAAACAATAAATAAAAAAAAAACAAAACTTAGCAACAGCAGCAACATTAATTGTAAAGCAAGTAGAAAAAACCCAATAAAATAATAAAAAATTGAAAATGAAAAACAAGTGAAAACTATTTAAAAATAAAAAGATTTGCCGCCATTCTTATGCCACAACAGTAGGTAATACCGCAACAGCAACACCACCACCGCCATACCACCGCACCACCATCACCAGCAACGGCGTACTGACTCACTAATTTACCGTTTTGCCATAGCGGGAATACAAATCATTCACCCACGCCATGAATGAGGCGGTGGTTCTATTAGTGGTACTTAGACCGCAGACAGCAAGTACTAAAACTACTTTTTCTTTTCTTCTATTAAAAAACACAATCATACATACAAACGAGCAACACTTATTTTATTATTTTTTTTTTTTTTAATTTCTATTGGCCTAGTGGCAATATATAGGAAAGAAATCAGAGAATTAAAGGCATTAACTCAATGATAAGCAACAATGATGTTTGAACAAAAATAAATAAGTACGTAGGGAGGTCGTAAAGTCGGTACACACATAACCCTCCAAGATACCAGAAAAAAAGGTCCATTGTGCAAACCTTTTTGAAAAAGGACTCTGTACCGCAAGACGACTGCATGTCCATCACCCTTTCAGACCATACCATCGCTATCCTCAGCCTTATCGCAAAGGTAATCATCATCTACTCAGCCATCAGACCCACTAGACGGCAGCAGTTCATTAAGACTTTCGAAGGGTTGAACCTGAGCGCATCCGTAATCTGTATTCGCAGAATCCTGTCAGCTATGTGTAGACTTCTCCAAGGATCTCCACCATACAACCGCACTATATATAAATATGAACTTGACCACTTGGAACTCCTAGGAGTGAAACCCCAAGAATTGCAAATGGTAATGCGACATGTATATAACGCAACATTCGCCCTCGCCGCCTTAGTCGTGTGTTCTGAAGACAAGACAGCTTGGAGTCCAGGATCAAACACAGATACTTCACGCTATCCGACAGCCCTAGCTCTACACAGTGCAGAAGCGGTAGGGAAAAAGACGGAATTTTGTACCTCCGTATGAACAGCATCAACCCCATCTTCTCTAGATCAACTCTCAAGCAACTGTCACCGCCGACTAAGAGACATCTGAAGACACTACGACATTGTATCGAGATATTTACCAGACACAGCCACAGCAACATCATCCGCCTACGCTACAGTCGTGAACCTCATAGAATCAAGAGCTTCATGAGCAAAGTGGTGACGACCAAATTCCACGGAGCGGGGATAAAAACTCACCCGTGGGGTGCCGCTTTCAGCCACCACAGTGGCAGACCCCATGATGGAGACAATGACCCCGTAGGTCAGGAATCTCCCTATGTTTCTGATAACATTCACTCCTACCACGGCAGATTTAAAGGCCCCCTCTGTTCTCAAATCCGGTGATTTTTCCAGACATACCACTATATGGGCACTGTACAAGATCCTTTGGCCAACATGTGTACATAGTGGCATATGTGTTTACTTCCATATTTTAGAGAAATGCCCACTCATCCTCCCAAGAATTTTTCCGATTTTTCAAATCGTCGATTTTTTTTAATTCCATTTTTTCAAATCCGGTGATTTTTCTACACATTCCACTATATGGGCTCTGTACAATACACTTCCATATTTTAGAGAAATACCCACTCATGCTCCCAAGAATTTTCAGATTTTTCAAAAAGGCGATTTATTAAAATTCCATTTTCTCAAATCCGATGATTTTATCAGACATACCACTATATGGACACTCCTGTAGACCACCTGGACAACTATATGTATATAGTGGTATATGGGAGCAGCTTCATATTTTCCCGAAATGTCCACATATCCTCTGAAGATATTTTTCATTTCGTATGTAGTCACTGTTAATCTCTTAACAGTACTCTGTTAACGCAAAATTTGAGCATGTTAAAAAAGTATGGTTGGTGTCTTGGCTTTTCGAATTTATCTTCACACACATTGGTATTTATTGGTAAGAAGGGAGAGAAAAATGGAATGAAGTACACACTTTCGTGTACTCTAAAATTCCATTTTATTTCTTTAGTGATGAAACAGAATACATCCGCAACTTCAAGCAAAAACGCTGTCAAAAAAAGATGGCCCATAATAAAATCGACAACCATAACTTCAAATACTGTCAATTGCCTTTTTGTTTTTATGTTTGTTTTGCTTTTTGATTTTGTTTTTTTTTCGCTCCAAACTAAAAACATGTGTTTTTTGTTTACAAAATGCATAAAATTCAGTAAAAATACGGCAACAGCACATACAGATTGTGAGAGCACAATTGAGAGAGTATGAAGCTGTAAGCAGGCCTGCCATATTTATCGGCATTTTGCCGATTTTTTGCCTTAAAATTAATCAAATGCCGATCTGCCGGTTTTTGCTCCAAAAATGCGGATTTTTCGAGGAAATCTAAAAAGACGGCAACTTTATTTATTTTTGTAAAATTTACAATTTTTGATAGCACTGAAATACTTGCTACCTATATAACCAAATGTTTTTAACTCAACGCATAATCGGACACAGTAATGTATGAATACTTCAAATACAATAATCCGCCAATTAGTAACAATTTTCATAGTCTTTGTAATCTAGAATAGACAGAAAGCTTTTATCATACTTGCGGCTCTATGGAGCGGTGGCAACCCACTGGGTACCACAATTAAACCGCCCAGGTTTTATTTAGTATTATAGATATTAAAAATCATGGAGGGATTTTAAGTTTTTTTTTTTTTTTTTTTTTTTTTTGTATAATCAGTAAAACACATTTAATTTAAAGGCTTTCACGGTATATTTACAAAAAAGTAAATACAATTTATGTATTGGGTGTACAGACTAATTAAATGTTTAACTCCAAAAATGATTTTTTAAGGATAATGAATTAACAAGTAAATCAAAATATTGTCTATCATTGCTAACAACTTTTCCCCGCCTCTCAGGTAACTTTCAAATTTCGTCTGGAAAAATCATCACATCTTTTGAGGCAATCCAATTATAAAGCCAAATTCCGATTTCTTCGAAAGAGGTGAAGCGGTGAACCGCCAAATCATGTTGTTTCCGTCGAAACAGCAAATAGTAAGAAGAAGCAATGTACAGAGAATAGAATGGATGCCGTAAAATATCGCACTTCATCGTTATTAATTTTTTTTTGCAGCTTAATCATGTTTGTCCTCATATTCTGGCCATTTTTCTCATAATTCAAGGTACAAACAAAGCCGCGATTTTAGCAGATCGTTGTATATTACGCCCCCATGGTCCTACCAGGAGTGCAAAATAATACAACATAATAAATAATAAGACGTAGTAATTGTACTAAAAAATAAAAATATATTGTAGAATTGCGCGAAATTTAAAAGCAGTATAAAAATCCGAGGAAAACATTGTCTGAATTTAATAAGAACAAGGTTTTGCCAACCTTGTTTTAAGCTGGAGACTCTTTTTGACGGATACCCTTAGCCAATTCATTCAAAAAATGTTCAATTATATAAATTTCTGTGTTCGAAGCGGGTACTTCTTAAAATATGGAATAGTTACAGATCAACGAAAGCTTTGTGACACCTGACGTGTGTTTGAGATCGTTATCTTGATAGAATTCGTTGTTTTTACTATACCCAATTTCCCTGCACCTCGCTTTACATTTTTTCCATTTTATTTTTATATTATTTTATATATTGTTCACGTTTTAACTTTTTAAAAACGTGTTTTTATGAGTTCGTAGATTGTAGTTAAAATAAAATAAATATTGTGTTTAGTTTTAATTAAAAATCCTTTATTCAACACAGTTTTGTGCACCACTGCTTGTAACCTTTTTATAAGCAATAACAATTTTCTAATCTTAATTACTCCGTCTGTTTACAATTTTGTAAACAACAACAACTACTCGACAGATCTTTCTACTTAAAGATCTTCCAACCCGATCGTAGTTACAACTTAAGTTCGATCACAACCTCTTCAACCAGAGTTTAACCACACTAAACTCTCTTACACTGAGTTCAAGCCAATAACACTTTCGCTGAGTTTACACCAAATAAACTGATCGCTGTTCGCATCGATGTGCTTTTTATATGGCTGAGTAAACAATACCATCGAACCTCTCAATATTTCAGGTAGATTCCATTTCTTTCTTTTAATTTCTTTTTAGTTCTTTTGTAGCCATGCGTATGTAAACATCTACCTTTTTCAGCTCTTAGTATTTGTTGTTGCTTGTTTATTGTCTTTTACTTGTTTTCTTTGCTGTTAGTTTGGTGTTGTTGTTGCTGTGTTATTTTTATTTACTGTATAGTTGTTCTTGCAGCTTTTGTTTATTTATTTTAGCGAAGTAATAAACGCAGAGGTTGCCAATCTTATATTCATAACAATATTATAAACATTGCTGAAATGATCTGTTTTGTTAGTTTTTGTTAATAAAAATACCATTATCGTATTTGAAATGGGAAATTTTAATTTGCCGATTTTTTGCCCATTTTTTTAAATAGAAGTGCCGATAATGGCGGTTTTTATTTTTAAATATGCCGATTTTTAATCAAATTATCTGGCACCCCTGGCTGTAAGCAGTCAAAACAAAATAGATTTTATCTCAAGGCAGCTTTTGCCGACGATTTCTTATGTCATTTTGTATGGAAAAAATCGCCAAGTCTCAATTCTGTTTCATCTCATATTTGTAACGTCAAACAACAACAATATTGTTGTGAAAATCTTAAATTTCATTGAAATAAATATCGTAGTGTGGACGCGAGTGCAAGTTGAAAAGAGAATTGGCAATAGTTTCAGCAAGAAAACTTTCCTAGTGGAAACGGAGACTAATAGAAAAACAAATAAAAAAACAGCTGAAATAAAATGTATTTTTAACGCGCATTGTTTAACTTGCAATTGTTCATGCGTGTAAATTGTAAACACAAGATAGTTGTCGATGAATTAGCGCTACCTTAAGCTATTGAAGCAACACTAATTGTAAATATATAATGCTTGAGAAGCTTGAAAACTGATTGTAATTAGAGTATTAAACAAGAGTTATTGAAAGATAGGTTACTTAACAAAATGGAAAAACAAAACTAAACTAAGTGAAGTAGAAAAAAAAAACGAGTTGAATGAAAGTATTCTTTTCAACAACTGTCTCTCCTATAGATTAATATCCTAACAATTTTATAAAAATATCTATATTTCATTAAAATATTTAATGTTTATTTTGCTATTTTTTAAAAGCAATTTTATATAATTTGCTGCAATATATTCGACTATAGTTCTAGCAATTTTATCTATTGCTTCAGAATATTTCCCTCATTAAAACACGTTAGATTTGTACTATCATTTAAATAAAATTTAGTACCTCATTCCAATCAATAGAAGAGATATTGTAATTATTGTCTGATCACAACAGATCGGTTCTACTATTCACACACAAATTATTGTCCTCCTTTTTCAAAGAACAGTTTGTTGTCTTTTTTTCTTTCTTTCAATTGGCGTCTTATTGTCACAAGTGATGTACTAATCGAGGGAAAGCACAACATTAATGAATCGGTAAGTAGTTATAGCGGTAGGTACTACAATATTGTTTTAGAATGACGGGAGCATTATGTCAGTGCGTTAAATGGTATTTCAATTATCACTTGAATCATTGTATTGGCCAGCTAGCATGAACGATCAATCAATGGGCTAGCAGGCAGGCAGGCAGACAGGCTGACTAGAGTGCTGGTCATTTGGTCACTTAACCATTTGGCTATCCCATAGTATATCAAAGAAAATTATTTGCATTATGATTCATTATATTTTTTTTTTTATTTTATTTTCTTTTATTTTTTGGTAATTTAGAAACTGTAAAGATTTCCTTTTTTCTTTCAATTTGATTCATTAGTTATGGTTTAAACAAACACACGAGTAATATATTAAATTTATTTTCATTATATTTTTAGACAAATTCGAATTGTTAATATTTTTATGTTCTATTTTATTTATGGTGAATCATTAGCTTTTGTTAATCATCTTTAGAAGAGACAAAAATGAGCCAAAAACTTGGTAAATAGGCCTCCTTTAGATTAAAAGAAAACAGTTGAATAATTGTACTTCATATTTTTTTCGATAACTTTAAGCTTCAGTCAATTAACTTGACAAATAGGGCCTTTTTCTCCGTCACTTCTCACGGGAGCATCCACTGCTTTGCTATTTAATTAATTAATCAAATTGATTTTCGAGCCAAGTAGATGAGTAATCTACTGTAGCTCGCCTCCATATTATTGTGTGTAGCGATGAAGATTCTTGCTAAGTGACGATGGTGATCCTTAATTAGCATTGTGTTTTTTTCCCCAGTAGGTGGCACTTTCTCTTGATCATTCGTCTGATGTTTGTCATATTCGCCAGAGGTAGGCTGAAAGGTCAGGGGCTTCTTTAGATGAATTTGTCTGTAGAAAGATTTAAGTCTCTTTATTAAACACTTGAAACCGAAATTTATTATTTTTCGTCATGTCCTCTGCTGGGGATTCGAATCTGAGCAGCTTATGTTGAAATAGGCCCTTACAAACAAAGAAACTAATTTGATCATGTTCATATCTCTATATAAAGCACTTGTTACCTACACGCATGGAGGATTGCCTGTAATGGCGTTTTTTTTTTTTTTGCAACAATCTTGCCAGTTCGTACTTATGTCTGTTGTAAAAGGTACAAAGATGTTTTTCTCTAGATATATGAGGTGCGCTAAGGTGAACATAACACTCGGTCTAGTTCCTCTGGAGTAGGCAGTGAAAACTTTGGTGGCAAGGAACTACCTGAGGCTAATATATGGGCACGCGATCTTCACACACGGCTCGAAGACATAGGAGGGCACTAGTGTGGGATTCTATATGCTGGGGGCCGTCTAAAGCTCTCTTATAGCGCAATAGAGTAATTATTATCATTATTATGACCAGGCACTATTGCAGGACACTGCGACCCATGGGATCTATTGTGCCTCTTTTGTTCTATAGCAGATCTGAAACCATAATGGTGGATATCAAGATGCCTGTAAGCGCTGTTTATAAACATCCACATCTGTGACCGCCATCCTCTTCAGGTGCGATCTCAGTCTACATAGGCCCGTAAGAAATTACTTTGGGAGTTTCAAGTCCAGTCTTCCATACTTGATAACCTCAGAGCGACTCACAAATTTGGAACTATTCGCCGCTATAGAGTGGCGGAATCCCCTTTGAGCATTCCAGGGCTCCAAGCATCTGACAATATCCCAATTATTAATTAGATTAAGAATGGCAGCAAGTGGTGCTGTACATTGCTTCCGGAGCGATATAGGTGGTCACGTAACAGTTCCTAGCCAATGCATTCGCTGCTTCATTATCATCTATCCCACAGTGCCCAGGTACCCAAACAACTGGACATTATTTTTAGCGAGTCTTTACAATGTATCGTAGAAATATTCAATCTGTTACGGCATCTTCACCGTCAGAGAATATATTAATCGTCTTTTCCTTGAACCTACTATCTAGGTTCATCTCCGCACATATGACAATGGTCATGTTCTTAACCCGGAAGACAGTTAGCGATCTCCACATTGGAATTGACAAGTCGCGGTTGGGTTCATGAACATCAGCACTAGCACAATCATTCATTTTGGAGTTATTGGTATACAAGTTTATATCAAACTCACTCCGGACTAAAGCATTAGACCAACAATCCTAGTCCGGGGCAACGGAGTTGATCTGTGAACATATCAGCACGCTTCAGAGCTTGGTCATGTATATGGCTGCTTTAGAAGCACTGACTGAAAACCTTAACGCTACTCCTGGACATGTACAGCGTTCGTCTGTGTTTTGTTCCATGGCACTACGGCATTGTGAGGAACGCGAGAGAAGGCGCAACGAAGATCGGAACTTGACCGTTCAGTTAATCTGAGTACCGAGTCTTGTGGCACTCTGATAGGTTTTCTGACTGAGCAATGTACTCTGAGGACGAGGACTAAGTTATGGAACGCAGGTACCCCCAATTTCCGCAGTGTACCTTTGCCCTTTATTCAAAATCTCAGGCACAGGTTGTTGGGCCAGGATTTTATCAGTAGCCTACTTAGCGTGGTTGTGCCTGTTAGTATTTCGGAGAAATTTACATCAGCTATCAGCTAACTAGTGAGTCAAATCTCGATGTCAAAGGAGTTTACTTTTATTTCTTCTACTTTTTTCCTCTTACTTTCGCTTTCGTTCCACTACCCTCATTTTTCTTTTGCTTCCTTTAATCTCTATCTTCTTTTCCTTTTCCTTTTGAGTATTACCATTACTACGCTTCACACCGAAAACCAGTGCTTGTAGTACCATATGTAACACATTGATCATTTCCTAAAAACCCTTCCCTTCTGATCAGATAACCAGTCTAGTCAGACTTAGGTACATAAGCTCTTATAACCCACTAGTTACGAGGGCGGATTGACATTGAAGCTACCTAGCTTAGAAATTACGATCTGTCAAACGTCAGCTGTTAAAATTTTAGCCAAATTCATCGATTACTTTATTTGTTGTAGTCGTTTGAAGTAAGCCACTTTTGTGTTTCTTGGAAAATGGAAAAAAGTGAGTTTCGTGTAGGGATTAAACACTATTATTTGAAAGGCAAAAAGGCGAAAGAGGCAAAAGAAAAGCTTGATAAACATTACGGCGAATTTGCTCCGTAAGATTATATGGTGTAATATTGGATTGCTGAATTCAAACAGGACCGAACAAGCACTGCAACAAAACCATCAACAGGAAGGCCAAAAGAGGTGGTTACTGAAGAAAATATCAAGAAAATCCTCGATATCGTTATGAATGATCGCCGGGTCAAAATACGTGAGATTGAATGGTAAACATATCATATGAACGTGTGTTCAACATTTTGCACGAACATTTGCATATGAAAAAACTGTCGGCAAGATGGGTGCCGCGTTTGCTCAGTGTTGAACAAAAACGAGTTCGACAGATCACTTCACATCGGTGTTTGGAGATGATAAAGCATAATCCTGCTGATTTTTGGCGTAGATTAATAACTCTTGATGAAACGTGGGTCCACCACTACACACCTGGACCCAAAAATCAATCGAAGCAATGGGTGGAAGATGGTGGAAGTGCTCCGAAGAAGGCGAAGACAGCGAAATCGGCTAGCAAGGTTATGGCCAATATATTTTGGGATACACCAGAATATTGCTCATCAATTATCTTGAAGAGGGATCCACAATCACAGGAGAGTATTATAGTCCATTATTGGATCAATTGGTTGATGTAATCAAGGAAAAACGACCACATTTAAACAAGAAAAAAGTGCTCTTTCTTCAAGACAACGCACCGGTTCACACAGCATTAGATACGATGCTAAAACTACGAGAAATCCACTTCGAATTGGTTGATCATCCACCTTATAGTGCCGATTTAGCCCCTAGTGACTTTTTCCTGTTTCCAAACTTGCAAAAATGGCTCGCAGGAAAAAGATTCATCTCAAACGATGAAGTGATTACCGAAACTAATGCGTATTTTGAGGAGTTCCCAAAATCGTATTATTCAGATGGTATAAAAAAGTTGGAAAATCGTCTTCCTAAGTATTGAGCTAAAAGGAGACTAAAAAAAATACGCCCTCGTAAATTCAAGACCTGGAATTCGCTAAGAGTGTGCAACAGAAAGGACATTGTTGAGAAGACAACACACATTGTCATATATGGAAATCAGCAAACGAAGAGTTTTCTTTACTCTGATTTCTATGCTCTAAATACTTTCCAATATGGTGTGCTGCTTCAAGTGCAAATAATAAATTATCTTATGGAGAAAATTTAACGATTTATCATTAGTTTACGTACAAGCAAGTATAACATTAGCTTCAAATTATAGTATTTTCATTTCGTAAACTCTAAATTTTTTAGATAAAGAATTATCTCTTTTACGTTTTTCTACATTTTAGAAAATATCGCTGTTTTTTATAAGCAAAACAATTCGGCATCACTGTTTTAAGTGAAAAAGAGCAAAAAGGACAAAGCGAACGAATGTGTAGATAAAAACACACACTGACAATAATTCATGCACGCACACATACACGCAACAGAAACAAAACAAATCAAATTGGAATTTAAGGCGTTTCGCCGGCAAACAAACGAAACAATGCAATAAGAAAAAACAACAAATTCAAGCATGTTACGCTTAAATGAAAAATTTGTTTCATTTAGATTTTTAGCAAAAAAAATTAAAACTTGTTTTAACTGTGGAATAAAAGTCCTAAACCTAAAACATATTTTTTTAATACAACTAAAGCATAATTAAAAAATATATAGATTTATAAACAAAATCAAAATAACAAGAAAAACAAACACTAGTGTAGGCGTTGTATATTTTAAAAGATAGTGAAAAAAAAACGTATAAAGTTGTCTACACTGGTGGAAGGTCGCCGGTAGGGGAATTAGAAAAAACAGATATAAAAACTAAAAACAAAATGTTGAATAAATTACGAAACACAAATTCACAAAAGAAAAAAAATGGTTTTTAATGCGAATCGTTTTTATTTTGTATAATATGAAAACAGATATAACAAATTATAACGTCAAATACATATACTACACCTATAAAAATAACCAAATAGAAGGGGAGACTATAAAGACCAGCAGCTGGCATATTAGCAAGCAATAACTGAAACAGAAAACAAGTGCAGTCAGCTACTAAGCAGTGGCAGCAGCAGCGGCAGCCTAAGTCAGCAGCAACTGTATAAATATTCATCGAAACGAAATTCAAGAGGAGACACAAACAGAACACAAAACCCGCTTATGTGTTTAAATGTGTTTGGTGTGCCTGGGTGATCCACTAACATGAATACAAAGGCAACACATGTACAATAAAAACAACATGTTTTGACTTATTTGACGCTGTGATTCTCATTCTGTTTTTCCTTTACCAATGCAGCAGAGAGGAGGAGCACATTAAGACAATGGATGGGCTATTTTAAAACTTACCTTTTTAATGCAAACAAAAAAATCCTTTATTTCTTCTGATTAAGTTTCAACATTTCATAGAAATATACGCTTTTTTATATAAAAACACTACACTTTTGTATACTTTTTTCTACTTTTTTGTTTTATTTTTCTTTTTTTTTTTTTTTGCCTATACTGGCCAACAACCACAGCAATTACTAACTGTTAGCAGCTAATCTTACTTATTAGTTGTCTTATTGTGTTTTTTCAATATTTCTTATATTAATTTTATTTGATATCTTTTCTTAGTATTCTATCTATATAATCTATTTTCTGTGTTCTTTCCTTTCTACTCCCAGTCGTAAGGTTCTCTTTTTTAGAATTTCTGGAAACTTTTTAGGCACTCTCTTCACTTGATTTCATCATTTCTTTTATCAGTATTCACAATTTAATCGTTATCATTTTGATATGAATGCATTTTTAATGGTTTCCCGTTATTAATAATAAATAATTTTACAATTTTATGCACAGACGTCGCGGAATTTTTTCATTTTTATGTTATTTTTATCTACTTTTAACACTATTATTGCAGATTCTTTTTTGTTTGATTTGTTGACATTTCTTATTCGTTTATCAAAGTTCGTTTGACAGCAGCATTTGTAAAGGCGTCAAAGTAGCCGGTGACTTCATATAAACGGCGTTTGTATTTCAAACGAAAAATCAGTGAAATTATAATTCTATTACATACCCAAAGCTGTGTCATCTATTAATCTTGTTTAGAAAAATCGTAAACAATATAAAATTTATGGAAAGCTATGGCTATATAAATTAAATAATTGTTTTAAATTTTGAATTAAAATACCAGTTATAGTTTTTTTCCTAAATCTAGCTCTACACATCTCGCGCCCAATAGAGAAAACTAAGCAAGAGACATTAATGTCAATTAAGCGCTTTTTTAATGAATAAGCACCAAAAATATTACTTCTGTTATATATATTGGACACATCGAAAGTTTTCTTGCAAAAAATATCGCTAATTCTCTTTTCAACTTGCATTCACGTCTAACTACGATATTTATTATGGTGAAACTACATAATGAAACAAGAGGATATTTTTGCCTTTAGTTATGTCACAAAGTGACCGTGGAGAAATAAAAAAAAAAACAGCTCTCAAAAGCGGAAAAGATTTAGTACAAAATGCATGCTATGGAAGTAGAAAAGCCATACATATTCACAATTTTCATAAAAACTGTAAAATTTTCACAAAAGTTATGTATCTGTTTTTAATAAGAAAACATAAATATAAACAAAAACATGAATAAAAACAAAACTGTTGACGGCGATAGGGTGACCAAAGAAATTCCGCTGGTTCTTAAACACCACCTTATAAATGACTTTACCATAGATATTTATTTCAATGAAGTTTACGACTTTCACAACAACATTCGTAACGTAATGAAGAAACAAAGAAAAAATTTCCATTCCATTATTTTCTCCCATCTCACCCATAAACTCAGACTTGCTGAAAGAAAAATTTCATAGTGTAGAACGAGACTATTGAATATTGGAAAAAGTTTATTTTTACCGTCCTATTATTAATAGATGAAATCTCTCCTTAATCTCACTTACGACTACTCACATAAAAAATTTCTATTTAGTAAACAAATATTTTGGGCCATAAAACTCATAAGTTACTCACGTCTTGAATTTAAAATCTTTTTTGGCTTTATTGTGCAGCCTTTTAAAGCCATAGGTCTTTACGAAGAAGCGTAAGTCAGCCGATAACCATAAAATTTGCTGTTTTTTTTGACAATTTTATTGCATATATGTATTATTTGTCCCGGAACAGACGATGAAAGTTTTCTTGCAGTAAGTCTGAGTTTGTGGATGAGAGAGGAGAAACGAATGTAATGGCGTACACTCTTTCATGTACTCTGAAATTCTCTTTTGTTATGAAATTCGTAATGTCAGAGAACAATTGTGTTGTTTGAAAATCTTAAATTTCATTGAAATAAATATCGTAGTAACATTGTCTTAGCGCTTTTTAATCAAACCGTTAAATTTAAATTATCTTTTCCCATTTCTAGTGTTATTTACTATACTACGACGGCAATACAACACTGCCAAAGCCACCGGTACTAAAAACTGCAACCGTTTTTTCAAGGTATCATCATTCGGCGTGAATTTATGAAATAGACGCCGAAATTTTTTTCTTCCAACACATTTCATATAAAACTAAGTTTTAAACTGCTGGTGAAAATACAAGAGTTAAGTTAACATAAAAGAGGTGGAACATAAATAAATAACAGGTATTTAATGTGCTAATGCTATTAAAATATTAAAGAGTGGCTTTAAAGGTGTTTTTTATTTAGATTTCTATTGAAATAAATTGCATATAAACAAAATGGCTGACATTTCTACGGAAGAATTAAAAAATGAAATCCATGCAGTTTTAAAGACTGCCGATTTATCTGTGGTCTCGGCCAAAAAAGTGCGCGAACAAGTAGAGAAGAAGTTGGATTGCTCTTTGGTTAGCCGCAAAAAGGAATTTGACAAAATTGTTATGGATTTCATAAATTCACAACAAGAAGAGGAAGAATCCGATGAGGATGACAAAGAAGATGAAGAGGCAAGTGGTTCTGATGAAGAAGCCAGTAGTGAGGAAGACAAGAAGGCAAAGAAACGTCCACAGCCTACGCAACGTAAAGCGGCGCCCGCCAAAAAGAAGCGCAAATCATTAAATGCCTCTGATTCAGGGTCCGAGTCAGATGCCGGTTCGGATTCAGATTTTGAAGTGCCCAAAAAGAAGGCTGGCGCTAAGGCCAAGAATAAGAAGAAGCCGGCAGGTGAAAAGTCATCCAGTGGTCGTAAATCAACCGGTTTTACTAGATCCTATAATTTATCACCCGAACTATCTGCCCTAATGGGTGCTGAAGCATTGCCCCGCCATGAAGTCGTCAAGAAAGTCTGGGCCATTATTAAGGAACGTAATCTGTATGATCCGAAAAATAAACAATTTGCCATTTGTGATGACGAACTCATGAAAGTGATGAAAGTTAAACGTTTTCGCACTTTTGGCATGTTGAAACACTTAAAACCCCATTTCTTGGAGTAAGTGCCAACCCTCTCCTTATGTGTACGGATGGGCAAATATCTCTAGCCATTTATTGTGTACTAAAGCGTGGAAAAATACAATGTGTTTTAATCGTAAAATTGAAAATTTTCTTTTTTTATATAAACATTAGTTTTTGTCTTAATTTGATTTGTGACAATTTAAATTCGTATAAAAAAACTAATAGAATTTATTCTTAAAACTTATGAAAATTATAATGATGATAGAAGAGAGTGTATAACTATTAACAATTTATTAATTAAAGAGAAAGAGAGCATTTCTAAAATAGTATTTTAAGTCCTTTTTTATTTTTCCTTTTTATTTTTAAACATATATATGTAATAAGTTAAAGATATAATTGTTTCTCTGACTGCATTTACGCGCATGCATGCGTAAGATATTTGATTATAAACAAGTAGAAATACAATTTACAAAGAAAACAATGTGTATCCCGCAATAAACTAAAAACAAATTTTCCAATTAAGATTTGTAATTTTCTCTTAAGTTCTTCTAATTTTGATATTCTACATTTAAGTGAACAGGAAAAATAAATCGAAAAATTGCTTCAATTTAAACAAAACCATTGATTAAAATTTAATTTTTAAAATATGTCGAAAAACAAAAAGGACTTTTTCGTGCTTGGAGAGTTATCATAAGCATTTTTCGACACTTGTAATAGATTAAAGAAATATTTTGCTTGTTTTCTTTAATGTTGGATGAAAATATAATACATCAACCATGATAAGGTCCTAGTTAAGAAACATGCAAAATTCTTTCTTACAGAATACATCTCTTACAAAAATTTCGAAATACGACAAACATGATGAGTCATTTAATTTTTGTCAGCTGAACTAAAATAAGCTCCCATTTGTACGCACTGCTAGATGATTTAACTTTTTAGCAGAAATAGTTAATCAGTGTTTTTTATGTCTTGAAATCTACAAATTACGAATATATTCTGTATTACAAATTAAATGATTTTTTTAATCTTTTTGGTAAATCAGGTTTTAAGGCATTTTCGCCATGTTCTGGAAGTAACATGATTCCAAATCACTTGTCATTTTAAAATCACAAATTTGATGTGCCACTGTTCTGAAATCACACGTTTTTATGTTTCAAATAATTGGTCGATTATGGATGGCTACAGAACTTTGGTGGCGTTGCTAGATGCCAAAAATTGCATTACATACGGCAACTGGAAACTAAAAATCTATTAGTACTAATTGCTGCTTAGACAACTACAAAAACAAGTAACTGCAAAAACAAGCAAGTGTTCTTAAATCGGTCGCGGCCTAGCTAACTGGTTCTAAATCACAAAATTTGTGTACAGAGCACCTTTTTCGTAATTGTTAACAGAATAAGGACATTTTTTATTTCTCTCCAAAAATTAGATTTCATGCACTCTTCTAAGGTTTTTCAAATTCTTAAATTTTTTGCTTTGGTATAGTCTTTTCAGCGATGCAATTATTTTTATTACAATCGCTCTAAATTTATTATTTTATCGATATTTGTTTTGTTCGAGAATAAGAAAAAGGCATACGGGTTGCCAAGAACACGGTGAATATTATACAAATTCTATACTATACAGTCCTTAAGCTTTTTTCCCGATGGCACTTACTTTGGGAAGCAGCATAATTTCATTTTTTTTATCATGGTTGTGGTATTTTAACTTTTTTGTCCTAGATTAAAAAAAAACATCAATTTTTTTTGAATTAAGAAAATAAGTAAAAATTTTCTTTAATCTATTACAAAAATGTCGAAAAGCGACTATGACGCCCCAACCAAGGATTCTTGATTGCTTAAAAACAAATTTAATAATATGCATACATACTTACAATATATAATTTTGCCTATTGCTACATTTTTACCCGTTAGCTTTGTAAAAACTACCGCTAACTTCATCACAATCTATCAAAAATGCTTTTTAAAAATGTGGATTGTTTGATTCCTGCATTAGCTTTACCTACACTAGATGACAAATGAAAATATAAACTGGTAACTAATACATGGGCCTTATTGCGGTTGGCGTATTTGTTGACATTTTTGTCTTAGATTAAAGATAACATGCAAAATTTTTCTTTAATCTTTTAAAAAAATGTCGAAAAACGACTGCGGCTCGCCAACCATCATGATAAGGGTGCATATACAGTTATGATACTGTCAATAAAATATAACAAACCTGCCTTCGTAACAATTTGACAGCTTTAATTTAATATGGAGAATGATCCTCTATAAGCCGTGATCTGAATCCTCTGGATTACAAATTGTAGACCGTTTTAGATGACATGGTTTACCACAAAAGATACCTTAACATTTACTATCATTGCATTGGTTGATAAATGCTGTGGCGAATTTTCTAATAGATGGAGTCTGAACAGCTATTGACCATAAACCAGTCTGACATAAGGCGTGCGTACGTGAAGGCCAAAGGCGGACATATGTATGTATATTATAATTAAGCCTATTGTGCAATCTTGTGTTCAATATTACGGTTTTTTGTTGAATAAATATTTTAACAAAAACAAATTCAATTTATTTATTATATTTTTTCTAAATTATCAGAATAATCATTATCCAGGTAATTGTGCAAAGTATCCTTATCGAAATTCATATTTTCATGTATTTGCATTATAAGAGCAATTCATGATGAGTTAAAACATCCCCACATTCAGCCTTACTGCGGTTGTCAATGTCGTTGTAGTATATCGACGTTTTTGTACTAGATTAAGGGCAAATAGAAACATTCTTTAATTAAAAAAATTTCGATATACGACAACAACTACGTCAAACGCAATTAGGCTGAATATTACTTAAGAATCGCTGTGCTTAACTATTTTTTGTGTTCTTGGGATCCAACTCAGCGTACACTAGTTGCCGTACATAAGGTCTACCGCCATTGCCAAAAACATTGAACTTTGATTCATCTCTCTACACTCAGTTTTCAAAAAATTTAGGTTCTTACGGAGATTATTACGTACAAGCCGCAGGCGCTGTTTAATATGTATTTTTGTGTAGATCTTTTCTTTTTTAATCGTCTTCTTAGGGTTCTTGCTGATAATTTTTCACCATGTTCAGACTCCACGCACAATCTAATTTTTATGGATGTGAGAAAAGTTCAGCTTAACTTATCCTTGCTATAAGCATATCTTCCGCCAGGGTAGTTTGGAGCAGTTTATTTATTTTTAAAATTTCAAATGTTTCGTTTTATTTTTTATAGTACTTGACCGCTTTGACAACCTTTCTTCGCAAAAATGTTAGTGGTTTAACAACTTTAGCAATGAAACCGAGATGAAGCAATTCCAAATAATATTTCTTTCTTATTATTACCTATAATATAAAAAAATATCCAGTGACTAGAGCAGGAAGTTCCAAAATTTTTCAAACAATGAATTTTATAGCCTCAAAAAGATATAAAACATATCTGTGTGTATATATTACAATGAAATATTTAATAACTGGTAAGTAATACTGAGAAGCTAGTAAAACTGCAAGGAAATTCATAATATTGAAAAAAATTAAGCAGGGTTTTTACAAGGATAGTAAGAGTGCTTTTCATGAAAAACGTGTTATAAATACCTTTTTTGTAGCTTAGAAATTCATAATATATTATACATAACCTATGTGTACTTTTTAGGATCAAAAATTTTTCTTACATGTTTATTATTGTAATCATTTCTATGTCCTAATATATTACTTGCGGTTCCAGGAATACGTAGCATTAGTTTACTTCAGTTTTGTTCCTTTAAATTCGTTTTTTCTATGTTAAAATTTGCTGGACAGTGATTTGGCACAAATTAAAAATATTCTTAGCGAGAAAAAAATCAAAACTACCCATTTTTTTAATAACAGCTACACATCTCCTTACCCCTATTCTGCGTATCGATCCGTATCGAAATGTACTCCGTTCGGCAAATTTGGTTTCTTCGTTTCTTTCGATTGTATGTATTCTGCATTACGGTTGTAGCTACGTTTTTCTAAGTTCCTAAAGTTGTGACGAGATACTTTCGTTTTTTGTTTTATAGTAAAAAAATTATTATTTGGCTAAAATTTATTATTACTCAATTGAAAAATTAATTAATTAACGCTTGTTCATATGCATGAAAACAAAAATTGAATGTTTTTTATTGAACCCCTTAGTGTATGTATTACTTTTTAGGTTTTTATTAAAATTTCGTTATTTTTCTGTCTATACGCCTTCCCATGCTTTTGAGATTATTGTTGCCTTGTTTTCTTTCGATTCATTTTTTTGGGTATACCAGTTTCCGATCGAAACGTAACTTAACGCGGAGACGTAATCGAAATGCAGAATAGGGATGACTGTGCATAAGTTCCACGTAACGTAATTTTGGATTTCTGTCCATGTCACTTAAATTTGTAGGTATAAAAACAGTAATGTTTAGCTCTACATCATTTCATAGGTTCACCACAGAACTAAGATCTGGTGATTGAGCTAGCCAATTAAAAATTTCGATTCTATTTTGCTGTAAAAATAGTTTCTTCTATTTTGCCTGCGAAGCCTACGTTGGAATCGGACTATTAATCTACCATCCTATCATCACAGATTAACGCCTATTAAGTTACCTGCTCTGAAAAGTAGAAGAACGATGCTAAATGTTACTTTTTAGTGAATGTTATTAATGGTGAAGTATGCTCCGAGTTCTTTCTGAGAAATATGTCCTTTAATATACCATAACGTCTAACGAGCTACTTTCATCCCCTTGTAATTAAATACTTTCGAAGCAATCATACCAATGCTGATCCACTTAGAAAAATTTGCTTAGATTACAATACTCTATCAATTTATCGATTTTTCTCTATCTATGACCAAAATTAAAAGCAATATCATAACTTTTCTAGCACATATTGATATGTTACATTTTAGAAGAATTATCCAGTTATTTCTTAAAATTTTCAATAGTCTGTGTAAACTTAGTTTGTAGACTTATATGAAATGAAATAAATAAATAAGCAACACTTTTTCGGACAATTTTACTCAATTTTCATTCCTAGAAAAATATATATGCTTTTCACAGCATACTTGAAATGTGCTAACCCAATGTCCACCACTGTATAACACTGTCTTACTTACTCTTCCTTTAAGACAATCAATAAATAAAATTAGATTAAGTTTTTATTAAACTTTATAAACAAATTTTTTTTCTTCTTTCATTTATTGGAAAGTTTACTTTTTCTTCTTGTGGATGTTTTGTTGTCTCTGTGTATGGTACTATTATTTTCTTATAAATACAAATTAGTTATCAATATATACTGTTGTTGGTTTGAAGTTACAAGTTGTAGTAGCATCATTTCATATAAAATTCCTGTGTTGTCAGCAATTCATTTTTATTGTTTAAAATTTTATTTCATTTTTTTCTTCTTTGCAAAGCCTTAATTAATGTACAAGAGTTAATTTGTTTTGATTTTTTTTGTTTGTTTGTATATAACATATAAGTATGGTATAAATAAACATTTAAATATGCAATAAATACAGACAAAAAAATAAAATATACAAATTACAATAAAAAAATACAATCATTCATTCATTTTTATTAAACTTTAATTAAGTACATAGTTTTTGTATATTCTTGGTAAACTAAAATTATGTTGGAAAAAGTTTATTTAAATACAATGGAATAGAGATAATGTTAAATAATTACTCATGGCTTTTACTAAAATAAAACACATAATTAAAAAAAACGGCTAAAAAGCATATTTTTGGAAAGGTTTTGATATTTCTATAATGATAAATGCTATTGGAAAATACGAATTAGTTTGTTTAAAAATAAATGTGTGTAAGTAAAGTATATAAAATATAGGCTCTATTATAAATTATTCAAAATATGATTATAAAACATATTTTACACGCAAAATATGTGTTTTTATAACTAAATGGTGCAAAAAACAAAATACCATGGCGGTTATAATTAGTTAAGTAAAATAAATTCTTAAGCGGCAAATTATTAAAAAAAAAAATTCTTTATAATATGTAAAGCTCTATTCAGACGATTGTCAAATCTAACAATATTGTCAGATCTGAGACAATGAAAAAATTCCATAACAATGTATTTTTTCGGTTCACATGGTTACCAAACTTTTGTCAGAATATCTTACAATCCCATTATACATATGTATGTATATTTTTCTGGCACTGATGTCCCTGTCAGATGTTAAAAATTCGGGCATCTTATAATCTGACAACATTGAATGGCAAAAATTGCAAGTTTTTATTGACATTTTCAGCAAATTTTTTCGACAATATTTTTAGAGCTGGCAATCGTCTAAACAGAGCTTAAGTACAACAAAAATAGTTTCAGCATCTTGATTTTTCAACATATAATATTTAAATATGCAATTACCACTTTATGCTTACGACTGTAAGAAGAGATTTAATTATACTTTAATTATAATTTTACAAAACAAATCTGCAGAAAAAAGGTATTAAAAATAATTTATAAAAAGCTTTAAATAATCTATTTCAATGGCCTTAAACGTGTTTACCATAGTCATAGTCGTTGTTATATTTTGACCATTTTTGTTCTTGGTTAAAGACTATCGGGTATGTTCTGTAAACCGAAAACGAGTAAGTTTTCAAAGACAAGTATAACTTATTTTCGACAATTATTTTAAAGTTTTGATAATCAAAGAAGTTAAAGTCGAATTTGAAAATTACCACATTTCGAAGTTTCATTCGATTTCAATTTTACTAGTTTTTGGTTTACAAAACATACACGAATAAGTAAAAATGTTTATAATATTACATGTTAACGTTATACTACACAAGACAAGGCCAAAACTATAAGGATGCATTATAACTTATTTGAACAAATCTCTCCCTTGTTAAGCATAATATTTAAAGCATTGCACAAGAAGTAACCGTTTAAAAAAAGTAAATGGTAATAAATTTTTATTATCTTCCAAAAATATTGAAAATCAACAGAAATAAACTCTGTTCTTTACTACGAACATCAAAAACATGTACTATTACGATTTTTTAATCTATTTTCATAAATTAATTCATTGGTCAAATAAAAACAAATACATTTTTTGAATTTCCTTCTCTTTCCATAATTCAACGGTTTGGTCGTAAAATACTTTAATACACCGAAATCTAGAACTTACGAGTACGAGATATCAGTAAAAATGTCATAAATTTACATTACATTTACCACACAAAACAAAATCTAATGTCACTTGATTTTGACGCAACCCACAAAAGAATAACATTATGAAAAAATGGCCTTAAGTTAAAAAAAGTACACCATCTGATTGGCCATTTTGAAGTATTCACCCTTATCATTGTTCTCGAGTCGTAGTCGTTTTTCGACGTTTTCGTCCTACATTATTAAACAAGCAAAAATTTTTGTTGATCTCTTACAAAATATAAGCGTCAGTTTTCCTTGATCTATTACAAAAATGTCGAAAAACAACTGCGACTTAAGAACCATGATAATGGTGACTAATGACCACTAATGTTAATGGATCTCAAAATTGTTCTTTAATCTATTACAAAAATGTCGGAAATTGCCTCGACAACCCTGATAAGGTTGAATCTGTAATACTCTTTAAATATAATAGCCCCTATCGTGGCTGGCGATCCGTTATCGTATTTCGACATTTTTGTACTAGATTAATAAAAACAAGCAGAATTTTTCTTTAATATTTTACAAAAATGTCGAAACACAACTACGACTCGCCAACCATGATTTGGGTGAATCTCCCTTTGCATGATTGTCGAATGTCATCGTTTTTGGAAATGCTTGTAATAGATTAAAGAAGAATGTAGAAATGTAGATTAAGTAAAAATACGACAACAAACACGCCAACCATGCTAAGGGTCAATATTTTGTAGAAAATCGTACTTAGTTAAGCAATATAGATTACGTTTTTTAAACTATAATAGCTATCAATAAATCATACACAATTGTGAGAGAAATCAAAAATGTACTTGTGATACTTAAAATGCATTTGAAGGAACTTTAAAAAAAAAAATAATTTAAAAAAAATGTATAATTAAAAAAGATTTCTAATTCAAAAACAAGAAATAGTTTCTTTTGGCCAATAGTCACCGCTGCACGAGTTAAGAAGTGACAATATTTTGCCAATAAGAGCAAACAGAAGTTCATTTTTTTTCCTCTAAGAGACAATACACATATATACCAAAAATATAAAATTCTATTCTATTGTAATTACAGATTTAAATCAAGTTTTTTTTTACGCAATTACTACCATTTACTTTACGTTCGTGGCGGCCCTTTTTGTGCAATGTTGTCCATAAATTTCAATTTAAATATATATTTGTATGTTGCTTTTGTTTTATCAAATTTTAGACTTAGTTAATAAGTTTTTAACATTATTTTTCACTTTTTCGTTTTGCATTGTTTGTTTGTATGCATGAATACAATTTTATAATAAAATCTTAATTTTTTTATGATTTTTAATCAATAGTGTGGTAGTTTCTTAATTTTTAAGTTATTATATACTTACTTTCATTGTCTAATGTCGTCTGCAGTGGTTTATTATTTTATTAAGATTGTTTTTCTTTTTTCTTTTTTACTTTTTTTTTCATCTGTAAGTGCCCTTTGAAGCCTGTGCGCAGCAGGTTTGGTGCTTGTTTTTTATTGTTACAATTTTATTTTTTATTGTATATGGATCTTTTCTCATTTTAATAACGATAATAATTGGGTTTGAAAGGACCAGCTTTGTTAAGGCCCATATATTTGGCTTGCTCATCGGTCAGTTCAGTTAGATGGGCATCAAATGTAGGCAAATGCAAACTGGCCACATATTCATCCATTTTCTTGGGCAACAAATAGACATCGGACTTGTAGCGGCCGGGTGGAGCATTGAAGAGCTCAATTAAAGCTAAAGCTTGAGTGGCAGATGTAATTGACACAGCAAATGAGGGTATACTAGAGCATGATAAATTTACTAAACGACCCTCGGCAAGTAAAATAATATATTTGCCCTCAGGCCATATTATATGATCGACTTGAGAACGTACTTTTTCCCAAGTCAAATCTGGTGTACGTAAGCTATTTACATCGATTTCCGTATTCGAATGTCCCATGTTGCAGACGATGCAACCATTTTTCATTTTATCCATATGTTCACGCACAACGACATTTTTATTGCCCGTAGCGGTAACAACAATATCAACATTGCGTATGACTTCGTTTAGTTTTACTACACGAAAGCCGTCCATACTGGCTTGTAATGCACATATGGGATCTATTTCCGTTATATAGACAATACAACCTTGACCCTTTAAAGCCTGGGCACAACCCTTGCCAACATCGCCGTAACCGCAAACAACTACCTGCTTGCCACCAAACATAACATCCGTTGAACGCTTTAAACTATCCAATATGGATTCTTTGCAACTGTAAAGATTATCGAATTTTGTTTTTGTTACCGAATCATTAACATTCATAGCCGGTACGGTCAATTTGCCGGCTTTTGAAAGTTGATACAGACGATGAACACCGGTAACACTTTCCTCCACAATACCCTTGACCAGTTTAAACATGGTGGGATATTTTTTCAACATTAAATGGGTGGCATCACCACCATCATCCAATATCATATTGGGTTGCCAGTTTTCGGCATTGACACAACGATCAATGCACCACCAAAAATCTTCTTCGGTTTCACCGCGCCAAGCAAAAATTGGAATGTTGGCCTCAGCTAAGGCGGCAGCTACTTCATTCTGTGGAAGAGATAAAAAGTTGTATGTAAGTTGATTATTTTTTAAACCAAACAAGTTTTAAACAAGTTGGTACTTTTAAAAATTGTGCTCTAAAAAATCGCCTGTAGAAATCAGTGTTATATTTATGTTACTGTAGCAAGAAATCACAATTTACTAAGCGCCCATGTATGAATGCTAGAGGAAATTTTGTATAGACGACATAAGCAATAGATATTGAGCAGTGTGCACCAATATAATTTTTATAAAACTTAGAATATAATGGTAAATAATTAAAGTCACAAATCTTTTGACTGTATAGACGACTGATTACTCATGAAACTGCTGACTTTTTACGATTTTTGGGTAAAATTCTGTATGACATTTTTGATAAAGGATGCTTGTCGTTTTTTTTACGGATATGGCATATGAAAATTAACTGAGTTCATATTCTTAAAACAACAAAAATTTGCAAGCAAATGTCTAAGCAAAATGCACCGAATATTTTTCCCAAACATTATCATAAACGCTGCCATAGGAAATTGGCATGAATTGGTAACTAACTAAGGTCAATTTAAAAACTTAGCTAAAGCCTATTTGTATTGCTAGACGCGTCTCTTTCTGTTGTAGCAACTTACTAGAATATATTTTTTAAAAAAGGACCAGCGCGCTCCATTCGACTTAATTCTTTCGAAATTAATTCTTTCAGTTACAACATACTCTTCCTAACACAAGTACTTGTGATATGAGGCATATAACAATATAAGATATTTATGAAAGTAAAAGAAAAATATTGGGTGTTCGGCAAAGTTCGAAACACCTTTTTCTTATAATTGAAAATAATATCGATCAAATAAAGCCATTATTCCATCAGTGCAGAACTTTTTTTTTGAGCGAAAAAATTATCCAATTGCGTATCGCATTAATAGAGTTTTGAAGAGATCGAAACATATTGTTGCGAAATTGAGTGCTTCTTTACGATTAAAAATAAACTCCAGCAACAACATAGCAAGCAGACAACGAAAAAAATAAAAAGAACAACAAACCGAAAGAATTAAATGCTTACATTCGCATGGCTTGATAAAAACTAAAATATAAAGGAAAGAAATGGAATCTAGCTGAATATCGAGAGGTTCGAGAGCTACCGAAGTATTGTTTACTCAGAAATATAAAAAGCACATCGATGCGGACCAGCGTTGACGCTTTGGTCCAATCGGACCAAACTTGGTAGTTTTTCGTTTTTTAAAAACGGTTTGGTAGTTTGGTTGGTTTGTTGCAATTTTTTTCCTGTAGAAATATTTATTCATGGTAAATTTTTGCCCTCAAAAGCACAGTACATAATTTAAAAAAATATATCTTTGAATCAAATTAACAACAAATTAAATAATAATAATAATAACCACTGTTAGTGAATGATGTGTGCAACTTTTTACCACAGCGAATTACTTAATTATTCACAGCGAATTATAGCAAAGAATAGGGATAATGTTATGGCAGTGACTATAAAAAGTCACACCAGATTACCGTAAATGGAGTAAAAAAAAAAATCTGATTTAAATTCCTTTTGCTAAGAACATTTTTGATTTATTTCTTTTAAATACATTTCTAGCAGTCTTACTTAAATTGTATTCTTAATGTTGTATTCAGCAACTTGCGAATATTTTGTTTGCATTCATGACATAAAATATTAAATTCAAAAAGAAAATACAATATTTTATGATCATTTTGTATTTTTGAATGATGTGATAGTTTTTTAATACAGCTGTACAGAATCATGAGAGCAGAAGTGAATCGTGAAGTGAGTCGTGAACATACTCAAAATGTAAAGACCAGTTTAGTTGGAGCTAACTCAGTAAAGGGTGTTAAGTGTAGATAACCTCTGGTTGAAAAGGTTGTAATCGAATTTAAGTTGTAACAAGAGGTAGAGAGATCTGTCTTTAAGTAGAGATATATGTTGTTGTTGTTTACAAAGTTGCAAACAGAGAGCTTAATTAATAAAATAAATTGTTATTGCTCATGAAAAGATTACGAGCAGTGGAATACAAAACTGTGTTAAATAAAGGATTTTAATTCAAAACCAAATACAAAACTTATTTTATTTTAACTTCAATCTACGAATTCATAAATGAAAGATTTTAATAAGTAAAGACGAAAAAATATAATAATAATATATAAAATATATAATGATGGATGCTTCAAAACTCGAAGATTCCTCAGTTTCTGCCGAAGACGAGAAAATAATTTCGCTGCTGTTTTTCTAGTTAAAATATCGTCTCCGAAATATTATTTTTTCAGCAGCCTGCGACACATTCTTATCTTTTTTATAAAAGAAAAGTAAAATATGACAGTAATTTTTCGCATTTGTACTTATTTTTAAACGTCAATAACTTTTCACAGAATAATGCAATTTAAGTGATGTCTTCTAACAAAGTATACCTTAAAATGTTACCTTTCAAACAAGCTATAGCTAACAATTTGTCACCGAACTCGTTCGAATACCCAATATTAAATTAAAATCTTAAAAAAAAACTATGACTATATTTCTTGAGTTTTGAGCATTTTGAAAATTGCTTTTAAAAATTGCAAACTTGCAAACTTTTAATAAACGTTTTAAAACAAATATTTAAACAATTGCTTAAATTTGACACTAATTAAGCACATGACTGAACAGCTCATCATTATTAACGTAAAACAAAAAATATATTCAAATAACGCTATTGTATACAGCTGTTAATATAGTTATTTCCTCAATATCTTATAAACTTTTTTTGTCTCCCTTGAATTTAATGGTCAAATAACTTAATGAAAAACAAATTTGTATAATTGATTTCCTGTTGGTATTTGTGGAAACAAAAAAGCAAAATAAAGATAATAATGCAATATTATTACAACATAACAAAAAATCTAAATAAAGATAGAGAGATAAATTGAATCAAGAAACACAAATAATAAACGATGATGAGAAATAAATATTTACAATTTTTTAAAATTTTTTTACTGCTATATAAGCGCCACTGTATATCCAACACTGAGACAAATATAAAAGAATAAATAAAGAAGCTTTTTCATAATATTCTAGGGAAAAGAAGGAGGAAAGAAGTGTTGTGTTGAAGGTATAAAGGAAAAATATAATTGATTTTTAATGACATTAAAAGATGCACTTGTGCAGTTAATTTATTGTCACATGAAAATATTAATTTTAATGACCTTGCATTGAAAGAGATATATTCATAGATAGGTATTATACACAATAATTTTCCATATTATGTGCACATACATATATATGTACATAGATTTAATAATGCATATTTGTTAACAATTAATAGAACTTCCATGTATATATATAATACAAATTTCAAGTATGTAAAGAGCATTTTTAGACTTTTTATTTCAAAATATTGAAATATGCATGCTAATGACGTTTTACCTAAAGAAATTCAAATATGTATTTTAAATTTAAAGGTTGAGGTTGACATTTTAATGATTATTTATTGAAATCTACATAATTATTCAAATGAATAATTTAGAAAAACGAAACTGATATAACATTTTAAGTATAATATAATTTTTAAATTGGTAAAGAGTATGAATTGCATGTCGTGTAATTACAACTGCTGTTTGGTAAATGGTTGCCTTTCCGAATTTTAAGATATATAACTGCAATACGTCAAACTCTAACCACCCTATTCATAAAAGGTTTATAAAACATAATTTCTATTAAAATTTGTTTTAAAAATAATTTATTTTATAAATCGAAATAATTTTTATGAATATGGTGGTAGAACGAACCGTTGATTTATTTTTACGTTTGTTTTCGGCAAATTACCATGAACAATATCACATTTCAGAAATGCTTTCAAACTGTGGAAATTGAATTTTAAAAAAATTAGTACTGTGCTTGACGAAATTATACAACAAACTCGTGATGAACTTATTTTTAGTTAAAAGCGTTAAACACATAACCGACAGCAAGCAGCATGAAAACCAGCAGCAAGATGTGGTTGGCAGCATTAGGTTGGCAGTTGCTATCCTATCAACTTCATAAATATTTTGAAAGCAGCAGCAGCAGTAAAATTAGGTTTCATTGTCATCTGTTTTATTTTTCGTTAAAATATTTGTTATAGAAAAATATTTTTCAGTGGTGACACTCAAGCTTTTCAAATCCACCAAGATAAAATCGCTTTTTTAAAATATTACTCAAAAATATAAAAATAAATGAAATTATGTGTTTAAAACTTTTTAATTATTAACATAAATGTTGTTTGTTACATTATTTTAATATACATTATTTTAATATATATATGAATATAACTGTATGTATTCTGATAAAAAAAACTATGTTTACGTTTATTTTCTTTTTTAATTTTATATTGTATTGGTGTCACTGATTTTTGTTTTGCTGCCTAAAAAATATAAATTATTTTATGTTTAGCAGCAGCAGCAAAGGTTTTGGGGTTTTGCTGTTCTGCCTATAAAATAATCGTTTCCATATAAATGTATGTATTCTAATATTGATATTTTGCTGTCTGCTGCTTGCTGTCGGTTATGTGGTTAATGCTAAATGGTTACGCAAAACAAGCTGTAGAAAATTCTCAGCAAACGTCATCATCGGTCCACATTTCTTTCGTAATAAGATAGGAACAGCTGTTACAGTGAGTGGTTTACGTTACTGTAGTAACTACGCTTAATTAATGTTAGTTTAAAAAAATCTGTGAGATAAGCATAACCAACTTGTGGCTTCAACAGGATAGAGCTAGCCGCTATACATTTAACGAAACTTTAGAATTATTGAAACCATCATACATTTGAAAAATCATTTGTTTACTCGTAACTCAAGATTGAGCTAAAATACAATTAATGTATCATTCCTCCTCTTAATCTTCTTCTCCCATCTTAAAGCCCAGGAATTAGGCCAGTTCCTTTGCGTCAGTTAAGAGTGATCTAGGAACTAGAGTTGTCGGGTTTGCACTACAGGTAAAAACAACTGGCCGGCAAATATCGTTATTAATGCCGTACCAGTACAAATACAATCTTGTGCAGTGACCCGATCTTAGTTGAGATAGAACTACTCTGTTTTCCCTGAGATGCCTTACATGAAGTGAGATCAAATAACGTTGAATCTCTTCTTCATATACGCGAATATTAAGGAGTGTAAGCTGGTGATTCAAGTGCTCCTTTTAATATGTTTCTTGACTGTCAAAATCTTCGTTTTTTCATTAAGTTATTGCTTTGAGGTTTTCTGGACGCAGTGTGCTAAGTTCTCAGTGTTACGTTTTAGCGTCTTTGTAGATTTGCCCACTGTATCGAGCTCACCACAGTGGACTACGCGGGAGTATAGTTTACTAAACCGGCCGATTGTTTTGTATGTAGTCAACAAGATTTTCTTATCAGTGCTCCAACTGGTGCCAGCTAGTGACTTAATGGTCTTGTTCCTACTGCAGTGGGTAATTAGTTGTCGAAATTCTTGTGCCATCGACTGTCACATTGAATTCCAGCCTAATTTCTTTGCCCATGTTGTAAAGGGTGTAGCCGACGATGTGGACTGCTGAATCCCAACAACTCTTTACAGTGAAAAAACCTATTAGACCACATAAATAGCTATTTATATTAACGCAGGTGTCATCAATATCCTTCCCGTCGTTAATATGGTGCAGTCGTCGGAATATGTTATCAATTCCACTCCCACTGGTGGTGCCGGGAGTTACAAAACATAGAAATTAAGCAAAATTGGAGACCCTGTGGATCCTCTTTTTTATTCTACGGGTTTTTGACTTTTTGTTGCAAAGTTCTACAAACAACCGTTTTTCACAAATAATTAATTAATTAATAATAGTTCACTAATCATTTCTTCGTGTTGTTGGGAAGGGTTGATGTTAGTATCATCAAAGATAACGGCATAGTTGACCGTATCAAATTCCTTTGATAAGTCTAGGGACTTCATAACTAATTTCTCACACTATTTAGCTTGTTTCAGACAGTGACATATTGGCTTGACTATGGCAGTAAGAGTGGTTGTGAAGCTGTGTTACCTGTGGATGAGATGGCATTTGTAGGTGCTTGGTTAGAGACTAGGGAGAAGTAACGCTTCGAGGGTCCTTGCAACAGAAGATAGAATTGTTAGTGTTACCAACAGAATTTTGTTGTACTAGAGACATATTTTGTTAAAGTCGCAGTGCGTAACAATTAAAAAACTAGCAATAATAAACAAAAACTAATTATTTCAAAATAAAAAAGCGCAAATAATATTTGTTAAGGCGGAATAGACAGTTTTAGACTTTCAGTCAAAACCAAGGTTTCTTCAATGAGTTGTTTGCAAAGTTGTTTGTTTAAACAGAACTTAAAAGATTGCTTGCTTCTAGAAAGCTACAGAACCAAAAACAGGTACAGATTGTTTTCATAAAAATCTCTATTGAAATCAAACCGTTACTTGATTTACCTTTATATCTACATATTATGAAAGCAAACATTTCAACGTAGAGAACGTATTATTTTTTTGATTTCAACTATCACTAAATATTCACACGCAATTTTTTCCCTATTTTACATAAAAGTTCTGAAAAGAATGAAATTTTCTTCCAAACTACTTTATTGATTGCATTTAAACTGAAGCCGTTTTTTGAGAATTTTGTTCTCTTTTTAACTATCGAACTTGCCAAAGAGTAAAGGTTTCTGATTTTGTTTAAACCTGTTTTTTCTGATGACTGTCTGTAGGCGGTCTTAGGTATTTAAGGATTCATAACAATTTTTGTTTGTTTGCAGATTATCTTTTCAAATTTTATAAAATCCAAGCGCCTATCACAAGACCCTAGAAGAATTAGCCTTAACAAGTTAAAATTTACAAAATTAAAGATAAAAACTTCAAGTAATGTTGTATTTATATAGTGGATCTTTTCAATATCTATTTACTTAAAGTATAACAGTACGGATCTTAAATTGTCTAGTCAATAAGGATTGATGATTTACAAAACACTCTATTATTCTCTGTATTGAAGAATGACATTAAATTGATATACAAGCAAATTAGTATCATCAGAATGTAATATTTTTTTACAGATTTTTATTTATTTATTTATTTATTTTTTGATCATGTGCTATAATACAAAAAATTCTAAGAATTTTTATTTCTGATTCTAAGACTTTTTTAAAAAAAAAAGATTTTAAGATTTTTTTAACAAAAATTTTTAATAAACCTACAACTATTGAAGTATTTCTATAGAGATAATGCCTATATTAATAAGATTATATTGTTATAAATGAAACTACTAAAAGTTTTCAAATCTCGATTTGTAATTTTTTATGTAATTTTTAAATGTAGATAATCGTATTATTAAGAGATCACATTACAAGAAATATTATTTAAAGCAATTCACTTTTGGCCCTTTTCCATGCAGTGCTTTGTGTTAGAAGTTGAATAGTGAGAAGAGGAAAGAAGGCGTAGTGTTTATGGACAAACATACACTGGTGCATATTCCTATAAACGCACTTAATTTTTTTCTTTATTTTTGTCATATCTTTGTTGTTCTCATCCAAAAGCAAAATTTAACTATTTTAATGAGAGACAACTTAACGGTACTTTTTAAAAGTAAACATTGTTTTTTCTTATTTTTGTTGTTTGCCTTAATTATGCGATCAAATGTTCTTGGTGCTATTTTAAGTGGAAGATTCGTATAAACGCACACTCGAAATTTGTTTTTAAAAAGTGACCAAAAATAAAATATTATCAATTTTAGTTTTTTTTTTTTTTCAACCAAAGGTACGTTTCTAATAGTAATATCTCAATTTACTGTAACTTTTCCTATTTTAATCAATAAATTTCATCACTTTAAAGATGCCTAAGGGAACTTTTTTGTCCGATCAAGAAAAGATTCAAATTAAATTTTTTCACGACCAAGCATGCTCTAACAGAGAAATTGGACGTAAAATCGGTCGTTCGGAAAGTGTGGTGCGAAATTTCTTTAAGAAAGGTCAAAATTATGGAGTTCGCAAATCTACAAAGGGTAATACAAAACTAACAAGAAGACAACTTAATCTAATAAAACAAGAAGCAACCCGCAACAAATTGAATTCCACACAAATAAGGAATAAATTAAATCTTCCTGTGACTTCCAAACACGTTGCACACATTTTACGAAACGATGAAAACATAAAATGGAAAAAGCCGAAATGTAAACCAATGCTAAAAAAACACCATAAAGAAAATCGTCTAAAATTCGCAAGAAAATATATGAAATGGACAGATGAGTGGAAAAAAGTAATTTTCTCTGACGAAAAAAAATGTTATTGGCACGATTTGAGATCTAAAGATGTTCGGATGTCAAAACGTAATTTCGGTGGTGGCAGTGTTATGGTATGGGCAGCGTTTTCTGCAGTTGGCAAGTCGAAAATTTGTTTTGTTCCGACAAAAATGAATAGTTCGATTTATAACGAACTGTTGGAAGATGCTCTTCTCTCTTTTATGGACGAAAAAATGGATGAAGATTGCATTTTCCAACAAGATAATGCTGCAATCCATGTTTCTAAGCAATCGAAATCTTGGTTCAATGAACATGGCATTCCTTTGTTGGACTGGCCGGCTTGTAGTCCGGACTTAAACCCAATGGAAAACTTGTGGGGATACATGGCCCGTAAAGTTTATGCAAATAATGCCCAGAATGAAGGCATAAAGACTGTGACAGAGCTGAAACTAATAATTAAACAAATCTGGGAGGAAATTGATTCCGATCTGCTTAAAAAATTAGTGGAATCAATGCCAGACCGTATTTTTGAAACAATCCATAACAAAGGATCATCCACACATTATTAATAATGCTACAATGGCCCAAACATTAAAGTGCGTTTATAGGAAATGGCTGTTAATATCGAAAATTAAGTAAAAAAAAAAAAATTAAAGTACAAATGAATTTTTTTTGTAAACAATATTTTAAGTGAAGTCTTAACTAATTTATAGCCCCCTAAATATTTTCTTGTTTAATTTTTACCTTTTTTTTTTTTAAAAAAAAGTAGTGTGCGTTTATAGGAATATGCTCCAGTGTAGGAAAGACTTCAGCTCAAAAAATATTGCCTCACACATGAATAGTGAGGCTAAAAACAAATACTGCCCTAAAAATGCAATGTGCCATGGATTTACAGACGAATCTAGTGCTCTCTATACGAGAAATATATTTCGAGTAAAAATGAGATTTTCTGAAATCAATACCAATTATTTCATCAAAATGTAGAATAGTAAAAAAGCTCATATCAATGAATCAATTAAGTTGGATAAACTATCTACATTAATTTGTATCTTGACGCGGTTTTGTATGCGAACAAAATAGACATTTTCGAAATATTTAAGTGTTACAATCATAAATTTGTGAAAAGGCATAGAAAATAACCACACAATGTCTTCGAAAGAAAAAAAAAAACTGTGTTAAACAAATAAAATGACTGAATGAGAAATTTAAAAAGAAAAAAAAAAAAACTAATAAAATTGATAGAAGTGTTAATTAAAAGAACGACATTCAAGCCATGATTGCTTAAATGATTGAAACATTATTATAAGGGCTCTAATTAATTTTTAAATAAAAGCGTAACGCAAACAATTTAAATACTCATAACAATAACATTCCACAAAGTATATGCAAACATTCATTTTAATTCCACCAGAATCGAAAAAAACAACGTACATACATCATTTATATCTTAAAGAATTAGGGAAATAAATTCTTATGCATAAAAAATATTAATATTATAAATATACAATGATTAGATAGTTACGTTGTACATATAGAAAAGAAAGAAAAAAATGAAATAAAAAAACATAGTTTATATATTTCCTTTAAACAATTCATTAAATGGTGTCAATTGATAAAAAAAAACAAAAAATTCACAGACAAATTTTATTAGGTCTTGTCTTTTTTATATTATATATACTCGTATGTACATAATGGTTTACAAAGAATGTTTTATTGTTTAAACGAAACTTTTTATTTTATAACTTTAACTTATGGGTTTCCTTTTTAAATATGATCAACTTATCTTAGAATATAAATTAGTAATAATTATTCTTTTTAATAACATTTATATTATCTTGAAATTTGTCTAAAAATATATTTTTGTTTTGATATTTTATTTAATAAATAAATAAATTTTCATTATTGATTTTCAAGATATAAACGAAATCAATTTATGCCATGATTTCTAATGTGTAGTTAGTGGCTACTGCTAATTAAGATAAGATTTGTTAATATAAAAATCAAAACTTCAATTTGGTTTTTATTTATAAGTGGTGCTTGCGCATAAAGTACGAGTAGTAATTATATTAGTTGACAGTTTTATGTCTTAAGTTGTCCAGACATGTGATACAATTCAAACGAATTTTTAATTGAATTGATTTATTTTTCCTAACAAACTATTTACCAATAACCACGTATGTAATAAACCATTGTCTTTTGCCAAACTTATCAAAATTATTTGAAAAATTAAGTACTTTTCAAATTATTAATTTGTGTTTACAAGAAAACACAATAGTAATGAGCAAACTCTTACACCTGTTAACATAATAGGAATTACTTTTAAAGAAAAAAGATTTTGCTGAACACTTTTGATTGAAGTCGCTCAAGCTAGTGATTGAGCATGGAATGACTACTTAAGATGAAACCAATCCCGACAACTAGATCTTCTCTCCGAAACGATCCGAGAATGTATGCTAAAGATTGACATTCCGGCAACCGTTGTTTTAGAAAGCTTTTCCTCAGGAAAGAATTCTAGAATACAACACAGCTGTTATAGCAACAATATAAGGAAGTAAAATAGGCCATCAAATGATAATCTTTAATATTTTGTCCATAACAACAAGATGAAAACTACTTACCACTCAAACACTACTCGTTTTTGCCTATTATTTGTTCTGTCCAATTTGCTTAGCAATGAAATATACTTCAGAACAAAGTTTATTATTTCAAAAAAATAAAATTTAAAATGGGAATCTCTAATTAGATAATTAAATTTGGTTTTGGCTTTTGAATAAAATGCAGTGAAACTTTATGATAATGAGCTTTAATAGGTTCTAAAATTGAAACGAATAATTAAAAGAAATACTTAATAAATTCTTAATTCTGATGGGATTCCTATTTAAGTACTTGGATTAAAAGACGTCCAACTTTTAACACAGTTATTTAACTTCAATTATAACAATGACAAATTCCCACAGAATTAGCTCAAACCAACATTTATAACCATTACAGGTGATTATAGACTTATTAGCCAAATGAGTCATGTCTTCAAAATATTTCCACATTGATTCACTACAGAATATATGAAAAAAGTGAAGCGCCTGGAAGTTTTGATATAGCGAACAATGTAGTCGTAGAGATCTTATGCAATTAAAAAAAGCATTTCAAAAACTTAGTATTTAAATACAAAAATACATTTTTTGGGCCTGTCGCATAAATATTTCTGCAACAATTTACTTAAATTAACTTTAAAAAAACGCAACAAAACGATATATTCTTATTCTGTGGCACACCTGCCTTTGATTTATGGTCGTAGTGTGTGCTAGAATTATTCTAAGAAGAATTATTAAACAAAAAATTGTTTAAGTAGTAATACAAAAAAAGTAATCATTTAAAAGCGTAAAAAAAAAATTAAATCAAGTTTTAACTGGAATAAATAATAATAATAATAATTTAAAAGTAACAGTTTAGAGTAGTTGTCAAATAGTTTTAGTTATAGCAGTATATTTCCCCCTCAGAAAGGAACTTTCAACAACAGCAGAGTTATTACATTTTTTTTATTTTTAATAGGCACATCCTTAACTATATATCCTTTAATAATCAACTTAAGTTAGGTTAGATGACCGGCTGTCATCCGGCCATAATAAAACACCGATGGATGCAGAAAACCAGAGACCATATGGTTCATTGTAATCATCCGATGTAAAGAAAAGTTGTAATAAAAAAATTGGGAGAAAGAAGTAATCATTTAAAAAAAACTAACTAATCAACTACTAACTAACGATAGTAAAAAGTCAAAAAGAAGCTAAGAGTCGATGTCTAGAAAAATGACACAATAGGTGTTCAAACGTCTCCAACTCTTCCTCGTCTTCGCACAGCCTACAGTAATTAATGTCAATATTCGCCCATCTACGAGTCATCGAACAGATTTCGTAATGGCCCGTATTAACGCCCGTAGTCAGCCTCATCTCCACCTTACTTATAGAGGGAAGAGAAGACGTCCCACGACTGGAAATAACCGGTCATATGAATCTAGAGACCCTGCAACCTTATTCGTTATACCAGATTTGACCAGCCTTCCCAACAAAGAACCTCTCGAGTACACCGATGTAATGACTCAATGGAGAAAAAATGGAGTCTTTAGCCCGCAGTACTGTTGACTCAGAATCTTTTCATTACCAGCGATACCACAATAACCCGGTATGAAGCAAAGTTTAACGTTCTTCCGCAGCCTAGTCAAGGCTAGATTTGTTCGAGTACGCCTTTACCCTGAGCGCCCGCCTGACTCTCCACAAAAATGGTCACCAGATCCTCACGCTCCCAATCTCATTCTCAATCACTTCCAATGCTTTCATAACTGCAAAAACTTCCGCCTGAAAGACGCCGAACTCATCTTATAGGAACTCGTAAGGTCAAGTTGTTCGCACTAGACGCCAGCACCAGTGCCTTCCTCCGTCTGTAAAAAAGACCACACCCTCAAACGGATGGTTACATCTCCGCCATCCATCCCTGCTAGGTATCACCACCTCTACAGTCTCAAAACTCATGGTTCTGATACTCAATTCCAGATATTGCAGAACACGCGCATGTGCATAATCAGCACAATAAACAACTTACTTTAGGATTAGACTGTTTGAGTTTTATACTACCAACAAAGATGTACTTAAAACTTTGAGGCCCTGTTGACTCTGAAATTTTTATTAAAAAAATTTCCCATTTATATAAGCGACATGTTTATAACTTTAAAATTATTTGTTTTTTATACGATTTTTTTTATTAAAAAACAAATAATTATATCGCTAAAAAGTAATATTTTAAAACTTTATATGTATGTACATATGTATAAATAGAATATGAAACGAAAAATGTATACAATTTTTATTCTCCAAAGCAAATGTCAATTCATTGTTTAAATGGTCACCAGATGAAAAAAAAAAAAAAAAAAACCATTAAGATAAACTACTCAGATACTGACTGCATTATGGCATAAATTGACATGCAATTGAAATTGTCATGATGCAGCAGGCAATTGTTTGCCAACAAAAACTAAAAATTCATTTTATTGATATTTACAAGATGGTATAAAAATGCCGCAAGAAAGTGTAAAGCAAGATCTCTATTTACATCCATTAAGTTTCTTTTTTCTTCAACATAATACACTCATAATGATTTTGAAAAGTAAAATTCAAATTAAATTGATAAAAACTTAATATCAATATATGTATCTCAGATGCACATAAAGAAACTATTTTAAAGACTAACAATATATTTTGATTCATATGTTATTGCTAATATTTTAATATATTTTTTTTTTTTTAAATCAATTTACGTGTTGAAAGACTTTTATAATCTTAACAATTTGACGCCTGTAAGATGAGTTATGAGTTTTATTATTTTCAAAATTTTAATATATTTTCACTATATTCAACGAATTATTATGAAATTTGTACTTGACAGAACGGTGCAATAACTTTATAAAATAAATAAATTCAAAACATCTATTTCAGTTAAAAAATTGCTCTTTGGAAAAAAGCCGAACAGTATTATCATCAAGAATGATGTTAACAAGATTTATGGAAAAACAATCATTGAATCATGTAGTTAACAAAATAGTTCGGTCATTCGCCTTTAGATTTCAAAATAAGAATATCAATTTCTGACAATTTGTCAATATTTAAGATGACCATATTTAAGATGATTATTATGACTAGACAATAACTTTTTAAATTAAGTAAATAACAATTTAAAATCTCTATTTGTTAACAAAGAAACATTCCAGTAAGAACTCCTAACACGCTGCAAAACACGTTAAGATAATGACTTATTTTTATTCCCAGTAATTTGGCTTAATTCTGGGCCTTCCTCGTAGCAATCGTATTCGTCGGTTTTATTACAACTCAAAACTCTCTCTATCTGAAATTAATTATTTAATATCTTTTTTCAAATTCTACTGTTTTTTTTTTTTTGAGTTATGTATTGGGAGTTCGAAAAAGTTCGCTCACAAATTTGACCAAAATTCAAAAACCTTTTACTTATACTTGAAATTATAATCTGAAGCTGCAATCTCTGGGCTATATTGCGGATGAATCAAAGCTTTCCAGCCTAGCACTCTCAGTTTCTGCTGGGTCATCAAAGATTTGTGTAGTCAGGTGTTGTCATGATGGAACACCTAGAAGTTCAAGTTCATAAATTTTTAATTGAATAGCTTTCTTCAATATCGTTAATTGTTGACAGTAGAGATCAGAATCAATCGCTTGACCAGGTTATAGAAGCTCATAGCTCCCATCCAATCTCACCAGATACACAACTATTTGGTGTCAATCTTAACTTTGCTACCTTTTGCGAAGCTTCAATTTGCTTTGTTCGTGACCTTTTTCGCGCATTATGGTAGTGCTTGATCCACTTTTTTCGCCCATAGCAGTGAATAGTTAATTTATGTGGCACCCAAACTTCTAGCATCTATATATCTATATAACTTTTCCATCTATCTACCGACAAATTGTAACCGATGATGATGATGATAATGATTTTGATGATTTTTATATATTGCCAGCACAAATGCTAAATTCGCTGCTTTTAGAGGGAAACGAAAGCGAACCGTTTTTTAGATGCTTTTCATAATGTATTTCTAATGCAGTTCTGCACAAGTGTTAAATACACCGCTTTTTCAATTTTGGTAATGCAGTTCGTATGCCGATTTATATAGTTTATAAGAGCAAAATTTTTGGAAGAGAATATGATACTCTTTTTTAGTGTTTCTTAAAAAAACACAAAGGGCAATTTTGAGTTATTTTTCGCCAAAAAAAAAAATGAGCAAATGCACTGCAAATACTTTAATTTTGGAAAAGGCAAATAAACCTACATATTGCACAAATGAAGCTGCTACAGAAAATATTCCTCATAAACGGAGCGCCAATACAAAGAAGGTGAAAGTATCTTAGAAGTGATCTTAAGGCCGTTTTACTCTTATGTAAGTGTTGCGGACACCTAAACGTTATGGTCGATTTCAATCGTTGATAGTAACTAAAAATACGTAAACGTGTCATATGGTTTTAAAAAGTGTCTTATTATTATTATTTTTTAATAAAATAGAAAATTCTTTATAATTTATAACAATGATTAAAATTTTTTTTTTTATAAATTTAAGCTTTTTTTTTTAAACAAAATTAAAATTTTTTGGCAGCCGATACGTTAAAAAGAAAAAATTAATTTTTTACTTATATATATACATACATAAACTAGGTAAGAAAACGGAACAGCTGAATCGCAACGTATACGTTTACGTAACCTGGAAACATTACCCCCAAGTCATATCATATTAGTTTTTAATTCAATTCAATTTCAATGTAGTTGGCCTTTATAACTGTAGTTCTGCTATAAAAACAGGTACTCTAAGGAATTGAAGACTAACTCCTGCAAGGCTAACTTATACTACAAGCCATAATAATCGCGTGATAGAAACCTAGGCTAGGTTTGTGGGATTTGTGAATGTCAGAATGCACGTTGTATATGACCTCCATATACACAATCTCTTATTAAATGTTTAATACTGAGTTCATAAAAATTATTTATTATGTTCGTTCATCAGCACTAGTGCAAACCATTATCATAACCATCTATTTCATATAAAATATTGTCATAATCAAAGAAAAGGTTGTGCCATAAAAGCTAGCCAATAAATGCCACAAACATATGTAGATGACCTTATGATTATATTACGTACATAAAAAATTGATTTGGCAAATTATAGTTGAAGTCGTACACATGCACTATACTACTCCACTACTAATACATTTTTATACATATGTACGTGGGTATAATCAAATAATGAGTAAACGTGTACACATGAATACTACATATATACATACCTGTGTTGAATATATATTACATGCAGCCCAACGTACGGATGCACCCAAATCAATCAATGTTTCAATGAGTACCGCGGTCTGGGCATTTATATGAGTGCAGCCAACAATTTTTGCATCCTTAAGAGGTTTATCGTCGGCGGCACGTTTTCTTAATGCCATAATGCCGGGCATTTCCTGTTCGGCAATTTCAATTTCACGACGTCCAAAGGCATTTTGATTAATGTTACGTACACAAAAATCAGAAGTGCCTTTGGAATTCTTTTGGACCTTTTCTCGTGGTGGTACATCATCACCATCATCCGAACTGCTGCCCGTATAGGAGGCAGATGAGAATGAATCGGTGGATGAAGCGGACAATGAACGACTACGATAACGGCTGGTTTTCTTTAAAGCACTTGATTGTTTGGTTTCCTTTTTATCACCACCAAAGCCGGGATCTGGTACGGGGGTGTCGGATAAATTGTTCATGTTGCTGCTGTTGCTGTTTTTTTGTTGTCTTATTTGAAATATGTAATTGACACCGCTGCTGCTGCCGCTTCTGTCGAACTACTAGACTGTTAACCAAAAAGTGAACAGCTGCTGTAGATAACGTTTGACTTCAACTGTTGGTTGGCTTGCTGTTTCTTTAATAATTAAAAATAATGCAGAAAAAAATGAGCTGAACTTTTAAATTTCTTATTTGTTTTTATCCACAAATGATGTATTTTTCTTGTTTCCTTGCTCACGTAATGCTCACGTGACGTGTTGTCTATTAAATGTTTTAAACTTTTTGTTTTTCCTTCGTTTTATTCGTTGTACTTGAGTCTCTTTTTTGTTTTTGCTGCTTTCCTTTCTCTACAAAAGCAACGGCTTTTTATTGTTTGTTTTTCTGTTGTTTTTTTTTCTATTTCATTTGCTGCTCACTCGCTCTTTTTGTTTTTATATTATTATTTCTTTCTATTCCCTTCTTCGTATGTTCGTTTGTTCGTGCCACTTCAATTGATTGTGTCAATTAACAAAACAAAAATAAAAGGGGAGCTTTAAAAACAATAACAACAACACGGCAAGTAAGTTGAAGAGTCGAGTAGTGTCTCAAATATCTTGATTTACTGTTTGTTGTTATAAATGAGCGAGGGGTTTAGGGAGAAGAGGTAGAGTGGTTTAGTGCAGTGTTGCTATTTTACATGAAAAAAATATATAAGAAAAGAAAAACACAAAACAGATTACATATTATTCCAGAACGTTATATTTATCGCTATGTTTTCTCTTGTTGTTGTTTTGCTTTTATCACACAAAAATAAGAGCGATAAAAAATTACAAGAACACACACACAAACACGACGCCAAATCACTTATAAGAAAGTAAATTTAAGAACAAAAACTTTGCAATAATGAAATAAACCTTTTCTTTTAAGTAATAACAGTTGGAATATGTTCAGACCGAAATAAACTAAACCAAGAGAACTGATACATTTAACTATATCGTGCTTAAAAATTAAAAGTAAATAAAACACAATTTTTATACTCAAAAAGACGTTTTGGGACAAACTTTTCTTGCTGGCGGCGACGTCGGTGGAATAGAAAATGTATGTGTGAGAAAGTCAATACGAAGACAGCAAAATGTACTCAATGCAAATTGTCAATTGGTATGTAAAGATAACAAATAACAATTAATACATTTATTTGAGTAGAAAATTTTGTGTTGATTGAGTCGATTTTTTTAATAATAATAATAAACAAAGTTGATTTTTAAATAAGAGGTAATAAGAAAGGAAATTTATAATTTCTCCGAAAAGGTTTTCATATATAATTAAATATGCATATTATAAAAATCTTCATTTAACTTTAGCCTTTGTTATATAGTTCACTATTTGCATTCGTAGAGTAAGTTGAACACCACATGAGTGAAAATTCGAATGTAGTGTTTCTGTAAGACACGCAAATTGAAATGCTTGTAAGTACACCGTATAGCCGTCTTCTCATACAACGGTCAAAACAAAATTAAAAGTTCGTATGTCTTCAGAAATCCCAATCTTACAATTTTTTTTTAAATCGACAGTTCAAAATATTTAGCTAAGCCACATAAAATGTTTCAATTGTAATTATTTTAGAATTTATCGGATATATTCTATACACCGAAACCGAGTAAAATTGGAATCGTGTAAGCTTTCAGACACAAATAGAAGTTAAAGCTATTCTAAAGTTTTTAAATTGAGAAAGTTATTTTAAGGATAATTAAGCGAATTAAGAAAAATTATCAAAATCTTGTCAAATTTTAAAATTATAGCAAATTGAATCTTAAGTCGACTTAAATTTAATTTTTTATAATTAAGAAAGTTATTTTAAAGGTTATAAGGCAATTTAAAATCTAGTCAGATTTTAAAATTATAGCAATTTAAATTCTCATTCGATTTCATTTACACTCGATTTCGGTTTTTATTTTTTAATCTACATTTAAAAAACAATCATAAATAACAAACTGTACATATTTAAAAGAAAAAACTACTTTATCTCATTTCTTTGTAGCCACATATCTCTTTATCCTGTTCATCGGTAACTAAGTGAGCCTCCGTTAATAAGCCAGCATCATATGACTTGGCAGACAGTTTAAGCTTTTGTTGTTTCTGTCTTAAGCCCAATTTAGCATTGTCTTTGATAAATTTCACCACAATACCATCATCTACAACGGACATTTGTAAACTTTTACCCCAAGCTAAAAGAGCCAATGGACGTTGTGGTGACAAATGCTGCGAAGGTGTTATCACATGACGATAAAGACAACCTTTTAAAGTATTCTGTAACTGCTCTATTTGACCGGCAAAGGCACAAGGATGATAGAGTAGAATTATAGCACCATCAGCTAAACTATGTAGCCAACGTTGTGGTGGTAAATAACGATAGGAACCGAATTTGGGGGCTAAAGGACGATAACCACCGCTGTTAAGATAAGAAATAAATGAGTGTTAAGAAATTGTTAAACGAAAACGTAATTTAGCATACTTACAAAGTTGGTATTGCTGCAGTGTATTCAAGAGTTTCGTTCAAGCATTTTATAGGTGGCTCATAGGCAACTGGTATTATATGTTCTTGTAATAAGGCACTGGTGTTTAAGCTAGGAGCATAGTCGGAACGTTTTCCTAAGCATAAACAATTATATGAATGACGTTTATCCTCGGGATCGAAATCTATAGCTAAATTGTCCTGAAAGAAAATATAAATCAATCAACAATATAGATATAAATAAGCTTAATCCATTAAAGTAGTGATGCGCTATATGACCAAATTCCTAAAATATAATTTCTAAGTCTCATACTTTTTACACGACCCAATATATTGCTTTTCTTATCGATATTTCTGATTAATACTTTTATTCGAGTTGTATACACATATGTGCTTATTTCTATAAAAATTACCTTTCCATTATCGCATTCATGTGTTTTCCATGTGTTTTCTTTAAATTTTTCAATATTTTCTTGGTCTAAACCATGACTTTTGTAATTTGGCGGGTGCGGAAACCATAAACCGGACCAATCTGACGTAGAACCTTTTTGATTTTCGGTAGGTGCTTCTTCTTTTTCTACAGGCACTACTGCCACATTGACAGTCTTCTGATAATTCGGTGGATGGGGAAACCACAAATTTGGCCAAGGCGACGACGGTTCACCATGCTCCAAACTATTGTCATTTAACGGCCCTCTTTTGAATGATTTACCGTCGTTGTAGTCAATAAAAACAAGCAATAGATTTAAATAAAATAATAATTTTAACATAATAAGGAAAATAACACAATAATTAAAAGAAGAAAATAAATTGTTAAGGGCTGGGTAACTTAACTTTTAGTAATGACACAACAACACAATATCAATAAAAAATAAACGAAAACAAAGAAGATGAGTTCAAAACAGAATAAGAATATTTTAAGTCACCGTTGTTAGTGGTGGTGTGAGGTATGTAGATAAGTATAAAAGGTAAACACTAGCTATCGATAACAGGTCATTAACAAGTGGTTACAGTGTTGTTAAAAAGTTAGAAATGAAAAGATAAGGTGGATTATGAATCAAACAGATCCTGCTCACATAATAAAATTTTGCGAAAAGGCTGCGAAATTTTTTTATCTTCTCAATTTTTGCAAACCTTCATTCTGTCCTGTCAAGTCGATAGTGGAGTTAAATGCGATGAGAATAATGGCTGAAGTATATTAAAGGTATTAATTTTGGCCAACAGAATTAATTACGTGGAACAGATGAATTATCGTGATGGTTTCCGTACGCGAGACATTCGACGGTTACTTTTAAGTAGATTCCTGGCCATGGGGACACAAAAGGTAACTGTGAAGTGTATGAACTTAAGATCATTAAGGATCAATTTTGTTTTTCAGAACATGATATCATGCTTACTCTAATGGCCTTGTCCGGTGGTCTAAGGGTGTCAGGTGAGTGTGGGTGTCAGGTTAATGTAGAGCCTTCTGGGCTTTAGCTATTGAGGTAATGAATGGGCAGAATGTGATATTGAATGTCTGTCCTATATAGTCTAATGTCTCTACGTATATGACGAGGGGAGGGAAGGTCCAGATTGGGTTAGCATAATTACTGCTGGATTTACCCAGCGCTTTATAGGGGTGGAAAGGATTAAGTCATTTGCCTTCCCCCATGAGGAACCTGCTAATGCGCTCAAGATTTTGTTTCTGCATTTCACCTTATCCTAAATGTATATGGCATGTTTGGAGAAGTACAACATGTTGTCGGAGACATATATTGATGGAAACCTCCAGGTCCAACTGTACTTCTTTGATCCACTAGGTAAACATATCGCAGTGAATTTCGATGGTGAAAGGTAAAGTTTGCGGCTCTCAAGAATATCGTTTAACGTTCACCGAAGGCTAGTACGTTGATGCCGTCTGAATATGTGAAGATGGAGACATCTTGAGTTGGTCACTCAAAAATTCTTAAGCGATGCTTATTCGACCATTATTAAAACGTGTTTGAAACAGGCTTTGCTGATACAGGTCTCATATCCAAAATAATAGAAAAACATCGGCCAATCGATATGCAGACATTATCAACAACATTTCCAAAAACCAACAATTTACCCCATAGATATGAAATGGGTGAAATAAAGGGGATTACGAAGAGCAGAAAGACCTGAAGAAAGTTTGTGAAGGGCCTTTGCTCCAACTAGGAGCCTAATGTATGAAACATATATGAAGTGGCAGAAGGTGCATAGAGGTCTGCAACTGAATTCTTCTTAGCTAAGACGGAAGAAAATTAAGAGCGAATCGATGAGAGAGTATAAAATTATTTTTAAAAATATTTATTATATTTAACAAAATTAAATATTTTATAAATTTAATACTTCATAAATATACTTTTTATTTGGTATAAAGCATTTTTTAAATATAGATAAAACAAAAACAATAAAGCCGAAATGAAAATTGTAATATATGGCTTCCCCGATCATTTTACGAAAAAAATTAAAACAAAAGCAAAGGAAATACAATTTGACAAAAAAAATCTACACCATTTACAATTGTATTTCTGAATTTTCAAAATAATTTTTCCTGTTCTGTGATTCCAATCCAAAAACAAATTTTTTTTTCCATATATTTCTTAAATTGCAGAAGAAAAATAATGTTTGGAAAATGAAATACAGTATAGCAAAGTTTAAATAAATTTCTGAATTCACTTAAAAATTATTCAATTCAGGGCAAAATTTTCAAATTTCTAAAGCATTATTTAAAAGAAATAAGAGAGGGGTTAATATAATAAGCATTTAAGAAACGTGAAATTTGTTTAAGTAAATTTTTAAATAGTTTTCTTTGAAAAAACATAAAACTTGGAAATTTGAAAGTTAAAACTTACTAATATACAATTGGAAATGGCGTAGAATATACCAATATACAGAGTGCACGAGTATAGTGTAATATATAGACTTATTTTAAGTATTACAAGTGAGTAGATAAATGTTTTGATTGTTTTAATATGTATATGTTTGTTAGTATCATTGACCCCATTTAATCATAAGGATTGTTTATTTCAATATTGTAATAGGTAGTATGTCTTCAAAAGATCGTTATAAAAAAGTGTTCAGATGCAATTTCAGACTTTCCATTGGACTTTTATTCAAAAGCATGAATACATTTTGGTGGTGCATCCATTAATCTTGCTGCCACTGTTAGAAAAGTAATACAAAATTTATTTTTTATTTATTTCGGTTAGAACAACATTACCCACCTTTAATGTTGGTTGACCGATTGCCCCTTTACGTGCTGCCTCTTCTTCGCGTCTTTGTAATTCTTCATTACGCTGCTGTTGTCTTCTTACGCGTTCCGGATCTTTAATGCCTCTACTCTCATTTTCCAGACGTCTTTTTTCAGCCGCTTCCAATAGTTGCCTTCTACGGGTCTCCTATAATGAAATTTATTTTTTTAATTACGTTTTAAAATTTTTTCTGCACTATCTTGTGTTACAGGCGATGGCATTAAATTTGTTTCTTCTGATGAATTGCCACAGCATGATGAACATATTCCTCCCATATTGTTTTCGTGAAAATATTTTTTAACCTTTAATTCTTACGATTAATAATTAATAAAACAATTTGTTGATTTCTTTTTGTGATTGACTCATTGTTTTTTTTGTTATTTTTTCTGTTTTTCTTTTTTTGAACAGCTGATTTTTTTTTTGTCTTGGCCTTACATTCGTTGTCGTTGCCAGCGCTAAATAAAAACAAGAGCTAAAGTCAGCGTTCTCAAGGAATTGATAATGTATAAAGAAAAAACGAAGCAATTGTAAAATGTAATGAATTTAAAATTGAATTACCTTTGAGTAAAGAAAAATATGCACAGTCTTCATTTACACGAGGAAACATTTTGAATTTTCTTGTGTTCTCTCCATTTGTGTTTACACAGGCGAACATATGTCGGCAACATTCCATTACTATTGTTATTGTAAAGAAATAAAGCTAATAAATATCAACAATGTAAATATGATCACAAAGCGTATCGCCGAATACCGAAGATATAAACAATACTATCTTCCCCAGCCGTAATTTGTTAGCAAACTAAATGTTTCCTCATACAAACGCAGCTTAGTGCTTTAATTGAGCAGTATTTTTGTTTATTACACATACATTTTCGATAATATTGACTTAATGCTTTTAATAATTTCTCTTAATACCCATTTTAGAAGTTGAGCGATATGGCAGCTTTTTTACTTCTCATTACCAAATGGCATCTTTCCACACAAAAAACTGTGCAAAAATCAAAACAAAAATAAAAAACACCCATTAAAAAGAATATGAAAAGAACGGTTTTCTTAATATGCTTTAATCTTTAAATTCGTTTATTCTCTTGCAGTGGTGTTGGCGATTTGGCGGCCAAAAGTTTTTATTTTGTGGAGAATTTGCTTTAAACAAATTGTTTGCTCAGAAAAAAAAAAAAACATAAAATAATAATTATACGCGTGTGAAATTAAAATTAAAACTGTGTAAAAATGTCCCATTTGAATGTTCCAGCTGAAGGAAAGGTAAGTAATAAAGAAAGCATAACAAAACGTACTATTCTTGCAAAATTCTTAGCAACAACAATTCTTATTAGAATTAAAGTTACAATATTGGACGTGATAAACAACATTTTCTTTCGTTGTAAAAGTTCTAACCATAAGACGGAAGTAAATATCTAAAAGTAGAAATCCATAAATGTTTTAAATTTATATAATTAAGACAATTAAGGAGTTAGAATCATCATATATTTCAAAACACTGCGACATTTTGTTGTCTTATTGTTCTACAACCTTCAATCGACCTTTTGTATTGTATGTGCGGCGGCAATCAAATTAATTTCTTTAGGGTTTTGCGTAGTATCCACCGAAACTAAATATAACAAATTTTGATACAAATTTAATTTGTTAATAAATTTATTTATTTATTTTTTTAATTATTTATCGTTTTTATTGATTTTTATACACATTATTAAATTTTCTATAAACAGTTTAAAAAGTTTGCAGAAAACTCATAATTTTGCTGACGTCTTATAATAAATTAAAACATTCAAAATTAAATAATCAACAAATTTGAGTTCCGTTCACCAAGAATAACACGGTGAAACTATTGATATAAAATGCAATAATTTTTATATAATAATCAGTTATTGTCTGAGGTTAGTTTTATACGAATTTATCAATTTTGTATTCTTATTGATAAGAATGGGAATTTAGATGTACCGGGTGTTTTTTTAGAGCTTTATTTGACAACCGATTTACCACCTGATAATTTTTTTGGTTAATTTGGCTTGACATTTCATTATGGATAGACTTACATCAGAGCAATGCCTGCAAACTGTTTAATTTTTTTTTTTCAAAATAATGGTTCTTTTTGTCAAACTTTAAAATTCAAAATTTTGTTCTCGAATGAAGTTTATTTACGATTGAATGGGTACGTAAATAATCCTCATTTGGAGTGAGGATAATACATAAGCCACTACATTCACAGAAAATTACAAATTTGTCCATATGTCTTTAAAAACGCTGATGGTCAGAATGTTACTGTCAATGATGAACGGTTATGTAAAGTCACTTGTCTAAGTCGATAAACCAGAGACAATTGCACACCTGGAAATCAACATTCGAAGAGTTATTGGCTAAATACGGCAGCATATGCTGCGAAAATTTGTGAAAATTAGTGTTCAAGATTGCATATTTAAAAATAAAATCATGAAATTCTGTATCCAACAAAGCCCGTTTCATGTTTATAATATTTCTAATTTGCTTTATTATGGTTTAAATTTAGGGAACTGTAAAAAAACACCCGATACAAGTGTGTATTATGAACTTTTTTAGATAATTTATTTTAAAATTCGAATTTTTATAATACAACACATCCATTAAATGAAATAAGCAAAGAGAATCATAATCTATGCTATTAATTTGCATATATTGTAATCTAAAATTAAATAAATAACACATATTGTTCTTTTTAATTACACAATTAGAATTAAGATTAGAGATAAAATCAAACCCGGTGGTATGGCGTACCCTGTGTATTTCACTACACTCACCGCAATCACCTACACATGTTTCAAAGTGGCAAAGGAGTGATTACCTATCTGCATTGCCTTTACTTTCTTAAAGGGTTCCCACACAATGCACTACTATTAAGTAGGGTATGTTCTGTTAACCGAAAACGAGTGAAATTGAAATCGAAATCGAGTAAATATTCTAAGATAAATAAAACGTGTTTCAGAAATTATTTTTTCTTATAATCAAGGAAGTTAATTTAAAAGTAACTAAGCAAATTACAAAAAAATATATATGTATGTATGGATATATAAAAATCTTGTCAGATTTGAAATTTATAGCAATTCGAAGTTTCATTCGTTTTTAATTTCACTCGATTTCGATTTACAGAACATACCGCTGTATTGTTTTTTCAATAACAGGCTGTATAGTTATCAGATTAACTGTACACAGTCCATATATGTATGTATGTATTAAATAAAAAAATTAAAAATAGAATAAAAAAATAAAAAATTAAAGAAAAACATTAATAAAGTAGAAAAATATAAGAAATGATATACAGTTACTCACACTTAAAATGGGACACACATAAAATCTCTTAAAACTATACTTTCGATCTCCAAATACAGTAAACGCTTGGTTAAATTTAAAAACTTTTTTATTATGCCTTATTTCTTAAACAAATGTAAAGTATATAAGGAAAAAGCAGTTCTAAACAACACAAAATTAGACATTTTATAATATACCTGCTTAAAACGAAGCCCACCCTTAAATTGTGGCACTGTGTTTTTCTTCTTAATTTTTTGAAATAAATATATTTTTGTACTTGAAACACTTTCCATTGCTTACAATCACAGCTTGAAGTCGTCGTGGTACACTTTCAAACAAGATTCTATAAACTTCGGGTTCAATATAGTACCATTCTTCTACTACGACTTCCTTTAGGGAGAAAATCCTTAATGACCTTCGTTTGTTTACTTTCTTTTAAATTTTTGCACAATAGTGTTCGATAACATTTAAGTCTGGAGACTGAGGAGGATTCTCAATTACTTTTGAGCACTTTGTAGCAGATAATTCTGTGCAATCCAAGACTTATGTTTGGAGTCATTGTCCTGGTAGAATACAAAGTCGTTTTTGTTTTCATGATTTTTGGCATCTTTCTTAACTGTTTCTTTTAGATTATCAATAAAATACTTCTTATTCATTATTCAGTCCACAAAATGTATTTTGCCAACCCCAGATGCGTACTGTTGTTGTTTCCTTATTATATCGCCATTTACCGACAATTTATAACCAAAGTTTTTCGAACTCATATTTTTTGATGCAAAGATTTTTTATATTAATTTTTAAATCAAGTTTTTTTTCTATGTCAAGAATTTTGCAATGTTGACTCTAGCAACCCTAACTTTTACCATTCTCAGGATATACAAAAATCAATATTTACTATGTATGCACTTTTTGATTGAAGATTTGTAATGACCTCAAGTTATTTGAACAAAAATTTACAAACTCTTAAAGTTGCCATTTTAAAAGTATAGATAAATAACTGTATTATTTTCATGGCTTTGGCATCGCCCAGTTAGTTTCTTACAGATATACAGAGAGATGTAAAAATTTCGAAAAAGTCGGTTCAGCTGTTTAGCGTAAATGATACTAGTGCTATTGGTTTACAGTCACTTGGTAATGGTCACAGTCCACAAAATGTATTTTGCAAACCCCAGATGCGTACTGTGGTTGTTTCCTTATTATATCGCCATATACCGACAATTTATAACCAAAGTTTTTCGAACACATAATATTTTTTGTTGCAAAGATTTTTTATATTATTTTTTTAAATCAAGTTGTTTTTTCTATGTCAAGAATTTTGCAACGTTGACTTTGGCAACCCTAACTTTTACCATTCTCAGGATATACAAAAATCAATATTTTCATATGTATGCAAGGTGTCATGTCCATTTGTCAAATTGCGCCCACTTTTTGATTGAAGATTTGTAATGACCTCAAGTTATTTTAACAAAAATTTACAAACTCTTAAAGTTGCCATTTTAAAAGTATAGATAAATGACTGTATTATTTTCATGGCTTTGGCATTGCCCAGTTAGTTTCTTACAGATATACAGAGATATGTAAAAATTTCGAAAAAGTCGGTTCAGCTGTTTAGCGTAAATGATACTAGTGCTATTGGTTTACAGTCACTTGGTAATGGTCACGAAATATATGTGACGAAGTTTATGAACGGACGACAACAAAAATTAAATTACAAATATAATATTATATATAATAAAAAAAACTTATTGCGTTTTTTTTTCTAAAAAAAAAAATGTTACACTTTGTTGCCCTCTGTTTTTCACAAAATTTGATAAAAAGAAAGGGTGCTGTATTTGTCTCTAAAAATGTTGCTTTTAAAAAATTTTAATATTTCCTAATTTAAGCCTACTTTTCATGGCAAAGAACAAAAGAAATGCAACATTTTTTAGACAAGAAGACGACTTTAAACTCAACTATTATTTTATTAAATTATTTAAGAAAGTCAAGTTCTTTAGCTTACAAAAGTTTGCGGGCGACTACATCAAATGATGCTTTATAAATTTTTCAATAACTGGTGGAACTTCCTTTACATCCTCGTTTAGTTACCAGTTTTTTGGTGAATTCCGGGAAACCTTCCAGTCTTCCTTTAGAATTGACTTAAGGTGCTGAACAGATGACGAATTTGATTTTTGTGCCTGTAGCCTTAATTGTTTTCACCGGCATTCAATAAAGTTCAAAAGATTGAAGTGGATACCAACAGAGAAAAATGCTTGATGTCATCGTGATGCTTAAGGGTAGTCAGTAACCAGATACAGCTTCTCGGTACTTGAAAGAAATTCCTCCTTTAAAATGACAGTAGTTACCTACATTTAAACTATACAATTTTAAGCTTAAACTATTGATATTTGAATGAATGCAGTTCTCTTCTGATCCAAAGATAAGATTTGGTTGATATCGTACAACAATATTCCATATAAATTAACGAAAAATTGTTTTTCATTTCATAAATCATATATAAAATCTTCTATCTACTTTAAATTTAATCAAGAGGTCTATAATTGATCCTAGCTACTTTATACTTTTTATGCCAGCTGCAAAAAGTAAAGGGTCTATGGTTTCTTAGCAATATATTACCCACAATACAAGTTAACAAAAATATCATGTAATATCCACTACAATATGTGTCATGTTTAACTGACAGCTTTTTTTGCATTTTATTATGTATTTTATTGACATAACATGGTAATAACATGACTTTTAAAAAATAATTTAAAAACTTCTCAATATTCAAATGAAAATAACAATACAAATCTACTATTCATTCAAAAGCTTTAAAAAGCAATTTGCTTAATTAATATTTTAACATAAATATTAAAAATATGTCATTCACTCACTCACTGTGCATAAATTTGTAAGAAATTAAGTTTTTGTATTCGTATTAAGAGAGTTCACTGAACTTTACACGTTTTTGTTTGATTTAATAATTATAAAAACAAAATGTTTGAATTTTAATTAGTTAATCCGAAAAAGTCTATAAGAAAGCTTATGCAGGCTTAAATAATAAAAGTTCAGATTACTTTTAGAAAATACTATTTAAATTTATGTTTTCAATGAAAAAGAATGGTTTTAATTGCTTAAAATAAATTTCAGCTTTCCGCAAGATTTAGTTGATTTAAGGCAGAAGAAAAGATAATTGTTAACATATGAAGAATTTTATCTTCAGCGTCGTTTATTTTTGTGGTGAGAAAAAAATTTAATTTTATTTTTATTTATTTTTTATCTTTTATTTAATTTAATTTTTTATTTTTTAATGGCACATGGAAAGTTAGCAAAAAAAATTACCCTTTTTGGGAGATTCTGTAGTGAAAATTTTAGGCTTTTATCAAAAATCTAAATCTCCACATACAGTGACGAACATAAATATTACTGGCAAAGTTAACTTATTCAAATGATTGGATAAAGTTCTCTATAACCAATATCTTATAGTTTCTAATTACATAGGGTCCGCCTAATAATTTTTTTTTTTTGAAAACGGCACAAAGCATCGAGTGTAGCTTAGGCTGTGTGGCACGTAGCGCCGTCCTGTTGAAATCAAATGTTGCTAATATCCTCCTCTTCAATTTTTGTGAACAAAAATTCGTTCAATATGGCCCGATAACGATCGCCATTGACTGTAACGGCCACTCCTTGCTAATTTTCGAATTATGCCTCTGGACCAAAATCTGCACCATACAGTGACTCGTCTTGGGTGTATCGGCTTTTCAATGTATGCGTGCGGGTTGTCTGTGCCCCAAATGCGACAATTTTGCTTGTTTACATACCCGCCAAGATCAAAATGAGCTTCATCTGAAAAGATGGTTTTTTTGCAAAATCGGCATCTTCTGTAAGTCAATCGAAGGCCCACTTAGCGAAGCGAAAAAACGTATTCACAACCATATTCGTTCAGCGGAAGAATAAAACTAATTAGTGTCAAATCAGACATGAGCTAAGTGTTGCCATTCACGAAATAAGCACTAGTTGAAAAAAACGTTAGATGGCGGACCCGTTAATTGCCAAAAATTATGTTCAGCGATATTTGATATTATTTTCTTTTTTCTTTATTAATAAATAATAAAAAAAAATGGAATGAAACATAGGTAATTTTGAAGGACATTTTTATTCTATCTAGTAAATATATTAGTTTATCAAAAAACTTTTTAATAAGACTATTAAATCACCCATGAAGTTGAAAAAGCTTTGCCAATGTATGTACATATGTAAGTGGTATAGGTAGTAAAGAGGTTAAAATAAATGAGTTAGATATATGATTTGTAGCGATAATGTTTGAATACCTTGTAATTTTCGGTATAGTTTGTATGTATATGGGCTTAGATTAATTGAAATTATTAGACTAGAAGATAAGTTATCAGATACTTAAGTAAGGCATTTCATTTCATTCATTCGTTTTTATACTAATTTTCGGTATAGTTTGTATGTATATGGGTTTAGATTAATTGAAATTATTAGACTAGAAGATAAGTTATCAGGTACTTAAGAAAGGCATTTAATTTCAATCATTCGTTTTTATAGTATACAATTTGTACGTAAATAAATAATGATTTTAAATTTCATGTCATGCTGATAATTGCTCTAAATAAGGTTTAGATTTTAAAACTCTAGAAATCGGTCGAATGACATGGTATTTTTTTAAAATTATGCTTGTGAAATATGTAGAAATAACAATAATGGGGTCATATATAAAAGTATTACTAGATGGTGTTGATACCCATATGTTGGACAAGGCACTAATTCGAATAGAGTGCGTAACATAAAAAAGGTACCGAACAATTTTTAAAGTAATAATGCTATGAAATGAATCCCGAAGTTAGGAGTGGTTTTTTCAATGTCATTAAAAAAGTGGATAATATTTGTATCTGGTGATGTAAAACCTGTGGTGGTTTAAATCTTAGTGGGGACAAGACACATTTTTATCGTTATTTCGGATTTAATTAAGATGCTTAAACTACCCTCTAGATGGTCCATACATTAAGCTCCCTGATGTTCACCATCCTCCGGAGGGAAATGAAAGATCAACTACAAAACAGTGGAAGGTTCAAGCAACACCGTGCTTGGAAAAAAATGGAAAAAAGGTAGGAGTCTATGATTAGCAGCAAGGCTCCGAACCACCACTACACCAAATATACATCTATCCCAGACATGCATCTATCCTCCAGTCTAGATGGTCCATCATCTGCTTAGCTGAAAGACAAAAATGATTACAAAGTAAAGAAAACAAGATATTAATGGCTTTTGGAAGACATATGCTGCCAAAAAGAGCAATACCTACACGCAAGCTGTCAGAAGATAGCGAATTTACTAAACATTAGACACATGACAGTTGGTTAGCATTTCAAAAAGACAGGCTACTTTTAAAACCCTGAAGTTTAGGTGACATACATATAAAGATCAAAGCGGATCATTCGGGATATGAAAAATTGGTCAAATACGGTAATTTTAAATGAGCAAATTGGGTTTCACGTCAGGCTAGTACCAGAGACTCTGGTTACCACGTCGAACATATAGTCTTAATCACTCTGTTCATAATAGTTTTATAATTTTTTTCTTATTTAAATAAATAAAAAAAAAAAAAATTATGGCCAAAGGCCGGTGGATTGAAAGGAAATTATCTAGAGTTGTCAACTATTCGACGTAATCCAAAAACCGGTGTTCGAATATTTTGAAAAACTACCCTTTTCAAAAACCGGTTTTCAGTTTTATACTTAAAACTTTTATACATAACCGCGGTTTTTGGAATAACAAGGATTTTTTTCGTTTTTTTTTACCCTTACCAAAAATATAAATACAGGGTGATTTTTTTGCTTCTTGGTTTTTCAGTGTGAATTTTTTAGTGTAAAAAAATTCGTGAGATGTAACGTCAAAAATGCTCAGTAAGGTTCACCATTTCACCATAAATGTAGCAACTAAAGAACAACGCTTGGAAATCATTGAATTTTATCATCCAAATCACGCTCTGTTTCGTAAATTACGTACATTTTGATTTGTCAGCAGCCAGAAGCAGTTAAGAGCTGTTAGTGCACCCTGAAATACGCACTAATTGATGTGGTTTTGGCCCGGTGGCGTCATTGGCGCGCGATATAATAAATTTATTGAGAAGCTAGTTTGATGAGCAATTAATCATCACGTAGTCCCACAAAACATAGTCAATTGGGGGTTAAATTGTATGATCTTGGCGACCAATGGAATGCTTCAAAACGTGAGATTAATTGCACAGCAAACTCGCCTCTCAATAAGTTCATGGTATCGCGTGCTGTATGGTATGTGGCATTGTCTTGTTGAAATCACGTGTCAACCAAGACCAATTCTTCCATTTTGAGCAAAAAAAAAACTGGTAATCCTCACACGGAACATTGCTTCATGGACTGTAACTTTGCGATTTTTATCGTTCTTGAAGAATTACGGCCCAATAACTGCCGGCCCCCAAACCACACCAAACACTGCACCTTTCAGGGAGCATTGGCGGATATTGAACTGGTTCAGGCTGCTCTTCACACCAAAATCGACAATTCTGTCTGTTGCTGTTCCCATTCATCTAAAAATTAGCTTCGTCCTTGAAGATAATTTTTTGATACGAAACACATTTCTCACACAGCACGAATTTTGGTAATAAAATTCAATAATTTGCAAGCGTTGCTTGTTTGTTAGTCTATTCATGGTTAAATGGCAAACCTTACTGAGCACTGTTGGGGTTGTCACATGTCACGAATCGTTTTTAAATAGCATTAATTACTTACTCTATGTACAGTTTTGTTCTATTTACAATAGAAAAGCAAACATTTTATTTATTTTGTTGTTTTATTCCGCTGAACGTATTTAACCTTAAGTATTGAGAACATTAGATTCCTCATAATGAAAATAAAGATTTTAAAACGATTATTTAAAGGGCATTGTTATAATTTCAAATAATGAAATCAAGAAATAGTTTGAATTTTTCCCCAATAATCTGTTGTTTATTTTGTCAAGTCCTAGTCGATCTATTAAAACCAAAAGATAATTAATTTTTATTTGCTTGGGCATATTTATGTAAATATTTATTTACTAGGCACTTTTTAAAAATTTGATATTTTGTTTATTTAATTCTTTAAAACTTGCATTTCGCTTACAGATGCAAATTCGAAATTATCAACTATATCCAATACCAAGAATATGCTTACGCGTATCTCTTTTTTAAAAAGCATCTCATTATGCTTATGTTTTCTTTTAGAAAATATTATTTTGATATATGTAGGGGTCGCAGGAGTAATTGCAATAAATTTGTCATAATTTATCGCGATTAGCTAAAATAAACAAAATAGTAAACATACATATTATTTCGTATATTTAGCTCTTCTCAGTGATAAGAGTTTGTTTGTTTTTAATCTATATTTTTTATTTAAAAGAAAAAAAAAAAAAAAACAAAAAATAATTTCTCATTGTGTTTTTATATAAATCCATATTTTCTGTATTTTGTATGCATGAATATTATTTTTATTTAAAACAAGTAGCTTGTGCTCTCTAGCTGGCTGGGTAGCACTATAATTATTATTGAGTATTAATTAATTTAAAAATATTTTAAATGAATAAATAAAAACAAAATTATGAACAAAAATTGATACTCATAATCGTCTCTCTATGCTCATTTTAAAATCAGTTGCTTAAAAGAATTTTTTGTTATCATTAGCGTATAAATATTAGTAGTAAACACTGATATACTTTTTCGGTCAGCTTGTTAAACTTTAAACAATTGGCTGTTAAATTTAATACTTGTTCCTTTTTATTAATAGAATGGCGGGTCAACAAGACAATGACTATTTGAATAAAATACAAGCTTTTGGTTAAAAAATCATTTTATTTTTCAATAAAGTCTCCTTTGAGCACTATACACTTTGTCCAATGTTTTCCCAATTTTTTGTATCGCTTCTAAGTACTAAGATTTGTCGAGGTCATCAAAATAGGTATTTATTTGTGACTTGATTTTATCGTCGGAGTCAAATCTTTTTCTACCGAGCCATTTTTTTGGTTAATAGGGTGCAATTCATATTATAATTTATGGATTTGTGACATGGGAATAGCACCTGTGTGTGCCCTTGCATTGGCCTGGTGAAAAAGAACTTTTCTTTTGGCCAAATGCGGCCAATAATAATAATAACTCATAACATTTGCCATTGATTGTTTTACGCTTTTGAAAGTAGTCGAAGGCGCTGAAACACGCTGAGGAATTCAGTGTTTTGACTGCTGTTTGGTTTCTGGTCTGTTTTGGTGAATCTACGTTTCGTTCACGGTTATGAAACTGCGCAAAAACTCGTCCATATTTTGGTTGAACAACACCAAGGACCGCCGCGAAATTGTCACACGATTGCGTTTGTGATCGATTGTAAGCAAACGTGGCACTCATCTTGAAGAAAGCTTACTCATATCAAAGTGATTGTTCAAAATTGAAACCACTGAGCCATGTGACCATATCGTGAATTTATTCAATTGTTTCGTATGTAGAGACTCAACTAGGCATTCAGAAAGTTTGCCATCGTGCTTGCTTGTACGGCGACAACGAAATTCAGTAAACCACTTTTTTACCATTGAAATCGATGGTGCACAGTTCCATAGCTTTAGGAGTTGGATTATTTCTACAAAAAATAATGCCTAATGATGATACGAAATTTTCCTTTTTCCATTTTGTCCTCAAGTCAAGTGCCAGTCTACTACCAATGGCTGTTAAACATAAACTAGATGACGCAGCTATTTAAAATTTTGACAGGAGCCAATTGATAGATGCCTGTTGAAGGTTGATTGCCCTTTCAAATTAGAGGCGAGAAATTAAAAAAGCCACGGACATATTGTCTAGCCCTCGTATGTAGGTCGTAGTAAAATACAGTCGGCAATGCCACAAAAAATAGCAAAAAAATTTCAGAAAGAGTATAGAGTATAGCCCAGGGAGAAAGGAAAATAGATAGAAAAGGAAAAGAAACTCCCTTGACACTGTGAATCACATATAAGCTTGAAATAAAACCCTCCCAGTCAAAAAGCCTGACAGACGCAACTTCGCTAAAGCCACTAATAGGCTCTGGGCCAGAAATCTAGCCTTAGTTTCTAGACTGTAGTGCAGAAGTACAGGGCAAAGGCCATTGTCTCAGGCTTTCCTTTATCGTTACACGCTCGACAGAAATCAGGGGGGTACCTGCGTAGGTTGCTTAACCTGTTATTTGCCGGGACGACGACATCTCTATCTACCTTGATCGCTCAAAGACAGAAACTGGCACGACTTTATGACAACTGTAACGTTTTCTTTGGCTTTGAACTTTATAGAAATCTATATCTATCTCCTCGAGCTGAACAAAGACTAAGGTGGAATAATTTTTTAGAAGACCTATATGTTATTTTTTAAAACATCCATCCGAAGTTAAGAAATATACCTTCCTCTTCCATACATGAAGGATGGGGGTTCGGTAAAAATGTGCGAGCCCTAGCAAGTTCATTAGCAACACAATTACCTGGGATGTCTATGTCAACTCCACTACTCCGAACCAACTCCGCCGCATGATAAACAACCATTACCATGGCTTGTAAAACACACTACAGTAGTCGGAGGGCGGAAAGACACTAAAGTAAAGCAATTCGGGATAAATTTCACCGCCCACTCTTTTCTCTCATTTAAAACCGTCAGTATAGGCTTCCATTGAATCATTGGGGATGACCGAGCCAGAGGTTTTTGATATTAAAAACCATTTTTATTGAATTGGCCTTTTTTTGGAACTTTTATTATTATTATCATCATTAATATATTCTTTGACAGCCAAGCTGCCTTAATGGCACTTGGCTCGAAGCGTGTGACATCTAGACTGGTCAAATATTGCTACGATACGTTGCAATAGCTTTCGCTTGGAAACAAGATCCAGTTGTTTTGAGTACCTGAAGACTGTGAAATAGATGGTAATGAAATAGCGGATGCATTGGCCAGAAAGGCATGGTACCGTATATCTGTCCGGAACCTTGCTGTGCAGCTCCACTTACTACCATCCTCAATCTAATCAAGGATTGTGAATTTGTCAAATGCTTGGAAGACTGGAATGCTCAAAGGGGACTTCGCCACTCTAGGGCTATTATCAGTCCTCAATTTGCATGTCGCTCTGAGGTTCTCAAGTATGGCAGGCCAGACTTAAAACACCTGTAGACTGCCACCGTAGACTAAAAGCGCATCTGAATAGGATGGCGGTCACAATTGTCGATGTTTGTAAACTGTGCTCACTGGCACCAGAGATAGCGGTACAAATATTGTGTGAATGTGAAAATGTTTAGATAGACATAGGTTCTCACTGGGTGACATATCCACCATTATGGTTTCAGATCTGCTGGTTTTCATTGGTAAAGCAACAGATATGCTTAACAAACTATAGACTAGAAGGGGTACAATAGATTCCATGCGTCGCAGTGTCCTGCAATAATGCCTAGTCGGTATGATGATAGTAATTTTGGAACACATGATTGTGATGACCACTTAACATTGCCACGAGATGAGATAACACGGCCATTTCTCTCGCAAAGAGCCATTCTTTCGTTGGCTGTGTGGAAAGTGGCACCATCATGTTGGAACCCCATATCGTCTAGGTCCATATCCTTAATTTCCGGCCGCAAGAAGTTCGTTGTGATCTCGCGATAGCGAATACCATTCACAGTGACTGCTTGGCCGACCTCATTTTCGAACAAGTACGGCTCGAATGCCGACAGCCTAGAACGAAGTGGGCAAGCATGTACAGGCGCTTCCAACAAACCTGGTTTGCTGAAATTTGTGCACATTTCTCCCCATTGTGGACACGTTTGGTCGACTATGCTGACCAAAAAAATCATGAAGTGCACAAAATGCATTTTGATTTTGCCAAATTAATTTTTTTGTTGTGAAGTAGAATTGTTCCGGTTAGAAATTAAATATTATTTCATTGATATGACTGCTGTGGCTGGCCTCACAGTAACCCATTCGGTCGGACCAATTTTCGAGAACTTTTTCGAGTGTATAGAGTCGTATCTTGGCAATGGCATCACTAATATTGGCCTCCAAATACTCAATTGTCTCTGGCTGATCGGCATAACGGCGCCCCACACAAAATAGTCAAATGGTGTCAAATTGCAGCTTCTTGGCGGCCAATTGACATCACCATTTCGGCTAATAAAACGGAATAGATCGATTGTGGCATGAGATGTGTGGCAAGTTGCACCATCCTGTTGAAACCAAACCATGAAGAGCGGGCACAAAAAAATCGGTTATCATAGTACGCTAGGTGTCTCCATTGATCGTAATGGTTGCGCCGTTCCCATTTTCAAAGAAATATTGGCCAATGATGCCTTTGCTCTACAAGCCGCACCAAACAGTCACTCGTAATGGGTGCATTGGCTTCCATAAGACCACATTTGAGTTTTCTGAGTCCCAAATACGGCAATTTTGCATATTAACGTACACACAAAGATAAAAATGAGCTTCAACCGAAAATATGCTTTTTTTTGTCAAAATCGACATCATCGTGCAGTTTCTCGTTGGACCATCATGCGGCTTCAACTCTTGAACCAATTGAACTTTGTAGGGCTTCATACCGACGTAAACTGAGGCGTGAAATGTTTAATTCTTGAGAACGATGATGGGTTGATGTTGATGGACTCTCATGCACACTCTTAGCCACAGCTTCGATATTTCGTCTGTCAACAGTGAAACCAGTTTCACGAACTTTAGCAATAAACTTGCGTATACCGGGCACTACTGGTCCTTCTCTGCGACCAAAATTTGTTCGACAATTGTCTTTGTTTTGGAAATAAATTTCCAAAAAATTTCAACGTTACTCAAACGTAAATTGATTCATTTCGTTCAGTGGAGATAAAATACTGAAATTTTATAACAGAATAGAATGACATAAGTATTGCCTGATTCGAAATAACCATTGGTTCAAATTTAAACCGATAGATGGCACACCCGATACATAAGTTTCACTTGAAACTATTTTACAATTTATTCTTTTAAATTTTCTTATCTTAAAAACAACAACAACAAAATTAAATTGTACCCCACATTATCATTAAATATTGTAGTATTGAGACAACAATATCAGGCACTCTAACAACAACAAATACAATATGGCAAAAATATTGTTTTATTTTTTGTTTTTGTTTTTTTAAATTAAAACAAACACTATTTTACAGTGATTTTCAACTGTCAGTACTTCATTAGCGCTCTTACGGTCGCGTTGTTCACTTTTTCTGATTTTAGATAAGTTATTCACTTTTTTAGAATAGTTCGTTAATTTTTATTTATTTTTCAATTGACGGCTTCTTCTCGTGCGTTTTGATTGTAACAGTTAGCGCGTATATTAAAAAAAAGTAGTGGTAGATGAAATAAAAAAATTTACTTTGTTTTTCCGTAATTGAATTTAGAATTAAAATAAAAATAAATCATTTATAATTTAAACACGAACGTATAATGTGCATTTTCATACTGAAGCAGCAAAAATAAAATCATTATTTAAACAAAAAAATTATATTTTTTTATTTTTGACAATCTAACTAACAACTTGTTGTTTTTCTAATGCAACTTTAATTTAAAAAAGTATTTTCGTGTTTTTAATTTAACAAAACAAAAAGAGTGCAAAAGTTTGTTTTAAAGTTTAACAAATATTGTAAAAGAACAATAATAACAAAAAATAAAGGAAATTTATGTGACAAAAGTTAAAAAAAAAAAAGAAAATTACATTTTATTTATCTTAAAGGAAGTATTTGTTGTTAATTTGTAAAATGAGCCGTCCCATTGATATACTTTTAACACGTGTAAGTTAAAATTTTTTTTTAATTTTAATTATTAAGCGTTATTATGTAAAAAATTGTTGAAAGAATTCATAAAATTTTAGTGAGTTTAGGAGGGACTGACATTAGTTTTAAATTAAAATGAACGAATATTATTTACTCTAGAAGTGTTAATAAAGTATAAAATGTCGAATAATAGATTTGCATTCTTTAATTTGAGAAATTTGTTAGTCAAATTTTAAAATTTTTGTTGACAACAACAGATAGCAAAACTAATGTCTGGCGTTAGCCAAATAAAAAGATTCACAACAAAGGACGTTGTCGATACCCATAACGTGGCTTATTTGGAATTGCTTCCGCTTAAAGCAGCGTCTGGCATAACTCATATGTCACTGAAAATTTATGGTCAATCTAAAATCCATTTTTATGTTAAAAGCCTATTCCTGAAGATCTCTCGAATAATTTGAATATTTTGTTCTGTTTGTAAGTTATTTTCCCAGGAATAGGTATTAGCAAATAAATCTTGTTAAAAAGTCCGTCTAATTTTCGTCATTCTTGTCAGTAATTACTCGATTTTCCCAACATTTTTTGTGTCACGTTTCGTGTAAGCATTTTATTTTTCTCTTGTTAACATTCAAGGCGAAATGAAAATTTCACGGATGATTAACGATATTAATTTTCCCTTCAAGGGGAATGAGAATTTCATTGGGTAATTGCTTCAAAAAAGTTGTCTCTTTTGCTGCCTAAAAATCCACGATTTTTTTCTCCGTCACTTCTCTATGGAGCATATTGGCTTTCTACAAAGCATCCATTGCTTTGTCTCAGTTTTATAATCAAGTTTATTTTCAAGCTTAGTAGATGATTAACTTAGAGCCTTTGCAGGCACCCGTGCTTTGAGCAACGTATCTCAAGATAGGGACTCACGTTGTTTGTTTGATTCTCTCCCCTAACACTGTACAGTAAAATACGCTTGTTTCGAGTCTAAAGCATTTTATTTTATTGGTTCCGTAAAGCATCCATTACTTTGTTTCAGTTTCGAGTTGATTTTCAAACTAAGAAGATGATTAATCTGCTGTAGCTCGCCTCCATATGATTGTGTGTAGTGGAGAAGATCCTTGCTAAGTTCCTTACTTAGCATTATAATTTTTTCACAGTAGGTGGCGATTACTCCTGATCATCCGTCTGATGTTTGTCACCATCGCCAGAGGTAAGCTGGAAGGTCAGGGAGACTTATTTAGATGTCTTTTTATTAATCACTCGAAACCGTAATTAAATTTTTTCGTCATGTCCTCTACTCGGATTCGAACCTTGGCCCTTTGTGTTGTATGGCTACGCTCTAACCACTACACCACGCCACCAAGTCATTGTTAGGCAATGTTATTTTTAAAAGCTTCTTTCAGATACAATTTTTTTTTTTTTTTTTTTTTTTTTTTTTTTTTTTTTTAGAAAAATTTCATTTTATTAACAAATAGACCTAAACAAATAAAATTATTGTAATATTTGTTTTATTTAATCCAAACTATATAAACTACTTTAAAAATTTCTAAATTCGGTAAACAAATAATAAATCGAATATGATATCTTTTCTTTATATAATATGTACCAAATAATACCTTTCTGCCGATAATAATAGTAGTGACCTTTATGAAGATCATTTCAAAATTCAATTGCGTATTAATTCGTTTTTGTGTTTTTCCACTATTATGTGGTGACGAAAGATATCAGCAGTGATCATTGCATTACATCAGCCTTTTGCGGCGATAATAGAATGTGGAATGACTTTAATTGTAATTCGCTGTATTGATCCCATAAAATACTATATAACTGATAACAAAAAAGTGTTTGTAAAAATTATAAATAAATTTTTGATGTCCTATATATAACCTTTTATTAGTAAAGTAAACGTTCTATAATTTATTTTTTGTTTTAATTAGGTTATAGCTTTAAATGTACTTTTATTTAGAAAAATTTACTGTAATCAGTAGATTTTGAATATTTAAATGATAAGGTTTCAAAATCAGTATACTAACACTGAAAATAATTTGCTCTTTTATAATTAATTTATCAGTTTTAATGAAGATAAATGGGCGATGATAGTATTGAACGTAAAATAAAAATCGTGTTAAAAAAGATATAAAGAATTAACTGCTAGGTATGCAGGCAAAGCTTTATGCTGTACAAGAAGTTGAATAATAAGCTGAACTATTTATTTTCAATCCAAACAAACAAACACAAATTACTCCGGATCAACTGCAATATAGAGTGGGAATTTGTATCTAAGGCCAGGAAATAAAGGAAATACCTTCGTTCTGGTATCTGGACAGGCTCATCAACAAATCTGGTGGGTCATCCGCTTCTATATCCTATCGGATCAATAAAATAAGAAACACGGACGCACAGCTAAACAAGTCTGGTTTTCACCAAATATATCACCAGAAACTAAACTCAAAGTATAGCCAACCAACAGTCTATTAAAGTTGAAATAAAAATACGTACAGTCAGCGTAAAAAAGTTTACACCCTCATTCTCTAGAATTAAGTTTTTATTTCAATGTTTAAAAATTCGATGAATTTAAGCATTTTATGTTTTTTTAAAAATATATTTAATGCTTTACAAAATTTTTTAAAAACAACTATAAAATTCTTACAACTACTTAAGTTATACAACAAAAACGAAAGGTACTCGATTTTTTACGCGTCAAAAAAAATGTACAAGACGAAAAAATTATGCCAAAAAAAAAAAAAATACCTTCGAGGTGATACAATTTTTTAAAGATGCTGTCGAGTACAAATTGTTTAAGTTTGGAGGTATTTTTAAATGCTATTTTATATAGGGACCGCACTATTTATGAATTCAATAAAGAAGTACGTTTAGTTATGAACACAATGATACTTGGTTTTTTAAGATCCGTTGGAAATTGACTAAGTTAGACCATGTAAACTCCTGCCGGCACCCGGTTGAGAGTGCAACACGACACCGAGCACCCACTTTCTGCGTTTTAGGCTTAAAACCACAGCCACAACGATGCTTCCACAGACGACATCTATCTCATGGTTCCAAACATTGAAAAATGCAAGGAAAGATGGATTATGTATAGGCAGAAGCATACCAAGCGGGCTTACGGATAAACATTTCTAAAACCAAAATTATGCGAATCAACTTTAATAACACAAAGATCTTTTGAATTTGAAACATAAAGCAGATTGAACCTAGGCAGCCAATCTTTTGGCCAACTGAATGCTATAGGACGTTCTCTACATACATATCTTTTCAAAAACTTTGGCCTACTCAAAAGTCAGGCAGGGACTGAAGTCCCTGCGGCTCCTGACTCCCGTAGCACCAGAATATCTCTGGTCAGACTCAGTAGCATATATGCTATTTTCAGTTACGGCCCCATAACGGCCACGGCTTGTTGTCGGTAAAAATTCTAGAGAATGAAGGTTTACACTTTTTTTGACGCTGACTGTACAAAAGTGGAACTCGATTTGGCAAACAACCAAGGAAGGTAGAAGATGGTATCGCCAAGAGGGCTATTGAGTGGAAACCGCAGGGTACTAGGCAGGCAAGGAAACCTGCACACACTTGAAAACGTCAAATAGTAAAAGAGCTTCTGATTGTACGATTGAACTGAAACGAACTTAAGTACCGCACAGACGATCGAAATTTTTTGTTATGTCCCTATGTTCCCTGGAGGAGTAGAAGGAATAAACGGTAATGTGATTTGTAAGCTTAAGAACCATCATTGAGAAACTTCTGTGGCTTGGCGGCAAAAAATAATCTGCATCTCTCTATTTAACCAATTTTTTTTCTCTATCAGGATAGTTTTGTAGACCACGAAACAAATAATAGGCAGATAAAAAGGCTATAGGGTGCCCTAATTTAAACTCCTTAAAAAAGTGCAGTCAAGTTTTGCCAATTCAGAAAAGATATGTGTAGCCTGGCGTTATCATAATAGATCTTTTCTGTTTTCTGACCAACTCTAATTCCTCTTTCTTGAATACTTTGACGGGTTATGACAGCTTAAATTTACTTAATTTAATTCCTAAGCAAACACCCAATATGACCTTGTAACTTTGACATCAGAGTAAGCTGTAACTTTGACATCAAAACTTTCAGTACGGTATTTCCAGCTGAAGGCTTACGCCATCTTTACTTGCCTTAGGAAATATCTGAGGAAAATATCGAAGGGTTTTAGTATGTATGTGATCTCAGATAGTCACGCGGCTTTCCGGCTTTGTCATTCTGTGAGGTTATGTCGAAGGTTGCTTTGAACTTCATAACGTCTTTCAATGACATTGGCGTTCACAACAGCGTTACTCTATGCTCTGTCCCTGGTCATGAGGGCCATCCCGGGAACTAAAGGGCTGACTGTTTAGCGACCGAAGGAGGGAGCCTGCCGAGTCTTAATTGGGCTTATGTTATTTTTCGGAGTCCGCATGGGATAAACAAGGGGAAGGATTAACTTCTAGACTTCGGTATGAGACAGGCGAAGAGGTTTATTGCGCTTTCACCGGGTAGATCTAAAGGGCTATTGCTACACAATAAGTGCGAGCTCGTGGTCTTTAGATAGTATTGCTCTTAGATAGTATTTGGGAAATGTTGACTTGTGCCAAGATATCTGAACACGTACTTTGTGAACACTATCTGAACACGTACTTTGACTTGTGTCAAGATATCTGAACACGTAGTTTGTGAGTGCTCAGCTATTTCGGCCCAGAGGATGAGGTTCTTAATGGAAGCTGTGGTGACTCCAAAAGGGGTATTTCTTCTCTCATCAGATAGCATTACCGCCGATATTCGCGGCCTCGATCTGGTGTTGTTAAACTTATGGGGCTGCATAAAAGGTCTTTTGCGTCGAGGTGCCTTTTGTCTCTAACCAACATAATATAGCACAACATTCGGAACGGAAACGAGCAAATCTTCTCTGGGTCGAAAGCTTACTCTCAGAATTTTCACTGTAAACTTTACAAATTTTTTGGTAAGTTTTTGTAGCGCTTTTACCTTTATAGTAGTAAAACATAACATAGGAAATTTATTTATGAGTGACGAATTAAAGAACGAATATGTTTGCTTGGTGGGTGGGTATCAACACAATCTAGTGACAAAAAAATGAATATTTTTATGTGACCTTATGTTTCAAATTGTTGCGAATATAGTAATAGTAAAAAAATATTATTAGTGATTATCCTCGTCGATCCGACTAAATTCAGGATGTCGGTTGGCACCCAGATACTTCCTCCTAGAGTGCATCAATTTCAGTATGTACCCTGGTGTTTCGATTTCCTCATCACAGCATCTGCACATCGGACTTGAGAGTAATTCCATTTTACTCAGATGTCGTCCATACTGTTAGAGATAGTAATAAACAATCTTTTCACGTCAATGTAATCTGAAATTTGGTCTAGTTTAATATCTGGTCGAGGGGTAGTGGTTATGTGGCTCGCATACAACAGGTTCGAATTACCACCAGAAGATATGATAAAAAGGAAATCGTGGTTTCAAGTATTTAATAAAAAGACTTCAACCCCCTCCAGACAGATCCATCTAAAGAAGCCCCACTGACCTTCCAGCTTACCTCTGGCTGTGATGATAAACATCAGACGAAGTATCAGGAAAAAACGCTACCCACTGGGAAAAGACTACGATGTTAAGTAAGGATCACCACCATCTCAGCAATGATCTTTACCACTACACAATCATATAGAGGCGAGCTACAGTAGATTAATCATCCACTTAGCTTAAAAATCAAATTGATTAATGGAAACTGAAACAACCAATATGCCAAGCCAATATGCTTGCTAGAGGAGTGACGGAGAAAAAAATGCATATCTTCTGGTATAAATTGTTAGAGTTTGAAATTTTTCATACCATTTTCAGGGATGTATCTGTGCATATTCCAAATTATTACTAATAACGTGTTAAAATCACAATTTGTGAGAATCGACTATTTGCCGAAAAACACCCAGAATATGCGACCAGGCATGAAATCTATCACAAATAATCAAATTTTTTCTCTCTTATTAAATATTTAAGGTACTTTGTTGATTTATTTTTTATGCACTCGTGTAGACTTTATTTAAAAGTCTATGTTTAAAATTTATGACTCATCTTTATTATTGTTATTATCATTATTATTATTTTTGATGATAATTTGTTATCAAATACATAATTTTTTTTCTATAGTGCAATTAATTTAATAACCTTTTATATATATTGCATAAAGTTGCCTAAAATCCCCATTCAAGGTTGTTTCCACCAATAGTTTTATGATTGTCATTAAACGCTGGAGGTGTCTAACAGACCACAAAGATTTTTTTTATTGAAATTAAACCTGAATGTGTTTAATTATTGTACGATGGTGGTGAGCACATCAGTAATATTTCTAATTATTTTCCCCTATTATTATTTACTCATTCAAAATAATAAACAAAAATACAACTTTTTTCTCTACATAGATTTTGGCAATAAAATTTAATAAGAATGCAATTAAAAACCTTTTTTCATTTAAAAATATGCAAATACCTATTGGCTTTAAAATTTATTCATTTGTTTGAATAGTTATGACTTTTTAAAGTAAGTGCTAGTGCTGCTGATTGATTGATGGCCTCTTTACAAATAGAGAACTTAAATTACTTAATCCCATAAAGCATTGCTTAGATAGTTTTAAAAGTGCTTTTAAGAAAACACTTTGTAAAACTTGATCAACATTTACTGATTGTCAAATTTATAGAAACTCACATATACAAAATTCTTAAAAAAGTGCCAAAATTATGATTAATGAGGGTTATTGACCTTTTATTAATATTAAAAGTGTGTAATGTTAAAAAAACAATTTAAATACATACGTATACGCATGCATACATAACAAGAGGGACTACTCTCAATTTATGAGCAGCACCCGCTTTTAATCTCTGGTTCATTGAAAGGGACTTACAGTTTAAAGCTGACTTCGAACAGCAGATGCTTTAGTTAGAGAAGTTGTTCTAGCTAATGTTATGAGGTGATAACGCTGTTGAAAAATTGTCAGGTGGTTTGGACTGAGATTGAACCCAGGACTTCTTGATTGGTAGGCGGATGTCTTACCTGCCACACTAAACGAGTAATGGCTTACATATGTGCATGAATTTTTATAAATTGTCCCGTAAAATATTTCATAATACCGCTAATTTTAGCAAGTAGGTCCATCCGCCACCAAGTAAAACATGTCCACATAATCAAACCAAGCAAACAAATCGTTTTCTAAACGGTTGATCTGCCATTAACCAGTTATGTTTAGTTTGTTTTGTCGGATGGTGAGTACGATTTGTGCAGTTTCTTTTGACCGACACTGTACATCGTGCAGAATATACACCAATAATTCTCAACATTTTACAAAGTATGCTGATGAATTTAAGATTGCAGTGCCTGGTAAATAGATTAGTTTGTGTGGGTAAGGGAGTCAAACTGCCTCGTCTGTCTCCAGACTAGGAGTCAATCCTCCCCTTCAGTACTCCACAGGTGCCCCGAAAAATTACTCAGACCCAATAAAAGCCCGCTGAGCTCGTCTGCTCACCAAACAGTCAGAACTTCGTTTCCGGATTGTCCCTCTCTATTGTGAGAGCCAAGTTCATTGAGATATGTCATATGGAACAATTTTTTTCGTCAAATATCGCAAACAAAAACGTAATCTATGCAAAGTTCTAAGAAACTTTTCAGAAGAAATCATAGGTTTAAAATCAAATCCTATCCTACTGTATAGCTGTATTAAAAACACTATCACATCATTGAAAAAATACTAAATGATCATAAAATATTGTATTTTTCTTTCGAATTTAATATTTTACGTCATGAATGAAAGCAGAATAAGTTACTGAATACAATATATAGCATATAATGTAAGAAAGACTGCTAGAAATGTATATAAAACAAATAAAACAGTAGTGCTCTTACTGAAAAGAAGTTAAATCAGTTTTTTAAATCTTTTTTACTCTGCATTTGCGGTAATCTGTTCTGAATTTTTATAGTCACTCCCATAACATTATTTCTATTCTTTGATGTATCTCGTTGTGAAACAGTGGTAAGCAGTTGCACACATCGTTCAGTTTTTTCAATCGCTTCAAGTACCCAGTCTAAGCCCACGATAAATAATAATGGTGACAACATGCATCCTTGCTTGTGGTTGTTACAAATGATTTTCTTAGTTTTCCACTGTATAGTACTTTAAACATTGACCTCTTATAGCTTTTTTCTATTATAATGGGTCCGCCAAATAATTTTTTTTTTTTTTTTTTGAAAATGCTATAAAAAAACTACTGAATATTTTCTCAAATTTCTTTTTTTATTTGAAAGTACAATCCTTCCGGTTAATAATTGAAAATAATTTCATTCAAATGTCTGCCTCGGCTGGCCATGCAGTAGCCTACACGATCTGTCTAATTTTTAAGCACATTATCGATTGTGTGCAGCTGTATTTCACCAATGGCTTCACGAATATTGTCCTTTAAAGCGTCAATTGTCTCTGGCTTGTTGGCGTAACACTTATATTTGACGGCACCCCACAAATAATAGTGCAACGGATTCAAATCGCAGCTCCGAGGTAGCCAAACGACATTATTTCTGCGACATTACTTCTGGCTGATAATGCGATCTTCAAACACGAGGCGCAAAACATCGAGTGTAGCTTCGGCTGTGTGGCAGGTAGCGCTGTCCTGTTGAAACCAATTGTTGCTAATATCCTCCTCTTCAATTTTTGTGAACAAAAATTCGTTCAACATGGCCCGATAACGATCGCCATTGACTGTAACGGCCACTCCTTTCTCATTTTCGAAGAAAAATGCCCAATTATGCCTCTGGACCAAAATCCGCACCAAACTGTGACTCGTCTCGGGTGTTACGGCTTTACAATGTATGCGTGGGGGTTTTCTGTGCCCCAAATGCGACAATTTTGCTTGTTTACATACCCGCCAAGATCAAAATGAGCTTCATCTGAAAAGATGATTTTTTTTGGCAAAATCGGCATCTTCTGTAAGCCGATCACAGGCCCACTTAGCGAAGCGTATACACAACCATATTCGTTCAGCGGAAGGATAAAACTAATTATCTGTGAAATCAGACATGAGCTAAGTGTTACCATTCACGAAATAAGCACTAGTTGAAAAAAACGTTAGATGGCGAACCCTATATTTATAATTTTCAGGGAGCATATTAGCTTTCCATATTGCTTTGTTTCTGTTTCATTAATCCAGTTGATGTAGCTCCTTTCCATGCAATTGTATAGTGGTGATGGCATAGCTGCCAGATTTGACGATTAATCGTCATTTTAACGATTTTTTAAATAAATATTGGCAAAATGGCGTTTTTTGCCTCTAAAATGACGATTGACACCTCTAAAAGTATAAATAACTCTTTGTAGGTCAGACATCTAGCTTACTTCTTTTGATTTTTGCTTGAGCTCCATGTTGTTAAAGAGTAAGACCTGGAACAGAATAAAGTAGTTGTAGTAGTAGCTGAAACTGACCACGTAATGACCCAGCAGTATATACTTTTCTATACTATTATGTCAATAGGAAAAATGTAAATACAATTTTTAAGCACATACATCTAGCATCCGATTTGGATGAGTCTCATTCCCAATACATTGTAGAATTAAATGTACATTAGCAGTAAAAAGCCATCAGACTAGTAACCGATTTGGATGGGTTTGTAATGCATTACATTGTGATTATAGTTTCTATTACAAATATTGTTTCTTTATTCTGCTATTTTTCTAATTGTTGTTTTTAGTTTTTCCGAATTAAAATGGAAAAAGGGCAAGTGGACTAACCGTGTGTGTGGTCTATGGAGCAGTCTATATGGAAGCGATGATGGCCTATAAACTGGATAATCATTATTGAATTTGCGATAAATAAATAAAATGAAAAAAAAAATATTTGACAATTAAAATCCTTCCAACTTTCACTTAAAATGTCTGTAGCATTGGATACATCAAACCTTCATTTACAATATCTGTTGCAATATCTGTTTTATTGGACCCATCTGACGTCCTAGGCCACCGCTATGAAAATGTAAATAGGAATCGTATACAGGCATTGGATCGAAGATGTATGTGATAAAAATGATGCTGGGAAGTAGTGAAGCAAGAAATAATGCGAACAGAATATTTATTGCAGCTTTCTATATGGTTGTCAAATAACCTCAACAAAAGTAATATACGAATAATATCCAAGAATAATATACGAAATTTTTTTAACAAAATAAGCACCAAATTGTGTAAGAAATGCATATAAAACTACATATAGTATTTCATATTACTATCTAATAATATTTTAAAAGTGGAGTTAATCGATTTGGTAAATGAGGTATTCTTTTGTACATAGCTTCAAGCACGCATTAAAAATTTGTAATTTATACTATGTACTATGCAGGTAAAAACAATTTCTTTGACGATTTTTCGAAACTGAAATGAAGATCTATCGGAAAAATTACGATTTTCTGTAATTTTTTCCCATTAGGTGGTGTTTTTCCCTGATCATTCGCCTGTTGTTTGTCATCATCGCTGGAGGTAAACTGGAACGTCCGCAAGGGCTTCTTATCTTTATTTTTTAGATGGAGTTATCTGCGGGGAAATTGAAGCTTCTATTTATTAAACACTCGAAACCACAATTAAATATTTTTCGTAATGGACTCTGCTGGAGCTCGAACCTGAGCCGCTAGTGTTATTATGCGTGCGCTCTAACCACTACACGATGCCACCCGAAGACCGCATACAAGGTGTTATTAAATTCGATGCATTGCTCTACTGTCCTCATAATATTCTGAATTTGATAATGGAAGTAATTTTATAAGTATGTAGGTCTTCGGTTAAAATATTTTTTCAATATAATATATAAAACACTGTATAATTTATTAAATAAATTTTTTGTTTTATTATACAATACATTTTTGTCATTACGTGTATAGTGTCATTGTAATATAACGTGTATATTTAATAACCCATTGAAGTCCCCATTTGATAAAAAGAAGCGTAAGTCAATTGCAAATGCACGCAAAGTCACGAAATCATTTGCAAAATGACATGAACTGCAAGAAAAAACAGTGGTTTAAAATTAAATGAATATTATTAAGCTTAAGCTAACATATCAAACAAAAAGTTTACAGAAAAATAAAAAGAAAAAAGATTTTATAGTGAACCAAAATGAATTCTATAAAAGAAAATTATTTAAAATTTTCTTTAATTTATTTATTTCCTATGTCTGTCTGTGAGTTTGTGTTATATTGTTACTTAAGCTTTTTTGGAAGGTTAGCGTTCGGTATGTGTTTTATCTTTCACTATTGACTGTTTGACTGTTTTACGTTTAAAATAAAAGCTTTAAATATAAAAATTATTTGCATTGCGGTTATTTGATTTATTGTATTTGTTTTTAACCACAAATCAGTCAGAAATAGTGTTTACTGTTTACAATTTTAAAAAGTTTTATAAATTTTTATTGAAAGTATAGCGATCCGTAACGTATTTCAGACTGACAATAGTTGATATGTGTGGTGTGACCAAGACCTTAGACAATGTCAATTTAATTGACTACAGTAAAGTGAGATAATTATTGTATCAGGAATAGATTTCAATCGCAAAAATATATTGTACAAAATTATTATAAATATATTAAATGATTTGTAATTAAAGCAATAATTTTTTTTATTGGATAACATATAGTAAATAAATAAATAAATAAATAAACAAGTGCAGGACAATTGTTATATGTTATCCAAAAGCACCTTAAATAAAAAAATCACAAAAAATGTACTTTTTGATTATTTACACTTCAACTCACTCAAATATCGGCTGTTTTTTTACAGTTACACAAGTTTAAATCATAATAAAACAAAAAATATATTTTTATTATCAATTAAACGGACTTTGTTGCATAGAAAATTGTATGACATTACAATAGCGCGTACAAAGCGTAATTTTTAACACCAATTTTCACAAACTTTTCGCAGCATACTTATGTGGCATATTTCGCCAATAACTTTTCGAATGCTGATTTTCAGGTGTTCAATTGATTCTGATTTATCGACGTAGACAAGTGACTTTACATAACCTCAAAGAAAATAATCCAATGGGGTTAAATCATACGATCTTGGTGACCTATTAATTGGAACATTAAGTGAAATTATTCTTTTATCAAAAGTTTCAATTGTATCGCATATGGCATGTGTCTCCGTTCTGTTGGAGCCATATATCAGCAAGACTAATGCCAGCTAATTGAGGTACGAAAAAATTTGTAATCATGTCCCTACACCGTTCACCATTGAAAGTAACATTCTGACCATCATTGTTTTTGAAGACATATGGACCAATGACTCCGTCCAGGCCATAAAGCGCGCCAAACAGTAATTTTCTATGGATATAATCGTGTTGCGACAATAGCTTGTGGCTATTTACCTACACATTCAACCAAAAGTGGACTTCATCGGAGAACACAATTTTGAACGGAAATTCAATATCAAAACAATTCGCTTCCAATCCCACCAAACACATACCATTATTATTCTGGCCTTACCACCGTTTGCGAAGCTTCGCCATAATCTTTTTCACACTTATTGTCGATCCACTTTTCATCGCCCGTAGTTATTCGCTTTAGAAATGGTTCGTATTCGTTCTGTTTTAGCAGTGAATCGCAAATGGAAATTCGGTCGATTAAATTTTTCGAGATTCTTTGTTTATCAAGCTTTCTTCAAATGGTTGATAACTGTTTGGTCACGAATACCGGGTTCCCTAGCAATGTCCTCTATGCTTATTTGCCAGTGTTTCTTATTTGTTTTCCATGATCTCAGCGTCTTTTTTTCTTTAGTAATTTGTCGACCAGATCGAGGTGCAGCTTTAACATCAAAATTATCAAAACGAAAACATCAAAATAATCCGATCGAAAACGGGCAAAACCCTTTCGATACTATTGCTTTAACTTTAAAAATATTTTTAGCTTGCTACGTAAACTTACCTTTTCTAATTTAGAACATGACGGTTTTAGTTTGAATTTTTACTAATTTTTAAACGTAGATAACTTTCCACAGAATAATAAGATTTTAATAATATCTTCTAACAAAGTAAAGCTTTTGACCATCATCATCATAACATTTGTTTCAATCGATGCCGAACATTACCTCTTTTTCTCAAAAAATGAGTTATTCTCTTAGCCAAAATCCGTATGTTGCCAAAAACATGAGAAAGAGTCATGCTCGTAGACAACGATAGACGATATTAAAAAAAAAATTCCAAAACTCATCAACAATATGAAATTTTTTTTTAAATTCGATTGGTCAATTGGTTGGGTGTTCCAACAAAATGATTCAAAAGAAGAAAACGAGCCCTGACCACGCTTCATCTCGAAAAGTTAATCCGCGAGCAAAAAGCAAAAATAGTCCTTTCAAAGCTGTTGAGATGCCGCTGGTATGGGTCTCTCAACAGTATAATAATTCCAACCACAGCAATAAGAAGGCAGAGGAGTGATTCGAAAGAAATTTGGTGAACGTTTTGAATTGACCTGCGGATGTCTAAAAGTCAATTGTAGCTTCTAAGCCAAACACTAGTAAATCACTTTGGAAAGTAGTTCAGGAGTCTTGGAACAAGATTCCTATAAAAAGATGCCAGGATTTGGTTGAATATGTGCCAAGGCGATACGCAACTAAATTTTAAATTTACAGAATAATTTTAAGCAATGAATTTATTATTTATTTCTTGTTTTTATAATCTTAAGAGTATATTTGAAAAGTGATGATACTATTTTTTCGTGAATTTTCTTAATTTTTAATCAAATTCCTTAAGCTTGTTAAAAACGGTAAATAAAATTAAGAATTTTTTTCGTATTCAAAAGTTTCTTAAACTTACAAATGGAAATAAGGGGGTTTTGAAAACATTTATTTTTGGTGGTGCCATTTTTTTCGCAGCTGTATTTATTTTAAATAATTTCAAAGAAAAAGTAAATAAAATGAATTGAAACATTATACTTTAATTTTTTCGAGAGTAATATTACTGTAGTTGTTGTAATCGTAATGCATATTGCATTATAATGACATGCATTTTCAATCAAAATTAATGATGAATGAATACAATGTTTTTTTTGCATTCTACTCAATTTAAAATTTTATTACATAAATATATATTGCATTTGTAATAATTATATTATACAATACATTTTTTTAGATATGTATGTATAATACGTATTATAGTAGAATTATATCAGTCAAAATTACAACATGTTAAGCTTTATTAGGGTAACATCATCCTATATTAATGAATCTTCACTTTGACTGACTAAAATATAACAGAACAGAATAATATTTAAGAACATTTTTTTTTCTAAAAATTCTTCTTATACAAATCACTTGTATTACAATGAATTGCATAAAGTTTTTCACATTTTTCACCATATTGCCGATATTCCTCTATGCTGGGTAAATGAGTAAAAAAATGATCGGTATTAAATAAACGTTTACTACCACCGTCGGATAACATTTCGTTTTCATCTTTTTTCATGCCATCAACACTTTTGCCTTCGCCTTTTTCTTTTTCTTGTGGTTCAATATGTTTTCTTATGGATTTCTGCATGCCCCAAATAAAGGGTGAACTCTTGCAAACCAACATTTTTAAACAAGAACCTTGACCCTGTTCAGTTTCATAATTTGTTATCATTTCGGTAAGCTTGTCCGCTAAATTTGTATGAGTGGCCTCCTTTAGAATACGTTTCATTTTGTTGGAGGGATTTTGTAAAAACCAATCAATAGTAGTGGGATCATTAACTGTACGTGGTTGATGATCATTGGGTGCATATTTTTCTTCTGGACCAGTTTCGGCATTATCGACAACATATTCTCCACTAGTGGGAGTTGGTGTGGGATGTCTTTTAAAAAAGCGACTGCCATCTACAGTTGTGGCCACAGGTCGGGTTTTTGTGGTGCCCATTATAGTGTTGCCAATCTAAAAGAAAGAATTATTTTTTTATGTTTTGTAATATTTGTTATATATTGAGTAATATAAAATATATACGCGGCTTTATTTAATTTTTGAACTAAGATTGTTTGATTTTACTTTTTTTTTATAACATATTTGCCATTGTTATCTATTACTTTTTGACTTTTTGCGGTAGTTTCTGTAGTTGGTCCGCTTAAAACTACACCAAGTGATTTTTTAGCGGTTTTTTGGTTGGCAAATTTGTTGCTATAAAGAGAATTTGCGGACAGCGAAAGATGCTTCGGATGCTTTTCTATTATATATATTTTTCCACTTATAATTTTTATTTAAAATTTTTATTTTTAGATTCTAAATACATTCCGGTTAGTTAATATGGAACGTTACACGGAGGAACGTGTTTTTATTATTAAAATATTTTTTGAAAATGGCAAAAGTTTTAAAGATATAAGAAAAGTTCAAAAATCGCATTATTTCTCGTAGAGGACGAGTAAATTGGCTACCAAGATCGTGCAATTAAATCTAAAGGTAATTTTTATTGTGGGATTTTTCGAAATCGAAAGTGTACAGCAATAATCCCACAACATTTAAATAGCTTAAAACTATTGGCAACAGTTTATTGAGAAACGTGATTGAAGTCACTTGACCGACATAATTTTTCATTTTTAACCGGAACCAGTTTGTAATAAACTGGAATAAAAATATATTAAATATCTGAAAAAAAGATACCTCAATGTTGGATACTTAAACGTTAGAAAATAAGAATTCCTCGCTGGCTGCTGCTAAACAAATTTATGAAGTTTACGGAGACGATGATGTAACTAGAAAAATAGCAGCGAAATGGTTTGCCCAATGCACCTAGCTCTGGTCGACCAATCACTAATAAGTCGATGAAATCATTAAATAAATTGAGAAAGAGCAGCACATAAGCAGCGTAGACGTTGCTAAGGGACTACGCATTCTTCACAAAACAGTTATCAACTATTTTAAGGAAGCTGGATACACAAGGAAGTTCGATGTTTGGGTGCCACATGAACTAGCGAATGATTACGGGCGATGAAAAGTGGATCACGTACGACAATAATGTCCAAAGAAGATCAGAACGAAACAAGGTGAAGCTTCATAGATGGTGAGAAAGCCAGAATTAGTGGGATTGGAAGGTCAAACGATTGATTCTGATCTCTACGTCAACAATTAATAAGATTAAAGCAAGCAATTCAATTAAAATAGCCAGTATTGATTAACAGAAAAGATGTTGTGTTCCATCATGACAACTTCAGACCATCTTGGTTGGGAAGATTTGATGCATCCACCACATAGCCATGATCATTCTTCTTCAGATGGTCATTTGTTTCGATCACTCCAGAACTCTCATAATGGTGTGAAATTAAATTCCGTAGAAGTCTGCAAACCGCAGTTAGATCAGTTTTTCGTTCAGAAAATGATGATGATTCGTTATATAATGATGGAATAATGGCTTTACCACAAAAATGGCAAAAGGTTAGCAATCAAAACAACACATATTTGATGTAACAAAGCTCATTTCAAATATAAGAAAAATATGTTGCAATTTTGGTCAAATTTGTTTGAAGTATCTCGAACACTTATTATTTTCGTATTTAAGCTATTTTTAATTGCCCGCGATAATCCGCTTCAGAAATGGTTCGATTACGTTGCGTGTCAACAGCATTTCTCAGAGTTTATTCAAGTATCTCCTAAACATCGAGCTTTTTTAAGTTGGGTTTGATTTTTAGTCGTTTCAATATCTGTTAGCAACTTGCTTACCGATCTTGCTAAATAATCTATAAAATTTCATTCACTTTATCACTGATTGGCCAAGTGGTGCAGAATCGAGCAAACCACTACTAGATCACTTACAGCATTGTCACTGTTTATTTTAAACATTTTTCGCTATGTTTTTGCAGGTTTTCTCCTTTTATACAGAAAAAGGTATCAAAGCGCATATTCCTCAGATATTTTTAAATCAGTATAACTTTTTAGACCAAAAATGTAGGCTGAATTGGCACAACTGAGTTAGTGTTGCGTCAGATACATACATATACGGGCATCAACAACACTTCGCGACGAAAATAGGCGGTAACTTGTTATATGCCAAATATCAGTTAATAGTTACGAACTACAAAGGTTCAAAGATTATCTGTTCAATAGATTTTGACCTAGCCATGATAATAACTCAGACCATCGTAAGTTTTATTTGTGACCACACCCTTTTGGATTACCGCCCTTTAAATCACTTAAATAAATTAAAAACTTACAGCTGAAGCTATCATTATTAGAGCATTTATAGCTAAAGCTCCCAATTTCGTGGCATCAAAACCCACCATGCGTAATATGCTGGTTATGAGATTTGGAGTACCAAGATTTACTTCTTTTGATGGCAAGGCAGAGATTGATTCTGATTTTGTAGTTTCAACTGCCTCCGCGTAAGCTGCGTTTTTATTATCCTCTGAGCTGGTAGAATGCGTGTTTGGCGATTGTAATCCCTTTTGTATTAATGAAAATAAATCTGGTCGATTTCTGTTGCTGTTGGTATTTCTTGAAAAAGCTTTTGCCACTAAATTAGCCACATCAGCAGCAGTATTAATACCTTAAAAAATATATCCAATATTAAAAAGAATTTTATTTTATTTTTCTGTCGTTATCTTACCAAACATTTGTCCCGCCACCTTTAAACCATCATTAAAATTATCCATTACACCACGTTTTGTAATAATCTTAGCTTGATTGCCTTCTAGGATAACTATACTATAAATTATGCTGCATAAGAAAACTTTATACCAAAACATGATTTTTCCGTAAATTTTGTTAATGTCTTAAGTAAAGCGTAAATTTTTCTACTAAAATGATAAGATATTCACTGTAGACAGAAACACCTTTGCTGGGTTTCATTAAAATTTTTGTCACTTGAGTGAATTTATGGTTTACGGTTTTTAACTTCTTTAATTTTCTCTTACAACATATGTGCATGGTTTTGGAAAATCTGTCTGCTTTTCTAACAACAAAAGAAAAAATGGGAAAGTCAGCCTATTTTTAATTGAGGAAGATATTACTTATTAACCACTTTTTTCTATTGAGGTATACTTCCCTTTTTCTGTTTGCTGGTTTTTAATAATTAAGCTAACTAATGTTGATAAAAATAATTTCTATTTAGTAACTTAATATATATGACAATGATATATAAATTTTAATTTATTTTTGTTACTATTTCTAGGTGCGTGGTCACCAAAGAGTACCCTCAGATTCCAAAGAATTTCATGAGTTGACGAAACGTGATGCATTGAGACTTTTAGAAAATGATTTGGATCGGTTATTACAAACGGCTGAACCCGAGAAACGTCCTGAATTACAACAGGAAATGGGTCGTTTTGCTGATTTATTTGGACGTTTCTTGCAAGAAGGTGGGTTACACATTGGGTTATATAAAAAGTATTAGCGAATGTCGATATTTCGGAAAACTCTACTTTGATTTTTTGTCAAACGAACAGGTTTGTGTCAAACGTTCTTATAAAAAGCGAATGAAATATCTGAAAAAAATAAGTGCAATATATAAATAAATACGCTACATACAGTTTGGAGCGAAAGTGAGTGCACTTTTTGTGAAAGTTGAAATGAAAAGTTCCTGTAAAAATATAAATATACAATTAAAGAATAGTTTTCATATATGTATTGGAATAAGAGAAAGGCAATAGTAGCAAATAATCCGAATTTACTCAGTCTCGCACCTTTTGCTTAAATATAGAGGAACTTCTTCTTAGATCTCTTTATCGTTTGTGGCGTTTTTACTGCATTTAGGCATTCTCTCTATAATATAACCAAAAAATTTTAGAGTAATTTATTTATCAATTGGCTGAATTTTTGGTGTGACAGCCATTCTATTACAATTTTAGTGGTGTGTTTGGGACTTTCAGCTCTCCTTCAAAACATGCACTTACTTTTGCTTCCCACTGTATGTGATGCTTTATTCAATAACAATGGAGAAAAAACTGCTAAAATATGCCAAAAAATTTGTAAAGTGTATTATCTTTCAAAATTTTCAATGTTAAAGATGTACTTCGCCCTGGTAGGTCAGCCACTGACAAGTGAATGACATTTTGAAACTGGTGAGTAAAGCTACCAGAAGATAGCAGAAACAATAAACATCAACCATATGACAGTTTGAAATCTATTAAAAAACGCTGGCAACTCTAAGTATGGGTGCCACATGAAACCGTAACTATTGGATCATTGCGTATTATGAAAAATGTGTTAAATACCGGAATACTAAACAAGCAAAAAAGAACACAAAAATCATGGTTAAAGATCGGTGACCCTCCTCAATAGGCTTAAAAGATTGTTGGCATATTTGGTAGGGAGTTATGTGATTTTTTCCTCTCGTAACTTGACCGTTTGAACGAAGCAATTGGGAAAGAATGACCATAATTGGTCATCGGAAATGGTGTCATCTTCCATCATGATAATGCCAAGACACACATATCTTTGATGTTCTCTGATCTTGCTCAGTCTGACTTTCATTTGTTACGATATCTGCGAAATTCTCTTGATAGTAAAAAGTTGTGTAAATCGAAGAGCCGCAAAAAATCACTTGGCCAAGTTATTTATCCATAAACCACAAGAGTTCTAAGGGACTATGAAGTTATCTGATAAATAAAATTTGGTTTTGGGAATAAGTTCGAGGCGTTTTTATCTGTATTTAAAGAAGAATCAATATTTATAACAATAAACAAATCATTTATACCTCCTTTCACCTCTCGGCCATTTTGTCGATGTTGTTTTGCCAAAAATTTTACGGCCTGGTATCGAAAAAGTTGTTGAACTAGTTTGTGGTTCGACAGGGATCGGAAAAGAGGGTAATCGTTTGGTGTAGGATCCGGAGAATACGGTGGATGCTGAGGGACTCGCATTCGAGTTTTTTAAATGCGGTTTTGACGACTTGTGCAATATGTGGCCTGGCGTTGTAGTGAGAACTATGGTTTGGCTTCGTTGATGGGATCTTTTCAGTCAAATAGCCACTTTTACCCAGTATAGCTGTGCTACATAGAGCTCTTGTTTTCCGTTGCATTCTTTTCGAATATATCCCAAGGCAGCAAGCTCTCTCGGTCGCAGCAAATGATGATCATCCTGCATACTTCTTTTTTGCTTCATATAGGGTGGGCCATATATCGTTTTAAATTTGAACTAGTGGTTATTTCGAATCTAGCAATACTTATGTCATTATATTCTGTCACAAAATTCAGTATATTATCTTCACTGAACGAAATGAATCGATTTACACTTGAGAAACGTTGGGATTTATTGAAAATTTATCATCATTTAAAATCATCTCTTCGGCTGAAGCTAATTTTCGCTAATTGGGTACGTTAATAAGCAAAATTGCCGTATTTGGGGCTCAGAAAGTCCAAACGTGGTCTTACAGAAACCAATGCACCCATTATGAGTGACTGTTTGGTGCGGCTTCTGAAGCGGGAACATCATTGCTCCATATTTCATATTTCGCAACCATTACAGTCAATGATAACCGATTTTTTTGTGCCTGCTCTTCATGGTATTGATGTGAACGATGTTTATTGCGTCAAACGTTTAATGGCAGTTTAATTAGCCGAAATAATGATGTCAGTTGACCACTAAGAAATTGCGATTTGACATCGTTGGTCTGTTTTCTTTTTGGTGTCGTTAAAGACAAGTGTTATGCCGACAAACTAGAGACAATTGAGCATTTGAAGGCCAACATTCGTGTGCCATTGCCGAGATACAACCCAATACACTCGAAAAAGTGCTCGAAAATTGGTCCGATCAAATGAGGTACTGTGAGGACAGCCACGGCAGCCATACGAATAAAATATTTCTAACCGGAACAATTGTACTTCACAACAAAAATTAAATTTGGCAAAATTTCAAACCGTTTTTGTTTTATTCCTTTTTTAAATTTAAACTTTTAAATGGCCCACCCGATATGTATGTATAGGCCCCATTTCTCATCTCTAGTGATGATTCGATATAAAAAGAGCTGTTTATTGCATTGTGTTGCTCAATGGCGAGATGTTGAGATGCAATATTGTTTGTTGTTCTTGTTAAGTTCATGAGGCACGCATAGCTTCCATAGAATGAAGATGATTGAGATTCCAGTTTATTTTTTCGGCTAATTCACTACTTTTTTAACCACCGTCCTACTTCAAAGTGCTTGCACTGTACTGTGGCTCAAAAATTTAACAAAATAATCGTGGTTACTTTTTGTATGACCCAATGTTTCACTAGTAAACAAATTAAAAAAAAAAAAAACAATTTAACATATTTTTTGTTTTGCAGAGGGTCCCTCCATTGATTGGAATAAAATTCAAAAATTGCCTGCAAATGCTGTGATGGATTATAGTTCTTTAAAATCTCCCAAAAATGAACAGGTAAACTTACTATCTTTCATACTTTGTTTATTTAAATTTCTTTCTCCTTTTTTAACGACAGAATTTTATAGAGAAATTTTTCAAAATTTTATTTAATATTACATTTTTTTATAAAAATTACAAATATTTTTAATTGGCTGTTAAAATTTTTTAAATTTGTTAATATAAATTTTGTCGTTTTTAAAATTACTGCAAACTGTTTCTATAATTTTCAAGCAAACAATTTTAAATAAAATTTATGTGTAACAATAAACTTTTTTATTCCATCATTTTCCCCTATTCCTTGTATTGGATTTATTTACAAATCAAAAATATATTTTTTATCTCTGTGTGTATATGTGGTATTTCTAAAGAATGAGGTAAACATTGTTTATTATTTCTTTAATTTTGAATTAAATGTTATTTTTCTAACTAATTTCTCTTTTAATGTACACACTTATTTAATATATTGGTGTTGTCTTTTGTTTATTATTCTAAACTTTGCTTAAGTTTTACTACGCATATGACATTAGATATTTAAAAAAGGTATAAGTGATTTAAATTTCTATTAACAAATATCATCTACGATTAGTATTTCATGCAATATAGGTAAAAGGGCTAGAATTTAAAAACTTTACTTTAAATGAAACAATAAAAAATTACTGAATTAACACCACGATTAGCTGTTGTTACCTAACGCATCCAAATTTTTTTTTATATTTTCGACCACTTTTCAATTAATGGCATGAGTTAAACCACTAAAGGTGTTTGTTTGTTAGCACAACACATAGAAAATAATCAAGAGAATACAAATAGCACATCCTGTGCTGGCGAATTCGTGAAAAACCATTTTCATCAAAATTAATGTTTCAATAATTCCACGTTTTCGTATATACATACTAGAGTATTCCTTCAGGCGTTGCTGGGAGCCTTTGTGTGCTATACCTTTAATATGTATTCCTCATAAGAAAAATTTAAAGCGATGCATTAAAACTAATGATTTTTAGTGAGCACCAAGTTAAGATCAAGTTCAGAATCTGCCATTCTAATCGTTCTCTAGATATACAAAAAACGATATTTATTTATTCAATTCTGCCCATATTTCATCTGATGAAGTGTATTGACGCCGAAGTATTTTAGACAAAATTCAGAACCTTCCACAATTACCGTTCCAAAGATATACAAAAATCAATATTTTCTTTGTATGGGAGGTACCACTCCCATTCATCCAATTCTCTCAGTCAATGTTAAATATGTTAATATTGTCCATGATGAAGGAATTACTGATGACGATTATTTCTGCGATAGAGTATTCTTTAAATTTTCGGACTACTGCAGTATCTTGCAGGCGGAGGTCTCGGCGATAAAGATATAGGGTATTTTATGTTGATATCCGAAATTGTACGAACAGTCAGGCTGCGATCACGGCGCTCTCCGGTGTCTACTCCACATCGCGACTGGTATGTGAATGCCGGGCGTCTCTAAACGAATTGGCGAGACATTCAGACGTAGCGATTATCAGGATGAGAAATGGAAGGAGACAGCCGAATATTTCAGTCAGTGCCCAAATCTTTCGGATATTGGAACTGCTTTCCTTGGCAGTCTGTTTCTGTATGTCATATCGGACCTAACTAATGTAAAAGCCAGCGGGCTTTCTCCCTTCGTGAATGCATCTGGTTGGTTCGTTTCGGGCCGGAGCGCGGACATATAGGTCCGCTTAGACGCCTCAATGGACATCACAGTGGGATCAGTATTGGACCGGAGTGAGCTGGACCAGTGTCTGGCTGCCCGTTGCAACTAACTAACTAGTATGGTGACATAACAATGAAGTTGTCATATACAATTCCCTCTGTGTCGTCACGAGGATTTATCAATCGATGAAAATGTAGTGACGGTGTCGCTTAAATACGCCACCAAGATTTTGTTCATGAATTTTTTTAAATTATTTTTGTTTTTATTTTCTATTTTTTTTATTAACTTATTTCTTAAATTTATTCAATTAAAAAAAAATGAAGATTTAATTGTAATTAACCATTTTTTATTGAAATTTCCTAAATTATTATTTTTATTGTTTTTATAGACAAACATTAATTTTTCATAATGTTGGAATAATTCTTATTAAAAGTAAAATAGGCTCTACCCCTGTTTTTGTATCTACATTTATACTTAATCCTTCAACCTTAATTTTGTTTTTTGTATTAATTTATAACAAACTGAGTAATAAATAGTTTATATCAATTAAATCAATGCCTACGTTTTTCCAGCCAATTAAAACACTTAACTTAAAAAGCTTTTTATTTCAATTAATTTAAAACTATGCCTCAATAGCTCTTTTTGTATTTACAAATTTATTGGCCAGCTTATTTGTATAGCTTTTAATTAATTGTTTACAATTTATCAAATTAAACATTAATAAAAATAAATATCATTTAGATACGTACTATGTTGGATAAATTAGTTGTTATTAAACTAAATGGTGGTCTTGGTACTTCTATGGGTTGTCATGGACCAAAAAGTGTTATACCAGTGCGTTCCGATTTGACATTTTTGGATTTAACTGTACAACAAATTGAGGTAATTTCAGAATTACAAAAGATCTAAAAGAAAGGTAAAATAAATATGATTTTTATTTTTTTTTCTAACAGCACTTAAATAAAACATATGATGCTAATGTGCCATTAGTTCTTATGAATTCATTTAACACCGATGAAGATACCGAAAAAATTATTCGCAAATACAAAGGCTTCCGTGTACAGATTCATACCTTCAATCAAAGTTGTTTTCCACGTATTAGTCGTGAATCATTTTTACCCATTGCCAAAGATTTTGATGTTGAAAAAGACATTGAAGCGTAAGTTTGTTATAAAAAGCAAAAATATGTGAAATTAAGAAAAATTTATTGTAATTGTTTTTTTTTTCATATATGTATAGCTGGTATCCACCCGGTCACGGTGATTTCTATGACACTTTCCGCACATCAGGTTTATTAAAGAAATTCATTGATGAGGGTCGTGAGTATTGTTTCTTGTCCAATATTGATAACCTTGGCGCCACCGTAGATTTGAATATTTTGAATAAGTTGGTGGGCGAAGAACGTCTAGATAAGCCGGTCGAATTTGTTATGGAGGTTACCGATAAGACTAGAGCTGATGTTAAGGTAAGTTATTTTATTTTTAATGCGAAATATTAATTTGTTTCTAAAAAAAACAAAAATTTAATGACGCTAAAGCAGAATTTTAAACGTTTTCTATCAGATTATGATGAAGTCTTGCTCATTATATTTTTTTTTCAAAATTATTTGCACCTTGTATTGACCTTTTATTTCATTCCCACTAGGGTGGTACTTTAATACAATTTGAAGATAAATTGCGACTTTTGGAAATTGCTCAGGTACCCAAAGAACATGTTGATGATTTTAAATCCGTAAAAACATTTAAATTTTTCAACACCAACAATATCTGGGCAAAATTAAGTGGTATGTAGTGAAAAAAATAACCAAATTTCTTTAAGCCTTAAAGTATGCTTTCAAATTTGTTTTTGTTTTCATACAATTAGCCATTGATCGTGTTCTTAATGAACGTACCTTAAACTTGGAAATCATTGTTAATAATAAAACCTTGGAAAATGGTTTGCGTGTCATACAATTGGAAACAGCTGTAGGTGCTGCCATGAAATGTTTTGAAGGTTCCATTGGTGTCAATGTACCACGTTCGCGTTTCTTACCCGTGAAAAAGACCTCCGATTTGTTATTGGTCATGTCTAACTTGTATAATTTGAAAAATGGCAGCTTAGTAATGTCACCACAACGTATGTTCCCCACTACACCTTTGGTAAAATTGGGTGAGAATCATTTTGCCAAAGTTAAAGAGTTCCTAGGACGCTTTGCCAATATACCCGATATCATTGAATTGGATCATTTAACTGTTTCCGGAGATGTAACATTTGGACGTGGCGTGTCTTTGAGAGTGAGTTTTGTTATGCAAATTCATTGAAATGGATAATTCTAATACGTTTTCTTTACGATTTCTTATTAGGGCACCGTTATTATCATTGCCAATCATGGTGATCGTATTGATATACCAGCTGGTGCAATCTTAGAAAATAAGATTGTGTCTGGTAATATGCGTATTTTGGATCATTAAAAAGCTCCATCATTTTGAAAGAATGGAAGAGGATTTATTATTAAATGTGTTTTTTAAACTAACCGCTAACACCTCTGAACTAAATTTATATAAATATTACAATTACAAAAAAGTATATTTGTTCCACTAAGTAGAAATTGTTGCCCTTCATATTTTATTTTTTTTTTATTGTATATTTCTTACATTATATTTGTTATTTTGTTTTCAAAAATAGATTCGTAACACTAGTCCATCGCAATTGATTTATTTCCATTGCTTTTATGTTTATATTTTTTCATCAATTATCCTTTTATCGTATCCTTAAATACACTGTTTGTATATTGTTTCATTCTTTACGATTTTAGTAGTTTTTATTTTAATAGATTTATTCATATTTTTATTTTTTTTGTTTTTTCTTCTCAAATTAATTATAATTGCACAAATATTATGTTTTAAATTAGTTTACAAATAAAAATATATATAGAAAAAAATAATGTTACTCCAACACAATTGTTTATTTTAGAAAAAAAAAATTTACAAAATTTGTAAAAATTTTTGTGAAAACTAATGGCAATAAATATAGTTGTTTTTATTAGAGAATTAAAAATAATGTTTTATGCATAATTTTTATTTTAAATTTGTTTTTAACTTGCTAACAACTTTAAAATGCAATTTTATTAAAATGGTAACCTATTCACCACATTCACCTCTGTACTAAATTTAAACATAAAAAGTAGCATTGCCTAACACTTAAATGTCTCGGACTGGAAACAAGCGCATTTTTAGTCAAAAATCGAAACAGAAATGAGAGACGGACGTTTCTTGAAAAATGCAGTAATAAATGTGCCATTTTCCAGAGGTTACAACTAAAAACTTTATTATAGACTCAACCGTACCAAATAACACTAAATGTTGGCTGAGAAATTATCTGAACGGCAGACAGGCATTTGTAGAATTCAGGGGAAAGAAGTATGCGCTCCGCAGGAGAAAGATGAGTGTCCCCCAAGGGGATGTATTATCTCTCATTTTGTTTAATTCCTACTTATCCCGGATCCCTCAACCTCCCCATGCTACCTCCATTGTTTCATATGCGGATGACATAGCTATCCTATCGTCTGGCGAAAAATTGAAGGACATCATCTCCATCTAAATCAACAGTGACACTATTTACACCCTGAACCAAGTACATCTAGACCTAGAAAGGTCTATTTGGAAAACCATCCTTCCGACCACCTGGTACCTAAAGATCTTATGTGTGGTTTTCGACAATATGGTGTACTTTTCCAAACATGCCATCTATGTCCGGAATAAGATGAAAGCAAGAAATAAGATCATGAAGGCACTTGAAGGCACCACATGGGGGAAGTCGAAGGAGATTATAATGACAATTTACAAATCGCTGGGCAGGTCCACCCTTAATTATGCTTCCCCATTGAGCCTCCCGTAGACCCGAAAGAGATTGTTATTCCATTCTTTCTTTAAAAGTGAGATTCGATGAAATATTTTGTAAAAGGAATGACATTCTAGTATTTAAGAGACAGTCTTTCAAGACTGGGCAAGGCCTATGTTAAGTAAAACTCGATTTCTTATAGATCCTGTCTTTGACCGGGTTTGTAGGCAAGAAAAAGCTGAAGTGTTGCTTAGGAAATAAAATGACAATTAGTCTCAGCTAATGACAATGTCTTATGTTTCCTTAAGTACATTTTCTCAATCCCACCTAGATTTACCCTTTTCGTTGTTGGGTTGTTAGTGTTGAATATGGAGAAAGCTGCTGCTGCTACGGAATATACTAACAAGTCAAAAAAAAAAAAAAAAAAAAAAAAACGATAGAAAATAACCATATGGTTTTTTTACCTCGGACAATCATCAAACAAATGCTGAAAGTTCAATTCTGGGGGTAAATTATGGCATTCGATATCGAATGGAATTTCATACAATTTTAAATCAATTTATATATACTTAGTAATTTCGTTCGGTATCAAGTGTCATAATTTGCCCCCAGAAATGAATATTCTGAACTGTGGATAGCATCAAGAATTCAGCCTTTGTTAGGCGAAAACGAAAAATCTTTATATTTCAATTCGACACCAATTTTGGAGCGTTATCAAATTAATAATGCTTGTAAAACTTGTAGGTCGAGGAAGCAAACAAGTCTACTTGAACAATAATATGGCATATTCTGCGCCTGGAATATGATTTTTGAGAAAAGTGCATTTAGAATCTGTCTTCGTTCCGTCGTCAATTTCTATATTGATTCGTTTAGGACACATACATGGTTGGTCTCATGTAGAACGGCAGTAACTTAAATAATTTCAAATTTACAAAAGAAGGTGTGATATGCATTTTGTGATATGTATTGGAATCACCAAAAAATTCAATTTTTAATAAAATACGTGTTAAGGCCTTTCTACACGAGAACAACGATATGTGTTGTTTGAAAAATTGCAACTTTTTCTTAAGTACTATAGAAAATGTTAATTGATTGTGATTCCACTTGACATGACAATCTTTCCACATACTCGTACATATTTTTTTTAAATATTCTTCCACAAATGTAATCGGGGGACGTCCAGTTATCTTTTTCCATTTTACTTAAAAAATAGACTTTTTGAAGACTAAATGAAAATCATATATATTATTTTTAAGCTTTACTTTCTCACATTTAACGCACATTTTATTTAAACACTTCCTATTATGTAGTTAACAAACGGTTTAAACTAATTTCTTCTCACAAGGCATCTATTAAAATTTAAGAAAAGAAACAAGAACATTTTCAATATTACAACGACAATAATTTCTTAATCGACATCATCCTCAATCTCTGCTTCTTCATTATACACCATTTCGGCGAAGGGACCAAATTCCATATGTTGAGATTTAGAACAACCCCATCGCATGGCTTCTTTACAGGCAATATCGAGATTAACCGTAAACTGATCATTAGGCCATTTCGAAGGCCATTCAAATTGTTCAGGCTCATCTTCTAGGCAAGAACGAAACAAGTTACAGATTTTTTTCGAACCATAAACAGTAAAGGTGAAAAATGTAACGGGCACTTGTTTGCCATTACTGGTATCATTGCCAAAGACATACATTTCATTTGGGCATTCCCACACATGTCTAGGGCGATAAAGTAAAAATAATTAATACTTATTAATAAAACGAAAAAAAAATGTTTAAAAATTTACTTAAAACCTCTGCCGGTAATATTGGCCAACAGCATTTCAGAGAGTATTACCAATAAATTACAACTATTACTAGATTTCTTAATAGATTTACTTTTCGAAGACCATAATATACCCAGCCACGGACCTCTCAGCTCAACCACAATTCTCCAGTGTAAAGGCATAGCAGTAGATGATATTATAGATTTATCGAAAGCCTAAAAGTAAATGATAAGGTCCTAGAAAGAAAAAAAACAAGTTTATGAAATTACCTTAACAAGACGCATTAGAGTTATGGTATATAAAAGCCTCCATCTTTGTGAAGAGGTATCACCCATCAATTCAGTTACCATGGCATAAAAGTGTACCAAGAACATTTTAATTTGCGAAATATGAGGACAAAATGGATTTTTATACGAGCTACGTAGCATGGGCAAAATACAACCACAAAATGTAGATTCATAGCCAGAACGTATATATACTTCAGTGGCTTGACGTATAATCTAAAATAGAAATCATAAAGATGGTTAAAAGGAATTGCTTGTTATACGCATTATGTTTCCTTTATCACCCTTAAAGCAGCACTGTTTTCACTATTCGGATCTTGCCTAAGATGTTTCTTTAGAGCCTTTTGGAACTCATGCATGACGAATATATCGTTTACGTCCTTCATACGTTTCGAAGTGCCACGTATACGATTGTGATGCCATATATTGATATTGCCTATAATCTTCTCCAATATTTCAGTGGGTAAATCGCAAATGTTTAGATAAGATTTTTTTACGACATTTTTACACGTTCGAAATTTTTGCTTACGCTGACCATAACTTACTCTTGGTTTCTTCTCCGACGGCTGTTCATCATCTTCATCTGGTTCTTCACATTGTTGATTTTGGATGCTTAATTTGGTCATTATTTTTTAAATGTGTAATTTGAAAAATTATAATAAAAGAAATAAATATTTAATTGGATTTTGAATAGTCGTAGAGAAAATAAGAAAACATAAATTGAAATAAAATGAAATCAATAATTTATTTATCAAAGCAAGGTGAATTCGATAAAGTTATGTTGCCGGTTCGTCTGACTACTTTTTGTTATTCAATGCAAAGTCGTGTATATGTCAAGTTTGGTTTATGGAACGGGAGGTTTTCAATAGTAGTAATACTCATAACCAGTTACTAGCTAATGTTATGAGGTGATACCACTATTTGAAAATATTACTTCTTTTTCAGATGGTCTGACCTGGGATGGCACCGAGGACCTTTTGTTTGGTAGACGAGTGCCTTACCTACCATACACTAGCGGTACACTTTTGCTTTTGGTGTAACTTAAAATTATTATTATTATTATTTGTATTTATGCTTAACATCCAGCTATGGGGTATTGACAGTATCTAAGCTAAACCTCATACGTAGGAGGTTAACAATCAACAATTTTAAGAATCGTAAATATTAACAAAAAATTTATAAGAATATTTTTCTCCAGAGCGTACTTTTTCCATTATCCACAAACGTTACGAAATCACAAACTTAACTCCCTAAGGTCTTAAAGAGATCAGCTAAGAAAATAATCGCTGTCGGTTTACAAAAAACGTCTTTGCGTATGTACGAATTATTTATTTTAAATTACAATCAGAGACTGAAACCGAACCCGAACACAAACGGGTTAAACGAGAATTAGTTAATGGGCTCAGCTTCGGATAAAATTAATAAAAAAATTATTATTTTATTTTATTTTATTTTATTTTATTTTATTTTATTTTATATTTTTAAAAAATATAAGATTTTTTATATTTTTAAAAAATATAAATTTTTTTAAAAATATTAAAAAAACAATTAAATACCCAGCAAAATTTTTACCGCATACATCTTCGAACCGAGAACACATGCAATGTAAGTAGGACCCATCCAATGCCTGTATACAATTCTTATTTACATTTACACAGCGTTGGCCTAGGCCGTCAGATAGTTCCGATGGAATAGACATTTTAAGCGAAGGTTGGATGGGTCCAATACTATAGAGATTGCAGGTGATGCTTGGATGTGTCCAATGCTACAGACATTGTAAGTGAGGGTTGAATTCGTCCAATACTACAGACATTGTAAGTGAAGGTTGAAAGGGTTTTATTTGTCAAATATTTATTTATCGCATATTCAATAATGAAAATCCAGTTTATAGGCCATATCGCATCCATATAGACTGAACCATACACCACACACACGGTTAGTCCACTTGCTCTTTTAAAAACACTTCTTTCCATATTACGTAATTTGGAATAATTTAAAAGAACAATTGGGAAAGTAGCAGCAAAAAATAAACAAATTTCACAATCGAAACTACAAACTCATCCAATTCGGATGCTAGTGCGATGGTTTTTTTTTTCTAATGTATATTTACGAGTAATTTCACAATGTATTGAGAATGAGACTCATTGAAATTGGATGCTAGCTCTATGTGCTTAAAATTATTTTATTATTATTTCAATTTTTTCCTATTGACATAATAGTATAATCGGATAATAGTACAATCGGATGTGTTTCATTTGTAATAATTTTTGTACTGCTGGGTAATGGGGATTTTTGACGAAAAAATAACCAGAGTACAATTTAAACACCAAAAATAGTAAAAAGAGGAAAGGGGAGAAAGTCTTCGAATGTAAATGTCACCAATTCGATTGATAGCTTATTTAAACAAATTCAATTGCAATCAATACATACATACAGTTTGTCAAATAAATGTTTTCAAAGTAGAAAAAAAAAATTAAATCTTATTTTCGTTTGAATTCTCAAATGCAAATTCGCAACAACAAACTCTTAACATATTTGTTTTTTTGCAAATATAATATTACTGTATCTGTTAAGAACAATCAGGCATCATAATTTTTAAAATGAACCCACACATTAGATCATCTTTAGCTGATTTTTGCGTGGTTAAATAAATGTTTTAAAAAATGAAAAATTATTGGAATTTTTTGGAATGTGTTTTATATGCAAAAATTGGGTTTCTTGTGAATGTTATCGTACGTAAAAGACGTAAAAGACGTCATTAAGCATTCAGCAATATAAAATTAGAAAAAATTAATTAAAAACATTCCGCGAACATATTCTTCAAAAGTTGGTGGTAATATGTATACAAATTGTTCAAAACTGGGAAAAGTCATTGCATTATATTGGGAGGAACATAAAACAGGAACGCCAACATTCTAACAAGAGGTTCAGATTATATTAGTGGTACTTGCTACACAAGTAGGCGTCGAGATGGTGTTTTCAGCCTTGAGATTTATTTAATCCCCACAAAGAACAAATTCAAAAGAAGAAAGCCTAACCAATTTTACTTCAAAAAGTAAATTTAATATTAAAAAAGTACTAGTACATTACTAAATTTTGAACCCAAACCGAACCAGAATCTAAACTTTTTGGTTTGATTAATCCTTAATGCTTGGTGTAGCATTTAGATCTTGGTCTGTAGTCTGCCAATTAGCCTGCCGGTTCACCTACATACGATTTAGTTAATTAAACTGATTCATTATCTTAAGTTTATGGATTTAAAAAAGTTTAGAAGTTGGATCCAATTTCAATTATAAGACTTTTAAACCCATTTGAGGTCACTGTAGTAGTGTAGACGTTATTTGAACTTTACAGAACACTACAAACCACAAAATCACAAAATTGTTGTGTTGCTCGTCGCTTATTCTTAGCGAATTCATTTATTGGCAAATGACAATGCAATGGATCAATTCATGTTCCGCAGTCATATCGCACGAGGTATACGAAGAAAATCACGTCAATCAATCGCGTCTTCATGAAGAACTGCCTTAAGCTAATTTTAGATTTTATCCTGTCAAAATAGAGAAGCAGTTACCACATGCAATTTCGAAAATTTTTACACAATTTCGATCAGAGTCTCATTTGAGTAGAGCTCTATAATTAAAAAATTTTTGTTGTTGCTTTTTCTTTAATTTTTTTAAAATTTTACTTTACATTTGACCTCTAATGGGTTAATCGGGCTTATTTATTATTAGAATTATTATTTTAAAATTATAATGATCCCAAACATACAATGAATGAGCTATTTTTACGAAAACTATATTCGAAATAATGCAATGATCGGCTCACAGATCTAAACTCAGTGTCAGACCTGTGAAATTCCAAAATTCCAATGGCATATCGGATTAACATTAAACATTTTGAAAAGAAATGCCAGCAGAATGAAGAGAGATTCCTATACAAATTTTGAAAAACTTGACCTCAGTCGTAAAGGGAGAGCTACTAAGGTCTGCTTATTATAATATCCATTTATTTTTCTGTGGTCATATCCGTTACTTTGCATTTGGACTTTATTCTGTTCAACCATAGGCAAGGAGCATTTTGATTTATACTGTTTTGCTGGAAAGGTTTAATTTTAATACATAGGTTTGTTTTTATGTTTTTTATATTGAAATGTAAACGAATTTAATAAATTCAATTAATTTTTAACAATAAGTCGGACTCTTTTTTTCTTGGATGAAATGGAAAAAACTCAATTTGCACATTATTTCGTCTAATAGTGTAGTTCCCCTTATCCCTGAACAGAGTTCGTTCATGACGTCATCCAGCACGATAGTGAATAGTTGAGGTGATAGTGGGTATGAAATGTTTGGCTGATGTTCTCGTTGTGAAGAACTGAGAGAGCTCAGCGTTCTATTAAAAGTCATTAATTAATATGAAATTTAAATCTCACAGAAGCTTGCCATAACTACATATACATATATAGTCGCTTAATGGATTTTACACAAAAAACTGTACAAGCCAGTAATATGGCTTTGTATGTTACTTCTGGTATGTTTATTTTTCTCTGTCCCTCCTCTAGGAAGCATACATTGCTTTGTTTCAGTTTCACTAATCAAGTTGATTTTTCAAGCTAAGTAGGTGATTAATCCACTGTAGGCTGCCCTCCATATGATTGTGTAGTGGTGAAGATTCCGGCTAAGCGGTGGTGGTGATCTTTACTTAACATTATGGTGGCATTGTCTTCCGTCTGATGTTTGTCATCATCGACAGAGGTAAGCTGAAAGGTCAGTGCGAACTTTTTAATTTTTTAGATGAAGTTGTCTTAAGGGAAGCGAAAGTTTCTTTATTAAATAACACTGGTCTACAAAAAATAAAAAAAAATTCTTACCTTTAAATAAAACTAATTGAAATATAATGATTTTTATACGCTGAATTCAAATCGTGTTCAGTTTATTTCCATCGGGCTCAAATTTTTTTTATGGGCGTGGCAAATTACTCGCCCAAAATATGGTAGTTATGTCAATATACCTCAACATAACTTGAAAACGATTTGACCTATTTTAATCCAAGTATTACCAAATGTTTATGAATAAAATTTCCTGTAAAATTTGAATCATAAAAATCGGTTGCCTATTGTTGATTTTATTCAAAATGAAATGCAGGTACCTAACTGACCAATATTAACGAACAAATCTTTTTTTTTTTTTTTAAAACTATTGGAAATATTTTTCTTTTATTTTCAAAAAGTTATAACAAAATTATTAGAATATAAATTTTACGTTTTAAGCATTTAAGTTAAAGGCAATCCAGCCAGGTACCTAACTTGAGCAAAAAATTTTTAATACAACATTAGGCAACCACGCAAATATAATGAAAGGAAATGTCTGGTAGGTATGTTTTTCTTTGATGAATCAGTAAAGAGTCGCCATTCCTCAGACTTTTCAGGGAAACCCAGTTTTCGTTATAGTCCGCATCATTACAAAATACTAAATTCCCATTTCTGCTGAAATAGGCCAGCAAATCTGCTTGTCTATATCGAAAATATGAGATTTTCGTGTCCTTATCTAACAAATTCCATTGCTGTAAAAGTTCCATTGCGCAAAAAGTTCTGACTCGAATAAGATCATTCTTCAGGTAAGACTGGTTTATAAAATGAGGTTTTCTCGAAGGACTTCTACATGCAGATAAAGAAGAACCTACAGATGCAGATTTATAGAAAAATCATCTTCTTTATTAACAGAAACATTATTGTTTCGAAGAACTGGTCGTCGGGCCAGATGAAATGTTCGGATATATGATTTAGTTCTTATTTTTTCTCGTAAATCCATGTATAGCGGTCATGCAGAAATAACAATCATGTTCGTAATTTTGTAGTTCACTTCATATCATCGGTTTCATAAATGACATGATCTCTCTATCGTCGTCAAGAAAAACACTTAGAGCTCTTGCACAGGTATTACATCATATTTTTGGCAGCCAATATTTGTTTCCTTCGTCGATAGGAAATCCAAAGTAATGTATACAAGCATTCTTAATTTGGGAAGTTATTGTATGGCGTTATGATTTAAAGTTAATTCTAGAGAATTTTTGCCCTTGACATACTGTAATTTGAAAAAAATCCATTATAAATAAGCTAAATTTATGTATAAATTTTGTAAAACACTTACCATAATAATAAAAAAAATATAAAAAAGAAATAGTCCTTAGAGTACTTTTCTATATTAACTTCTGGTTTTGATAAAATCCAATATCGGATAGGATTTTTCTTTTCGGTTTCAGAACCAGGTGTTGAATGATGAAAAAATTATGTTATCTTTCTTAAAAGTGCATTTTGTACTAGATTTTTTACCACAATAATAAAAAATCTTATTCTTAGAATATTTTTGACTTACCCTCTATTTTTGTCAAAGTTAGGCACCTGCCTTTATGGGTTATTACACTTTCAACCCACACCTGGCTTTCATTAAAATGCTTAAAATATAAAATTTATATTCTAAGAATTTTTTTATAACTTTTTGGATATAAAAAAAATTCCACTAATTTTACAAGAAAAAAGTTAGGTACCTGCCTTTAATTTTGAATAAAATCAGCAATAGCCAACCGATTTTCAGGATTTAAAGCTTATTTTATTCTCAACATTTTAACATCTAAAATTTTCGTTCTGCAACATTTTTTAAAACACAATTTTTTTATGGCTTTTTCAAAAAAAAGCTCTAATTTCGAAATTGCTAAGTTGCGAATAACTTCTAAACTGTTGGAAATACAAAAAATTATGTTCAAATGATTTATAGGAACTTGTTCCTAAACATTTGGATGTACCTGCATTAAAATCGGTCAAGTCGTTTTCAAGTTATGATGTAATATATTGACATAACTAACATATTTTGGGCGAAAAACTTGCCACGCCCATAAAAAAATTAGAGCCCGATGGAAAAAAAACTGTAACAGATTTGAATTCAGCGCACCAAAATCATTATATTCCATATAATATTATTTAAAGACGTTTTTTGTTGTAGCCCAGTGTAATCGAAACAACAATTAAATTTGTTTTCGCTATGTCCTCTGCTGGGGGCTCGAACCGCTGGATTAGAATAAATGTTGTAAAGCCTATTAATCCAAATGTAGCATACGAGTATTTCTTCTGAACCGATTTAATTTAAAAACATCTTTTTTATTATTTAATATAATTGGTAGAAATTGAAGTTTATTATGAAGTTTTAGTATATGTTTTTAAAATAAAATTTTAAATAAAATTTATATTTAAGATAATACATATTTATTTATTCTATTAAGTGTATAAATATTATTATTTTACTTACATTTATAAAATATATATATTTAGATTAAATATATATCAAAAGGTTTGTTTTTAATTAAGTCTCAGGTGCATTATTATTTGACTTTATTTAGGTGCTTGTTACATTTTAGAATATAGAGTTCTTTTGTTTTTGTAGGGCTATAAGAATGCTAAAGGCTATTATTGTTAAAGTAATTGGTATATTGATATGATAATTAAAGTAAAAAAAATGTATGTAAATTTATAATACAAATCAATAAGTTCTGAAACAGAGTTTAATGATTTTTGAATTTACAATACTATTCGATCAATTTGAAATTGTTATCGGGTTTGAGATTTTAGAGTTTCACTTGTATTTTTTATGTTTCGCTTTACTTTTACGTTTGTGAAGATAGCATCGAAAACTTGCAATCAAAGAAAAGGGAGCAGTTATTTAAAAAGCGTTTAAAAACCTAAACATTGTATATTTTCGATTCAAATCAGTGATGGGAAATGATATTTTAGTTCGCCATAAAAACAATTTTTGAGGTACTTTTTGGTCAACAAAAGTATCATGTTTTCCAATATTATCAACTTCCAACAGATTTTCAAAAGTAAGGGAGCATTTTATTCTTAACTAAGCGCAGCTTATGTTAAGTTAATTAAATATTAGGCTTAGTAAATCAGCTGTGACGGATGGCATTCCAGCACCGGTTCTGAAGCACTGCTTGTGCATCCATTAGCTCCCCTTTTCAGTGCGTCATATCGTGCTGTTATTTTTCAATTTTACTTTAAATCCCGAGGCTAATAACTCTGAGAAACTACAGCCCAATAGCAGTTTGTTCTCTAAAGTTATGGAGAGTATGAGTAATCACCACCTTGTGAGGTATTTGGAGTCCAACGATTTGCTAAATGATCGTTAGTACGCTTTCCGCAAGAGCCGTTCTACTGGTGACCTAAAAGCGTTGCTTTCGGAGAGGTGGAATAGGTCTATTCATGCTTTTGGCGAGAGTAAGGTTGTAGCTCTGGATATCTCCAAGGCGTTTAATAGAGTTTGGCGTGAGGCCCTTATTTCGAAATTTATTGCTTTTGATGTCGGTAGTCACTTCTCTAGATTTATATCGAGCTTTTTCATGACCGCTCTATAATAGTGATTATAGATGCGGTCTCATACGATGAGTTCAGTATAAACTCAGGTGTACCACAAGACTCTGGTCTCTCTCCCGCTCTATTTCTATTATTTCTTAACAACTTTCTTCTTCTTACTTCCAATCCTATCTACTCTTTTGCAGATGACAGCAACATTTGTCAATTATATTCTTTTGATCATGGGTCGAGCCTCTTGAAGATTGGAGCGAAAAGGCTAAATATGAACGACACACTCACAAATCACCGAGTGGCATCGTGCGAACAGGGGCGATTTTAATGCACGCAAGACCCACTGGTTTTTTTTAACACACAGACGTAGTGGTGTGGTGTCATCTGTAATTATGGGTAATGTAGATATTGATAAATCAGATGCTCTTGATGTTCAGGTCATGATAATTCACCGTGATGTTCGTTGGACCGATCACATATTTCGAGTTGCGAAACAAGCATTCAAGTGCTTTGGTTTTTTAACACAGTGCAAGAAATATTTCACTACATCTGATCTCTTTAATATTTACCAGACTTATATTCGACCCATAATGGAATATAACTTCCATGTATGAGCCGGTGTATCAAAGTCTATTTTGGAGCTTCTCGGCAGCATACAGAAGAGGACGAATGTACTCATCAATGACGGTAGGATAGACAACTCTATCGATTCATTAGAGCATCGTAACAATGTGACGTGTGTTTCATTGTTCTATCTGTACTATAACGGAATATATTCTGACGAAATTAAGGAATTAATTCCTAATAATCATATATTCTTACGCAGTGCTCGTATTTCTCTTAGAGCGCATCCTTTACTGTTTGATTGCCATAAACACTACTCTCTCTATTCTCCTTCCCATAACCAGTCACAGCGCAATGCATTTCATGAGTAGGGGTTATCCCCTGCTTGCTGATCTCAAGGAAGAAAATTTAGCAGCTGCCATCAGCTTATTTGGATCCAAATTGTGGGTACCATCTGGCAGCAGTTAACCATTCATTCGCTCATTAGGCAAGGATTTTGTCCAGATTGTAAGTTGGAAGGTTGTCATTATCGTTGAATCTCCCCCGAATAAGCACAGAAAGTCTCAAATCGTCGAATTCTGTGTGGCAAAGAAGGTGTTCCGTAGAACTCTCCTGCTCTTCATTATTGCAATTTCTGCGAAAATCATTACATCATATGGGATTCCCATACTTTGAGCAAAGCTGTTAATAGCCCAACGGTCCGAAATAACCTATTTATATAGGTTAGGTTCCCAAAATATGTATAAGCAACCTCAACAGTTGTACCGTTCTTTGCTAACTCAAATGTGCCTTATAGTAGGTGGATTCATTTTCCCATCGTTCGTTCGCCGTTTGACGAAATTTACTTGACACCCAACTATCTATGTTCCCAATGGATACGTACGGATCCCAAGTGCATGTTCAAGTTCATCTGCCATGCAATTACGTTTAATATCATAATGTCTGTGAACCCATATAAAGGTAACCGACGATATCCCTACCCCGCGCTTCTATATTTCTGTTGCTCCTCTTTGCACGTTAAATACTTAAAATCAGTTAATATTCAGCTAAGTTATTAGCTTATAAATGAATGAAAGTACGAAAAACCGGTTTTTTACCCACACTTCAACGTTTTAAGTATGTTTCTAATATTTCAAAAACAGATTCTTGAGGGATTCGATAGCGCCTATCAGAAAAATAATATCACTTCCGAGGTATATCAACTTCATTCATTTTTATCGCATAGTCTAATCGCGTTGCCATTAGTACTAAATAAAAATAAAATCCGGAATCCGGTGCTGAAAAAAAAGGAATGTAAGAAAATTTAGAAATAGGGAACTATTTTTGATGCTATCAAATCTGTAAGGGGAATACTGCGGTATTTTTTAAGTTAAATAGTATCAAAAAAGCACTTGATTGCTTACTTTAAAGGTGAAAAGAAATCAGCAGTAAAATATAACATTTTTTTAACTTTTCTTTTTTTACAAAAACTTTTTTAAATATGGAGCTCAATTGTAGTACTAATGATCGAATAAAAGTTTTTATTAAGAGTGTAATATTATTTTCTTTGGACCTGGGATTTTGTATACTTTCCATACAACTGATGGCATACTTTTTTCGAATTTGGAATATTTAAACGATTCTCAACAATGGGAATCTGTGGATGTGTTGCTTTGGCAACCATTCGGAGACGAATGTTAATGGGCTTGGACAGGTTTATCGGCTACTCGTTGGGATATTGTGGTCTTCATACGTTAAGTCGAGGGTATTCTTTTTGAGATTGGTGTTTCCGGAACAAGCTAGTGCACTAGCAGGTCTGTTCCCGGAGAGTTTGGGACAAACGATCTTTTTAGATCGCAGTGTTATGTCCAGTTGAACTTCTCTGACCCAGTCAATAAAAAATAAGTTTTTGTGTGATGTAAATCGAAATCGAATGAAGTTAAAATCGAATTAAATGTCGAATTTTGGTGCGACAAAAAAAAAATGATACCTGCGAAATGATACTACTTCTCTGATAGGCGCTACAAAGTAGAACAAGATTCTGTTTTTAGAATTTTCAAAACACCTCCAAAATCCAGAATTATGGGTAAAAAAGCGGTTCTTCAGAACTTCATGCACTTATAAGCTGATAATTTAGTTGAATATTGCGCGATTTTTTCATGAGTTACTTTACTAAAAAGCTTAATAACTCCGTCAACTTACAAAGATTTTCTAAGCCTTAAGCCTTATTTTATTCATAACTTAACATAATTTGTTAATTAGTTCATAAATAGTACGGTTTCTATATAAAATATTGAGCGAAAACGTAACTAAACTTGAAAAATGTGGAAAAAATGGGATGAAAAATGTGTTTGCTTGTGAAATGCACTCAAACTCTTCAAGGCTACTTAAACAACATATATGTCATTAAAAAGGCCTGTTTTTTCTTTCAAAATCTGAAAATAAACTTAAAATAGCATAATAATCAGCTAATTTATTGGCTTATAAATGCATGAAGGTCTGAAAAACCGGGTTTTTTTATATGTAACTCGAGATTTTGAAGGTGTTTAGAAAATTCTTAAAACAGATCCTTGTTCTACTCGCTAGCGCCTATCAGAATAGTATCACTTGCCAGGCATTTTTTTGTTACACCGTGTAATTTAATAAGTTACGATAGAGGTCATTATGCGAAAAAATTTAAAAATTTATCGGCATTGGTGGAGCAATTTGTAGTTTCGTTCGATTTCAATTTCGAGCAATAAAAAACTTGATTGATTGCCAATTTTTATTTTTTGCGTGTAATTAAAATTTTGCGCTGCTGATTAATTTTTTTTAACATCAAAATAATAAAAGTAATACAAAACTTCATAAAAATAATTTGTAATGTTATTACTAATTACTAATAGGTCAGTCTGTTCCTGTAATTTATTAAGGATTTCCGATTTTATACAGAAGCGTTTTCCTGTGCAATAGTTTATTTGAGATCGATGTACACTATTGAACAAAATAAAGTGCAAATTACTTTTGTTATGTTTCATCAGAGAAAAAGAGAGACAAACTCAATATTATTGTTAAAAAAATTAATTGAATTTTTTAATTTCGTTTATATTTCAATATAAACAATAGAAAAACTTATATATTTTAAGTAAACTTTTGCAGCAAAACAACATAAATTAAAATGCTTTATGCCAGCGGTTGGATAAAATAAAGTGCAAATGCAAAATCTTGGATGAAAATCACGGAAATATGATGGGATATTATTATAATTAGAACTTAGTAGCTCTCCCTTCATTAAATATGACCTCACATAGTCTTTCAGGTATACTTGAAGTCAAGTTTTTCAAAAAATTTTATAGGAATCTCTCTCAATTCGGCATGCATTTCTTTACAAAATGTTTAATGTTAGTCCGATATTCTATTGGAATATTGTTATCTAATTTGGTCCATAAGTCTTATACGGCGTTCAGATCGGTGCTCTGAGCCGGTCATTCCAGTGTTTCGGTATAGTTTTCTTGAAAGTAGTTCTTTGCCACTTTGCTTGTATGTTTGGGGTCATTATTTTGTTGGAATATAAAGTACCACAAGCCCATGACCATATCACTACTCTAAACGCAATGCTCACAAGTCATTTTTGTTACAATTCTGACTATTCGAGCCACTCCGAAGAAAGAAAACCAACCCTACACCATGAGACTTCCACTTCCTCGAGCATGTTTTGGGTTTAGAATCAATGTGTTTTGATGATTTGTTTTGAATTTTTTTTAGTTATATTTTGACTCATCTGGACAAATCACTCGATTCAAATATGATTCTGGCACTGTTACATACATTTGGTTTTTTATTTGTGTAAAAACTTTTTAGCCTGCTCCGTATTGTACGTGACAGAAGACTTAAATTTAGTTTTTCTTAAATCTCCCTAGAAAAAGAAAATAGTTATTATTTTTGACTAGGATTGTTATACGATCATCTTTACGCTTTATGGTCTTGAGCTTTCTCTCAGACTTTATCGATTGTTGAATCCTGCAGAGCTCAAGGGCTATTTTTGCTTCTGATATTGAATATGTTAGTTTTTTTTTTGGCAATTCCTTGCATTTCATATAATTTTCCCATTTTTTATCAACAGATCCCTAATAGTTTTCGACAACGGCTTCAGTTTGATGTCTTGTGGAGATGTCTGAGAAAATGGCAATTTGGCAATTTCGTCAAAGACTAAAATACTAAAATATTTTGTGAGGTCACATTTAATAAGGAGGGAGGGACTAAGTACTGATTATTATAATTTTTTTCCCGTCACTCCTCTAGGGAGCATATTGGCTGTCCACAAAGTATATATTGTTTTGTTTCAGTTTCTTTAATTTAGTATTTTTAAGCTATTTTTAAGCTTTTAAGTAGATGATTTTTATTTTAAGTAGATGATTAATCCGCTGTAGCTTCCTCCATATGATTTTTGTGTTTGTAGTGGTGAAGATCCTTGCTAAATGGTGGTGATCTTTACTTTAGCATTGTAATTTTTTCCCAGTAGGTGGCGCGTGTTTTTCCTGATCATTCGTCTGATGTTTGTCATCATCGCCAGAGGTATGCGGGAAAATCAGGTGAGCTTTTTACTTTATTTTTTAGATGAAGTTGTCTGGAGGGAAGTTGAAGCCTTGTTTTTTTTATTGTTAAACATTCGGAAACCACAATTAAATTTTTTCTTCGTCATGTCCTCTGCTGGGGCTTGGAACCTGGGTCGTTTGTGTTGTTATGCGTGCGCTCTAACCACTACACCACGCCACCCCTTATTATTATAATACCTCTTCATATTTCTGTGGTTATCATCCAATATTTTGCATTTACATTTGATTTTGTCCAACCGTTGGCAGGAAGCATTTTAATTTATGATTCTTTGCTGAAAATGTTTAATTCAAATATTTAAGTTTTTATGTTTCACTGTTCACTGAAATGTGAACGAATTAAATTCAATAAATTTTTTACCAATAATATTGAGTTTGTCTCTTTTTTTCTCTGATGAAATATAACAAAGGTAATATGCACTTTATTTTGTCCAATAGTATTTTTATTGCCATGGGTGATGAGAGGTTATACACTATTTTCTGTCATTCTATTTGAACTATTACTGAAGTAAGCAATGCCGTTGCTTCAAGTTTGTTTAAAATCAATCAATATTTGGTCCTGGTAATCATAAATCTAATAGATATTGTGCAAAAGTATATTGTGATTGTATTCAATAGTAAGTATTGAGCGATTTTCTTTTTTGCAAACATTTTGCTCTTACATTCACATTTTCTTGAACATTTGCTAACTTAGGATTTCTTGTTTGCCTGATCATTTTACCTAAAAAAGTAAGGTAACAATCCTATTATGAGTCTAACTATTAATTTCAGATTTAATTAGTTTATTTATCTACAAAATATTGTTTTACATTATACTTATACTACTGCATACATACAACTTAATAGTATATAACGTTGGTCTCATGTAGAAAGGCCCTAAGTCGCATTTTTTCGAAATTGTTTTTTTTAGTTATTCCAATACAATTGCCACATATACACCTTGTCACAGCTTCTACTGTAAGTTTAAACATATTTAAGTTAGGGCTTTTCTACATGAAACGAACCATATGTAAATCAGAAAAATAAAGTAAAACTAATGTATTCATATAATTTTTATAGAATTGATTTTAATATTTTAAAATTATTGAGCTAACAAATATTACATACAATACATACATACATATACAAATATTACATATACATATATAAATTACTTAGAATATATTTTAATTAATTTTTAGATCCCAAGGGATTCAAGGGATTGGAAGTTATTGTTTGTTTATTGAGTTCTTAAATTTAATAACAATTTTAATTACAATTTAATTTGAATGAAAAAAGGCACATTAAAGAAATAAAAATTTAAAAAAGAGAAGAAATTCTAAATAATAAAAAAGCATTTATTTATAAAAATTATTTAATTTTAAAAATGTATGTTAAAGGTATATTAACTTGACTTTTTTTCAATCCCCCCACCTACATATCTACTTTTAATAATTCATTAAGAAATACTCTCATTTGAGCTTTTTTCCATGAACACTTTTGTTTGTAGAATTTTTCCAAGAGTCAGAATTTTTGTTAACAAAAGTCGTACAGAAATGTTTAAAACACTGAACACTGTATTGTAAACGCTGTACTATTTACCCTTAAACCATCAATTCACATGTTGCACTTAAAGTAATAAAAAATGTAATACTTTTCTAACTAATATTGTATATGCACATACATATGTATATGCTGTACTCAGATACTACTTTTATATTATTAATACGTTGTTTAGACTCTTCTTTATCTAATACCTAAAGTGATTGTCGAATAGAATATGAGCATCAGGCGTATTTTTTACCTTACACGACCTTTGACAGTATAGATATACTCAGTATTTGCGCTGTTAAATAAAACAATTAGTCCTATGGTGCAAGTCGTCGTCGACACAATCTTAAATTCATTGCCACTGTCACATAGAGACGGCGCTACTATCACCTCGACGCCGTATTGGTATTATGTAAAGCAACTGTGTCGACGTCGAATTGTTATCGATTTTTAAAAGGAGACAAATATCATCACTAATTATTTTCTCTGTTCTGCAAAACTTAATGTAAAACTTTATTAAATTTCGTTACTTTGAAAAAATGTTTTTGATTTCTGCAAACGTTTTAGAAATTTCCGTAAAAACGTCTCTTTAGCCTCGTGTTTTTCCAGTAGTTCTTGCTTTTCATCAATCCAGTGACTTTCTTTTCTTCTGTTGGAAGTAGCTTCTCCTAAAACTTGAGTCACATATTGAATTCCTGGAAATACACCAGACGAATTTATCAGTTTTTTAAGCTGCATTAGACTATCTTCAGCTTTTTCCAAAGGAGAAAGCTCTAATCGCTTATAGCACCTAAATCAAACGAAACCTAACAATTAAACTTTAAATTTAAAACTATCTGCCACAAAAATTTTTAAACTTATTACCAACCGTCAACATCATTTACTGGTGGTCACATTATCTTACTTGTTTCCCAGTGCTTTAGAAATCCTTTTTATTTGAACGATTTTGAAATCCTTCTTGCCAAGCTTGGATTACTTTCAAGTTCCTTAACTAATTCCTAAAATTGTTTGGAATTAGTTTTAAATTTTTTCCATTCCAACGCTTCACTTTATCACTTAAACAAATAAAAAAAATAATCAAATTTGTATCTACTACTTGCTACATAATACCAAATACTCGACAACAGTAGTCGATAAATGTCAACAATGACTTCCATAATACCGATAATATGTAATCAAAATTTGCAAGCTTGAAAAGCAGCCAGGATGACGATCGGTCCATAAGTAGCCATAGCTGTCAAACTAGTTGTTATTAACAAAAAATCAACGCTTTTCGAAACTTATACGTTCACCACAAACTTTTTAGCACCACATATCCAGCCGGCATTTTGTATCAGGCTACCTCGTTTGAAAAATATCGACCAATAGCAATATGCTCTACGTTTTTTTGCTTTTAGTGCTCAAGATTTTAAGGGATTTTGCCTTAATATAAATAACACACTCATACGTGTCCTGCAAAAAATATCTCAGTAAACGCTTGTTACATATAATGTGTAGGCTTGCTGCAGTGCTGATCGTTTAAGTGAAACCAGAGATCTTACGGCTATTGTAGCACACTGAACAAGCTGACGGAGATCTTCAAATGGTATCAGACTATAGGCTAATAACGCTGGATTTCAATACAGTTTTCCATTCCTGAATATCTCTTAAAATGTGGTAGAGTGGGATTGTAACGACAACAAAATGCGGAAATCAATTTTTATATGGATGGTTCTAAAGTGGGTGGAAAGGTTGGTACAGCTGTGTTCTGCAGGCAACTTAACATCATTAGGTCCAACAGGCTTCCAGAACACGCAACTATCTTTCAAGCGGAAATTTATGCGGCACTGATGGCAGCGTGGAGGTGTTAATGCTAAACGTCAACTAGGCCATTAGGTTTTCTACAGATAATGGCTATACGAGTCCTGGCATCGGGAAACCATGAAACGCATAAACAGTCGTGTTACTCTGCTTTGGGTTCCAGGACATTGCGATATTGAGGAAAACGAGGTAGCTGACATGCAATTCGAGAGGGGACTTTGTCCAATGCGGGAGATCAAGCGATGTTTATGGCTGTAATTTCTGAGAAAGGTGGATTGTAGATGGAGGGAAATGTCTACGTGCACCATTTTGAGGAAGACATGGCTATCCTATGATGGACGATATACCGACACACTTATAAGACTTTGGAGAAAAATCATTTTCCGGTTTATGACAGTCAGCACTTCCAGCCATCTCGGAATAGCCAGCAACGTTGTGTATACAAGCTGTAGCGAAGAGGACAGTGAGGAATCGTTGGCTCATCTGCTATGTGAATATCCGGTTCTGTACAGGAGCAGACAAAGCTTACTAGGCGCTTCGAACTTTGTGGACCTCAACATCATGGCGAATAAAGTCCCAACCAACCAGGATTGTGCAGTTTCTGAACATCGCTAGCTGGATATAGCCAAACGGAATATCTCCGCTTTTTCTCTTCATAAGCTAATTCTAAAGCTACGCTAAGGGTGACGCTTTCTGACCTCATTGGTTCTTTTATTTTTATGGGTGCTAGTTTGTAGTAATAAAACGACTTAGTGGTTCTAATTGACCATCTGTTCCTGGGGGCTCCACTTAAACTAACCCACCAAACAAACGCTCGTTTTTTGTTGTTGTTGTTGTTGTTGTTTCACTGTTGTTTATTGACCCATATGAGTCTCTGATATTTCATTTATATTTTGCAAGTGCAAACTCTTACTTATTGCATTGCCTATTACTAATCGAAGATGGAATAGAAGCCTTAAGTCTGTTTGAAGCCTCTCAATCGTTTACAGAAGAAGTAGGTGCTAGTTAATAACATTTTGGTAACGAACCCTATTATTTCTATAAAGCATCGATGCAATACTCTTTGTTCTAGTGGAGTATAAAGTAGGTCGTACAATATACTATGGAGAGAATTTATTTTGCAGCACATAAAGCTCAGCACATGTGGGAGCTCTCCCCTGAGTGCTAGCTGCGTAAAAAATTCACTCATTTCAAGCGTAGGTTAGTTTTCTAAATTAAGTTGTTTGTGGTCACTTTCTATAACTTATAAGAAATTTCATGAACCAAGTCCATAATTGACCAAGTCCGTAATTGATCATAACTTTTATACACATTTCTTCATAAATATCAATAAGTTATTGTCCAAAGCCAAACCAATAAAAGGGTAAAATTAAGCTTCAATAATTTATCTGTAAACCTTAAGGTAGAATTAGCCGAACGTAAACGTAGAAGCCGTGAATGTAGTCGTATCAGCTGATCGCTTTTGTTATATGAAAAGCTATGAAAGTGCTTACTTGAAGTGCTTAAATGAAACGTAACTGTAACTTCCCAAACTGTTGAAAATAGATTTTGACGGCAATGTTACGTGGCATTTGTCAACCAGTGATGGGCTGTGTGTAGGTGGAATGTTATGGGGGTATTTTTACTCTTTTTTTGGTACTTACATTTTTGGGTAAATATGTACATAAAATAAATAAATTTGTAAAATCTAATAAGAGCATTTGTCAATCGTATGTGTTTCTTTGCAGCAAAAGTTATAGGTTAGTACGAATTATATATTTTGCATGTACATATGTATATAGTACGTTTATGCCAAGGATTGTAAAATAATTGTACGTACAAGCGTAGATAATATAAGTAACAATACACATAATAGATAATATAAATAACAATAAGAGTAAAAAATATAAAGGTTAAATATAAGTACAATACATTACATAAGGTATGCTTCAAAATAATGTCAGCGATTAATAAGCAATTAATCTAATCACAAGGTATCACAATTGCTTTTTTTTTGCAATAATTTATAATTTCAATAATATCTGCGCGGTATGGGTCGCGGAAAACCTTTGTCACCTTATGTACAAAGACAAATTGTGGCACTTCATGAGCAGGGATTGAGTATGCGTGGAATGGCGAAAAAACTGGGACGATCTTTATGTGTTGTGCAAAATTATCTCAAAAACAGAGAAAAATTGAAAATTAAAAAAGACGGGTCGTCCAAAGGTCCTCACTGCCCGTGAAACTCGGCTAATTTCACGAAAGGCCTCAAGTTCCATGTAACAATAAAAGGGGAATTGAAATTACAAGCTTCAAAAAACACAATTCTAAGAGCTATCAACGCCAAGCCAAACCTTATTCGAGCAAAATTAGAAAAAATTCCCTGTCTGACTAAGCAGCATAAGATTAAGCGTAAGAAGTTTGCGAAAAACAACATGGCAACTAATTGACATCAGATAAACATTTTTTTACAAAGGTTATAAGATATTCTTTACATTTTTGGGTTTGGCTTAACCTGGATGGACCAGATGATTTCAACTGCTAAGTATTGGCGAGATTTAAGGAAGGAGCCTTTGTTTTTTTCAAAACGGAATTTCGGCGGTGGCAGTTTGATGGTTTGGGCTGGCTTTAGCTCACATGGTACCCTGGAACTTTACTTTTCTTCCACTCGAATGGATAGTTTAGAGTACCAGGGCATTCTGTCTGAACGTTTGCTGCCTTATTTGTCCCACAACACTGACAAAAATGTCACCTTTCAGCAAGATAACGCAGCAATTCATGTTAGCAAGTCGACCAGACAATGGTTTGTGGAGCATAATATTAAAGTTCTTGATTGGCCAGCATGTTCTCCCGACTTAAACCCCATGGAAAATTTGTGGGAACTGCTAGTGCGTAATGATTATGCGGACAACAAACAGAACCGGACAAAAGATGAATTAAAAGTGGCAATCTTCAACCGCTACAACGTTCTGGACAATTTAGTAAGTGCGATGCCATTCCGTATTTTTAAGACAATAGAAGGAAATGGGAACTGCATAAATTAAAAATAGTTGATTAATGCTTAGTTTAAATAAAAGTTTGGATGAATGAATCACCTTAACATTTTGACGCATTGAATTTTAAACTTATTTACATAAATATAAATAAACATAATATAATGGTACATCCCTATAAGCAAAACCGGCTTATTATTCACTTATTTGAACGTAGAATTTTTTTTAATAAGGCGAACATACGTAACATTTTATAGTTTGGATGAATTGAGCAAATATTAAGGTGACCCTATCATTTTGAAACACACCTTATATCCAGTAATGTATACATGTATGTGGAAAACCAGAATTATATTTAATTACATATAAAAGTTATTCTATTATTCTGGTTTTTCAACCTTTATTAATCAAATTTTAATAACTATTCAAGCCGAAGATATTTTTAAATAAAAATTTCTTTACTTTTTTATCGATACTTCGCTATTTCTTTGTGTAGCTTCGGCAGAAAATATGTAATTAATTATATATATTTGTAATAAATTACATATATGAGTATGTATATACGAGTATGTATATATACGAGTATGTATATATTTATTGATATAAAAATAAAATAATTTTTATTTAAAAAACCTTAAGCTTCAGAAATTATTAAAATTTAAATATAAAATTTTATATAAATGGCTTGGTACCATTTAAATAATTTCCGTAATTTTTTCACATATTTTCAAATAATGTGCACATATTAAAGTACCATCAATGCTTTCACCAGCTGTTATTATATTTTTAATATACATGTGTTTGTATTTGATGTAGTATGTATACAAAACTATATTTTTTTGTTATGTCAAAAACACATTACACGTTTACATTTACGTTACATTTACATTTACGATTTCTACGGTCGACTAATGAGGCCTTTAAACTCTGTAGTTTTCACAAAAGAATACTAACCATTGCAGGTAACACCTGAGGCTCTAAGGTATCATATCGTCTCACCAAATTGATTTAAACTTTGTTGCCATTGCCATATATTTCCATCTTCCTCTTGGCTTTTGAACATAGTGAACTATAAGTATTATTCTTTAACCTCCTCAGGGACTTAAGGCGAGTATGTAAATAATTAATTTTTAGTAAAAAAAAACCAACATCCTTGCATGTGTCTAAGGGCCTTAAGAGAGTAATAAACACTGAGGGGTTGGTTTATTGTAAATAAAAAATATATGTATTTTTGAAAACAAACTTAAAATTTATTTTAGAAAAATGAAATTTTTTTAACAAAATTAAAATTTACACAAAACTGATAAATAGGAAAAACTTATGAAAAGATTTAAACAGTATTCTGGGAAAAATCTAAAGTAATTAAAAATGAATTAAAAGGTGTACTATATAGAAAATTTAAATATTTACTAAAAATAGCTGTTGTTGTTGTTGTTCTAGTAAAAGTGTATTGTTTTAGGAAACTCAAATTTACATTTTCATGGAATTAATTTAAAGATTAATTTAATAGTTATTAAAAACAGACACCAAAACAGAAAACAAAACAAATGCTTAAAGCGTTAAATAATAAAAAAATAATTATAATTAATAAAACAAATACAAAATAAATGTAATATTTAGTATATTACAATAGAGAATACTTGAAGAATATAAAACAGAGATGTTAAAGAATTAATTGTTTTTTATAGGTTTCTTATTTAACATTTAATTTTTAATGCTTTTTGTAGGTGTAACAATAGTTTAACGTAAGTTTCTAATAAAAATAGGTAATAATTTTCAAAAGTTTTGTTGAAAGCAATAAATTAATTCCTTTAAATCTCTGCCATGATAATGATAATTACACAAAATTCGTACTTAATCTTTAAGTACTAAATATTTTTAATTTTTCGTTTTTTGTTTATTACAGACATTACAAGTGTATTTTCTTTTTATATATCATATATTGCCACATAAAATACTTAAAGAATATACTCACAATTTCGAATTTTAGTTGACAATATACATATGCACATATACATATATATCGGGATCATAAGGACGATTTATAAACGTTTTTACATATTATATATAGTTCTTATTGTTTTTTGCTATTGTTTTATTCTTGTTTCTAATTTTATTAAATAAAATGCCACTTAGAAGATTTTCTTAAGAACTAGTCAAAGATTGAATTAATAGCTTAATATGGAAAATAAAAAAAAAAAAATAAAAATAATAATATTCATTATTATTTAAATAATTTCAACAATTAAAATTTAATTGCTTTATATCTCTAAATGTAGTCTGATCTGCTCTCTTTTTCTCGTTCACTCTGTTACAACACTCTGCATCACCATCACCGCCGTCTAACTATTTATGTACCCTTGCCAAAACCGGCAAAATCTGATGCTTCCGATTCTTCATCTTTTTCTACGCCTATACAGTGTATACCATTACGGAGCATGGGGGTTCCTTTACCTTTGCCCAAGACACGAGCTGCTATTACCAATTTTAGTACTTCCTTATCATTGTCGGCATTAACAATATGCAGTGTTTCTCTTAAAAGTTTCTCTTTGTAGGCGAAAAATTCAATTTTCATTTCGAAGAAATCATTTTCGTCATGCTTAAAGCCCGTAAATTCAGTGATGCGACAATGGAGATTAGGAACTGTGGATACATCCGGTTTAAACTGATTCAGGGTACTGCCCAAATCAGTAAACAAATTGCTGGGCAGTTTTAAATCGATCAGATATCTGTGATTGATTTGTAAAAAGCCTAAGCTTACAACTATGGTATCGCCAGAACGTTGATACGTTACACAGCTGTCTGATTCGAAATCATCTTTTAAACTGGCAGCATCAAAGTGGACATGGTGATCTGGAAAAAAAGGAAAGATTGTCATATTTATTATAGAAATTATGGCAGAAATTAAATTGAAAATTAAGGTGTTATGGTTGAATCAAATACACGATGCCAGGGAGGAACTATCAGCAACAGCGGAGCTGTTACAACAAAAACAAAATAACTTTAATGCTCCTATGCCGACGACATCTGTTTGATATCATCTTTCTTTCTAGTAATACTGATATGAAGAGCAAAATCGGCGACCCCTGAATTGTGCATTTAAGGGAGTGGGTCTGTATGTATGTTCCACTAACCAGGTTGAATAATAAATTCTGTATCGAGAATGAAAGCATAGAACGCTTGAAAAGTTTCTGCTTTTTGGGTAGCTTAATCACACCCGAAAGGGTGTCAAAAGTTTTTTTGAGTAAATCATAAGTAACACCTGCTGTGGGCATTGACTCCGTCCTGTTGGAACCACATGTCAGCTAGACAAGACATGACAACTTGTTGAGGTACGAACAAATTTATAATCAAATCTCTATACCGTTCACCATTGACAGTAACATTCTGACCATCATCGATTTTGAAGGCCAATGACTCCACCAGCCCATTAAGCGCACCAAACAAATGGATATAATGACGTTTCGACAAAAACTTTTGAATTATCCTCACTCCAAATGCTACAATTCTGCTTGGTTGAATGGCTTCAAAAAAAGTGAATAAAAAGTTTAAAAACAGAACCGTTATTTTATTACAAAATGTCGACAATTTGCAAGCGTTGCTCTAGTGTTAGTCTATCCATAATGGAGTGACAAACCAAACTAAACAAAAAGCAACTATCAGCTGGTTAATCGGTTGTTAAATAAAGCAGTGTTGCCAACACAAGTTATGAAAGTTTGAAATTATTTCCCAAAGTCGGATGAGTTTGTGATTTCTCTGATGTTTGGTCACAGTGTGTCTTAGTTGTGTATACAAATCAATAAAATATTGTAATAAATTGAATATAATAATTTTTTATATTTTTTATTGTTTTTTTTTTAATTATTTTGTTTATAATAAAATTGTGTGTATAGTTTGTTTATTTTTATTTTCGTTAAGTACTTTTATTATGAATAATTTATTCAGTTTTTTCTATTTAATTTGAAGAAAAGAAAACCGCAGTCATTAGAACGTCTATTTATAAATAAAAAATACATTCATTTAGTTTATTTATTTATTTTCTTTGTAGTATTTTTTTTTTTTGTAAATATTTGTTTGTGAAACATTACTATTTTATTTTTATTATTTTCTATATTTCCTTATGGTTTCGATTGTTGTGTAAATAATATGCAGAAAAGAAGTTGTGACATGGAAAATTTCTCATTATTTCTAACAAATAACGTCTGTCAGGCATGCCAACCTTGAGAGAGCATATTTCTACTCTATGAAGTCACTTTTTTTTAAATGAAACGAAAAAACGCCTATAATTTTATTACGTTTTTTTTTCCAATTATACAAAAGTTTTCAACTAAAGTTTTTCGCATATTTTTGAACAGGCATTATCTACTGTGAATGGTGTTTTCCAAAGGAAAATATTTTTAATGAAATTAAATGCCTTTTTTTTGGTCCAAAGGGAAAAATATTTACGAAAGAAGTTAACATATTGAGTTCTTTATATTTAAGATTTTTATAAAAACTAAACTATTTAATTTTTGAAAGAAAGAGTAATTAGAACTTTAATGAGAAAAGAAAGTACATGCAATTGAAGTTGTGTTAAAAATTTATTTTCATTTTTATTTTTTTTCATCACAAGTCCATAGTTGAGAGGTTGCTGTGAAGTTATTTGTAAGCCAAGGCCACTCTTTATTAAGAAATACAAAAACAAAATTAATAAACTAGCATATATCTTTTATAAATTTTGACCTCTTTAAACTACAATATTTTAGCGAATTCATTTCTGACTAAACTGTATGTGACATTACCCTCTACCACAATTTAGACAATTATGCTTTGTCAGTACTCATTTAAAATTTGATGTCGGATAAGAAAGAAAAGGTTATTCAAAGTTTGACTACAATTTTATTTGTATTGGTAACACAGGTGAATCGGCGCCAAAGAAGGTCAAGGTGAGTTTGTCAGCAAATAAAAGCATGGCGGTTGTTTTTTGAGATATACAATATATTATATTAATCTGGCTCTACAACCTGTTGTGGCCTGTGCTGTCTCCAAGGATTATTACATCCTTGTCCACTCGGTCCTTTCACCAGAGTCATGTCTTCCCTGTCTGCGCCCATCGTCGTAATTGTCATCCAATGCCTTCCGGGCTGAAGCTTTCACCTAGCGCAATCGCCATAACCTGATGTGCTTAAGTACATTAATGTTAGCATACAGCCCACAGTTAATTTTTTTTCTTCGTCACTCCTCTAGGGAGCATATTGGCTTTCCACAAAGCATCTATTGCTTTGTTTCAGTTTCTTTAATCAATTTGATATTTTCAAGCTAAGTAGATGAATAATCCGCTGTAGCTTCCCCCATATGATTTTTTTTTCGCAGTGATGAAGATCCTTGCTAATTGGTGGTGATCTTTACTTTAGCATTGTAATTTTTTTTTTTTTTCAGTAGGTGGCGTGTTATTCCTGATCATTCGTCTGATGTTTGTCATCATCGCCAGAGGTATGCGAGAAAGTGGTCAGGGGGGGGGCTTTTTCTTTATTTTTTTATTTTTAATATTAAACATTCGAAAACACAATAAAATTTGTTTTCGTTATATCCTTTGCTGTGGCTCGAACTTGGGTCGTTTGTGTTGTTATGCGTGCGCTTTAATCATTACACTACGCCAGCCCACAGTTATTAGACGTCCATATTTTCCGTTCACATAGACGGAGGATACATTTTTTTACATACATTTTTCGGAGGATACTTCCTTCAAATATTTCCCCATCCGCTCTTGTAAGCCACGTCTCTGCGTCATGTAAGAGCACAGGTAACGTAATGTAGATTGTGATCCCCGTTCCTTGATAGAGAGTTTTGTTCTTGCTCCTATTGGGCAGGAGATCCCTTCCTCCTTCCATCTTAGAATCGATATCATTCCTATAATTTACGGCGAATCCGAATCGTCTACTACTTCGACCTTACAACTGTCAGCCGTGACTATTTCGTTCGTTCTCCTTCGCGGCGCTTCTCTAGCAGTTGCTAGCATTATCGCGGTAAAATTCGCATTGACTGACTTAAAAGTATAAAAGCAATCAGTGACGAATATTGACCAACTTATTGGATCGATTAAATAAAAATTTGAAAAACGATTATATGTGGCCAAAAAAAAGTTCAAGATCATACAATGCAAGGGTGGACTCATATGCAGTTTCCAAGGCAAAAATTCATGATTTGAGCTACGAGTTGCATCTACATCCTCCCTATTCTTCGGATTTAGCTCCGAGTGACTATTGTTTGTTTCCAAACCTAAAGAAAAGGTACGCCAAAAATAGATTTGAGTTCAACGATGAAATCATATCGATTTTTTTTTTTTTTATGAAGAGATAAAAATAGCTTTGAATCGTTGGACAAAGTGTAGACAATTTTGAAAAATAAAATGATTGTTTATTCAAATCATTTATTCAATCATTCAAAAAGTCACGGATTTATTGACAAGTCCCGTAGCATATAATTAGATAGGTGAGAGGATGTGCAGCCACCGAAAGAACTGATGGCTGTATCACTCGGAAACCATATGGTTTATTGTAATCATACTGGAAAGTAGAAGAAAGGCGAGATATAAAGTAGAAAATAGGTAAATAATAGGAAAGAGAGAGAGAGAGAGAGAGAGAGAGAGAGTACAGTTTGAATCGTTTATCCACCAAAAAATCAGTGCCTTCTGCCTAACAGTCTAGGGCAGTAACACAGTGCCCGATAGATTTTATAGTTTCTATTTGCTCCCCATATTCACTCAGCTTACGAAAATCAGCATCACTATTCTCCCATCTACATGTCATTGAACGTCTGTCGCATTTGCCCGTAATCATATCAGTACCTGCCTTAGTTTCGACTTGCTCATGCAGCGGAGTGAAATGATCTTTCGATTAGGTATGACCGATAGTTAAATATAGATGAACTTTGAAACCATACACCCTGGCAGTATAGAATTAAGTAAACTATTCTGATTTTTAGTTAAAAATCTATATGTCAACTAGTGCTAAATATGAACCGATACTCTTAGTTACATTAAAAGTTTACAAAAAAAAACTGGTCTCAGTAAAAAAAGTGTAGGGTATATCATTAATAGTTTTGTCTTTTCAAGTATTAATTAATTAAAACACTTGCTGTCTTTTAAATAAAAATAGATTTATTTTAATATTTGTTTATTCATTCATCGAACTCAATTTAAAATTTCACTTTCGCTTTCGTACGCAAGAGATTTTAAATATTTCTTCTCTCTTTTTCTCTATAAAAAGGAACGTGATTTTATTTTAAATTTATTATTCTGCTTATATAGAAGCAGGAGGAGGTAATCACTTTTAATTTTTCTTTATTTCTAATTTATTATGGAAATAAAAAAACGATTTTATTTTGTTTGCACGAGAAGAAAATATAAATATTATTAGTGCCTATAGGGGATTTCCACGAAATTATTTATTAATGTTGTTGTTAATATTAAAATTAATAATAAAACTTTTAATGTTTAACTTTTCTAATATTAAGTCAATGTCACATCTGTCAGCAGTAATTAACCTGTAGTCAGCCTAGAAACAAATGTCTATACGTCAATACTCTTTTTCTAGCGATGACTGCACTAGTTAAGATGTCGACAACTTTGCTTTTAAGAGCAAGTAAAAATACCTTAAAGGCAACAGTTCTAGTGTATTTCTGTTGACATTGTCAACGAAGGCGTCAATAGTGAATCAGTGAATCAAATGTCTCCATATGATCGCAAGAGATAGTGTTAAAATCTTAAATGTCAATAGATGATTGTATTGGCTAGGGTACACTTGGTCAGTAGTTGTACTGACAATGTCGTTAATATTTCTATTTTTATTATTAATTATTTACGTCTAAAAATATCTTAGCATAAGAGATATTAACAAGTTTTGGGCAGTGTGAACGATAAAAACCCTAGCAAACTGAGATAAAAACCGTAAAGGGAAACAAGTAGAATTGTGTACCATTTAATATTGAAGATCAAGAACAAAGATATAAAAACTTTCTTCCTAAAGTTTGTTGTATTAACATTAGGAAGATTTAGGAAAATATTATATTGATTGGGGAGATATCAGCCAATCTTCGTACTTAGTTTAGAGCAGCGTTGTAGAGCATAAATTTTACATTGACGCTTATTATGAGTATGGGTAAGATTTCCCATTTCATTCACTCGTTCATTGACTGCCATCGAGCAAATCACTCCTGCTTTCGTCTTTCACGCATATTATTCTACGCGTACACGTACTTTACTATTATTTACATTTAATATTACATTATTAATATTGTTACGTTTGTAACATTTTAAGACGTTTGAGTTCTTTTAAATTGCGACAAATGAAATAAACGAAGCGAATTTATTGCTTTATACAGTCTTTTATTTCCACAATTTAAGTTATACTGTGTCCAACTTATTTAACTTCCGCTTAATACACAAATTTATTCAGTACTTAATTCTTACTCTATGAGAGCTAAATTATAACTGACTGACTAAGCAGAATGTGGTACATTTTATAGTAAATTAACATTAGTTTCGAATATTCTTGTATATTCTACAACTTACTATCCAGTTTCCGTTAGGATTTGAATCGCATATCTGACTTATAGTGGTATTGGCAGCACTGTTCAAATAAATACAGCCTTGACAGGGTGATTGTAGTCTTGACACAAACCGATAGATTAACTTCCATGATAAAGCTTGCAGCTTTAAATGTTGATACATCTTTTTAGTTATTATTTTTTTTTATTTTCGTAACAACGATGGCGTTCCAGTCTCTTGTGTTGAGTTGCTGTGCTGTTATTTTGAGCAGCCCTTTTAGGTTGATCTTTAATAAAGTGACCTATTTCTAAGGTCATTTTCCTCTCATTTGGAAAAGGTCGTTAATGGAGAAGTTGGTGACAAATTATCTCTCTTTTCAGACGAAATCTATAATGTCACCCTCTCAGCATGGTTTCTTAAAGGGTACTATACAGTAACTAATCTTCTTGAATTTACTACGAAGGTTTTTAGGGGCTTTGTCGCTGGTGCTCGTATTGATGTTATTTATACCGATTTTAGTATGGCTTTTGATAGAGTTGATAAAAGGATGTTGCTTCATAAATTAGCACTGCTTGGTATTCCTGATAGACTTCTTCGTTGGATAGAGTCTTACCTTTCTTTTAGGTTTTAGAAAGTTTTGCTTCGGAATGTATGATGATGATGTTAAATTATTTTATACTTCCCATGATATTTATGGGCAGACTGTTCTGCAACGCAGTATTGATGTTTTTGTTGATTGATGTAGAATTAATTTGATGGATCTGAGCTTAAAGAAATGTAGACATATGGTTTTTTCCCGCAAGAGTGAAACTCCTTTTACGTTTAGAGACTGTTACTACCTTTATTGATCTAGGTGTGTTATTGGACAGGAAACTGTCATTTTTTGATCATATTAGTATGACGATTAGTAAAGCTCGGGCTGTTCTTGGTTTTGTGAAGAGATGGTCAAGGGAGTTGTCTGATCCGTATATTGCGAGGCAGTTGTACATGTCACTTGTCACTTGTCAGTGTCATATTGATTCAATTAAGTCTGTGCAAAGGCAGTTTTTATTATATTGTTTACGTGGCTTACAATGGAATTATGTTGATAGATTTCCTTCATATGAGGCTAGGTTGGGCTTAATAAAACTTCCAACATTGATAGTATTTGTTTTGTTTGCAGCCCCATTGCAACCTGAATTTTAGTATCCCTGTTAGATTTTCCCGTAATTATCTTCCTCTTGCACTGGAGTTCTACTGGACAAATTATGCAAATTCCATTGTGCAATGATTACAATTTATATTACGAATTTATTGATTTTAACTGTGACGTCAATAACATTAAACGTAGTTTGCTTTCTAGCATTAATTTGTATATTTTGTAATATGTACTCGTATGTATTTTTGTGATTAAGTAATTCATTGTATATTTTTGTTAGCGTTAAGTGTTTATGTATGTATAGCGTGTTTTTTATAGAGGTATAGAACTTTAAGTTGGCATTACTTTTCAAGATGGCGACCAATTTAACAGCTGTCAAGTGATTTATTCTCAGTTTGGCTTGGCAATTCATCATGAATAGACTCACGCCCGGCGTAGATTCATCGAATGTGTCCAAAACGAGATTACCGTTGTTCCCGATTTTCATAAGCGAATTTTGTTTAGCGATGAAGCGCACGTCTGGTTGATGGCTACGTCAACAAACAAAACTGCCGCATTTCGAGTGAAGGTAATCCTAAAGTGTATGTGGAAACACCGTTACATCCAGAAAAATTGACTGTTTGGTGCGCTTTATGGGCTGGTGGAATCATTGGTCCGTACTTCTTAAAAACGATGATGGCCAGAACGTTACAGTCAATGGTGATCGGTATAGAGCCATAATTACTAACTTTTTCATTCCTGAATTGAATAACCATGATGTCCAGGAGATGTGGTTTCAACAAGACGGCGCAACATGTTACACAGCTCGCGCCACAATAGATTTATTTAAAGACACTTTTGGTGACCGTCTAATTTCACGTTTTGGACCTGTGAATTGGCCTCCAAGATCTTGTGATTTAACACCGCTAGACTACTTTCTGTGGGGCTATGTAAAGTCATTGGTCTATGCGGTAAAGCCACAAACGCTTGACCATTTGGAAGACAACATTCCCCGTTTTATTGCCGATATACGGCCAGAAATGTTGGAAAAAGTTATCTACAATTAGACGTTCAGATTGGAATACATCTGTGCACCAGCCGTGGCGGTCATATGTCAGAAATCATATTTAAAATGAAATGCCACAAGATTATCTTTCTTATAAACAAAATTCATGTCAATCGACTAATCCATCGTCGATTTATTGCAACTTAAAGTTCTATACCTGTATAAAAAAACACCCCTTGTATGAATTGCTTTTATGTTCAGCTTGTGATTAAGTTCTATAGCTGATTCATATTCTCGTTGCCATAACTTATTTGTTTATATCCGTTATAGTTCGAAATGCAATGTGTACGTATTTCCACGCTTTGGAGGGTGGATAAGTGAGTGGTGAGAACGTTCGATAAAAAAAGTATATTTTTAACATTTTAGTTTTAAAAATATGTACCGAAAAGGTTAAAAACCTGTCTCCCCAAAAATTTTACCCAGAAATGTCGCCTATTAAACTATTGAATTAGTGTTGTCCCATATACATATAGGCATCAACACCTTCTAGTGACAAAAAGCCAGCGTATACTTTTAATAAAACCCAACACATTTAACACTTGAAATTTTAGATATTTTTTAAATGTCACTGCTTTTAAAAATAAATAGTTTTTTTTTTTTTTAAATAAAAAATTTACAATCATATTTATCACTTTCTAAATGGGTCGTTCTATTTTATTATCTTATCCACATAGTGAGTAAATAATCATAATTTTACTGGTACATCGCAGTCATAATAACATAAAAATATAAATTTAAATCGTTGTCGCATTTATATATAGATATTAAATTTTAAAAATATTTTTAACTGCTATTTTAAGGAAAATAGCAGAAAAAAATTCTTTTATTACAATATAATTTAAAATGTTATTCACTTTTTTTCTTTATTTTTTATTTCTGTTGGTTTTCTATTCAAACGCATGTGTTTCACTTTTTATTAATATTTATTTCTACTTTGTATTTAAATACAATTGAAAAAATAAAAAATATTATTTAAAATACAATAACAACAATAAGACCAATAGAGAACTAATAATAATTGTTGAATTGTGATTTTAATTAAAATTAATTATGGAATATTTTTCATTTTTTGCTTTTCTAACTTCACTGAGCATAAGGAATCTGTCAAATCAATTTGAAAAGAAATTTTTTATTGTGACATACACATACTCAGATGATCAACAATCTATGTAATGAACGATATGATATGGTCTTGGTCAAACGCTCAAGAGCTAGTAAAGTGATGCCAACCATTTTTAATTTTTATTTCCCATATTGAATGTGAATATTTTCAATAAATTCTAACAGATTAAAATCGAACGTATTATGATATAAAAGGGGCACTATTACTATTTACCATATAGGCTAGCTCTTGATATTCTGGCAAAATGAGTAGCAGCACTAAAGCTAGAAGTAGTAGAAGTACATACCACGCGTTGGTGCACGTGTGAGCTCTGAACTTCTGTCAAAAAAGTTAAACTTTTAAAATTAAAAGTTAAAGCATAGAACGAGTTACATAAGAAACATTTTAACGCGTTTGCGGCAGAAAGATGGTTATTTTTTAACTTTTTAACGCGTTCTATATTGTTGACAGTTATCAGCTGATAATAAAAGAATAAATTACACGAAAATCATAAATCATTTTTCAATGTACTAATAGGAAAACAATTAAAAACCAGCTGACAGAAAATGTATTTTTAACGCGTGTTGTGTAACTCGTTATCTTTCATGCGCGTAAATTTTTAAGCGTACGATAGTTTTCGACGAATTAACCCGCGTTATGTACTTCTACCTTAACAACGTTAAGATTAAAGTATAATGACCTATGTAGACTGCAGACATGACAAGATTTTTAGCAACGTCCATTTTAATTTCAACATTCATTTCGAATATCAAAACCCTATTTTGATGGGTTTGGGTTTCACGACCGACATACCAAATAGATGAGAATGGCCTTCTTTTCAATGATAATGCAAAAGCATTATACACTGATGGATCAAAATGCCATGGAAATCGTGGCTGTGGACTTTTGCTTTTAGAAGAGCCAGATTTCGCATAGTCTCGAAAACTACCAAACTATAGCAGTGTTGAATAGTTTGGTATATCCGCTAGTATGAAACAATTTGAAAAACTATGGTAGTAAACATTAAATTGAGGCTACGAATAAAACCGGTTATCTTATTTTGTGGGGCAGCTTACTCTAGGAACCTCTTTCTCTCATGGTTGGCAACCCACTGGGTAACCCAATTAAATCCACCCGGGTTTCTTTAAGCCAGATGAATATGTGTTGCGATTGCTTCCCTTACACTTTTAGTTGAAAACGAAGAATCCGCGAATTTTTTTAGCCGTTGAACGAAGTAATTTGTGCTTAAAGCGAATGTATTCTATAAATAAAAAAGACCTTTATAGCGAAATGCCGCTATAGCGAAATTCCATTTAAAAAGGTGTGATCAATGTTCGGAGAATACGGCGGATGCAGCATTTGATCGTTTCTAATATTTGTTTTGAAACTTTTGCGAGATGAGGTCAGGCGTTGTCAAGCATAGAAATAAATTAACCATGTCTGTCTTTATATTCCGACCGTTTATTTCATAATGCATGATTCAACCGAAGTAATTGCAATCTGTTCCGAATACCGGGTTTTAGCAGCTTATAGTACACAATACCGCCTGGATCCTACTAAGGATGCAAAGTTGCATTATAAATATTAAAACAACGTAATTAGATTCACAAACAAAAAATATTGACGATTTGAAAGAAATTTTGAAGCAGTTATAAAATCCAAAAAACCCATCAAAACACCCGAGTTTTTGGCAACCCTGCTAAGCCGAAATAGCAGAGCATTCGCAAAGTACTTTTACAGATATTTCGGCATAAATCGTGCAGCGATTATCTTCAGCATTCTCAAAATATGCATATGGTCTCAGACACCACACTGCGCTCCCATTGAACAGTAATAGCTGGGAGAAAGCGAAATAAACTTCCTCGCCTGTCTCATACCGGAGGTGCTCCTATAAAGCCGAGCGAATTTTCTCTCAGCCCAGGAGTTAATCTTACCCCTTGAATATCCCATAGGGAGAATGAATCAGTTGTTTTACGTGATTAAACAATGCGTCCACCAATACTCCCACCTAATATTAAAATCACCAGTGAGTACCAATTCGAAGTCATGTTGTTTGGGCATGACCTACAACTTGGTGAGGTGTCGGAGACTATCTAAACTCCTACCGTCTATGGAACACTGCACGCGGTTGAAAACGTAACTCCACACCGAGCCAGCATAGTTTCTCCGCGATTTAGGTCTACACCACAACCACCACATTGCTCCCACAAGGGGCAGAGATCTAGGTCCCTGGGGCTCCTGACATCAGACTTAAGCCTTTAGTCAGGCTTCGCAGCAAAGATGCTACTACCAGTGTAAGTCCCAAAATACTCCGGGCTGGTGGCCAAGACGAAAGTGAAAACCCAAAATAGCAAACAGCAACACAGGAACACAGCAAAAAATAAACAGCAAACAAGAATAGCACGATGGCCAGAAGCCGGAGACGAACCAGAGTTTGCAACAGGCTGCAAATCAAACAAACACCAAAAGCATACTGCCATGTGCTAACAGGCTGGAAATCGGCCAGTTGCTTACTAGAGTGTGCACAGCTTATCAGAATTTGTTCAAAAATGTCGGGTGCCTCTGAGAGAGCGAGATATCCAATATTTACTTTCAAGTGAAACATTGACGGTAAGTACATAGCGGATGAACTTACACAAAGGTGGTACTTGCATTGAATTATTACAGATCAATTAGTGACATCAGAGTCTCTTTTTTTAAATTAACACCTCATATATAAAAATTGCATTTCAGGGCAAATAAATTTGGATGGCCGAATATCAACGAGAGTTGTGCTCAGTATAACTGACCATTAGATTCTTGGTAAATGATTTTGCAGAAGCTGCAATGATAAAAACGAAGGGAAGCCAACTGAACATCTTTTTCCGATATTTGAAGGTTTAAGGTTACCATTGTTTCGTCGGAATAAATTCTACGACAAGAAAAGTCTTGCATTATGCAATGTAAACAAGTTTAACGCCTTCATAGAATACATTTGTAGCGGTAGTTAACATAGGGTAGCACAACGGAACCTATTCAATGAATCTTTCACCTTTTGCATTCGGAATTTAACCCTTAAATACCTAAGGCCGTCTGCAGCTTTAGAATTTGGTAATTGTAAATTATTTGTACCGTTATTTTGAGAATTTTATACTCCTTTTATCTGTTAAGCTAGCCAACGTTTAAATTTTGCTGAATTTTCTTAAACTTGTCTTTTTGATGACAATCTTTAGACAGGTCAGGTATTCAAGGGTTAAAAAATACATTGTGTGAAATGAGAGGTAACAAATAGGCATTTATAACTTTTCTAAAATATTTTCAATTCCCTATTTTCCCTTTTTCACATGTTTCTTCAAAGATCTTTGTTGTTGTTGTTGTTTTTTAAATAAATAAACCCTCGTATTTAGGCGATTAATTTACAAAAAATCTGATAAACAATTTGTGGAAAAAAGTGTTAAAAAATATTTCCTTTAATTAAAAAATCTCGTGTTGCATGTGAAACATTTTTGTTTTTGCGGCTGAAACTTTTGAATGTAACTTAATACGGATGTTAATTTTGACATGATGAACTTTTCAAACAAACAAACAAACAACACTTAAAAAAGCATTTACTTAAAAGCTGATACCCATAGAACATTTCAATGAAATTTTTTTTTTTTTTTAACGAAAGAAACAAGAACAAACAAATTTCTTAAGTGTGTTTAAAGATAACAGGAATTGTTAAAAAAGGAGATAAAAAAAATAGATTACAAATTATAAAATATGTATCAGTGGCAATGTGAATATAACGTTTAATTTTACGGAGATCAATTGTTTTTCTGTAATTATATTTCAAAAGTTCGATAAGAAGGATGTTGATTGTCCTGAACGCCATTAAAACAGCCTGTGGTCTGATTGTCTCGTTATCTAGTTTAGACTCACACTCTGCCCGAGTATTTAATTTAACGATTTTGTGCTGCAAAGAGTGCAGCGCTTTAATCTCCATCAGGTTTTCGACAAGGTTATCTGTCTCTGTTCCGAGCGCATTATCTGTTGCGATTAAATTTGCAATTTTGCCTGTTATTTATATCTTAATGTGAAGATCACTCAAAAATACACTTACGCTCTATTATTACTTTTGTATAGAAAGAAACTGAAGCACTGGGACCTTTAGTTGTATTGTACAGACATCGATCTGTGAAGGGTTTTCATATAATGTCGATATTGGTCGGTGTCAGTACGGATATACATATCTCTGCTTAATACTTGATAAGGTTCTAAGTATGTACTCCGGTGATTCGGTATTCCCTCACAGAATGTGCCCTCCGGCACATTGGACTTGAAATGATCCCCATTTCTGTAGAAATGTTCATTGAGTCTACAATACCCGGTAAAGAAGCTGGTTACCATTCTTAGGCTAGGCTTGGATAGTCCGATGCAAGACTTAAATCATTAACCGTTGTAGTTGCCTAGCAAAAGTTTAACCATATGTAGTCAAAATAGCACTGAAGTGTACAACTTTTCACACGAACAAAAACGAAAATATTCAACAGAGAATATCAAATATACGACAACTTTATTCAGTTGTGATATAGCTTTTGATAAGAGTACATGTATGTCGCTTTGCGTATTAAAATTGTTTATTTGTTTTGTGGTTTACTTTTTTTAATTTTTCTATTTAACGCACGCACACTACGAAAATTTTCTACTACTACTACTACTACTATAAATTAAGTTTTCCCTTTGGCCACCCCCTGGTTTGGACTGTTTTCAACCCGTCCGTATTGAAAGAGTCTTCGCTTTATCCCATCCTCTTTTCGTTAACTATACCTTCCAGACTCCTCTTCCTACTTTACTAAAGGTTTCGGGCCTCATCAGTGGTGTGGAAGCTTCTATCTTCCAATTTCCCTGGATTTCCATATGGCCAAGGACCCGGCAGAGAGAAACCGTATTTTCCCTACTTAGCTGATTCAGCTTACTCCCATACTAATCTGAGCTGAATGCTCGGATGGCGGCCTGACTTTCAGATAGTATGGCTATGTGTTGTCCTTTGTACTTACTGTCCAAGTTGAATTGAGCATATCCTTGAAAAATTCCTGCAAGCTTTCTCATTGACTCCTAGGTTTAAACACTTTCACTCCCGTACCACTACCGGCCTTATACTCAACCGTGTTATCTAGAGAAGTATGTGGACCACAAACTGCTTCATTCACTTTGCAGTTCTTCTGTATATCATAAGGGCATGCTTGTCATTTCTGAAAATGTTCTTTACATTAGTTTGCCATGTCAATTTACTATCCAGTACTCTCCACAGATGTTTCGCCTCCGTTCTCTGTAAGATCCCTTTACTCAGGAGTCGTATATGTTGCTCTTATTAGACAGTTTTGTCGTCTGTAAGGCCTTGGCTACATAAGAAAAATGTGCGATTTGGTGTGTGTCTTGGCTAAATTTTGTAAAAAAATATGAACTGGAGGATTTTGAGGTGAAAATTGAAAAAAATATACGATTTTTATGCATTTTTTGGATAGATTGAGCGCAAAAAATGACTATGAACACTTGACATCGTGGTTCTAAACCCAATAACACCGGAAAAAATATAAAAAAAAACAAAAAAATTTGACCTATACATTTTTGACCAGGTACAGTGACAAAATTGCCTGGGAACCCCTAATAATGTGGTTTTTTACTCAAATACACGGAGAAAATGATAAAGAACAACATTTTACTTCGATATATGCAAAAAAACAAAAAAAAAAAATTCACAATAACCGCCTGAAGTAATTTCTAAAAATAAAAATTCGTCAACGACCACCCTCTTTATTAACTGTGGGGGAACCTCCTCTTGTGGGCAACCTCTAGTTTTGCAGACGCTTATAATTATGTCCTCTGAATAACTTTCCGTAAATTGAGTGTGAAGCTTTTATGATCTTACCTATATGAAGGATACAATTGGATCTGAGTTCGTATTTTAATCTTACATAGATATTAAGAATGTTTCAAACGGTTTTTCCTTTGTAACCTGCGACTAAATCCCTTTAGGTAGTTTCCAGATCAACTTAACTGCAACGGTCTTAGTATGAATATATAGAAAACTTATGTCAACATAATTAATCATTATGTTGAGACTGGGTTGAAAAATTAAATTCTCTGTTTGTAGTTATTCTCAAAACACAAGCCACATTGATAAGTATGGACATTACAATCCTTTAACAGAATTATGAAAAATGAATTACTTGAGCTCAAGTACTCTGATGTATGCCCATTTAAAGGAATAAAATAAACAAAAACTTGCATATGATTGAAATCTAAAAAAATGCTTACTGGGTAATATACTACTTATAGATATAAATCTCGTGAATATGAAGTAAGTGGGTTGGAAGTTCATCGAATACTTGTACGTGTAATTAATAGACAAAAAACCACTTGATTAAATTTATTTGGGCAGAGAAGAGGAAGGTTTAGACCAATTATTTTCATTATTCACGTAATTCCATTCAGATACAAAGTGTTAAAAAGCCATTGTACGTATCATATCTACCCTTGACTTTTTGTGTGTTTAATTAAAAAAAAAATTAATTTGTTATATGAACGCAATTAACAACAAATTTATAAATTGAAAGGTAATTAAGAAATTTCCTCTACTTTAATGAATAATTAATGAAGATAATTTAAAAATGTATGGTAATAAATCTAATTAAATGCATAAGTTCTTAGAAATCTTGTGTTCGTTTTGGTGAAATTGTTATTTATATTTTAAGGGAAATTGAAAGAGAAAAGTTTCCAGGAAAACACAATATAAGTGAGCAAATTATAATGTCAATATTTGAATTTTAAATTTAAAACTTTCAATAAGAGCTTAATTAAAATAAAAAATAAATTTCATAACATTCTTATTAAGTTTGCTTGAAATCATGCATACAAAGAAACATATTAGGGAGATCGAACCAGTTTTAACCGTTTTTTTTTTATTTTGCCAAAAAAACTTCATTTCTCGAATTTCGAATGAACCGGATATTTTAACACGAATAGTCGGTTAATTAGACATGCATAATTTCTATATGTTTTTATTTTTTTTATTGCAAATTTGTCTATAAATTATGTATATTTCTCAGTTTAATATAGAACGCGTTGTTCTTATACACATGGCAACCTTAAACGACTCTCAAAGAATGTGAAATCAATGGTGGAAAGAATAAGATATGCACACTTGAGCAATAATAACTTTTCGCTGTACATATTACGTAAATGAACAACAATTTGTTATGCATAGAGTTTGACAGCTGAAGAAGCAGCAGCTGATGATCAGCAGTGCGATTAGGCCTTGAAACTGCTTAAATAAATATAAAGCGTTCTTAAAACAAAAACCAAAAAATTTAAAAATTAAAAATATTACAATTGCAATCACATATAGTAGTTCCAGCCTAAATGCGCACCCTTTAAATTCATACCCCGCTTTAATAGATAAACATCTTTGACAACAAAAATATTTCTTCATATTGCCTTAAAAGATTTCCCCGCTTAACCCTTTAACGGTCAAGAGCTTAAATTTGATCTGAGCAACATGGAAATTGTTTTTCGAGTAATTATTTGTGTAAGAATAATATCGGGCCCGCCGTCTAACGTTTTTTTATTCAACTAGTGCTTATTTCGTGAATGGTAATACTTAGCTCATGTCTGATATGGCAGATAATTAGTTTTATCCTTCCGCTGAACGAATGTGGTTGTGTATACGCTTGAACAACGCTGGGAAATATTGTGACATTACTTTGAAAATCATGGTAATGTTGCAGAATATGTGCGATGTGTTCAGATGAAGCTCATTTTGATCTTGGTGAGTATGTAAACAAGCAAAATTGTCGCATTTGTGGCACAAAAAACCCACACGCATACATTGATAAGCCGATACACCCAAGACGAGTCACTGTTTGGTGCGGATTTTGGTTCAGAGGCATAATTGGGTCATTTTTCTTCGAAAATGAGCAAGGAGTAGCTGTTACAGGGCCATGTTGAACGAATTTTGTTCACAAAAATTGAAGAGGAGGATATTAGCAACATTTGGTTTCAACGGGACGGCGCTACGTGCCACACAGCCGAAGCTACACTCGATGTTTTGCGCCCTGTTTTTGAAGATCGCATTATCAGCCGCAGAGCTGATGTCGTTTGTGGGGTGCCGTTTGACGCTTTAAAGGACAATATTCGTGAAGCCATTGGTGAAATACAGCTGCACACAATCGATAATGTGCTTAAAACTTGGACCGATCGTGTAGGCTACTGCATGGCCAGCCGAGGCAGCCATTTGAATGAAATTATTTTCCATTATTAACCGGAAGGTTTGTACTTTAAAATAAAAAAAATTTGAGAAAATATTCAGTAGTTTTTTTTTAATAGCATTTAAAAAAAAAAATTTATTTGGCGGACCCTTTATATTTTATGTCTTTTTTTGTCTAGAATTGTGTTATTTGATAAAATGGACAAGAAAAACTACCGTTTACGGTAACAAAAACAATCAACATATAAAACAATCAACATATATATAGATGTTATTCAAAAAAAACCGGATATTTCACAGTAAAATTAAAATAAAAGCACAACGAACGATTAAAAACACCATCATGTGCTTAAATAAAGAAGATTTTGTCAAATATGAATCGTTAATTAAAGAAGGAATAGACGATGTAATCTATAGCTGAAATTCTTCAATACTGCATTTTCAGAACGAATGTCATTATTCACTGTCACTTCCATAATCAGATATTTCTTTATCAAAATTCATCGCACCCAAGCAGACAATTATTTGTCCATCTGAAAAATTGGGCAAATTATTCCTTCTATTGCATAAAACTGGGTCTGTTCACCATATTTTACATATGTACTCATCTGATTCAGACAAAGTTTTAGCGATAATCAAAATTGTTGGCAGCAAAATGAAACAACATTTCAATTAGAAAAAAATGTGATCTAATAATTGATAGCTGCCCTGAGGCAGTCAAAAACGTTAGAGGGTTAAGCAAATCATTTTCTGTAATTTTCTGTAATTTTAAACTGATTTTTAGCAGGAGTATGTAAAGTGAAAAGAAAAAATTGTTTATAATTTTTGATTATATGAAAGAGAATGGATCTTATATTAATAAATGTTTTATTTAATGTCGGCAATTATGTATGAAATACAATATCAGATAAATGTCCGCCTCTGTTAGCCTCGCACATGCGAACCGTTTTGAGCACATTTTTCATAACATTTTCACATATTTCACGCGGTATTTCATTAATTTCATCACGAATATTTTGTTTGAGTTGCTTCAGCTTTTCTGATTTGTTTGCATAAACCTTGCTTTTCATATATTCCCACAAAAAGAAGTCTGGAGTAGTCAAATCGGGCGACCGTGGAGGCCAATCCACATCACCATTCCTCGAAATAATTTTTTGTGGAAAGAGGTCTCGCAGTAATTTCATTGTAATCCTGGCTGTATACGATGTGGCCACGTCTTGTTGAAACCACACGTTAGTCAAGCCCAAAGCCTGCAGTTGTGGCGTTAAAAAGGTTTCAATCATATCACGATATCGCTCCCCATTGACAGTTACCGTTACGCCGTTTTCAGATTCAAAGAACTAAGGTCCAATAATTCCTCCTGATCAAATTACACACCAGACTGTCACTTTTAATGGATGCAAAGGTGAATAATGAATAATTTGAGGGTTTTCCATTGCCCAGAATCATATATTTAATTTTTAACATTTTTTCATGGATGTATGTATGTATGGTATATTCGTCAATGTACCCAAGCCACACCCCAAACCCCACAATTATCCAATATACTCCTAATTCTCTTCCATTGAGGTACCATCTCTTCTAAAATTATGTTCTTATCGCTTTTCTCAGTCTATTGAACTGAAAAAACACATTGTCAGAGGTTCTCAGTCAGCTTTGTCACTGTAGAAACTGATCAAATACGTATGGGTTCGAAGTCATTGCCTTTTGTCCATTTTTTCCACTAAAAATGCCGTAAGAACCATAATGTTGGGTGTTCATAGTCATTTTTAGCACACAATCTATTCTGTTTATTCACATAACCGTTCAAATGAAAATGTGCCTCGTCACTCATTATGATTTTTTCATGAAAATCGATGATTGATTTTGATAAAATGTTTTAACGATGAACACACGTTGGTTTACTGAATATTTTCCACAATACATTTGCCAGGTCTCTACTTCACGAATTGTCAAGACTAATGTTTACCAAAATGGCGGCAAAACACCTTCCCGGCGGATACCCTGTACTTTTCCTTTTAAATACATTATTTGTGCATTTATCAGAGGTTTTTACAAATGCGACATTTATCCGAGTTTTCGCGTAAGCCTTTATTGCCTAAGACCCTTTATCATAAGAAACTAATACATTTGTATTGTAAATTAAGCTCAAAAAAAAGTTTAATATTTTTGCCAAGCTGAGAAGAATATAAAATAGTCAATAGATCTTGAATTTATATAATTTTTTTAGAAACAAAATGTGTTTTATTACCGTTTGTATATCTAGTATTTGTATACGTATTAAAACAAAAAATTAAAGTTCACACTTTTTAAATTGAAGCAAAAACTTTCAATCCAAAAGAATATCTAAATACTAGAAGTGTTGAAGGATAACTGATCTTATAAGCAACAGGAGTCAAAAGGCAAAAATTTTGTATAGTTATTTGAGAAAATACTGTACTTCATAAAACTGATGATCATACATCGCAAAATTGTACCTGCATAATAAGTAAAGAATAAAAATAAGTACCGTCGGGCAGTAAAGGGTTAAATGATTCCCCGTGCAAAAAACTGGAAATTCTAACAAGCTAAGACTACTGTACTATCAGTATGGAGTTGAAGGAGTATAGAAGGTGATTTGTGTGTAAATTAATTAATAAAGAGTGGGAATACTTCGAACGCAATGGAGAGACCCTTCGATACCAGGGCTTATTAACAGTCTTAAATATGTCCATAAAATGGACGTTATTGTGCTTTGATTCTATACCAAGTAGTTTCAAGACGCTGGCAAATAACACTCTTACAAAATACGCTGTCAAAAATGTATCACTGGGTGAAATATTAGCATGTTGTGTTAACGCGGTAATGCCTAGAACTTTTTTTGTCTCATATTTTGTTGAAAAGATGTATACTTCTTATGTATTTCGATCTGCTGAGCACACTTCAATACATTGTTACAGTTTTACGAAAAACGTGAAAAACTAGCTATCCCGTACATTGTTTTCTATGAAAGTGAACATATTTTTGGGCACATTTTTTATAGGATATAAGCATTTCAAAACAAACTTCATTGACTACCAATTAGTGTAGTTCTTATTAAAATTTATTGAAAAATTAATTTTAAGTGCGTATACTTACTGACGGCTATACCGACAATCTGGAATTTTTAATGTTTCTTTTTTCGTCACCACAATTTTATATGCGATAACACCGATAATTGAACTCAGAATAGAAAAAGCTTTCTGATTTTGTTATGTTGTTTTGGATTTAATCGTGTAAAGATAAGAGCATATTTTACGTTACCATATGGTAACTGTGGGTTATTTCGGGTTAATGCCGAACATTGCATTCTTGCTAGAAATAACAACACAGGACAAAAGTTTTTTAAGTTTATTTGAAGAAGCAACAATAATTGAAACGAATCTTATTTTAATAAAATAATCGGTTATCTGAAAATGCAAAAAGGCCTACCATCACTTTTTATTACTTTTTATTGAAATTAAACTAAAAAAAAGTAAAAAAAAAGTGAAAAGTATTGTGACTATAAACATAATGATGAAAATCTACAAAGACGTTTGAATGTCACAGTTTAATCAGAACTACTTTGTTTGGTGCGGCCTAATATGTTGTTGTCTTTTTGACTTGTAAAAAAAACATTAGATGCTATGTACTACTTTTGAATTGCTCTAATAAATTCGTTATTTTTGCAAATAGAGGATTAAAAATTTGTGTATTAAATTATCAATTAAAAACACAATTTTGATATTTTTTTTTAGTTGTTACATCCTTTTGTATTTTACGTGATGATAAGTTGAATGTTTTTTTTTTTTTTAATAAAAATACAAACTTAACTGTCATTCAAACAGTATGAAGAATCTGTATTCATACAATCTTAAAAATTAATTTATTCGAATTTCGTTATTTTTCTAAATAAAAAGTTTTGATTAAAGTGTAGTGTTTCATTTGTTTAAACTTTTTCACGTTTTCAATGTATATATTTCACGTACTGCGTTTTTAAGACGACTATTTCATGCATCTTATTCTATTGACAGCACTAAACTGTTTGTTGTCGTCAAGGAAAATATAAATTAGCCTAAGTTGGCTACGGGCTACAACGGTAGTCGTGTAATCGATTACCATGTTGCCGCTAATATAATTATTCTCATTTGCACACAAGTATTATATTTTTGACAGCATGAGTACATACGTGTGAAAAACAGACGAGAAAAGATACCCTTTTCATCAATCTGATTTAGGAGGTTCTACACTTAGAACCGAACTCTGTAGGCTTGGATATAAAGCAAAACGGAACGAGCAAAGACAGGAGTATAAGACTAAACTTACGGAATATAACCAGGTAATAAAGAAGGCTTAAAGAGAGAGCTTTAGGAATTTCTGTGGGAGCATAGGGTAGCTGCCGGAAGCGGAAAGGATTTACAAAGCTCTAGTAAGAACTGAAAATGTCACTGAGAAGGGAAGATGATAATTACACCAATAGTGAGTTACCTTGAATGGGTAGAACTGTAACTTTGAACGAACTTTCCGGAAAGTATGGCAAATAGTAACAAAGGGCACAACGTTGGTAGTGTAAGAAAGCAGACACCGCAAGTACTTGCACAGTGAAGAAAATTATGTGCAGTGAGTAAATTCCAACTATATAAGTCTCAAGAATAGGCTGGAATATTTCCTGCCATTTTGCAAAACGGCATGGAGGAAATACTACCACACCTTGTAAATATAGGTCGCAGTAGTCTGGCTCTTGGGTATATATCAACAGCCTGGAGGAGAGCCAGAGTAGTATTATTCCCGAAGTTAGGTAAGGGAGATATAGTACATGCAAAGTCTTTCAGATCGATTAGCCTTACATCTTTAATGTTGAAAACACTTGAAAAAGTTGTTAACAACTATGTATATAAGATGCAGGGTTCTGTAATGCGTGACAATGCGACGGCTACCGTGCAATTAATAGGAGCTATACAGAAATCCTTAGAAGACAAGGCGATTGATGTTTGTGCATTCCTGGACATAGAAGGGGCCTTTGATAGCATTGCTCATGAAATTATAGAGAGGATGATAGTGGGTAGCAGAGTGGATCCTATTATATCCAGATGGATGACAGAGGCACTTTGTACTAGATCTGCGGAAACTAGTGCAGTGAAAGTGAATATAAATGTCAGCACTACTAGAGGTTTCCGACAAGAGGGTCCGTTCGCCCTTGAGTCTAGTTGATGATGAACTTTTAAGGATACTATGGTAAGATCCATGGAGAGCATTGACGGCTAGAGCTGTGCAATTCTGATACCAAGAGGTAAATCATACAGAGAGGACTTATAATAGTAAATCGATCATGTACTAGGAAAAGAAAACTTCCTAAGTGGAGAAATATTCAACTCCTGGGTGAGGCAATATCACCAAGAAAAGAAGTTGGAATAGTACCGAATAGTGAGCTGACGTGTAAAGCTCATGAGGAGTCTGTCGTAACAAAAACCACGCATTCAATAATGGTGTGTAGGAGAAATGTTTGGGCTGTAACCCAAGAATATTACGCCGAATATATACCATGCATGATAGTCAGACCGATTGTGACATATGGGGCCGTTGCATGTGCATAGCTGGGGCAATGAGAACGTGTCCCACAGCTGCAGTCGATGTTCTAATGGACCTTAGTACACTGCATTTGGCAGTAACAAATAGAGCCATAGAGACCATGTGGACGATAATGACAGATGAATTTAGCACGAGGTTATGCGGGGTACAAGATTACTCCATACTTGTCTGTCCTCTGGACAGAATCATGAAACTCTATGACTTTGGTTTATGCTTCATGACAAGACTGGATAATATGCGAAAATGGAAATGTTTGGAGACTGCATACCTCTTTGAAGAAGGTACAATTTTGTAATACAGTGAGGGGTTAAAGACGGAAAGTAGTATAGGCGCGAGAATGTTTGGCTCTAGCAGGGAATATTCCCTAATTTTTTACTTAATGACGGCGACTCATTAACGGAAAAAGACAAAAACTAGGTTTTTGCCAGATAATTAAATGTCATAAAGGAATTAGAATCCATTCGCCTAATGTAGATTCCACAAAACATCTCTATTTTTCTTCCAGCTAAATAGGTAATCGGTCTAACATAGCATGTCGAGGATGGATGATGGTTATAGCATCTGTAGTTCAAACAACATCCTCTGTCGTTTATGCATTTTTGTTTTCTTTAAAGGGAGGCCAAAAGACTTCTGGGATGAACCACCTGAATCATGATGAAAATTTTCCTTGCCATCATGAGAATGCAAAATTGGCCTGCTAGGTTGGTTTTGTATGTAAACACTTTAAGCACACCACCTGTTAGAGTGTATTGACTATGAAATTTCAATTATGACAATTCTGTAAAAACCTTAACTCGAATATCTTGTATTCTAATAATAATACTGACATTTCTCTCTAAATATCTTTTCCCAATTTAATTTCTTACATTTTTAAACAGAGAAATCGTGGAAGTATTTCACAATTCACAATTACAATGCAAAATTTCAAACGGTGACATCTTCATTAAATCATCTAAACACAATGGCAACAACAGTCAGCTTAACAATTACATTCAAATGCAAGTCCGCAAATATTGTTTAAATGATTTCAAGATATCAATTTCAAACTTCATCTTCAAACTTCAAATTCAAATGTCATAATCACGTCTAGAAATCGTGAGTTAATCATTTGTCATAAGATTGTCTTTTCCTACTCTTTAAAAAACAAGTATCGGTTGAAATTTGCTGTTGGAAAAATTGAAAAAATTGATAATAATAAAAACCGATTATTTACCACAGTACCTGCAACTTATTCTTTAAATTTTCTAAAATTGTTGCAAACATCGATATAAACCCAATATACTTTCAAACAACAATATACAGTTAGTGTCATTAATATTCGGTTTTATTAAAGAGATATGTTTAACTGATTCGTCTTAAGCTAAATGTATATCATTTTCAACATTTTTTTCTTTTCATTAATAGTTTATTTAAACACTTGAAAGTTCACATTTGTATTTAGAAAAAAAGAATAACAATATAACGAAAAAAATAAATTAATTCAGGTGGCATAAAATATTGGACGTTATTTTGTAGTTGCGGATTCGCCGGTCCAGCTCATCCCATAAATTCTCAATCAGACCTCAATCCGTCTGGGGATTGTGCAGGTGGATGGAGAACTTTAGGGCAGTTATAGAGCAACCATTCTTGAATTAAACGCGACTCGTGCTTTGGGTCGTTAACTTGGTAGAATTTAAAAGAATTTAAAACGCCCAGCTTATTTGCACTTTCTTTCAAATTTTGACGGAGTATATTCAAATATGATTCCTTATTCATAATTCCACTGATAAGAACTAATTTTTCCATCCCTTGAGCTCCCATACAACCACACACCATAACATGTCCATTTCCATGTTTTACGGTTGGTTTTAAATTTTGTAGTCGTAGTTCCTCATTTGGCTTCCGCCACACCATTACACGCCCATCGGATCCAAATACGTTATACTTGCTCTCGTCCGCAAATATAACGTCATCCCACCAAGTTTCAGGCTTCTTAATGTACTACTTGGCAAAACTCAAACGAGCTTTTCGGTTGCGTAAATTAACCAATGGCTTACGACGTGCTACTCGGCCATGAAAACCTTTTTTTTCTTATGGTTCTTCGTATAGTAGATGCAGATATTTTCTTTTTAAACTCATTGAGCACTTTTGTGACTAATTTGGGAGCACTTAAGCGTGGGTTAGATTTTATTTTTCGCACAATTGAAGTTTCTTCCCGCTCGGTCAATTTTTTTGGCTGACCTGTCTGCTTTATGAAGTGTATTCTTCCTTCATTTTTGTGCCTTCTGACAATGTCCCCAACTGTATTTGGTTTCATATTCAGAATTTCAGCAATCTCTTTGTACGTTTTACCTTTTCAATAATGGAAAATAACAAGTTTTCGCTGTTCTAAAGGAGTGTTTTTTCCTTTGCGCCCCGTTTGTATAATTTGCAGTGAAGTAGAATTTTGGACAGACAAGAAAGGAGGTGTTATGCACTTTTATTAAAACGTATCTCTATATTGCTGAAAAAGTAGCTGAATAACATGTTTTTGCAAATAGCATATAAATAGGGGAAAAACCGAATATTAATGGCGCTTAGTAAACAGAGTTAACAAACTTTGATCGATTTATCACGGTTGCAGGGTTACCATAGAGGTATTTTTTCCATATATTTGATTACTTATCCATTTCGCTAATGCCAGGGTGTTATTATCGATAAACTTAAAAACCGAATATTAATGACACTAACTGTATATATATATATATATATATATATATATATATATATATATATATATATATATATATATATATATATATATATATATATATATATACAGTCGAACTTCCCTATAATGAATCTTGACGGGACCAGAAAATCACTTCATTATATAGAAACTTCATTATACAGAAATTTATTTTTCCCCCACTTTTTATTTAAAATAATTAGGCATATTAGTTAGGATTACACTTCTCCATTTTTCTTCCACATCAAAACCTTGTAATACCAAATAACAAAACCATTATACATATAAAAATTATAATTTTTTCCATTTTTATTTAAAATAATCAGGTATTTTAGTTTGGATTGCACTCTTCCATTTCTCTTCCTCAACAAAACCTTCTAATACATTAAGAGATTTAAATACATTAGTCGGCACGTTACTCCTCATCTCCACAAAAGTTCGATATACATCTATTGATTAAGAAAAGCCAATTCTTCATCGGCCGGTTCTTCTTCATCGTTATCTGACTCTATAAATGTAAAATTAATGTACATCACACATTTATTTGGCATTAGGATTAAAATATGTATGTATGCACACAAAACTAATAAATAAATATGTATGTACCTGCCATAGCCGAAACTCCGCGAGTTTCCAGAACACTGATGAGAATATCCTCATCGGATGGGATGCCCATGGTCTGCATATCAATATCAACATTGACATAATCTTCAAATGATGCATCAACGTTCGTTACTTCCCTAAATGAAGCCTGTAGAGCAGCCAAATCAGCTAACGGAAGAAAGTCTTTCTCATCCCAATGAGTCCGCACGCCATCTTTCGAAAATCCTGCCTTTCTGAAACAATTCGCAATTGTTTCTGGTTTTACAAAGGCATTCCAAACTGTGCTTATATTTCGAATAGCTTGAAGCAAATCTATGGCCAAAACAGGTTCGTTCTCCTCCATTTGTGACAATATGTTCATCAAAATTCGTTTTCTGTAAAGTTGTTTCATGTTGTAGATGATGCCTTGGTCCATTGGTTGAAGTAAGGACGTCATGTTCGGAGGAAAATACGCAAGCTCAATATTTTGCAGTTTATCTTTTGCCTCCTTAGGATGCGCAGTGCAATTATCAATAAAAAGTAAAACCTTCCTTTTCTGAGAACCAAATTTTTCGTCCAGCTCTAAAAGCCACTTCGTAAAAATGTCACTTGTCATCCACGCCTTTTTGTTGGACTGATAATCTACATCTAGAGATCTTATTCCTTTAAAACATCTACGATTTTTGGCCTTACCTATAACAAGCAGTTTCAGTTTCTCCAAGCCAGTCATATTGCTTGCTACTGGAACAGTTAATCTCTCTTTGCTCTGTTTTCCACTAAAGCATTTCTCATTTTTAAATGTTAGTGTTTTGTTTGGCAAACATTTAAAAAACAAACCAGTCTCATCGGCATTAAATATGTCATTTTGATAATATTTTTCTATCAATCTCAGTAAAAAATTCATTATCCATTCCTCCCGATCTCTTACGTTGGCGTCAGCACTTTCCCCACATAAGGTTTTTGCTACAATACCATGCCGTATTTTGAATTTGTCTAACCATCCTGTGCTAGCTTCAAAATCTTCGTGTCCCAATTCGCATCAGCGAACTTTTTGGCTTTTTGCTTCATTAATGGCCCAGATATAGGAAGATTCTTACCACGTGCGGCAGTTACCCATTTGAGCATTGCTTCATCAATATCATCAAAAAGGCAGGTTCGAAGCCTTTTGCGTTTAGTGCTCAATTGCTCGTCTTCTACATTTTTTATAATCACAGCCTTGTTTTTTAAAATATTTGATAATGTGCTGGGAAGAATTCCAAATTTTCTTGCCACATCTTTTTTTAATCCTTCTTCAACTTTATTAATAATTAATAATTTTTTTCAAGAGAAATGCTGCTTCGCCGCGTCATTTCTGATCACTGAACACCGGCAACTGATGTCAAAATTGTTCTTTTTTTTTTGTTCTTATTTTCCTCTTTTGGGATTCCCCTCATTATATGTGGCATCTTTCTCGGTACACAGAGTTGTAAAAATTGAGTTGCGGCAAAATTGCTTCATTGTATAGAAAACTTCATTGTACGGAAATTCATTATAAAGAGATCAAAAACAATGAAATTATATATATATATATATATATATATATATATATATATATACTACATATATATACATATATATACTACATATATGTATGTACATACAGTCGAACTTCTCTATAGTGAACTTCTACACAATGAAGCTCTCCCTATTATGAATTGATTTCAAACACACAACTTTTTATGTTCCAATTTCATTGTTTTTGATCTCTTTATACTATACTTTATACTATACTACAACAACAACAACGGTATCACCTCATAACATAAGCTAGTAACTGGTTATGAGTATTACTACTATTGAAAACTTCTCTAAATGCATTTGCCGTTCGGAGCCGGCATTAAGCTGCAGGTCCCCTTCAATGAGTCTAAAAATAGAATCGGGTGCAGATCATTGCCTGAGAGAAGTCCCCGTGTTCCTTCATGGAATGTTATGGGAATTATATATATATATAAATGTATTGTGGTTTGTTCGGATGCTTTAAACTTGAAAACGACTGGACCAAATTGGATACTTCCCTCTGCGATTTTGTTCGTAATTGCTACGCGAAGTTTTAGGAAAAAAAAATTGAAAATTTTCAACAGATCGCGCTTTATCACTCCACCCGTTAAAGATATTTGAATAAGATTTGACACGTCGAATCAGTGCACATATTTTAAGTTGTGCAGCAAATATAAAGGTGGTTGGATAAGTGAGCATGGTGCCTCTAATACAAAATAAATATTCATTTTTGTATATCTTGAGAACGGTAAAAGTAGAAGTTTCTGAATTTGATAAAAATGACTTCTACATTAATACAAATCATCAGCCGCCAATAAGTTGGACACATAATAATCGGATACGTGGGCATGGTACGTACCTCCCACACTAATAAAAATAATTTGATCTAAATGGCTTGGCAATCAATACGAATCATCAGTTTAAAAGTGGGCGTGGCATCTTTCATACATAATAATAAGTTGTTTTTAATTGAGACTTTAAATCAATAGATAATCACTCTGACAAAGTATACAATTGTTGTCCCTAAAGAGCTGTCTACCTCTGTACACACATAGATTCCCGGGCAAAGCCGATTGGTTAAAGCTAGTGACTTATAAAACAGATTATTCAAATATTCAAATTTTTTAATGTTATATAATATATAATTTGAAAATTTGTACGAAAAGGAATATTACATACTGTTTCCAGCTGACTATATGCTAGTGTTTCTCATTGCATATTGAAAGGAGCTGTGTTTAGTGAGTAGTAATAATATACTACATTTATACCACGTTCATTTTCATAGTATACGAACCAGTTTTAAGCTACAATATTCTATGGTTTAATTTTAGTATAGGTCCTGGGGCTATTACACCCAATTCCGTACTAATTTGTTGAAACATTATAATCCACTTGATGTTTTTGGTAAAGCATATGCAGAAAACAAACTTCGTTTTTAGATTTTAACATTAAAAATTTATATTTAAGAACATATGACCTAAGATCCATAAAAAAATAATTCTTTTGACTTCATAATATTATTTTCTCAAAACTTTTATATGGACAAACTTTTCATAAAACTTTGAATCACACCCACATGGTGTTTTTTATAATAAATATATACGCAAGGGCTGGATGACGGCAATTTTTCATTTTCTTAAGAAAAAATTATTTGCTGTTATTAAAAAAAAAATAAAAACTTTTTTTCTAAATTTAAAAGTCATTGTCGAAATAAATTATACAAAAACAACAAAACAAAACAAAATATTTTTGTTTTTAGTTTCCTTGCTTATATTCTGGCCAAACTGCCTGACAGTCAATTGCCAAAGCCACCTGTTTAAATTTTCATAAGTCATAAAAACTTTTTGCTAAAAAATAAAAAAATGCAAAATTCTCAAAAGATTTATGGTTGAACTTTAAATTAGTCAGAGTTAAAAAGATGAAAAGAATTTTGGAATAAAAATTCAGCATATAGGGGCATGAAAACAGTCAAAAACCATTTGCTACTTGCATATGCTGTTAAATTGATATCATGAAAGGGATTGCGTGACAGGTAACTGCAATATGGAAATGAAAGTAAAAATAAATGTTAATGATATCGACACACACAAAATTTGTTAAAATGCATCAAACATGCGTACGTTTATTGTCACTGACTTTCGATATAGCGAAGGATTTTATCTATCTCGGAACGCTATAAATAAAATTATTGATATCAGTTTAGAAACAAAACAAAGTACTATTATTGGCAACAGGTAATACTTCGAACAAAGCAAGCAAGCTGGGATCTATATGGACTTATCTGTCGACAAAAGAAAAGGAACAACAACATTCACGGCTTTGGCGCGAACAAGGTTGTGGCTGTGGATATTTTCAAGGTGTTTGATAGAGTCTGTACGAGGCGCTAATATCGAAACTTATTGGTTTTGTTGTCGGCATTTACTTCTCTCGATTTGTATGGAATATCCTCACAGATCGTTCTATAAGAGTCATTATCCGATGAGTTCAGGATAAATTCAGGTGTACCGCAAGGCTCTGTTCTTGCTTCCACTATTTTTCTAACATTAGGTGTTCGAAAAATGTTGATTGGAAATCTAAATGTAATATCTCTGTTAATATTAATGGCATCAAACAACACTATAGCTTGTTTGAAAGATGACATTTTATACTTCACTTTGTTGGCAGACATTAATAAAGTCACAGAAGTCGGTGAAAAGTTATCTACGTTTAAAAATGAGTAAAAAAATCGGAACATTACCGTCATATTTTGCTATTCTATTATAGAAAAGTTAACAATGCTTCATGGGCAGCCGAAAAAATCAGGAATTTTACGGTAACGATGCTATGACTAGAAAAACAGCAGCGGAATTGTTTGCTCGTCTTCGATCTGATCGACCAATTACTAAAAAAGTCAATGAAATCATGGAAAAAATTAGGAGAGATTGGCTTACAAGCAGCACGAACGTTGCTAGTGAACTAAGCATTCGTCACCAAACAGTTATAAGCCATTTGAAGAAAGATGAAAACACAAAAAGGCCTGATGTTTGGGTGTTACATGAATTAACAGTGAAATCGACCAAATTTTCATTTGTGATTGTAGATCAGGTAGGTGAAATGTAGATCAGGTACAAAACACTGTGCGAAAAAATCATGGTCGAAGCAAGGTGCAGCGGTAGCAAAGCCACGATTGATTCCAAAAAAGTTAATAATGTATACCTGGTGAGATTGAAATTGTTCATTATGAGCTGTTAATAACGATATCGTAGAAAGCAATTAAATTAAAACGGCCAAAATTGATCAAGAAAAAGGTGTTGTCTTTCATTATGACAAGGCCAGACCACACAAATCTTTAATGCCCCGACAGCACGTGAGAGATCTTTGCAGAACTCTCTTAATGGTGTAAATTTAAATTCCATAGAGGCCTAGAAACGCAATTGGATCAGTTTTTCACTCAGAAAACCTTAAAGTTCTTCACTGATTAAATAATGGCTTTACCTCAAACATTGCAAAAAGTCAGCGATCAAAACGGCGCATATTTTCTTAAATAAAGCTTTTTTTCAAATACAGTGCACTTGCGATTATATGAACACCTTCTTTTATTGGCTACTCTAAAGTATGAACTTATTGCAAAGGCTTTAAAATAGACTGTTCATATTTTAAAGCTTTTGCACTAAGCGAAAGGAAATCACAGATTTTTTTTTTTTTTTGTATAATAACTTCAAGTTTATTTCTTTTTTCAACATAAATGATTGCTTTTTTTAAAACCAATAAACAATAAAGTACCAAAGTTTTTATGTATATGCGGTTTTTGTAAGCCCATTGATTCGCGAGTTATTGACGTTAGAGTGAACCCCTTTGTATTGCATAAGTTTTACTTGAAAACGAAATTTGTTATAGCATTTAAGCTTTGTATGGGTTAGAATATATTTTTAAAGCTGTGTATATAAAAAGCATGTGAAGAAAGCTTTCATTTGGTGTGTGGCTTCACTATTGTTTAACTAGGCGGTGTCACGCCCATATAAAATTGGTATTTATATGTCTATATCTTTAAAACGGTAATAAAAAAGAGTCTCTAAATTTGGCCCAAATAACCTTGTGGTCAATAAAACTTATCAGTCAAAATTTGGGCCGATTTTTTTTTTTGATTTGTATATATCTTTGGAACAGTAATAGTGGAAGGTTCTGATTTTGAACTATATAACTTAGTAGTTAATACACAGCATCAGTCGAAATATGGGCGAAATTGAATAAGTGGGTGTGGCATCTCCCATACAAACTAAATATTGATTATTGTATATCTAGAGAACGGTTAAAATGGAAGGTTCTGAATTTGGCATACGTAAATGACTTCTTAGAAACTACAAAAAAACCGTTAAAAATGGGGCGGAATCGGATAAGTGGGCATTCATAGTAAATAATGATTTTTGTATATCTCGAGAATAGTTATAGTTGAAGTTTCTTAATTTGGTTTAAATAATAAAAATATGGAATTTGACATGTGTAGAGAACGGTAACAGTTAAAGCTTTCTTTATCTAAGGCTTCTGGAAACGCGTGAGGGATTACTCTAGTATTGTATACAACTTTTATTTCTATGATAAAAACGTTTGTAAAGGTGAATTAGTTGTCATTCACAAATATGAACAGTCTTGCAAAAGTGAACTGGCCTGGTTTTAATTAGTTCATACTATCGCGAGTGCACTGTATACGAAAAAGGTGTTCCATTTTTGGTAAAAACTCTTTTGAACATCCAATATTTCCTAACAATTTTCTTCTTCTGATTTCCAATCCTATATATCACTCTTATGACTAAGCCACTAAATTTAATAAATTTTATCTCTTATATTTTTTTCATCTTTCATGGGTAAATACTCGTACACACATACATACATACATAGCATAATTCCAGCAACATCACAACTGATACAAGGGGGACTATATTTAGTGTCATTTAAAGGGACTTACAGTTTAACGCCAGCTCCGAGCGGCAGATGCATTAGTTAGAGATGTGTTTCATAACTTAATACTCATAATCAGTCGCTAATTAATGTTATGAAGTGATGCCGATGTTGAAAATTGTCAGATGATCTGGCCTTGGAATTCAAACCAAGACCACTTGGTCGGTAGGAGGGTGTCTTAACTGTCACATCAATGTGGTTTAATAATTCTCTAAAAAACTATATACTTCCGAGGATATTATTCAAAATACAAAAAAATATATATTATACATAATGTACAACAATAAACGTCACGAATAAGGAAATAAAAAAGTGGAAAAATTAAAATCACAAGTTAGAAGAAGAATAAGTAAATGGAAATGGCAAACGAAAGACTTATTTAATATGCTTATGGCGTTTATTTTCTTCTAAGCCAATTTGATTCATTCGTAATGTCAAATAGCAATACGTTGGAGAGTTCAACAGAAATCAAAATAAATACCCAGCAAACATTTTAAGGTGTAAAGGCAAAAATATTAGAAGTGCTAATGAAATAAATAAGCAGATAAAAAAGTTGTATTAAATATGGCTCTAAAGCAGTGATGCGCAAAAGTAAAAATGTAGTGTAGTGTTAGCGAGAACATGGAAATTTTTTGATTTTAAAAAATCAACATACACCGCTGCACATGTGCACTTGTCGCTGTTTCAGTGAAAACCAGTGTTGCCATAATGTTTTTGAGAAAAACTGAAAATTTAGAAGAAAAAAACTGATTTTCAAGTGAACAAATTGCACATACTTAACAAGTGAAAAAATAGACTTATACCCGTATCGAGTATCTTTTGTAAACCGGAAACGAGTGAAACTGTAATTGAGTTAACTTTTTGAAGGCAAATAAAACTTAAATATGCCAATTATTTTAAACTTTTGATAGTCAACGAAGTTATTTAAAAGATAATTAAGTAAATTTATAAGAAGAAATATTAAAATCTTGTCTGATTTGAAAATTACAGTAATTTGAAGTTTCATTCGATTTCAATTTCACTCGATTTTGGTTTACAGAACATACCTGACAATTCATTTCATAGTGTATTTTTATTCCCAATAAATTAAAAATGTGATATAAAAAAAATAATATGTTATAATGACAATGTGCTCAAATTTAAGACTTTTCCGACAAGCGGGGTCCACAGCGGGTATACTGAATTCGAGTTCACTGAATCTAGTGGTGCTAACCGTTTTTTAGGTTAGCTCTTGTTTTCAAAATATTTCCCATTATTTCGAAAAAGGTGGGGTAACACAACATATATTCGCGTAACTCACAATCGGGTCAGTTTTTTACATAAACTACAAAATCTGGAACTCCGCAATACTCGTAATAGTAATGCTAAAACATTTTTTAATCTGCGTAGTCGTTTTAAAAATATAAAAAAGCTAAAGAACAGTGTGATGGCATTTTGCACAAGTACGTACGAATGAGTGATGTTTTTTTAGTTGTATTTACATAGTATGTAATGTTATCCCACTGTTCTTTTGCAAAAAAAAAAAACATTTATTAGGCCTAAATGTGAGTATCACACACTGAGTGAATTCTCTTTTCCTTTATGATCAGTGACCAAAACAAATGGTAATTACATTGTCGCATTAAAAAAGGTATGAGTAAACCTCACCCCAGTTATATTAAGCAAAGGTGGTGAAATTCTTACTTTAGAAATTGTGACTTAAACAACATGATTGAAAACAAAAAGAAAACTAAAATATTAAAAATTGAAAAATCTGCACATTAACAGAAAAATTGATTTTTGAAACAAAAGACTTCAAAACTGCTCAATGCTTTAAAAAACTGCAAAATACAGATAAATCTGCACATTTGAAAACGCTGGTGACAACTTAAAGCAAAAGCGAAACAATCTTTTTAAATTATATGTCTGTGCCTTAAAAAAATTTGCGTACATTTACCATACATGTGCATTTGTCGCTGCCTCTTTGACGACTGAAAGCAAGAGCGTAAAAATACGTGTGACGTGATCGGAGACAAAGGTACCATGAAAAACTCGTGACTGCTCTAAAGTGATTTAACGAGAGCTTTAACTGCGAACTTTGCTATTGAAATAGAGAAAGTTTTGGCACAGAACAACAAAAATTGGTACAGAATACAAAAATCATCAAAACAATGGACGACATGAAATCAAATCAAATATCATAGAAAAAATACAATAATGGAGTCACACGAGTTCCCACTTAACTTAAGCATAGAGTGTGAATTTTTCAAGTTCAAAAAATTTTTATTTTTTTTTTTTATTTATTTATTAACTATGCTTATGAATTTAGTTCTTACAGACTGTAAATGCTATCTATACGTTTGGATAAGCCTTTATTGAATAGACAGACTGTACGTTTAACACTATTAGATCATCATGGATAAAAAGTTGGCACATAATATTAATCAGACTTTTTTTTTAATCAATTCTACAAAGTTTTCGTGTTTATTTAATTTGTTAGCAAATAATTTATTTCATCATATATGTTAATTTTTTTTGTATAAAACTATTTTAAATTTTAATTTGTGGTTCCACCATATGATTTATGACTGCCGCTACTTTTGTATTGAATTTCTTAGAAGCTTTTTAATCACATTACAATTACATTTTAGCACATTTTCTTTTAATATTTTATTTACATTTTAATTATAAATAAAAAAATTTCGATATCTTTTTAAATACGTTTTTGCGGTTAAATATTTTCTACGAATTCTAAGAATTTATATGCGTTGCTGTATGTTATACCCAGCAAACACTATTATTTGTTACAGAAAAATAAAAATTTTTAAACGAGAATTTTTTCTTTTTTTTAAATAAAAAAATCTCCACCTTAAGCCCTTTCAATGCCGTCCCGCTTATACCTGTTTACACACAATGTACTCTCATTCCACTATGCAACAAGCAAAAACACCTCTGATATTCAATATGTTTTTTTGATGTGCTATGGTCGCCTAACTTCAAAATTCATCAGCATTTCAAATTCTATGGATAAATTTTTTTTTAGAATTTTTTTTTTCTAAAATGTGAGATTTTTGAAGAAGCTGCTTCATACATTTTATGATAACTTTGAAATGACTTTTTCGATTTCGTTACGCCATATGTTAAAAAAACTTATCCATATAGTCGTTATTCAAGGTCAGAATTTTTTTTTCAATTTGTTGCATAGTGTTATTACAGTTTTTCAGATATAGGAAAAATTAAACATTTTTTTTTATAGAGGTGTGCCCTAACTACCTATCTAAAAGTGTGGTACCTAGCATGAATTTCGGTGGTACCTTTGCGTCTAGGGTACTTAGTGAATACTCTAGGGGATCTGTTCTTCGGGACGATGCGATTTCAATCAATGTATACCGATGGCTCGAAGACAGAAGCAGCAACAGGTTCGGGTTTTTACTGTGCTAAGCTTGGGCTCTCGATATTTATCAAACTGCTAAAAACAAAAATAGGCCGACTTTAATACATTCACCATAGCTCTCATGTAATAATTAGAAAAAACAGAATGTATGTTATGAAGAAAAGTGAACAAAAATCCATTGCTATCCACAAGAACACTTTCTGGTGATGTCAGAAAAGATTGTTGAGTGACAGTTTCCCACTGTTTTATATAGAGTAGCGCTAAAAATTGCTGCTTACAATTCAACACAAAGAAATGTGAGTATCTTTTGCTCTATTGTTTATTTCAAAACTTGATGACTACTGGGATGAAATTAATGTGTGTGAAGATAAATTCGAATTTGAAAACCCAAGACACCAACCTTACTTTTTTTAACATACACAAATTTAGCGTTAACAGAGTACTGTTAAGAGATTAACAGTGATTACATACAAAATGTAAAATATCGTCAGAGGATAAGTGAATATTTCGGGAAAATATGAAGGTGCTCCCATAAACCACTATATACAAATGTTTGTGCCAAGGGTCCTGTCTAGAGCCCATATAGTGGTATGTCTGGAAAAATCACCGGATTTGAGAAAATCGAATTTTAAAAAATCGCCTCTTTGAAAAATCTGAAATTTCTTGGGAGGATGAGTGGCTATTTCTCTAAAATATGGAAGTGCTCCCCTATACCACTATATACAAATGTTTGTGCCAAGGGTTCTGTCTAGAGCCCATATAGTGGTATGTCTGGAAAAATCACCGGATTTGAGAAAATCGAATTTTAAAAAATCGCCTTTTTGAAACATCTGAAATTTCTTGGGAGGATGAGTGGCTATTTCTCTAAAATATGGAAGTGCTCCTCTATACCACTATATACAAATGTTTGTGCCAAGGGTCCTGTCTAGAGCCCATATAGTGGTATGTCTGGAAAAATCACCAGATTTGAGAAAATCGAATTTTAAAAAATCGCCTCTTTGAAAAATCTGAAATTTCTTGGGAGGATGAGTGGCTATTTCTCTAAAATATGGAAGTGCTCCTCCATACCACTATATACAAATGTTTGTGCCAAGGGTCCTGTCTAGAGCCCATATAGTGGTATGTCTGGAAAAATCACCGGATTTGAGAAAATCAAATTTTAAAAAATCGCCTTTTTGAAAAATCTGAAATTTCTTGGGAGGATGAGTGGCTATTTCTCTAAAATATGGAAGTGCTCCTCTATACCACTATATACAAATGTTTGTGCCAAGGGTCCTGTCTAGAGCCCATATAGTGGTATGTCTGGAAAAATCACCGGATTTGAGAAAATCGAATTTTAAAAAATCGCCTCTTTGAAAAATCTGAAATTTCTTGGGAGGATGAGTGGCTATTTCTCTAAAATATGGAAGTGCTCCCCTATACCACTATATACAAATGTTTGTGCCAAGGGTAAATTACCTACAGTGGTATGTTTACCACTCTACTTAATATAATATTATAATATAGTGTACTTAATATATATATATATATATATATATATATATATATATTAATATATTATTATATTATATTATATATTATATTATATTAATTATATATTAATATATTAATATATTATTGATATGATATATTATATATATATATATATATATATATATATATATATATATATATATATATATATATATGTATATTGTACTTAATATAATATAATATTAATAACAATATTTTCAATAATTAATTATTAAATTGTTACATTTACATACATATGCTTTTATAAAGATAATTGTAGCAAGCCCGCCTATGTATATTCATATATATATATAGAGAAGTAGAGAAAAAAAATTAAAGCAAACCAACACAAAAAAGTAATATATATTTTTTTCAAAAAGGCGATTTTTTAAAATTCGATTTTCTCAAATCCGGTGATTTTTCCAGACATACCACTATATGGGCTCTAGACAGGACCCTTGGCACAAACATTTGTATATAGTGGTATATGGGAGCACTTCCATATTTTAGAGAAATAGCCACTCATCCTCCCAAGAAATTTCAGATTTTTCAAAAAGGCGATTTTTTAAAATTCGATTTTCTCAAATCCGGTGATTTTTCCAGACATACCACTATATGGGCTCTAGACAGGACCCTTGGCACAAACATTTGTATATAGTTGTATAGGGGAGCACTTCCATATTTTAGAGAAATAGCCACTCATCCTCCCAAGAAATTTCAGATTTTTCAAAGAGGCGATTTTTTAAAATTCGATTTTCTCAAATCCGGTGATTTTTCCAGACATACCACTATATGGGCTCTAGACAGGACCCTTGGCACAAACATTTGTATATAGTGGTATAGAGGAGCACTTCCATATTTTAGAGAAATAGCCACTCATCCTCCCAAAAAATTTCAGATTTTTCAAAAAGGCGATTTTTTAAAATTCGATTTTCTCAAATCCGGTGATTTTTCCAGACATACCACTATATGGGCTCTAGACAGGACCCTTGGTACAAACATTTGTATATAGTGGTATAGGGGAGCACTTCCATATTTTAGAGAAATAGCCACTCATCCTCCCAAGAAATTTCAGATTTTTCAAAAAGGCGATTTTTTAAAATTCGATTTTCTCAAATCCGGTGATTTTTCCAGACATACCACTATATGGGCTCTAGACAGGACCCTTGGCACAAACATTTGTATATAGTGGTATAGGGGAGCACTTCCATATTTTAGAGAAATAGCCACTCATCCTCCCAAGAAATTTCAGATTTTTCAAAAAGGCGATTTTTTAAAATTCGATTTTCTCAAATCCGGTGATTTTTCCAGACATACCACTATATGGGCTCTAGACAGGACCCTTTGCACAAACATTTGTATATAGTGGTTTATGGGAGCACCTTCATATTTTCCCGAAATATTCACTTATCCTCTGACGATATTTTACATTTTGTATGTAATCACTGTTAATCTCTTAACAGTACTCTGTTAACGCTAAATTTGTGTATGTTAAAAAAGTAAGGTTGGTGTCTTGGGTTTTCAAATTCGAATTTATCTTCACACACATATGAAATTATATGTTGTGACGAGACCATAAATTGTTTCTTTATAATAACGGTCCTAATGAAGTATGGAAGAAACCCTTAAAAGAGTTGGAAAATCGAAACACAATTCAAACTGTAAAATAAGGAGAATTTTCAATAATGGTTCAGAGGTTTATATCTAGTGAGGGAGTAAGGGAGTAGGAGAAATTTGTTTCATTGAGAACAATATTGATGCGAATTAATACCTTATATTTAATTAATAGTGCTAAAAAAATTAGGCTTTATACTAATAGAGAGACAAGTTCTATCAAAATAATAACCTAAAACAATAGGCTTTTTTCTTATTAACTTGATTTCTTTATAACTGATGCAAAGTATTGGATATTTAAGCTCAGACCTTAACCTTATGTTAAACAAAGTACTGCCAAGAGGCGTCTCAAAAACCAAGGTCAATTAGGGGCCGTAATTGTGAAAGAGTGGGATAAAATTCCAACTGAATGTGTGCAATAATTTATTTCTTCCATACAAAAGGCATCTCTAAGTTGTAATGGATGGATGGGATGACTATTTTCACCCCATTTATTAATATTATGACAACAAGATTTTGAAAGTCTGAAAATGTGTTTTTTTTCAGTATTAGTTGAACACTGAAAATTTCTAAATTTAAAAAATCACCCAACATCTAGCGTTGATGTTTCTATTTTGACCAAAAATTACTTTCCCATTTTGTGTAAACTTTAAGCTGTTGAATGTCACGCCACTTTAACCCAATTTATCGATTGATTGATGATTTTGAACCTTTTGGCATTTAATAGAATAATAACTAAAAAAACAACAATGAAAATTTAAAAAACTTTTTACCTATACTGCAGATAACAAACATGTAGCACCAGCCATTCTCAAGGCATTTGTTAAAATGAACAACTGACGGGCGAACACGCGTTGCTTTTTTGTTTTTGCTTTTGAAACAAAACATTTTAACAATTTCAAAGTGTCTGTGTGACATGACACTGACAACTAAAGAAAAATCAATTGTTTTTATTATGCCTTGTTGTTATGCCATCAACAAGATTTGCATGTACACCATTTACGAGCAAAGTTCACAAAATAAGGTCACGTGATATTCTATACAGGTAGTGCCAAGAAGGCAATGAGGAAAGTGTTTAAAAGGTTCTGTTTGGTGAGAGAGGGTACCACTATTTATTTTAAGTCAATGTATGGTCAATATTCCTTTGAAACTTAGAATATGGAAATTTTCTTATTAAAAGCGAATTATTGTCTAAACGTTCTATTTTATTATAATTTTCCAAAGAAAACCTCTGAGCAAAGTCAATGTATTTTAATACAAGTATAAGTAAAGTAAACTACAGGCTCATCAAAGCGGGAGCGACTGTCGAACGACTACAATCAGTACAGAAAATCAATTAGTATCCAGACGAACCAAGCTTAGAATATTCAACGCATGTCTAGTCAACTCTGTTATGCATAAGTCAAACCTGGCTAATGTCTAACATGATTACGCCAAAGCTATAGGTATTCATCAACAAGTGGCTAGGAAGCATATCCTACATAAATTCTGAACTAACAATATCAGCCTTAAGGATATCTTCAACATACCATTAGAAAGAAACCGGACAACATCACAAGGAAATATTCAGGGCTCACGATCGACCAAAAACACCTGAAAACGCATCCATACTCCAAAAGCTAAACCAGTGTATTTTTACTTGGGAAGGAGCGAAGACAACAATGACAAAACGAACCACATGGAGATGCTCTGTGTAAGCCATATGCTACCAATAGAGAATGAAAAAAATAAGTGTTTAAAGCAGGGTTGGCAACCCTCTGGGTATTATATTTAAAAACCCGGGTGAGTTTTTTTTATTTACAACAACTACAAGTATAATTTACATATTATGTGTACAAATTAATTCAGTTCATTTTCCAGTTCAAAAAAGATAATGAATTAACAAATTTTTTATGCTTATATCTACACTGGCGAGCGAAACCCGGTGCATGTTTGATGTAGATTCAATTAAATTGTCGTCAAATGGTAGACAGCCAAGAAAAATGTATAAAACTTTCGTCAACTATTCTTGAATATATTCCAATAAATCTTAATATTCAATAAAATGATAATCGTCGAAATATAAAAAATTTAAAATAAAATCTTATGGCAACACTATGTACTCAGTTTTGCACGTTTTGAAAAAATAAAATCAATGCAGGTTATGGTTAGAATTTTTCAATTATATATATGGACATCCAGCGTTGCCACAACTTCGTATTTTTTGTAACCAAATTTATATAAAAAAGTAACCTAAAAATAACCAAAATTTTAAATCTTAATTTTAATACAAAAAACATTAAAATATCATTTTATATATGGAATTTTTAGCAGTATTGACCAAATATAGACTGATCAAAAAAACTTGGTACAACAATTGAGGAGAAATATACTCCTATTCGTTCTAAACGGTTTAACTACGTATTAACAAGCTTCACACAATAGAAGATATCGTTCTCTTATATGTTTAGTTATGATGAGGTTTGTTTCAAAATTTATTCGTTGACAATTTTAGCTAAATAGTCTCTACTAACAGAGATCTTAATGAATCGCTTAATACCCGAACCAAACAACAGCGTTGAAGTGAAATATGTCTGGTAATTATTCTCACTTAGCCACTGAACGAAATAGTACAAACAACGAAATTTTATGGCTTTGATTGGTTGCCTAAGTTTATCCTTATAAACGAGCGAAAGATTATTTATGCAGTTCAGAAGTAGTGATTTTGATATGAAAAAGGAACACCTCCTAGGTCAAGCAAAAATGTTCGGAGACGATGAATTGAGGGCATTACTCTAAGAAGAATATTTTCAAACTGAAAGAGCTTCTGAAGATGGAAAAAATTGTAGCAGCATTCAATCATTACTTGCGATGAAAAATATATTTATTAGGCCAACGCGCGGCCAAACGTTAAAAGATCAGTTAAAACTATTTTGAAAATATTTTCAGTCGCCTTGTAATCTAGACTTTATCCGTCAGACTACCATTTGTTTCACTTTCACTTTAGAACAGAGTACAAGAAATCGGTTCGATTCGTTTTTGGCCTAAAAAAATTTGCAGTCTTTTGGCACGAAATCCATATATTACGAGAAAAATTTCGTTTTTAAAGTGATACACTCAATAAGAACCTGTGTATTAAACATTAAAAGATATAAAAAGTAACCAAAATGGTAAAAAAGTACACATCTACACATCAAAAAAAACCAATTTTGGTTAAAAATAACCAAAACGGCAACACTGCATGCATCTATAGTTTGTAGTTTATACGTTGTCTGTAGTTTGTAATTTGTCGCCAATGTTTCAATTTGTAGTTCGATTAAATAACTCAATACAGTTCAATATAGTGTTTAATGTTAAAAAATTAGAGAAGTTAACGTAGACATGCAAATAGCATTGTAGCTTTAACCGAAAGTGGATACTCATCCAGGGTAATTGCTGATAAGCTAAAAGTCAGCCAAAGTACCGTATTGTCTGTGCATAAAAGTGGCAATTGCCATATGCTTGAAACACTGGAATGCTCAAAGAGACTTCGCCAGTTTATGGCGGCGATTAGTCAACAATTTGGGAGTGACTCTGCAGTTCTCAAGTATGGCAGGCTGGATTTGAAACTACTAAAGTAATTTCTTACCGTCCATTGTGGACTGAGAGCACACCTGAAGAGGATGGCGATCACAGAAGTGGATGTTTGTAAACTGTGCTCACAGGCATCAGAATTAGCGGAACACACATTGTGTAAATGTGGGGTTCTTGATAGATTTAGATGGAAACGTTTAGGAAGACATATTAACCATTATGGTTTTAGATCTACTGGTGTTCATTAGGAAGGCAACAGATCTACTGAATAGACCGGAAGGGGCACAATAAATATCATGGACTGGAGTGTTCTGCAATAGCGCCTGGAAAGCATTATGGTAATGATAATGATTCTCAAAATTAGTGCTGTGTGAGAAAAGTGTTTCTTTCAGAAGATTATCTTCAGCGACGATGCTCACTTTTAGCTCAATGGGTATGTCAACAAGCAAAATTACTGAATTTGGTGTGAAAAGCAACCAAAAGCAGTTCAAAATCTGCAAATGTAGCACATTTTCACATTTCCAACATTACAGCTGGCATTGGTGAGATACCGGCCAACATGCTGTAAAAATTATGCCAAAATTGAAGCTTACGGATGGATTACTTACGGCGTAGTTGCGGGCAACATTTGTATGAAATAATTTTTCAAAATTTTTCAAAATAATTTTTCAAAAGTATGTAAATGGCAGGCCACAAATAAGCGTTTGGGAAAATAAAAGGCCGTTATTGTACTAAGAATATTTAAAAATTGGGTTTTAAATTGCTATTGGAAATGGTGTCAAATTTCTTGCTCATCAAATGCAAATACAACTTTCATAATAGAGAAAGAATCTTTACAAAATCTTCCTTTTAAATATCAATCAAATAAGCAGACATATAAGAATTAACCTGAAGAGAATATTAAAACATTAATGAAATTCTTTTTTTAGTTAAATAACCAACACGAAATTCAAGGTTAGGAGACTCGTTGCGATACTTATAAAATATTTATATGTAAATCTTAAAACATTCATGAAAATGAGTAAAATAAACGCCATCCTCCCAAATCCTGTGGTCCCTATGAAAACAATCGGTACTTTTGACAATTTGTGGAACATATCATGATAGAGATCTGTACCGAAGATGCCTTAGTCAATGCTGCTGTGGAGTGCGCAGTCACATAGAAGGTGGTTGTACTGATTCTATACCTTCTTTATGAAAACAACTTTAACAATATTCCCATACGTTTCGACAGTATGTCTACTCAAAAAGTGACCAGAGACCAAAAGAGTCATGGTCCTTTTCTTTGTCAGAATAGGTCACAGCATTCTGTATACGCTGCAATTCGTTAGATTAGATCACCTAATGTCCACGTTCTCCGACGCCCAACTATCTATCAAATTCTAAATCGCAACCTGGAAGCCTCTACTAGACCTAATGGCGCAATAATGTATCTTTGTACACTAGGATGCGCCTTATTTTAAAAAAGCGAAATTGCACTGTCACAGAAATGGTCTCCTTGGCCAAAAAACCCGTTATGGTAATTCTTAGGCAGATTGCATCAAGGGAATGCACGGCTTCTGCCCATAATAAGGTGTGCCTTATATATATGGGCCAATTTTCTTTTGTAAAATTTGGGTCGTAACTCCACAAAAAAATATATGTGGAAAATTTTAGACAGATTGCATAGAGAAAAGCCTGCCGCAAGCCCTCAAACTTAGCATTTGTACTTGTTTCGTATGAACTTAGCATATTTTAACAGCTTGTGGGCGGATGCGGCACGCCTTCCCCTATAGCAATCTGCCTAAAATTTTCCTCAATGTGTTTTTCGCTATAGAGAACATTTCTGCGAGAAGTTACGACCCAAACTTTACAGCAACAAAAAATCGACACATGCATATTAGAGAGTTACATGAACATGTTTATCAATGAACATATTCATATAGTATGTATGTATGTTCATTGGCTAAAACCATATTTCGAATAAATATCAGAACACCAAACAAACTATTGCTTTATTCCTACCATGAGTGAGAATATTTTGTTTCACTTCGTAAACACAAAGAGATTGTTCATTGAAACGATTTTTATTTCGTAGTTCTCGCAATGTTGCCAATTTGATAACATCATGTAATCGTTGTGTATGTTTTAAGTATTTCTTAAATGATTTTTCTTTTTCCTACATCTGGCAACACTGATCTTTAAAAGCATATCGTTTTCGCATAAACTGTTTCTATATCTGTTCAAGACATGTTCTGTTTCATATTTGTGAAGATTAATACGCTCTTGTATAGGGTGGGCAATTGAAAAGTTTCAATTTGAACCAGCGATTATTTCGAATCTGGTAATACTTATGTCATTCTATTCTGTCACAAAACTGAGTATATTATCTCCACTGTAAGAAAAAATCGATTTAAGCTTGAGCAACGTTAGGATTTATTGGAAATTTATCAGCATTTAAAATAATCTTTTCGGATGAAGTTCATTTTCATCGAGGTGAGTACGTTAATAAGCAAAATTGCCGTATTTGGAGCTCAGAAAACCCAAACGTGATCTTACAGAAGATAATGCACCCTTACGAGTGATTGTTTGGTGCGGCTTGTGGAGCGGAGGCATCATTGGCCCCTATATCTTTGAATACCTATTGCACCATGGTAACCGATTTTTTTGTGCCCGCTCTTCATGGTATTAATGTGAACGATGTTTCATTTCAACAGGATGGTGCAACTTGCCACACATCTTATGCTACAATCAAATTATTGCGCCAAACGTTTGATGGCCGTTTAATTAGGCGAAATGGTGTTGGCCCGTCAGTTGGCTCGCCAAAAAGCTGCGATTTGACACCGTTGGACTATTTTCTGTGGGGCGCCGTTAAAGACAAGTATTATGTCGACAAACCAAAGACAATTGAGCATTTGAAGGCCAACATTCATGATGACATTGTAGAGCTGTAAAACTAACGATAGTCGGCCCATTCCATACTAAAGTAATTAATGAGATTCAGTGAAGAAAACTATAGAGACTATGGGAAGAAAGCGTGGAACAACTGTCAGTCTTGATATACTTTTAATTCGTACTTCAAAGATTAATCCCTATAAGTCAACAAAAAGCCACAAAAATGAACTTATTCTTCTGTTTCAAGTCGTACAATAAGAAAAAAACTTATGGAAGCTAGACTTATCGATAGAAGTCCTCGAAATGTATTATTTCTCAACAACTCCTGCACTATAATAGTTAGAACAACATACTAATGAAATGAAGATTAATTTGTTTGGGTCAAATGCAAAATCGTATGTACGGACATATCGTAGGTACAGTTCATACTTTTACTTTATTTGAGTTTAATAAATATAAATTTAAGAAACTGTTAAACTGTATCCCTATATAACTATAAAAGTTTCAGACGGCAAGCAACCTGCGTGCAAAAAATTTCTGTAAATGTGACTTTGATTACATTTAGTGGCCTCCGTATTTACTTTTAGAATTAGACGATAGTATTGATAGTGAAAAAAAAACTATTGACGATCAGCCAAAAACAAAACTATCGATACTATCGATTGTTTTGCAGCTCTATGCCACTGCCGAGTTCTAAAAATTAGTCCTATCGAATGGGGTACTGTAAGATCAGCCGCGGCAGCCATATGAATGAAATAATATTACATTTCTAACCGGAATAATTGTACTTCACCGTTTTTGTTTTGTTGCATTTTTAAATTTAAGCTTTTAAATTGCCTATCCTATATGAGTGAACACACAAACTTCATTATACTTGTCTCTTAACTATCGAGCCTCGATTGTGCTCTTTTCATAGTTATGCATCTGTATTAAATGGAAACGAAATGAATAAATAATAATGATGAAGGTTTCATGATCATCATTATTAATTTTCATGCAACCCTATAGTACATATAAGGCACACACCTTATGCAGGACATCCAAAGTCATTGCGTCGTATGTTGAGGGTTAAATCTAAATTCTTTTGCTATTTTGAACTTGTCTGTTTATATCAAACAAACAAAACAATACAAAAAATAAAAAATAAAAATAGAAATAAAAATAGAAACAAAAATAGAATATAAATGTTGAAATATTTCTAATAAATACGATAATAATGTGGGCATCATGCCAAACAGTGTCATTCACTAGTATTGTTTAAAACAAACAAGTGGATATTTAAGAGGCAAAAAATACAAATAAAAAATAAGTCATTTCTATATAAATATTTTAAATATACACTTGTGCTAACAACAATATCTTTGTTGTTTGTTTTTTGCTTTCATTATAAATATTTTTAATTATACAATTAAATATAAAATATGAAGTTTTTATTATTATGAAATCAAATCAAAATGACAAATTGGAGAATCAGTTGGACAAATAAAATATAATAAAGATTTATTAAAACTAAATTAAATAAAATTAATGAAAAGATTTTAATAAATTAGAAAGGGGGAAAAAGTATTATCCATTAACTCTATTAAAAAATATTTTGCACCACGTTCCACAGATGTTTAAGTTCAAAACAATGGAGCCTTAGGCTTATTTTCCCGCAAGGCTACCATGCGCTACTAGCTTAAAAAATAAAAGCTCTAACAAATGAATAAATTAAGAGTTTACCCGGCTATCCACTCAAGAAATAACTGACAAGTTTAAAGTTGAATATTTTTATTAAAGTTTTATAAGACTTTTAGTATAATGCTTTAAATGTTTGTGGTCTGAACCGACTTAATTATGGCTCTTCGGGGTTTAAACCTAATTCCGCATTGCTTTTATGTTCTCTTTCTTTAAAGCAATGTATTATTATGGTTCGACTTAATAACCTAAGAAGTTTATAATGTAGTTACGCTTCAATTTAATAGTCTCTCTCCCTGATTTGGATTAAAACTATAGAAATTATGATAAACTACGATGCTGACGTATTTATCAAATATATACTACCCTAACTTGAGCTTTGTACCCTAAGTTATTTTTACTTATTATTGACTTATCATCCATATTATGGGACCGATTAAAATAAAATGATTATTTGTAATTGAATTAATTCTTTATCCAAACCCCAAGCATAAAATTAAGTTCATCGTTCGTTCGTGCTATTTTGAATACTGAAATTAATATTGAGTAACATCACCTCTGGCATTGTTAACTACAACGACCCGTCTCTGCATGAATTCTATCAAGTCAAAGCATTTTTGAGAAGTAATAGAATCTCATATTTCCCGAATTTTTCGTTTGAAACCTGACATGGTTGTTGGGAGATCAGCTATTAACCGTTTTTTTCATAATCCAAATTGACTCGATGAGATTCAAGTCTGGACTAGACGATTTTTGTTCCGTCACTCCTCTAGGTAGCATATTCGCTTTCCACAAAGCATCTATTGCTTTGTTTCAGTTTCTTTAATCAATTTGATATTTCAAGCTAAGTATATGATTAATCCGCTGTAGCTTCCTCCATATGATTTTTTTCGTAGTGGTGAAGATTCTTGCTAATTGGTGGTGATCTTTACTTTTAATTTGTAATTACTTGCATTGTAATTTTTTCCCACTAGGTGGCGTGTTTTTCCTGATCATTTGTCTGATGTTTGTCATCATCGCCAGAGGTATGCGAGAAGGGTCAGGGGAGCTTTTTTCTTTATTTCTTTTTAGATGGAGTTGTCTGGAGGGAAGAAGTTGAAGCCCTTTTTTGATTATTAAACATTCGAACCCACAATTAAATTGGAATGGCGTGGTGTAGTGGTTAGAGCGCACGCATAACAACACAAACGACCCAGGTTCGAGCCCCAGCAGAGGACTGGAGTAAATGATGGTCACTCCAAAACATTCATGTTGTTTTCCTGAAACCATATTTTTTCGTTTTAGAGGTGTGAGCTGCAGCTCTATCTTTCTGAAACATGTATTCGTCGAAAGTAACTAAAGTTGCAGCAGATGGATACAATTAATTTTGTTAAATAGTTATGTACTGCGAAGCATTTACTGTCGATTCTATAAAACAAAGGTCTCCTTAGCTTAATTTAACCTTACGTTTGAGGCAATCCATTTGATATGACTCGCTTTTGATCAGTATTAATTTACTGCGAGTGTCTCCTACGGACATATCAAACTTAGATTCACCGCTAAAAATTATGGGCTGCAGCTGTCACTGAGTCCAGGCTTGACGCTTTCTTGCCAACAATAGTCGATTTTTTTTGTGTTGCAGTTAGTAAGGTTTTGCTTTTGCCTAAAATATGGGACACTTCCATCACTCCTTTTTTATAACAATTAAATCGCAAAAATCAACTCATACTTACTTTGTGAAATCCGTAGTTCAGTTATTTTTACATATTTGTTTCTCCTCCCATGGTTCTTCCAACTACTGATGACCACTCAGCAATCAGACATCGAACGGTACTTCTCCTATTTTTTCTTTATTATACGGTCCAATGACCGTATATCACGTAGCGTGATATTGGAAATTTTTCCACAAAATTTATAATTCGTGTCTAATGAATTGTTTTCCTTATAAGATTTGAAAATGTAATACACAGTAGATTTGGTCAAATTTATTTATGTTCCAATATTCTTATAAGATCGGCTATTATTCACTTTTTGAACAATCAATTCACTAATCTCTCTTGAGATAGCGTGTTCACGTGTCATTTTATTTTAAAATGTTTATAACTGTACAATTCACTACACTTATCAATGTATAAGACTTGACTGTACTTAGACTTAAAGCAAAAAAATAAAAAATAAATAAATACAAAGAAATAGCGCACCCATTTAAGAGTACGAAACTTGAATGGTCAGACTTAAAAATACTCCTTTTCTCCACAGGCAGGAATAATGCTTTTAATAACTTGTTCAAAAATACTGCCTAGAATATTACTGAAACGAATTTGGGAGAAAATAGAAGGGCTTCTATGTAAAAACAAGCCAGTTTCCGCCCTAATATTTGTTTTCTCTCTCCGTCACTCCTCTAGGAAGTATATTGTCTTTCTACAAAGCATCCATTGCTATGTTTGAGTTTCATGAATCAAATTGATTTTCAAGCTAAGTAGATGATTAATCTACTGTAGTTCGCCTCCATATGATTGTGTGTAGTGGTGAAGACCTTTGCTAAGTGGTTAATTATGTCACCTCGCGCAGTCAATGGTTTTGTACTCAACGGCATCATTCTCCGTCACGCAGTAAATGCAACATGAGTCTCCCACCTTTCCCAAGCGGTGCAGTTAGTTTGAAAGTAACCGTGGTTCGACAGGAGCTGGTTCATAAAGTAGTTAACCTCTCCTTGAAGTCTATCTCTATTTATTAGCGATGAGTCTCGCCGTCCATCTGCCTCTTTTGCCTGCGCACCATCTGTCCTGCCATCGTCGCATGGTTTGGGATCTCTGTTCCACGGCACTAATGCTGAGATTTGCACTCTTCACATCTCATGCTCTCTTTGGCTCAACTCCACTTATTACGAAGAGTGCTGCACCTGAAACCGTACGGTAGGCCGAACTACTCTAAGTAAAACCGTGTGCTGCACTGCTTCCAAGACTTTGCGCTTAGTCTTTGCCCTCAGCGAATCTGTGGTAGCCATATTCAGCCACCTCTTGCCATCAGTCTACTCAGCATGTCTGCTTGAAAAATCAATTTGATTAATGAAACTTAAACAAAGCAATGGATGTTTTGTGGAAAGCCAATATTCTTTCTAGAAAAAAAAATCTGGTGAGCAAAATGCTTGGGAGCAGGGGAGGATGGTATGCACTGAAGATGTATACAGAATGCGTACTGCGAAAAAGAAACAAGGCTCGATAGGCAGCAACAAAACGAGACGCAGTAAGAGGAGCCAATGGGATGATCCTTGGTTTTAAATACGGCGGACACAGATGTGGATCAGGACTTAGTTCTAGGTCTTCCCGAAATAATTGCAGTAATGCAGTGGCGTTTCCGAGAAGGGGTCCTCCCGAGAGTTGGAGGAGGGATTGTTTTAGTGGACACACCAGTGAACGCAGTCGACGACTGTCACTGTAAGTGAGAAGGCAATTTAAGTCCTACTTCCTATGCCAAAAAATAAACCTTTCGCTGCCACTGACGACTTACAAGAACAAGTGTAATCGCCCTACTTTCAATATATTGTTACGAAAATAAAAATGCCTAAAAAGAAAATACAACACATCTGTGGCTTTGGGACTGTATTGTGGGATTTTGGTCTCTTGGTTTGTGTCAAGTTTGTTAATGTTTTACCCTAGTAATGCCGTACTGATTTGTGTATTTTATGACAATGCCAATTCGACCATCTTCGTTAACACAATCTTACATGTTTAAAATTAACGGACATAAAATAGAGGATTTGAGAACATTTAAGACATTTCCAGAACCTGCCAAACTGTAAGCAGTTAGGTATATAAGGAGGCTGCTTTGCCCACGTCCATATAGTTATCATTTTGCAGTCATAAAGTAAAGTCGTGTTTAGGCGTTAACAAAAGTGTTGTATAAGCGAATATTAAGTGCAAGATAAATAAGTTGCTGTATTAAAATAAATGTATAAAGTAAAAGTGAGGACATAAAAACTGTAAAGCAAGAACAGCGTGATGTTTATTTTATTTTGACGCAATTAAAAGGAATTTAAACGTTTTAAAAAGGTTAAAACGTAACAATATTATAATAGAATACAATGGCAATGGAAATAGCTTTATGTAATATCAACTTGGCAGCGACAGGGTTAATGAGAACGATTTAAATAAATTTGTTTTTTTTATTGCATTAAGTTCAAGGTTTTTATTAAACTTCTTTAAATTACTTAAATAATTATTCTTAAAATTAAAAAAGGGATAAATGATACTTGAGTATTTCTTTACTTTATAATCCTTTTTTTAATTTATTCAAAAGACCTTCGGCCTTGTTTGTTACACAAACATACACATTTTTTTTCTTTTTTGTTTTCTTAAAAAATCATTTGTTAGAAATTGTTTGATGGCGTTTTAGCGTCAGTGGCGTCAGAAATATTAGAATTTTCTTGTTCATGTTTTTTTCCACGTTTTCGAAAGTCATTTCATTGATTTTGTGGTAGTTGTGAGTGAGATGATGGTGCAAGGGACCACCTCTATTAAACAGAAGTGTGTTCTCTTTTTTACTTATATTTTCTTACGCTGGATAATTAATATGATTAAGCGATAAAGATTTTGTTGTTGTATTTGCTAACCATCACAAATGACTGCGGCATATTGGGTTTTTAGTGACGCTTGTAAGGCATGGCGAAAAAATATTTGTTGCAATAGCAGCACTGTAAAAACGATAATCTTACGACAAATTAATAATGTTGCATGATGGAATGGCAAGTGTTACTAAATATTTTGACAGCAGTATGTCATGTTTAAGATTTATTAGCAGCTGAAGTATAAAAAATGTAAAAATTGTTATCGCTAACTGCTCACCCTATATTTCAATGTAACATTTAATTGGCATTTAAAATGTCATTGTCATAGAGAAACCACTTAAAATATTCAACAGAATGTATGTTTAATATAAAAAATAATATTTATTTTTTAGTAAAAAACAATTTTAAATAATTCTATTTTATTTATTTATTTATTTACTGCAACAAAATAAAAAAAAAAATTATCACATCCTTAAAACGTATGTGTAAATTGTAGTGAAAAAAGTGATGTCGAATGCATTATTTATTTGTATTTTAATTTTGAACAGAAAATAAAATAAGGGTTTGAACAACAACAACAGCAACAGCAAAGCATATAAAATCCCCCTTTTAAAATAAAAATAATTATTTTTTTATTTATTTTTATGATTTTCTATTGTTTTGCGTTGCTTTCTGTTAACAAAATATAAAATTTAAATTTATTCTTTATTCAACCGTGTTTGTGTTGTTCAGCTGGATTGTAAAGATAGACATTGTTTACTGGTGTAAAAAATCTCTTTATCTGCTGACATAAAGGGTATTCACAGTTTGTTGGTCAGTGTTCTAAACATTGGGTCATATTAAAAACAAACAAAAAAATTAAAATTAAGGCACTATAACCGTTTGCGGGTTTTGGCCGAGTACAAAACAGCACAGTAACTCGATCAGCTGGTGCCAGTTTGAGGCTCCCAAGCCAGTCAAGTTCCACAACACTTGATACCTCCAACGAAGATCTGGTCTCCTCGCTTTTAACTTTTTGGTATCGACTCGAAGGTTTGCCTTACCGGAGTTTCTTCTTTCATGCGAGAGACGTGACCATGTGAGTACAGCCGCTGCATCTTAACTCTTGATTACCTACAACCGGCTACAGGCGGTAATCAAAAAAACAAGTTTATCGATTTTGTTTAAACCAGTTTTTTGATGACCATCTGTAGACGGTTTTAGGCTTAATGCGCTTCACTATGTCCACGTTCCTATACAGCTCAAACAGATCGCCGTTCCAATGTACACAACACTCATCTGCTACTTGTAGAGGACCAAAGATCTTACGAAGTTTTTTCCTCTGAAGCGTTCCTAAAACTTCTTGTCGTTGTTCGAAAGTCATCACGCTACTTCGCCATATATATAGCAGGACAAGAATGATAAGGGATTTGTAGAGCTCTACTACTTAATTGTTTAGTGAGCCCAAAGTAGCACTAATGTCTTTCATGGTATTAATGCTAGATAGACAAAATCCGTCACAACTTCGTTTTGTCCAAGACGCGAAGACTCCACGAGACGCACTTTGGCAGCACGCTTGTTAAGGCCAACAATGTCGATATCGTCGGCGTATATAAGCAGCATGAGACTCTTAAAGAAAAAAGTGCCTAGGCGCTTCAATTCAGCGGCACGAATAATTCTCTCCAGTAAGGTTTTGAAGAATTTACATTACACGGAATCGCCTTGTCTGAAACCTCGATTAGTACCCAATGGCTCTTCATTTTGACAGAGCTTGCGGTGGTGCTCAAGGCCCTACTGCACATCAGTTAAAGTTTAGCGGCGATAACTGACATGGTGGCGTAGAGGCAATACCAAACCGTACTTTCAAAGGCAGCTTTAAAATAGACGAACAAGTAATGTGTGACAATGTTTTTCTCATGGGTCTTCTCTAGGATTTGAGTATTATCAAGATCAAGGTAATGGTGTATACACCAAACCTGAAGCCACACTGGACCTGATTTGCTTGTTGATGGGCTTCAATATGCTTGATGCGACCTTGTACGCTATATAACTTAGGCTAATCCCGGAGAGACTAGGCAGAGCAAGCTCAGCGTTAAATCGCTTGGAATGCATTCATCCGATCATATTATGCAAACTTTTCGCCGCCGGCTTTGAATAATTCAGCCGCCAGTCCGTTAGCTCCAGCGGCTATGATGAGAGGATAATCCGTCATCAGCGGCGGGGCCTCGGATACGACTTTTGTTTTCTTACTATTGCTTCTACCATTTAGTAACTGCGAACAGAAATTCCTCTATAAACCAAGCATGCCCTGGACATTTTCCACCAGATTTCCGTCTTCGTCTCTACGACTATCCTAAAACCTTCCGCCAAATGCTAGACATTTTGAAAGAATTTGCGGGACATGTTCCTGGCACACAGTGTTTTATTGGGTTTTATAACTGCTTCCAAATTTCGACCAATTCGACAATATCTTTTGTTTATTATTATAATTACTTTTAGTATTTATCATACAATTTTGCACTCTTGCTGGGATCAAGGCGGCATTGTATATTATGAGCTGCTAAAATTTGCAATTACTTTGTTTGGACTGTGCATTATGATAAAAATCGCAGGAATACAAGGACAGACATGATTGATGTCCCTATTACGGTTTACAATTCGACTAAGTTGAGTTGAAATTTTACAACTGCTATTGATGAGTTGTAAGTTTTTGTGTTTTTAAAAGGTTAAGTTGTTATCGATAATAACAAATTGTATTGACATTTTAATTGCACTGAGTCGAGTTGTAAACCGTAATAGTGGCCTAAGTTATTCTTTTGCATGACAACGCTCGGTCTCACGTCGCAAAAGTAGCCAAACAATTGTTAGAAACGATCAAATGACTACTTTCCGAACATTGCTTCTTCTGACTATTGGTTGCTTAGACGGACACAATATCTTTTGGCCTATCACCAAATTACTTCTCTTTAAGAAGTATAAAACTGGCTTCAAAGTTTGGTCGCCTCAAAAGACGACATGTTTTTCTGAAACGGAATTCGGAAATTGGCTCAGCGGAGGGGGAAAGATGTAAGCAGTGGTTTGGCACATTTTTATTTTAACAAAATTCATTATCTTTTTTAAACCTAAAAAAAACGGATCGAATTAATTTGTACTCCCAATACATAAATAATACTTATTTTTGTTGTCAAGAAACTTTGATGACGTAGTGTTTCGATTGCCCACATATAATACAAGTGACCCAGGTTCCAATCATTAGCAGAGGACATGACGAAAGAAACATTTAATTGGAGTTTGCGATAGTTTAATGCGATAACTTTATCCCCCATGCAAATAATATTTGGTTACGTGGTCTAATTTTCGTGAATTGGACTGCTTACATATATGGTCCAATGTAATGCAGACATGGACCATGTTATTGACAAATAACAGCTTATTGTTTTAAGACAAGTATTCGTGTTTAATATTCGCATACATTGTTGCCAGTAATCGTAATATGTCTTCAATGACGTATTACACACTGGCAACTCTATTATTCATATGTTTATTTTATTAGGAAATATCGTGCATACATATGTAAAATAAAATAAAATTTTTTGAAACTACTCCTCTAGTGTGCACCATGGAGTAGTTAATGGATTAGTTTTTGGGTTAGTCCGATGGGTTACATGATCCAATCCTAGAACATTGCAATGTTAAATGGAGCATGTTTTTTACATACATTTGGGTTAGTTTTGAATTAATTTGTACTCCCAATACATAAATAATACTTATTTTTGTTGTCAATAAACTTTTATGATGTAGTGTTTCGATTGCCCACATATAACACAAGTGACCCAGGTTCCAATCATTAGCAGAGGACATGACGAAAGAAACATTTAATTGGGGTTTGCGACAGTTTAATGCGATAACTTTATCCCCCCTGCAAATAATATTTGGTTACGTGGTCTAATTTTCGTGAATTGGACTGCTTACATATATGGTCCAATGTAATGCAGACATGGACCATGTTATTGAAAAATAACAGCTTATTGTTTTAAGACAAGTATTCGTGTTTAATATTCGCATACATTGTTGCCAGTAATCGTAATATGTCTTCAATGACATATTACACACTGGCAACTCTATTATTCATATGTTTATTTTATTAGGAAATATCGTGCATACATATGTAAAATAAAATAAAATTTTTTGAAACTACTCCTCTAGTGTGCACCATAGTTAATGGATTAGTTTTTGGGTTAGTCCGATGGGTTACATGATCCAATCCTAGAACATTGCAATGTTAAATGGAGCATGTTTTTTACATACATTTGGGTTAGTTTTGAACTGATCCTACCCCTCTGTGTAGTACTCTTTACATGCATGTATGGAATACTTGCATTGTCTGAAGGCCCCTCCAAACATATCCATTCAAAGAAAGTCGCCAGTCATTCCAGTTTACCTCTGCAGGAGAAAACCTACCCCACCTACCGGGCAAAATAGCAATGTTAAGTAACGATCAGCACCACCACTTAGCAAGGATCTCCACCACTACACAATCACATGGAGGCGAGCTACAGTAGACGACTAATCATCTATCTAACTTGATATTAACTGATCAATTAAACTGAAGCAAGGCAATGGATACTTTGTGGAAAGCCACATGCTCCCAAGAAGAGTGATGGAGAAAAAACAATATGTTTCCCATAAATATAACTTTTCTGGGAGTCATCTTCATTACAAAATTTCTTTTTTCGTTTCTGGCAAAATAAAGGCAACATTTTAATAGGGAAATGCCATTATTATATATTGTTATATTTTTAAAGGGCAAAATTTTTCCCAGAAAAGTCCAGATAAGGTTTTTATAATCAGACCGTTCAATGAATTATTATAAGAAGTACTTTGTAACATAGCATAGGTTATGGATATAGAGACCTGCTTAAACGTCACCATTATTATTTATTTATTAATTTTTATAAAATTAAATTTACATGGAAAACTTTATTATCTTTAAATTAAATCCTTTATTCAATTGAAATTGTAAAGTTAATTGACGTTTTTTAATAATAAAAAATAAAAAGACTTTTTTAACCCTTCACATTTTTCAATTTGTTATACTACAGATATTTAAAGGCGTAAATTCGTAAAGCTTTAAGTTATCAATTGGAAAGCGATATACGAGTACTATTACACAAAAAAATAAGTTACAAAATCTCTACAACCCTTTTATTGAGCAATATTCTTAAAAATTTAAATAATGATGTTATTCTTTTGAATTTCTGTCTTTTGCTTCCTACTTGTCTAACAAATAATTGGTTCAGTACTTCACACTGTTATGCGAGACGAGGAAGCCCAGCAGTCTAATAAGTAACTCTACTATAACAATAGACGCACTATGACCTTTAAAGAGTATAAAACATGTCGCAAATAACACCAACAAAACAAGCAACAGCAATGCACTTGATATTGTTGTTGATGATGTTATTTTTGGTTGCAGGTGTATACAGAAATTATGCAGGAACATGTGGATGAAATGTACTTGAGTAAGAAAAAAATTAAAAAGAAAAAAACAGAAATGGAAAATTGCATGAAGTACTATAATTATTGCAGCCATATGGCAACGGGTAAAGATTAAGAAGGAACAAAATGTATATACGAGTACATATAAAGAAAATAAAGAAAGATTTGCTTACGAACTTAATATTACACTGTTCTGTTCACTGTAGTATTTCAAGTGCTTTGAATTATAATCAAAATTTTAATATTTTATATACTGCATTATCATGTCGCGTTCTTTTTAGTTTGGTTTTTCGTCTTTATAAAATAATGCACGCCCTGCCATGTAAAGAGATTTCTAATCATTAAAGTTTTTATCGAAATGCTTTGTAATAAAAATCATAAAAATTTGTTTTTTGTTTGTTCGTATCAAAGGAAATTTTTAATTTTATTGATTATTTGGCTGGCAACAACACTATGCATTTTTCAAGCACATATGTATTAAGGGTGTAACTATTCTTAGAATACATTATACTCTACCCGCATTATATTTTTTGGAATAATAAGTGTCTTGTATGCTTCAATGGATAATGAGTACACATATGCATGTAGATCTTAATCCTTCTTATTGAATTTTTATCAAAATTACTTTTAAATTGCAACATATTGTTAAAATTCGAACCATTCATACGCGTTTGATATGTTAGATATGCTTCAAACCGGTTTTATTGTAATTGCCATTTGTATACACTTATGATCAAAATAATGTTGTTAATTCCCATAACATTCCATTAAGAAACATGGGGACTTCTCTCTCAGTCAATGAGCATTGCACACGATTCTATTTTTTAGATGCATTGAAAGGGACCTACAGTTTAACGCCGGCTCCGAACGGCAAATGCATTAGAGAAGTCTTCAATAGTAGTAATACTCATAACCAGTTACTAGCTAAAGTTATGAGGTGATACCGCTGTCGAAAAACTTTTTCTTTTTTAAGATGGTCTGGGCCTGGTATTGAACCAAGAACCTTCTGGTTGGTAGGCGGGTGTCTTATCTACCATACCACAGCGGCACACGATCAAAATAATAGGTACACTTTATACTTTTCTTTTTTAAGTAAAACGGCATATTTTTAATGATATAAAGAAACTAAAAATGTTTGAGGCTATATTAGAAGAGTAGCTTAAGTCGACTCAAAAGGGTTCTTGCAAATCTCAACGTTAACAAGTCTTCTGGGCCGGATGGCATACCAGCACTGGTCCTGAAGCAGTGCTCTTCGACGCTTGCGCGTCCATTAGCTCACCTTTTCGGTGCGTCATATCGCGCCGGTATTTTTCCATCTTGCTGGAAGGTTGCTAATGTAATGCCAATCCCCAAAAAGGGCGAGGCTAGTAACCCTGAGAACTACCGTCCAATAGCAGTTTGTTTCACACTCTCCAAGGTTATGGAGAGTATGATTAATCACCACCTTGTGGGTTATCTGGAGTCCAACGATTTACTTAGCGATCGTCAGTACGGTTTCCGAAAGGGCCGTTCTACTGGTGACCTGCTGGCGTTGCTCTCGGAGAAGTGGAACAAGTCCCTTTATGGTTTTGGCGAGAGTAAGGTTGATAGAGTTTGGCACGAGGCTCTCATTTCGAAACTTAATGCTTTTGGTGTCGGTAGTCACTTCTCTCGATTTATATCGAGTTTTCTCAGAGATCGCTCTATAAGAGTGGTTATAAATGGGGTCTCATCCGACGAGTTCAGGGTATACTCAGGGGTACCGCAAGGCTCTGTTCTTTCTCCTACTCTTTTTCTAATATTTCTTAACGAATTTCTTCTTCTCACTTCCAATCCTATCTACTCTTTTGCGGATGACAGCAACATTTGTCACTCATATTCCTTTGATCGTAGACCGAGCCTTTTGGAGGTTGGGGTAAGAAGGATGAATATGAACGTCACACTCACAAGTGACCTGGTGAAGGTCTCCGAGTGGGGTCGTGCGAACAGGGTCGATTTTAATGCACGTAAGACTCAATGTTGTTTTTTAACACACAGGCGTGGTGGTGTGCTATCATCTGTGTCAATGGGTAATTGAGGAATCAGATGCTCTTGATGTTCTGGGCATGAGAATTCACTGTGACGTTCGTTGGAATGATCACATATTTCAAATGTCGAAAGAAGCATTCAAGTGCCTTGGTTTTTTGAGACGGTGCAAGAAATACTTCACCCCATCTGATCTTCTTAATATTTACAAGACCTATATCCGTCCCAAAATGGAATACAACTCTCATGTATGGGCCGGTGCTTCAAAGTCTATTTTGGAGCTTCTGGACCGCGTACAGGAGAGGGCGAAGATGCTCATCAATGACGGTAGGGTAGCCAACTCTATCGATTCATTGGAGCACCGTCGCAATGTGGCGTGTGTTTCATTGTTCTATCGGTACTATAACGGAATGTGTTCTAACGAAATTAAGGAATTAATTCCCAAAAATCATATATTTTTACGTAGTACTCGTATTTCTCGTATGCGCATCCCTTTGTAGTTGATTGTCCAGTAAATCGCACAACGCATTGTAGGGAGAATTCGTTCTTTGGTCGCACTGTTCGGTTGTGGAATAATCTTCCAGCGAAAGTATTTCCTGCCACCTACGACATGAGTAAATTTAAATCTAACGTCCATAAACACTACTCCCTCTGTCCTCCTTCCAATAACCTATTTTCCTAGTACCAGCACAATGCACTGCATGAGTAGGGGCCATCCCCTGGGTGCTGGTCTTATATATAAAAAAAAAAAACTTTTCTTATTTACCGACACTTATTTATCATATTTAGAGACGATCTAGAAAAAATCTAGCAGAATACTCTTTTATTAAAAAAAAAATCTAGTAGTATTCGAAATTTTCTTCTTCATATCTTGTTTTTTATCATATACATAAATCTATGTTAAGTTAAAAATAGCTTAAGTCGGCTTAAGCTACTCTTCCATATTGTCACAGATATGTTTATATTTATTAATTATGGTTAGAAATATATAGAAATTTAACAAATAACGTAAATTCTACTTCAACAAAAAAAAAAAAAAAAACTTTTTAACTAAGGGCAATTCAATTTTTGATCATAATAATAGGTTCATTTCAATAATACTCAAAAATAATAACCTACTGGATATACTTTTCGGCATATTTTAGGTGTAATTTCATACCATGCTTAATTGGTTTCCTCACATAAATCATCTTTATTTTTAAAATTTTCCTTCAGCAATTTTTGTTAAGTTCGTCCCAAAGAAATTCTATTGGGTTCAAGTCGGGGGGATTGACTTGGCCAACTTAAGAAGTTGACATTGTTCTTCCTGAACCAATTCTTTACAATTGCAGGGGTATGCTTTGACATATTTTCCTGTTGGAAGCAAAGGCATTTCTTTACTTGCACAAGAAAGCATAACGTCTGGAAAAATGTTTCTGTACCCTACTGCGTTCATTGTATTTTCTATGCGACCTACTCTAATCCATGGGAGGTAAATCGAACGTGGAGTTCTTTTCCTTTTGGGTGACGAACGTTCTTCTGACAATCACTTCCTAACAAGTCGATTTTCGTTTTGCCATTTTCGCACCAGTTCAAATGTTAATTTAACCTAACAGTAGTGTATTACTTACGCATAAGGGGAACTTTTCGTGCTAATCAGGCTTCTAAATTAGCTTCTTGAAAACATCGTCGAACAGTTTGTGCGCTGATTACATTGCCAATTTCGGTTTCAATTGTTTTTGAAGACTTAAACAGGTCCTTGTTTGAATTTAAGACAATGTGACTATCAATAGCATGTTTTGTGCGGTCTACCATGGCTTTCTGATGTTTGTTTATATTTAAATACGTTTTGGACAAAGTTCACGGAACGTTTAAGGCTCTTTTTGGCTATGGAAGCGCAATGCTTATTTCTACTTATTTTCTATAAAAATACACACTTCATATTGAATGATTTATTTAAAGTCTTAAATAATCTTACCACTTTTTATGAAACGTGAAATAATAAGAAAATATCACTTTTAATTTCAAAAAATTAAATGAACTCTCCTTGTACCTATTGTTACATTTTAACCTTTTTAAAACGTTTGAGTTCGTTTAAATTGCGTTAAAATAAAACAAACACCGTTTTTATTTTTTTGTTTTACTGTTATATTTTTATTTACTACACAATAACTTCTATACAGTTTACAACAACTTAATATTCACTATACAACACTTTTATTTCCGCTTTAACACGTCTTTATCTTACGACAGCCAAACGATCACTAACTGACATGTAGGTAAAACAGGCATTTTAGAAGGTTCAGGAAATATCGACCATCTTCTATTTCCATATCAGCTAATTCAAATGTAACGTAAGGATATTCGTTGTGGCAGTGCTGCTAACTTGACATATACCAAAATCCCACAATGCAGTGCTGTTTTTTTTATTTTCGTAACACTATTATTAAGATCAGTTTATTTCGGCACTTTGTATAGAAAATATACATAAAGCGGCACTTGCCATATTTTCGTAATTAGTAACGTTGCCATATACAAAAACTTTATAAAATTTGTAATTTTTTCTTTTATAAATAGGAATTTATTAGTTATGTATTAATATTTTTATATTTATAAACTTGGTGTACCTATTACATATTATGATAGTGGGTGTACATAAGTGTTTGACTATATTTTCCATACCTAACACGCAAAATCGTAATTCTAGTACACCACCCGACAGGCTCTAACGATGACGTAGTGTAAAACACACAATAAAATAATAAGCCACCCTATTGTAAACAACTTTATACATATTTTCACATATACACACATACATAAGTGCATGTGTGTAGCACATGGGTTCATGTGTAGAAAATGAATGCTGTTGTGGAGGTCAAGTAAATAAAACCTTTTTTAGTTTTTATTTTGCAGAAAAATAAACAAACAAAAAAAACATGTTTAAACTGCAAACAAATAAAAAACCTACACACTGCTACAAATAAAGATGCAAATATACATATGTGCGTATGTATTTTTTGTTTTCCTCTTGATTTCCATTTTCTATAGACTAAAATCTGTCTGTGTGTGTCAATAAAACATACATTTTTATACTTTTTTTCAAATACGTGGAGTCGTTCATTATAAAGGAATTTATTTTGATTTTTATATAGAGATTTATCCCATTTTGTTACTCTATTTTATTTCTTTCTCTATAGTGGCTGCGGTTGACTGACATACATCAACAAATACGTAAACAAAAACAATTTTCTATGAGAAATATAGTAAATATTATACTAACACACATATTTACATGGATAAAGAGGAATATTGTTGTGAGAGTAATATGCAAGTGCAATTATTTAATAACTTTTTTTTTAGTTTTGTTTGTTTCGTTGTAACTTTATATGAGTGTGAGTTCGATTAAGATCTTGGGAATACAAAAAAGAGTATGTGTAAGTGTATGGTACCAAGAGCCAAAAGCAACATTGTGAATTTAGTACATAGTTTTTAGCTGCATGGTTTGACAGCTGAGAAAGTCATCATTAATCGTTTAACGCTAGAATGACGTTTCCAAACTGTGGAAATTTACTCTGAAACAAATTAATCTGTTCGCGAAGTTGATAGAACACACACTTCCTTCATTTATTGTATTTGATTTCTGGTTAAATGTCCACGTCAATAAGCAAATTTGCTGTATTTCGAGCGAAGACAATCCTCAAGCCATAACATCCATTAAAATTGACTGTTTGGTGCGGTTGGCGCGCTGGCTGCATCATCGATCCTTATTTCTTTCGAAATGAGAAAGATGCTCCGTAACATCAAAGAATAGTGCTGTTGAGACATGCAGACTGAATTTTTGTTTTAACAAATTAATCAGCTTAACATCAACGACATTTGGTTCCAACAAGACGGTGCACTTTGCGTTTAACAATCAATTTATTGTAAAATCAATGCGGTGACAACTTTGTTTCCAGAAATATTCCTGTTTACTGGCCTCCTCGTTCGTGCGATTTAATGCCTTCGGCTTATGGCGACAAACAAGCAAATCTGGAAGCATTGGCAGCCAATATCCAAGCCACTACTGACGCTATACGGTCATATTTATTGAAAAAAGTAATAAAAAAGTAATAAAAGTAATAAAAAAATTGGATTAATCGAATGGACCCTGTAACTGGTATTATATAAAAAATATATTCCATGATATCTATCAGATTATAATAAAAAAAATTCATTCGAACAATATTTCCGCCTTTTATTATTATTTTAAGTTCCCAAACTCTTAAGAGAGCACCCTACATAAAAGCACCGATTTGGCAGAAAAATTCAAAATTTTTTGAGAAGAAGTAAATACTGCTTCTTACACTGATTTCCTCTCTTATTATGATCTAAAAGAATTCCTAATTTCGTAAATGGCGTTTATCTTCTGCACTATCCGTAACGTTCATTCTATTTTTGCTCAGCTCTACTGAACTCACTTCAAGTTTGACCTATTGTGGCCACTTACTCCTTTGTAGTTTATTTACCGAATAGGAACAAAACTAGACTTAAGGTCAAGACACACTGGAAGCCCTTTCCTGTTATATGTGGATGATACTTGTAGGAGTAGCATTATTATCATCCCTTGTGCCACTTCCGATCTATAGTTTGTTTAGCAGAACTACTACCTTCTTAACAGAAGTAGAATTTTAGAAGTATACGTAATGACTGCTATTTTGGCCTAAGTAGCAGGAAGAAAGTATTGGCTCGACTTCACGTCTTGCTACTGGCGAATTAAATGTTTACGAAGTCTATGGCCTCTTAGCAGTGAATAGGTGTTCATGCAGATACTGTAGTCCTTAATTGGAACTTGGCAGTTTTGGTACTCGCATTCTACTGGAACCTGCGTTAAGAACATCTTGCTATAAGATTATAGAATAGAAAAAGACAACACAAACTGGCTTTTTTTTATTAGATGTCTTTTTTTGTTTTAAATTTGCGTTTTTTCTCTAATCGGCGTTTTTTAATTTAAAAGTTTACAATGCAGGCCAAGACGAATTCAAACCAGGTGACCTTGGCTTGCTACTTAAGCAACAGCTGATAAGTGACTATATGTCAAAACGATTCGCCTTTACTATTTCTTTACAACAAATATATGTGACGCACAGTTAATTTGTTTACTCTTTGCTTACTACAGTGTTGCATTACCTTGACACAACGTTAAAGTCTGCTTACAGTGTTGTATTCGTTTTCAAAATGAGATCACCTTGTTAAATTCGCCTTGATGCAGCCACTTAAAGAGAGAGAGAGAGAGAGAGAGAGAGAGAAAGCGAGAAAGAAAGAGGTATACATATAGGGAATAATAATAAAAAATAAACAAATATGGAGCAAAACAGTTACTCATAGTGTTGCCAATATCAGTTTTATATACATACTAGAGTAATCCCTCCCGCGTTTCTGGGAGCCTTTGTTTTTGCTATTTGACTGATGTGGATAAATAAAGAAAGCTTTAACTGTTACCGTTCTACACATGCAAAATTCCATATATTTTTTTAATAATGGTTTGCATTGACTGCCAAATTGTTTAAACCAAATTTAAAAACCAACCATTCCAAGATAATACAAAAAACATTACTTAATTGTTTTGGAGGTACCATGCCTATTTATCCGATTCTGCCCACTTTTTTACTGATGGCTTCTGCTATCTAAGAAGTCATTTAGACAAAATTCAGAACTTTCAATTCTAATCGCTCTCTAGATATACAAAAAGCACTATATAATTTGTATGGGAGATGCCACATCCACTTATTCAATTTCTACTACTATTACTATTACCGCTCCAAAGATATACAAAGATCAATATTTACCTTGGCCCAGTTTTTGACTGAAGATTTATATTGACCAGAAAGTTATTTGAGCCAAATTTACAGATTCTTACTATTACCGTTTTAAAGATATAGACATATAATTACAAACTTTATATGGGCGTGGTACCGCATAGTTGTAAGCTTTTTATATACACAGTTTTAAAATATTTTCTAACTGTTGGATGGCAACCACGTTTATTATTTAATTGTCATCTTTTATGTTATTATTTTTTTGTATTGTATTATTCTTCTTCTTATTCTTTGACTTTGACTTTAAATGAATTTAAGAAAAGATAATTTTGAGAATTACAATAGTGGCGACGAGGATAAAAAAATAATATTTGGTATTTTCTTCTGTGTAAATTTAATTAAAAATTACAAATAAAAAATTGCATTTATTATACAAGGAAAACCTTGGCTTAGCGCATAAACTAAAATTTCACAAAAATGGAAGAAGTGCTAAAGCAAATAGTAAAAATGCAACAGGAGCAGCAACAGCACAATATGGCTTTGCAACGAACTAACGAAAAATCTAGCTACAGCTAAATCATCAGAAAAATCGATTTGCAAAGGCAATAACGTTGATTTTCTTATCGAGGCTTTCGCATTTCGAATTCTGGAAGAAATTATTTCTCGTTTTGGTTTACCTAAAACATTGGTTTCGGATAATGGTACACAATTTACCAGCGCTTACTTTAGAGATTTTATGATTCGAAACGATATAGAACATTTAAAATCCAGCCCATACTATCCGATGTCCAATGGACAAGCCGAACGATTTTTCAACACTTTGAAATGTTCACTTTAGAAATTGGATGGAGAGGGGACTACAAGCCAAAATCTTCAGACATTTCTACAAAACGACAGATCGACACCAAACCCAAATTCGCCTAAAAATCTATCGCCAGCTGAAGTATTATTTGGCAGAAAGATTCGTTTAACTTTGGATCTAATCAAACCATGTCCAAAAAAAGATGTTGTTAGAAATACTGCCATGGAAACTCAATTTAATAGTAAACAAGGCGCGAAGGAAACCTATTATTCTGTTCGAGAGAATGTGTATGCTAGAGTTTACAAAAACAACAGAGATTCTTAACGAATAGGGAATGTCATATATAACGTTTTACTTACAAGTGGAAAATTGATACGAGTTTATACAAATCAGATAAGAAAAAACTACGACAAGAATAGTAACGTAGGTTTCAATAAAAATTATTGTGATGCCTATAACGGTTAACTTAATACACCTCAACTTAGACGGTCTCAGCGAGAACGAAAACCGGTCGAAAGATTTATTCCGGGTTAGATTCCAAAAAGGGGAGATGTTGGATGGCAACCACGTTCATTATTTAATTGTCATCTTTTATGTTATCAATTTTTGTATTATATTCTTCTTCTTCTTATTCTTTGACTGTGACTTTGACTTTTTAATGAATTTAAAATAAAGATAATTTTGAGAATTACAATACTAACTAAAACAAAGTTGAAATGCTGTAACAAATTTCGTTTTTAAGTAAAACTTATGCAAGACAAAATGGGTTCACTCTAACGTCAATAACTCGCGAACCAATGTATCTACAAAAACCGCATATACATAAAAACCATGGTATTGACTTCACCTTTCGTTTAAGTGCTTACAGGGAACATCAATTACAAAGCATTTTATAGTCCTCTTTTATATACATATATAGATGAAATACAGTTTTTCTGATGATATAAAACGTTATTTAAAATATTTTTTATATACATAAATTACGTTTATTTCTTTATTATTTTTTTTTTTTAAGAAAAATTAAGATTTATTTGGCGCCATTTCATTTGTTCATTAATAAACCTTTTTAGCCTTTTTAATTTTTTTTTTTTTATAAAATAAAAGAGAGAAATTGTGTCATCCATACAAACAATTTAATTTATTTATTTATTATTCTGTATTTTGAATTGTGCAATGCAGCTTCTCTGTGTCCAGAAATACACATTGAAAAGACTAAAATGGCTTGTACACCTATAAATAAAAAATTTGATTGAATGATTAAAATGAATAGAAGTAAAAGTCTCATTATTATTACTACAGTAGAATCTCACGAATTCGAACAGTCACAAATTTGAACTGCCCAGAAATTAGAACCGGCCATTTCGATGTATTGGACGCTCCGAAATTAGAACAGGTGGTTCTAATTTCTGGAAGTTTTGTTATTATTATTTTTTATTTTAACGACAAATTATTTTTATTTATTATTTTTTCGCTGATTAAAATAAAAATAAAACGGGGAATCAGCAAGTCATTCGTGGTGTGTACAATTTCTGCATATGCGTGTGAAATTTGATATGATTATACAAATTTGGTTCAGTTGATGACTGAAGATCAAAGTGAAGTGTTCATACGTGTAAAATTTAAAAAAATGCCAAATAAAAAAGTACCTTATCTTGGAATACCAAAGTTAAAATATTAAAAAGACTTAATGAAGACGTGAGTGGAAATCGTTTAGCTCAAGTTTTTAATATGACATAATCCTGCATCAGCTACATAAAGTCAAAGAAACAAGAAATAATCGATGCGGTTACCAGCACCTATCAGGAAGCAAAAAAAAAAAAAAAAAATCAACGTGAAAAGAAGAACACACTGACAGGACCGATTATTAAAAGCAAAAGCTAAGTTAATTTTTAGTGAAGTGTACCCCGATAAAGATGAAAACGCATTTACTGCAAGTGTTGGATGGTTTTCCAAATTTAAAACCTGTCATGAAATACAGTTTTTTAAAATTGGTGATGCAATACTTTCGATTGCTGTTGGTGAGGTCACTCAATTCCTTCACAGATTTCGTGCAAAAGTCGCAGAAACTGGGCTATTAGGAACTTAAATATATAATGCTGATGAAAGCGGTCTATTTTACGCTGCCTGCCAGATCGAACATTTGTCGCTTCTTGTGAAAAAAGGGTCCAAGGATTTAAAATTCAAAAGAACGCGTTTCGATTTTACCAGGCGCAAGTTCTGATGGCTCACATAAATTGAAATTAAAATTATTGGAAAAGCTAAAAAGCCAAGAAGCTTCAGAGGATTTGATAACCCACTTCATTATGACTTCGAAAAATACGTGCATGACTTCCCGGATACATAATGATTGGTTTCACAAGATATTTATCAAAGAAGTATGTTTAACCAATGCATACGAGGGCGGATTGACATTGAAGCTACCTAGCGCTAGATGGCAGCACAAATACAAAAACATTTTCTTTCTTAGAAATTACGATCTGTCAAACGTCAGCTGTTAACATTTTAGCCAAATTCATCGATTAGTTTGTTTGTTGTAATCGTTTGAAGTAAGCAACTTTTGTGTTTCTTGGAAAATGGAAAAAAGTGAATTTCGTGTAGTGATTAAACACTATTATTTGAAAGGCAAAACGGCGAAAGAGACAAAAGAAAAGCTTGATTAACATTACGCGATCTTCACACACGGAAGACATAGAAGAGCACTAGTGCGAGATTCTATATGCTGGGGGCCGTCTAAAGTTATCTTATAGCGCAACAGAGTAATTATTATCATTATTATACCATCCACTATTGCAGGACACTGCGACCCATGGGATCTATGGTGCCTCTTTCGGTCTATAGCAGATCAGAAACCATAATGGTGGATATCTAGATGCCTGTAAGCGCTGTCTATAAACATCCACATCTGTGACCGCCATCCTCTTCAGGTGCGATCTCAGTCCACATAGGCCCGTAAGAAATTACTTTAGGAGTTTTAAGCCCAGTCTGCCATACTTGATAACCTCAGAGCGACGCACAAATTTGGAACTATTCGCCGCTATAGAGTGGCGGAATCCCCTTTGAGCATTCCAGGGCTCCAAGCATCTGACAATATCCCAATTATTAATTAGATTAAGAATGGCAGCAAGTGGTGCTGTACATTGCTTCCGGAGCGATATAGGTGGTCACGTAACAGTTCCTAGCCAATGCATTCGCTGCTTCATTACCATCTATCCCACAGTGCCCAGGTACCCAAACAACTGGACATTATTTTTAGCGAGTCTTTACAATGTATCGTAGAAATATTCAATCTGTTACGGCATCTTCACCGTCAGAGAATATATTAATCGTCTTTTCCTTGAACCTACTATCTAGGTTCATCTCCGCACATATGACAATGGTCATGTTCTTAACCCGGAAGACAGTTAGCGATCTCCACATTGGAATTGACAAGTCGCGGTTGGGTTCATGAACATCAGCACTAGCACAGTCATTCATTTTGGAGTTATTGGTATACCAGCTTAGATCAAACTCACTCCGGACTAAAGCATTAGACCAACAATCCTAGTCCGGGGCAATGGAGTTGATCTGTGAACATATCAGCACGCTTCAGAGCTTGGTCATGTATATGGCTGCTTTAGAAGCACTGACTGAAAACCTTAACGCTACTCCTGGACATGTACAGCATTCGTCTGTGTTTGGTTCCGTGGCACTATGGCATTGTGAGGAACGCGAGAGAAGGCGCAACGAAGGCCGGGACTTGACCGTTCGGTTAATCTGAGTACTGAGTCCTGTGTTACTCTGATAGGTTTTCTGACTGAGCACTGTACTCTGAAGACGAAGACTAAGTTATGGAACGCAGGTACCCCCAATTTCCGCAGTGTACCTTTGCCCTTTATTCAAAATCTCACAGGTTGTTGGGCCAGGGTTTTATCAGTAGCCAACTTAGCGTGGTTGTGCCTGTTAGTATTTCGGAGAAATTTACATCAGCTATCAGCTAACTAGTGAGTCGAATCTCGGTGTCAAAGGAGTTTACTTTTATTTCTTCTACTTTTTTCCTCTTACTTTCGCTTTCGTTCCGCTACCCTCATTTTTCTTTTGCTTCCTTTAATCTCTATCTTCTTTTCCTTTTCCTTTTGAGTATTACCATTACTACGCTTCACACCGAAAGCCAGTGCTTGTAGTACCATATGTAACACATTGATCATTTCCTAAAAACCCTTCCCTTCTGATCAGATAACCAGTCTAGTCAGACTTAGGTACATAAGCTCTTATAACCTACTAGTTACGAGGGCGGATTGACATTGAAGCTACCTAGCTTAGAATTACGATCTGTCAAACGTCAGCTGTTAAAATTTTAGCCAAATTCATCGATTACTTTATTTGTTGTAGTCGTTTGAAGTAAGCCACTTTTGTGTTTCTTGGAAAATGGAAAAAAGTGAGTTTCGTGTAGGGGTTAAGCACTATTATTTGAAAGGCAAAAAGGCGAAAGAGGCAAAAGAAAAGCTTGATAAACATTACGGCGAATTTGCTCCGTCAGATTATATGGTAAAATATTGGATTGCTGAATTTAAACGGGGCCGAACAAGCACTGCAACAATACCATCAACAGGAAGGCCAAAAGAGGTGGTTAATGAAGAAAATATCAAGAAAATCCTGATATCGTTATGAATGATCGCCGGGTCAAAATACGTGAGATTGAATGGTAAACATATAATATGAACGTGTGTTCAACATTTTGCATGATCACTTCACAGCGGTGTTTGGACATGATAAAGCATACTCCTGCTGATTTTTGGCGTAGATTAATAGCTGTTAATGAAACGTGGGTCCACCACTACACACCTGAAACCAAAAATCAATCGCAGCAATGGGTGGAAGCTGGTGGAAGTGCTCCGAAGAAGGCGAAGTCAGCCAAATCGGCTGGAAAGGTTATGTCCACTGTATTTTGGGATGCACACGGAATATTGCATTAATTATCTTGAGGGATCCACAATCACAGGAGAGTATTATTGTGCATTATTAGATCAATTGGCTAATGCAATCAAGGAAAAACAAGAAAAAAGTGTTCTTTCTTCAAGACAATGCACCGGTTCACTCAGCATTGGATACGATGCTAAAACTACGAGAAATCCACTTCTAATTGGCTGATCATCCACCTTATAGTCCAGATTTAGCCTCTAGTGACTTTTTCCTGTTTCCAAACTTGAAAAAATAACTCGCACGAAAAAGATTCAACTATAAACGAAGAAGTTATTACCGAAACTAATGCGTATTTTGAGGAGTTCCCAAAATCGTATTATTCAGATTGTATACAAAAGTTGGAAAATCATCTTACTAAGTCTATTGAGCTAAAAGGAGACTATGTTGAGAAATGAATGGTTTTTGAAAAAAATAAATGTTTTTTTCCTACTTAGGTAGCTTCAATATCAATCCGCCCTCGTACTTTAAGTTCCATATTTTTACATATTCTTGTTCTACAGGTCATTCGTTTTTCTGAAGAAAATAATTTTTGTCCCAAAAGCTCTTCTGCTTGTAGATAACAGCAGCAGTTCAGCCAATGGATCAAAATCTTATTAAAATGACAAAACTCATTTACAGAAGTAAGTTGCTAGCTTTTGAAATATTGTTGAAACAATCATGGGATGAGATACAATCGATAGTGTTAAAAAATTCTTGAGCCAAATTATTAAATTGGGATTCAAGAGATTACAACAGCGATGATGATTTGCCACTAGCACAATTGAATCAACGAAATCAGGATTGCAATGAAGTTATTCAACTAAATCTTGATCTTTTGAATGAAATTATACCAAACAATTCCGTAAATCTAAATGAAATCGAGAAATGAAATGAAGATGTGTTTACTGACGGATCTGATGCAGAGAATAGTGATGAGAAGGCTTCAGATAGCAGCGATGTCGATATTGTCAACATAACGCCAGCTATTCCTCATTCAAAAGTCCTGCATAAAAACTGTTTTGTGTTAAAATAAAGCTTACATAACTAGTTTTATTATAATTTTATAATTTTCTGTAAAAAAAAATGTCCAAAAATTCGAACTGGCCGGTGCACAAGGTGGTCTTAATTTGTGAGATTCTACTGTATTATTATTATATTTTTATTTAAAAAGCAATTTATTTTTAATGTTATTTAAAGAATAAAACTTGATATTTTATCACTTTTCTTATGCATATAATGAGGATACTTAAGAAAAGTTATAAAAAAGTAAATTTATGAATACAAAAAAAGTGAAGACATACATATGCTGAGCTAAATTGAGATCATCTACCCAAAGATTTAAATGGCAAATTAATCATTTTTTTAAGTTTGAAGAGAAATGGCATAAATTGAGTAGAATTTTCTACAGTTAAAAAACACTATGTATGACTTATCTCCGCAAAATATCATTCCACTGTATTATTGTTTGCAATAAAATTTGAGTTTGAGTTGAAAGGCTTCTCATACAAATTTATAAAATCTGTAACCTATAGTCCAAAATAATACCGGAAAAAAGGAAAATTTTAAACGAAATTTTATTTATTTATTTTACGTTTATGTTGAATTCATAAAAATGTATATTCTATTTGAATTCTCTCATAACCACAAAATGCTGCAGGTGGCATGTTGCAAATTAAATGAAATGATACAAATCAAAACAAATATTCAATTCATAATCAAATATTGCAACATGAAAAACAACACATAACTGCTACCGCATCTACTGCTACAACTGTAGCCAGAGAGTACGTGATTACAACACAATATTGATTTCACCCCACAAGTTCATCATATTTGATCATCGTTTTGTTGTATTTGTAGTTGTTTACATACTTAAATCATCACCGTGTAACAATATTTATAACACTACAACTACAACAACAACGACAACAACATCGATAATGACAACAAAAAATATTTACAAACATACTGATGATGATATGAAAATACACAAAAAAAACAACGTATTAAAGAATTATGGGGGTCAAAACCGACTTCCGAATACCTTAAATTTGGTAACATTTTACAGAAGCGTCAAGTTAACTCTTTTACTTATTAGTTGTATTCGTGTCACGACCAAATTGAAATGATTTAATTAACTCCCCTACTTATTATAAACCTTATAATTTTTTATAAAATTTTATCAAAAGCTGGGTCGAAATATGAAGTCATTATAAAAATGCACTGTGATAGTAGATAAGTCCTATTGTAACACACCTTTACCCATATGTAGGATTAAAAAATATATTTTTACCAAATTTTTTTAACTGTTTGTGTGAGGAGTACATTCTAATTAAATCTGATCTTAACTCATTATTATTATTATCATCCAAGTTCACAGGTGGAACATAGAACTACAACAAAAGTTTTTTAATATGTGTGTGAAGTTAAATACGTTTTTCTTAACATAACAAAAACTTGTGTAAGTTAACAGAATATGTGTGAAGATAAATACGAATATGAAATTTGTCTGTTAAGTTCACAGAGACTGTTATGTTAACATTACTTCCACAATCGTGGATTATAGAACATAATTTGGTATAAAAATAACCAAAACAAGGTAAAGGATTGTAAAAATTAAAAAAAATATATAATTAGAGAGATACAGTAACAGTAACAATGAAATTTATTTCTTATAGCTGGTAATTATATTTAAAACAATCGTCCATAAAAATATGAAAATATCGGACCTAAGATGCAATTGTGGGGGAATCGGACCTGGTGGGCTTTATAGCCAAGACATCAAGGCTCCAGGGCCAGTTTTCCTTTTTGGGCTGCAAAGTACCAGATCGGAGATATATAGACCGTAGCTAACTTTTTTTTCATTTTGACCGTATATGTATGTAGTTCATGAAAAATCGAACCTAAGATGCAATTGTGGGGTAGTCGGACCTGGTGGGCTTTATAACCAAGGTAACAAGGTTTCAGAGCCAGTTTTCCTTTTTGGGCTGCAAAGTACCAGATCGGAGATATATAGACCGTAGCTAACTTTTATTTTCATTTTTTGTTCATTCATTCAAGGAAAAGTAAGTTATCCATGTATGCGATTGGTTATTTCCGATGTTTGCAAACAAATGTTTGCCAATGTATCACCTCCTTAAGTTTAGCACGTATCTTGTATATATACACCTCAACCAACTACGGTGTGATTGGTATAGGGTAAAAAAGATGTATTTACAAGTGCCACTGAGTGTGTGTGTGAGTATGTTTTGTGAGAGTGATTCAATGAAGGAGGGCGTGCAAGGAAATGAAAAGATAACAAATACAAGTGCATGTAAAAGTTTTGTCAATCACAAAAGAGTTGTTTTCAATAAATTCAGTAGTAAGTCCTTATTTATGGGGGAATAACATTGTTCGATTTTGTTGCCAATGTTGCAAAAAAAATTTTTTTTTTTTTTTTTTGTTGCAAATATTTACTTAGCAGAGTATAATATTTTAGGGTGTTCGCTAAATAAAACAAAAATATGTTAAAAATCTATCAAAAATATTTTTAATCAAATGAGCCATAGAAGACTGAACTACTTACTATTACTATAGAACACTGCTTTGTAGAAAGTTGAAATTTAAGTTGAAACTTTTATTCAACTGTGACCAGCCTTAATAATAGTCGGCTATTAAACAAATCTTACCCCAATGCGGTATGAAAAGTAGACCTAGAGAGATAGTTTTTTTTTATTTTTATTATTTATTTTATTTTATTTTTTATTTACTTTTTTTTTCTTTGGTGAACCAAATGCGTTTACATGGTATCATGAAGACTCACAAATAAACAAACGATATGATATTTATTTATACAATTTGAATAATAAAAAATCGAAAAGTTCAATGAATTCAAAAAAAAACCCTAGACAGTAATTGAAAATTTAAACTTTTGGTTATGGCATTCATTGCTAAAAAAATGAGAAAAAATCAATATTAAAAAATTAACAAAAAAAAAAAAAAACAATGAAATTACCTCTTTAAACCAACAGAGCTTTAAAACTTGAAGCTAAACAGAGTGTCACGTTGCAAACAGAAAAAAACAAATTCAAATTAGTTTAGATGTTTTAGAACTGCAATGGCCACATAAAATGTTTACACACCTGGACAGAAAAATAGGTGCGAAAATTTTTGACACAGGAATTGTGCGAAATTTTATACTTTTGTACTTTTATTTAACAATTCATATTATTTTATAAATGAATGCTATTTAGTGAATTCAATTCTTATTGTAGAAACATATAAGAAACAACTAAAAACAAACTTAGTGATATAAATTATAAATTTATGAAGATATTTAGTTTTTAAGTGGACAGTAAAATAGGTGCATATTAAAAAAATTCAGTGTTAACTCAGTCTTTTAAACAAATATCATATAAGGCAATTAATATCCGGTATATCCTCCATTATTCTTGAGAACAGCATCTATTCTTCTAGGCATAGATGAAATTAATATTGCGACAAGTATTAATCGGTATATTGTACCATTCTCTTTTAATATTATTCCCCAATTCTTTCTTATTTCTGCAAGGAGGCTTAGAAACACTGTTCTTTAGCTTCCCCCAAAGATTTTCTATTGGGTTGAGGACAGAACTCTGACTTGACCAATCAGCAACGTCCACTTTATGTTGCCGGAATCATTCCTTTACCAACTGTGACTTTCAAACAAATGGCATATTTTCTTCAGCATGTGGAAGCATAACCGTTTCCAACAAATCTTTGTAGGCAAATCTGTTCATGGTGTTTTGTATGATGTGTATTAGGCCTACACCTTTCCAGGAATAACAGCCCCATAGCATAACATTTCCCCCTACATGTTTAACTGTCTTTTTTATGGCGACGTATGTACATTTCATTAGACATCGTTACCAAACAAATTAATCTTTGTCTCGTCGCTCCAGAGGATATTTCGCCATTTTTTGTACCTTCAAGAACGTTCCAGGTTTTATAAGCCAGGGCAAAGTTTGTCCTCTTTAACAAATTAGCATGTCTAAGCTGAGGGACTTTACGAGCTATTGTACATGGTAAATGTGAGTCTGCCAATCTGCGTCGACGACACAACTTCCTCAATTTCATTTGCAATCACTTTCGATCTCATGAAAGCATCTCGTTTTGCTAAAGTGACTATACGATTATCAGTGCTTTTGGATGTTTGTTTCATTGCTCCGCGTTTTTTAATATCTTTGTTTGGCTTTAGATCATTAGTTACAAAGTTTTGAGATCGTCCTGACGATGTGGCCATGAATTTATACGTTTTTCCTTGCTTTCGAAGCCCACACACAAGTCTTCGGTCTTCTACACTGCAATGTTGTCCAATGTTTTATTCCGAATTTATTCTAAATTTATTTATAAATTTTCCTTTTACATTTTCTCAAAAAATCTAAATTTAAGAATTTTGGAGAATTCACACCTATTTCAATGACCTCACCGGAAAGCAACTAAATTGCAAAAAACAAAAAAAATCTGTTTGTGTAATAATAGTCTTTTTCATAGCGGTATTCCCCTTTTTGAATTTAAAACAGTGTTGCCATATTTATATAGTATATAGTGTTGGGATCTTAGAAGCACTTTGATACATTTTTTTGTACATTTGAGAGAAAAAAAAATTCACCTATTTTTCTGTCCAGTTGTGTACGTAGACTGCTGTTGATGTGCTAAGAACAGCACACAAGGGATGCCATTTCTGTTAAGGGATTCCTATAATTATTTCTACAACCATGCTAAAACCACTTTTCATATTTTTCACATGTGAATTTGTCTTGGTAGTAAGGTTGCCAGATGGCCTTGATTTTTACAGCTTATCAATAATCAAGACAAGTTATAGTTTATCAAGATTTTTTAAATCACGCAATTTTTTTTTAGTTTTTTTTAGTGAATCAATACGTAAAGTGTTTTAAGTCTATTTCTTTCCTACTTTAGTTTATCTAAGAAGACAATGCTCAAGGTTTTCATGGATTTCAACGGTGTAGTGCTTTATGAATTTTTGCCAGAAGGCCGGACAGTAAACAAAGAGTATTATTCGGGCGTTATGAGACGTTTTCGTGAAGCAATTAGCCGAAAGAGACCAGAATTGTGGGCACAAAACTCGCGGATTTTGCACCATGATAACGCACCGTAGCATAGAGCCATCATTATTAGAAATTTTTTGACAAAAATGCAACAAATACCATCCAACAGCCACCGAATTCACCTGATTTGGCTGCCTGTGACTTCTTTTTGTTTAATCGAGTTAAAAAACCATTATGGAGAACGTGTTTCAGCAGCCGAAAGGAAATAATGGAAAAATCGCACACTTTTACTTTATGAATTTTATTTTATTTTATTTCTTTTATAGAATCATACCTACACCAAACAAACAAATGTCGAACAATAACATGTTGTGAATAAAATATTAATTCATTATCATATGAAGTAAATATTCATATCTAAATACGATTTAGTGAATAATATATAAGAAAGGCACGTGATAACAAAATAAACGATAAGAAATGCTTTTGTTGTTATGTCTACTGAAATCTAATTATAGATTTACAAATTGTATTGTACTGTCGTGATAAAAGAATTCATCTAATGATGTTTTAAGTAAAACAACAAGAAATAATCGTAAAAGTTTAAGCGAATCAAGGACTACTATATGATATCCTACACTGCAATGTCCTTTTTGTAAAAATAGGTTTTTTCTATTCAACAACACAAGTTAAATTGATAACGATTTACACATAGAAGGTTTACTTTACTTAAAAGGCTCACTTAAAATAAACTTAAAACCCATTCTTTTTTAGTTGCATAACCTTATTTTAAAGAATTGAATAATTATTTTTCAATATATTATTTTTGAATATAATTAAACAAAAAAAAAAAAAAAAATACTTGACATCCCTTGTTAAATTTTCCTCTTGAAGATGTTCTTTTCATATACGAATACCATAATAATCCAAGTTTCGTTGGTAACAATAATTTATGTGTGTATGGGTGTATGTGTGTGTAATTCAGCCCATCACGCTTTTTATATAAAATGTCAACATCATTTGTTTACTTAAAACGTTTGTCACAAATGCAAATGCAAACACACCCACAAACACAAATACATGCTGTCAGTTAATAATAATAATCCCCATTTAAAGAGCTACTAAAGACAACAAAATCATTCAAACTCGTATAACAACAATGTAAACGGTTTTATTTAAAATCTAATAAAAGCCATTTAGATATCGCACACACTTACTTAACTATACCAACACACAAATGCAGGTGTAAATAAATCTCATTATGATCTTAGGGACTCATGCAGAAGCAAATGTACTCTCTCGTATATTACGATATAATTGCAAGGAGAAAAAGAGAATGAAAACAAATGGCTTCCCGTTAATTTTCCTTTTGTGTGTGTGTGAGTAAGTTTTTATAACATCGCGTGTTAAGTTAGAAACAAACATTAAAATAAAAGGAAATTTGAAAAAAGAAAAATAAAAGTAAAAGTATAAGAAAACGATAATATTCGATAATTATATGGTTCTGAAAGTGTGTAGGGTACTTAAACGGTATTAAATAATTTTGTTTGTAATCTCATGGTGGTTTCTGTTGCTATTGTTCTTAATACAGGTTCTTAAGCCTCAAAGAAAACTAAAGAAGAAACTTAAAACGGTATTGCTACTACGTTCTAATTAAACAATACAACAACAATAACAATTAGAAATAGAAGAACATATTTGTTATTGTTGTTGTATAACTTAAATCCCCATAGTGTTTATGAAATAATTACACAATTTGAGGCCAATGAGTGGCAAGGTATTACGCTATTAACACTACAAAGAGAAAAAAAGGTAGTAAAAAAGTATGACAGGGAAAACAGGAACAAAAAGAAATATATAAAATATATAAAATAAAAAACACACACACATACATCTAGAAATTTCAAGTTAAATTAAATGAAAAACAATATTGACCTTTTCACAGGTGGTGGCCGGCCCTCTACTAGGATTATAAACACATGTTGTATGAAGTATAAGGGAAAGACAACAAAAACAATAAGTCTATGCACACAAATACAATAACAATAATATAAAATGTTAAATAACACAAGATATAGGGTGACCAGATAAAATGAAAAACGAAATGAGAATTAATTTAAATAAAACATTAATGGTGTGAGACATTGAGTATATTGCGGCATATTTATAACGATAAGGCTTAATTAGACATGACTTAACATCGCGCGACAACCGTTACTGGTTGCAACTATGGCGTTACGTTAAGTCACGTCTAACGCTTTGCATAAAAACAGGCCAAGGAGGGCAACGAATTGTCGGTGTGATTTGGTCCCATGAAGATTGACGGCACGCAATTACGACGTTATAATGATTTAATAGATTTAAGCAAAATGTATATCCGTGTGAAAGCAAATGTAGTGAACTTTATTACTAATGCGGCGATAGCTTAGTGGAGTTAGGCTGAGGAACCTACCACCATGAATAAATTAGGCAGAGTACAAAGACTCGCCTTCTTCAGTATAACTGGGGCAATGAGAACATGTCCAACAGCTGCTTTGGAGGCCTTGATAAGCCTTCTATATGGTGAAGGTGGCGGCAAAGTTTTTCGTTAAGGAATCCCGAAGTCTGGGAAGTCTACTCATTCTACGCAGGGTAGTCAGTGAACCATCTTCGGTCCCAGATGTTATTCCTTTGGACTCAAGTATGAATTTCCGGACCGGAATTGTTGTTCTAATGGGGCCTTAGTACGGAGCGAGTTTGATCTAAACTGGTATATCGATGGTTCGAAAATAAATGACTGTAACGGTGCTGGTCTTCATAGACTCAAGCGAGACTTGTCGATCCCACTAGAAAGATCGCTGAGTGTCTTTCAGGCTGAGATCATGACCATTGCTATATGTGCGAAGATCAAGCTGAACAGTGGGCTCAAGGATAAGAGCATTAATAAATTCTCTGAGAGGCAAGCTGCGTTAAGGGCACTTGACTCGAATCGTATGACTTCTAAACTGGTCAAATATAGCGAAAGTACGTTGCAAAAGCTGTCGCTTGGAAATAATGTCCAGTACCTGGATACTGTAGAATAGATGGTAATGAAATAGCAAATGCATTGGCTAGAAATGGTTCCATGACACTCTATATCGGTTCTGAAACTTGTTGTGTAGCACCACTTACTACCATCCTCAATCTAATATAGGATTGGGAAATTGCCAGGTGCTTGGAAGACTGGAATGCTCAAAGAGAATTTCGCAACTCTAGAGTGGCAGTCATTCCGCTGTATGGGCGTCGATCTGAGGTTATTAAGTATGGCAGGTGGGACTTGAAACAATTTACGGAGTTTCTTACGGGCTACTGTAGATTAAGAGCGCATCTGAAGAAGATGGCGCTCACAGATATCGATGTTTGTAAACTGGCTTACAGGCATCAAAGACATCGTAACGCACAATGTGTGAATATGGGATTCTTGATAGGTTTAGAGTCTCACTGGGTGACATATCTACCATTATGGTTTCAAATCTGCTGATGTTCATTAAGAAGGCAGCAAATCTGCTAAACAAACTATAGACCGAAAGGGACACAAAAGATCCCATGGGTCGCAGTGTCCTGCAATAGTGCCTGGTCAGGAGAATAATAATAATAATGAATAACTGAAAGCGCTAGGTTGACCTTACTGTGGCTAACCTTTATTTAAAATGTTATTTCTTCAACAAGAACTTGACCATGTCGAGGGTTTTATTTGATATTTATAGATTAATATACGTATTGTTACGTTAAAACCTTTTTTTAAACGTTTGAGTGTTTTAAATGCGTAAAATAAAATAAATAACACGTTGTAGTTGCTCTATACAGCTCTTTTTAGTTCCACACTTTTACTTTATACAATTATAACTATACAGTCTTCAACTTATTTAATATCCGCTCAGTACACTCAATAAACGACTTTTAGTAACCTTACGCTATGACTGCCAAACTATAACTGAACTTCCAACGGCATAAAGCGCCGACTTTTATATTTATTTATTGCTTCCGAATGTTCCTGTACTTATTACAGTATTCTATTTCCATTAATTCAAATGTAACCACCAAAATAAGTACGTTAGCACCGTTCAATACGCAAGTGGTGACATTATTAATAGTAAATACATCACCAGCCTTGACACAAACCAATAAATGCCATAATAAAGTTTATAGCTAAGGCTACTACCGTACTATTTTAGTGTATCTTTCCTTAGACATCGTTTATTTTCATAACAATATTTTTATTTAAAAAATATCTTGTGGCGTTGCTTTTAAAATAAATATTTTTTTCTTAATCTAAAGTATTTATTCACCATAATGACCTCAAAAAAACTAAAGTGTTTATGTCAAATGCAATTCATTTTTCTTTCTTTTTTACTGCTGCTGTGTTTTTTTAAAGATAGTAAAACGTTTTATAAAGCATTTAAATGGATTTTTTTTAATCCGTCCTTTTCATGTCAAAAAATATAGATTTTTGCATGACTCTGTCACTAGAACTCTTTGGGACGACAAAAGAAAATAAAATAAAAAGAAACACAAAGAAATTATTAAATAATAAGATAAAATTTAATATATTTAACTGGGTATTCATAGGTGCAAAGTTGTCGTACGATAATTGTGCACTAAAAAGATAAAAAGATGTACAAAGGAAAGAGAAAAGACAAAAATTCCCATAACTGCTTTGTTCTATGTAAGGCCGCCCTATCATACGATTTTCCATACATCGAAATAATATGAAGGAAAAACAATAGCACAGAATTTGCTACACTGACCATATAATAACCCCAACCCTAAGGTTATACATACAATAAAGTATTAATATTCAGTATAGAGTATTAAATCGTTTCCAAGAAACTAATTCAATTTTATCGATTTAGAGGATAGCTCGGCGTAATGACCTGGTGTATTTTAGAATTTTATTATTAAAAAATATTTAAATTCTTTAAAAATAAATTCAAAAGTTTCTATTGCAATAGCAGAAATCATTACTCAGACTATGAGCTTTAAAATTTTATTATTTGTTTTTGAAATACGTACGTTTTCGGAAATTTAATAAAATAAAAAAAAAATAAGAGAAACACAACATACCGGTACATCTAAATTTATAAAGATTTCCTTTTTTATAAAAAAGAAGTTGTTTTAACCTTAAGCAGTAAAATGTGAAATAGGCGTTAAAATTGATTGCCATTCAATAACATGAAAAAATTAATAATCAAAAGAATACTCAAAGACGCTCTCTTTTTACGATTTTTAAAACAATACTGCTTTCGTTAACTATTGTTTTCTATATTAATGGACTACGCGTAATATTAAATTATAAGCAAGCTGTGTCTATTGGTATTGCATTAAACACATTGACAACAGCCGGCAGCACGACTTCGAGGCGAATTCTTTTGTAACAGCTAAGCGGTAAAATTAATGAACAACTGTTTATTGGAGATATATTCTATATTTCGGTGATGCAACTTTCAAACTTTTCACATCCACATACATAAAATATACATACTTTTATCACATAAAAATTTAAAAAAAAATGGTTGTTCAGGCTTATAGCTCTTCTGTTGCTAAAATAATCGTCTTTATATAAATGTTTTAGTTCTAATATTGGCAGCTTGTTGTCGGCTGCTTGCTGTCGGCTATGTGTTTATGCCTTTAACAGCTATTACAAACAAACGACCGCGTTTGTTTTAAACAAAGTGAACATCAACTTTTAGATAAAACAACATTACAAAAACCAAAGATGCAAAGAGTGGGAACGTATCAAAAATAAACTAAGTTGTGGCCGTCAGTCAGCAAGGTCATGACCACGGCTCATCCTTACTAGAATTATACATGCAAACAGACTAAACTAATCGCTTTCCCTAATTCAGACGAATGTGTATTTTATAAGGTCCCTGTGAAAACCAATCGATACTTCTGACAAGTCTGATGTGTTATAAACCATTAGTAAAAATCTTAATTTATATTCCGGTGGCAGCTAACGACGTTTTTGTACAGGTTAGGAGAGGAGATTTGCCCATTATAGACGAGTGTACTTAGGGTCTTGCCATCAGAACTATTGTCGATGAAGTAACCAGTAACAAAACTAATCGAACAGTTAAGCCTTGAGACTGTAGTTTGTTTTTACCCTTTTACTGTGCCCACACTAACCCACTAACCCATTGTGGAATGACCATAGTGACTATGTCTTGCCGACTACGAGTTTAGAAATTATCGAGCTATTGATACCCAACAAAAACGACTGGCTACGGTGCAATTCACCTCTTGGCAGTCTGTCCTTCTACACGGACGGTACCAAGAAGACGTGCAAAGGAACAAAGGCTGGAGTCTACAACGACAATTAGATCTCAGGTACTCACAAAAGTTGAACGACAAATACGGTATTTGCAATTGGATGGGCAGTGATTAAAGTATGATAGGAAGCGTTTGAAGAAGGTAAGTGACTATCTTTGTAGATAACGAGGATTGTAGAATGGCCTTGTGAAGATTGCACAAGGTCATAAGACTTTTTTGCGTACCGAGTCACTATGAGTTGGCCCGACATGGTACGGAGTCAGCAAACCTGCAGCCTGAGGACTCCATACTGTCGGCGTTATGCTGGTCAACTCTGGTACAATGTGCCGAGCTGTAGGCCGGTTTTTTTTAATCGAATGACCTCTCCCCTGATCACCTTGGGCAAATCGAAACTGGAGGTTAGCTACTGACGTTATTCATGGCCACTGCATAGACTGTAAACATGAGGGGGAAATGGAGTCGATCACTGCCCTAGACTCTCTGACAGAAGGCTTCGATTTTTAGGTGAACATGCCACTCAAGCTCTCACTCCCTTTCGGACAGGTAGCCTGACACTATTCTCCAATTTGCCTTGAATGGCTTTAGTAGCAGAATTGAATTGGATCCGTGGTACTTTTAGACCTTCTTCTTTGCTGAACTGGCATTTAGTCAGCTGTTCCCTCTCTCACTCTCTCTCTCTCTCTCTTTCGTTCTTTCTTCCTACTCTTTCCACTAATCTCATATCTCTGTTTGTTCTTTCTACAGGATGATCATAATAGACTACATGGTCTCCAAGTGATGTAACCATCGGTAGCCCCAGCTCAACCCAAAGGTGGATTTGACCATTGGAAAAAATTATATATTACATAGGTTAGGTTAGGTTCCAAATGCAGTGCAACCGTACTACACCATTGGAAAAGAGAACATCAAGCTTATGCTTGCTAGAAAACCCTCTAGGTCACAGATCCCGGCTGATGCAACCATACCTCGACCACTAAAGAAACCCTGGCCTATCAACATGAGACTGATCCTCTGTGAGCCGGGCAAAGTGGGACTCCCTTCTTAGAGGACCCATTCCCCGAACGAATTTATGCCAAAGCAGCTTAAAGATTCTACAGTCTACTATGGTCTTCCCTAACTCTTCCATTCTACGACGAGCCCAATTATCCACTAAGCTCACAAAGAACCCAAGCATGGCTCGGACAAACATATCCGCCCAGCGCAGCTTGAACACATCCAGGATTTACGGGAAGTTCTTCTGTATAAAATCGGTCGCTTAACATGAGTACCTGCTCTAGGACTTTACCTCACGGGGCCAAAACACGAGTGAATACAATGCGTATCAATTCGAGGCCATGTTATTTGTACATGATCACCACCTTGATGAGGTGGATCCTACCCGGTTAATTGTTCTTTTCGATTTTTCTGAGTATAGATCCTGTCCATTAAGTCAAGGATTCTATTGCATTAGATGCCGCCAAGCTTTCATCGAAGATATTTTCTATCTTCACCTATTGTTAACATGTGTAATATGCTTAATTTTAGTGCCAGTTCTATTCTTGCTTCAAATTTGTTTTGCTTTAGTGCTATAACACTATGATAGTATAGGGTGACGCTTCAGATCGTGTTTAGTCGTGTATTATTACTTTTATAAAAAATAAAATACAAAATCTCTTGCTGTTTCTTACCTCCTCCGGATTGATCAATTGTTGCTCCTTGTGACATTTTTGTTATTGTTGTTGTTGCTGCTGTTTCTAGTGTTGTTTTTAATTATTATGGCCTTTAACTATTTGGCTTCGGCGGTTTTTTATTCTCTAAGCGTGTGTTAATGGTAAGGTAGTTGTTATTACTGTTGTTGTTTGTTCAAAGATGGCTGTCGACGTCTGTTGTCTATTCAATAAGAAATAACTATTAAAAGCAATTGTTGCTATTTTTTATTTTATTTACACTTGAACGTAGGAATTACTAACTAAAATGAATGGATTATTTGTATTTTTGTGATAAATTATTTTCCTTGACTATACAAACATTCTTTATAAAATTATATATATTTTTTTAATTCAGTTGGCTCTTTAAAACACAAAAATATTTTTTTTTAATTTAATTTATTTAAGCTTTAAAAACACTCCTAAGATTGTCGAAGAGCGTCGTATAAGAATTTAGTAAACAACTAAAAACACAAGCACACACGCACAACTCCAAAAACACCACAAATTTAGTATGTAGCTATGTCGTTGCTTAGAAAAAATATACCAGTTCTAACAAGTTAAATTGTTGTTGTTGTTATTATTATTTTTATGTTTTTCTTTTATTAGAACAAGCTATAGCCCTGGTGTGATTTGTTTTGTATATTTCCTTATATTCAATTTCTTGAAGGATATATTTGTTGTTGCTTTTTATTTCTTAACCCAAAGATTGTCTGCTAATGTTATCGAAGCCACTCGCCGTTTGTCAATTTTTATTTTCTTTCAAGGTCGTTGACTCAAAACTCACCCGTTTTCTTACTTTTTTTTATAAATCCAAAATTATTTTAATATATGTTTTTTTAACGAAATAATTAACAACAATTGTTTTTAATTGGGTTTTCTCTAACACAACTCGATAATAATTTATTTTCCTCTATTTCCACTTCCCAAATAAATCAAAAATAAAAACACATCTGCGAACTAAGAAATCCAATAAGAAACTAAATTTGATTTGTTTTGCAAACGTCAAAGCTATATTATTATACTACTCACCTGGTACAAAAATAACAGGGTGTAAGGCATAAAAAAATCGTTGCCATATTATATATTAAGGAAATCATCGCTTTAATATTCTTTTATATTCTTTAGTATTAAAAAATATGTAGCAGCTATAAAATATAAATTTCTTAAATATGTATTATTAAAATAACAATTAATTTTTATCACATGATACCTTTATTACAAAAGTAAGTAACTACCATTTCCCCTACTGTTATATGTTCATAAACGGTATTATGAATGGTAAAATTGAGTTGATTATGGTTGAAACTCAACACAGTATTATCATTCTCCTGCACTACCTTATGCATTGTAGTCTGGGCTAATTGAACATCAGCGCCATCTTTTCCTCTACGGTAAATTATAGAAGCACACAATTTTTTATCGATATTTTATAGCATAGAGTCGCATTCAATAGCTTTAAATAGTATTAAAAAAATACTACGCAATTTATCAACTAATCGCTAATGGCTAGCCAAATACAAAATGGTTGCCAGTTCGTGCGCGAAGGAAAAATTTTGTTAGCTCTTTGTTTGGAAAAAGAAAAATTAGCAAAAATCCATAAAAAATTTAGAAAAAATTAACTTAAACTATTAACTAAGACAAGTGCCAAGTGTTTGAATTAACTAAAACAAAAAACCTCAACAATTATGAAAAAATCTCGTGTTAAACAACAATAAAAAATTTATACCTCAAGAGTAAAGAGAAAAGTCATTAAAAAAGAATGAGTAGTAGTGTGTGTGTGTGTATGAGGCAAATTGAAAAAAGGAATGAAAAAATATATATGCAAAAAAAATGAAGTGAAAAAATAGTGATAAAAAATTTTTTGTGAAGAAAAGAGAAATTTTTTAGTAAATAAAAAGGAAGCAAAATGTTTAAAAAATTATTTGTGTACACAAAAATTGTAAGGGATTAGTTGAAGTCTTGCAATACTTATTTATAGTCATTAAGAGGTGAGATATTTTATTATATGTAATTAAGAGGCGCTTAAAAATTAAGACATACATACACACATACAGAGGCACATGGATTTTTTTCTTTTGTTTCTTATATACACCGCGTATATGTGTGCGAGAGTATGTAAATTTAAGTAGATAATAAAAATTGTTTATATATAAATATACATATTTACAACATTTATGCTGTATTTACGTAGATTAATAAATAAATAAATAAATAAATAAATATATATATATATATATATATATATATATATATATATATATGTACGTATGTATGTATGTAGAGGAATAACGTTTAAGTGCTTAAATCATAAACCTTTAACAACTACAAAAAACAATAAAAAAATAATAAAAACGACCAAAACGACATGATGATGATGATGTTGAGTTGATAAAATAAGAGAAACATATTTTGTTTGTGTGTGCTTTTGATGTTGTTGCTTACACGTTTGTCTGTCTTACTTTTTGTCGTTTTGTTTGTTTGGTAGTCCTCGTTTTGTTGTAAGTGAAAAATCCGGAAAAAGACAACTTCGTTTTACAGCAATAATACCGACTAAGGAAAGAAAAAAAGAGTATGAAAAAAAGAAGACGTTTTCGGTATTTTTTTGTTTAGTGCGGAGACAAGAGAATCTACATCAAACAATAGACCAAGAACAACAGCAATAACAACAACAACTACCATCATATTAATAGTAGTGTAATATAGTGTGGAAGTAAAAATAACTGGCTAAAGCTTTTCTTGTTGCTGCTGTTGCTTATCGTTGTTGTTGTGTTTTTTTTATTATTTTTCTTCATCTTCAGTTTTGTTACTACAATATCTATTGAGAGTAAGAAAGATTGAGTGCGGTTGCTGTTTAGTGATGCCAACTCTTTAAGAAGTGCATTCAAAAAGTATTCAAACGCTGTAAATTAAAAAAGTTATTTATATTGCTTTGCACAAATTTTATGTATAGTTTGATTTTAAGAAATAATGAATTCTTATTGTATCTATGTATATAATAAGGCCTAAAGAAATTGTATTTGAAAATATTACTTAGTTGGACTTCTCTTAATACTTTACTTCTTTGCAAATGGAAAGGGAGAAAGTTGAGAAAGTAATCTGTGTCTTTGAATAATCGACGAAGTGTAATGATTTGCGAATAAAAGTAATTTCTTATCAATTACCGCATTTATATTCCTTATCTCCAAAAACTGAACAGATAGGCAACTACAGTCAAAGTGTATGAAGGCAAATGAAAATTTTTGGAAAGATCGATGGATATTGTTACTCCTAAAAAAGATAAGCATCAAAATCAGCTTAATCCTGGTCGTAGAATCGTAGTCAGTTATTGATGTATTTGTAATAGGTATATTAAAGAAAAATCTGTTTGTTTTCTTTAATCTATGAAATTAATAATATCGAAAAAAGACTATTACTCGAGACCTATGATAAGAGTGAATATCGCCGCCCTCAGCATAAAAAGCAATGCAGCATTTAAAAGTCTATGCTAAGAACAAGAACTCATACTCTCTACATGTTAATTTTGTATACGACAACCATCAGTAATTGAAGACATATTTTTCCCTGGATTAAACATATTGTAAAATATATTAAGTTGACATCACTGCCCATGTGTTTATCCACTGTTGCCATAATCCAAATTTACAGAATCAAAATTTAAAAAAATATTTTCAATTACATAAAAAACCGATATTTTGTTTTTGTGCCTATTTTTATAAGTATTTCTTAATATAAAATTAAAAATTTTACAGTTTACATTGTAATAACTAGTGGAACAAATTTTTAATTTTATATTAAGAAATACTTATAAAAATCGGCACAAAAACAAAATATAGGTTTTTTATGTAATTGAAAATATTTTTTTAAATTTTGATTCTGTAAATTTGGATTATGGCAACAGTGGATAAAACACACGGTCAGAGAGAATAAGGAGAAATAGATTTTTAAGCTAATAAACCAATGCATATGTACATATATTGTTTGGGATTATTTGTATGATAAATTACCCATACATCTGATTCGTTTGAATTTTAAATGAAAACTCTTGATTACAAATTTCCATGATACAATGAAATAGTGTTGACGAAATATTACACAAGAATTTTACGGTTCAAATATAGTTCAAGAAAAAATATTTGTCTCATTTTTGTGTAATTACACTGAAATCGGCAACACTGGTTTTATCGCTAGCTTCATATGCCAAGATTTTTATTTTTAATATTTAAGATACATAAAATACAAAATAATTATAAAACAATAACTTATTGCAGCTAAGGAGTAACAAAAGAAAAACAATTTTCATATTTTTGCGAAAATTATGAAGAAAAAAATTAAAAATACAATAGATCCTGAATGCATCATAAGTATTTGCATATATATATATATATATATATATATATATATATATATATATATATTTCTTTTTTTTTTTTTGCTATTGTCCATATTTTTACTTTTTTCAATACTCAAACCCATATTAACCACCACCCTCTTTATCAAACAACACAGCTATAGCCTTTGTTGTTGGCTTTATAATTTTCCTGCTGATGTATAAAGAGTAAGTAGAAGTAGTGGTGGGTTAGTAAATATGCGGTGGTCGTGGAAGGTAAACGATCAAAGCGACCATCATTTTTTTTTAATATTGTCGGTGATTTTATTCGACAGCTATACGTCACACACACAGTTTGTTTTGTTAAAATCGTTATATTACTCAGCCCGTTTTGCCGTTTGGGCTATTGTTGGTGTTGTTGTTGGTGGTGGTGGCTTGGTTGTTAATTTGACGAAGTGTTTCTTTTAGTGCTTTGTTTTTCTTATTACATTTTTAATCTTAAGCACTGACAAGAACCACAACAAGAATAACATCAACTAACCATCCGCTAATGATAATTATGTGATGTTTTTGTTGAATGGAATAGAGTGCTACAACAAAAATAGACTTTTTCTTTCCAGATTTGTATTAATTTGTTAAACAAGGAATTATCATGTTTTTTAGTAACTTTGTTTACAAAGGTTGTATTAAAATTTGCAAACTCTAGTCCTATGGACTCAAAACTAAAACACTACATATAAACATTCAATGTTATTAAAGTACAGTGATCGCAACATTTAAGATAAGACTTGCGTTCATTTCTATAAATCTTACGGAAGTATACTCTTCTTCTATAATTAGCTTTGATATACATATGTAGGTATATTTTTTCGCTTCCCATGCGCACCTTTACCCGAAGATATAAATGTATAACATGACTAATCTCACTAATCTTGACTTGGATTTTTTTAACATCTAAATTTTCTTCGGTAGGCAGACGGGTTTAGTGAAATTTCAAAAAATATGTGTCCTTCCCTTTTCACGTCTCAACAGTTTTGCCTAAATCATATCCTTTGTTGTTACGTATGGAATATAGCTAATAACTTAAATGGTCATCCCAGTTTTTTTATGGAAATGCTTTAAGTGAATGTTGGACCTTTCTATTATATGTGTGATTTTATCAAAACGATAATGCCGTGTATGTTGGTCGGCTAGTTAACGCAGTTGTAGTTCCATTGAATAGACGGCAATTTACATACATTATTAAGCACCATCATCATCTTGAAAACCATTGGTAGCGTATTTTAATGTTATCGAGCTCTGGCCTTAGGAATCTGCTGATCAAGAATCTATATCAAAGATAATTGTCGATAGCAGTGTTTCCTGCATAATTTCGTCAAGAAATAGTTTCATATTAAAGAATCATTAGCCAGTATGTCGTATCTTCATAACTAATATTCGTCGTTCGCTTTTAATTTTTCTCAGCGCAGTTACATAAGGGTAAAGTAAAGCATATAGGCCGGATATTCAATTAAGTGCTCGAGTATGGTCTGCTGAACCGAACAATAACGCTAAAATATTCAACAGAGTATAGCAAATAAACAATAGTTTCATTCAGTTGTGCGACAGTTTTCGATGAAAGCACACTATAAAAATGAAGTTTTCTCTTTGGCCAGCCTTCAAGTAGAGATTTAAATGTAAATTAAGCCACGGCAATCGTTTGGAAACGCTCAATTTAGTTTACAGATTTTCATTAAAACATTTCGTTGTGTCGGCTATATTTTTTTTCTACTCGCGATTAACTTCTCATTTATAAATCGATATGTGTAATTGGCAAATTGACATTCATTTTTAAATCGATGGATGCTTCCAAAAATATACTTTTGTTTAAATTTTTTAAATACTAAAAATATTAGAGTGCATCCGCAAGCACAAGCAGTAGACGTTTATGTGGACGTCATTTACTTCAACAGTATTGTCGGACCTGACAATTTGCTTTCTACGACCGGACAATGGAAAATTGTCACTACAATATAAATTGTCAGCTCAGATATTAAAAATTCGTGCATCTGGCAATGTTCTCTGACGATGGTGATGGCTGTAAAACATTTCCTGAACATTTTTCTGACGTTATTGTTAGATTTGACAATTGTCTAAACAGAACTTTAGGGTTCAGTGGGATGTATTCACGGTTAAGTTAAAAATATCACATTATTAGCAATTTCAAAGAATAAGTGCTGGAGTGACGAAATATAATAGGTTCAGGTTCGCTGTCATAAAAATTTTGCACCCGATGCCGTTGAAACCACGTGAGAGAAGAGGGTACATATGGTTCACAAAAAAAAAAAAAAAAAAAAAACAAAATACCGATTCTTTGTAACGAAAAAGTATTGTACGCTGGTTACTTTCACACAAAATATAGTAAAAAGTGGAAAGGGATGAGAGTTACAGGAGAATCATATATCTTGTTCTCTCTTTCAATTAAAGCCGAAAAGTGAAAAATCTATTAAAAAGCTGTTTTTTATGATCATTAAATAGTACTTCTCATTAAAGTTAAATTAATTGTAAATGCATATTATTTCTAATTGTACATATTACATTCCAAATTGTAAACCCACCCACCTTCCGAATAAATTTTTTGATTTGAATTATGTTTTTTTTTTTTTTTGTTATATTTACATTATTATTTACATTAATGACATGGAGAAAGTTCTGGAAACAGTATTATATTCGGACTACGCTTTAATTTTTACAGGGGATAAAACGGATAAGTTAAGTTACGAGAAGTTATCAAAGAATATCAAATTAAATGAAAATAAAACTAAATTGCTCGAGATTAATATGAACAATAATATAACATTCGAGGTAAATAACGTGTTAATAGAGAAGGTTAATTCAATAAAGTACTTTGGCTTCATAATAGACAAAGATCTAAAATTTAAGGAGCATTTAGAGTACATTTGTAAAAAAATAGGGAAAAATAGGATTTTTCAGACGCATACGAAGTAAAATATCAATCAGTACATCAATAAATATTTACAACACAGTAATCAAGCCACATTTTGAATATGGGTCAACGATATTATATTCATGCTGTTCTGATCAACAAGTAATAAGACTGCAGGAATTACAGAATAAGGCGATGTGTGCAATATTGAAAGTAAATAGATTAACATCAACAAGATGGATGTTAGAGCGTTTGAAATGGTTAAATGTGAAAGAAAGAAAGATTACAGGTAAACACCATAAATTTTATACAGAAAATGAAAATAGGAAATGCACCAGACTATCTAGTAGAACAACTGCGACAGATTAAGAAACGCCATGGATTTCAGGATTCCACAGGCAAACACAAGTTCTAAACAGAGAACGTTATTTTGTAAATGGCTAAATCTGTATAATATATTGCCATTTGATATTAAAAATGAAACAAATTATAATGAACGAGTATTTAAAAGGAAAATTGTAAATTTTACAAAGAACATTAACTAGCGCTCATATACAGTTTGTATGTATATTTATTAACTGAATTGTAATTTAAAAGTATTAATAATACTACTTACTATCAGTAGAAAAAAAATACATATAACACAACTCTGTGCGAAATTTTTCAATTTTTATTAGACACATGAGATTAATTAATTAAAGAAAATATTTTTTCCTTAATAACACATAAATATCATGTGATTGATATATTATTGAACTCTGAAACCAACTACATATTTGTATATATTCTATAACCGTTCGCGTTTAGTATAAACAAGAAATATGTATGAAAAAATATGCCAAAATTGTCAATAGAAATATTTATATTCTTTTGGTTTGACGGTACCTATATTATTGTGTGGTTGTGTATTATTTCTTAAACAAATTTGTTAACAATCGCAAATCCATTTAAACCAGCTGTATTTCATTTTCAATGAAATTTTCTTCTGGCATTGAGCCAAAAAGAACGTTTAAATATTTAAAAGAATTTACATTTTTAATATGAATATCTTTGTCTAGGCTAATAAGTAGCAATACGTTAAAATATAAATTTTCTTTATTTTAAAATGTAAATTCAGAATATTTAAAATATTTAAAGAAAAGTTTGAAAAATTGTATACATATTATGTTTTATTTGATATTCTAGAATTCAGAAAATGTTCGGTAGTTTTTGTAAGTCGAAGGTGCTAACTAAGAAAACTATAATGCAGAAATGCTTATTTAATAATTCACAGCTTAATACTCATTTTTATGTAAATAGTTAAAAATATTTTAAGAAATTATATCATGAAATGTGTAACAATATTCCTACTGTTGGAAGTCACATATCCACATCTGCGCTTACTTACGAAAATACCCGTCTCTTATTTTTAGCTTCTGGCGACGGATGACGGTAATTTACGTCATTTGAAAATCATGTGACATTGTATTATAAATTAGAATTGTCGACTATGTATTGCAACGAATAAGAGGAGCCATATTTGATATAGTTGCAAATTTTGTTTAATACCTCTCCATTATGGAACTTGGTTTCGAACATATCATATCAAAGACCAATACTGGAAATAGCATTTTTGTAGCTAAGTGCAATTTTTTTCAGTCACCAGGGGCAACGTACCTAACTGAAATCTGATGCGTTAAAGCATACAGGAAAAATTATATAATCATTTTATTAGTCTTCATCATCTAATTTCCGCATACGTCTAGCGGCTCTGATTATGGCGTAAATCTCCGCCTGGAAATCAGTGCAATCATCGGGCGGTCTGCTAGACCATGAAGTCGAGTTCATCCGAATAAACTCTCGAACTCGTGCTTGTTTCCGTCTTTGAGCCATCCGCATAGATACTTTATACCACTATTATCATTATACCGACCAGGCACTATCGTCGAGCACTGCGATCCATGGGATCTATTGTGTCCCTTCTGTTATACAGTTTGTTTAGTCGATCTGATGTCTTCCTAATGAACATCAGCAGATCTGAAACCCTATGTCCACGTGAACATTTCCACCTAAACTTATCAACAACCCCACATTCGCACAAAATGTGTTACGCTGTCTTTGAGGCCTATAAAAAGTCTTCAAATATCCACATCTGTGACCGTCATCCTCTTCACATGCGCTCTTTGTCTACAGTGGTAAAAAACTCCGTTAGGAATTTCCAGGTTGGATGGCCATACTCGAGAACCTCAGAGCGATACCCATATGGGAAATAATCGCCGCCCTAGAGTGGCGAAGTGCCTTTTGGTATTCCAGTGTTCCAAGCGTCTGACAATTTCCCAACCCTTGGTAGATTGAGAATGGTAGTTAGCGGTGGTGCACAGCAAGGTTCCGGAATTGGCCAATGCTTCCGCTATTTCATTACCACCTATCTCATAGTGTCCAGGAACCTAAACAACTGAATCTTATGTCCAAGCGAAAGCTTTTGTAACGTATCGTAGCAATATTTGACCAGTTTAGATGTCACACGATTTGAGCCAAATACCCTTAAGGCAGCTCGGATTTCAGAGAATATATTAATGGTCTTATCCCTGAGCCCACTGTTCAGGTTAATCTACGCATGTATGGCAATGGTCATGATCTCAGCCTGGAAGACACTCGGTGAAATTCCCAGTGGGATCGACAAGTCTCGGTTGGGACCATGAACACCAGCACCTACACAATCATTCATTTTTTGGTTATCAGTATACTTACCAGTTTAGATCAAACTCACTCCGAACTAAGGCTCCATTAGACCAACAATCCCGTTCCGCGAAATCAACCCTGAATCTCCTGCCAAAGCACAGATCCAAAGGCATAACATCCAGAACTGAAGATGATTCTTCGATCACCCTGCGTAGGATAGACAAACTTCCCGAATGTGCCGAATAATAGCGAAAGACCTCATGTCGTACCGTAGGAAGAGCGAACTACCCAGAAAGCCCTTATCGCCTTTTCTGGACGACACCAATGACACTATAGATACTTCTTATAAAGTATAAAAGTTGATGGTGGTGCCCATAAAAGAAATACAGTCACATGATAACTTGTATCTCCTCGTAAGAGGTAGAACTATCGTTTTTGAGGATTTCTCCGGGAGCCCTTCTTGAGTGCACTAATTTGACACCTCGTCCATTGTCATCCTCATGAGGTCGCACAATTTACTCTCATAATTTCTACGTACTGTTATAACGAGATATAACCAATTTACACTTAGATACTTTATAAGTCTGCTAAAATATTTTTGAATTCTTTGGTTTATAAGTTAGAACTCGAAGAAATTATAATCGATAAGCGATAATAGCATTGTCTTTCTTTAAAATAATTTGTTTAATTAATCTCAAAATTTGTATTTCTTCGTATTTTTTTTTTCAGGTTCAAACTTCATTAACAAATATTATGACATGTTAAAATGGATTACAACAATGTCATCATTAATATGGATAAATAAAACGGAAATTTTACTTTCATCATTGTCATTATCATCATCATCCTACACAACATCCTGTATATTATAGTAGCAACAGTATTGTAACTGACGTCTTAAAGACGTCATCGTCAATATCAATAATATTGATGTCATCATCTTCATTATTCGACATTGCTGACAACATTTAAAGTGACCAAAACCGTGTTTTGTTTTTCTTTTCTTAATAATAACGTTTATATATCGACAATTAATAACGGAATTGTGTGTTTTTACAACCCATCAAATAAGCAGATAGATCATCAAATAAATTTCAAACCAAGAAAGTTTTACTTTACTTGCAGTCAACTGTCAAAAGACAATTTCTTAAATGATGTTACAAGCAGTATAACAACACAACAACTGAAATACGAAATAATTGTGGCAACAAAAGAAATTTATTGACTTTGTTAAAAAAAAAAAAATAATAATAATATTTTTACTGCTTTCGGTTTGTCTATTGAATCAACATATCCCACCCATCACAATACAACACAACAACGTCTGAGAAAAATTGTCTACTCTTTAGATTTCGTATGGTAAGTAAAATCTATTATAATATAATCATTATAATACCAAATTATATTCATACTTATTTTATTACATCTTTTTTTATTATAGTTTTTATCACTTCAATTCTTGTTTTGTCTGTCTTATGTAAAATATTAACAAGAGACAATTTTTCTTTCAATTTTTTGTTTTGCAAAATCAGACAGTGCCAGAGTAATTTTTTGGGTGGTTTTCCTTAAGTGTAAATACGAGTATAATCATTATTTTTATTATTGTTATAGTCCATGCTTAAGAACTTTGCTATACTTAAGTTGTTTCTTTAATTTTATTTCCTTTTATTTTTCACTATTAAGTGTTTCTTGTGTGTGCAATTACAATACAATGTTATTAATTAATTTTCCTTTTCATTTACCAATTCTTATATCATTATTTTATATTCTTGTTGTAATTAGTGGATTAAATAAACTCTTAAGCTTTTATTAATTTGCCTTAAAAAGAAAATAAATTGAGTTTAGAGATTATTATTTACAAGTTCAGTCAGAAAATTAGTCTTATTATTAACTCAGATTGCTTAGATTTTTTTCAGATTTTCTGTTCAATTTTGTTTTGCATACTGTATTTCAAAACTATTATCCACATCAAGCTTAAGACTTAATTTGTTGATGTTTTTTTTTTTTTTTTAAGATCTTTGCCAAATATTCAAAACTCCGAATCTTTTTAAATTGCGTAGAATAAAATAAATTTGTTTCTTTATACAGTCTTTATTTCTAAATAATCTTTATACACAATATCCAACTTATTTAACTTCCGTTTAATACAACACAAATTTATTCAACACTCAACTCTTAGTCCGACTTTACTATGTGACTGCTTAATTATGACTGACTCAATAAGGAGAATGATGTGGCTTTTAGAGTTAATTAGCATTATTTTCTAGTGTTCTAGTACATTCTATAACCTATTCAGCTACGTTATCTATTGGAAGTTGTCGCAAGTATTATGTTCTTTAGTAAAGCAATTCATGACAAAATTTTTTATTTTATAAAATTTGTTACTCTTGTTATCAAAAAAGTACTGTCAAAATTTATTTTTAGATACCGAAACTAGATCCCATTTCCCATCACTGTCACACGACAAAGTTTTTTTATATTTCGCTCTCACTCATAATTCCTCATTCAATATTTTAAAAGTGATTTACCTAACATTACAGAAAAGTTCAATGTGGATTAATACAAAATCAATCTATAACACTATTTACAGGAAAATTGCAAAACAATAAATAAAATTTGCATGAAAATAAGAGGAAACATCATAACCAATTACAATGGTGCTATGTGAACGTTATAATTCGTATAAGTAATTCAAACAGCAAATAAAGTAATTCATTATCTCATGTGAACCTGAACAAATCACATTATAAAGTTTTTTAAACGAAAAATCAAAAAATATACGATTCTAGCATAGAATCTCAAAACATGATCTCCAGTATGACCCATCCATATTACTATATTTTGGATCTTACTCAAGCTTTTTGTCATCTTGGTAACTTTATTTACTTTTACTACTTTAACACTGAACCTTCATTTAGATTCCTCTTGATCGATAAATTATCCCGTCATCTCTGTTCAGAGCCGTTGTTCTCCAGTTAGATATTCTTAGTTTTTTTGCATCAATACCTACATATATGGCAGCCTTCGGGCGACCAGATCTTCTCTCACCAACTGGAAATATCGAGAATACTTTCTTGGCAGGCATATAGAGTTTAATTCGTTGAAGGTGCAAGGGGCAGCGCCAACATTTTGCCCTTGTTTTTCTATTACAGTTCCTGATTGTATCGTATTGTCCATTCACCGTTCTCGCATATTAGACCGAAAATTGTACGATGAATATAACTTTCGAACACCAGCAGAAGAAGTTTCGTCCGTTGAATTTAAACTCCAAGACTCGATCCAAATAGAAGGACAGGTTGTATAAGCTGGTGATACAGAATGACTTTATTTTTCTTCTGCGAAAGATGTTTTGACCGCAACAACTTTCGTAGGCCATATTTAATTTAAAATTTAAGACACAAAACTACGCTACAATGTGTTTGTTCGTGCAAAAGATGCCAGTGTGAGTGCGAATCTACAAGCGAGCGGAAGCAGGTCATGTAATGATCGTGGATTTTTTTAGGGTTTTAGAAATTTAGTAAAAACAAAAACTTTGAAAAAATAGCATGTGTCTTGCTAAAACTACATGGTCTACCAAGTCTAATTCTTCCATTTTGGGCATAAAAAGTCGGTATTCATCTCACGATACCTTGCTCCATTGACTGTCGATTTGCGATTTTCATGGTTCTTTAATAGGTACGACGCATTGACAGCACTGCCTATGGCAGTATCAAAAAAAGAGCTTCTTCGCTAAATATAATTTTTCGATAGGGAAGTATTTCTCACACACCAGGAATTTTGATAATAAAATTCAATGATTTGTAGGCGTTGTTCGCTTCTTAGTCTATTCACTGAGCATTTTTGATACTGCAACATTACGAAATTCTTTTTTTAAACTGATAATATCTAAACTGAAAAACCAAACCGCAAAAGAGCACTCACGACAACTCGGTGGTGAACTGGTGAATCATACTGACAAAAGTAAATCATCGATGAATTTTCTTTGGTGTCATACATGACTTTTAAAAGTAATTGTCTAAATTTTCAAACATGAAAAAAGTTCATTTTGTCTTGTAGGCATCCGTGTATTAGTAAATCCTAACAGACAATATTATCGAGAATTAGCAGTGCTTTATTCGTTAACGGGGAGGCGTAGCAGACAAAATCCTGAATCGTTCACAATGAAGTCGACTCATAACAGAAAATGTAGCTAAATTTCAGCTTTCCTTAGTATGGTGACATTCAATGATTTTTTTTTTTTTAATAATTACGATTTTTTTTTTTCTTTAGAATAATTCTTTAGAACAATTGTGTTTCTTAATTATACGTCAACTGAATGTAACACGAGTACTGAATAAGCGGGCTTAATACAATACAGTTTGAAGTTTTTTTTTTTCAAAATTTTGTTCTTTAAGGAAATCTAGCAACTCATTTTAAAAAACTTTTTTAAAGGTTTTTACACAAAATGAATATTGAAATATAAAATAAGTTATTAGGTATTTAATACAATTCTTAGCATTTAACTGATATCATATCTCTTTGTCAACTGGACATTTTTGTTATTTATTTGATTAGAAATTGAATTCAAGTAGCTAAGGCTACTTCAGAAACTTATCAAATATATTTTACAATTTTTTTATAATTTATTTGATTTGGAAATTTCAATAAAAACTTATCGTTGCTAATTTTAATGAGAACTAAAACAAGTATGTAACTGACCATATAACATATGTATGTAAAATAGAAAAATTTTTATTTAGATTTCTAATGCGTGGGTAGTCGTTAGTGTGGTATTAGTTTAGCAGGAATCGTTTTTAATTAAATCACTTGAATGCTTAACACTTAAATTTATTAAGTTATTACTCTTCCGGTAGATAATTAAATAATCAGTTTCGAATATACATACATACTTGTTGTACTTTATCTTATCAGTTTGTTATAATTTTTTTTTTTTCTTGCTCATTAATGATGTTTAAACAAGTTTTTTTTGTACTCGTTTAATATAAAATCAAGTGTTTTATTTAAACTGTAAAGGCGGTAAAACTTAAAAAAAAAAAATATTTTATCACTTTCAACGAGTTAATATATGATTGATGATGAACATTTAAAGGATTATATTTGAAGCATTTCATTGGCAACCAATGATGCCATATTTTTTTTAGAAAAATTGAAAATTTAGAAGAAAAAATCGATTTTCAAGTGAAAAAACTGCGCATAATTAAAAATGAAAAAAAATACGGGTATGTTCTGTAAACAGAAAACGAGTGAACTCGAGTAAATTTTCAAAGAAAAGTGAGTTGAAAGGTAATAAAGCGAGTTAATAAAAAAAAAAACTATAAAAATCTTGTCTGCTGTAGAAATTATATTTCGATTTTCAAATTAAATGTGATATACTTAAAAAATAGTGACACTGTGCCCAACAAGCTTGGCATCTGGCGGGTAAACCGGATTCGAATTAGGCGTAATTCAGTGGTGCTAATCGCTTTTTTAGGTTAGATCGTGTTTTCGATATAATCCGTTATTTCGAAATTGGAGGAAGTTGCACAACATCCATATGTATATTAGCGTAACTCAAAAATGGTTTAGTTTATTGAATAAAATAAAATGAAAACAACATTTCTTTAAGTAAGGCTAACTTTTTTTTAAAATTCTGATTTTATATTTTGCTAGTGAGGCAGATATGCTCTTATATACGTACTTACGTAGTATGTGATGCGATCCCACTATCCTTTTGACAAAAGAATTTATATCTAAATCGACTCCGTCTTTATGATCAATGGTCAAAAAAGGGATAATAACATTGTCGCATTAAGAAAGGTACATGTAAACCTTATCACAGTTCTGAGGCGTAATTCTTACTTCAGATATTGTAATTAAAATAACAAAATTGAAATTAAAAAACTAAAATGTTAAAATCTGCAAAATCAGCACATTTTACAGAAAAACTTATTTTTTAAACAAAAAGCTTCAAAACTGCTCAATGGTTAAAAAAAAAACTGTAAAATACATATAAATCTGCACATTTGGCAACATTGTTGACAACTTAATATTATAAAGATTTATATAAAATAGATCTCTTATTTAATAGAAAAAATAGAAGAAGAAAAATGAAATAATCAAATTTAATCAGTTTGATTTTAATTATGATTTGTAGAAAATAAATCCCTTTACACTTGATTTAATTTACCAAATAAATAAACATCAAAGGAAATCGAAAAAATAAATATTTATAAAACTATAAAATTACAAAACCCCATAAGCTTTTTGTGTATGCTTGTGATGCTGCAATATCTACTCTATTCTACTCAGTCGGTCGTATAATGTGAAAAACTAATTTTAATAATAAATTTTCTCTGGTAATTACTTTGAAATTTTTGAAATTGTGTGTTACGGGGTATTATTTTTGCACATTTTTATTGTTCAGTTTTGTGTGTAAACGACTGACTTAATTAATTTTTGCGGTTATTTATGTTTTTTTTTTTGTTCTTTTTATTATTGCTGCTGTTGTTTTTAAATATAAAATATTTGAATTTCTGTAACAATAAAACTAAACAACAAATTAAAAACAAAAAATCAACAAATTCAAATTATAATTAAAAAAAAATTATAATGGCTTGTTTAAAGGAATTAAATCGTCTTTACATTCTATAGATAGAAATAGAGTCTTTCAAATAGGCATTTAGGATTTTTAAAGTTGATAGCGGTCATACGTATTTTTAAAGCTACATCTGTCAATTTTTTTTTTTTTTTTGTCATCCTTAACAACTTGAGGCTTATCGTTGCAAATCGTTCAAGATTCATCTCATCAATGGTGGAACAATTCTGAGCTATTAGTTTTAGTTGGCCATCTGCTGCTTTGAGGATTCCAGGGTAGGGTAATCTTTGTAGTGTGAGGCCATTTTCCTAAAGTTATTTAGTACTTTATAGACGCCGCGTTTGTTTTATCCCAGAGCTCTAAGTTGGAGATTTAGCTTGAGTTTGAAAGGAAGGTTCCACTTGCGTTTATAATAATATCGATTTTCAATTTAGTTCGAAGAGATATTCGTGGCGATTGCCACGATTGCGACTAAATGCGATTGTGGTCTTATTTAGCTTATTGCTCAGATCTTTTTATATGCCTCCATTGCCATAAAAGACCTTAAATAGTCAAATGACTTGACATACTTTTCATAAATTAACCACTTTTTTTTTCAAACAAATTCCTCGCATGACATCACCCAGTACGACGGCAGAAAATAGTGGAGATAGCGAACATACAATATTGGACAAAACATTTGCAACTAGCATATACACTTTCTAATATTTTTTAAGAAGAAGCATGGGTTTGTAATATTAAAATTTATTTTTATTTATTACATAAAATGTCTTTCATAAGCTTTATCAAGGATGTCTTTGTATACCTTTTTATTCATTATACCATTAACACGATGAAGCGGGCTAAATTTTTGACTGAATTACAACCCCAGACCGTGATATGTCCACTTACATCTTTTACTTGCCAAACAGATTAAGCACCTTGAGCCTTTAGGGCAGTTATAAAAATTCAATTAATGTTAAATCGTTTAGAATATATGTTTGAATCCATTTTCCAACGACATGTTGGGTGTTTTTTTACAGTTACACAAGTTTAAATCATAATAAAAAAAGAAATATATTTTTAATATCAATGAAACGGGCGTTATTGGATAGTACATTTTATGACATTAATGCTTAAATATGATTTCGATCCTGTGGCCGTCACGACTGGCGCCTACAAGGCGTAATGTGGAATACCAATTTTCACAAACTTTTTTCAGCATATGCGTTCGTATTTCGCCAATAATAATGTTGATTTTCACTTGCCCAATTATCTCTGGTTTATCGACGTAGACAAGTGACTTTACATAACTTTTAAGAAAATACTCCAATCGGGTTATATCAAGCGCTGGTCAATTTACGTGAAATTATTTTTTCACCAAAAATACCAACTATCGATTGTAGCTCGCACTTGTGGCATGTGGCTCCGTCCTGTTAGATCCACATGTCAGCAAGGTACGAAAAAAATATAATCATGTCCCTATACCGTTTAACATTGACAGTAAAATTCTGACCATCATCGTTTTTGAAGACATATAGACTAATGACTCCTCCAGGCCGTAAAGCGCACCAAACAGTAAAATTCTGTGAATGTAATAGTGTATCGACAAAAACTTGTATACTAACCTTAATCAAAATGCAATAATTCTGTTTACTTACTTACCAATTAAACTAGATATGGATTTCATCGGTGAACAAAATTTTGAATGGAAATACAATATCAATATCAATTTGTGCCGAATTGGCGGTGGTGTAAGTCTATTTATAATGAAATGTTAAAACAAACTAAACAAAAAGCAACTATCAGCTGTTAAAACGGTTGCCAAATAAACCAGAGATGCCAACTCAAAGTTAAGAACCTCTAAAGAAAAGAAATAAATAAATTAAATACTTTAGGCAAACTTTTATCTTCATTATACGATAATCAAAGAGTTTCTACAATTCTTGTATTTTTTGCTGGCAAAAAAAGGACTGCATTTCAAATGGAAGACTCTAACACCTCTAAGTTAAAACCTTTTTTTTTAAGGCAACATTATAATTATATTTATTGTCAGTAGTAAATTATTTAAACCTTTTCACTACGTCATATCCACCACAATCTTCCAAACAAGAGAAGTAAAAAATTTTTGATTTGGTTACTGATCTAACTTTACAGTTTCAAACACGGTATAAAATAGTACCTGAAGATGCTATTATTTCTTCTCGTTTGACAACTTTCTCAAATATGCACTAAATACAGTCATATGTCTAATGCTGAAGAAAATACTCTTTCATATACTGTTTCTGTTATCGTGTCTATTCTCATAGAGAGTAATAGTAAAAAAACGTTAAACACTTGTAATACTAAAAATAATGAATAATGATATAGACAACAACAACAATAATAAATGATTAAATTATTATATCAATGACTTGTTTAAAATTACAACTAAATGCAAACAGTAATAATAAAAACAACAACAAAAACAAATGAAAGGTATTAAACAATAACAAATTAAGTCAATTTATTAATTACAAGGTATTTAAAGTCATTTTATTATAGAATTATAATTATTATTTTATTGTTTTTGTTATTGTTTTCTGAAGCATTAAAACAATTAAAATGAACTTCTGTTTTGCATGGGCGAGCGTGTGTGTGTGCAATAGTGTTTAGTTAGTTGTTGGTGAATTAAATTCAACTTAACGTTATGACTTGCGATAATCATCAGTGTTGTTTGGAGTTGCCATTGGGCTTTAATATAATTTATATAATGGTTATGGGCAAAAGTTTTGTAATTTTTTTGCTACTTTTTTTCGTTTTTATATACAAATAATTGTAATATCTTTCGTTAGGCACTTGTGTTTATCGTTAAGAACTTATGTCTCTAAATTTAAATAAGTAAGTAATAAATCAGACATATAAATTGGTTCACAAAAAAATATTGACCGAAATCTACACCAAATAATAACTTTTTTGGTATACATGAACGCACGTAGATCTAATATGAACTGATATCGTTCCAAATTAGACAATTTTGTTGTTGTTATTGTTACCAAAATGTACCGTAATAACTACGTGTTTTTTGAAAATATACTTTTGTTCAACACAACTTAATGGATGACGAAAGTTAAAAAAAAAATGTCCAAAGATGAAAAGATGTGTGCTATTCCAGAAGAAAAGTCTTACGTTTACTATTATCCAACAATTTTAACCTCTCCCAGGTCTAATTTTGAAAATGCATGTCTTGTAACACTTGTTAGCTAGGTCTTTTTGTGTTCAAAATTTTCTTCTTCGATAAAGACAATTTCTGGTTGAATGACTACTTTAATAAGCAAAAATGTCATATTTGAAGCGAAGACAATTCTCAAGCCGTTAAGGAATCGTCATTACATTACATCCATAACAATTTATTGTTAGATACGGTTTACACGCTTGCGGCATCAGTGTTCTTTATTTCTTCGGAAATGATCAAGGAACTGCCGTAATAGAGAATGGTGAGCGCTATCGAGCCAACTTGTCATACAGCTCGCTTAATAGTCGATTTATTGCAAAGTTGTCTTGTTCACTGGCCCCCTCGATCATGCGATGTAACGCCTCTGGATTACTTTTTATGTGGCTGTGTTTAGTAGTTGATTTACTCGTATGCTGACAAACCAGGAACTCAACGCATTGGAAGCCATATATAAGGCATAACACATAAATCACTTTCGATCGAAAGTGGAATTAATTCCGCAATCAGCTTCTACAGAAAACGTACAACGAATATTTTCATCGGCATGAAATTACTAGTGATTTAATTTTTTTTTTTTTAACAATTTTTGTGTTTTGATTTTTATTTAAAAGATTTTAAGAATACTTCTCGGGGAAATATAAAACAACTGACGAAAAATTGGTATAAATACAACACATTTTCTTTTGCATGAACAAAATTGTTCGGAATTTGGTGAACAAAAAACTAAATCGATTAGAATTGCGAATACGGAATCAAAACCATTTCGATCGGACTGTGTATATTTAGGTTTTAAAAAATTAACAATATCACCACAAATAATTTATTTTTAATAGGAATTTCTATTAAAAGATCTCAATGTCTTTTCAAATGAAAAAAATCACATAATGGCAACACCTGTTATAAGCCAATTTGGTAACACAATTATTTAAATAAAAATTGTAAACAACACCAACCAAACCCACCAGAAGAGTAATGCCAATAGTAGCGACAAAAACTAAAAAAACGCTGTAAACACAAATGAATGATATTCACATACCAACATTTTTAATGAATTTGTTTAATTAGCAATCAACTGACATTTCAATATTCATTAATCTACCGATCTTTGAATGTTTTTTTAATTCTTTGCTGATAAAAAAGAAATAATTTAATTAATATACATACATATATACATATCTTCCTACTAGTTTTTATTAATATACATAAATGGATCGTAATAACAAATATATTAATAATAAAATATTAATAAAAATCGATTTTAACAATAAAATTAATCATTATTTAATTTAATAACCGGTTTTTAATAAGTTTTTTGTTTTTTATATGATAAATTCAAAATAATTTTATTATTAATGTTTCCATACTTGCCTTTGTTGTTGTTACAACATTCCTATACTAATACGCATTAGCAAAATTAATAAATTAATAAATATTGACAAATTGGCTGAATGTATACATACAGTGACGGACTAAATTTTGGTCACAGTAAGTTATTTTAAATAAAACAACAATTTTTATGTTAACAATCAAATTAATTTATCAAATTTTGATGTAAAATTCTTACGCTAGATATTCTTCAATTCACTTTTGAATTGCATTAGATTCTTTTTAAGAAATTATAAAAAAAAATGTTGTGATTTATTTATTTTTAAGGTACGTTTTATAGTGGACAAAGTTGCTGGCACATATGTATGTTACGAAAGTGGTTATTCTCTCTTAATTAGCTCTATATAGTAACATAGCAATAAGTGAATATGTACGTAGTAAGTCTAAACAAAATTTTATAAGCCATGGAGCGTTAAAGTGTGTTAAAAATTAAAAAATATGCCCAAACAAAAAGAAATAACCGAAGCAGTGCAAAAAATTATGCATAAGCTGGACAAATTACGAATCAAATCGCAAGATTATTACGCTTTGTAGGCATGACTAACTTCTCTAGCAAGAAACATACCGGTAGACCACTAGTACTTAGTAAGAGAGAAGAGGCGCAAATTGTTAAAGAGATTGAAAAGATTCCCAAAATGTCACCAACACAAATTTCCGCAGAAGTAGTAAGGTAATTCAACCAAAAACTGTACGCAGAACATAAATCGTACTTAATAAAAATCGAGAGTCGCTAGGAGAAAGATTCCTATAAGCGACGTTTATAGAAGGAAAAATGTAGCTTATGTCCAGCAATAAAGAAATAAAGGAAAACCTTTCTGGAGCAATATATTGTTCTCAGATGATAACAAATTCAATATTTTCTAATGATGCTTCGTTTGATACAAATTATACGGTGTGCTCAATAAAACATGGTGAAGGTGGAATAATGGTGTAAGGTTGTATTTTTGCGTCAGGGGCCATGATTTCATCAAGTTTTGGATGAAATACAACTGAATCTATTATTTTATGTTAAAAATATAAAAAAAACATGTATCTATGTCCGTTCATTTTAAGAGACATCAAATGTTTCATAAAAAAACTTTTATATGTCAATAATTTACCCCATCACTGTACATAGTTATAGTATAGTTTTTCCTCCAAAACTGTTGTAAACTAAAAGAGAAGGTTTATTTTGAACTGAATAAAATCAATTGTGTTTCAACAAATTAATTAACAACACTAGTGCCACCAAAGCAGTTTGTTGTTGTCGTTGTTGACATTATCACTCCATTATTGTCAAATTGTGTGAACAACACATCAGAGCCTGAGAATGAAAAAGAAATAAAAAGGGAGGCATGTACGAATAAGAGATTTAAAAACAAAGAGCGTAGCTTTTAATAGATGTTATACGCAGATATGTTTAATAAAAGTTGTCAAAATAACAAAAATTTATAGAAAATACGATATTTTTCTTATAAAATAAATTAAAATTATTGTTTAATATGATTTTCTAATTAATTTAAAAGAAGCCTGCTATAATTTGTTATGCGAAATGCATCTTAAAACGAAAATTTGTCAATTTATTGCCTGAAACGTTTTGTAATTTCGGCTAAAGTTTTTCTACAGCTTAAGTTATAAATTCTGAACTGCCTTAGCCACTGACCGAAGTTGAATATTAAGCCGCAGCGTTATATATCCATGCGATATTGGTTATTTTAAAACATTGAATATATGTAGGTATAAAATGTTTTGCTAAACCCCTCCCATTTTTTCTTTTTATACACAAACCTGCTAAATCATTAACCGTTAAATGTTTAACAGGTTGTTAGTTTATTTGTTTGTTATTTATTTTCCATTTAGAAAAAATTAATACCCATCAAATTAACTCTTTTGAGCTTTTTGTGCATATAATAGCTCTAATGCCTAGATAATCAAGCTCATCATCATCTATTCAATCTTTTTTTGTAATTTTCATTTTATTTAAATTTTTTATTGTTTGTTTAAAATACATGCAAAACAAAAGCCGTAACGAAAATACTGAATTATTATAATAATAACAATGAAATTAAATTAAATGTTGTATTTTTATACACATAACAGGTAAAAAATAAATTTAAATTGAATTATAAGTTATTGCAAAAAAAATATGAAAAATGATAACATAAACAGTGCTGAAGGCAATAACAGTTGTTGTAACAAATCGTAAATTGAATCAAAATTTATTATCACGACATAAACACTGCTCATAAATACTATACACAAACATGTTCAAATTCAACTACTCTTCTCTGTTTCTCCGTCTCTATTTCCATACTTAGCTTTATAACCCCCCCCCCCCCCCCCCCCCAAAAAAAAAAAAAAAAAAAAAAAAAAACAATAAATACCTTCATATTTCTGTTTTTATTTTTGTGTGTTCTTTTAAAGTATTTTTATACCAGTACGAAAAATCCCTTATTCAACCATTCCCATCATCGTCATCCTCATCGTTGTCAACATGATTATTATTGTAGTTGTTCACCGTTTTTTCGTCAAATAAGAACAAAACTGACAAGTACAACTAATTCACTGACATCGTGTGTCAGAGAAAGAGATAGATGGTAACGTAAAAGAAAAGGAGAATAAACGAACGGTATTAAAATTTAAAATGTACACAGAGTAGAGTCAAAAATCCAACACAACGCGAGCGACCAAATGCTATTATGACTTTACAATACCAATATGATTGACTAGTAAAAACAATAACAAAAAGAATATGAAGGCAAAATATTCAATGCAAAAATCCTCATAAATATCTCTTTATCGATTTAAATAAATTCAGTTTTTAGTGTTGCCAGATGTGAAATAATAAAAAGTGCAAGAAGAACCCAAACATAAAGCGAATTTAATAGCATAGCTTTATCAAAAAGGCATACTTTTAGCGAATAATATAATTAAATCTTTAGTTCTTTTAAAATAGCGCTCAATTTGCTAATTATACATTCTTTGTTTATATAATCAGCATTGAACTTTTAATAATTGTAAATTTCTGTCCTTTAGCCCTTTGTAATCGCTTTTCTACTCTCAGCTTAAGATTAAGCGCAGGCTGTATGTTTAAAGAAACCATTCATTAATCACTTTGGTCTTCCTAACAATTGCAAACCACGACACCCCTATACACCCCATTTTTATGTAAGACATACTGGCGAATTAGTTACAGTTGTGCGTTATGTCTAATAAACAAAATATATCGACACCTTGCATCTCGCAGATGGCACATAACTTCAAGGCTACACTTCATATTTAACGCACGACTTTGTACCTTATTCGCTACGTCACGATAATAATAAAGAATAATGAATAAGACCTTGACATTTTATCAAACTTGGTTTGGTTCTTTTTATTTAAGTATCTTCTTGGAAATTTGTCTCATTATCATTTTGTAAAGAAGACTTTGGTCAACTAAAATCCACGTTAAATGCCATATATGTTTGTGTAACTTTTAGGTGTAGGCCAAAAGCAAGGAAGTTACAACACTAACGAAAGACGTCTGAAGGCAATGTGCCAAATGCTGATTTAGCTCCACAATAGGATGTCAACTCTGCATTGAATTGTTGCAAGCTATGAAAACTTGAACCATTTTAATAATCGAAACCACAAATTTTTTTTAGCAGAATGGTGTTATCTATTATGAGCTGTTAAAACGTGGTGAAAGTAACTCAAGATACGTGTACTGAACAAAATTGATCCGTTTGATAAGACAATTGAACGGAAATATAACTCGACTTCACACCTTTCGAATGCTATTCTTTTCGATTGATTCATAATGATTTAATTTGTGTAGGCCGTAGTTTAAAACAAGATAAAAAAATTAGTTTGTGGCTTTAAAATAAAGGAATGGTTTTAGAATAGAATCCATTAATTACTTGAAAGGTTTAAAGAAATTATAGCAGCCGATTGATTTAGAAAGCTTTATTTGTAGGTCTTAGTTTAGAGCAAGTTAATAAAAGTAAAAAGTGGTTTAAGTTCTGAAGAAATCTAAGACTCTGATGGATAACAATATGAATTAAAACGATAAGAATTAATACTTATACCCAAGAAAAATATAAAGTGTTAGCCATTGTAAACAACAGTTTAAAATTCTTATCCAAGAAAATATAAATTGTTAGCCATTGTAAACAATAACAGCTTAAAGTTCCTTATAACTTATATTTCTTTACCAGCCTGTACATGTAGTAAACGCTTTAACATATGGCATCCTTGTATTTCCCTATCATCACTAGAGATTTTTGTAAGTGAAGAAAACAATCAACCAACGAATCAAGCCGACGATTCAACTGAGGAACAACAGAAGACTAAACTACCAATACCATAATAAAAGCAAAATGTAAAAGTACAGGGCCGTATAACAATTTAACCGCAACCAAAACACTAAAAATTGATGTTTTTTCATGTACAATTATTTCTTTTTTACTTATTTATTTTACAGAAAAACCACAAACGACTGTTGTTGTTGCATTCATATATTAATATTGTACTCACTACGTAATGTTTTTTTTTTTGGTTGCGTTAAAACTGTACAATTTATTAAAAATAATAATAATGAAAAATACATCGACTTGAAAAGTCCATTCATTAACGTCCGTCGTATAGTTTGTCTGGCAGTTCGACTAACACACTGTTTGTTTGTTTTTAACCCTCCGCCTACTCTTCAAAAGTATTTTTTATGATTATTTTTTAATGACTCGACTTGGGTGTGTGGCTAAATATGAATAAATAACTTAACTGTCAGTCTGATTGACTAAGTAAGTGTAAGCTAAAGTAAGTTACTGACTATTAGTGGAGTCATTTAGATATTTACAGAAATTTTTGAAAGCAAATTACGAGGTTCGATTGTTAATTATTTTCATTTTCAGTTAATACCTAGTCAGCAACGGTTATTAGAAAAATTTTAATTTTACAATTTTTTAGGAACCTTACATGAGATGGGCGCATTTGTATGACGAATTCAAAAACTAATCAGGTGTTACTTAACAGTTAAACAGCCAATCCAATTCTTATGGAATTTCGATTATACTACATTAACCATACGAAAATTGCTTTAAAAATCCAAAATCTAAAATCGAGTATAAATATTTTCGAAATTCCTGACTAATTCTGATGACCAGTTGGCAAAGATAGTTTTTCCAATTACCAAAGTAATCAATGACTTTTAATAGCAAAAATATTATATAAATTTATCACACATTTCCGGTGACGAAAGGCGCAATGGTAAAGCATCGATGACTGACAATGAATTTTCTTTGGTGTGTCATATAGACATATGTATATGATATTTTGAAGATTTTTTGTCAATGAAAATATTATAGTGACAATATCGCTTAAACATATTACAGCCAAATCTAACATAGAGCGCTGAGCGTTGCGTCGACTGGCTGGCTGGCTGAAGTAACATACCTAAATAAGAGCGTTAGCGTTGTGTCGTAAACAGAAATGTTAACTTAGATTTTCACTAAAACTAAAATAAATAAAATAAAAATTCAATAGTGAGTACATAACTAAATGTGATGTAAAGCTAGTTAATTGTCATTACTGCAATTTATATATAAATGATAACAATCCATTTAAGAAAAATCCCCTGCCAGTTTTGTGTATCTATAACAGCGTTTCGTAGCCAACTTCACTCTCTAGCGCGCTGTCAAAATCGGTTTTTCTAATTAAAAAGCGTTAACGCCGCGAGTTTCTGATAGATAAATAACGCTCAACATTCTTATTTAGGTTTGGCTGTTAGTATGTATTAATATATTAGTGTAGAATTGTTTTATCTAGAGCGTATATGAATAGGTAAGCTCGTGTGAGTATAATCTGGCCGAGAATTATTTACTTCGTATATGTAAGCATAATAAGGAACAACTTAATTCAGTTGTATTGTTTTGCTCATTTAATTGTTTATTTCTGTTGTTTCACTTTTAAGTTTTTCTCTTCAATGCACACAGCAAAAATTCATTAACACTACCAAACAAATTAATTTATGTGTTTGGTCACCCCTGATCTAGAGTTACCGCATTTAGAAAGTTGTTATCAAAGGCGATTCAGCTGGATGTGGCATTTCGATTCGAATGAAAAAATAGTAGTGACAAGAGGTAAATTGGAAACATAAAACCTGCGTGTCTTCTTCCGGTAGTTATGTCATGCTCGGCGAACGAGTTTACCAGCCTTATTTTATATGCAACTGCTGGGACAAAAATGTGCCAAAACTGAACTTCGACGGAGATTATTCCTTATTTATTTATTGTGATAAGTGGTACTTAGTACATATAAGTGTTTTGTTATTATCCACTTAATTAATCCATTTTTTAAAACTAGTCCAGCTGTTTATTGTCATGAAGTAAAATTACTAAGAGAGAAACATATTCCGGCTGTTTTACATTAAGTGTTATTTGTCTAATCGATCATATTTATTCGTTAAAAGCTTTTCATAACTTGTCTCCTAGTAGATGATACTTTTCTAAATCTACCATGCACTTTGATATGTATATTTTCGAAGCTTATCCACGAGTTTTTGCGTTTTGAATTATCATAAACTAGTCTTATGCTATGTCTGCACGACAATGCTTTATCGTAATTGACTTCCACATTCATAATTTAACAACCAACTTTAAACCTTATAATATAACATCAAAATTTTTAGTAATTCAATTTCAATTAGCCTATAAATTTTAAAAAATCAATGTTATCTCTACTAGAAATCGGTTTTTTGTCATCGCCAGCCGTCAAAACATTTAACAAAAAATAAAAAATAAATAAAATAAAAGAAAGTAGAAAAATAGAACAATGCCCATTCGCTGCACTAAACACAATTTAATAATAAACAAAAATATTAAAAAGAACTGTCAAAACCAATTAAAAGGTGCCGTGCGAACATTGTGCTGTAATTCGAAGTCTCGTGCAAACATAGCATTGGTAATTCAACCAAAATAATTCTTAAGTCAATCCCGAGGCTTGACGATTTTCAGCTTTCATCTGGCCGAAATGATCAGCGAATGTGATTTTTAGCATTTCACAACGAGAAATAAAGCTTTTTCTACGGCAGAAAAAAAATAAACGTTTTTAAATTCTAATTATAAAAAGTTTAAAAGAGCAATAAAAAGGCCTAATGACATAAGCTTTTAGTGTCATATTAATATACCGATGATTTACGACATCAGAAGTATCGTTATCTTAATTGACGTAGCCATGGTCATATTTTGAGAATTTTATTTATTTATTTATTTATTTATTTATTTAATATAATGTATGTTTTTCTAATGCAACAAGATCAATTATCTTATAAGTTACAGCATTAGATTCAGATAAGTTATATACCGTTTATCATTTTAAAAAAATTTTTATGAATTACTGTAATGACTTCTTAACAAGTTTTTAAATCGCGCTGCGTTGCTGGTAAGTTGAATATTTGGGGGGAGATGGTTCCAGAGATAAATGGTATATATATAAAACTGGTGAAAAGAAGCACTCTTTCGGTATTTGAATGTTCGGATATTATTGTTCCTCGCAGACGATGTGAATACCAATTTGTCATAAAGAGAGTCAGGCTTTTTTGTAGTTATAATTTTATGCATAAAAATAAGATTTTTAAACTTCATGTAGTCATCGAGGTGCATGCCAAGGATATGTGTTAAATACGGTGATATATGATCAAATCTTTTCAAAGCAAAAACATATCGAACAATATTATTAAACGCTATGTTGAGCTTTCGTTTCAAAGACATATTGCATCCAGCAAAAATCTCAGAGGCATATAAAAGAGAAGGAATTAAATATGTTCTGGCAATCATCATCCTTATCCTCATGGGTGTAAAGTGTTGAGTCTGCCATAGGGTTCTAATCCTCCCATAAATTATGCCACATGCTTGATTAATGTGATCCGACCATGTCAGCGAGCTATTAAATGTAACGCCCAAATTTTTGGCTGTATTTACCAATTGAATTTTTGTCCCATTGAGAGAAATATACAAATTCCCTCTTAGTACCGGCGGGATTTTGCCAATTGTTAAAAATTTAGACTTAATAGGATTAAGAAGTCCATTAGCAGATACCCATTGATAAATTCTATCTAGATCAGAATTTATTTCATTAATAGCAGAATTTATAGCTGTTTTGAATAACTTAAATATAGCTGTACGTCATCAGCATACATTTGAATTTTGGAGTATCTGATCTGTTTTAAATTAATGACATCCAACAAGATTTTTTAGTTCTACAAAAATGTGTGCTAAAAGTTTTCGCTTCCAATATAACATGCATCCTTATGTATTTTTAACGAGTTAGATTCAATAAATACAATTAAAATTTTAGTTTTTACGATAAGCAACAACACAACAGGATAAATGTATTTGGAAGATTTGTTCATGAAATATCTACCGGCTTTGATAACAGCAGTCCCAATATTTAAACAAAATTTGTAAAAACATTATGTGATGCAATAGTGAATAAAGGTATTTTAAGGAACTTTCTTTAGTCACTATTATTTTGAAAACAAAAAAAAATTTTCTACATATTGCAATTACTTTCTAAACGACCCACCTACAAAACAATTTATCACTAAATGTAAATCCTTAAAATACTTGATAAAATTACATAAAAACTAATCATACGAAAAATGATGATGAAGGGTATCTATACCGACAATCTGTTTAACAACTTTATGAGCAAATCCAACACAAATCGGATGCCAGTGGCAGCAGCAGCAGCAGCATTTCTGTTGTATGCGAGTGTGTGTGTATATGTGTTGTAATACGTTTTGCCTCGTTATTTATGTCATGTTTTTTTCAGTTATTTCTTACTCTCTCTTTCTTATTCCTATGCTTACTCTCCTTCTTTCGGTATTCTTCTCTCACTTAGTCACACTTCATTCATTTTATACTTAATGTAGTTGCCCTCGTTGTTATTGTTGTAGCGTTGTTATTATTTTTGTATTGTTGTAGATTTCGATTTATTTTTGTTTTGTTTTCATTTTTTTATAGTACACAGAGAACATCGTTGTGTTTTACTGTCGTCGTCATGGCTGTCGTTTATCCTCGGCATTACACAAAATGTCTGAAACACATAAAGACAACATACTCACACATGCATATATTATATGTATATATGTATCGTTATGGAGTATTTATTTTGTGTATTTCCTTAAACTCGCAGTGTGTAGTTAAAAAATTCTTACAGCAAAAAATCTTAGCTTTTAGGAAAGAAGAAAACTAGACTAAAAAGAAAGCCAGATAGAAAGCATACCAAAGAGCAGTAGTAAAGGAGAGAAAGAAACTTGGATTATAAATTCTTTTTTAACAGTTTTATACTGACTAAATTTGTGCCATATATTTTTCTTTTTTTTACTCGGCACTCACTCGGTTTTTTTGAGTTTCACTTCTTTTTGTAATTTTTCTTCTTTGTTTTTATTAAAAAAATCTTTGTTTTTGGTAATTTTTTCACAGTCATTTTGTATAATGCTCTTTTAAAAAACTTACAAACGTTAATACACACTCACTCGCTCTGTTATTCATTAAGTTTTTCTCTCTAGTAGACAGCATCCACTATTGCATTAATAGTGTTAACAACTAAAGATATGTAGCAAAAAAGCGTTTTAATAAAACTGAATTGAAATTGAAATTTTTGAAAAACCCAAGAATGTTGCAAAGTTTTCTCATCCTTTAGAGTAAAAAGTCTCAAAACGATACGTGCCCTAGTTGTGAAATCTGAATCGAATGGCACACACACCAGTCAGCAAGGGAAATATCTCACGATAAATGGTAGGTGGAGTAAAATCTCAGGTTCAATATTTTTTGAATAGTTTTTAACTGCTCAATATAGCAATTTTCTTGAACACGAAAAATAAACCTTGTTTTGGGTATACAAGTAAATAATGTCGATTTGGACAACATATGCCATAACTATCACAAGTGGCTTGTGTTAATAATAACAAATATGGTATTTTGGAGGGCAAGCATCTGTCATTATAATTCAGTATTCGGTAGACGCCAAAATGTAAACACACATTATTTTCAATCGAATTTCGTGCCTAAAATATATGTTTTGCGGAGAAGTCTGATAACCTTTTTTCATTTGAAGAAAACTGCTGAAGTTATCGATTGTTATTAGAAGCTTACGGTCAACATGCACGAACTCTAAAAACTGATGAACGAGGATTTGCGCAATTCAATATTGTTGATTTCGGCACAGAAGACAATAGAAAGTTTCAAGATGAGGAATTGCAAGCATTACTCGACGTTGATTGTTGTCGAACGCAAGAAGAACTTGCATTATCATTCGGAGTCACACAACAACAAGTCATTTCCCTACGTTTAAAAGCATTGGGATTCATTCAAAAGCAAAGCTCGGCCACATGTTGCAAGACCGGTCAAAAACCATTTGGAAAATAGTGGATGGGAAGTTTTGGCCCACTCGCCTTATAGCCAAGACCTTGCCCGTTCTGACAACATTTGTTTCGATCGATGCAGAACGCCCTTACTGGAATATGCTTCAGAGCGGGGTATCAGAAATTGGCTTGATTCATTCTTTACCTCAAAACCGGAACAGTTCTTTTGGCGCGGAATCCATATACTGCCAGAAAGATGGGGAAAGGTAGTGGCTAACGATGGACAATACTTTGAAAAATGTATCAATTCATTTTGTTATAATAAAAGCATTTTTCAAACAAAAAAATGGAAATTATTAACCTGTATACTCAATAAAATTTTGTTAAATTTGCTTTTAAGCTTTCTTATGTTCAGACTAAGAAAGTTCCGTTTTAAAATTGTTTAAATTGTTCTTTATTGCTATTGTTTATAATCTCTTTTATAAAAAAAGAATAAAGAAAGAAACAAATCTTTTTCGAAGTACTTTCTTTCGTACACAGACCAAAAATGTTTTGTTTTAAAATTGTTTAAATTGTTCTTTATTGATATATCATTTGCAGACCACTAAAGGCACTTCGCTGGAATTGAATGACATCTGGATTGGTCAAATATTGCTACGATACGTTGCAAAAGCTTTCGTTTGGAAATAAGGTGCAGTTCTTTTTAATACCTGGGCACTGTGTGATAGATAGTAATGAAATATCGGATATATTGGCCAGAAAAGTTTCAATAACACTATATCGGTCCGGAACCTTGCTGTGCAGCACCACTTACTATCATCCTCAGTCTAGTCAAGGATTGGGAAATTGCCAGATGATTGAAACACTGAATTTGCTCAAATTTGCCCTAAGGCGTGGATCATTCCACAATTTCGGCGTTACTCTGAGGATCTCAAGTATGAAAAAATACAAAATAAAAATGACACACCGGACTTGAAACTCCTAACGAAGTTTCTTACGGGTCACTGTAGACTAAGAGCGCATCTGAAGAGGATGCCGGCGGCCACAGATGTGGATATTTGTAGACTGTGCTAACAGACATCAGAAACAGCGGAACACATATTGTGTAAATGTGAGGTTCTTGATAGGTTTAGGTGAAGGTGTTTAGGCTGCCATGTGGTCTAACTGAGTGAAATATCAGCCATTATGGTCTCATTTCTGTTAATGTTCATTAGGAACGCATCAGGTCTGCTAAACAAATTATAGACCGGAAGGGGCTCAATAGATCCCATTGTTCGCAGTGTCCACAATTGCAAATAGAAATGGTGTGACTATTTTTATTAAATATATTTCGATGCAGGTCTCCCATGCTAATTTTAACCAATTATTAACAGCTCTAAACAAACGACTCTTTTCTTTTTACCACATGGCAATGGATGTTGGAATTTAGCGTCGCTTTTCTGAATAATTATCCTTAACATATGAATATATTTTGCTCTTTGGCTTATAATAGTGAATCTAATTTTCGAACTCTCGTAAAATTTCGATGAAAAGACAATGCAACGGTATTTCAGACATTTACAAGTTTTAAATCGGCTAAACGACAAGTTCTTTTTAGCTTAAATATTATATCTGGTGTGCCAAAAGCACTAAATTGATAACTCTGCGCATTAATACTCGTATTATCTGTATATATAGCTTTGTTGTGTGGTGTTGTTGCTATATATGATAGGATTGCCAAGTTTCCGTCGTTTTTATGTGTTTTTCTTTTCTTTTTTGTATCAACTTTTCTCGTTATACTCTTGAGTGTATTTATTTCAAAGGAATTTAATTTTAATTTCTTTTAATTAATTCGTTAAAATAGTTTAAAAGCTTTTCTTCTTTATGAACAAGTGTGGGTTCGGTGGGTTGGTGTGCTGTGGTATAAAAAAGTACTAGTTTTCTTTTTTTTCGTAATGATTTATTAAAATATAGTTTATGTAATGAAAAAGAAATTATGAATTCTATTTGAATTGAAATTTATGTAATGGAATAGAGAAGGATGAGAGGGTGGTTGAAATGAAATGTATTTCTGTTGAAGTTTCTAATCCAACATGAATTATTTCATTATATGGAAGAACAACATAAAATTACTTACACTTGGAACCACTTTAAAACTTTGCAGCTTGTCAATAGGATCAAAATTTGTCATAAATAAGTACAGACATAATATGATTTCTTTATTATCGTGTGGAACTTGGTTAAGGTCTACAGATATATAAAACTAAACTTTGTCGGTTTTGTTTGGTGAAGCATAGGCCTTTAATTAAGTGTAAACAATTTGTACGAGCTTTAGTCTTTAAATAGACTAAGTTTTCACCAAAATATTAGTACATTTTGGCAATATTATCCCTTTAGCGCTAACATTGAATGTTCGAGATTGGTTCGTTTACGCTGATAGGAATATGCAATGAAAAAGGTTCATAATTGCTTGTTATCGCTTTATTTAACCCCACTAAAACGAATCGATTACATTTTGGTCTGTAGATAAGGGAGGCTATTGAAATGTTTAATTTTTTAAACAATTTTATGTGCGATTCCTAGAATAAAAACTAACTTCCATTTGGCAAACAACATAGTAAATCATCGTGAAAAACGCTGACAATAGTAAATCAATGATGACAACGTATGACTTTTCTTTGTTGCCGTACATGATTTTAAAGTAATTGTCCAAATGACAGAAGTCGATTATGTCTTACATGCATCCGTTTATTAGCGTGTTTTGACAGACAATATCATCAAAATTCGTTGTTGTGTTTTATTCGTTAACGGGGAGGTGAGAATCCTAGTTCGTTCGGCATGTAGCCGACTCATAATAGACAATGTAATTAAATTTCAGCATGTAGTGCACTCATAATAGGCAATGTAGCTAAATTTCAGCTTTCTTTAGTATGGTGACATTACACCGAAACTCGCATACATAACTTTCTTTGTTTGTGTTATTGTCACGAGAATTCATCAATGAAATTTTTCATTTATGATAATTTCATACAAATTTTGACTTGATACCGATATTATGAAGATTTTTCATCGATGAAGATATCATATCGACAATGTCCTTCAAATACGCAACCGATAACTTTAAATAGTGATATTCAGTGATCGTTTCTGTACGTACGGCCGTCTTCTTCTTGCAGCTAGAGCTTCTCTTTTTCCTGGAGAAACTCTGGGCTAAAGGTGCTCCATATTTAACAATTGTATTCATTACCATCATCGTTTACATTGAAATGGGCCTCTTTTGACACACATATATAGTTGAGCATGGTTTCAGATTCTTTCATAATAATCTGTCAAAAGTCCAATTGCGTTTGCGTCCACCAAGTTTAATTTGCTCTCTTCCTTAGAGACAAATAAGTACAATAAAAAAGAATTGTCTGCAATAACTGCCGATTGATACAGATTTAAGCAGATAATATGTCAAAATTCCAATTGCTTAAACAAGTTTGCAAAAATAATTTTTCTCGTATCATTTTGTAAATATAAAAATACAGAGTTTTCTGTAATAACTGTCGATTGTTTGTTGTGAACATCGCAGTATGATAGTGCTACAGTAGGAATAGTTTCTCGTATCCTAATGATTCAATTTAGGTTGTGAAATCTTTAAGCAATTATGGCGTGCTCATCAAAAGAGTTTATCAATCTCATTCTAGCCTAGCTGTTGGGTGTCGTATCACCAAAAGTTCGCTGAAACTCCCTTTGAATGAAAATTACTGACCCCAGTGTATTATAGCGGTGCATAATCGCGACATACATACCTATTTCATTAGCGCAATTTGTTGTTTTGATTAAATTAAGATAATCATCTAAAATTTTTTGCTTGTTTTGCAGTCAGTGAGGAGAGGCTTTCAATGTCGGTGAGATTAATATAAACTAGAGTAACATTTCCAGCGTTGCTGGAATCCTTTGTGTGGTGTACCTATAAAATGTATTCCTCATGAAAAAATTTAATGGAATGCATTACAACTAATGATTTGTATTGACTACCAAGTCATAAAACTATTCAAATCGTTTTCTAGATGCCAGTCTCATCCGATTCCGCACACTTTTTGAGTGATGATTAACACTAACCAAAAAGTTATTTGGACTAAATTTCGAAACTTCTCGATTAATTCTTTAGATCTTTATAAAAACAATCAATATTTACTTTATATGGGAGGTGCCACACCTACTTATTCAATTTTTCCCATCTTTCGCCTGATGATGTGTATTGATTATATAAAACAAATTCAGAACGTTTCACTATTACCGTTCCAAAGATATATAAAACTCAATATTTACTTTGTATGGGAGGTACCACTCCCATTAATATAATTCCGCCCACTTTTTGACTGATGATTTGTATTGACCAGAAAGTTATTTGGACCAAATTTACGGCACTGCTCAGTTGGATAGACCCCATCTGTGATATTACACCTTTTTAACGCATGTATTGGTTCGTAAATCGGTTTTGGGATTCTCCAGTTATAAAATGACGAACATAGGACTTATTTTATATACTTATGTATATAGATTTATTTTATATACTTATGTATATAGATTTAAAAATAAACTTAATTACATTTTAAAAGCTTAAAGTTCCTCTCTTCTTACTGTTGAATAACTTATATTTCCTTAATTACCTTTAAATTGCTTAACTTTTTCAATTATTGACGTACGAGTCAGTTCTATTGCAAAATGTTTTTGATGTGATTTCTTTATGGGCACTCGTATATTTAAAAATCAATAAAAATCAAAACTACGAGTAAATAATGGCCATAAATTGTTTTAACAACAACAGAAGAAGGAAGACTCATTAAATATTTAAATTGACTTTTTATTGCGAATAATTTGTTTTTGTGTTTTATATGTTATGCTTTAATTAAATTGATTTCTAAAAAAAAAATATTTAAAGAAAATTTTTTACTTTATGAACCGTAAAAAAGGCAAAAATATATTTAGCTTTGTATGTATTTTCTTAAAAAAATATTTGAACAGTTTTGACTTGAAAGAAAAATAAAAATAAATAAATGTTAAAAGAAATGTTAAGAGAAACAAATTGAAATTTAAAAAATTAAAAAAAATTGCTTTAAAGAAACATTGTTGGGAATGTGCACGGTTTATAAATAAAGGGGGGAAAAACAAATAAAATTAATATGATAAAATATTATATTTGATTTTCGAAACAATAAACCTCATAAAATATACAGAAAAACAGAATAAATAAATATAAAAAAACATGGAAAACAAATATAATTGACAGTTAAATAAATATTTAAGTAACTCATCAAACAATTAGACACAGACTCACACACGAACACATACATACACACTTTAAATATACACATATCAGTCGCCCCTCTAATTCTTTAAAAATAAAAACTAATAAAGCACACAGACCATACCATATGTACTTGTTTGTACGAACGGGACAGCCGAACAACTAGTAAAAAATTACAAATTTTTTTTTCGTAGCACTGAAGTTTCCATTGACTGGCATAATAGATAGAAAGCGACACATACAGTTATAAAATTTTCTTGTGCGGAGGACATTTTTAAATGCGAACAATATGTGAGAGACAGACTGACAGAGAGAGAGAGGGAAGCAAAAAACAATAACAATCAATAACGACAATAATACTCAAGGGAGATCAAGAGAAAGATTAGTAATATGTAGGCAGTGAAGACGATGACTTTTCAATTTGAAGAGATAAAAGTTGAAAATCAGCTTTTCAGCTGTTTGAATGTAAACTTATTCAAAGTAGTACTGGCCCGTTCAAAACGATTTTTTGCGGCTCGGGTTTTTCTTGGATCCATCGTTTTTCAACGTCTTTCGGCTTCAGCTCGTATGCTACACAATTTCCTTTTTTTTTTTTTTGATGCATCCTTCTGCTTGCGTACGTTTTGATATCGCTGACTACCAATAATTTTCTTAAACTTGGCAGCTATCTTCATGGAGTAATCTCTGCAATTGATCATCAGCGCAGTCCTTTGTTACTAGATTTTTTTAAAAGAGCTAAAGGATAGTAAACATACCTGTATCAAGAAAAAAATCTGATAGATTCCTGTCCTGCATAAGAAAACCGCCACAAAATGTGTAATTGCATGTCACACTGTCATACAGGAAAGATTCAAAAACATATGCTTCACAAGAAGCTCCTCTGTTCTTTCACTTGTCAAAAAATCTGTCACACATTAACACACACTTTTCTTCCACACCACCACATTTTTTGAACACAGCTACATTTTTGCCATATCGAATGACTAAATCTGATAGTCAGTCAGGGTCTTAAGTGACATTTAGCAGATGAAAACAGAAAGAGTAAGATTGTCCTAAGTTTTCAAACCTACTATATTGGTTCCAGGATGGAATGAAGGCCCCCAACAAATTTCTTTCATTGTAACCTGTCCTGTGCCATTAGGTCAGACCTTCAGCCCAGATATTTCCCATTTAGCCAGCTTTGTTTTCAGTTTGTCTTCGCCGGGTTTTAGCGGCTCACAATTTTCTCAACAAGAGAATTGACTTCGAGCTCCTTACGAGAGACTTTTGTTCTAACGGACCAACGATTCCTCCAAATGCCCTTGATGGCTACACAAACGGCTCCAGGATACTGAGCAATGGGCTGTGGTATATACCTTGGTTCTAACCATCCTGGCCATACTAAAGACTGTGCAATGCTTGTTGAGTGGCTGGTTTTTTCCTGAAAATCTTCTGATTTACTGGGCAGCTAGCTGAAATCGAGTCGCTTGCAAGCGTCACCTCCATGTCTATTCTCGTCTATGAATGCCGGATGTTTTTGACGAAAATCATGGATCATTCGAAGGTAACTATCATATGGACAGAGATATGGACACAGAGATGTCGTTGGAAATTGTATTATTGATGAACCGGCTAGACTGGGTGCTGAGTTCGATATAGTTGACATTATCACGCATGTTTTTTGCAAGAGCTATGTTCTTTTCTTCACTTCATGCGTCAGCATCTACATCTTGCCGTTAGACGACAGAAGTTTTTGACCTCAAAATGAAAATTACAGCAATTGCAAGATTAGTAAAAGGGTCTAAGGGCCTCAGTTCTAACTGGAACTCCATCCTTCTAGGAGCGTCCACCATCAAACCTAAACTAACCTATCTTTTCTTCTACTGCTTTGTGGATCACATTGAATCGCCGTTTTAGGCAAGTTTTCAAGAATTATCGAAACATGGCCAATCCAACTTTCCTTTTTTTCTTAGCGATTTCAATCGGATTGTTGCTTCTCCACCAGATCTTTTCCACAGATCTCTGTTTGAGATGGCATTCGGCCAGAATATTTTCATGAGTCTCCGCAGTGAACAGTTGATAAAAACGAGTAGCGATCGAAGGTTGTTAGACGATACCCATCTAACAGCTCAGAATGCACGTTTGAAGAAAAAAGCTGGAGTTTTGCTCTCAAGTGAAATTGTGGAGATTGCCTCATCTTCCGTAGTGCCCCAAATATCTGGCTGGTCTTTTTTAAGTGACCTAATTTAACTAACATTCGTACATAGGTAACTTTGTGTTTTCATTTAAAAAGCTGTTTGTTCACATTTAATATTTTTGTTTAACATGCTGGCCGGTTTGATGTCTATTACACCTCAGAGATCAGAAAAATCGTTTCTCTTATTACTCTCTCTATCTCTCTCTATGCATATGATTAATTGATTTTTCATGTTTTACTAGTAACTAGTACGTCTTGTTGTCGTTCTTCTTCTTTTTTTAAAAAGCTTTAGCTTTCCTTTTTTTCCTCTGCCATATGATCTCATCTGATTTCATTTTGTTTATTTATAGTTATTACATGTACGTGCATTTCCAGCTGCTCTCTTCCCTCTTCTACTTCTTCAAATTGTGTTTACAAACACAGTGTATGGGAATGTTAGTGTTCAAGTAATTTTCAGCTTTAGTATATAATTAAATGTAACAAGAAGTGTATTTAAGCAGTTGTAAAAAGAAAATTTTTAAGAAGTTGAAAAGATGAAATGAAAATCCATATATATATATATATATCCATATATATATATATATATCCATATATATATATATATCCATATATATATATATATATATATATATATATATATATATATATATATATATATATCCATATATATATATATATATATATCCATATATATATATATATATATCCATATATATATATATATATATATATCCATATATATAAATCCATATATATATATATATATATATATATATATATATATATATATATATATATATATATATATATATATATATATATATATATATATATATATATATATATGGATTTTCATTTCATCTTTCCAACTTCTTAAAAATGTTCTTTTTACAACTGCTTAAACACACTTCTTATATATATATATATATATAATAAATTTCTTGGAAATGATTTTTCTTTTGCTTTCAATCTTTTTTTAAAATAAACATCAAAATGTTGAGTATAAAACATGATGTAAGAGGTTTGTTATAAAAGTAAGGTATCTGCCTAAAGCTGTGTACTTATAAGCATGTAGAAGAAGAGAGTCTTCTGTAACTCGGGGAAATTCCGGAAATTGCTTTATTTTTTTGAACAAACCTCGTATTCATATTTTTTTCTTTACTCTCAAACCATTCCATTTGTGGTGTATAGGCCATAAATGTATTCTGTTAATATTTATGTTGCTGTAAGCATTAATATTTCCCTCTTTTAATTTTCAATTTTATTTTCATTTATTTATCTCTTTATGCTTGTTCTTTATTGTTGTTGTTGCTAAAAAACTCTGTGTAACCTTTAGAAAATTGAAAGTCATTATACATAGAACATTATAAATAGTTGTTCTTGTTGATGCTTTGGTTAAATGAGATTTTTCAAAAATTAATTACCATTTATTTAATCTACTGTAAAATGTCTATATCAGACATCAAACACAGGCACTGACAAGAGAGAGAAAGAAAGAAAACAATGCTATTAAAGAAGAGTCAGAAATCATTGACTTACACTCCGTTGTTGACTGTTGACTTATAGGTTAAAAAGTATGTAAAAACACTGTTTTTTCTTCTTCGTTTTGCTGAGCTGGCTGTTGGTCAATGTGTGTAGCAGTTATTGAAATTAGAGATTAATGGTTATGATTTGGAAAGAAAAAGTATTAGGCAGCATAGTTTATTTAATAAAATTTTAAAGAAAAAATTGTCGAAAATGTGAATTTAAGTAATTAAATCAAAAATAGTAATTTATTTCAAACTAAAAAGCTACGACTTTTTCTCATTTTTTCATTCAATTTTGTGAAATCCATCCTAAAAATAACTTCTCATCTTTTAAAATTGTTTTGATACTTTGTTAAAAAAAAATTCTGGATTTTATTACGTATTGGTTAGTACTCAACCACCATATTTATTCAGTTTGTTTTGCCAAATCACCACAGACGGATGAAGCGTTCAAAAGCACGTGCAAATTATAAAATTGTTGTATCAAACTGGGTTGTTCTGCTTGTCGTTTTGTTTTCATCGAAATATCCGCAGCATTGAGGTCTATTTTTGGAAGAATAGTTACGCCAACAAACAAAATTGTTGAATTTGTAAAGATACTAATCCACATAAGATCCAAGAGAGGCCAATGCATTTCGAAGAAGTCACTATTTGGTATGGATTTCTGGCTAGCGACAGACAGTGTTATTTTGGTGATGAAAAACAATTTTTGTAATATTATTTAAAAAAAATCTAATGATGCTGTTCTATAGAGAAGTTTTTGACTAAGAATAATCCATAATATGTTTTAGCAAAAAAGGTTACTTTGAATATACCTAAATATTGAATGAAAATTTGTTTGCTACTCAGTAGCAAATGCGTGATATCATTTCATTTTTTATTAATTAAAAAAATATTTAGATTACATATGTGGTTTAGTGGATTAAGCGATTTAAAACGGTTTTATAAAATTCAGCGTTTGCAGTTTTCCATGACAAAAAGGTAGTTTCGGCTACCTCCATCTTCTTTCTAGAACCATATGAAGGAAGAAAGTCTAGTCTATGAATTTAGCCAAAAAAATTCACCGACTTTTACCGATCGTTAAACAAACATAAATTTTTTGAAAAGACTTTTGCTTGGATAAAAAAAATTTTATGTAAAAAATCGATTTGTTGGGCGATAAGCGATGGGCGTGGCCGATTTTATTGAAACTTATCATGCATTCTTTGTTTATTCTGGAAATCTTATGCACCAAATTCGAAGACGTTTGTGTTGATATGAAAAATTTTTATTAAAAAAAAAAATGATTTGTATTGTATTGGTGGAAGATGATAGGCGTTACCAATTTTATTGATCTTTTTTTTAATTTAACCAATAGAATGCACACTGCCAACTTACAGTGATCTAGTACCACTCTATATATCTGGTGATATTTTAAGAGCTTTTGTTTGTGATTTAAAAAACACATAAAATGTAGAGAAATGTATAAAATCTTTGAGTCGATAGAACGATCTATATAATTCAATGCTTAAAGATGATATCATGTAAGTGTTGATCACGGTTACGCCTCAAATTCATGCGCTGGGTCTAATTTTGGCATACTCTCTCCAACATATTGGCTGGTATCTCACGAAAAATTCTCTAAATTGACTTCAAGGCTTGTTGCAGGCTTTTCCCTATAGGCATGAGCCTTAATATAGCTCGACACAAAATAGTCTAAAGGCAATAAATCGCACGATCTCGGCGGGCAAGTAATCGGCCACTAACGTGAAACAAACTGTTCATTGAACTCGCCTCTCAATTCAACCATTTTTTCGTTTGCTGTGTGGCATGTGGCACCGTCTTTTTGAAACTACATGTCAACCAAGTCCAGCTCTTCCATTTTGGGCAGAAAATCATCGCACGGTAGCGCTTGCCATTCACAGTAACGTTCCTGCCTTCGTTGTCTTTGAAAAAGTACTGACCAATGATGCCACCGGCCCATAATCCACATCAAACAGTACATTTTTCGGGATGCATTGGCAATTCTTGCAATGCTTCTGGCTGCTCTTTACAACAAATACTGCAATTTTCCTTGTTCACGTATCCATTCAACCAGAAATGAGCGGACCATAAAATGGAGGAAGTGCACGATGTACTTTCTTAATCGAGCATGAATTTTGATAACAAAATTCAATAATCTGCAAGCGTTGTTCCAAATTGAAAATTTTTGACAGTAACACGAAAACAACTTTGCTGCAAAAAACGTTGTTGTCAAAAAGAAAGTTGCTAAAAAAATCACCCGATATATATATTTTTTTAATGCATGAAATAATACCATTGTGTAGCGTCATCGTTCCATATTTGTTGTAGAACAATGTTAGCCAAACCAACACCGTCAACGGCAAGCCTACATTATGTGCCAGAGTCTTGAAGACTTAAACATATCAAATGCGCGCCACCCAACAAAACCGCGGAGGACTTTTATTCCATACATAGGCCTAGCAAACGAATAAAAAATTTCAAAGATATCTCACATACACTCTTTGTTTTATTGAATTTAAAGAAGAGAGCTATTCATATGTCTTTTTGGTGATTCTCAATTTTGGTTTCATTACGTTTTTCTCATATATTTTTTGCTCCCGATTTAATTTTTTTAATAATCAATTATACGATTAATAATAAATGCTGAGAGCAATACAATTTTTTAGTAATTTGTTTAATTAATCTAAAATTAATTTTATTCTTTTTTACTCTCCATTTATAAAATTATTGAAAAATAACACGCATAAGCTTCTAACATGCAATGCAAAATTTACAAATATAGCGTTTGACACAAGCAACAACGACAACAAAACAAAATAAATTATAGATTTAATGAAATTAATTTGTCGATTGAAAAAATGAACAACAAATTGAAAATTAATTTTATCATCACCAAATATCTCATCTCATCAGTCATTATAAATTCATTGCCAACGATATTATTATTCCCATCTATGGTTTGCCATCTCTCTCTTACATACACACACATACGACACTCAACACACAACACTTGCTTTTGCTGATCGCATCGACATCATTACCATCATCATAATTATAATTAATATTTATATGTATATTAATAAAAATAATAATAAAAATGTTTATTTTGATTATAATTGTAATTGTAATGGTAATGAATTAAAATAATAGTTTTCTTCTGGCTGACTTGACTTGACTAAATTAGTGGTTTGCTACTGTCCATCCCTCATCTATCCTCTTGTTCATTTGCTGTGCTCTCAGCTGAATATTATGCCCCCAAGTGTTTTCACCACCATATTATTATCCACAACACCATTGTACTCACGTCTCAAATCGTTTTTGTCATCGCCATCGCCATCATCATTTTCATAAACAGCTGCCAGTTTTTATTTTACAAATAAAGTGAGTGAACAGAGGTTTTTTACCCCTCTCCCTCTCGCTCACTCTCTTTTAAAAGTTGTTTCTACCAACTAATTGAATGATACAAATTTATATGTATACCCTACGCCATCATGGGAGATAATATTGTGATTGCGTTAATGTTTATAACATTTCAAAAGGACTAAGACAGTCCCGTTATCTGTAAGACTTACGATCAAATTTGTCATAATGTTTAAAAAAAATTCAGCCTAGAAACCGGGAAAACTTTAGTAAAGTGCCTATGTAGTAGTTAAAGTTGTAATGTAGGGTAACGGTCAGACATTTACTTGTTGTTGCTGTTGTTGTCCCATATGTATATGCCGTCGTTTCTGTTGAAAGATTTATATTATTGGCGTTAAAATAAATATTTTGGTACGTATGGATATACGAGTATGTGTCAGTGTATGTAAATCTGTCTGTGCTTGTCATGTCTGTTCATGTATAAAATTCTCTCTTTGTGAATTAAAAACATACAAAAAAGCAATAAAAATAATATAAAATAAAAATTTATAAACAAAATAAAATGAAATATTAAAAATATCATCACGAAAAATCTGACAAAAATATAAAATAACCAGAAAATCGTTTTGTTTTTAAATTTTTTAAAGTGCTGGTGGTGAGTGATGATAGTATGTGTATTTAAGTTATATGTGTGTTTTTGTTAACACAGTTGCTATTGCCTTTATTATTATATTATTGTTGTTTTTTGTACACAAACACACATATACATAATGACGATAAAACTACATACCAAGTTAATTTTCATATTAAAGTGGTTGTACATCATTAAAGCTTTTTTAAGTGTATGGTAAAGTATTAAATTTTTATGGGCAATACTTTTTGTGTGTTGTTGGGTTTTTATAACACACCGACAGAAATATTTGAGTGTAAATTAACTTGAGATTAAAAGATTATAGAAAATTATGACAATAAAAGTGTCAAGGATAAAATTAATTTTAAAATGATTGTGTTGCGAAAAGATTACAAAACCATAAGTTTTTAATCATTATCATGAAATTATTTACGTTTACGTTTACGTTAAGATATTTTAGTTAATATGGCATTAAACAAATTGTTTTACCATTATGATAAATATTAAAATAAATGCCTTTTGTTAAGCAATGAGAGGATTATAATCGCTTACATTGACTCTAAAGAATATATTTTCAGTGTATAAATATTTTTCACTAGTAATGTGAAGCTTAATCATCTCGAGCGAAGTTTAAGAGGACAATCTGTTAAAGTTAAATTAGCTTTTCATAAATTTTCTTCACAAACTATAAAAAGCAGACATCGTAGGGAAAGTATAAGATCAAAAAAATTTTTTTTGTTAATAAATAGTATATATTCGAAGGAAAAGTAAGTCACAAGTTTAACGTGAGTATCGCCTCGTTGGCATTCCCCATGGTGCACGTCACGAGTATATACAATGTGTCCGCCGATGCCCCTATGATAAGAACCACATGTGAGTATAAAATTCGAAGACACTTTATTTGGACATAACTTCTACTTTGATAAAGTGTCGGAGACTATCTAAACTCCTACCTATCTATGGGTCACGGCACCCGTTAAGGATGTAACGCTACACCGAGCTAACGCTCTCACGCGATTTGGGTAAAAACCACGACCATTACGTTGCTCCCACAAGGGAGCTTCACCTTAATTCAACAGGCCCCTAATTCCCTGAGGCTCCCGTCTCCTATGGTACCATATTGTTTATTGAATAACATTTTTTTTCTCCGTCACTCCTCTAAGGAACATATTGGCTTTCCACAAAGCGTCCATTGTTTTGTTTCAGGTTCTTTAATCAATTTGATCTTTCAAGCTACATAAGAAGATGATTAATCCACTATAGCTTCCTCCATATGATTTTTGCGTGGTGGTAAAGACCCTTGCTAATTGGTGGTGATCTCTACTTTTAGCATTGTAATTTTTTCCCAGCTGCACACCATTTTTCACTTATTTGCATATACATACCTGTCAAGTGTGGTACCTAAATATTCAATGAAAGATCCTCGGTGTCTGACCAGAGACTTAATTTTTATACCACGTGCATTCGGATTCCCACGGGCTTTTGTTTCTGCCTAGTGGCTTAGTGCGGTCCTTCTGACAGTACCCTTAATAATTATGGGTTACTTGCCTCACCTATTTTGTGGCTTGGTGTTACATTAGCAATCTTCCAGCATTATGGGAAAACACCGACTGACGCACTGAAAAGGATATGTTCATGACCAGTGCTGGTATGCCATTCGGCCCAGAAGACTTGTCAAACTGTTAATGGTGTAAGACATTGTAGCCCTTAATTACAGCATGGACATTTCTTCTATTTGATCCTTCGGAGGCCCTGTTAGACGTGTATTTCACAGCTGAGAGTGAATTACTTTATGTCCAACAGTTAATTTTATGCACGTTAATACAATAACTTATGGGTTTTTTTCCGGCGCTACTCAAACGATTCAGTTGCAGTCTGGATCGAAAATTGCTTTTTTAAAACTTTTCTAGTGTTTTTATTTGTTTATTTATGGATTATTTTCCAAATATCAATACACATTATGCATGCTTTGCCCCCTTTTTTCTAGTATAAAATTTAAATAATTACCATATCAACATCATTATCAACTTATGCCGTGTATTCACTGACAAAAGGATATTAAAAATTTACTGGCCATAATGAAATTATCCCATTGTGCCCCTCTTCTTAACTCTACACTAATTATAGGGTTAATAATAATAAAAAAAAATTCCATAATTAATGAGTAACTAAATGCCAACCATTTACAAAACTTGTTAATTCACTCCTCATTGTCTATTTTAACTCGTTAAAGTACGTTTTATTCATGCATTTATTTCATGGCTTCTTCTTCGTTTCTTCCACCCAATTTTTTTTTCTATAATTTTCTGTTGGCCTGTTATACACCACGTACAGAACAGAACAGTATGCTAGTAAGCTGATGTTAAACAGTGTGGCCCTTTTACATTTTTATTACGATATTTTACAACCATTCTTTTGGCCTTCGTGTATATTCATTTATACACAGAGTTCTTTGTGTCTCGGGTGTGAGTGTGTATATGTGTTGTGTTTTGTGTAGAAAAAGAGAGATTATATTAATGAGAGTTGTGTAATGAGAACAGTGTATAGTATATACTGCCTATATAAAAAAATGGACGGACAAGAACACTAACAACAAACTTACTGACTGACAGCCAGCCTGCCTGCCTGCCTGCCTGCCTGCCTGCCTGCCTTCCTGCCTGCCTGCCTGCCTGCCTGCCTGCCTGCCTGAGTGGCATGACCATGTTTAAGTATGTAATTTTAGCAGTAGTAGTAGTAAATGGTGGTTTATGATACATTTTTTTCTTTTTTTGCCATGTTCCTCGTGCCGTTTTTCATTTTATACAGATTTTCGGAACAAAGTTAATGTTATTAAATCCTCCTTCTGTCTATATTATTTTCAAGCATTGATTGTATTACTCTCCCTCTATCTCTCTTGCTCTCCCTAATGGCCTTTCTTTTAGCTGTGTATCTCTCAATTTCAAAGCACTTAACTAAAGAGTGTATTACACAGAGCAAAAAAAAGTATTGCCATTTAGTGAAATGTAAAGGAATTAGTTTTATAATGTTTGTTAAATAAAAGCAAGAAATTACTTCCGGCTTTATATTATCATAATAGACTAATTTCTTGCATAATAATCTTTTAATTCTTTGAAACATCTGTTAAGTTACTTCCTTTTAAAACGTATTGTACTGTGCGGACGAGTATTATATTTTTGTTTAGTGGTGGTAGTTTGGACCGACGGCCGTTATCGTTTGCATTTTTCGTTCGTTCGTTCGTTCCTTTATTCTTTCGTCATTTGTTAGTTGTGTGTTACTATTTTATGTACTTTTCCCTCGTTTTTAGGATTTTTAGTTTCCTGCTGCTAATATTGAGGGTTTTGTTGTATTATTAGCACAGCACAGCACAAGAGAATGATTTTTTTTTATTTTTAGTTTTTTAATATTGTCGGATTTTTGGGATAATAATTTGTTCTTGTTGCTCTTCTTATTGTTGTTGTTTTTTTAATACTTAAACCCTCTTTTAAAACTCTTTTTTTCAACTCTATAACATTACAATTTTCATCGTTTACAAGCTGTTGCAACCACTCGATTTTCATAAGCGTATTAAGTTTTACAATCTTATACTAATTTTATTTGGGTTTATTTTTTCTATATCAAAAAGGATAAGATTGAAAAAAGGTATTTAAAGGAATGCAATGACTAGGTATACAGAAAACAAAGGCATATAAAGAATTTTTTTTAATAAAATTTATTAATTTGTAAAAATGTATTTATCATCAATTAATCTAGACTATGCGAGATAACCTGTATCACATATCATACGGGAGTTTCATAAAATAGCCTTTTCCGGCTTTAAGGTTTATACATGTAAACCAATTCTAGTTTCTCTATTTTCTTAAAAGAAATAGATTTCTTAAGGCTGTCGAAATAGCCATTTGGTTCAATAATGACCATGTAGTTTGACATATATTCCTTACCTTTTTAACCATTACTTCCACCTTGGAAAATTGATATTGTTGCAATAGGCTAAATCTAAATTGGGTAATAGTAAATAGAACATTTCATAAGTTCTTGATATAATTGACCACATACGTGTGCATTTGTGTTGTTATTCTGACGCGGTGTCACTTTTCTTTGCTAAATTAATTTTTTTTTCTTTAATTCAATATTGAAGATATGCGATAGCTCTGAATTTACAAGTAATCAGTTTACCTCTAATCAAGATAATATCTCTTAAAGAGACACCAGTTGTTTTAATTATTCCCTGTACAGTTGCAAACGGCGCAAAAAATTTTTAGGTTTACGCCTTCATCAGCAAATAAAACTTTGAGTGCTCAAGCGGTCAAGCACTTGTGCAAATTACGAGTGTGCGGTGATATCATAATTTGTTTGTTAACATTCATGCAAAAAATTATGCTTTAGTCACCGATAGTTCAATATTATTTCAAGGAATAACAACTATTTCTACCGTGATTTAATCACTAAATTTCAATCCTTAACCTAATTGGACTGTGTTGCCAAGAATTTACAGACATCAGTATGAAGCTGGATAGACTTTTATTTTTAGTAAAATGATGACATTTGCTATCGTTAACAACCGCGAATTCTATCAAGATAACGATCCGAAGCATTATTATTTCGAACTTATAGAAATGCCTGCCCGGAGTCTAGAACCTTGTGTAATTGGACGTCTTTGGGAGGAATTGGCTAGTGGAGTTCATCAGAAAAATGTGCTAGATTACAAAGGATATGCAAATTGTTACTTATTGGTGGATTATTCCACTCAAGTAATTTAAATTTTGCTTTGTCCGACTATGCATTGAGCTTACAAAATTGAGTTATTTTTGTTTTTGTATTGAATCTTACGGTTGTTATTGAATCAAATGCTGGTTTTCCTATTATTGATACAGATAAATATGGGAAATATAAATAAGACCCGGAAAGATTTTTATATTCATTATAGCGTTTAGGTGACTTATCTATGAGGAACAACTTTTTTGATTGCATATGTAATTATTTCAACATTTTTGTCACTATTACATCCTTTAGAAACTCTGAGATATGGGATTTTTTTACACACACACGCGCGCACACACATGCACCGTTATAATTTTTATATTAAGTCTTGTATTTTCCGATTTCATTGCAAAAACACAAGTTTTGACTGCTGCTGCCACTGTTGTTGTTGAATATTGCGGTGCTAAAGCGCCCACTTTGTACTTTAATATGCTGTCGTATTTATTATTTTTCGGTATTTAGTTTCCTCACGTTGTGGTATTATTGTTGCTGTTGCTGTTAATATAAATATTGCCGCCGTTTTTAAAATTTATGCAGTGTGAAGTGTTGTAAATCACTTTTTTCCACTACTTTTCAACATTTATATTATTATTTTATTTTTTCGATTTTGTTGTTGTATCCATTTAATACAACAAATGATATGAACGTCGGACGTTTAACGAACAAATGAATATTTAACAGACGAACATGTATATGAACCACCGATAGGTCTACTAGTCAAACGAACAAGCAGAAAGATAGACGATTGCTGGGTCGGTCGATCGTTTGGTCGTACTAAAATAAACAAACAAAAGCTAAAATAGTAAGGAAAACGTTTTCTTTACAGCTTCGTTTACACCACCCTTCTCTTACTCTCTGCTCTTACTTATTTTCCTCTGAAAAGTATTTAAGATGTGAAGAGGCTGGTCAAAATGGTGTGGTAAAAAAGGCAAGATTTGTTATGGCTATGGTGGCCGTAGTTATTGTTGTATTTTCGTTCTGCTATGCCATTTTATTCTTCTTATTTTTATCACAACGCAACACACAAATTTTATTGTTAATTTAAAAGTGCGCTCGCTCAATTAATTTAAATTAATTTATTCATAATTTGTTTTCTCCCCTGTTTGTCGTGTGTACGTAAGCTTCTTGTAATTTGTTTTTATTTTATATTTTTTGTTTCCACCTTTATTTTTGTTGTTTTTGTTATTATTAGTGATGGTGGTGTGTACACGAATTTGTACGAAGTGGTGCTTTTTACATTTATTTTCATATATTGTTGCTGTTGCTGCTTTTCAGTATATTTTGTTACGGGTGCTATCGGCTATAATGGTGTAGATGGGAATTTGTTTTTTTTTTAATATCAGTTTTAACATTTGTGTTACGTGTAAGCGAGTGTGTATCGTTTATTGTGTGTGTGTTGTGTACACGATTTGTTGTGTTCAGGTTTGTATATATATATTTTTTTTCACTTAATAGTGTTTTGTTTATTTAATTATAAAATATGGCCATTTAGTGTCACACATAATTTTAATGAATTTTTTTTATTCATTCTTCTCTTGCTATTTTGGTTTATTGATTTAAAAAGTAATTTTTGGTGTCTTTTAAAGTCATCGCACTGTGATGATTGTTTTTCATGCCTTTTTTGTTTTTGTTTTACTTTTTATAATGTCGTTGATTTGTTTCGGTTGATAAAGTGGAATTGTTTTGTGAAATAAAACAACCAATTTGTCAACACTTTGACATAAGCTTCTAGAGTTGCCAAGTATTCAGTGATTGTTTGCAAGTGTAACTGCTTGTCCTAAATTTTGTAACAGATAGGTTAAGTTTTTGTTATAGAAAAGTTTAATTTTCCAAAGGAGTTTTTATAAATTAAAATTACTATATGGCAACCCTTCGTTTTTTGGCTTTTATTGATTTTGTTAAGTCGTTTATTGTAAATAAAAATAAACTTATGTAATCTTGAGGGAATTAGGGGGATGATGCTAATGATATTACAGTGTAATAACGTAAACACGTTTTGCGTCTTCATCTTCGTCTTTATCACGCTCTAATCACACATATGCACAGTGTTCCTTATTTTTTACACCCACCATAATGAAAGGTGGTGGGACGTATTTTTTGTTATACTGTTTAAAACTGTTTTAGACTCACCGTTTTGTGTAGATTAATCGACTCTGAATCACATTCTAACTCCATCGGCTTGTTCCTGTAAATCCTGTAGTCCAGGACAATGACAAAATAGGTGAAAAATTATATTCTGCTCATTCTCTTTTAACTTAAGTTAGGCTAAGAGAAAATTGTCGCATGTGTCAAATGATAAACCCTCGCTATTAAATATTGCAATTGCCACATTCATTCATCCTAACTTCGAGTATAAATTGTGCTCGAACATGTCGACGTTGCTGAACCCTAATAGAAGAAACTAGGTTAAGGTTGCTGCTTTATGTAGAGTAGTATTATTCAACTCCGTAATGCCATACATATGTCACAATCTTTGTAAATGCTTTAATGCTAGACCAATTTGGCTCATACAATGATGGCAGATGCTCAGCTTAAAAGATCTATATTCCCTCAGTGACCTAAAGTACAATTTATTCCAAAGCCAATCATAACAATCTAGAGCCATCCACATATTCACATAATGTTTTAGACGACATAGGAAGTCCCCAGGATGTCGGTGTGGTGTATTACCTTGAACAAAAAGTTCGCGGAATAACCCCCGTGTGGCGGTCCCATTGTTCCGATTTGAGTTTTTTTTTTTTTTTTTTTTTTTTTTGTTAAGTTGGTACATCTGTTGTTGATATTCCCGCTAAATTTTAGCGTCATAGCTTGACATTTACAGGAGTACATCTATCTCTATCTGTCTTGACGATTTTTTTACTAACTTTAGAAATGGATATATATTTGCAACAACGAACTTGTATTGAATTTTGCGTAAAAACGGATTTACTAGTGCGCGAACGTTGAAAATGTTGGAAAAGTGTTTCGGCAACAATTCTCTAAAGCAGACAGTCTTTCACCAGTATCACAAGCAGTTCAAAAGTGATCGTGAGTCAATCGAAGATGATGAACGCAGTGGCAGATCATCGACGTCGAAAGCCGATGAAAACATTGATAAAGTAAAATAAATGTTGGTCAATAACCGCAAATTAACCGTCAGACAGATAGCGGAGGACTTCAACATTGCCTATGGATCCGTCCAAGATATTTTGGTTAATGATATACAAATGTAATAGTTAATAAATGAACCGTAATATGGAGTTTATTGATTTGGATCTATTCTTCTTATAAATCTCAACGTTAACGTGGTTCGGAAGCAGTGCTCTTCGAATCTTGCACATCGATTAGCTAAACTTTTCAGTGCGTCTTATCGTGCGGGTGTTTTTCCATCTTGCTGGAAGGTTGCCAATGTAACACCAATCCCTAAAAAGGGTGAGGCTAGAAAGCCTAAAAACTACCTCCCAATAGAAGTTTGTTCGACACTTCAAAACTATGGAGAGTATTATTAATTACCACCTTGCGAAACATTTAGAGTCCAACAATTTGCTGAACGGTCGCTAATATGGTTTCCGTAGGTGTCGCTCTACTGGTGATCTACAGGCGTTACTCTCCGAAAAGTAGAATAGATCCATTCATGGATTTGGTAGTATGGCATGAGGCTCTCATATCCAAACTTATTGCTGTTGGTGTCGGTAGTAACTTATCTCGATTTATATGGATTTTTTTCAGAAATCGCACTATAAGAGTGGTTATATTATTATAGATGGTATATCATCCGAAGAGCTCAGGATAAATTCTGGGGTTCCGCAAGGCCATGTTATTTCTCCAACATTACTCATATTTCCTAACGACTTTCTTCTCACTTTCAATCCTTTCTACTCTTTTGCAGATGATAGCAACATTTGTCATTTATCCGAGTCTTTTTGAGATTGGGGCGAGAAGGCGTAATTTGAATGACACGCTCACAAGCGACCTATCGAAAATCCCTGATTGGCACGTCGTGCGACTTTAATGCGCGTAAGATCCAATGCTGTTTTCTGACACAGACGTGGTGGTGTGATGTCATCTGTAACCATGGGTAATGTAGATATTGACTCATTTTGATGTTCTGGGCATGAGAATTCATTGTGATGTTCGTCGAAATGATCACATATTTCGAGTGTCAAAAGAAGCATTCGAGTGCCTCAGCACTTAAGACGATGTAAGAAATATTTCACCCCATCTGATCTAACCAATAATATTTACAAGGCCTATATCCGACCTAAAATGGAATACAACTCTCATGTATGGGCAAGTGCTTCAAAGTCTATTTTGGAGTTCCTCGATCGCGTACAAGAAATGGCGAAGATGCCTTTTAATGACGGTAGGGTAGCCAACTCTATCGATTCTTTAGAGCATCGTTGCAATATAGCGTCCTTTTTATTGGTCTATCTGTACTATAACGGAATGTGTTCTGACGAAATAGTGGAATTAATACCTAATAATCATATTCTTCGTTATACCCGTATCTCTCGTAGAGCAAGGGATTGTAGTTGATTGTACAGCTAATCGCACAATGCATTATAGGGAGTTGTACTTTAGTTGCATAGTTCCTTTATGGAAAAAACTTTCCACAAGTCTTCCCTGCCACCTACGACATGGGTAAATTTAAATCTAATCTAATCTAGAACCAGCACAATGCACTAGCATGAGAAAGGTTCATCCCCTGAGTAATGGTCTCAAATAATACAAAACTGAAATAACCATTTTGCTAATCAAATTTGCTTGTTTTACCTGACAGTTATTTGCATTTCATAAGCAAACATCCAAACTATGACAGTGAGGAGTATAAAAGAAGCCTTAAGCGGAAGTGTTATTTCTTACGTATTATTAATAAAACGAAATATTTATTCATGTAAAAAAAGTAATGAATTATATAAATAATCTTTTATAAAATGATTTTTAAAATCGGATTTATTATTTCCCTCTTAAAATATTACATAAACAATATGAATGTTTTTAAATTGAAGATCATTTAATTTTTATTTATACCATAATAACAACAACAAAGATATATATTTTTTACAATAAAATGTAAAAAAATAGAAATTATTTTAAAACAAATCCAATATAATCGAACAAGTTCTACAACTGCAAATGTCAAAAAGAAAAAAAAACTTGTGAAAAGTGAAATACGAAAGAGCAAAAGCTTCAAAAAATATATATTTATTTAAAATAAATTCTTTTTCTTAATTCCCTTATTTTTGAACTTAAATACTACATAAACATTACAAATCTGATTTAAAGATTTATTTTCTCTTCTGTCTGTCTATTTATTTCTTTTTCTTGTTTTTTTTTTCTTGTCTTCTTGTTAAACGAAACATAGAATTTGAAAAAAAAAACAAAGCAAAAAACAGAATTAGAAATATGAAGAAACAGGGCAAACATTTAATGTTTATGTTTAAACCCTAATAACACCTAACATTTACATTACAGTGAGTGTACACTTTAATAGAGACACACACAAACAATAGCTTTAATTTAAGTATATCTATGATTTAAGTCTTTTGTTTCAATGTGCTAAGGTTTGAAGGCAAATAAAATAAATTTTGTTGATCGTTTTTTACTCTCTTTTTAGTAATGCCCCTGCATTTTACTAAGCTGTTGGGCTAGTCTCATAGATTTTGTGTGAGTTTAAAAGTTTTTGACAGATAAAGAATGCGCACTTGATCTGTTAGTTATAATCAGCGAAACCAGAAATATGCAATTGCATGTTTTTTCTCATGCAAGCAATCAAGTCGAAAGTAAGATACTTATCCGTTTCCTGAATTGTTATAAATTTTAGCATCAATTTGTTAGTGCATATTTTGCTCATAACAGCATGTTTCGAATATTTATTTCGTATTTATAGAGCATTTTAAAACTTTTTGTCACATACTTGGAATTTTTGTGTTCTAAAAATTTTTACGGCGAAAACATTTTTTATTCTGACCAAGTTATGGTATCTATGTTCTATATTTCAATTAATTTCATTACCACTTACTAGGATCTTAAACAACGTTTGGAAGGATATACAAACTATAAAGTGCGATCAGGAAGCGTTTAACTTTAATAATATGTTTGTATATCAAAAATATTGATCAAAAATTGCTTAACCCTTTGACGACCATAGGCAAATATGCTTGCCAATTTTTAAATCCTTTCCGTAATTAAGTAATTTCGGTTATTAATTTTGCTTTCAATCCATAGCTTAACTTAGAGAGAATCGAGGCGGGCGAAAATAAAATAAAAAATTAATTCAGTTCAGCTGAAAATGTTTACTCATCACAACGTTAAATGACAAACACAATCACCCTTATTCCAATTGTCGGCGTCGAAACAAAACGACATGATTTTGGGTTGTTTACTTCAAATTGTAATTCTTGTTGTCGTTATCGAAGAATATCGAGTACTGTTAAAATATATTTTGCATTCTACAAGAAAATGTGACGACGTTATTGTATTTAAACGACTTTGATTTTGTCGTCACTAATTTTGGTAACGACTTCGGTTGATTTAAAGCAAAAAATGGAAAAAACCGAAAAATTAAAAATAACAACTACAACCCAGTTTGAAAAATTAGTGGAATAATTGCAAAAGAAAGCTTCTCTTGCATTGGGATTTCGCGGAAGCACTGCTTTTTTGCTTGATTTTTCTCAACTTCTGTCATTTCAAATTTAACTCACTGCCGACAAACTGTCGTTTCCAAGGCATCCATCGTTTCCGACAAACTTTTAGAAAACATTGGTTTCGATAGCCCCAAATTGAAATCGTTACTAACACCTTGTTTGTATGACCCTTGTGCCAAAAAAGGTAACGTCGCTGCCAACTTGGTTGTCTTGGAAATGAATGGTAGATCTTACTCCGCTTTTCAAATTTGGTGTTATTGCTTCTAGGACATAATTAAAAGCAGTCTTATTTAATCTAAATCAGCTTTCAAACCTTTCAAAGAAATAAGTTATACGTTTATACAATCATTAAAGTAATACACTGAAATTGTTTCTTACTTGCTGTCCGGTAGGTTGAATATATTACATATCTGTCTCAGAAGCTTGCGTTCATATATAAGATTTTGTTTTATTGTTTTTTCGTCTCTGCTTGAGTCTGAATTTATTTCACATACACACAAAAAAAAAAAAAAACATTTTTAAGTTTAATTTTTTTTTTTTTTAATAACAATCAATCCACACAGCTGATTAAAATATTTAAAGAAGTGTATTTGATATGTTGACATAATCGATAAATAGTCAAGGTCGCCGTTATTTTCTTATAAAATGATAAATTGCTATCGGCATTGAAACAAAGTGGTATTGTCTCAAAAATCACGGCGGCATTGACGACGACAACTGGAATAAGGGTGAATAGAATAAAAGACCAATCAGCAATCCATCTTTATGGATTTCAGTTGATTAAACGACTGATGCCAATGGAAGAAATGTCGCAAATTTTATTTTTGATGTTCCACATTGTGGCAAAGAAGCATGAAGGCATAAATTTTTAATTAACTTTTTTTTAGACATAACCGACTACTTTAAAACTGCACAACTTTCTTTGGTTTGGTGACAGACGCTGCTAAATGATAAAAGCTACCAAGCCATTATGGTATTTTACTCTAAACTAACATATTGTATATTGCTTGCATTGCTAATGTACTGCATCGTTTATGTGAACGTATTAGAACTCAATAGGAAAATTTCAGTAAATTCAGTTTTATCTGTGGTTGTGTTAAAAAAAAAGCACCCATATGAGTGGGTGCATATTCTGAGAGCATAGCTTAAAGTTAATATTCCTTATTGACCGTATGACCTTGTGGTTAAAACTTTAATGCATTACGCCAAGAAGAATAGAAAGAACAAGTCTTTAAAACATTGAAATTTTATTAAATTAGACGTGGTCTTTTCCTCGGTTATTTCAAACTCTGTTTGCAGCATTTACAGTATTGAGCGCAGTTTAACTCCATATCAAATCATTATTACTTTTTCGCAGATTAAGTTTAGACCATAACCACAACTTGTATTATCCAAAAAGCCGCTCTGGAAACTAGGTAGGTTGCAAAGGGTGGCTAACTGTTAACACAGTTAACATTTCTCTTCAGTAACGTTTGGCAAGTCTTCATGAATCGTTTAACGCCAGAACAACGCTTCCAAATTGTGGTAATTTATTTCGGAAAAAATAAATTTGTTCTCGAAGTTCATAGAGTACTTCGAGCTTAGTGATGAAGCTCATTTTTGGTTAATTGGCTACATCAATAAACAGAATTGCCGTATTTGTAGTGAAGACAATCCTTAAGCGGGTAATGAATCACCATTAATACGCTAAAATTGACTGTTTTTCTTATTTATTTGGAAATGAGCAAGAAGCTGCCGTTACGGTGAATTGCGAGCACTACCGAGCCATGCTGACTGGACATTGTTTTTAAAGATTAATCAGCTAAATATTAACGACATAAGGCTACAAACAAAACGGCACAGCTTGCTGTCATACAGCGCGCTTAACAATCGATTTATTGCGAAACAATTTTCATTCCAGAAGTAGTCCTTTTCACTTGTCCACGTTATTCGTGCAATTTAATGTCTCTGGGTTACTTTTGATGGGTCTTTGTTAAGTCATTTAATTCGACAAACCAGCAACTCTGAAGCATTGGAAGCTAATATTCAAGCCACCATATGACCAGATTTATTAGAAAAAGTAGTCAAAAGTTCGACTGATCGATTTGATCATATAACTTCTAACTGCGGAAGACATACAAATGCCGGAAATTATATTTAAGAAATAAATGCCATGAAATTCCCACATTTAAATTAAAAAACTTATCTATGGTATCTTGTATTATCATATTAGGTTCTTAAAAAACACTTTAGTATAGCCAATTGTGAGACCGCAATCAAGCACTTGCTGGTCTAGTTTCCACATTTTCTGGCACCCAACACAACTCAGCCTTCTGCACTGAAGTTCTGGACAGCGGCACTGTAAATGCTCACCGTCTCTACCACCTCAACATGCACAACTTGCCATCTGGCGTGTCATTGTCCCATCTACTCATCATCTCCCTTATCAAGGAATATCCAGTAACTATCCCATACTGAAAAGAAACTGCATCTGACTCAGCAAACTAATTTTCTGTTGCTTGCAGTGCGTGTTCATGGCATCAAAACTAAATCTCTAGTCAGACGGCAGAAATGTTTTTCTGCCTATACTATCACTGAAAATAGAAATAGGTAACCACTATCTTCCTCTAGAGTTTAAACCCAATAGAAGTAGTAGATAACTAAGAGCACACTTTATAAATTAGCAGAATAAGGGATTTTGAAAAATGGGTTAAACTTTTGAACCGTTTGTCTTATATTTTGCGAACGAAGGATGAAACCAAAATATTGTGTTTCTAAAGAGTCAAGAATTGAACCGAAATTATACTAAAAGTTAACTAAACACGTTTGGGTTCTTTTTTGGTACATAGTATTACCCAAGAAGTCTACAAAAATATTATGGAAAATGTTATGCAGACAACAGAACCGTTACTACGTTGGTGTTTTCAGCAAAATAACCACCCTAAATAAAGTATTAAGCCTGATATTGTGTTCAAAATTTCGTACGAAATGCTGTCAAATTACAAATATTACGAAAACCGAATATAAAAAATGCAAATGTCAACCTATGACGCTAAGATTTAGCGGGAATCCCAACAACAGATGCACCAACTTAACAAAAAAAAATTGGAACGATGGATTATTCCGGAAACTTTTTGCTCAAGGTAGTATACATTTTACATGTTTTTCGTAAAAATAACAGCCACCGAATTCACCTGGTATTTCTCCCTACGACTTCTTTCTGTCCAATCGAGTTAAAAATCCATTATGGGGAACGCGTTTCAGCAGCCGAGAGGAAATAATGGAAAAGTCGCAAGAAGCACTGATGGACATACCAAAAATCGAATATAAAAAATGCAAATGTCAATCTATGACGCTAAGATTTAACGGGAATATCAACAACAGATGCACCAACTTAAAAAATAAATAAATAAATAAAATCGGAACGATAGGACTGCCACACTGGGGTTATTTCGGCAACTTTTTGATCAACATTATTTTCCAACTGCAACACTTCACTTATTTCGTACGAAATTTTAAGCAGCAGTAGGGACATAAATAGCGTTACAACATAGAATATAGCCTTTTATTAAATTATTAATGAAAGTTAAGCCATATATCGAGTGTGCTGCTGTGGTATGGTAGGTAAGACACCCGCCTACCAACCAGAAGGTCGTCGTTTCAATACCAGGCCAGACCATCTTAAAAAAAAGTTTTTCGATGGCGGTATCACCACATAACATTAGCTATTAACTGGTTATGAGTATCACTACTATTGAAAACTTCCCTAAATGCATTTGCCGTTCGGAGCCAGCGTTAAACTGTAGGTCCTTTCAATGAGTTTAAAAATAGAATCGGGTTCAGCTCATTGGACTGAGAGAAGTCCCCATGTTCCTTCATGGAATGTTATGGGAATTAATATATAACCCATATATCGATAGTCCGCAATGGGAATTGCAAACTGTATTAACATTCACCATGGAGTGGTCAAAAAATGTGAACGGCATCGTTGTTATAGTGCTTTCTAACCACAGAAAAATTGGTTTACTAATGAAAAAATTTGTACCGTATAGGGTGCAAGATCATCTTAAAAGGATCAAAGCTGTTCACAAGACAATTTAAAATCTTTTTAATTTGTATAGAACTTATATAAATAAATAAATAAAAATATTGTACTGAATACTATTTGTTATGTTGTTGGAAAAAACATATGGTTTCTGTTTACAAATGCAAAACAATATTTTTTAAGGCATAAAAGTGATAAATTTTGAAAAATTGTTAGATGACTATATTGGTTGCATGTCAATTTTTTCATACGAAAAAACAAATGTTGATCAACATTTTAAACGTATTTTAACAGAATACTGTGCTTTAGTATGAGATCTCCAATTTTTTCATCCGATCTGTCAATCCAAATGAGAATATTTGCGGAAATCAGAAAAGTAGACTTGATTCACTTAAAAAATAATAATTTTTGATTATTTTACAGGTCATAACTATTTTGGGGTTTGCACGTACATACGAGTATATGCATGTCCCTAATATTATGGCCACAATCTGTACTTATACATATGTAGCATATGTGTCTATAATATAGACTCTATATGAATGTCTGTTATAATTGTATTCATATGTAAATCTATAATAAAAAATTCATATTGTGAAGAAAATAAACTCTGTGTGTGGCGGCATATATTTTGTTGTTGCTGTTATTGTGTTAACAAATAAAATAGAAATTTTTTTTTGTTTTTTTCTTTGAAAATAAAAAATAAATTTGTCAAACAAAATGAAATACACTTTTAAGTAATCAAGTGTAACCAAATTCTTAATGGTGTTAAATAAAAAAATGTGTACAAATAAAAATACAAATTTTACACACAAAAGATATCGTAACAAATGTAAATAATAAATCAACAATGAAATAAAGAAAAGAAAATAAAATAAAAAACAACAATAATAATAAAAATCATAATAAAATATAATAAAAATCACACCTAGTAAAAGCAAATTTGTATCGAATATTGAAGGCAAGAAATAGAAAATAATCATTAAATTGTAGTCAATGATGGGTGTGATCTGATTACAAATAAAAACTTAAGGAAATATAACGCCAGATTAAAACAGTGAAATCATATTTAACATATTTATGTAAATCAATTATAGGTTACAAAAGCGTTTATTTATTTTTTATACAAATAAATATATGTATAGTCAATAAAGATTATTTATTGATTGTCAGGGAAACCAGAAATATACTCTAATAAAAGTGTGTTATGCGCATAAAATGTTTACTAAAAATCCGAAAATATGAACTAAAAATTTCAAACATATGCTCTGAAAAAACAAAAATTTCTTCTTTGTTAATAGAAAAAAAAAAAACTTTTATTATGTATGCATATCTTCATATAAAATCCAAAAAGATCTATGTTACAAAGATTTCAAAATCAGCTTTTAGATTAATTATGATGCAACCTTTCGGAGCACAACGTTCTCTTTTGTCAACAATATTCTAAGCTTAACCTAAATGTTTTTCTTTAAATTTAAGAAAGTTTTTTGCTTCTCCTGTAAAATTTTTGAAATATAACTTAGAACTTTTTTCAATTTCATATGACGATATATTAAAAGTAAGATATAAAAACAATTTTTAATTGTTGCAACAAACAACAAGGTATTGACTTCAATTTTCAAATGTAAAGCGTCTGACTAAACTTTTAACATTGAAAACTTCCTTCCTTCGTTTTTGTATTGATTTCTAATACGTTTGCATTAGGGAGATCGATTATTCGACTTTTTTCAGAAACCGGTTTTCGAATAATGCGAAAATTTACAATTTTAGAAAAACCGGTTTTCGGTTAACCGCTTATTTTATTAAAATGAAATTATTCTCAATTTTTGTTGCTTTAGCAAATAAAGTTGATAAATTTTTGTTTTAGTTTCTAGCAAGTTAGTATGCTAGAACAACGTTTGACATTTTTAGGTCCTTAAAGGACATTTCTTCCTCAACAACACAACGTCCTAATGTTTCATCTAGTGGTTCATTTTTTACAGCGTATTTTGTAATAATTTATTTGCCTTACTGCATAATAATGTCAATCTTATAGACATATTTAAGGTGTTTGGTTAGTAATTCCTGGTGAGCCTTTTCAGCTTAGTATATAAGCCATCCCAATATATCTCGAGAGTTATTATTTATTTACAGAAAACGAGTAAAAGGTTATTGTTGCTCAAGTGTGCATATGTTTTTCAATCTACCATGGTTTTCACATTCTTTGTGAGACGTTCTAAGTTGTCAGATATGTATATAAAAATAAGACGTTATATATTAAACTTGGAAAAGTACTTAAATTATGGGCATATTTGCAACAAAAAAATTTAAATTTATATAAATTACACATATTTAAAACAACCGGTTATTCGCGTTAAAATAACCGGTTTATTCGGTATTCGAAAAATGGACATTTTAAAAAACCGTATTCGACAAAAACAAAAAAACCGGTTAAGACGGGTCCCTAGTTTGCATAAACGATGCAGTCCATGAGAAATATATGTTTGTAATTCGTGTTAGTTTATGCAGCTTTTATACGGAAAAATTCAGTTTTTATTTAATATCCCATTATCTTTATCGAAATGCATAAAAGCAGTAGAATTAATTGTATTAAAGCCGATGGGAATGTTTATTGTTTGTTTTCTGTTTGAAAGTTCGGTTTGACGCAATAAATTTCAAATAACATAATTTGAAAAAAGTCGACTTAGTCCGCATTAAACGCAAAAATATTGTTTTCGCTGCAATAATATTGTGCAGCACAAAAAATTATAATATGCTCTAAAAATGCTAAAAAATGCTCTTAAAATGTTTAAAAATATCGAAAACATGCTCTTAAAACTGAAATATGCTAAAAATGCTGTTATAAACAAAATATGCAAAAATATGCACTAACGAATCGAATCAACAATCATAAAAATCCAAAAACAGGTTAAATATTTTACATTCGACTTAATTGGATGCATGAGAAAAAACATGCAATTGCATATTTCTGGTTTTCCTGTCGATTATTAACAAAAAGTTTTCAGTTGGTTTCATTAAGGTTACAAATTAACCTAAATTAGCGCGCTAAGCATTATCTATCTATCAAATGTTCTCATGCCGCTACAAACTGTTTGAGACAAAACCAAATAATTGGAAAATCTAGTTTTGACAACCTATTAAGAAGTAAAGTTGTTTGTAAAATCATTGTTATTGTAGCACTTTTAGTATTGTCACTTTAGTTAATTTCAAGCCAATTTAGCGTCAAAGCTAGTCACACGACAACGTTACGCTTGACCCGTTGATTTAGGTTAATCTGTTAAATTATGTATACAATTTTATAATAAACATTTATTATAGTCAATATGATTAACTTTAAGCCCTATGGTCTCAAAATAATTACTATAATTAATATGCATAGAATGATCATTATAATTAAAAAAAAAAAAAACAACCTTTAAACTGCCCTAAGGCCTTTTTGTTTTACATACTAATTGTGCGAATAAACGTACACAATAGCTAATGGATGTAATAATGATTTCATAGAATAAATTATTTTACAAATGTCAGACACATTCATGAATAAACAACTTCTTTTAACTGTATGTGTTGTGTACACGAGTCTACATAAAATTTTTGACATTTTTGTCGAATACAAATTATTAATAATACACTCACTTATTCACTCACATACTTACACATTTGCTATTGTTATTAAAAAGTTGATTTGTTTAACAATGGCAATACCATTGGTATTAAAGGGATTTTTTATCGATTTAAAACGAGGGTGGCCAAAGATAATACTGCGTTTGTAGTTGTACTAGTAGTAGTAGAACATTAAAGAAAAAGTTAAAAAAGTAAACAACAAAATAAATAAACAATTTTAATATCCAAAGCGACATACTACATTGATCAAAAAGTTTCCGAATAACCATCGTGTGGCGGTCCCATCGTTCCGGTTTGAGTTTTGTTTTTTAAATTGGTACATCTGTTGTTGATATTCCCGCTAAATCTTAGCGTCATAGCCTCAGTTGCTGAAAACGGCGAAGAATTGATTGGTTTGGATCTTCTTCAATGCTTCCCTATACAGCGGCTACAGCTTCTGCCGTGCACACTGTTCGATATCTCACGGGATGCACATTATGTAGTAAGAGTAGACGTGATCCGAAAACGGTCAATTGTTATTCGAATTAGCCGCTCTGAAGTAAGGTTATGTACGCCATAAAATTATTAGCGCCATTATTTTGATAAAAAAAAATTTCAACAATTTGCAATCGTTACTCTGGTGTTAGTCTATCCATAATGAAATGCCAAACCAAACTAAACAAAAAGCAACTATCAGCTGTTAAATCGGTTGTCAAATAAAGCAGTGCTGCCAACTCAAAGTTATGAACCTCTAAAAAAACACCTGTTACTATATTAGAACTTCCAGCCTACCTCTGTCGATGATGACAAACATCAGACGAATGATCGAGAGAAAACGTCACCAACTCGGAAAAATATTACAATGCAAAGTAAAGATCATCACCAGCAAGGATCTTTACCACCACTTAGCAAGGATCTCCATCACTACAAACAATCATATGAAGACGAGCTACTTAGCTTGAAAATCAACTTGATTACTGGAACTGAAACAAAGTAATGGATGCTTTGTGGAAAGCCAATGTGCTACCTAGAGGAAGGGCGGAGAAATAAAAAACTAGATTAGAGTTAAACTTAGGTTATGCTGGCTCCAATAACAACAATTTTGTTCGTTCATATAGCCGCTAAGCCGGAATTATCTCCACGTGCTGAAATAGCAAACTCGCAGTAAAGTTTATTGTGTTTCGGCTTAAGATTTTTGGTCAGCGCATTGTAAGCCCAAATCTAAAAGTAAATCAAGCAGGGTTGATTTTCTGGCGATATACAAAGTAGTTAGTTGATCCAATATTTACCTCTATTCTTTATTTTTATTAACTTCAAAAAATTTTCGGTGTAAGGGAATTTTTTGCGTATTCGAGTTTCTTTGATAACGATCGACTCTCATACTATGTATTTATTTTAACAATTTCTGCATATTCTGCTTTTTAGAGTTACTCTACACTAGCGGCCGTATGCAAAAAACATCTAAAAGTAGAAACACTTTAAGTTTAACAAATATTTGTTAAAAAAAAGTTGCAAAATCCTACATTAACTAATGATTGCTATACTAAATTTTAAGTTTTCATGCTGGCAATACCATAATTTTTTTGTGTCAGTGATGTAATAACACGAATGCCATACATACGAATAGTCCAACCAAAAAAAGATTTATTTTTATTAATTTAATATAAAATCATATTTTTTATTAAATCTGCTTCAGTTTTCATTTCCTTTTTATATATTATTTAATGCTATTTATTGCAAAAAATTCTTTAAAAAAACAATTAATTTTATTAGAGGAATAATAAATACCCGAATAACGAGATTTGTGTAGTTGTTTTGATTTTATATACACCACTAAAGGAAAAATGTATTGATTGTGCTTAAATGAAAAAAATTTTAGGAAAAAAATTGTTTTTAAAAGAAAAAAATTCAAAAATTATGCCGAGGATGATAAAGTGAGTGTAAAAATTTATATACAATATTTACAGTGGGATGCAAAACCAAGTGCATGTTTTGAAGTTGAACAAAAAAGTTCCTATAAAAACTTAAATACTCAAATAAAAAAAAAATTTACACATTTATTCATTGCTAGTTAAGTCCTTTCAAAAAATATTAACAAAAGGTATGATATTCAAACACTGGAATTGGAGAACGGCACCGATGTAAAAGAACCTGCCTACACTTAGTTTTACACTTTTTGCTTAAATAGAGAGGAACTCATATTTTTAAACACTATTCTTGAAACTCTTTTTTGTGTGTGGTGTTTTAAAGAATTTACACGTACGTACTCTTTACAATATTACCCTATTATATTTGTTGCCATAGCTTCAACATGTTCCTCGAAGTCCAGTTATATTTTTCCAGACGTTTCTTTTTTACTATTATACTAAAATTCTATATTGGCTTGGAATTAGGGCTTTACGGTTATTACTAATTTACCTAAAATGTGTTGCAACAGCCATTCTTTGACAATTGTAGCGGTCTGTCTTGTGCCACCATCTCACTAAAAGGTGACTTTCTATTAGGTGAGGTTTTATGACTCCAAAATATTTTCCTTGGCGACAAAACCTGCTATTTTTATTGTTATAAATATTAAATATTCATAACATAAATGCCACTTTAAAGTAGTCTTAAAAAGTAGGTAGCTTCCTACTTAAAAATTTTTAAAGTTGATGTAGATTTAACAAATGGATTTTACTCGTAAGCTAATAATCGCTTTTGCATACAACTTTAAAGCATTTTGCTTAACAAAGATTTAGAAAGCTTTGTTAATTTTTTTTGCATATGGCCGTAGGTATTTAGGTAGCATATTTTTACAAATCTCTTTTGTAAAATTTTTTCGAAAGTCATTTTTAATAAAATTTATGAAAAATTGAAAAATTCTCTTCAATTTTGCACAAACTATTAAACAACTATTTGACAAGGTATTTAATTTTTCAAAATATTTTTCAGAATTTTTTAAAGCAGTTTTTTAAGGTTATACTGTGTTAAGTATTTAAAATTAGGCCCTTGAAATTTTATTTTTAACAAATTCTATTTGCTAAGACTTAAAATTAATTATAATCCATAAAATTTTTTTTTAAATAATTAATAAACTAAAAAATATGAAGTGTTGACTTCCTCCCTTTCTTTTTGTTAATTTTTATCAGCCTATTTGTTGTCTATAAAATTTCGTATAAATACACCTCATTTATGAATATTATTTCCTCCAACCCCTCATTTCCATTTTCATTAATATCAAATGCTTTGTGTTTATGTAGTCGTTCTCTCTATTAATTATTCAATATTGATTTATACCGATTTAACAAATCACTACCCGTATTATCTTTTGTAATGCAATAAGAACAACAGCAGCAACAACAACAACAACAGTAGCAACAATAATAATGGGCAATGAGCATTTTTGTGTTGTGTATGAGTAGTATATTGTAACCCCCTTTGAAAGGTAATGCAACCCATGTTCTTTTAAAACCCTTTTTTCTTTGATATACACTCTTTACATGAGTATTATTATGCGTATATACATGGATGTCTGTGCCTTAAAGTGTAGGTATTATTGTCAATTCCACCTATAGGGCATGTTTTTTCCACTTAATATTTAATCATGTTTACTTGTCAATTGCAGCGCTCTTTAAAATGCCTATCAACAGTAAGTGGCAGCTAATTAGAAATTTCAAAAGTGTGGAGGGGGGGGGGGGGGGGGTTAAATGTGATTTTATCGTAACACTTATAATAAAAAGTAATTTTTTGGATATTATTAGGTGGGTGGAGGTTACTTTCAATCTCTAAGCAGAGAGTATTTTCTGAGGTATATTTTTGATTTGTATTAAAAAAGTATTTTTTTCATTTCAGTTTATTCAAAATAGGTTCCGGTTAAAAATGAAAAATTATGTCGGTCCAGGTCATCCCCTACTGGCTCGCAAGGCCTCCAATCTTTTACCAAAATTATCAATCATTTTTTTCAATAAACTGTTGGCAATGGTTGATATCTGTTCGGTAATGTACATTGTAAGATCTTGAACTGTTGTGGGATTATTGCTGTACAATTTCGATTTCAAAAAACCCCACAAAAAAAAACCCAATGTTATAAAATCTCACGATCTTAGTTGCCAATTTACTTCCCCTCTACGAGAAATAATGCGATTTTCGAACTTTTCTTTCAAAAGATACATAGTTTCCTTTGGTGTGTGACAAGTAGCAACATCCTGTTGAAACCACATATACTCTATGTCTAAATCAAGGCTTGTCAAACACATATATTGTTATTTTGCTTTTGTGTAAGTTAGCAGCAGCTCTCTCTTACTCAACGCACTTAGAGAATTTTATAGTAAAAAGAATAATGAATAGAAATATAAAGGGTGAACGAATTTGAGGTTAGGAAGTAAATTGGCTTAAAAACATTTTTTTTTTTTTTTTGACAAATTCAGTTTTATCATACCAATATAAAATAGAAATATGGACATTAATAATGAAATATGATGTCGGGCAAATGTCCACCTCTAGTCGACAGACGTCCGCTCTTTTCACAACATTTTGAACTCTGAATGAGAATGCGTAAGGTCAATGGGGCTGTACACATCTTAACATTGGGAATATTTAATATTTTTCGTAAATATTTGGTATGAAATAACCATCCGCCGTTGCTTAAACTCAAACCATAATTGCAACAGTGTGACTACTTTAAAGAAGCTTTTGACAGGGTTCGGGAACAATTTGTTCATAGAGCACTTGGTGTTAAGTGGCAACATCGATAAGCAAAATTGCCGTATTTAGAGCAAAAACAATCTCAAGCCTTTAAGCCATTAAAATTGACTACTTGGTGCCGTTAATGGTATACGTCGGTATCGAAATGAGTAAGGAGCTACCGCTACGGTGAATGGTAAGCGCTATCGATCCATTCTGATAGAATTATTGTTTCCAAAAATTAATCAGCTAAACAACAACGGCTATCGATCCATTCTGATAGAATTATTGTTTCCAAAAATTAATCAGCTAAACAACAACGACGCTTAACAATCGATTTATTTGCTAAATCAATTTGGTGACAATTTTTTTTCCAAATGGGGCTCTTTTCACTGGCCTCCCTCGTTCGTGCAATTAAAATTTTGAATTACTTCTTATAGAGCTATGTTAAGTCATTAGTTTATGCCTATAAACCAGCAACTCTTGATGCATTGATAGCCAATATTCAAGCCACCATTGGCGCCATAAGGGTAGATTTACTGGAAAATATAGTCAAAAATTAGGCTGACCGAATGTACCATGTAACTGGTAGCCAGCGTGGACATATGCCAGATTTAAATAAAAAAAAGATAATAATTCCGTCTATATTTGTCTTTAATTATCATTTTAAGTTCTCGAACTTAAAAAAATCACCCTATAATGTACTGTCGAGGCTTAACTCCTTGCGACTACTTTCTGTGTCCGAATTTCAACGACAAGTTGAAACGGCTTTTTAAGACATTTACATAAATGACGTCTATAGACGTCAATTACGTGTGCTTGCAGTATTCTTAGGATTTTAAAACAAAAGAGCAGCACTCACCGGTTTTAAACTTACCGTCAACGTGTTTAACCCTTATGTAAGTAAAAAACACCTTTAACAAAATGACATGAGTATCAAGGAACCTATAAGTTTTGCGGGTTCTCCGTAGTAACCTTTTTCCTTTCCGTACAATAATAATAAGGTAATCTGTTACTCCGTTAATGGTGTATAATGAAAATTTCTTTGTTGCAACACTTCCAAAAAGCTTAGTGCTAAAAGTGTTAAAATTTTAAAAATAATAGAATGATAGGAGTTCTCAAGAAGTTTTCGCTTTTTAGACTAACAACTTCTGTCTTAAATTGTCCCTATCAATTGGTACCCTATCACTCACATAAGGGTTAAAGAAGTTGAAAAGTTTTATTTTTTGTAGGAAATTAATATGAAAACCAAAAAAAAAAAAAGAAAAAAAAAAACGACTATTGATTCGTGAGTTATAGCGCTTTGTGTGAAATAACTTTTGTTATTAAAAAAATAAAAATTTAAAAAAGTGAATTTCGAATTTCGATAAAGCATTGCTTTTTGATGAAAAAAAAAGGAAACCAAACAATGGCATCATAAATATTATCCGAACTCTGCTCCATCGATACAAATGGTAGAAAAGTGGTTGAATTTAAACGTGGTCGTACCAGCACAAGTGATGCAGAGCGCAGTATACGTACATATGAGGCAGGGTTGGCAAAAAACCGTTTTTTTTTTTAAATAAAACCCAACCCACCGGGTTTTATTGGTTTTTTAAAGGTTTTATTGAGATTTATAACTGTTTCCGAATTTCGTTCAAGTCAACAATATTTTTTGTTTTTAGTACAATTACATCTTTTTTAGTATTTATAATGCAATTTTGCACTCTTAATGCGATCAAGGCATCATTGTGTACTATGAGCTGCCAAAACTCGGTGATCAGAGCAATATAAAAAGAGACAGACAGATAAAGTTTTCTTTTTGCATGACAACGCTCGAGCTTACGTCACCAAAGTTACCCGCCTTTATCTCCAAATATTGATCCTTCTGAATATTGTCTGTTTCGACGGATACAATATCTTTTACCATTTTACCGAAGCACTTATTTCAAAGAAATAAAAAATCATCTTCAAAGTGCATTGATTAAAAAGACAAGAAGTTTTCGGACATTGGCTCAGAGGTGAGGAAAAAAGTAAGCAGTGATTCGATAAATTTTACTTTGTTAAATTTTTTAATTCATTAGCTTTTTGAGCTTCAAAACGGACCGAATAAAATTATACTCCCAATATGTAAAATTTAATTATAATAAACTACGAAAACCTTCAAATAAAAAAAAACACCCACCCGGGTTTTTTTAAATATAATATCCCACCCGAGTTTTATTGGGTTACCCAGTGGGTTGCCAACCCTGATATGAGGCTGTTATTCCAGAAAACATAACAAATCCACAAATTGGCTATGAGCATTGTAAAGATATCAGATGGTAGTGTTTTTACTATTTTAAAAGGGTAAAGTGGGTGCCGCGAGAGCTCACAAATTGTGCCACAAATCGATGAAAATAATGGCAAAATTTATTAAATTGGGCTTTGAATTGCTTAGCCACGCACCATATGCTCCAGATTTAGCCCCCAGCGACTTTTCCTGTTTTCAGATCACAAGAGAATGCTGCTGGCAAAAAATTTACGTCCAATGATGAAATAATCGCTGAAGCTGAGATATATTTTGACGACAAAGGTAAATCGTACTACAAAAGTGGTATCGGAAAATCGCTATAGTCGTTGAATTGCCCTCGATGGCAACTATGTTGAATGATAATATCAAATTGTCAAAAAAAAAAAATATATATATTTTACTTATCCTACGGACTTATTGAGCGACCTGCTATCATATTGAAAAATTAAACGTTCAACCTTTTCCAGCAACCCATTTATACTTTTTTATTTATGTTATAAAACTCGTTTCTATTTAGCTAACACTAGCTGTATATACACAGAATAAAGGCTTATGAAAACATAGACCGATAATTCCTCCACCACCTTAAATTACAAACCATTGCTTGGCAGTTTGCTGGCTTGTCTCACGACGTATAGAGATTGAATGACTGACTAACAGAACGAATAAATGAGTGAATAAGTCTGAACCAACTAACCAATCAACCAACCACTTAATAAAACGTAATTGTGCATGTACAACTATTGAACTTAAAATTTTAAACAAACACACAAAAAAGAAACGATAACAACAACAACAACAACTAAAACGATACAACAAAAAACAAACAAGGGTGTCAGATACAGTTGAAACCAATATTTTTTATACCCTTTACTTTGTCATACATAAATACATACATACATACATTGCTGTTTTCCAATAAAAAAAAAGAAATAAAGAAAAAATAAATTATTGAAAACAACGCGTACTGAAGGAGAAATCCCAACAGACAGTTTTAATTGAAATGTAAATATACGAGTTTTGTTGTTGTTGTAAAAATATAGAAAATTGACACACACAAAAAATCACTTAAATTAATTAATTTTTTTTTTAAAAAGGAAACTTTAATCTGAAATATTAAAAGGGTTGTTTGTACGTATGTATGTATTAATTTGGTGTTTCTATACACTATAGCACCACTATAGTAACACATGAACTGAAAAGTCCCGGGCCTAAAAGTCCCTCTCCATCAAGAGCAATGAAATCACTCCAGAGCCGTCTTAAAATTTCAATACCACTTTTGTAGAACAATTTCTCTTTTACCTTAAAACAGGCCTCATTTTCAGCGATAAAATTTTTTGAGGTCTGCGACCAGACAGTAGTCGCTTGGAGTCAAATCTGGCGAATACGGTGGATGTGTGAGTAATTCGAAGTTTAATTAATGTAGTGTTGCCATTGTTTCAGAATTGTCAACACGTTCTTGTTTTTGGTCAACAGTGAGCAAACGCGGCACGCACTTTGAACAGAGCTTTCTCATAGCCAAATGCTCATGCAATATATAGCCAACACGTTTTTTTGATATCTTTGCGATGTCAGCTAACTCACGCAACTTCACTTTTCGATCATTCATAACGAGTTTGTGAATTTTTTTAAATGTTTTCTGGTGTTACTGATTCATTTGGACGTCCATATCATTATTGTCTCTACGACTACGTTTTAAGTCAGCAAACCAACGTTTTTTATTGTTTCTGATGGAGCGGAGTCCTCATTGCTTTGCTTGAACGGTATTTTTCTCCATCAAGCAGCAGTGTAGAATTAACACACAAGACCGCATCTCCACTTAGATCGATCGGTTCATTGTGAGTCGGAAAGGTAAATAATCAGACAGAAATAGTATAGACCAATGCGAGTCTACAATCTCAGGTGACTGCTCCTTAGCCAATGAACTCCAGGCCCTTGTCGATAACCTCATACAGTTCTCCCATCGTGTGGCACCCATACCACTTCAGATTTCTGCGCTGATGCTCGGAATCTCTTCAACATTCTCATCAAACAACCTACAAAAATCCGGCGTGCCATTTCTCATCTACCCATCATTCCCTATGTCAAAAAATGCCCAGTAATTATCCCCACCATTACCATCAGCTACTTCAGATTCATATCTAGAAGAACCTTTGTATCTGTCAGTTTCCAGACATTAATCGTTCTGTCCAGAGTCCGTTTTCTAATGGCCCTAAACTAAGACCCCATTGGGTCTTATCTCCATCAGAGATCTGTCCTGGTCCGAGCCACTGGGAGCTAGACTTTTAGCTATTTCAGTGACGGGAATGTCACAGTGTCCAGGTACCCAGCAGATTCTGATGCTGTAGAAATCCATTATTCTTTTTAGTTCACTTATGCACTCAATTACCAGCCAGCCAAGTATTACCTGACGTAGTGTCTCGTCAACGCCAAGAGTGCCGCCTGAGTATCCACGTAGATAGTTAACTCAGAATCCCTCCCAACTTTCTTCTCAACCAGATTCAAGGCTTTGAAAATGCGAAAAGTCTCAGATTGGAAAAGGCTGCAACTACCATGTAGTCTTTACTATCCCCTGAAAATCTTTACCATAAAGTAGAAGCCCGCCCCTGTGCTTACCTTCAACCTCCATTAAGCTTGTCTGCTCCGAACCAGAGATCCTTATTAGGAATTTAGACGCGAGGACATAGTCCGCCCTAAAATTTCCTAACAGCCCTAGTTCCTAGGCCACTCATAGCCCTCACGAAAATCTCTATTGTGAAAAGGTGGAGGATGGTGTATAGCGCCACCTAAAGTGTATTTCTCATTTCGCACCCATGATGCCTATCGAAACAGATCACTGATCTTTGGAAAGAAGAATGCTAAACTTTTATTTCCTCAGTATCTCTAGTCAGACTAATAGCGCGTTTGCGCTAAACTAAAAAAAAAACCTAAACCCTAAAGGGAGGTATTCCCACTTATGTCAGATTGTGATGCCATAAGCATAAATACCAACCCGGGGATCAAACAGTCTCCATAGGAAACCATTTAGATTCCAAAATAAATCTCGCAATTGCGACAACCTTTATCCTGGAGAGTTCAGTCAAAGGTGGCAAAAAGTGAAAGTCCAAGAACGTCCGCTGTCTGGCAGCAAGAGCCGAACACTGACACATAAGGTGAAAGACAGTCTCCTCCTCCTCTTCGGAACCACAATTCCTGCAAATATCATTCGAGGGAATGCCAAGTCTATCGGCATGCCACCCAATCAGTCAGTGACACGTTAGGACCGTAATTGTGCGATGTACGCACACGACTTAAAACAGCTGTTTATTATTATTATTATTTTTTTTTTGGCATTTCTATCTGCATCCAATAGATAGAAGACAGAAAGTACGATTAGCAGCTATGCTGTTGGCGAAAAATCACTATTTATTTGAATAAAAAGCTGAAATTATTTTTACAGAAACTGCTCCATAATCCATTTGAATCCATTTTAATTTTTGAATTAAACATTCATTCACAATAGTAAACAATTTGACAACAGCTGGGTGATTATCCACAGTGCTGCCATATTGATAAAGGTGAATTCGGTCTAAATTTACTCTGGTTTTGTGCATTTGCATCAAATCTAATGCACATTGGTATGGGGATAATACACAAGTTAATTTGAATTAACACTGCTAATGCTAATTAACGCTGTCGTCTGTCTATACTATAAACAAACGTAGGTAAGAACGCTAAGAATATACGGATTTATATACGAATTAATTGATAAACTCAAGTGTGTAATCAAAATTGTACATTTTAATCGGATAACTAATGCATAACTACACTTAATCGAATTACGAATTCCTTTATTCTGAAAACAAAATGAAAAATTTGTAGATTACACGGTGCGACAAAAAAAAAAAAAAAAATAAGTGGCAAGTGATACTATTTTTCGGATAGAACAAGTATCTGTTTTGGATTTTTCGAAACGCCTCCAAAATCTCGAATTACTGAAAAAAACGGTTTTTCGGAATTTCATGCACTTATAAGCTAATAACTTGGCCGATTTTATGTTTCTTTTTAGATTTGGAAAGAAGAGAAACCATTTGCTTTACTTAAATATTTAAAAACTCCGTAAATTTGTAACAGATTTCTAAATTTTAAGTCTCATTTTATTCATAACTTAATATTGTTCCTTAATTAAGTAATAAATAGTACGGTTTCTATATAAAATAGTACGCAAGAACGCATCGTAACTTGAAAAATGTGGAAAAACATGGATAAATAATGTGTTTGCTCGTAAAATACACCCGGATTCTAAAAAAGCAACTTAAACGACGTATATATCATTTAAAAGGTCTGTTTCTCTTTTTTCCAAATCTGAAAAGAAACTTAAAATAATTGGGTAATATTCAGCTAAGTTATTAGCTTATAGGTACATGATGGTCCGCAAAACCAGTTTTTATCCGTAACTCGATATTTTTGAGGTGTTTCGAGCATTCCAAAAACAGATCCTTGTTTTACTCGATAGCACCTATCAGAGAAGTAATATCTTCGTTCATTTTTGTCGCACCGTGTTAACATATAGTCGGTCTTGGAACGACTTTTAACATGTTTTTGTTTGTTTTTTATTTTTTAAGTGCCTTTTTTATTAAAATTATCTTTCTTTGTAGCCTTTGTAATAAATGTTAAACATTTTGTATTAATTTACTTTTCTCTTCAACATGTTTTTTTTTCTCTCGTTACAGCATTAAAATTCTAAAATAAGAAAAAAAAAAAAACAATTTTGTTGAATGATTCGTTAATTAATTTCATTACAACGGTGGCTATAAAAAGCTTAACACTGGACCGTAAAAGTGTTGTGGAAGGGTAATGGCGGCCTCCACTCAAGGAGAAATTCGAGTGGGTCCCGGCCACCAGGTAAACGATGTCTATGTACGTACATAACTCACAAATTTCACGGTAACAAATTCTCTCTACTTGTGTCTTAGTTTTTTGTTTCTCTCTTTTCCGTTTATCAAAAAAAAAAAAAAATTAATAAATAAATTTTAAATTTGAAAATTCAAAATTATTTCTTTTCCCTCTCTGTCTATCATCATTAATAATCTTTTTTTTTGTTTGTTTTCTAATAAAAACAATAGTAATAACAACAAAAGTATTAATTTTATTAATAATCCTATTAAATGTATTAACATCTTGTATAATGAATTGTTAAATAATAAAAACAAATAAATCTTTTTCTTAGATGGATTAGGTATTAATAGATTTTAAATAAATTCGAAAATTAGAAACATATCAATGGATTATTATTGTTAGCGTATTAGGAAATGTGATATTTCATGAATTTTAGATGGCTTCTTCGAAATTTATATTAAAGATTTCAAATTGTGTGTGAACATAAGGAGAAATAATTTTAATTTTCTTGAAGGGTATTAGTTTTTGTTTACAATTTTCAAAATCTATAATTTTGAATAAATAGCACCTTAGCCATTTAAAGTACAGTGTTATTCATATTTCGATTACAAAAGCAATGTTAAATTACAACATAAAGCTATGATTTCGATGAAGCTTTTATTTCATTACAAAATAAAGGGTGGGCAAATTTTTACTCATACCAATATAAAATAGAAATATGGGAATTAATAATGGAATATGATATTGGGCAAATGTTCACCTCTAGCACGTCGGCAGGCGTTCGCTCTTTTCACTAAATTTTAAAGCACTTTTTGTAACAAAGCTTCCCTTATCTCATTAATGCAGCGCCGAATTTCATCTTTTACAGTGCCAGTCGAGAAATTACGCAACCGGGAAATTTCTCATGCGATAATTGAATTGTTTGGCTGACTGTGAGGCTTGTGGGGCCGCCCTGCTAAAACCAAAAGTCACTGATGTCAACATTAGCCAATTGTGGCGACAAAAAATTTGTTGTCATGGTTTGGTAGCGCAGAAAATTCACGGCGACGGCATTCCCTTACTCACTCCGCTACCCACAAACCGCTCTTTATTTGGATGTAATGGTTTTGTGAGGACTGTTTGTGGGATTTTGTGAGCCTCATATGCGGCAATTTTGATTCTTTACATAACCGCCTAATTGAAAATGATTTTGTGAAAAAATGTGATTCAAAATTTTGTAAAAAAGGCGGACGTCCTAGGGGTGAACATTTGCCCGACATCATATTCCATTATTAATTCCCATATTTCTATTTTATATTGGTATGAATAAAACTGAATTTTTCAAAAAAAAAAAAAAAAAAAAATGTATTTTTAAACCAATTTACTTCCTAACCTTAAATTTGCCCACCCTTTACAATGTCATTTAAATGACCGCCTCTAGCCATAGCACTGTGAATTTTCTCCGTAACGTAACCACCAAGTGAGAAATGAACTTCCTCACTAAAGAAAATGTTGTTCGAAAGTTCGGCCACACTTGTTTTGACTATTTTTACGCGTTCTTCGTTTGTTAAACGATCCATATTCGTAAATGACAAACCTTTCACGAAATAAATGACACTTCCGATAACAGATATTTAACAGTTGACAGCTTTGTCAGACCTGCGGTTTTGAAACCACCCGGTACTTCTATAAATGAAGAAAAACGGTTAAGTAACACGGCATTTTTGTTTGAAGTGCTTAGTTGAAAAGTCATATTTCAAAGACTTTTAAATATTATTCAATAGTGAGGGTGATGGTATGCGTTAATTACCATCGTTTAAAAGTGGGAACTTATTGGATGTATTACTTGAAAATGCGGTATGGCGAAATGTTTTGCACAAGGTTTGTGTTTTTCGTAATTTATGTGATTTCTTGAAGAGTAAATATCTGTCATTTATTCTCACTTAGTTATGTGTGTGAAGTTAAATACGAAAGTTAAATATGTTTTTCTTAACATAGCAAAAACTTGTGTAAGTTAACAGAATATGTGTGAAGATAAATACGAATATGAAATTTTTCTGTTAAGTTAACAGAGACTTCTATTTTAGCATTACTTCCACAATTGTGGATTATAAAATATAAATTTGAATAAAAATAACTAAACAAAGGTAAAGAATTACAGAAATTTGAATAAATATTTCATAATTCTCATTAGGTTAATTTTTGGTTTACTATAATAGCATTGAATTAAATTGGCTGGACGGTAGGGAGGTGGGGGAAAAAAAGTTAGCTACGGTCTATATATTCCGATCTGGTACTTTGCAGCCCAAAAAGGAAAACTGGCGTTGAAGCCTTGATACCTTGGCTATAAAGCCCACCAGGTCCGATTCCCCCACAATTGCATCTTAGGTCCGATTTTTCATGAACGACATATATATACGGTAAAAATGAAAAATAAAAGTTAGCTACGGTCTATATATCTCCGATCTGGTACTTTGCAGCCCAAAAAGGAAAACTGGCGTTGAAGCCTTGATACCTTGGCTATAAAGCCCACCAGGTCTGATTCCCCCACAATTGCATCTTAGGTCCGATTTTTCATGAACGACATATATATACGGTAAAAATGAAAAATAAAAGTTAGCTACGGTCTATATATCTCCGATCTGGTACTTTGCAGCCCAAAAAGGAAAACTGGCGTTGAAGCCTTGATACCTTGGCTATAAAGCCCACCAGGTCCGATTCCCCCACAATTGCATCTTAGGTCCGATTTTTCATGAACGACATATATATACGGTAAAAATGAAAAATAAAAGTTAGCTACGGTCTATATATCTCCGATCTGGTACTTTGCAGCCCAAAAAGGAAAACTGGCGTTGAAGCCTTGATACCTTGGCTATAAAGCCCACCAGGTCCGATTCCCCCACAATTGCATCTTAGGTCCGATTTTTCATGAACGACATATATATACGGTAAAAATGAAAAATAAAAGTTAGCTACGGTCTATATATCTCCGATCTGGTACTTTGCAGCCCAAAAAGGAAAACTGGCCCTGAAGCCTTGATACCTTGGCTATAAAGCCCATCAGGTCCGATTCCCCCACAATTGCATCTTAGGTCAGATTTTTCATGAACGACATATATATACGGTAAAAATGAGAAATAAAAGTTAGCTACGGTCTATATATCTCCGATCTGGTACTTTGCAGCCCAAAAAGGAAAACTGGCCCTGAAGCCTTGATACCTTGGCTATAAAGCCCACCAGGTCCGATTCCCCCACAATTGCATCTTAGGTGCGATTTTTCATGAACGACATATATATACGGTAAAAATGAAAAATAAAAGTTAGCTACGGTCTATATATCTCCGATCTGGTACTTTGCAGCCCAAAAAGGAAAACTGGCGTTGAAGCCTTGATACCTTGGCTATAAAGCCCACCAGGTCCGATTCCCCCACAATTGCATCTTAGGTCCGATTTTTCATGAACGACATATATATACGGTAAAAATGAAAAATAAAAGTTAGCTACGGTCTATATATCTCCGATCTGGTACTTTGCAGCCCAAAAAGGAAAACTGGCGTTGAAGCCTTGATACCTTGGCTATAAAGCCCACCAGGTCCGATTCCCCCACAATTGCATCTTAGGTCCGATTTTTCATGAACGACATATATATACGGTAAAAATGAAAAATAAAAGTTAGCTACGGTCTATATATCTCCGATCTGGTACTTTGCAGCCCAAAAAGGAAAACTGTCGTTGAAGCCTTGATACCTTGGCTATAAAGCCCACCAGGTCCGATTCCCCCACAATTGCATCTTAGGTCCGATTTTTCATGAACGACATATATATACGGTAAAAATGAAAAATAAAAGTTAGCTACGGTCTATATATCTCCGATCTGGTACTTTGCAGCCCAAAAAGGAAAACTGGCGTTGAAGCCTTGATACCTTGGCTATAAAGCCCACCAGGTCCGATTCCCCCGCAATTGCATCTTAGGTCCGATTTTTCATGAACGACATATATATACGGTAAAAATGAAAAATAAAAGTTAGCTACGGTCTATATATCTCCGATCTGGTACTTTGCAGCCCAAAAAGGAAAACTGGCGTTGAAGCCTTGATACCTTGGCTATAAAGCCCACCAGGTCCGATTCCCCCACAATTACATCTTAGGTCCGATTTTTCATGAACGACATATATATACGGTAAAAATGAAAAATAAAAGTTATCTACGGTCTATATATCTCCGATCTGGTACTTTGCAGCCCAAAAAGGAAAACTGGCGTTGAAGCCTTGATACCTTGGCTATAAAGCCCACCAGGTCTGATTCCCCCACAATTGCATCTTAGGTCCGATTTTTCATGAACGACATATATATACGGTAAAAATGAAAAATAAAAGTTAGCTACGGTCTATATATCTCCGATCTGGTACTTTGCAGCCCAAAAAGGAAAACTGGCGTTGAAGCCTTGATACCTTGGCTATAAAGCCCACCAGGTCCGATTCCCCCACAATTGCATCTTAGGTCCGATTTTTCATGAACGACATATATATACGGTAAAAATGAAAAATAAAAGTTAGCTACGGTCTATATATCTCCGATCTGGTACTTTGCAGCCCAAAAAGGAAAACTGGCGTTGAAGCCTTGATACCTTGGCTATAAAGCCCACCAGGTCCGATTCCCCCACAATTGCATCTTAGGTCCGATTTTTCATGAACGACATATATATACGGTAAAAATGAAAAATAAAAGTTAGCTACGGTCTATATATCTCCGATCTGGTACTTTGCAGCCCAAAAAGGAAAACTGGCCCTGAAGCCTTGATACCTTGGCTATAAAGCCCATCAGGTCCGATTCCCCCACAATTGCATCTTAGGTCCGATTTTTCATGAACGACATATATATACGGTAAAAATGAGAAATAAAAGTTAGCTACGGTCTATATATCTCCGATCTGGTACTTTGCAGCCCAAAAAGGAAAACTGGCCCTGAAGCCTTGATACCTTGGCTATAAAGCCCACCAGGTCCGATTCCCCCACAATTGCATCTTAGGTCCGATTTTTCATGAACGACATATATATACGGTAAAAATGAAAAATAAAAGTTAGCTACGGTCTATATATCTCCGATCTGGTACTTTGCAGCCCAAAAAGGAAAACTGGCGTTGAAGCCTTGATACCTTGGCTATAAAGCCCACCAGGTCCGATTCCCCCACAATTGCATCTTAGGTCCGATTTTTCATGAACGACATATATATACGGTAAAAATGAAAAATAAAAGTTAGCTACGGTCTATATATCTCCGATCTGGTACTTTGCAGCCCAAAAAGGAAAACTGGCGTTGAAGCCTTGATACCTTGGCTATAAAGCCCACCAGGTCCGATTCCCCCACAATTGCATCTTAGGTCCGATTTTTCATGAACGACATATATATACGGTAAAAATGAAAAATAAAAGTTAGCTACGGTCTATATATCTCCGATCTGGTACTTTGCAGCCCAAAAAGGAAAACTGTCGTTGAAGCCTTGATACCTTGGCTATAAAGCCCACCAGGTCCGATTCCCCCACAATTGCATCTTAGGACCGATTTTTCATGAACGACATATATATACGGTAAAAATGAAAAATAAAAGTTAGCTACGGTCTATATATCTCCGATCTGGTACTTTGCAGCCCAAAAAGGAAAACTGGCGTTGAAGCCTTGATACCTTGGCTATAAAGCCCACCAGGTCCGATTCCCCCGCAATTGCATCTTAGGTCCGATTTTTCATGAACGACATATATATACGGTAAAAATGAAAAATAAAAGTTAGCTACGGTCTATATATCTCCGATCTGGTACTTTGCAGCCCAAAAAGGAAAACTGGCGTTGAAGCCTTGATACCTTGGCTATAAAGCCCACCAGGTCCGATTCCCCCACAATTACATCTTAGGTCCGATTTTTCATGAACGACATATATATACGGTAAAAATGAAAAATAAAAGTTATCTACGGTCTATATATCTCCGATCTGGTACTTTGCAGCCCAAAAAGGAAAACTGGCCCTGAAGCCTTGATACCTTGGCTATAAAGCCCACCAGGTCCGATTCCCCCACAATTGCATCTTAGGTCCGATTTTTCATGAACGACATATATATACGGTAAAAATGAAAAATAAAAGTTAGCTACGGTCTATATATCTCCGATCTGGTACTTTGCAGCCCAAAAAGGAAAACTGGCGTTGAAGCCTTGATACCTTGGCTATAAAGCCCACCAGGTCCGATTCCCCCACAATTGCATCTTAGGTCCGATTTTTCATGAACGACATATATATACGGTAAAAATGAGAAATAAAAGTTAGCTACGGTCTATATATCTCCGATCTGGTACTTTGCAGCCCAAAAAGGAAAACTGGCCCTGAAGCCTTGATACCTTGGCTATAAAGCCCACCTAGTCCGATTCCCCCACAATTGCATCTTAGGTCCGATTTTTCATATTTTTTAGTGGACGATTGTTTTAAATGTAATTACCAGCTACAAGAAATAAAATTCATTTGTTATTATTACTGTATCTCTCTAATTATATTTTTTTATTTTTTACAATCCTTTACCTTGTTTTGGTTATTTTTATGCCAAATTATGTTTTTATACCAAATTATGTTTTATAATCCACAATTGTGGAACTAATGTTAACATAACAGTCTTTGTGATCTTAACAGAAAAATTTCATATTCGTATTTATCTTCACACATATTCTGTTAACTTACACAAGTTTTTGTTATGTTAAGAAAAACGTATTTAACTTTCATATTTAACTTCACACACATCACTTAGTTATTATACGAAATAATGACAACAACATAGTTTTTCGTTACCGAATGTGAACAGAGTAGTTAAAGTACATCAAGCTTATCCAAAATAAGTATCTTCCACCGATTTCAACATGCGAGAGATGGCTTGTGCAGTTCAAAACAAGTGTTCTGAACATGCAAGTCAGAAACCGCCGAGTCAGAGAAAACCGTTCGAAGATGGTGAATTAGAGGTATTATTGTCAAACTCAAGCAGCAGACGTTGAAAGATGAATTTTTTAAGTCCGAAATGCTTTTTGAAGTCATAAAAAGAAGCATTTACTGGCGATAATAACTAAACCAAATTCGACAGAACGAAATGCAAAAAATAACCAAATAACCAAATCAAAGTCAGAGTAAAATTTAGATCGGCAAGGTTTTTTTATTTTTTGTTTTTTGTTTTTGTGTTATTCCTCTTGCTTCTAATAACAGCATGGGGAGTTTTTGTTTGATCATGTTTTTTTGAACCCTGAGGATTACACTTGAATGCCATCATGGCAATACTGTCGGAATTTTTTCGGATAGTGCGACCGATCCACCACCATTTTATATTATTTAATTACCATAGTACTTACTTATGGTGTTGAGCCCGAATATTCTACATATGATTCTGAGGCACTTGTTGTTGAATACCTGAAGCTTTTGCATGATGTTATTCGACACGAAGTCAGTTTTCACCACCGTACAATAGCATGAGTTGAATATTCTGTGTTTAGATCGTCTAAACTTATATGAGCTTCTTCATACTGATTGCAGTCGTTCGCCAACAGTATTTGGTGGGGCCCAGCAGGGTTCCATTTATTATGAGCCGTTTAATTCGTACCAGACTGTCACTGCGAACCTGTACCGAATACTATTTAAGTGTTTAAAACTAGCATTGGGCAAACAACGGTTGATTTATGCGACCAAAAAGAACCCATAATGTTCCATCCTGACAATGCTCGGCCACAAGAGCAGTTTGAAATTATTTCAGATAATAGTACTTGAGATGTTTTATCTTCCCAGTCTTATAGTCCAAACCTTACCCAATTCGAAAACCATTTACTTCGATTGGTGCAGAACGCTCTTACTAGAATACGCTTGATACGGTTCTTTCAGTACAGAATCTCTATATTTGAAGAAAGATGGGAAAAAGGATTGTACATAGCTAACGGTAGCCAATACGTTGGCTTAGGTGAAAAACCGGCTGAGCAAGTGTTTCACAATTCCCACCTTCTCTTCACAGTAACGTTTATCTGCTATACCCAAGACGAAGCGTATGTTTAGATACTAAACAATGGCCAGGGCGAATACCTACCACTTTTGGAACCATACCCAGCCGAAATTCTCCGTGTTGGTAGGTTCACTAGTTGACTAGTTGTTAAACAATAAGAAAAGTGTCAGCTATTTTTCTGGGCAATCTATTAACGTTTTTTTTTTTTTTTTTTTTTTTTTTTTTTTTTTTTTTTTTGAGGGCAACATATTTAGAAGAGAACATTATAAATTTTTTAGTGATTGCGTTTTTTTTTTTTTAGAAAACAATGCAAAGGTCAAAACAATGTTATTCTATAATTTCATACTTGATGTATAAACTTTTCTAAAAAGAAAAATGCACGCCAGCTTCTTATTACAATTAAGATACAGATATCTAACAAAGTCAGATACAGGTGTTGTACCAAATTTGATTTAATAACTCCATTTAAAAAAATTTGTTAAAATACTTTCCAGAGCCCACACAAAACCTTATCTGACAACAATATTTCTTTTGAGTTTATGTTAACTGTCAGAAAAAATAAAAATAAAAGCAAATAAAGAAATAAATGTCATGTCAAAATGTTAACACATTAAGATACAACAACTGATTTCTATAGAATATCTACTACTCGTTCGTGCGTACAATATAATGAAATACAACAGTTAGTAGAGTAGCGTTATTGATAATAAAGATATTTTTTGTCTTCTTCGTTTTGTTGTTTTTATTTATATTTTTGTATTCAATTACTTGTTTTAATTAATTTAATACTAATTGTTGTTTAAATGTTTACTAGAATTACTACTTTACCAGGCATACATATCTATACAATCTTACAAAAGTATACATACGAATGAAACATTTTAGTTTTTCTTAACAAATAATTTTATATTGTATTTAATTGGAATTTTTTTGCGGATTCCAGCATGCGGTGTTTCTCAGGGCCTTGTGCTTGCAACGAGCTACTTCTCGCATCCATACAATAACACAGCCTTGACGCTGCCGTTAGTTAACAGTAATTTCGTATTCAATCTTATGTTCTTACTTCTACACACTATAATGAGCATTGCAAGAGCGGAATAGCCGCAAGTAATGCTGCATCGTTCGCATATACAAGTTACATAAGCTTTCTGGTCAATCTTCAGGATTTGCCGAGTTCCATAACAAACTAGGCAGGTAGCTATGCTTAAGAATGTCTATTTAAAAACCCTTCTTTATGGAGCCAACGGTAAACCTTATTTTAAAAACTTCATATAACACATGTGCCGGAAAATCCCGGATCTAACAAAGAAAACACTTTTTTTGTTCAAAATTAGCTTTATTTATCAATGTAATCTCTATCAAGAGCAGTATAATCTTTCCAGAGACGCTTTTGCATTTCAATACCACTTTTGTAGAACGATTTATCTTTTGCTTCAAAATAGGTCTCGGTTTCAACTATATCCTCTTCATTCATGTGACATTTTTTACCGGTGAATATTTTTTCGAGGTCTGCGAACAGCCAGTAGTCGCTGAGAGCCAAATATGGCGTATACGGTGAATATGGGAACAATTCGAAGTTTAAATATGTAGTTTTGCCATTGTTTCAGAATTATCAACACGTTTTTGTTTTTGATCAACAGTGAGCAAACGCGGCACTCACTTTGAATAGAATACATACTTTTGATGTCTTTATGATGTCAGCCCACTCACGCTACTACACTTTTCGATCATTCAAAACGATTTTATGGATTTTTTGATGTTACCTGGTATTACCGCCTCATTTGGACGTCCACTGCGTTCTGCATCATCGGTGTCTCTGCGACCACGTTTGAAGTCAGTAAACCAACGTTTTATTGTTATTTCTAACGGAGCAGAGTCCCATAATACTTTTTAAGCAATTGCTTCGCTTAAACGGTGAGTTTTCCCATCCAAAAGCAGTGCAGAATTAAAACAAGAAATTGTTTTTGATCCATTATTCTGAAAATAACAAGAGTTGCGTCACGCTTAACACAATAACTCACAAACTAATTAATAGAATTTCATGAAATTTTAAGAGCTGTCTTTCGAAGGTTAGCCCCAACTGAAAAAGAGGTGAATCTAATGAAACTAGCGTCATCTATGTGTTAAACTCGGGCCTTTTCAGCACATGTTACGTTGCTTATATTTATAGACGATAACTAATCGGACTCCATGTTTAATGGTGGGATCATCATGCTGTTTTTGCCAAATTTTTGTCCCATCATCCTACTTCCAAACACCATAAATTTGCTTTCATCCGCATATTGTTTCATTTATGTACATGTTTCGCTATTTTCGGGCGTGTTTGGCGCTTTTTTTTTTGATTATCTGCTCCAAGTAGTGACTTTTCCCTCAAAATTCGGTTATTTCAGTCTCTTGTGAATAGACTTGCAAATGATTGGGACAAAAACTTTTACTTCCATAAATTTTTTTGAATTTCTTAACTATTTCCACCTTTATATGTTTTGCATATTCTCTGACCAATCATATATTGTCTCAGCCTGTTTGAGCAACCACTATGTTACTTCCAACACTTTCTATCAAATTGTCTTGATTATCGAAATTTATTACCGTTTTTTAAATTGTTGTGCTAATGGAAAACTACGGCGACGCTTTTTATTAGAAGGAACCACTTGGTCCGAGTCAGCACGATCCGCCTTTGGTCCTTCAAATTCATCTCCGACGGTTCCATTAGAAATGTTAAGAACTGGGGTCCGAACATTCTCAGATTCATTAGCGCTACTTGGCAGTGGTACATTAAGTGAAGGACGTCTTTTCATCATCTTCCGACCCGGAACTTCATAAATCGTGTCTAGCCGATAGGCATGCCTCCCCGATAAGCAAAGACTACGTAGTGAATGTTTAAGTGAGATTAAGTTTCGATCTAATCTAGCAGTCCTGCATAACCTCTCATCCATCAAGGAAGTGTCAGCCATGGAGTGTGGAGTTTACTCACGATCTCCCCTCTTTTTGTGGCTCTTTATGTTCTAACCAACATTCATGGAAAAGCTTGCACGTCGATATGGTGTTCGCCTGGCGGTCCGAGTAAATCAGTATATTCTCAAAAAATATTCCGCTACAGAGTAGCTATTTTACAGATATAAGTATAGCCATGACTTCCGCTTGAAAGTCTGATGTCCAAGGTTGCGATATAAACACCTCAGTCCATTTTGCCATACAATGGGTTTAATGAGATGGCCTCACGTGACTACGTTTGGTGACGCCACCTAAACCTAACCTTTAAAAATTAAATGGTTAATAAATCTTTTTTCACTGCATGGTATTATCAAAACTGTTTTGGACTTTTCGCGAAAGTTATTTTTTTAAGCATACAGGCGTATGATATGCATTTGTTATTTTAAAGCGGCGAGTGATTTGTAATTAAGTGATTTATAGAACAGAGGTGTATTCCGATTTTTGTTGTTATTTTCAATTAATAAAAAATAACAAATAATACAAATAAGACAAATATAAAAATAATTTCGATTTTAAAATATAGTTTCAATTTATTAATCGTATGCATACTTTTGTAAGACTGTGTACATTACAATATACAGTTATTATTTATGTATAAATATATAAATGCTATGTTTATTATTTTATACATATTTTTATTATTTTAAACAATACAAATCAATAAATTAGTAATTAACCTCAAACCTTTGCTATTATTCCTTTTCCCCCATTCTCTTCACCCTTTTTCCTTTACTATTCTCTCTTCTATTATACTCTATATACATATGTATTTATGTATATTATGTATATACGAGTACTGTTTATAAAGTTATTATTGTTTGAATGAATGAAAATATCTTTATAAGTACATATGTATATAATTATTATATATCTATATATGTATGCATTTATGTAGAGTATATATATCTATCTATTTATAAATATAATTGGCTATTTTTTATTTAGAACAACAATTGGCTCAATAAATAATAATTATCGTAATAGAAATACAAAACAATGTTAACATTTTATTAAAGTTTTGAAAATAGAATAAACCTACTACCATACCACCACCACCACCACCACCACCACAACTACCATACACTTTATTCACAAATAGGATCAAATTAACGTCACTGTAGAGAGATCCCTTTTACCCTTAGGATAATGATACACTCGCTCGCTTGCTTGTATTGTACAAAAAATGTACACATAATCATACAATAAAAGGAAGTGAAAATAAATTGAAATTTTATATCTGTACACACAACTTTGCGAGAGTTTGTAATGTCCTTTGATAAACATATGTATACATACAGCTGTGTTCAATATAATAGTAGTGCTATTTCGAGTTTTTAAGAGTGACACTGGCCTTTCTCATAAAGCAAGTAACAAGATTATTTTAATTTATTTGATTTGCTGAATAACGTTTCGGTTGTCACGTGTGTAATCAATCAGTAGGATTAGGAGAGATTAGTAGCTTTGTTAAGTCAAAATTCGTTGTAATACCACATGATACGATACCTCAGATCTGCTCAGCAAGCGCGGATTCACCAATCAGCCAGAGGCCTTGCTTAAAAGCACAACTATCCTAGGTTATTCTGAAAACCAGACCGAAAGCTTAACAAATCTGACAGTAGTCCTGATGTCATGGAACAATAGCATTATTAAACATCATTGAGAATGTAATGAAGGGTTAGGTTAAGCCCTAGATGGCCCTTTAACCTGCGACCACATTTGATCTATTAAGCTCCCCCTTGTTATTCACGGCCAAAGAACTGAACCAGCTCCAATGAGAGCGTCAACAACTGAATCCAGTGCCACGCAATCAGTGATCAAGTGCTTCATTGACTCCTCTTTCTCACAACAGAATCCGCAGGTGCTAGTGTTGGGTATGTCTACTCTGTACAGATGCTTATTTACGGGCCTTGTGTTCCGTAAGTGCCCCGAAAGTGTACTTAGGATTTTTTTTAATCCATTTTAAGAACAAATTCCGCCCTATTAACACTATTCTTTTTGAAATGGTCCAGGCCGCTAGTGTCATTTCTATGTTTGCTCACGATGAATGATGACGAGTTTTTCATCTCCCCTTTTATGTTGAAGCCAAAGAGTGGAGTTGATGCTGTGAAAGTCCCCTCAGCTCTTTTTTCGGCGTCGATTTCCGCCATCTCATACCGCTTGTGAACCTTATGTTCTTACATCCAGACCAGGGCAACCTGATTCTGTGTAGCCAGGCTGTTAAGCGCGTTGTGAAATTCTAGTATCGCAATGAACGAAGTGCGAAGGGCCTTTATGACGACTGTCCATTTAAAAAGGACGAGCCAAATAACTAAAGTCTATGTTGAGCCAGAGGCGGTCATTATCATATGAAGTGGGACACATACTCTTCTTCCTCGATGTGTGATGGTAATACTCTCCTTCAATTGTCCTAGCCACTTTATTCGACAGCTCGTTTTGCGATATTAGTCGATTATTTTCGTATTGTACAACCAATCCAGCTGTACATACATAGGTTTGTGAATTTCAGTATGTTTTAGCTGTTGAAAAGAGACTTAGACTTTACTCCTGTAAAGCGGAGTATTGACATTGTTTTCTCATTCAAACAATTTCTACTAAAGGCATAACGTGGATAATATAGGGTGGGCCATTTAAATGTTTAAATTTAAAAGTGTTATAAAACAAATTTATTTATTTATTTATTTATTTATTTATTTTTTTTGTTGTGAAGTACAATTGGTCCGGTTTGAAATTAAATATTATTTCGTTCATATGGCTGCCGCGGCTGACCTCACAGTAGTACCCCATTCGATCGGACCAATTTTCGAGAACTTTTTCGTGTGTATGGGGTCGTATTTCGGCAACGTCATCACAAATTTTTGGCTTTCAAATGCTCAATTGTCTCTGGTTTGTGGGCATAACACTTGTCTTTAACGGCTCCCCACAGAAAATAGTCCAACGGTGTCAAAACGCAGCTTCTTGGTGGCCAACGGCCATCATAAGTTTGAGGCAATAAATCGATTGTGGCATGGGAAGTGCACCATCCTGTTGAAACCAAACATCGTTCACATCAATACCATGAAAAGCGGGCACAAAAAATTCGGTTATCATGGTGCGGTAGGTGTTTCAGTCCTAATTTTCAAAGCAATATGAACCAATGATGCCTCCGCTCCACAAGCCACAACAAACAGTCACTCGTAATGGGTGCATTGGCTTCTGTAAGACCCCGTTTGGGTTTTTTGAGCTCCAAATACAGCAATTTTGCTTATTAACATACCCACCAAGATGAAATTGAGCGTCATCCGAAAAGAACATTTTTTTTTCTACGACATTTTGGTGCAATTTCCGACCAATAAATTTCCAATAAATCCCAACGTTCCTCAAGTCCAAATCGATTCATTTAGTTCGGTGGAGATAATATACTGAATTTTGTGACAGAACAGAATGACATAAGTATTGTCAGATTCGGAATTTGGCCCACCCGATACATACTTTCCGACATAAGTATGTGCGATAATAAAGTTGCCAAGTAACTATATTTTTAAGAAACCTAAAGGAATTTCTATCGAGGATTAAGACAATCTTGGTCCGTTTCTTTTCCAGAGTACACTAGTGCATTTGGGCTACTCTACAAGAGGTTATGTTACACCATCTGAGTTCTTTCATCTTCCACTTCCATTCATCTATTAAAATCGATATCGCAACCAAGAAAATATAAATGTTTTTACTCAAGAGTCATGTGCAAAGATGACCCATTTGTTGAATATTTATTCTCCGAGATGCCGTATGATCTGGAATCCATATCGGTTTAACACGATGTTCTCTTAGTTAAGCCCTTGAATGAATACAGTTCAGAAGACATTTCGACCTAATTACGTTAAAAGTAAGAACTTTGAAGAGTTAATGTTCACGTAAATATTAATTGTCTCAGCTTTTAAACGAATACTTCTCGTAGCTGTATCGAAGACAATCTGAGGAGAATAATAAAACTCAAACTTTTGTTTCCATCTTTAAATGTAGACTGCGATCGTGTTGCCTCGTAGAACATGGTCTCTAGTAGGCATTTTAATCCTTCAGATTTTGTCAAAATTCGGTGTACTGCATAATCTTGTTCCAGTCTAAGTTTAAAAGAGAGTCTTATTAAGACTCTTGTTCTTTAAGATGTGTCCAGTCATCATTTTAACCGGATTTACAAACACTTATTGCTTGATTTAACCATAACTATGTTAGGTCATAATAGGGGCAAGAATGTTTGCAGTCAATGTTGCTACAACTTTTACACTCCCTGGGGAAATGTTATTTTCAAAATGTTTTCTTATGTATGTCATTCGCTATTTTTATGAACACAACTGTAAATACAAATTTAATTAATATAATTATTTAATCTTGTTTGTTTTAGTCTCTTTATAGAGTCTCATAAAAAGCCAAAAGTTTAATGTTGTTTTAGCCTGTCTGTTTGTGTGTGTGTGAGTTTGTGTAAACACTTTATAAAATTACTGCCACAATTTAGCATTACCATCCTACACTCTATTGAAATTGAACTTGTGTTGCTAATTTATTGGCAATAAATCTCGATTCTAAACAGAAAATCAATTACACAAATTTATTATAAAACGTAACCAGCTAACAATGGGTGGCTTTGATTTTATAAAGTGTGTTCTAACAATTTTTGTAAAATTAAAAAAAAAACCTTTACATTATAAATAGATTTACGTAGGCATGTAAAAAGAAGCGTAACATTCTCTTAGTAAATATGTATCTCTTTAACTTGCTATAGAAAGGCGAAATACGTTTTCATAATTGAAAATCTAACAAAGTTGAATAAGAATTCATTTCCTTCCATGGTTGTTGTGAAATTCGCAAAATTTTATTTAAACCTTCTAACGGTTTTCTATATTAAAAGCTGAGACAATGCTTAATACACTAAACTTTATGTCCCAGTAATGTTAGCCAGTTTAATTGTAAGGCTATAAGACGCAGATTTCTCTTCTTAATATATATGTATATTAGCACTGACCAATGTCATAGTGTGACATTTGTGGTGATCACTGGTGATCACATTATTTTTTTTTTCTCTTTCACTTCTCTAGCGAGCACTTTGGCTTTCCACAAAGCATTCACTGCGCTGTTTCAAGAATCCACTGTAGTTTCCTCCATATGATTTTGCGTAGTGGTGAAGATCCTAACTAATTGGTGGTGATCTTTACTTTAGCATTGTAATTTTTTCTCGATAGGTGGCGTGTTTCCTTGATCATTCGTCTGATGTTTGTCATCATCGCCAGAGATATGCTGAAGGGTCAGGAGGGCTTCTTAATTTTTTAGATAGAGTTGTCTGGAGGGATGTTGGAGCCTCTTTATTAAACATTCGAAACCACAATTAAATTTTTCGTCATCATGTTCTCTATTTTTGACATGATTTTAAATGTTGTTTTAATACCAAGCTTTTCTTTCAGATTTTTGCTCCGCTACTTCTGTTTGGAGCATCTCTATTTGCTTCTTTCCTAGTTAAATTATTCTGTCTTAGTTCATGGATAATTGTGCGTCTCCTGGTGTTTTTTTTTTCAACCTTGGTTTCTTGAGCCTTGAGGATTCTACTCGAGCGGCATTTTTTCGAATGGTATTCTGCCAGAATATTCTTGATAAGATTCTAATGCACTTGTTGATGAATACCTGAAGCTTTAGCGTAATGTTATTCCAAACAACCAGGTTTCACTACCGTACAGCAGAATGGATTAGAATATCATGAGTTGAATATTACTAGTTCTTCTGAATTTATGTGAGCTTCTCCAGGTGTAAATAAATGTCATCCGTTTAGTCCAACTCTTAATCTCTTTTGAAAAGACTTCGCTCATTATGTCGTCCAGCAAGTGGGCATTCTTGTTTTACTCCAGCATAGGTGTGAAATGGTTGACTGATGTTCCCATTGTGCAGAACTCTGCACCCTTGTACATCGCTCGAATATTTTTAGTTTGATTAAGCAGCTGATTTTAATCTATGCAGATGATTCTTAGTCTACTCTATCGTCTCCATGTGATTGTGTGGTGGTAAAGAACATTGCTAAGTGGTGGTTATAATCTAAACTTAGCATTGTCCTTTTTCCATAGTACGTGGCTTTTTTTCGTAATCCTTCGAGTGATGTCATCATCGCAAGAGGTAAGCTGTAATGCCAGGGGTACTTCCTTTCGATCGATTTGTCTGGAGGGGGTTAAACACTCGATAACCACAATAAAATATATTTTTTCATCATGTCCTCTGCTGGTAATTCAAACCTTGGCCGCTTGTGTTAATGTATGAGCACTCTAACCACTACAACAAACCAACTCTACATTGCTCTAATTATTCGAATAATATTCTGTGGTACTCTTTTTCCTCTTAATGCTTTCCATGTACCAGTCCACTTGATGCTATCAAATGCTCTCTTTAAGTCGATGAACAGTAGATACAGGATGGTATGCTATTCTTGAAAGTTTCGTTTAGGACCTAGCTTTTGCTGTTAAGCCCAGATTATATGAAGGTACTTCCTTCCAGCAAGACACTGTCGATTCTACTTTTTAGCTGTATACAGTCTTCAAACAACCACAAATACATTTTTATATAGTATACGTATATGGACAGTTTTTATCCAGTATGATCTCTGCAATACCCGCTTTTTTGCTTATGGGGATAGATAACGAAGCTTCAATAGTTTTTGTTTTCCACATATGGTGGTGCCACGCCCACTTATCTAATCTCGGCAAGTTACTGTGTATTGTTCACGACGTTGTTTAAACCCAATTTAGAAACTTCTACTATGGCCATTCTCAAGATACACAAAAATTAATATTCATTTTATATGGCAGGTACCACGCGCATTAATTTCGTCCACTTTCCGCCTGATGATTTTCATTGATTATTTTAGCTTTAACCGTTCTCAAAATATAATAAAATCAATATTTAGTTTGTATCGGAGATATCACTTCCACTTGTCTAATTCCGTCCACTTTTTGCTGATGATTTTAATTGAGTATGAAATCATTTAGACCAAACTCAGAAGCCTTTGTTTTAACCATTCTGAAGATATAATGAAACCAATGTTTAGTTTGTAATGGAGGCAACACGCCCACTTTTCTAATTCGGACCACTTTTTTATTTTAGATCAAATTCAGATACTTTTGCTTTAACCGATAAGATATACAGAAATAAATATTTAGTTTGTAAGCGAGAAAACAATTTTTCTGTTATCATTTTGAAATATAGACAAATAAATATACACTGTATGGGTGTGGTACCGCCCAGTTGAAGTTTTTAAAATGTATACAGCGTAGAATTCCTTCCATATATACAGAGAGATACTGTAGAAAAATCAAGAAAGTCGGCTCAGCCGCTTAAACAAACCAACATACAAACACACATTCATTTTTATATATAAGATATCGAAAGTAAGACGGGTATACTCGTGTTGAGAACGCCTAACTCCCGGACAAAGCCGGATATTGGTAGCAAAAGAGATAATAAATATATTTATATCGGTTACCCACCATATGTGTTCATTTTTCCTTCTTTTTTTCTCTTTTTCACTTTTAATTTATCAATTTCAATTCACAAAGTAACCTTACGTGTAAATTATTTGCATTTGATTCGGTTATTTACAAAGCCTTTAAAGCTTTAATTTCTTTCAATATATTTTATTCTCCAAACAGTTTACAACATCATTACTTTAAGATTTATTAAATAAACTATTTTTTATTGTAAATTTTTAACAGGCTTTCCAAGATAAGCTCCAGCTAGAGTTTTCTCCAAATTAAAATAGTGAAATCTAGTCTTTTGTAAATACTGTTTTAAATATCACATTTGTTTTAAATTTTTAATAATTAAAAAAAATAGTATGTTATTTAACAAAACTTGAATAAATGTTAACATTGTCAAACCCCCTTTTTATCCTTATCCTTTGGTGCCCACATTAAAATACATTTCATATCATTTTCGTTACCGTAATCATGCATATAATCAATCAAATGCATTCATTTATTAATTTTTTATAATAATTATGTCTATTTTAAGATTAAAAAATGTATAAATTTTTTATAATTATGTGTGCTTTTGTGTTTGTATACATATTTATTAAAAAAAAAAAAACAAAAACAAAAAACATGCATAAATATAAATATTAATTACACCATAATAAATATTCAACCTTAGTAGCTAATAATCTTTAAATCTATTAAATCATTCAATACAATTAACGAAACAAACAAAAAATATATGTATATTTTTTAAAACTATTTTTTCATTATTCCCCTCGCTTAACAATTGAAATTGTTAATTTTTAATTTTTGATTTTTTCCACTAATCAACATTTTTCTTCCATCCATATTTATTTTATATCAAATCCCCTGTCTCAACCAAATCAACCAACCAACCAACCAATCAATCTATCACCACCACCAAAACAACCAATCAACACTATAAAATCAATCAAAAATCAACCAATACATCACTATCAATCAATCAATCAATCAATCAAACAATCCTGTTTTATTACTACTATAACTACTACTACTACTACTACTACTCCATATGTGCACTCACTACTACTACCTATTACTACTACTACTACTACTACTACAACTCATACACACAAAAACACAAAAGGCAAAACTGCCCGATTATAATCCAATTTCAAGCTTCCCTGTTGATAAGGAAAACGACGAACGTGAATTAGAAATACCAAGATGGAGTCCCGGTGCTATGGCAGATGGCGATCTTTTAATGTTCTTGCGTGCAGCTCGTTCAATGGCTGCATTTCAAGGTAAATATCCACCGGAAGAAATACTAAAAAGTAATGACACACAAATATCCTTAACACTTATAGAATATGAATTTTATTAATCTATTCCCATATTTCTCTGTTTTCTTCGCTTTCAGGAATGTGTGATGGTGGCCTAGAAGAAGGTATTGTGGCAGCAACACGTGATGACACAACTATAAATGCACATGACGTTGTAAGTATATATTGAAAATAAAATTTCTTCTTTTTTAACTTATAAGTTATGTATGTATTACATGTTCGAATAAGTTTCGTATGTCCCAAAAACATAAAGTACCAAAAATGTACCTTTTTATAAAAAAAATTATGATATTTCCCCATGTCAATTAATATCCTTTGTTTCTGTAGTATTGTTCATTGGAAAATACGGCCTCTTTTGACCATCTTTCTATCAGTTCATGGTTTTCATTCCAGAATAAGCTTCTTATCATTTAAAACCAGAAACAAATTAAGCGAAATAGTAGTTGGAAGGAGTAATATGTTTGTTCAACTGTAGATGTGGTAGAAATTTCCATGCACTGTTGTTCAAATAGTACTGATCCCACAGGTCCTTGTCTTCTATGTATATTCGTATTTGTAGCCTGTTTCACGATATCGAATGAATGAATTCGTTCGCTTCCTTTTTACGAACAGTGATTCAAACGACGAGTCGAACGAAAACGTAAGCATTTTCATACAAAATTCTGTTTCACTGCATTTTTGTTTTCGTACTGAATTGATGTATTATTTTTATAACAAACAATTAGATTTATGTCAAGTTACTCAAAAGTACACATAGATTAGGCGTTACTAGAATTTTATCCATATGACTTTTTTTTATTTAGTGCTAACCTTCAAACGATACGTGTATAAATTTGACAGCAATCTGACTATTGATTCGTGAGTTAGTATGGCATTTTGTGTGAAGCGACTTTTGTTATTGAAAAAAAGGAAAAAAAAATGAAAAAAGTAAATTTCGAGTTTTGATAAAGCATTGCTTTTTGATAAAAATAATACAGTGGAAACCCAACAATTGCTTAATAAACATTATCCGAACTCGTACCAGCACAAATGAAGCAGAGCTTAGTGGACGCCCAAATGAGGCTGTTATTCTAGAAGAAATCAAAAAATCCACAAAAATTTGTTATGAACGATCGCAAATTGAAGGTTGTCGAGCTAGTTGACATTGTAAAAATATCAGATGGTGTTGTTTTCACCATTTTACACGAACATTTGGGTATGCGAAAACTCTGTTCAAAATGGGTGCCGCGTGAACTCACAAATCGATGAAAACGATGGCAAAATTGTAAAAATATCAGATGGTGTTGTTTTCACCATTTTACACGGACATTTGGGTATGCGAAAACTCTGTTCAAAATGGGTGCCGCGTGAACTCACAAATCGATGAAAACGATGGCAAAATTGTATAAATTGGGCTTCGAATTGCTTACCCACCTAACGTATTCTCCAGATATAGCCTCCAGCGACTTTTTCCTGTTTTCAAATTTCAAGAGAATGCTTGCTGGAAAGAAATTTAAGTCCAATGATGAAGTAATCGCTGAAACTGAGGCCTATTTTGACGAGAAAGAGAAATCGTGCTATAAAAGTGGTATCGAAAAGTTGGAAAGTCGCTATACTCGCTGTATCGCCCTCAAAGGCAACTATGTTGAATAATAAAATCGAGTTTTGTCAATTTTTTTTTCCTTATTTATCCTACGGACTTATTGTGTGACCTGTTACATATGCAATTATCTTTTTTTTTTACAAATTATTGGCAATTCTATTTTTTAATCATGACGATGGTCATATTGTTGTGCAACTTTTCTTAAAATCAGAGTGCACGCACACCTAAAAACTCAGCTAGACGCCGTTGGTTTTCAGCTTATGTGATTGATGCTAAATCGATAGTTTTAGGTATTTTTCGATATCGGTCGCTATAGCGGCTATATTTTTTCATTAAGCTTTCAGGGTTCAAAAGAACTTTTCGGTAGTGCTTCAAATTAACTTCGCATTGAAGGCATAATTATGATCGACTTCACCATGACGTATTCTTTATATTTCCTCACATGCGCTAATTATACAAAGATGTATAATAACAGCTGCTGACTTATAACCATTCAAGAAACTATAATTGCTAACTTGTCACCCTATGTTTTTTCTTTAGTCTGCACCAGACTACTGATGCTCTTCAAATCGTATATCAATTATTACAGAGAATTTCGTCTCGTTTTGTCAAAAAGGCAACTTTGGATATTGGAAGAAATTGAAAAACCATTTAAAATTATTTAAATTTATTTTATAAATTTCATTAAAAAATCTTAGTGGATAACTTACTCTTTCCATTGAATTCGAAAATAAGATCGATTACTACAATTTTTCGTGGGTAAACAAACTATTTATTCAATAGAACAATAGCAATAAGTAAAATATTTATTTTAAATACTCAACAACAAAATGTGAATATTTTTTTCAGTTACATGATAACGGCTACGATACAGGTAAAGCACTCCAAGCACTTGTAAAAGCACCTCTTACAAAGAGTATTGAAAAGAAGTGGTGCGAAGACGAAATAAAAAAGTTCATTAAAGGACTTAGACAATTTGGTAAAAACTTTTTTAGAATTCAAAAGGACTTACTACCACACAAAGAGACACCCGAATTAGTTGAATTTTACTATTTGTGGAAGAAGACACCAAGCGCGAATAGTAATCGCCCGCATCGTCGACGCCGCCAAAGTGCATTGCGTCGCAATCGTGTTACACGGGCAAGTAATACACCTCCCAAAAAGGAGGACACTCCAGAACCACAATCTGCTGCATCTGCCGCAACAACGACGGCGACGACGACGACGACGGCGTCGACGGCGAGTGCAGACAAGGGTCGCGCTTCGCCAGTTGTCAATAAGGAGGAGACCAGTTCTCTGACTGAAGACGACGTAAGCGAGTGCGACAGCGATTCAAGTTTGACCCATAAAAGGGATGAATCACCGTCTAGAATGAGGACGAGAAACAAACAACAGAATACAGCAGCGGGCACAACGGCTAAGTGCGATCAGACCCAGGTAACGCAGCCACAGCCAACGGCTAACGGTAAGCGGCCTAAGCGTGGTGCTGAAACACCGGATAATGTGAGTGGTACAGCAACAACAGCAATAGCGGCGGTGGCTTCATCAGCAGTTGCATCTGCAGTTGCCGCAGAAAGTCCGAAAACGCCTACTAAGCCGGTGGCCGAAAGTGCGTCAAATAAACGTAAGACTGGTCGCCAGGAAACGCCCAGTAAAAAGAAACGCAGTGATACTGATGGCTCAATGGCGAGTGCAATGGATAATCCGGATGATGCTGACAACAACAGCAGCACTCCTACGGTTAATAATGCTGTTAACAAGGACAAACGCAAACGCGCCGAAAGTCCGGTTGAAAGTGCAAATTCTGACAGTCGTTCGGATTCCGCCATGGATGATGGCGAATCTAATAACACTGACTCCGGTGAACAGCAATCGAAAGACAGTAAAGAAAGCAGCTCCAGCAAAGAGGATAATAGCAGTAGTGGTAATAGTGAAATTGAGTCATCTACCAAAAGTGATAAAAACCTTATACAAAAAACTGAATCAAAAGCTTCCGACATTGATGTTAAGGATAAAATCAAAAACGTCGATGAGGAAACCAATATTCAAGCACCTACAATGGTTGCTACCGATACAAGTCTTAAAGACAAGGAACCCAAAGAAGATCCTTTAGCTATTACCATCCCATCAGCCAAACCACCGCCAGTAGTTGTTAATACTGCTCTGCCGCCCTTAAAGGTGCCTACTGTAGAGGCTTTAAATGCTTCGGTGGATCGCAAAGAGATTAGTAAAACTGAAATGATGGATACCGGTGACATGCCGAAGGATATGTTAAAGAAATTGGCCAATATGAAACAGGAAATTTCCACGCCGCCGCAAATGCCGCCTCAAACGTCTTTACCGCCACAACAACCACAAAGTATAATGCCAGAAGTTGTGTATTTCAAGAAAGAACCCAAAGACTTAGATGCTGCCTGTAATCAAAATAGTAACGAACCTCAAGATCTCAAAGTTAAAATTGAGGTTAAGAGCGAAGATATTAAGCCTCAGATAATTGGTCTGCCTTCTTCAATACCTCCGCCCGGAAGTCAAGCACCCATATCGTTAACGACAAAGAGAGATGGTCAAGAACCTCCATCGCCGATGCCCTTAAGTCAGCATCAACAGCCACCACCACATTTGCAACATCCTCATGTTACGGGACCGCCACCGGGTTATATAGTCGAAGGTGGTCAATTGAAATTTGCGCCACCACCATCATCCCAACAGCAGCAGCAGTCACAGCAAGGGCCACCTACATCTATGTCCAACGACAGTTCTATGCCTCCTGTAAGTGGTCCAGCCTCAGGGCCACCACCATCATCTCAACAACTGAAGTATGGCAGTGAAATGGATCATAAATTCCCAGATGGCATTAAGTATGAACCAGGCAAATTCGTGCCTCAAGATCTTAAATACAACCCAGCGCAGTTGGATCCCCTTAAATACAGCCAAGAAATGCAGGCTGCCGCCGCTGCAGCAGCGGCTGCTGCTGGTAAGTTCGATATGAAATTCATGATCGAACACCAGGGAGGCAAATTTCCGGGCGATTTGTCTACCCATTCTCAGCCACTACCAGGTAAACCATATGGAAGTGATATCTCGATGAAGCATCCCGATTTGAAAGGAGGCTATCCTCCACCTTCCAGTCTAGGACCACCACCTGTAAGCACAGCTTCTGGAAACAGTGATAACGCGCTACCTCCCTCACACAAGTTTATGGGAGGCCATCCAGATCAGCAACCTCCACCATCACATGGACAACCGCCAGGTGCTACTCCACCACCTGGTATTGCCATGCCAAAGCCTCACTATGAGCATCAGGTGCAGCATCCACTGGCCCGGCCACCATTTGAGTCAGCTGCTGGTCTTATGATGAAATATGGTGACCCTATGGTGGGTAAATATGGACCACAGGACTTAAAATATCCGCCACCTCAAGGTCCGCCCACAGATATGAGTACAGGTGGCATGAAACCATCCCCATATGGAGAGAACCTTATAAAACCGTCTCCTTATGGGTCAGGACCTCCAGAATCACAATTGAAATATCCTCCTCCGGAAAGTCCTATCGATGCTTCGGCACGGTCTACGCCAGGTCAAGACAGCCAGAGTAGCAATAGTAGTTCACAGCCATCTTCTCAATTGCAATTCCAATCACCACATCCTTCTCCACACATGCCCTCACCAGCAGGCGGAGGCTTACCACCAGGTATGCATCCACAAAACTTGGTCTCGCCTCATGGCGGTCCGCTACAACCTCCACCACCAAGTCACCAAAGTCAAATACCTGGAATGCCGCCTGGATCGAATAGCAGTGGCGGTGGTCCGCCATCTCAAGGGGCGCTGCATCATCCAACTCCCACATCAGCTACATCAAACAGCGGTATGTCTCATTCAGGACAGTCGGTTGCCAGTTCAATGCCTCCATCATCTGTTACTGGTGGACCACCGCATAGTATAACATCAATGGCTCCCTCATCTGGAATGCATCCTCAACATATGCCTCCGAGCCATTTGCCTCAATTGCATCGTCCGCATGCAGAATTACCACCTGGAGCAGGCAGTATGCATCCTCTAGCTCCCATACCATTGTCTTTGCAGAATCATGATCCCCGCAATGGACCACCACCTCACTTGCAAGGACATGGATTGCCCTCGCATGGACCTCAACAACCTCAACAATCTGCGGCTTCGAATGTACGAACTCCTTCACCAGCTCAGCCACCGTCAAGAGGAGGTTTACATGATGAACGATCAGGTCAAGGAGGAGTACCGCCATCATCTCAATTACGTGACCCTCCCACTTCACAATCATCCTCAACGGGACCACCACCACAGCAATCTCCTCATTCACATCGTACTTCTCCATTGCCTGGCCTATCAAGCAATGCACCCCCGGGACTGATAGGTCATCCTTTACCCATACATCCGCATTTAGCTCATTTACCACCAGGACACCCGGCGCATGCAGGTCACCATATGCTTCCACACACTTTAGCAGGTCTGGGTCCTGGAGCAGGTCCCTTGGCATTATTGGCTGGACCACCTTCACTTAGTAGTCTGCCTGAATCCGGTTTAAGTAGAAGAAGTCCACCACCATCTCACTTACAAACCTCGGGACATGCGGTAGTGTCTTCGGCCAGTGGCGGTCCTATGCCACCTCACCCTTCAAATCCCTCAGTTTCTTCATCGGGTTCATTATCGTCTACTAATACAGTACCATCGTCGGCATTTAGTCGTGCCAGCCCCAGCGTTCAAAACAATTCGGGTCCTGGTGCAGCGGGTAATGGAGGTCTTAGTGGTCCTCCTGGTAGTAATAACGTGGGTACTCCAAGTGGCTTAAATTCAGTATCAGGCGCTGGACATCGTTCATCTTCACCCGCTTCAAGTGTAAGCAGCCTCAGTCGTCAGAGTCCTCTACATCCTGTGCCACAATCACCGCTTAGCCATCATCCTTCATCTTCAGCACTTTCAGCAGCCGCGGCTGCTGTAGCTGAGCGAGATCGTCATGCTTTGCTGAGACAGCAATCGCCACATATGACTCCTCCCCCAGTCTCGAGTGCTTCCGCTTTAATGGCGAGTCCCTTGAGTAAGATGTATGGACCCCAGTCAAGTCAACGAGGTCTGGGAGCATCACCGCCGCCACATTTGCGGCCTGGTGCCTCACCTCCGGTCATACGTCATCCACAAATGCCACTGCCATTGCCTCTAATACCGGCTGGAGCTGGAATGCCACCAATAGGAGTACATCCCGGTCAGTCACCTTACCCACACCCGCTTCTACATCCGTCAATGTTTTATTCGCCTCATCATCATAATCCTTTCAATTCGCCATATGGTTATGGGCCATACGGACCAGGTTTTCCAGCATATATGAAGCCACCTGGAGGTCCGGGAGGTCCTTTAGATCCTGCTGCTGTAATGGCAGCCGCTCATCATCCAGGCTTGCCTGGACCACCACCACCAACAAGACCCGATGATCCTGCACTACTAGCGGCACAAGAAAAACAAAAGCAACAATTGCAACAACAGCAGCAGCAACAACAACAACAGCAGCAGCAACACCAACAACAGCAGCAACAGCAACATCAACAACAGCAACAGCAGCAACAAATGCAACAACAGCAGCAGCAACAACAGCAACAGCATCAACAACAATTACAACATCAGCAGCAGCAACAAATGCAACATCAACAGAACAAACCGCCAACACCAAAGACACCACAGGGCAACAACAGCAATATGAACACAGGAGGAGGACCGAATGGGCCACCATCCGGCCAACAGCAACCAACACCCACTGGTCTACCCCCAGCGGGCTATCCGGGTTCACATATACCCGGCTACCCTCCACAACCACATTCATCACCATTTCAAGAAATCGGTAAACCGCATGTACTCCAGCCTACTTCTCACATGGATGCTTTGCGAGCCCATGCTCATTCGGCGAGTTCTGGCCTTGGAGGGCCACCACCTCCCCATCATCATCCGGCAGAGCCATGTAAGTTAATTTTTTTTTTTTTTTTTTGGTACACTACTAAAACTTTGCAATCGTTCTTTTGCAGTGCCCATTGAAATCGAGCCAGATCCAGAACCGGAAATTCCTAGTCCAACGCACAATATACCACGTGGTCCTAGTCCTGAAGCCAAACCAGATGATACCGAATGTCATCGTTCGCAGTCGGCTATGTAAGTATATTTAAGGAAATAGAACTTTCAAGTTCTAAATACATTTGGTTTATATTTTAAAGTTTTGTACGTCATATCGATCGTGGCGACTATAATTCTTGCACGAGAACTGATTTAATATTTAAACCAGTCGCTGATTCGAAATTGGCACGTAAACGTGAGGAACGTGATCGTAAATTAGCCGAAAAAGAACGAGAACGAAGACAGGTTTGTATTAAAATTTGTAATGTGTTTAGAAAAATAAAACTTAACACAACTATCTCTTAGCAACAACAGATGCAACAGCAGCAACAACAGCAACAAGCCGCTGCAGCCCAACAAGCTGCACAGCAAGCTAAACTGAAAGCGGAACTTAAGCCACCATACACCGATACACCAGCCCTGCGACAACTCTCTGAATATGCAAGACCACATGTTGGTTTTAGGTAAATTCAATATAAAATTATATACGTATATGTATTTTTGTTTTGGAAGAAGTTTTCTATAGTTTGAAGGGATTTTAGTTGACATGACTTAGAACAGGCAAGAATGTCTAGGCTCTCTTGGATTTATATCGTTATGTCATAATGGTAAAGATTTCACCCGGTTCCAGCAATTTATAATAGATGAGAAATCTCTTATTCCACTAAAGATGTTCTATCGGGCTTTACATGTTCTATTTGATCATACATTTTGAATTACCCGAAATAGTTAGACATAGGAGCGTCTTTGTTTTCTGACTCTGAAGCAGCGTTTCAATCATGCGAAATCCCTTTCAAATGTCTCTTGGCTTCAGTTAGTATGACGCACACTCTATTTCAATATCTGTAAACTGTTACTTGAACTACATCTGACACAAGTCTTGATTCAAAAAAAAAAGGCTTCAAGGCGAGAAGCTTGTAAACTGTTCACAAAATTTTTAAATCATCTTTATTTATGACATGTTGTTTGAATAAGCGACGGTTTTATGTTTTTTTGACAGCCTGCAAGAGTTTCCATCTTTGCAACAAAACTAATTTGAATTTATTTTTTAAATTATTGTCATATAAAAATATTCTGTGGTTTTCTAGTAAATTTTTTAATCACAATTTTCTTTATTGAAAATCAATTTTAATCAAATGTATATTAATGACCTTTTGGCATATTGTTGGTAGTTTTTTAATTCCCTTGCTGAAAAATTTCTCCGGTTGACTATTTTTTGCCATCAGGAGAGTTTTGCACACACCGAAACAAATAGTAGTCGAAGTCCGCCCGTATTATACGGTTCATGGCATCGAAACTTCATAGCGAAGTACAGTAAATTTTTGGAAATTATAGAAGTCATTTTATTTAATATTTTTGTATTTAAATTATTTTCCATCATCCATAATGATTTGTTTTAAGAATGATTCGATTTCGTTGATTTTCAGCAACGTTTCATTGTGCCAGTAATTCCAATTAATTATTCATTTGCTTCTTTAAAAGATAGTTTTTTTTTAATTAATCCAAATTGTGGTTGACAGCTCCTGCTCGTCGATACAGAATGGAAAAAACCACATTCACTTAAATGTTTCAGCATATTTTACAGTGTTTTTCTTCTAATTTTTATAGCAGTATACTCTGCATTTCTTCAAATAGTTCACCCATTTCTAAATTCATAAACCCACCGGGTTTTATTGGGTTCTTCGATGGGATTTTTATTAGGTTTTATAACTGCTTCCTAATTTTATTCAATTGGACAATATTTTTTATTTGTTAGTAAAACTACGTTGCTTTAGTATTTATAATGCGATTCTGGCTAGGCCTCATGTCGCAAAAGTTGTCAAACAATGTCAGAAACTAGCAAATGCCGCACTCGCTCTATTGTCGGAACATTGGTCCCCCTGAGTATTGGCTGTTTCGACAGATACAATATCTTTTAACATATCACCGAATTACTTCTTTTCAACAAGTATAAAATCGGCTTCAAAGTTGAATCACCTCAAAAGACGAGAAGTTGTTCTGAAACGGCATACGGAAATTTGCTCAGAGATGGGGTAAAGCAGTGATATTCATTTTTATTTTGATAAATTTTGAGCTAAAAAAACTGACTGAATCAATTTGTACTCCCAATACGTACATTAAACTTATTTTTGTTGTAAATAAACTACGAAATAAAAAACCCACCCGGATTTTATTAAAATATAATACCCTATAAAACCCGGGTGGGTTTAAAAAACCGGCGGTTACTTTTTATATACGAAATTGAAAAATTTCGTTTTAAAGGTGTTTTTGCAAAAATCAAATAAATTTGTTCAATCTTAATTTCGAATATTCTTTTCTATATTTGAAATATAGAACAGATTTAATATATTTTTAAGTTAAAAAATAAATAAGATGTAATATTGAAATTTTTAAAAACTATGGCATGAGCATCATCTGGTGACAAACACCATGGAAACTGGTATTTTCTTATTGATTGATTACATACTTCTGTATCTGTGTGGGTATGGAAGAATTGCTTAAGTCGACTTAAGCTATTCGTCCATATGATCACAGATATATCACATTAAAAAACATTCTTGGAAGAAATACAAAATAGCTTAAGTCGATTTAAGCTACTTTTCCATATGATGACACAGATATGTAGCGTTTGATTAAGTTTTATTTAGTTTTTATTTTTTAGCAGTGTTTTTATTCGTTTTGAGGAGCTTTGCTTTCTACGCAAAATTAAATTAAATTAATTGTCTTATTTTCTTAATATTACAGTCCTGTTGAACAGATGGTACCCTATCATCATCCAATGGGGCCCATGTATAGTAGAGAAAGGTATTTTTGTTTTTCTAATAACAATTCTTTAATAATAAAATTAAATTAAAAAAAATTGCTTTCTAATAATTCGTAATAATTCATAAAAAAAAAACGCTTTTACAAAATTCCTATGCTTTCATTTCACATTTTTGAGTTTAATTCCAAACGCTTTTTTCATTAGTACTAGAGTTAACCTAAAAAGCATGCTTTTTAAAAACATTTATGCTTAAGCCTATAGTTTTTAAAAATATTTTGTAAATTGGAAATAATTGTATTACAGAGAATTGGAAGAAATTAAAAATGCACAAGCGGCAGCAGCTGGCCAATCACGTTTGGATCCACATTGGATGGAATACTATAGGCGGTAAAATTTAATATAATATAAAAAAAGCAGATTTATTTTTGGTTTTATCAACTATTTTTACAGCGGCTTACATCCTTCACAATTTCCCATGTATGCTAATCCAGCGGCCATATCACAAATGGAACGTGAACGTTTAGGTATACCACCTCCCCATCATGTGGGCTTAGATCCCAATGAACATATGGTAAGTGTTTTTGAAACTTTTGTATTTATAAAAAAATATTTCCCAAAATTAAAGACATTCATTTAAATAAAAAATTCAGTTTTTTTTAAATAATCAAACATAGTTATAATTATTATTACTTTTATAATTATTATTATGTATGTTTTGTATATTTTATATATCTATAAATATATAAATTATATTTATGTATTATATTTATAAAAAAAAAAAATCAATCATTCAATCACTCAATCGTATTTGGATTTTTGAAATATTTTTTTACTGTTTTTTGCGAATTAACCACCAATATTCAAATTCACCAACAAAAATTGTTTTAAAAAACATTTATAAATAGGGAAAAAAACTCATTTAAAATGAGTGCATTAAGTGTGTGTTTTTCTACCCCAAAAAATCCTATACAAAAAAAAAAATGCTTTACAAAAATAACTAAAATTAAATGTCATTTTTTTCACTCATACAAAAAATAAAATCACATTTTATTAAATGCATTGTCTTAACCCATTAAAAAAGTAATAAACATTTTTTTTGCATATTTCTGAACCATTTCTAAAACCACAAATTCATCGTATTATTGTGCAATTAACCTTGTATTAATAAAACGTTAAAATTGAAATTAATATTAAAAAAAAGCTTCATTGTTAACACGGCCTTTTTTAAAAAACTAAAGAATAGTTCAGCAGCTTTTAAACCAACCAGTCATTCTAATATTTTTTTTATTGTCCTTTTTTCTCCCGTAATTTTTCTCTCTGTTGATAAAATTGAAATGTTTCAAAACACAACACTAAATTTTGGAAATTCGCCACGACTGTTTTTTTTTTTCAAACTATAAATTTTCAGATACGATTGACGAGAGAATATCATGCACATGCGCATTCTCATACTCATTTACATTTGCCTTTGCCCCCACAGCAGCAACCACCGGAGGCCGGATTTCAACTACCACGTGAGTTTGTGTAAAATATTATAAGAAAAAAAAAGACAAATTTTTTTAAGAATAAATACTCAAACGAAACAGAAAAATAAAAAATCAATATCGATTTGCGAAGAAAAGTTAATTGCAAAGAAAGTTTAATTGAAAATTTTAGATACTAAAGTAGGAGAGCACGATTTGAAACCGATTCGAGAGCGATTGAGTTTGACTTTAACATTAGCTGGAAAGATTTTCCTTAGACAAATTCACGTTTAAACCTTTTGCATCCTTTGGCATAATTCGCAAACAAAAATTGTCCATTATCACCGAGAGCAGAATAATCCTCATCCGAAAACTGAACAGTAACACCAAGAGCGGGAAATTCCGCACACACTAGATTTATATTTTTCAGTCTATCAGCATTTGCTAAGGATAAGCAAACAATAAAAACATATTTGTGTAACCATCGTATGCTGTTTTCCTTTGCCTATTTATATTGACTAGTTGAAAAAGTACGGCTCCAAATTTGGCAAAGAATGAAATTTTATCTTATATTTATTTGTAAGGAGCATTATTAAACCCAATATGTGCCATTTTTGGCTTAAACACGTTATTCCATTAGAGTAGAACTTATGCATGCAAATGATAAGCTGAAGGTAAAAGGTCAGAGCTATATGGTGGATATATAAAAACATCCAAGTCAAGCTCTCTCAATTTCTGCCGGTTCATCAAAGATGTGTGTTGTCTGGCGTTGTCATGATAGAACGCAACAGCTTTTCTGATGATCAATTCGGGCCGTTTTAATTAAATTGCTTGCTTCAATGTTGTTAACTGTTGGCAGTAGAGATTGGAATCAATCGTTTGGCCAGGTTGTATAAGCTCATAATGAACAATTCTTTTCCAATCGCACCAGATACTTGACCTTTCTTGCTGCCGTTCGTGGCTTTGCCACCATCTGCGAAGTTTCACCGTGCTTCGTTCTTGCTGTGCGTGTTATACTTTTTATGGATTTCGTTCGGTTTTAGCAGTGAACCTCAAATGGAGATTCAGTCCATTCAATTTTTGCCCTTGTGTGTGTATCCAGCTTTTTTTAAATGGTTGATAACTGTTTGATGATGAATGCTTAGTTCTCTAGCAATGTCCACGTTGCTTATGTGCTGGCCTTTCTCAATTTCTTCCATGATTTTATCGTCTTTTTTAAATAATTGGTAGACCAGAGCAACGTGCAAACCATTTCTCCGTTGTTTCTCCAGTTACAGCATTGTCTTCATTAACTTTATAATTTCTTTCAGCAGCCTGAGACTCATTCTTACCTTTTCTATAAAGGAAAAGCTAAATATGACGGTAATGTTCCAAATTTTGACTCATTTGTTAGACTCGCCTACCAACAATTTATAATCGAATATCATGGTTGGCTTATTCATTGTCGTATTTTTATATTCTAGTCCCAAAGAAAACAAACTATACATTTTTCTTTTATCTATTACAAAAATGTCAATAAACCATTACGTCTCGCCAACCATGATAAGGGTGCTTAACTTTCACTGAACCAGTTTTAATGTTCCCTTTATTACACGAATTGCCACCTAAGATACTGTATTATGATTCGTAAAATGAATGTTATTCTCTATTTATGAAAAAATCACCCTTATTACGGTTCTCGAGTCGCAATAGTTTTTCAACATTTCTGTAATAGATTAAAAAAAGGTATGCTTTGTTTCTTTAATCTAAGAGAAAAATGTCGAAAAACGACTTCGAATCGATGGGTGATTATATACGTATGTTCAGCAGTTGGCAATGAGACTTCAGATCGATGTCATTTTGCTTTTTTTTTCTTTTTAAGTATAACCTTAAATCGGTAATTCGTAAGATGTGGGCCGACGCAAACAATATGGGACTAGATATGAATTGATCTCTAAGATATTGTGCTTTAGCTTTTAAGCAGAGCTTATTTTCAAATTTTCTGAAGTAGGCGTATGAGTTTTTGTTGCAAAATGATCTAAAATTTTCAATATATCCTTAAGCATAAAAGAGTAGTTTAGTATTTATTCTTAAATGTATCTTGTGTATATAAAATATTGCAATACATTAAATGACAATAAATTTTTTTCCTTTTTTTCTTCTTTCTTTTTTTTGCAACAACATTTATCAACTTTAATTTTGTCGTCATCTTAACACAAAACTTTGTCTATATATAAAAAAATATGCATATAAATGTAATGTGTATGTGTACAAATGCATCCCAATTAAAAAATAAAACATCATCTCCAACATCTTCAATACACATTTACACCGCCAACCAATCAACCAACCACTCCACACTTATTACCAACAAACCATTTGTTTTAAATTAATGAAAAACAACAACAATATATATGTTTTAAACTTGTGTGTGTACATTGTTTGTTATTATTTTACAAAAAAAAATTAAACAAATCATAGCGAATGTTGGTCAATTTCCACGTCCAAATATGCTTATGCCTAGAGAGCCGCACTCAGATGTTTTGCTGCGTATGTCTTATGCTGATCAACTTCAGGTTTTCCATTACCCTCGATAATTTTTTTTATCTCATTAATTACATATATACAGTATTTACAGGCCGCTGAATTCCAGCGTCAATCATTACACGATCAATATTTTCGGTAAGTATTAACGCCCTCTCTATCTGTGTTAGTGATGTCTCTACACGTCTCTGTCTATCACTCTACCCCCTGTCAATGTCTATGTATATCACCACCAAGCACTGTGAAACAGCTTTTACTTCCAAAGTAATGAAAAAACAAAATCAAACAAACATACTTGAATACCACCATCATCATCCAAAGAACTAAAAGTAATCGCAAATCTCCTCTCTTCTTCAACCATATGATTGATGTTAAAAATAACCAAAGAAAAATCAAAATTTTGAAGTCGCCTCCTCCATATAAAAGAAAAAAAAATCAAACAGGCATTTAGAAAAAAATTAAAAATTACATTTTCTAAGTGTTTGTTGTTACAAGTGCGTGAGTGTTTGTCATTGGAAGAAAAAAGGAAGGGTATCACTTTAATTTCTTTTATATTTTCACTATCAATGTGAAAGAAATCCTTATTTTTTTACTTAAAATACATACATCATATAAAATTTATTTTATTATTCTCTTTCTTTTTATTTTCATTTCGTTTCAACAGACAAAGGCCCCGGTAAATGGACCATAAATGAATCAAATCTCTATGTTGTATTATTTTGTTGCTAAGCCATATAATTGATAATTTGTTTTCTATCGATCCCCCATCATTGACTATGTTAATCATCAGAGCACTGCTAACCATCAAACGATATTGTTTTTTTTTTGTATTGTTCGTTTGTTAAAATTTGTTTGTCAATAATTTTAAAGAAACAAGAAGAAAAAAGTAAAAGCGCAAATTTTTAGTGTTGTAATAACAAAAACGTTAAATTATAAATTATCTAAAGTAACAATTGACAAGCACCCACCACAATCAATAATCACCATCACCCTATTCGCTGTCATCATCATCAACCATATTATCATCACCAATATATTATCGTCATTATCAAACAATATCATTATTAAACACTATAAAAGTGATAAGCTTTAAGTAGTCGAAACTCATCGTTTAAACATCCCGAAGAAGTATAATTTAAATCAATATTCACATATTAAATTGCACAACAATTTCTATTTCGAAAATGCGAAGTTAGTACTATTTTTATTTTCTCTTTAATATTAAGTACAAAAAGAAGAAGAAAAAAGAAACATAATTTGAAAAATGGTTGTCAAAATTTCATAAATTGAATAAAATTTCGAATATTAGAGTTATCGAAAACAATTTTTATTTATGTCGCTTTCAAAACATCGAAAATTTATTTTTTTATAATTTTGAATAGAATAGATTTTAATTTTTTAATTCGAAATAAAAAATGTTAGGAAATATCGAACCTAGAGGCTAATTTTAAGTCACTTAATACAGTTTTAAAACAATTATGTTTGATATTGTGTTCGATATCGAATGCTAGAATTGGTCACATTTTTGTACGAGTGAAACAAATAGGTTAATTGAGGAAGACTGCCGAACTGTTATACGTATGATAATTAAATATTCGAAAATGCAACTACCTTGCCATTGCCATCCATAATTGACCCAAAAACTCTTACGATTGGGAAAATATTAGAAATTTCAAGGCTATTTTTATTTATTTGATGTTAAAGTAGGATCCTTTTCCTTTTTTCGATAAACAAGCAATAAAGAATTTTGTGTAAAATATGTTTCTTACTTTTCTGGTTGTAAGTTCAAAATACTAAAAATAATAGATTATAAAATTTAAAAAATTATGTTCTTATAGTGAATTGTCGCATGTCGAATTTTTAAGTAAGTTTGCGGATTTAGCTTCGAAATACACGAATTTTTTTTTTCCAAGTTTAAAATCTATTTCATCCATCATTTTAAAATCAACTGTGTAAACTTTATTTTTAATAATTTTTTGTTTTAAAATTCTGTTGAATAAATTTGATGAGATTTGTTTGGGGCGCAACAAATCCTATAAAATAAACTGTATTCATTTAAAATTTTATGAATATGGGAGTTAGGGAGTCTTTAATCTGATAATAAAAACATCTGATAGATTTCAAAACCATTTTTCAAATTCTGTATGTTTTCTTCATCTTATATTTAATTCGAACTTAAATATAAAAAATATGTTATTTTGCTCGTGTATACATTTTAAAATCTTTCTTTTTTAGAAATCAATTGCGTTGAACAACTATATACTAAACAATTTGATGTTCTATGGTGGTTATATGAACTATGGAGGATTTCATCATCATCATCATCAACAACATCGTGGTGACTTGAATTGATACATAAGCTATTACTCCCCTCGAACGTAACAAACAAAACAAATCGAGTTTATTAAGCAGTATGGGTTTTTTTTATCATATTATTTAAAATAATTTGTTTTATATAGTTATAAATTTCTGTAATTAAAAACACTATTAATATTTTGTTTGTTTGTTTGAAAAAAAAAAAAGAAAAAGGATAAATTTTGTTTTAACTATACATATATATAAAATGTAATATACTCTTAAAAAACTATTATAACTATTAACTTTATATAGAATGATTTATATGTATATAGAAATATAATTAAGAACACAAAAAACACTCATATTAAAATTTATACGAGTTTATATTTAATATTAAACTAAGATATTCAAACAATATATATATATATATATATATATATATATATATATATATATATATATATATATATATATATATATATATATACGAGTACATATGTATGTATTTTTTAAATTATTAACATTGTCTTCAAGCTATAAGATATAGTTGATAGCTTGAGAATTTCAAAGTAAATTGAAGAACAAAATAAAAACCATGAGAAAATAATCAACAACAATATAACTTGGCTGGCACTTGTCTTATATACGATAAACAATAATAATAAATACAAAAGAAATTCATTAAAAAAAGAATTTAAAAACATATTTACCGCAAAGAACGGAAAGAAACAGAACAGATAAAGAGCTAAGATTTATTTTTAGTTTGTAAGCAGGTACATATATAAATAATGACAACTTAAGTTTAAAAATAAAAACTAACAGCAAAATACTTAAATTAATAACAAACAAAAAATGAAAATCATATTTAAATTAAGTTTTCTTTCATGCAGATTATATAAGAATTTTAATATTTTATATATCATTAAATATTATGTGTAAAGACAAAGTTAAACAATTAAAATATTTTATTTTTTAGATTTAATTGTTTTTAATGTTATTTTCTAGAATAAGATTTTTATAAGTATTATTATTTTTTAATATCATTGTATTTACACAAAAAACCATAAACTTTATTTTATGAATTTTTTTTAATATTATTTAGCTTGGACAAAAAAACAAAAAACAAAATATGGTACAAAAGAAAACAACTAAACTTTAAAAATATTTAAAAAAAAAAACGAAAAAAAAATAATAGTTTAACAGAATCTTAAAAGCAAAACACCATATTAAAGCATTATTAGAAACATTTTCTTTTTAAATTATTTTCAATTTTTAATTAAAGGCTAGAAAACAAAAAATCACACTTTTGAACAGGTTTTTATCTTTAACAATAAAAGCCTTTAATTTTTTCTCTATATACATATGCATATACTAACAATACCATACAAATCTTACATCTACTTTTTTGTTTAAAAAACAAAAGAAAAATCCCTAAAAAAATTGTGTAAAATGTGGAGGAAAAAAAACAAACTCCATTGTAATTATGTACTTTAAGATATTGTGTAATATATATATATATTTATAGTTTTATAACATTTAAAATTAAAGCCACAAAACAAACAAACAAAATTATATCTTTGGTACTTTAATATTATGCATACTATTATACACAATATACATATTATCTCTGTAGTTGATTTAAATATTTATATAAACAAAAACAAACAAAATATATATACATATATAGTTTAGTATACAATCATTATTATTATGTTTAATTGCTGGTAGCATTTTTTGTCTATTTTTTCTTTAATGCTTATTAAAAAATTTATTTTTATTTATTATTTGCTAAATAAATTAAGAGCTCTGTTCTTGAACTAAAAAAATATATATATGCATATATAAAAATAATTTAGAAAAAATTTTGTGTATTCCTTTAAAGAAAAAGAAGACTAAAACAGCGTGCTGAAATTTTCGAAAACTGATAATTAGGCCCCTTATACAGGGTTATCTATTTTTCGGTAAACTTAAATAAAAATCAAATAAAGCTTTGGTATCTTGCACCTTGTCATTATGTATGAAATACAATGCTATTTAAATGACCGCTCTGGATTGATAGCGGCAGACCATCCTTTTGAGGTAGTTCTCGACCACTTTTTCCCATATTTCAAGCGGTATCTCGGCGATAACTGTACGAATGTTGATTTTCAAATACTCCAACGTTAGGAAATTATCCGCGTAGACATGGTCTTTGACATAACCACACAAAAAAATTCTAACGGCGCCAAAAAGAAATATATCAAGTAATAAAGCTTAAATCGGTAGTGTTGTGTGGATCGTGGTACCATCTAGCTTAAACCAGATGTCTTGTTCATAATCTTCAATTGCAGGTCAAAAAAGTCGGTTGTCTGTCATACTGCCTTAACGCTCTGAATTGACTGTAACGGTTCTTCCAGCGTTATTTTCGAATATATACGGCCAATGACACCTCTAGACCATAATGCGCATCAGTCACTTTTTCTGGATGTAATGGCTTTTCCACAATCACTTCTGGGTTCTCCGACTCCGTATGCGACAATTTTGCTTGTTGACGTAACCATCGAGTGAGATATGAACTTCAACTGAAGAAAATTTTGCTCGAAAAATCAGCATTGAAAGCCTGTTGCCCCAGCATCCAATCAGCATATCCATATTCGTTAATTGCAAATCTTTCACTAAATAAATGATAAAACTGGCGGTTTTGAAACCACTAACGGCTGTAATTATAATATAAATCTAGCAAGTGTCTAGCATAAGTATGATATTTAATTCTGGGGACATCTGAGGGAGTGACCAATTCAGATCCATTTTCTCTTAACGATTTCAGGGATGCAGGAATAGAATTTGCCACAGCTCCTCATTTGAAATACGAACCAGCCAGAAAATGTGATCAAAAAAACTATCTTGTTCTGCATTGCCTTCATGAAGCTGCATGTCGTGAATGTGATATCTGGTGTCTTTAATTTGGGATTGATCAAAGATCTTCCTAAACAGCTCACTACTTCTAGTTTCATCCTAAATTTCAATCAGCTTTTTACGGTTCTCGAATACGAGAGTCTTGTAAGAGATTAAAGAAAAAAATTGTCTGTTGTCTTTAATATATTACAAAACTGGCGAATTCGACTACGACTGCGGGAATCGTAATAAGTCTAAATGATTACAGAAACGTTAACGAATTTGAATATGAACAACAGTCCTCCTCGATGACGACTTTTGGCGCCTTTAAGAAACGATAGCTTTAATAGAGCGTGTTAAAAGAAATACCCTAATACCTTGCAAAATGTCAATTTCTGGAAAGCAATTTCAGCAAAGGCCAAGTCAGCATTTTTAGCAGTTACTCTGGAATGATAACTACTATTTTTAAGGCAATGCTTCAGTGGTTTTACTTAAGCGTTTACTTGAATCTACTACTTTCTAGGTATAACTTTCGCTTAAAAAGGAATAAAAATATGTTTCTGTTGTTTTGTCTGAACGTTTTAACAAAATGTCGAAATTCGACAAAGACTATCTACATTAAAAATAATAGACGTTTTTCTTAATTTTTGTAATATATTAAACAAATATTTTGTCTTTTCTGTAATCTAGGACAAAAGTGTTGTAATTAATCAAGGAATATGGCAACCCTGATAATAGCAATTGGCAAAAATTTAAAATTTTCATACAGTAACCCTTATTACGGTTCTCGAGTCGTCCTAGATTAAAGAAAATTGTTTTTAATCTATTACAAAAATGTCGAAAAACGACTTCAACTCGAGAACCGTTATAAGGGAAAGTAATTTTTAATTAACTCTAATTTAAGAAACACAAAGTGACGTTTTCTTTTTAAATTCATTAAAAATGTTTCAGGGACTAAAAGTGCCAAATATATTACGTCTCTGTCAAAGTAAAAAAAGAACTGAGCTTAAAATGCTTTTTTATGCAAATACTCCTTATCTACTTTCTACCTATAATTATATTCTTTTTTATTTTAAAAATCAAAAATTCTACTTATCGTGTTTTGGGTAGTCGTTGTCGAATTTTGATATAAAGATAACAAGCAAAATAACGACTACGCCGAACACAATAACGCCCAATATACCGCAATGTAAACAATCTTTAAAACCAATAACTCAAATAAAACAATAGAGAACTTTACAGTATCAACAGAGCTAGGAATTAAAAACAAATAAAATAAAATAGTTTAAATACAGTTCAAAACAACAAGTAGCGCACAATGTTCGTTGTAAGAAGCCTGAAGTTCGAAGATATACAATTTACAAATAATTTCGTTTATACATACGAGTACTTGTAGTAAATGCATAAAACATCTAAAAAAGTGGAAAAATTGTAAATATTTATTCAAGTGAAAAATTGTTTTTGAATTTTTAATGTGATAAAGGAAAAGTAAGGAAAAAATAGTAATAAAAACTTAAAATATTAAAAATAAAACAGAACATAAGTAAAATTAAAATGATTTACAATTACCTTATATGTACATATATAAAAGGAAAACTCTTAGTTTTGTTTTACTGGAAAGTTCTAAAGCCATAGTGTTCAATACAAAATTAATTATCTATTTTTTTTTTTTTTTTTTTTTTTGAAATAATTTAAATTTTTTTATGAAAATATGTAACAAAATTAATTTTTAATTCAAAAATTCTGTGACAATAAGAAATAACTGCTTTAGTCGATTATAACAGATGTTAAGATAAAAACATCGTAAATTACTTCTTCAGATTAACTTGTTAATCATTTACTAAGTGAATACGGTGATTTCAATACCAGCCATCATATAATGGGACTTATCGTGGTTGGCGTATTCGTTGTTTTATTTCGACAATTTTAGTGTAGATTAACCCTCAAATGTACAAGCTAAAACACATGTTTTTCCAATTACAGTTTCCTGCAGCGTTATTGTGGAATATATAATGGACCATAAAAATTAGTTTACAGCAAATCTGTGGAATATAAGACTTTAAATGATATTACTGTCTTACATATGAATCATTACACTTAAGAGAAAATGCAAAATATCTATCCGCTTTTTAGCGGTCTTGTGCATTAGAGCTTTAAAGAAAAGAAGCAAAACAATTTTGTAATCTATTACAAGAATGTCGAATATCGACTACGACTAGTTAACTGTGACAAAGGTGAATGCGTCTAATTGTACCCGAAGCCTTTACCGTAGAAAACTTACTTCTCCTTCGAAACAGCCAATAGACAGAAGAAGCAAGCAATGTTTGAAGAATACGGGGGGAGAGCAATTGATCGTTTCTAATAATTGTTTGGTAACTTTTGCGAAGTGAGACTGAATGTTGTTATGCAAAAGAATAACTTAATAATGTCTGTCTTTATATTCCAGCCGTTTTTCTCATAATGCTCGGTTCAGATGAAGTAATTGCAGTCTGCTCTGATCATCGAGTATTACCAGCTCATGGTGCACAATACGACCTTGATCCCAATAAGAGTGCAACATTGCATTATTAATACTGAAAAAACGTAATTGTGCCAACAAACCAAAAATATTGTCGACTTAAACGCAATTTGGAAGCAGTTATAAAACCCAATTAAACCCAAAAAAAAAAAAAATATATAAACACGGTGGGTTGGGTTTTTAAAAAACTCAGGTTTTTGCCAACGCTGGTTATTAGCCTCGCCATTTTTAGGGATTGACGTTACATTAGCCACCTTCCAGCAAGATGGAAAAATAACGGCGCGATGACGCATTGAAAAGGTGAGCTAATGGACGAGCAAGCATTGAAGATTACTGTTTCAGGATCAGTGCTGGAATGCCATCCGGCCCAGATGACTTATTATTAATTAAGAATCACTTCTCTCCTTTTCATGGATAGCACATAAGGTGGGAAATTCACTGAGTCATCGAGGGAAAATACTCCTAAGTCAGTAGTATAAAACGATTGAACGTTGATCAGTTAAAATTTCGATAAATTGTTCGTTCGTCCTATTTTCTGATGGTGATTGTTGCACTAGCCTTTCCACTGGTATTTTGTTAGCCTTTTTCGTGTTAAGTTAATGTCCTCTTCATCTTTTACAAACTTTGAACCCAAGTTAAATACTGTTTCGCTCGCAATTGGTAGCTAAACCGACCTGAATTCTATGAATAACTGGAATTTGTATTCATTTAAGTACAAACAGAATCCGGCTTATGGCAAAGTTTTCTTAAAATCTATCCTAAGATTATAGCACTTTTGGTATGCGAAAAAATTGTTTGAAGAATTAGTGAATCTTTTGCTTTCTAGAAGATTCTCTAATCAGATAACATATGTACACGTATAGTATAACGATGACGAGCAGTATTTCCTTATTACCATACGAATTGTTTTCCTTGAAGATTACAGGCATATTATCACCCATATCATGGTTGCGAGTGGCAGTCGTTTGGCAACGTTTTTGTAATAGAATAAATAAAAATTTTTCTTAATCTGGGACAAAAATGTCGAAATACAACAACGACTGCGGCAACCATGATAAGGACCAAAAAAAGATTACTGGCTTAAGAAAAATGTTTTCTTATGACATTTAGGAAAAAAAGATTTTGAATACTTTTTTTCATATTAAACGATTACACATGTCAAATAGTTTTAAACTCAAATAATTAAACAATAGTATATAAAAGAATTTAATTGTTATTAATTATTATCATTTTCAATTTTCAAGATTTTTTTTAAAATAGTATATAAATAGTATTAAGCATAAAAAAATATATATTTTTATAGTAGGCAAAATTTAATATATAAAATATTCATACAAAGCATTAATATTATGAAAAAAAGCGTTTAAGTTATTTAAAAAAGTAATAATACATATAAATAAATATATATTTTTTATGATTTTTAATTATTTATAATAAAAACGAAAACAACAAATATGTTAAACACAAGTATTTAAATTAAGAAAAAAAGAATAAATAATAAACGATGTAATTTATTTTAAATTAACAAAAAAAAAACGTTTTTTTATTGATAAAATGTATTGTAAAATAGTGCTTTTATGTGTATGTAATGAAAAAAAAATTAATTATATTAAATAATTTTTAGCATTAGAAATAAGTATTTTTTAATTAAGATTAAACTAAAATATTTAAGCAAACACATACTAATTATTGAAATAAACATTAAACATTAAAATAAAAATAAAAACAAATTTCAAAATAATACAAAATTGTGAAATAATTATAAAAAAAAATTGAAGAAGGAAAATATTTGCAAATAAAACAAATACAGAACAAACAACATTTTCCGTAAACATACTTTAAGTTTGTTTTTCTAACATGCCCCTTTGAAACCCACAAAAACGCAAAGTATCAATGTTTATTCACAAAAATTTAAAAAAAAAAAATAAATATATATATAAAATAAATAATTAATTCATATTATTTATAAATACATTGATTATCATCAAAAATAATACCTAAGAATTTACAGAAAAACAAAAACAAAATAAAAATAAATAATAAAAACTTTAACATTTTAAATTACAACATAAGAAAAATGAATATATATATATATATATATATGATATATACATATATACACAACTTACATAACTATATATACACACACACATTACATTATTATATTATATACATAATTGAAAAAAAAAACGGAAAAAATCAAATATGTATGTATTTAAGTATAAAAAACAACAATGAAAAAGAAAAATAAAAACAAAAAATTAATTTAAAATAACATTTAAAGATGTGACTTTTCTGAAAATTATCAGCAACTATTCATAGCAATAAATATAAAAAAAAAAACAAAAAGAAATTCATTATTTAAATATTAAACATTTTGTATAAATGAGTTTTTATTTGGCCCTATTACCGTTGTCGTTCTTGTTTTAAAACGAAATAAAAACGATAATATGGTATCACAGTTGTCGACGCTATATTGGTATTCTCTATTTTGAACCGAAGATAGAAACGATAACATTCCTTTTCTGTCGTTGTCATTTTTGGTAACGAAATTAAAACGATTAAAGTGATACAAGTGCAAAAATGTAAATTACAACATTGTGGCAGTTTGAAACGTTGGTTTCGGAAATTGACCTAAATTCAGAATATGCTAAGGGTTTTCGCAAGGGCCTTAAACCTGCAACTTTTGAGGGGTTTGGAAAGAATTAAAATAAACCCGCCTGTACCTTCAGTTCGTTAAATTAGCTAAAAATCTATTTTAAAATTTTACTAATAAGTGTGTCTGTATGTAACAAGTCATTCATTAAGTCTGTAGCATGACACATAGGTGGCTTTATTAGAATTTTGTCCATATGATTATTATTTAGTAATGACTTTCAAACGATACGTGTAATACGATAAATTTGACAGCAATCTGACTATTGTTTCGTGAGTTGTAGCATTTTGTGTAAAGCAAATTTTGTTATTGGAAAAACATGCTTTTTGATGAAAAAACCAAATAAAGGCTGGATAAACATTATTCATCGAAACAAATGGTAGAGAAGTGGTTTACTGAACTTAAACGTGGTCGTACCAGCACAAATGATGCAGAGCACAGATGAGGTTGTTATTCCAGAAAACTTTAAGAAAATCCACAAATTCGTTATGAATCACAAATTTAAGGTCCACGAGCTAGCTGACATTGTAAAGATATCAGATGGTAGTGTTTTTAGCATTTTATACGAACATTTTGGTATGCGAAAGCTCTGTTCAAAGTGGTTGCTGCGTAAGCTCATAAATAGTGTTCCAAATCGATGAAAACGATGGCGAAATTGAATAAATTAAGCTTCGAGTTGCTAACTCAACCACCGTATTCTGCAGATTTAGCCCTAAGCGACTTTTTGCTGTTTTCAGATCTCAAGAGAATGCTTGCTGAAAGAAATTTAAGTCCAATTATGAAGTAATCGCTGTAACGGAGGCCTATTTTGTCGAGAAAGAGAAATCGTGCTATAAAAGTGGCATCGAAAAGTTGGAAAATCGCTATACTCGTTGTATCGCCCTCGAAGACAACTATGTCGAATAATAAAAGCGGGTTTTGTCAAAATTTTGTTGTTTTCTTACTTATACCATCGACTTATTGAGTGACCTGTTATATATAATTAAAATTAAAGCTGTTGAAGGATTTAAAATTTAAAGTAAAAATGAAGCTGATGACCGAGAAATCTGAAGCTAGAGCAACAGGAAGAGGCACTTTGAAAAACAACTGAAACTAATAGGTTATATTGTAGGATTTGGTGAAGAAATTGAGGAGGCTATTGTGGAAGAAAAAACACCTACTACACCTATTGTAGTTTCGGGCCGATTTTTTCCACGATGTGTTTGAATACAGTTTTACTAAGTCTAAATGTATTCACAAGCCTTAACAAATAAATTAAGGTGAATATGTATGAATAAATCTATGAAACGTTTCTTACGCTGAATCTAGGATAGCAAAGACATTCACACTTTGTCGTAAAATTTTCCTATGTATGGTTATGCTTACCACTTTATCATCCTTACTTGAACTTGAAATATAAATTTCCGTACTAGCCATTTTATGATTTCTTATTAAAATAAAAAAACAAAATTATTTCCAAAAATGCCAAAAAACAACACAAAATATTGTAGTGCTGCCAAGTTTTATTAGTAGTTTCCGATAACATTTCTTCGTCGTTTCTATGTATTTCAGGAATACCAATATAGGGACGAAACGACAATTAAACGACAACGACTTTTAAAACTAGAACGACAACCGGAATACGGCCAAATAAATCCATTTTTTTGTATTAATTAAACATATTAGAAATCAAAAATCGCTACTTCGTTGGAGCTTCTAGCATACACAAAAAAATCTATCTGTTATATGGTTGTGAGACTTGGAACAGTCGTAGCTGAGATTTACGGGCATTACAAGTACACTTGTACCTCTTTCTACGGCTTTTCCTTCAACGCCAATTCGCTATAACGGCCTATTTGAAACATCTTCGCTTTATGACACAGATTACCTCGTTATACAGCTAAAAAAAATTGTGGATCACGGTTTTTTAACAAAAAATGTAAGATATTCGTTTTACGGCATTTTAATTTGTATAAAGAAGTATGTATGATTGTATATATGAATCGTTACCTACGCAAGATGCTAAAAACTGTGGGGCATAACAGTTCAATGTCCAATAAATGTGGAGATTAAAGGACGCAAACGACATAACCCGAAATGCTTAATGCGTGGCGGTTAATCTATACGTTCCGTTAAGCTGATCGTAGAATAAGCTGAAGACTGGAATATCTAATTAAGTAGAACTGAATGAAACAAATTTGTTTAGACCCTATCCGTCATTGCCACAGAATTCACAGAATACGTCTCTGACACTTATCTACGAACACCTGTAACCATGTATTACAACCATTCAGTAACACCAAATTTTCACTCGTATTAAAAATGCATACTCTGTTAAGTGAAGCGTGAACAGACGCTGCTGTTGACATCAGTTGCGGCTCCTTCGTCTTTGGCTAAAATACATGTATATAAATAAAAAATTAAAATATATGTATATAAATTCCCATAACATTCCACCTTCTGGTAGGTAGGCGGATGTCTTACCTACTATACCACAGCGGCACATTCTCGCTTATTTAGCGTTAAATCCCAATCTAACGGCAGCACCGTTGAGTTCTAGTCCATTAATTATCTCTTGTAGGCCAGATAGCGTAGTCAAAGTCGTACTCGTCTGTTAAGTTGCCATTGATTGGGTCCACTGACTGAATCCAATACTAATAGGAATAGTGTTGTTGTCTCACTCCACAATTTACTTGGATTTCTACGCATAGGCTTATTGTGTTTTCTATTGTTCTGGTCTTACTTCAACATTTTTGTAATAGATTAAAGGAAAATACAGTGGAATTGGACTGTTTTCTTGTAACATGCAGAGAGCAGTTTAATAATTCCACAAAGTTTATCTATTTTTAGTTTAGTAATGCGGGTTCTATAAAAAAGGTTGTTACGCGGAGAACAGCCCATAAAATCCATGGAATAATGGCCCTTATAACGATAGCAGAGTCGCTATCGTATTCGACATTTCTGTAATGGATTAAAGAAAAATATTGTTTATTTTCTTTAGTGAAGTACAAATATGTCGAAATGTTGTCGTATTTCGTAAAGTAATATTTACAGGTTCTGCTAAATACTTTTGGTTTGACAAACTTTTTTGAGCTCAGTAAACTGACTTTAACCATAGAACTAGAACGTGGCTATGGCCGTATACATCACAGCTGAGTGATATTGGACGGTAAGAGAATGAAAGTGCGTGAGGTTTCTAGAGCTTTTCAACCGAGTTGGTAGATTCATTTTGCTTGATATTTTTGGAATAGAACAGTAAACGTGTAATCACTTTAAAACAGTGTTTCACAATACATAGTCACAATCCAAACGAGTAAGAAAAATTTAAACAGTAGCTTATCTCGGTTTAAAAGAAGTCAAAGAACGTTACAAGGTTTACCAGCCAATTGGACCATGACCACAGTTTACTTTATGATGCACCACGGTGTCATTCGCATCCTGGAAAAGGGTAAAATGATTAAAAAAAATTTTACTTCGAGCTTTTGAACAGATTGAATACTGATTTGAAGCAAAGACGACTTCATCGTGGTTGGCGTATACGTTGTCCCAAAATTTTTCTTTAATCTATTACATAAATGTCGAAAAACGGCTACCACTCGGCAACTATAATAAGGACGAAAGAATCTGGAACGTCATGTAACTGTGGATGAAGCCAGGGTCCATTGCAAAAAGTTGGTTTGTCATAAGTAAAGTTTTCTTTTTGATTATTAAACGATTACCGGTTACTGTTATACGGATTCCATATTCGAAACAGAAAGGAATTCATCTAAAATAGAAAAACAAAATATTGGAACCTCGAACTACTATCCCATCCTTGCGATAACCTTTAGAACTCTATGTACAAACATATATTGTATGTATATGCAACCCAATAACCGGATTTCAGCCAGATGCAGTACCTTTTTCCAGGCACCTCTGCTTAGCTTCCTTGGCTCGATTTCGAGACAAGCTCGTCCTTTACTTCGGCTCACGGTTAGTTCGAATACGAAGTTCATTGCCAAACTTCAAAGAACTGAAAATCTTGCATAAAGTTTTCTCTCGAACACACCCTAGGAAGCTACATCGGTGAGTGGCAACGTTCATGCTTCCGCGCAAAAAATAAATTTCGTCACGTGAGAGAGGTTTCTACTACACAATTGCCCATTGAGACCATAAGACACTTGTTGGCAAGAGTAATTCTTGATCTCCAGGCTGACATCGTTGTTGTCGGTAATGGCAATGTCAAGGTAAGTAAATAAACTCATCCACAATTTCTAATGTATAGTTGACAACCGTAACTTGGGACCCAATACCCTGCACTAAAGGCAGCAGTGATATCTCGCTTATGCAAGAAGCTGGATACTTTTGTAGAAAATGATGTCACTGCGATGTACTCCCACCTTCTGCAGAGCACACTCCATGTCGAAATTGAATAGGTCGTGTGATAGGGGAGCAAAGGATGCGAGAGTTCCCATTCTATTTTGAGAGAGCTGCAGGAGTTGCTCAACGTCATTCTGCACAGTCGTATTATCTGGAGAAAATAATTAACGAGAAAATCTGTATTAAATCGAGCTTAAAGATAAAATAAAACGATTTTTGAAGGAATATATAAATTTTAAGACTGCTTTTTTTGCTGCCAACACTCAGGCTATGGTCCAATATTTGTGGAGTAAGTATGTTCAAATAATTTTTCTTAGTTTGGTCTGCTTTTATGAACTTTAAAGCGTATTGAAATAAACTTTTAGACAAATTTAACAATACTGTTATGATAGCACTACTATTTTATAAAATGCCTTTGTTTTTAGCAAAAAAATTTTTTTTTTGCAATATCTGGTCATAAATGTGTAGCATACATCTAGGTGTTGGCATCTATTGTAGTCTGGTTGAATTTAAAACGCTTTTAGTAAAACTTAAAACCATTGTTGATGATTGTAGAATTTGTTTAGTTAATTTTATCACCATTGTATAGGTTTTTAGTTATTTTTTACATATATGTAAACCATGTGCTATGTTTTTCGTTTGCGGCACAATGGTTTCAAAAATGGTTTTAATTTGCCGTGTTCAAGGCAGAGTAGAAATTCGTTCGTAAAGAACGATTTTTCCTGAGAGCCGAATTTTAAGATAATTTAAAATACAGCTTTTGAGAAGAATTAAAAACAAAAAACATTTAAAAATAAAAATCGGAACGTAAATCGAGTCTTTTTAGTAAATGTTGTTTGTGTAATATAAAGCATGCATGTTTGTGATACTTATTTGTCACTGCACACAAAATATACACACATCCACATATACGAATGCATGGAATTATGCATTTAATCTTACACAAACAACATGCTTTGAAACGAATTGCTCGTCTTTTATTCTTTTTTGTTAATTTTTACTTCGTTCGCAATATAAAATTCATGCTCACGAGTTTAAAAAATTTTTTAAAATTTTAATTTTTTTTTTTTTAAATTAAAAAAACATTTTTTTTTTAATTTTAAATTTGTGCTCACGAGTGAACTAAAAAAATTCTGCTCACGAGCTGAGTTTTGACTAACTATGGTTCAAGGCATTGAAAGTTATTGTATGTTATAGAGAACTATTGCTCTTACTTGTGTGTGCATTCTCGACTATAATTATAGATTACTGTCGTTTATGTCTATGAGTAGACCGATTTCAATAAAACTCATTTTGGTAATAGATAAAATACTAAAACTTATTAGCCTCCAATTCAACATATTGTTACGAAAATGAAAATGCTGAAGACAAAATACACCACATCAGGGACTTATCATAAGATTTTAGCAATAAAATTTATTGGTCTGTGTCAAGGCTTAATAATTGCCATAATTACCTGTACTAATTAAGAGTGCTACCATCCGCATGTCTAACGGTGTTGCCAGTTCGATTTCTTTTTGTGTTTATAATTTTACACCATTTGATTCGTGTCTGTACTAGAACATCCAAAACTAATAATGAAATGCTATAAAAAGATGGCGCAGTGCGGTTGGTGAATTAGTTATCATTTGGCTGTCATAAAGTAAAGCTTATTAAAGCGAGCATCAATTTGCTGTATTAAGACAAAGTGTATAGAAGTTATAGTGGAATTATTAAAACCGTAAAAACAATAAGAAACGTGGAGTTTCTTTTATTTTAACGCAATTTAAATGAACGCAAATGTTTTAAAAAGGTTAAAACATAGCAATTTTTGAGAAATGATTTATATTTTATTTTATCAAACAATCGGCTTCATAATGATATGCCCGCACATTTTTTAAGCGATATCATATATGCCTCTCAATCACATTAATTTTTTTCAATACTCAATAGTATGGTAACCCTACCGTTTTTAAGGACTAAATTCTAGCGAGATCGAACGGCTATAATTCGGCCGGTTTTTTTGGTTTTGTCGAATACGGTTTTTTCAAAATCTTCATTTTTCGAATACTGAATAAACCGGTTAATTTAACACGAATAACCGGTTAATTTAAATAAGTATAATTTGTATACGTCTATATATTTTTTTTATTGAAAATATGCTCATCGTTTAACTATTTCTATAAATTTAATTATTTTTGTATATATGACAACCTTGAACGTCTCACAAAGAACGTGAAAACCAAGGTAGATCGATAAAGACATGCACTCTTGAGCAACAAAAACCCTTTCTCATCTTTTTTTATATGTGGCGAATGATCAACTAGATTCATTGAAAGCGCACAAACCCACAAACGCCGGTTTCGAACGGCAGATTTAATAGTTAGTGAAGTTTTTCATAGCGTAAATATACATAACCAGTCGCTATTAATGTTGTGAGGTATTATCGCTGTTGAAAATTGTCAGACGTTGTGGCCTGGGATTGAAACAACGACTCTTGATTGGAAGGTGGGTTCTTACCCAACATACCACAGTGACACACACACTATTAAATACGTGGTGCATAAATTTACATACAGTGCTGCTCCAAATTTAAGCAAATTATCTTGTCGAGGCAATCAAGGGCTCGTATATTACTAATAGATTTATTCAAAGTAAAACATTTAATTTTTGTTATCTTAGGCTAAGTTATAATTATAATAACAAATCTTTAACTGCATTCTTGGTGTGCCGCTGTGGTGTGGTAGGTAAGACACCCGTCTACCAACCAGAAGGTCTTCGGTTCAATACCAGGCCGGATCATCTATAAAAAGAAACAATTTTTCAACGACGGTTTTACCTCATAACATTAGCTAGCAACTGGTTATGAGTATAAATACTATTGAAAACTTCTCTAATGCATTTGTCGTTAAACTGTAGGTCCCTTTCAATAAGTCTAAAAATAGAATCGGGTGCAGCTCATTCACAGAGAGAAGTCCTCCCTATATTCCTTCATGGAATGTAATGGGAATTAATATAACTCCATTCTCTACCAAGTAATACAACAAATACAGAATTAGCTCCTTGAGTAGCAGTTTGAAACTTAAGCAACTTTCAGTACATTGTGTAATAAGCTTTTTTGATGGCCTCCGAACACCGTTACAATTATTGTTAGTGTTGATTGCCACTTTAACTTTAAGCTCTCTGTCTGCTTCTGATTATTTTTAAAACGACATGGTCCAGCTCTGCGCTTCAAGAATTAAGAACAATTTTATTTAAATAAAAGAAACGGTTAACCGGTTATTTGAATTATTAGTAAGCGAGAACCGATTTTTTAAAAAGTGCTGCTTTTCGAATTATTCGAAAACCGTTAAATGTAATATCGTTACTTTCATCTCTTTATTTCTTATTTTACTTCTATACTCTTTTTTTTACTTTCTTGTTCTTCAGTTTTTATTAAAATTTTGTAATATAAACATGCAAACGTGAACATTTTAAGTGAAAAAGAGGTTTTTAAGCAATAAATTGACTGAAAATACATTTGAATTATTAAAAAAATAAGAAAGAAAAGACCGAATTTTTTAATTAAAAACTAAAATTAAAATAAAAAAGGACTCCTTAATATGCCGGTTTGTCCGTAATATTTCAATTTTTTGTTTGTTAAATTTGTTTTGTTGTTGCTGTTTATCATATAATTCGTTATTATCAGCGATATGACTATTAGTGCCTGTAAATGATGTTGCACAATAACACTTTATTATGATTGTTTATTTGAATAAAAAGTGATGTCGTTAGGGTGGTTCATAATTTAAAAACAAAGGGAATGCTGGGTAAGATTTTTCTACAATTCGAAATTTTTATTTACATACCTATTCACATATTAAAAATAATTCGTACATATTCATTCTTAGTTTATTAAAAATATTATTGATTGAATATTAAAAGAATAATTCATAAGGTGAATTGTACTTTAATAGCGATTATTATAATTCTTAATAATTCCATGACTTTTCGAATAAAAAATATTTTGTTGTCGTCAAAAAGGTTTTTTATTTTTCAACGAAGTCTAATTTAAGTATTTTCCTAGTTTTGTTTTTATATGTATTCTCTTAATAATACAATTTTTCAAAGCCTTTATACATTTGTTTTAACCAAGTCTCTTAACTTCCAAACATTTACATAAATTTGAACTTGGATATTATGCTGGATGAGGTAACAGTTCGTAGCTTAACTCCTAGATTTTTTTGTTCAAACCAATATTGAATTTATCCAAAAGCTCTAAATACCATTTTCACTCTTTTCTAGGGAATCGATTTTTGATCGAAATGGCTGTTCCCAATGAACAAGTTCACTAGAAAATGAACTAAGTTCCTAAGTTCTCAACCCTGGAAAAAGCTCATTCGTATTGTACTTACCTGACTATTGCCAAACACTTACTCGTATGTATTTGAAATGGTTAGAAAAAGAGATTTGTTTCCATCTTAGTTTTTCAGTGTAAAAAACAGATTCGTGACTTGTGGCAAAACCAAAAGTGCTCAGTAATGCTTTCCATTTCACCATGAGTAGATTAACAAACGAACAACGTTTGCAATTTATTGAGTTTTATTATCAAAATTCGAGTTGTGTGAGAAATGTGTATCTCCAGTGATAGGCTCAGTAGGTAAGTCGACTAACAGTATTGCCGAGCTTTGTGTAAAGAACAGCCAGAGGCAGTTCAAGAGCTGCCAATGCAACCTAAAAGATGCACTGATTGGTGCACTCATTTGATCATAATTCTTCAAGGACGATGAAAATCGCATTGTTATAATGAATGAAGTAAGGTGCCGTGCGATTTTTTAAAAATGGAAGAATTGGACTTACTCTAGTCAATAGAGTAACCCATCCCGCTTTGCTGTATACCTATAAAATGTATTTCACATAAGAAAAAGTTAAAGGAATAAGATAAGAAGGTATACATATATCTATAAATAGCTTTTACCCCATGTGCTTTGTGCAATTCCTGCTTCTTCTCGGTTTTTGGCTGATATAGATAGATAATGAAGCTTTAACTGTTCGGACTGTCCGTACATGCAAAATTCCATATTTAGTATGAATTGGAGCTGCCACGCCCATTTATATAATCTAGCTTAGTTATCGACTGTTGGTGTGTACTGTACAAGCAGTTTTTTAAACCACATTTAGAAACTTTTACTATTATCGTTCTATGTGAGATGCTACTCCCACTTATCCAATTCCGCCACATTTAAAACTGATGATTTATATTGACTGCCAAATCATTTAGACAAAATTCAGAAACTTCTTTTACCGTTCTCAAGATATAAAAAGCAATAATATGGGAAGCACCATGCCCACTCATCCGGTTCCGCCCAGTTGACTGATGACTTGCATTATCTACGGAGTCACTTAAACCAAATTTAGAAACTTCTGCTCTAACCATTCTCAAGATATGCATAAATTAATATTTACTTTGTATGGGCGGCATCATGCTCACTTGTATAATCCCGTTTATATTTGTTGCAGAATTTAGTACATATGTGCATTAATCGATGGGCCTAATCTTATTCAAATACCTTTAACAGGAGCAGAGATAAAAGCATGACCGCCTACACCGACTTTTTTTTCCTAAGCCTTCACTAGAAATTATGAACAAAATCGCAGAAGGAAGTATCTAATTTAGTTTATTAGTTTACAAGATTAAAACACCCGAACAAACCACAATCCATTTTTTATATTGTTACGTTTTAACCTTTTTAAAACGTTTGAGTTCTTTTAAATTGCGTCAAAATAAAATAAAAACCACTTTGTTGTTGTTTTACAGTTTTTATTTTCTCACTTTATCTTTATACAGTTTATCTTAATACAGCAACTTAATATTCATTTATACAACACTTTTATTTATGCCTCCTCACGACTTTATTTTATGACAGCAAAACAATAACTATCTCATTAATGCATAAAGGCGCCACCTTTCATATATACAATTTAAATAACTTCCGAGTGTTCTTGTTCTTCCTATAACATTCGAGTTATTTCCATTAACTCAAATGTAACACACAAAGATGGTCGAATTAGCAGTGCTGCCAAATACACAAATAATTACGGCATTGACAAGGTGACACATTAATACTAAATATACCAAAATCCCATAATACAGTTTTAAAGCGCTGATGTGGTGTATTTTCTTTTTAGTCATTTTTATTTTCGTAACAATAGATATAGATAACTAGCTAAAATCCGGGGTGCTTTGCTATCCCCATTTTGATTGTTATCTTAAATGCCATCTTAGTTACATTTTCTACCCTTTTTTCATATTTTGTCCCCTTCCGGTCAAAATCCAATCATTTGTTTCTTCCAGAAAGACCTGTAGGTTCTGTTTTTAAGCTGAATACAGTCTTCAAACAAATACACATCCATTTTTATATAGTATACGTATACAGACAGTTATCCAGTGTGATTTCTGCAGTTCCTGCTTTTTGATTGATGTGGATAGATAACACAGCTTTAATGGTTATCGTTTTCCACATATACAAAATTCAATATTTAGTGTGCTACGTCCACTTACTTAATTTCGCCCAGTCACTGACTGATGATGTGTATTGCTCACGACTTTGCTTTAACTTAATTAGAAATTTCTATTATTCCCGTTCTCAAGATATACACAAATTAGTTATTAGTTATCTTATTGGGAGGTACCAAGCCCATTTGTCCAATTCCGTCATTTTTTGCTGCTTTGAATTGAGTATGAAGTTATTTAGACCAACTACTGAAACCTTACCTTTAACCGTGCTCGAGATATAACGAAATCAATATTTAGTTTGTATTGCAGGTACCACATCCACTTGTCAAGTTCTGCCACTTTTTGCCTGATGTTTGGCAAAAATCCACTTCCTGTCCCTCCACGTAGGTGCCGGCTGGTAAGGGTGGTTGCCATAGAGGATGTCCATCAGCTAAAGATTTCCGACACTTCCGGTAGTGGAAGTGGGACTGCATGGGAAGTGGCTCCTCTATCGGAGATATGGGCCAAGGTGTTATACGACTCGTGCCGAAAGGTCAGCTGGGAGCCCATTAAAAATAGCTCAGTCTCGAACGGAATATTCTATATACCTGGCGACCTCCTGCATTAAGTACCCTTACCTGTGTATGGCGGATCTCTGCACAGGTGGACACCAACTTCTACGCAACTCGTGGGACCAGAATATGATCGAAGAAGACAAAAACAGACAAACGAAAGATAAAGAAGGAAAATCCTAAAGCTTGGTGGCCAATACTCGACTCCAAAAAAGAGCTGACAACTTTAAGTGATCCTAAGATCGTAGACCAATCGGTCACTTTGCATAATATTCCAAAATCATCAGCCAAAAGTGCTGGCCAGACCACTAATGAGATTGCTAAAGCAGGACTTTCGTCCAGCAAAAGTGACCAAAGTAGTGAGATGGCTGGCACGGCAATCATATTCATAAAAAAATTGAAGCTACGCTATAGAGACCGACAAAGCGTTAAGTGAGTTCTCGAAAGTATAAATCACGGAGAACCGCCAAACGCTGCGAAAGAAGCAATCGACAGGCTAGCTGAGCTAAACAAGAAAACTACGTTGTGAGAACCTGTCAAAAGACGAAGAGACAGAACCTGAGGCGAAGAAGCACGGAGCTTCACATCATACAAACGTACAGTGAGATACCCAAGGACAGATTAGTGATGGTTGCAGTTGAACGCTCTGATCTAGATGGCAGCATCACGCCCAGAGACTTGAGACTAGTAAAGAACGCCCTGGCAGATATCTTGCTAGATGTGCTGGAGTAGAGCCCCGGTTGAGTAGCGGTTTACCAAATGTATGACTAGTACCAAGAACACGTCAAGCTGGTAACGTGAACCGATAACAGGGCTCTGGATTTCTTTCCCATAGCAATCTCTAAGTTGGATGAAGCTTAGCCAGGTGCCAAGCTTAAAGTTTTGATTCCCATAATGGAACCAGAGAAAGTACTGAAGATACTGAATATGTGCAATCCAAACCTTCCAACTCACAATTAGAAGATTGCAAAATTGGAGGAGCAACTTGGACTCGTCATGCGACTATTATAGTCGACATAAAATCCTTGGAGCACCAGGAAAACTCCAATGGTATGGTGGAAGAAGATAAACGACTTTGGAGTCCCGCTTACTTTCTGACTGATGATTTGCTTTGACTATGAATCAATTTTGGCAAAATTTAGAGGATCTTTTTGATACCATTTTGAAGATATAGAGAAATAAATATAAACTTCGTATGGGCGTGGCACCGCCCAGTTTGAATTTATAAAATTTATATAGCCTATAGTTCCATCCGGAAATACTGAGAGATACTGTACAAATTTCAAGAAAATCGGTTCAGCCGTTTAGCTGTCGATAAGACACAAGCAAACAAACCAACAAATGCCCAAAAAATGTCCAAAATTGAGGCATCATTTTAATTTTAATAAAAAAAGATTTTTGTTAAAAAAATTTTTATTTCAGTTACAAATAGGTTCCGGTTAAAAATGAAAAATGATGTCGATCAAATTACCCCCCTACTGACTCCGCAGGCTCCCGATTTGTTACCAAAAATATCAATCACGTTTTTCGATAAATCGTTGTCAATGGTTGATATCTGCACGATAATGTTGGTTTTACGCCCTTTGACTGTTGTGAGATTATTGCTACACACTTTCGATTTCTAAAAACTCTACAAAAAAATCTAATGGTGTGAAATCTCACAATCTTGGTAGCCAATTTACTCCTCCTCTACGAGAAATACTGCGATTTTTGAACTTTCCTAATTACATCGTGAAAACTTTTGCCATTTCTTTCGTGTAACGTTTCATATTAAAAAACCAGAATATATTTAGAATCTGAAAATAAAAAATGAAAATAAAAATTACGAGTTGAAAAAAATGGCAGCAAAATTAAAATGATACCTCAATTTTGGACACCCTTTATATGTTAAGATAAATGAATAAGATAAGAACAACAAAAACTGACTTAATTTTTTTTACTTTGCTGACTTTGACAGTGTGTCAAAACTACAAATTTCAACATAAAATATTGAAAATGCACAATATATGCAGAATTTTTTTGTCTACAGAGCTGGGCAATCAGTTTTCAAAATTAATGTTTGCCTTCTTGGCCACTATTCCATAGTGCGACACTTGATGGTAGATGGTAGTATGTTGCATTTATATTGTGGTTTAAACATTACGTTTGATGTTAAAAGACTATACATTATGGCGGGTCGATTTGTAGGGACCCAAAAAAATCGCCCAAGTGACAAGTAAAATCGTAGACTATGGATCAAAGTAAGAATCTTTGTCCAGGGCAAGTGAAATGAATTCTGATGTTCCTTATTTTGAGCCAAAGTACAAATTTTGAAAAATCCCACTTTGACCCACTTAAGTGCCCCAATCGAGTCTAAATGTATGAGCGACACCCCTAACTTTGAAGGGCCGACCCACCCATGCTAGTGGCACAATGTCAAAAAATTACAATTTTTGGCACTTTTTTTTGTTCTGATTTGACTGATCTTAATTTACCAACCGAGCTGGATATCTTGAGATATTATTTTTACTTGAGCAAACGTGCTAAAATAGAACAAAAGTAGTAAATAAGTTGATTGGAATTTGGGAAAAACTTGGCATGGAAATAATGACGAAAAATAGTGTATTGATTACATTGAATCGATAGCTCAACAAATATCAAGTCCAAGGCAAGCAAAGATACTATAACCCGTTTCCAGAGCTTGTAAGATCTTTGAAAAAAATTTTTAACATTGGAAAATGTAAATGCGATTTGAAGGCATCTGTATGTACATGCACGATCAACATAATCAGAGAAGACTAACAGTCGATGCATTTGTGATGGAAAATGAAGAGCAAGGAACATCGGTTATGTCATCAATACCAACAATGCATCCCGATGATTCAACATACGTTCCGCCACCGGTTGAAGAAGATATGGATAGAATCAATGGTTCACAATACACAGAAAGATACGATTGTTTTAAGTTTGTCTTGATGTGTGACAGATTTGGTGTGCCTGATAGAGTAGCATTAGCATTGGGAACCGCTCTTCTAAGATTTTGAAATGAAAGATTGGTATGGCTAACCTCTCATCATGGACTCAACTAACTCCCATTTCGTCATTTGTTTCAAGCTTTAGATAAATCAACCAGCACTGGACCAAGATCTGCAATCGGAAAACTGAGCAGTCAAATCGAAACTTGTGTAATTCTTCCGGTAAGTAATTGCTATCACTCATTTATTATAATTGCCAATTTTTTTTTAATTATTTGACTACTTTTTTTACTATTTGCAGGTGGTGGATGGCTTTGAGAAAATTGCGTTTAAAAATATGCCCCCTGCTCCAGAAAAATTGAATTTTCTACCGATTCGAAGTACATATACGACATTGCTCATGCAATTTCTAGCGGCGTGGTTTCGGTGGATCTTGGTAACATCAAACCAGAGAAAATTGTACATTCTCGCTGGCTCACCAAGGCCGCTAATTATTATGATTATATGTGACAACGGAAAATCCATCCGAAAATTTACGGATTCTGGTTGAATTTATAATTGATTGTTATGTGCAAATGTACGTCAATATCAAATATTACAGCTCTGTCGTGTACTACATTACCGTACACTAGTTGGTCACGGTTTCTACAACCACCTTTACGCAGTATTGTCAATCAAGTAATTAAAGATAATTCATTTATTTATGCGCATTCGGAAAATATCTTGCTATCAATGTTGTGTAATGATAGCAAAGAAAAGCGAGACTGTGCTGTAAAGAAAATTTTGCGCTATCGATCCGATGTTGAAGACCCAAGGGAACTTAGTGTTTATAGTGTTTATAAAAAACCAATTATAAACTTTCATTGCACAAATTACACGGAAATTATGAATTTGAATGATATAAATAATGTATTTGAACCACCATTCAGGTGAAGCATTCCGTACGACACATTGAAAAACTATTTAAATCAAGATGATCCACCGCTTAATGATCTAAATATTCCGTCACATATACAAGGAACGGAACTACATGTTCAATTGCTAGCTAGCGTTTCCAAAAGATTTATACCAGAAAATGCAGACGCTGTTATGGCGACGACATCAGAGAGCCGTGCCCAGACTTGCGAGCAAAAACGATTTCATACAATAATTTTTTTTAGTTTCTTTTATATTATTAAGCTGTATTAAGAAAAAAAAACCAAAACAAAAATGGTGATTTTTTTAAATTTTTGTATGGAGACCTCCCACAGGGAGTTTCAAGCGGGTGTGCCACTACAGTCATACATTTCGATCGATTTGGGCACTTTAAATGGGTCAAAGTGGGATTTTTCAAAATTTGACCTTTGGCTCAAAATAAGGAACATCAGAATTCATTTTAGAGGTATGGTTTCTTGGGAAAAGTTTCTTATTTTGATCCATAGTATACGATTTTCCTTGTCACTTGGGCGATTTTTAAATCGACCCGCCCTACTATACATTATCTTATCTTAGCATTTTTCTTATACTCAACACACTGTGCGACATGTGAGATTATTTGAACATATATGTCTCCAAAAGCAAAGTTTATGGCTTTTGAACGAATACGAAGTTTTATTTATTAAATTAATTAAACAACTAAAATAGAAATGAAATTGTCAAGCATTTCTTTATACTTACCGCAGACTATTAAAGCGGTCCGATATTTTAAACATACATATTGCGTGTAAATTTTTAATTTTTTGTCAAAAGTGTTAATTTTTAACCATATTTTTTTTGAATTTCGTAATAGTTTGCTAGAAAACTATGATGAAATTAATAAATATTCATTAATTATTTTGTTTTGGTTATTAACTTTTATAATGGTATGAGGAGCTAAATTGAAAAATACATAATAAACAATAGTAATGTATTGTTTCGCTATCTATTCAAACTGGGCACTCATAAATCATAAAAATAAATGAGATCTTAATAGAAGAAGAACTATCAATTGTTTTTTAATTAATAAGCATTTTGCGTGTCTTATTATTATTATTTTTTAAATATTTGCAATTGGAAAAAACAATTTTGACAGAGCGTTAAATAGTGAAGTTGGTTGCAAAAGACAACAAATGTAAACAAAGAAAAAAAAGAGGGAAAAAGTAAATATTTGCAAAAAGATAAATATTTTTTATATATATTTTTTAATATAAAATATCAACGAGAAATAATAGAATTGGTTCATCCAAATCCTTGTTTGTATGACAAAAGAGATATGAAATACAAAGAAGTTTTATTCTATCATTGAATTAATAATTATTTTTTTGTTTTTATTTATATTTCACTTTTGTTTATAATATTATTGATTATGCCAATACTTTCTCTAAAAATGCAATAGTAAAACATTAAATCACCCACCTTCTTTCAAAAATAAATTTGTAAAAGACAATGAATTTTAATATTTTGTTTTTTACACAATTTTTATTTCTTTTATTACTTTCACAAACTGTAAGTCACACAACAAAGATATAATGTACTTGTCAAAATAAACAGGGTTGTAAAAATTTTTAAAAACCCTGTTTTTATCGTTTTGACGTACGTTTGCCGCTTTTATTTAGGTATGGCCACAGAGCGTAAAAGCAAAGCGGTAAAAAAAATTCCGCTTGTTGCTCTTATTTAGGGATGGCAGATACTCGTAAATATGATTTTATTACAGTTTATCAACTAATTACAAATAACTGTTTAAAAAAACTTATGCTATAAACACATAGACGACGGCAGGCTACCAACTACAAACTACAAAAAATTAAATACACACGTTTATATAAATATGATTGTTTTGATAGCAACACAGCTATATGGCTACACGACTACTATTGCTGCTGTAGCCAACTTAGGCTTATATCTATTTTCTTTGACGATAAAATTAAAAAAAAAAAAATTGAAATGTATAAAATTAAAATGCTAAAAAGTATTGATAACCAAAAAGTCTTTAAAAAATTTATGTATTTGTTCTTGAGTTATAATAATCTTATATCTTTATATATAAAAATCAATGTGTGTTTGTTTGTATGTACTTATGGATGTATGTATGTATATATGTGTGTTTGAAGTCTATAGACGTCTAAACGGCTGAAGCGATCTTCTTGCAGTTTTCACCGTATCATTCTGTACGCCTGGAAGGAGACAATAATAATAATAATAATCGCATATCTAAAGAACTATGTCATAAAGAGTCAACAAACTTTGCCCCAATTACTTTCGTATGAAACTGATTTATTGAAAAAAATTTAGGGCAGATATAATCAGGAGGAAGGATATACCTCATACAAAACAAATTTTAATTATCGTTTATCGAAAAAAACTATTATAGCGACAGTCTTCAAATTTTGTTTAAACTACTTTTCTATGAAACTAATTTACTGGAATAAATGTAGGGCAGATATAATCAGGAGGAGAGGTAAATATTAAGTTTCGAATACTATTACACTTATAGCGATAGAATTTTATCCCAACCTCTTGCTAAAAAAGAAACCACTAGAAAAAATCTGGGCGGGATAGGATTAGGGAGAAAATTAACGCCATACTATATAAAAATAAACGTGTGTTTGTTTGAAGACTGTATACAGCTAAAAAGCAGATTCTACAGTGTCTTTCTAGAAGAAACTAAAGTTTATCTTAAATGCAGGCTTTGAACCGAAAGGGAATAAAATGAGAAAAAAGGGAAAAAATCATTACTAAAATAAAAATTAAGATAATAATTGAGAAGCACACCGGGTTTTCGTTAGTTTTCAAATAAAAAACTTATGTATTGATTTAATTATTATTTATTTGCTATATTAATAACTTAAAAATTATTATTAATTTCTTTAAATATAATTTAATTTTAATTCTATTTAAAACAAAACACAATCACGAACAGTCCGAATACGGTTTAACTCGACTGCACTTTGGTTCAAATCTTACAATTCCCTGATACTACTGGGAACAGATCTTTTGTGTTTAATATTTATTGACACATAATTAATTCTTATTCCCTATGATAAATAAAATAAATGACCAGTTAAGAAAGAGAAGAACATTATAAATACTTTTCTAATAAAAATTAATATCTTTAGGAGCCTATGTTATAAAAATAATATATAATACTTATGATAAATGTAAAATTAATTAATGAATCAAATTCCTAATTACTATTAAAACACTAAATACTTTTATTAAATACGAACAATGACTTTCAAGTAGATTTGATGATGATGACTTATTATCTATTAAATCATGAGCCAACGTTAAAATGCCTCTTATACCACTCAGTTCATCTAAATTTGTCTCTGTGTTAGCTACTGATCTATAAACCTTGCGATTGTTTAAAGGTTGTACAGGACGGAAATTATGTGTTAACGATGAACCATCAAAGGTCTTCAAATAGCGAAAACGTTCAATCTGTAAGAAATTCAAGAGATTTTTATACTTTAGTACATATGTACTCATCAGCGAGAATATAAGTCTTGATCTTACCATATCCTCAGATATTCCAATGGGATTTATAAAATCTATCCATATGACATCCTCACTGCAGGGTGGTGTCGTCAATGAGCCCACATATGTGTAGTATTTTTTTAAATCAATGTTTAATAAACTAAACAAATTTAGTGGCTGCGTTAGCGTTGCATTAGTATAAGGCTCTTGAATCTGCACTAAATGACTGGTCAAAAGCTCATAATCAATGTTGGTATCATTATTCACCTAGAATGAGAAATATTTTCAATTTAATTTTTTTTTTTGATTTCTAATTAATTTTAAAATGTTGCAACTACATAAATATGTATGTATTCATAATTTGTAATAACATGTTATTGTGTGGTAAACGTGTTATTAAAAGCCTTTGAGGCCATGGTAAAATTGTTTACCAGGAAGTGATTAATAATATAAAATATTGTTAGAGAACATGAACTAAATTGAAAATTAGTTATAAATTTCTAAAAACTTATTAAGGGGATTCATTGAAATATTACAGTTACATATATGCACACATAATATATGCGAATTATTACGAGTAGATAGACTAAGACCATAAGGGTGGCGTGGTGTAGTGAATACCGTGCAGGCATACAAAACAATCGTTCCAGGTTCGAAATCTAGCAGAGTACATGACGAAAAAAATTTATTTGCGGTTTCGAGTGCTTAATAAAGAGACTTCAACCTCCCTCTAGAAAATCCATTTAAGAAGCCCCCTTAACTTTCCTTAGCAATGGCGATGACGACAAACATCAGACGAATGATCAGGAGAAAACGCCACCTACTGGGAAAAATCACAGTACTAAGTAAGAATCATCATCTCCACCACTTAGCACGGATCTTCACCACTAAATGTAATCATATAGAGGCAAGCTACAGTAGATTAATCATTTGCTTAGTTTGAAAATCAACGTGATTGCTGAAACTGAAACAAAGCAATGGATGTTTTGTGGAAAGCTCCCTAGAGAAGTGATGGAGAAAAAAAAGACTAAGTCCTTATGATTACTGTGTTGTAACACACCATAGCCTCTGAAGGTTATGACTCAAACAGTATATACATATAAATTTAAAATGACTTTAAAGTCAATATAAATTATCAGTTAAAAACTGCGCGAAATTGGAAAAGAGGGCATGGTACATCCTATAGAAACTAAATATTGATTTCTGTATATCTTTAGAACGGTTAAAGTTAAAGATTTAGTATTTGGTCCAAATACCTTCATGGGCAACACAAATTATCAGTCAAAAACTGGGCGGAATTGAATAAGTAGGCGTGGTACCTCCAATACAAAGTAAACATTAATTTGTGTTCAAACAAAGTCGTAAAAAATAAAGGGTCCGCCAAATATTTTTTTTTTGAAAACAGGGCGCAAAATATCGAGTGCTGTGTGGCACGTAGCGCCGTCCTGTTAAAACCAAATGTTGCTAATATCCTCCTCTTCAATTTTTGTGCACAAAAATTCATTCAACATGGCCCGATAACGATCGCCATTGACTGTAACGGCCACTCCTTGCTCATTTTCGAAGAAAAATGGCGAATTATGCCTCTGGACCAAAATCCGAACCAAACAGTGACTAGTCTTGGGTCTATCGGCTTTTCAATGTATGCGTGCGGGTTTTCTGTGCCCTAAATGCGACAGTTTTGCTTGTTTACATACCTGCTAAGATCAAAAAGAGCTTCAACTGAAAAGATGATTTTTTTTGGCAAAATCAGCATCTTCTGTAAGTCGATCGCAGGCCCACTTAGCGAAGCGAAAAAAGCGTATACACAACCATATTCGTTCAGCGTAATGATGAAACTAATTATCTGTCAAATCAGACATGAGCTAAATGTTACCATTCACGAAATAAGCACTAGTTGAAAAAAACGTTAGATGGCGCACCCTATACACATTGCCAGCTAGTAACTGGGTGAATTAAGTAAGTGATTGTGGGCCTTTCATTCAAACAAAATATTGAATTCTGCATATGTGGCGAACGGCAACAATTAAAGTAGCTTTAAAATCCACATAAGCCAAAAAGCGAGTATTCCAGAAAACACACTAAGATAAAAACTATCTATATATGTTTCTTATATACAAAAATGAATGTGTGTTTGTTTGAAGTTTGTATACAGCTAAACGATAGTTTCTACAGTGTCTTTCTGAAAGGAGGATTTGGATCGGAAGGTGGAAAGAAGTAAAAATATAACTGTAATAACACTTAAGATTTAGTTAAAAATAATAGAGTGTTTAGGCGAGATTTAGTTTAGTTGGCGGCTGTCCGCATCACAGCACACTTGGGACTAAAGAAAAAGTCTCGTTGTGGTACCATATGTCCACTATGGTAGCAAAGTCATCATTACGTCTATTGGTTGGACTCGTAAAATTAGTTTCATTCGAATAAATAACAGGGAAACCTAAAAATTAAACACAAAACTTCACAAGACGCTATCAAAAATAGTTTTCGCAACTTAATAATTTTTGTTTGTGCGGTTAATACGGACCGTATAAAAAAGTTTCGCATCGAATATAACTCAAAACTTTTTTTATTCATTTAATTTACATATTTACTTATTCTACATATAAAAATCAATTTAATCATTATTCTTCATAATCGCTTTCATCACTAAAAGATACCACCTCACTTGTAATTTTTCGAGGTACCATGTAGTCGGTAATCAGTTTTTACGACGTTGTTTGTTTTACCATTAGCTTGTATATATCTTGATAGCCAGATATAGAGGATTAAAGTTCCTTTTGAAATTTTACAGTTTTTTCAGAATTGTTATCGATGGCCAGGAAATAACGTTCTAATTTATTGCAAAGTTGTTATCCGTGAAATATCTGTCAGATAATTTATAATATCATGGTCCCTTCAGGTTTCATACTGAATCATTGCGATAAAATGAAATGAATGTCAATAATCGATATAAAAAAGTGACCGTTGTGTTCGTCAACAACATATATTTCAATATTATATACCAAACAAAAAATAACCGAAATATTTCTTTTTATGTTCCTTTTTTAAACATCGATAACTGATAACTTCTTTTATTATGTTTGACTTTCATATAGCGACGAAAAACATTCGTAAAAATAAATAAATTGCACCAAAAAAAACCGCATGAATAAATCGCATAAAAAAGTCGCACAAAAATAAAATCGCACAAAAAAAATCCGCATAAAAACAGAAAATTTTGATGCGCCTCACTTAGGTTTTAAATCGATGATTTTTAAGCAAACTAGCCATCTCTTATTAACAGAGTTTCATAATCTATTTTGGCATAGCCAAAACCAAATAAAATTTTTTTACCAATTATTTTTTTATACAGGGAAGGTATACTACTTTGTTTTGCCGCCATTTTGATAAACATTAGTCTTGACAGTTCATATTTGGCAGTCGTGAAGTAGAGACGTGGCAAATTTATTATGGAAAAATATTCATGAAACCAACGTGTTTGAATTATTAAAACATTTTATCAAAATCAATCGTCGATTTTCATGAAAAAATCATAATGAGTGACGAGGCACATTTTCATTTGAATGATTATGTGAATAAACAGGATAGTCGGTTCTGGGCAATGGAAAATCCTCAAATTCAACTGGGAGCGATATCGTGATATGATTGAAAACTTTTGGGCTTGACTAACATGTGGTTTCAACAAGACGGTGCCACATCGCATAAAGCCAGGATTACAATAGAATTACTGCGAGACCTCTTTCCACAGCAAATTATTTCAAGGAACGGTGATGTTGACTGACCTCCACGGTCGCCTGACTTGACTGCTCCGGACTTCCTAGTGCGGGGATATCTGAAAAGCAAGGTTTATGCAAACAAACCTGAAACGCTGGAGCAACTCAAACAAAATATTCGTGATGAAATTAATGAAATACCGCGTGAAATATGTGAGAATGTAATGAAAAATGTGCTCAAAAGGGCTCGCATTTGTGAGGCTAATAGAGGCGAGCATTTATCTGATATTGTATTTCATACATAATTTCATACATTAAATAAAACATTTGTCAATATAAGATCCATTCTCTTGCATAAAATCAAAAATTATAAACAAACAAAGTAGTATACCTTCCCGGCTGACACCCTGTATTTATTTTTTAGTATGAAAAAAATCATAGATTTGAATAAATTCAGCGACAGATATGGCAGACGATTTAGAACGAAATTATTATGTAAATTGTTTTAAAATTTAATTTGAGAACGGATACCATTACCTTGCCCCCTAGTAATACTATATCATAACTCTGCCCCTTTAAGTGATAACTTTAAAAGCAAATTTTATCTTAATTTTTAAAAACTGGGTTTTTAAACAATATTACACAATAACTTTCAATTACTTACCTCATAAAAAGCCGCCAATACAACAACGCCATCATCTGACCGTGCGGCCGCTTCAAAACTATCATATTTACTATTACGAAAAACGATATGCAATTCCATGGGATATGCAATATCATTAATGCGATCCTCACTGCCAATTGTATTATCTTCGCCCCAATGGAAATGTAACTGTTCAAATTGATAAAGGCCTTTGCCCTCAAGCGGACCTTCCGATATAGTGGGCACCTTGTCAAACGACATTTTCACCAATACCGTATGGCCATTATTAAAAATGGAAGTGTTAAGAGGTAATTTTTGGAAATCACTAAATAACATTTTCGAAAATGTACGATTCACTACATCGACATCGTTTATATTAATGGGACTTTGATGTTTACCCGCACACTGGTTATAATATTCACTCCAATGGTCAGGACCCATATTGCCGTAATATGTAAATTCAGATTCTGAGTTGGCTAAAAGAAAGCAGTTTTCATTAATTTTATTCAATGTTTATAATATTTATTTAAATTATTGAAATTATTATATATTTTTTTGCTAATTTATAAACAATTTTAAAAATGAATAATGCATATGCAATGCCTATTGAATTACAAATTTAATATTTGTACGTGTTCATCTTTTTTTTTTAAGTATAACGTAATAATAACGTAAAGATACGTGTACATATTTATCTTTAAATCAGAATAATTGAAATAATTTCTTTATATCTTTAACAAATTTGCTAAGTGCTCTTAGAAACAAAAAGTAGTTTATTCCTTAATACGAGTAGCGTATAAGTAATGCATTTATTTCACAACAATTACGAGACATTATCTTAATTCACTTAGCAATCTTTATGGGCCCTATTGTTATTGTGTTTTTAAGTAATTTTTCTTTAGAAAATTTGTATTTTTTCAGGTAATTTTCCTCGATTATAAAATAATTCGTCTCATATGATAAACTTGTAATAGAACAAAAGAAAAAAAGGGAATTTTAGTGGAAATTATGTGATTAAAATCATTTAATAGTTGAGTGAAAATATTTTCAATTCCTTTTAAATTTGTTAACTATTATACCCTACCATAGGTAATATGATTCTACTACGATTTTGCTGGCGTTTGCAACGTTTCGATCCCTCCCATCTTTAATTGGCATTACATTCGGTGCAAATTGTATATCACGTTTTTTTTCTCCCTCACTCCTCTATGAAGCATATTATCCGCCGACTTGTTTCAGTTTTAATTATCAAGTTGATTTTCCAGCTAAGTAGTGTAGTGGTGGTGATTCTTACTTAGAATTAGAGTTGGCAACACGCGTTTTATTGGGTTTTATATATAAAAAAATTCACCCGGGTTTTCGTAGCTTATTATATATATATTAATTCCCATAACACTCCATGAAGGAACATGGGGACTTCTCTAAGTCAATGAACTGCACCCGATTCTATTTTTAAACTCATTGAAAGGGGACCTACAGTTTATAACGCCGGCTCCGAACGGCAAATGCATTTCGAGAAGTTTTCAATAGTATTTATACTCATAACCAGTTACTGGCTAATGATATGAGGTGATACCGCTGTCAAAAAACTTTTTTCTTTTTTAAGGTGGTCTGGCCTGGTATTGAACCGAAGACCTTCTGGTTGGTAGGCGGGTGTCTTACCTACCATACCACAGCGTAGTTTGTTTACAGCAAAAATAATTAAAATTTAAGTATTGGTAGTGCAAATTGATTCGGTCCGTTTTTTAGCTCAAAAAGCTAATGAACTAACAAATTTATCAAAATAAACATTTAACAAACCACTGCTTACATCTTTTCCCCGCTTCTGTACACATCTCCAATTCCTGTCCCAGAAAAACTTCTCGTCCTTTGAGGCGCTCCAACTCTGAAAACGATTTTATATTTCGTCAGAAGAAGTGAATCGGTGACATGTCAGAAGAAATTGTAATCATTTCTAATTTGCCAACTTTTGCGACATAAGGCCGAGCGTTGTCATTCAAATAAATAACTAATTGTGTCTGTCTTTATATTCCGGCTGTTTTTCTAATAATGCACGATTTAAACAAAGTAATTACAGTCTGCCCCGATTAGCGAGTTTTAGTAGTTCATAGTACTCAATGCCGTCTTTATCCCACCAAGAGTACAAAATTGCATTATAACCTCTGTAGACCTGATCATGAAGCGATTTTGATAACAGTTTATTTTTGTATATATCGTTTCCTTTAGGTCATCATTAAAAAACTAGTAATCTTATAAAAAAAATTAAATTCTCGAATTGTAAAAAAAATGGCCACAACTTTGATCAAAATGCCATTTGCCGATAGTTTTTGAAACCCTAGGGTCTACGTCAAGAAATACAAGTTTAGCAGCTTCCAAGGCAGCTTCTTGTAATAAATAAAGATAATTTAAAGTACACTTATGTGTACCCGAGGGTTTCAAGAGGATAAACGCTAAATAAACGTAATTGTTCTAAAAAACAAAAAATATTATCGACTTGAACGAAACTTGGAAGCAGTTATTAAAACCCAAAAAACCCCTCAAAAAACCCAATAAAACCCGGTGGGTTGGGTAAAAAAAAAATGAATTTTTGCCAACCCTGCTTAGAATAGAATTTGGTTTTTTCCCAGTAAGTGGCGTTTTGCTCCTGATCATTAGTCTGATGTTTGTCATAATCGTCAGAGGTAAGTTGGGAAGATCATGGGAACTTCTTTTAGATGGATTTGTCTGGAGAGAGGTTGAAATCTCTTTATTAAACTCTTGAAACTGCAATTACATTTTTTCGTTATGTCCTCTGATGGGGATTCGAACCTAGGCCACCTGTATTGTATGCGTGCACTCTAACCACTACACTACGCCAGCCGACCATGCAAACCTAGTGTTAAAACTTAATTCTGCGAAACCAAAAAATCTATGTTCCTTAAGACAAAGAACAGCATGTTAATTGAGGGCATACTTCTTGTAAAGTATCAACATTGTGATCGCGATGTAGATCTACATTTCTTATATTCCACGGAGCCTTCACCATTTACGCAATACCTTATTTTGAAAGCATTGGATTATGTTTATATTCCATACCCTGACGCATCTCTATAGCTGAATGCCATACAGCCAAATGGATGTAAAGGAAGTGAAAGATGTGTGCAACTGCTTACCACTGTTTCACGACGAGTTATAGCAAAGAATGAAGATAATATTATGGCAGTGACGAAGGTCACACCAGACTACCGCGAATGAAGAGTAAAAAAAATTTTAAAAACTAATTTAATGTTCTTTCATTAAGATCACTACTGTTTTATTTGTTTGGTTTGTTTTAATTACATTTCCAGCAGTCTTTCATACATTGTATTCGAAATGTTGTACGAGGGTTACTATTTATATTTCTGGGACTGGCAACACTAATGTCGATTACTAAAATCATCGCATAAACGTACTCACAACGTTTTGATGTAGAAGTGCTATTTTTATTTAAGAAAGTCAACTTGGCCAAAATTTAAAAATCTCAAGATAAGGTTTTCGTTCGGCTTTCGACGTGGATTATCTCAACAAGAATGTGTCGATGAACTATGTTCTTTGTATGGAAATAAATCACTATCAAAAACTACAGTATATCGCTGGTATAGTGAATACAATCGCGGTCGTAGTTCGGTCGCCAACAAATTCCATGAAGCTCGTTAACTGATAATGCAAAATCGTCATATGACATATTGTGAGATAGAGGTATCCTTGCACATTAGTTTCACTTCAATACATATGATTTTGCATGAACACTTAGTTGTAAAAAAACTTTGTTCTCGTTGGATACCCCATTATTTATCAATCGTGACTGCTGACGAATCACGGATATATGCGTATGAACCGGCATTCTAACAAAACAGCGATCGACCGTGTGGGTATTCCAAGACGAGCTAAATCCAACAAAAGTTGTTCGTGGAAAAAGCACAGCAAAGCCTGTTTCCTCTGCCGAATGAATCATATGGCCACTATTTTGCTTGAGCATCGTACGACGGTCAACTCTGAGTGGTACACGACCATTTCTTTGCCGGAAGTCTTCAAAAAGCGTTCGTAAAACCAACCGCCGAAAACGAATCATTCTCTATCATGACAATGCGAGCTCTCACACATCTCGTCGAACAGGTTAATTTTTGAGCAGTCAAAACATCGAATTGATGTCTCATCCTCCGTACTGTCCTGATTTAGTACCCAATGATTTCTTTTTGTTCTCGAAAATCAGAACTGAGCTGCATGGCCAACGATTTACGAGCGCCGAAAAAGCATTTGAAGCGTTCAAAAAACATTTTTTGGAGACGTCATAAGAGGTATTGAAAAATTGCTTTGAGAAATGTTTTGAACGAATGTAAAAGTGATTTGGATTTTTTGTATGATGTAATTGTGTTTTTTAATACAGCTATGAAGTTTATAGAATAATGACAGTAGAAAATGTAAGTTTATTTGTTTGTTTGTTTGTCATTCAATCACGTGTAAACGACTGAATAGATTTTGATGAAGTTTGGAATACTGATTGATATATGTAGCTTATCAAAGTGTTATACGCTATTCTTTTATTTTAAATTGGACCTGGGACAGCTTAAAATTGCGGGAAAACGGGCCAAGTTAAATAATTAAATTACAAAACTTGCTAAGATTTGAAACAAATATAGATCTATGCAAATGAAATTGGAAAATTTTTTTAAAATTATGCTCAGGAGAGTTAAAATTTGGGGGGAAATGGATAAAGCTTTTTATTTTCTAAAATTTCGATTTTGTTTAAATGTGTAACACAGATTTATTTAGCTAACGAGAGTGTTATAGGGTATGCTTTTTATATTTGGATCTAGGAGAGATTTAAATCGGGGGAAAATGGTACAATACGGTCATATTGGAAATAGTTTTGTTTATTCAGTTTATTTACGTTTTTATTTAACGTTTATTATTTAACGTTATTTAAAGTTTTTTTCAATTAGTGCTTATTTCGTGAATGGTAACACTTAGCTCATGTCTGATTTGACAGATAATTAGTTTTATCCTTCCGCTGAACGAATATGGTTGTGTATACGTTTGAACGACGCTGGGAAGTATTGCGACATTACTTTGAAAATTAAGTAATGTTGCAGAATATGTGCGATGTGTTCAGATGAAGCTCATTTTGATCTTGGCGGGTATGTAAAGAAGCAAAATTGTTGATGTTTTTTGCCCAGTTTTTGAAGATCGCATTATCAGCCGCATAACTAATGTCGTTTGGCCACCTCGGAGCTGCGATTTGACACCGTTGGACTATTATTTGTGGGGTGCCGTCAAAGATAAGTGTTACGCCAACAAGCCAGAGACAATTGACGCTTTAAAGTACAATATTCGTGAAGCCATTGGTAAAATACAACTGCACACAATCGATAATGTGCTTAAAATTTGTACCGATCGTGTAGGCTACTGCATGGCCATCCGTAGCAGCCATTTGAATGAAATTATTTTCCATTATTAACCGGAAGGATTGTACTTTCAAATAAAAAAAGAAATTTGAGAAAATATTCAGTAGTCTTTTTATAGCATTTTCAAAAAAAAAAAAAAAAAAATTTTTTGTTTGGCGAACCCTATATATCTTGAAAACTATGAAAAATAACGAGATAAGTTCTCCATATTTGATTTCCAATTCTTCTCTTTTTTTGATCGGCTTCGCACTTACAGATGACGATTTTTTTGCTTGAAAAATGCATTTGTTATAATAACAAAATGAAGTGATACATTATTCAAAGTATTGTGCATCGTTAGCCACTACCTTTTCCCATTTTTCTGGTAGCATTGGAGGTAAAGAATGAATCAAGCCAACTTCTGATACCACGTTCTGAAGTGAAGTGTATTCCCGTAAGGACTTTGATCGAAACAAATGGTAGTCAGAAGAAGCAAGGTCTGGGCTATAAGGCGGGTGAGCCAAAACTTCCCATCCACTATTTTCAAAAATAGTTTTTGACCGGTCTTGCAACATGCGGCCGAGCGTTGACATGATGGAAGATTATGGCCTCGTTTCTGGTCGAATATTCTAGTCATTTTTCGTTAATTGCTCTCTTCAAACGAATCAACTGTATTCAGTACAGGTACCCTGTGATCGTCTGACCCGAATACAATAGCTCATAATACAAAACACCCTTCTGATCCTACCAAATACAGAGCATTACCTTGGCGTCATGAATATTCGGCTTCGGCGTTGATTTGGTTGGTTGGCCGGGCTTTACATATGACTTTTTGCGCTTGATGTTATCATAATGTATCCATTTTTCATCACCAGTAACAATACGATGCAAAAATGACTTCTTTTTGCAGCGTTCAAGCATCATTTCCGACATGCAAAATCGCTTTTCAACGCCTTTCAATTGATAATGCAAGTTCTTCTTGCGTTTGACAACAATCTTCGTCGAGTAATGCTTCCAATTCCTCACCTTTAAACTTTTTCAACTGACCAGGCCTCTTCTTGCCTTCTGTGTCGAAATCATCACTTTTGTATCGCAAAAACCATCGTTCACAAGTTCTGTGAATTGGTGTTGACCGTGAGCATCTACCAACAATCGATAATTTTCAGCAGCCGTTTTCTTCAAATGAAAGAAGGTTACAAGATTTCTCCGCAAAACATCGAAATTATTATAGCGACTGAATAAAATATGATAATAATTACAGACGCTTACCCTCCAAAATAACGGGTCCGCCATCTAAAGTTTTTTTCGACTAGTTCTTATTACGTGAATGGTAACACTTAGCTCATGTCTGATTTGACAGATAATTAGTTTTATCTTTCCGCTGAACGAATATGGTTGTGTATACGCTTTTTCGTTTCGCTAAGTGGGCCTGCGATCGACTTACAGAAGATGCCGATTTTGCCAAAAAAATCATCTTTTCAGATAAAGCTCATTTTGATCTTGGCGGGTATGTAAACAAGCAAAATTGTCGCATTTGTGGCACAGAAAACCCGCACGCATACATTGAAAAGCCGATACACCCACACACACTGTTTGGTGCGGATTCGAAAATGAGCAAGGAGTGGCGATCGTTATCGGGCCATGTTGAACGAATTTTTGTTCACAAAAATTGAAGAGGAGGATATTAGCAACATTTGGTTTCAACAGGACGCCATTACGTGACACACAGCCGAAGCTACACTCGATATTTTGCCCCCTGTTTTCAAAAAAAAAAAAAATATTTGGCGGACCCTATTTGTTATTATTGACACAAACCGTATGTGATAGTTATGCCACATGTTGTCCAAGTCGACATTATTAACTTGTATACTTATTCTATACCAGGATAACTGTTTTACTGTGGGTTGCTTCAAAAACATTGTAGTAATCCCATGCCAGACCATCTGACCATTTTCAACAACGATATTACCCCATAACATTGCTAGCGACGGGTTATGAATATTAATGCTATCTAACTAATGCATCTGCCGTTTTGAGTCGGCGTTATACTGTAAGTCCCTTTCAATAAGCTTGAATGTAACGGGAAATATGTACATACGTAAACATAAGTTTGGGGAAAATATTTTTCTTATATTAAATAATTTAAAATAATAGTTATAGAGTTTTATGTTTGTATAATTTGTTAAAATAATCTACTTAATGAAAGACAAAAGATATTTGTCATAATTCATTTAAAATGACGTCTAATGACGTCACATTTTATATATTTTATAGCTCATTATCTACATAATAAATTCATTAGCACATTTGGTTAGTACGCGACACACTGTGTTTATAAGTGAAATTAAACCAACATGTCCGTTTCTAACATTTTTATTATTTTTTTTATCCAAATAAGAGAAAAGAAAAGAGTTGATGGTGTTCAAACAAATATTTAAAATAAAATTGAAATGTTAGGCATACAAATAAAACTTGTACATCCGTACTTACGATTTACACAAAATCATGTTTATTAATTTAATTCAAAGAAATTATTATTTTTTTTTTAAGTATTAAATATGAATATGAAATTACCTCCGAAAATTTATTCATTTTTTTCTTGTACTTACCGCATATCGTTAAAGTAGCCAAAATTAGCGCTGATATTTTCAAATGAAGAATTTTTAACATTTTGCTTTCGTGCATGTTGGCTTTTTTGAATTTCAGCACAATTTGTTTGCCAAATATTATCCACAGATATGTTTATTAGAGTGTTAATTTTTTACTGTTTTTCTTTTGAAATTTTGTAACAGTTTGTTGTTGTTGTTGAAATATTTTTGCTAAAAAATTATGACGAAATGAATATGGATATTATTTAATAATATTTTTTTTAACTAAAAATAAAACAAAGGTAATGTATTGTTGGGTTAACCCATTAAACAATGGCTAGATAATATACAGGGCTTTCATAAATAAAGAGACGAGATCAACTATTTTTTTTTTAATTTTCATGGGAATGTTATGTTTTTTTTTTTCAAATATTAACAAGATAAGGAAAAACGTAATAATTAATGGCAATTAATAAAAAAAAATATATAAAAAGTAATAAGCATTAGGTTAAAGGTCATATTATACTAATTGAATGATTCGTTTGCCAAATCGATTAAAGCCATTTTTGGAATTTTATAAGATAGTAATGTTAAAACATGACCCTAAACTACATTATATATTTATATTCAAAACAAATTTTTTCGATCATGAGTATTTATTAACACTACCAAAGGGTGTCCCAAAATTAACGCAAGATTTGAATTTGCCGCTATTTGTGCTGTTAAGTTTTGGTAACCCCGAAAAAATAAATAAATCGTCAGCTGATAGCGTTACATTATACAAATCTGTGTTTTCATCAGTGTTGCCATTATTTTTTTTTTCAGAAAAACTGAAAATTTAAAAGAAAAATCTGATTTTCAAATGAAAAAACTGCACATACTTAAAAAGTAAGATAAAATATACATATATCCGTAGCGGGTACGTTCTGTAAACCGAAAGCGAGTGAAATTGAAATCGAGTAAACTTTTTAAAGACAAATCAAATCTAATGTACCAATTATTTTAAGCTTTTGATAATCAAAGAAGTTTTTTAAAAGGTAATTAAGTGAATTAATAAGAAAAAATATCAATATCTTGTCTGATTTGAAAATTATAGCAATTTGAAGTTTTATGCGATTTCAATTTCACTCGATTTCAGTTTACAGACCACACCCAATAATCCATTTAACAACAAATTATGTGTGATATACATAAATGAATGATTTAATGACTATATTCGAATTTAACAATTTTTTCCGACAAGGGTGGACCCCAGCGGATATAACGAATTCGAGTTCTCTGAATCCAGTGGTCCTGACCGTTTTTTTATGTTAGCTCTCGTTTTCGAGATATAGGGTTATTTCGAAAAAGACAGAAGTTACATCACATATATTCGCGTAACTCGGTTCAGTTTAGTGAATAAGCTAAAGAATTTGGAATTCCACAATGAAATTACCTTTAAGTGAGGCTAAAACTTTCGTAAATACGTACGAATGCGTGATATTCATTAGTTTTATTTACGAAGTATGTAATATGACCCCACTGTTCTTTTACCAAAAGAAAAAACAAATCTTTCTTAGACATAAATGTGAGTAACACACACTGTGTGAATTCTCTCTTTCTTTATGATCAGTGGTCAAAAAACAGATGATAACATTGTCGCATTCAATAAGGTACGAATAAACCTCATATTTTAGAGGTTGTAATAAATATAACAAGATTGACAGTAAAAAACTAAAACGTTAAAAACTGTAAAATCTGCACAATTAACAGAAACACTGATTTTTTAAACAAAAAACTTCAGAACTGCTCAATGCATCAAAGACTGCAAAATACAGATAAATCTGCACATTTGGCAACACTGGTTTCCATAGTTACAAACTTCAGTTGAAACAACAACTGAAGCCATGCTCAGCGAGGAGGTTTCATTGAATAGAATATTGAACATCAACAAATGGATGCTGATTTTTCGAGCAAAATCATCCTAAGCGATGAGGCACATTTTCGTCAAAATTGCCGATTTTGGGGTTCTGATAACCTACATGTGATTGTCGAAAAACAAATGCATTCACAACGTGTCACTGTTTGGTGTAGATTTTCATCTGGAGGCATAATTGGACACTACTTTTTTAAAAATAAGGCTGTTTAAGCAGTCAATATTGCTGGTGCTCGATATTGCGATAGGATAGACAACATAGTTCTTTCTGCCGAAATTGGATGATAATATGTGGTTTCAACAAGACGGTGCCACATGACAAACAGCCCGTGAAATAATTCAATTACCACCTGAGACGTTTCCATCTCATGTACTCGCTCGTTTCGGTGATCAGAATTGATTTCCTAGATCGTGTGACTTAACACATTCAGATTTTTTTGAAGTCACAGGTCTATATCGACAAGCCCACAACCAGCCGTGCATTAAAGGAGGAGATTCAACGCTGCATCAACGAAATTCAGTCACATTTATGCAGAATGATCATGGAAAACTTCGTGGAGGTCATTTATCCGATGTGTTATTCCCTAAATAAACCTATCCTAAGTACTTTATGATTCAATAAAAAAATAAAAATCAAAAGACTAAAAACTGTGTTTTCTATTTAATTCAAATCTTACGTTAATTTTGGGACACCCTTTAACTGAAAATAATTTTCATACTAAATACTTTAGCTTCATATAACATACATTTTGAAATTGTTTTTCATTCTTCTCAACTTTTTGTTTTATGGATTTAATCGATATGGCAATTAAAGCACTCAATTAGTATCATTGTAATTGAAACATATGCTTTAAATTTGTCACAAAATGTTTCTTTTTTTTAATATTCGTTTCCATTGATAAACAGTAGAATAACTATTGAAAATTATATGAGTCCAATAAAAGAATATTAGGTTTTAAGTCCATATGTTATATAGAACGATCATTGTTTGAAATAAATAGGAAAACCTACCCAAAATTTGTTGAAAATTCTGATGATATAATATTTCCCTTACATCTATGTTATTAATGTGACCGTAACTCATTAGTTTATTAAATACTAGCTTTACCTATCCGGCGTTGGCTGGGATTGCCTATATCTATATATCTAATATATAAAGTTCTTGTTTCACAGTGTCTGTAAAAAATTCTTCCGAAATGACTTGGCCGATTCTTCTGAAGTTTTCTGTGTATATTCAGTAGGTCTAAGCATAGGACGTAAACTATTTTTCATACCACGCTCATACGAAGTGAATATTTATTTGTCTATATCTTCAAAATAGTAACACTAAGAGCGTATAAATTTGGTCCAAATAGCTCCATAGTCAACACAAATCATCAGTCAAAAAGTTGGCGACTTCGGATAAGTGGGCATTGTACCTCCCATCAAGAGTAAATTTTGATTTTTGTCTATCTTGAAAAATTTGGTGTAAAAAGCCCCGTAGTCAAATCATCAGTCCAAAAGTGGGTGGAAATGGATAAGTGGACATGGTGTCTCCCTTATAAAGAAAATATTGATTTCTGTATATCCTCAGAAGAGTTAAGGTGGACGTTTCTGAATTTATTCTAAATGACTCAAAAGACAATACAAATCATTGTTCAAAAAATGAGCGGAAGTGTATAAGTGGGTGTGGCACCGCCCGTACATATTAAATATTAATTTTTGTATATAATTAGAACTATAAAAGTAGAGGTTTCTAAATTTATTTCAAACAACTTCGTGGGCCATACATATTATCATTAGTCAATAACTGAGCGCTTTGCACAGAACACTCCGAGTAAAAGCAATCTAAATATACATACATATGTATATAAATGAATGTGTGTTTATTTGAAGACTGTATACAGCTAAAAAGCAAAACTATTTGTTTTGACATTTTTACAAAGTCTTTCTGTAAGGAACTATAGGCTATCCTAACTGCTTAGACTTGGATCTAAGAGAGATAAAATGGGGAAAAGCGATAAAAAACTAATAACTAAGATAACACCAAACATAGGGCTAGCGAAGCCGATCCTATCCGTTTTGTGCCAACTATTTGTTCTTATAACTAAAATGCTCCTATGGAGCACCTTATAATACCATATGCTCTTATACTCCGTATCGTAGTGTGGATTACGAGACTGCATGGTGTACTGTTTTTTGATCTTACACAGATCCTGTCTGTTCACTTGTGTTTCCAGCAATACCTGCTCCATTTTAAGATTGCAGATAGTCTATTGTATCAAAATTGTAACTTTTGAATGCGGCAGATTCACCAAAAACGTCGTACACTAGAGGCGATTTTTCGCTGCAGATCAATCGTTGAAAATCTTATCGAGTATCAACTGGAATACTGGTAAACTGTTCGCCGGACGAGTTCCGCATAGATACAACATAATGGAGGGAGAATTTAGGGCGCTGCTGCAACAATAGGATCAACAACGACACCGACAACCGGTCGGGGGAATGTTACAGAGGAGCATACAGAGACAATTGAACTGTGACGAACGTGACGTTTGAGCTTAGCGCTATGTTGGTGGGTTAAGGTTCCACACTGACTGAGTTTAGAAACGGCTTTAGACCTCAAACAAAAAAAGATATACGGTATTATCTACCTGTTTCGTAGGAATGGATTATGAATCCAAGATTCTCAAAGTATGGTAGGTAAAACACCCGCCTACCAACCAAGAGGTCCAGGCCAGACCATCTGACAATGACAATTGCTAGCGACTGGTTATAAATGTTACGCTATAACGAAATTGCCGTTCGGAGCCTTTCAATTAGTATATAAGTACAATCGGGTGCAGCTCATTTTTTTTTAATTAAATTTTTAAATTTTTATCCTTTTTAGTTTAAAAAATAAAATATTTTTCTTTAAAAACAAATCAAATGCTTACGTCACACACACTTTTATTGAGAGAGAGAGATAGAAAAAAAAACTAACGGAACTCGGGTAAGCGTAATTTGTATTACGGGTTGATATTTGGTTTTAACAAGATAGAGTCACACGTCCCACGAAACTTAAACTTATTGAGATGTGAGTTTATACGGTTTGACCCCACTGAACTATTTTTTTGTGTGGATACGTGATAGGGATAATCCAGCCACAATTTTAACCCAGGAAGACAATATAACGACTGCCATTGGGTAGATATCCGTCAAAATGCCAGAAAAAGTATGCCAACACTTATCACTACAATTAAATAATTTATTCACTTTTGCAAATTTACTGTTTTTTTTCCAAAACCAAATGGTTAAAAAAATAATTCGTTATTACTTATTTTCAAATCAACATAAGTTTTTACATGAGATTCGATTAAATTAAGATTCGAATAAATTTATCAAAAATATAGCCCGAAATATCATTTTTCGAACAGGTGTTTGTTCAATGCAATAGAATCAGCGGGTAGTTTTTATATGATCTTATATTTATATTCAGCCTCTATATAACTCATCATAAAAATTACACTTTTGCGCTTATAATAAGTAGGGACTTATTGTAATAATATTGCATTACAAACTAATACAGCAGAAGCAATTTTGAATCGAAATCGCTAAGATCGGTTACTCTTTACATCAATAAAACCTATTAAAAAAAAAATAAAATTATATATTTTTATTATCTGCCATTTCTTCGATTGTAATTGAGATATTTGGTCTCAGCCATAATCTATAAAACACATACACAGATCAAAGTTTGTAGTTCTAGTTTTTCTTTAGTATCATATTTTTTTTTAGTTTTATTATAAAATTATTTTTTTTAGCTTAGAGTTGGTATTTTTGACGACATTCATAAAAAACGTATCCAATTGCTTTTTGTTTTATAAGCCTTTAATAATTTGTTAAATAACATAATTCGTTTTGACTTTTAGCTTTCACTTGAAGAAAATAGTGGGTCACTTTTCAATGTATATTTACGCAGAAAATGTATTTATTTGCTAATTTTCACAAGATTTTAAATAAAGTGCAAATCACAAGAATGTTTTCTAAAGAGATTTTATTTCTTTTTCTTCTTTTTCTTAATCAATTCTTAATTTTTCTTATAATTCTTTTGATCTTTTTTTTTAAATATTTTCTATTTTCATTTATCACCTTTGCTTTATAGAATCTTTTATATCACTTTGTTAAAACGTTTGTTGAAAAATATGTTTTCAAATGTTTTATTTAATAAAGTTGTCTAGTCGTGTTATAAAGAAAATTTCCTTAAATGATCACAAGTATGTGTCTGTTTAACGTTTAAGCGTTTCGAAAATTGGCACGTTCGTATTTAAGCTCTATTTAAGGCGGAATGAATGAATGAATATCGTATTTGTTCGTACTTAACTACTCTTTACATTTTTTTATTTATTTGTTTGGTTGTTGGTCGGTTTGTTATTGTTTTGAAAATGATTTTTAACCGGACGGAAAACCACCAAAAATCACTACGAACCCATCCGAACATTTATTACAAAAAAAAAAAAAAAAAAAAAAAAAAAAACGAAATCACTTAGAAAAGTGAAGAGAGTTACTAAAAAAAAGTTAGAAAAAGAGTAATTTTAGTAAAGAGGTAGCAAATAAATCGATAACTCATGTACAATAACGACAATAATAATTGTCATCATTCAAACAATTTCTATTGATGGTGGCTCTACATCATCGCCTTTCTGAAATTCATTCCCTTATTGGGGCGACTAAAGTGAAGATGTGAATATATCGTAAAAATAAATTGGAAAATAAAAAAAAGTTCTTTGGTCATATTGATGATGAGTTAGTTGACACAGGCCAAGAGTGACCATTCCAATTGGAATTGTTAGAAAAAGTAAATAAAGTTTATTCCAAAGTTAGAAACATTTTATGTACATATCGCACACTAAATCATGAACAGTCACAACTCAAAATTTATCCAAACCGCTTTTGTTGCATAAATCAATTCACAGACTGCATATCTGTCTTTCTTAACTATTAAAATACTGTTATGTTACGCGTGTCGTGTGTTATGGGCTTAGGTAGAAGTGACTTATTGAAACGCCATAGTTTTATCCGTATGGGTAGCGCTGTGATCAATTAGTGGCAGCATACATAAGTTCATAAGCGATCAATTTAATTTTACACTTACGTTTTAAAAACATATTTTTGGCTGTACTGAACATTTGAATATTTTGAGTTGTGACTGTTTATGATTTAGTGTGCGATATGTGCACAGTAGACTGGTTCTTATATGACACAAAACTTTTTGTTGTTTAATTTTTCAATGGGGCACCTCTTAAATTTTTCTTTTTAGTAACATTAGTCCTTTTGGAAACAAGATCGTGACAACGTTATTTACAGAACAGTACTTGGTCCACACATTCCTTCAGAAGCAGGCAACGAAATTTCTAGAGGGGTTGGATAATTTGGAGAAATGGGGTTTAGTGCAAAAAGTTCAAGCTTTCGTGCTTGATACAACATCCTCCAATACAGGCAGATTAAATGCAGCTTGAACCCCACTAGTGATGAACCATATTTTTGAATTAGTTTTACAAGCTACTATTTCTTCCGTAAAGTTATAACGTTATTTTCTTCCAGCGAGCCCACATTATTAAAAAAATTAAAATTATTTTTTTTTCAAAAATTAACACTAACAACCTCTTGAACTGTGACCTTACGCTGAAAACCGTGAGGAAAAGTCTCCAGAATAACACCTGTGTGGCGGTCCCGTCGTTCTGATTTGAGTTTTTTGTTAAGAAGTGAATGGCGTTCACCAAATGAGCCGAAACAATTTTCAGTCAGAAAAGAAGACAATGCTCACGGTTTCCATAAATTTCTGCCAGAAGGCTAGACAGAAAACAAAGAGTATTATTTGGGCGTTATGAGACGTTTGCGTGAAGCAATTCGCTGAAAGAGATCAGAATTGTTGGTAGAAAACTTGTGGATTTTACGTCATGATAACGCCATCATTATTCGAAATTTTATGATATAAAATGTAACAAATACCATCCAACAGTCACCGAATTCACCTGATTTGGCTCCCTGTAACTTGTTTCTGTTCAATCGAGTTAAAAAACCCTTACGGGAAATGCGTATCAGCAATCGAGAGGAAATAAAGGAAATAATCGCAGGAAGCACTGATGGACATACCGAAAATCGAATATAAAAAATGCAAACGTCAAGCTATAACGCTAAGATTTAGCGGGAATATCAACAACAGATGTACCAACTTAATAAAAAAAAAACTCAAATCGGAACGATGGGACCGCCACACGGGGGTTATTCCGGAAACTATAAAATACTACAAAAAAATCAGCAGATCCATCACGGCTAGGGAGAACATTTAGAACTCATAGTAATACTTTTGAGTATTACTCATAGTAATACTTTTGATTTCCGAAAGGAAATAATATACGAAAGCATTGAGTTTATTGTCAGTCCAAATGGATGGCCAAAGCGATTTATTCCATTAAGATTTTTCTGCTAAGAAATGAATTCGTAACAACAAAAGTTGTTGTTAATTATATAAAACCGTAGTTCAGTGCAAATAATACATCTCCATTGAATATTACTTATTTAAAACAAAAATTGAATAAGTATAAAACAAGATGCTAGAGCGGCAAGCGCTTGCTTACAAAAATTAGAATTGCCTGCTCCTGAAGGAATGTGTGGAACTCTCAAAAACAGTTCTGTAAATAAAATTTTCACAATAACAAACAAACGATCTTGTTTCAGAAAAGAACGATGTTACTAAACAGAACAACATAAGGGGTTCCCCATTGAAAAACAGAAAAAAAAAATGTTGTGCCCTATAGGGTATAAAGTTCAATCTCAATGCGGCTCATGTTGAAATTAAGATATCGATTTAGAATTTTCACAGAATACTTGTTTTACAAAGGAGAACATTTTAAGAGGTTCCCTATTAAAAGGTTTTGATTTTGGAAAATAAGAATAAGAACCAGTCTAATGCCCAGATTAGGTGGAGCTTTTAAAAAGAAATTTAAAAATTCACATTATAAAGAAGTCTTACTAATCGAACAGACTTTTTTGAAGTTGAGAACAATGGAAAAGATTTAAGAAAGCTTAAGTTTGTATAGACCGACTATATGAAACCGTACTTTACAAAGATTTGATTTTTGTGTGATAACTAGGGTTAGTTAAAGAGCAACAATTTGCTATAAAAACTTCCTTTGTTCAGTTTTTCGGTAAGAATTTTTGTGTTAAGTGGGACAAATTATAGACTAAACTTTATCAAACCGTTCCTTCCTGCTTCAAATTTGGTCTTAATTGAACTGAACCAGGTTGCTCAGAAATTTAAATATCAAGTTGGGGCTAGGTTAAGGTTCTACTTGAGCCAGAGGTTAGGTACATTGTGATACCACAGGTATAGAAGTTAATTTGTGGATCAAGCAGTCTCAAGAGGAAATCATTTTCATTCCAAAATAAACCTTGGTAACCTTAATTGTAGAAAATACGGTGAAAGATGATAAAAAATGTGAGGCCAAAAGCACTGATACATGAGGTGAAAGAGAATCTCCTCTTTTTTTTGAGAACCATATGAGGAAATGAAGAATTTATCGGTATGGCATCCAATGTGGCAATGGCCTGTGAGAACTACAATAGTGCGATAGATGGCCATGCTATCTGAGGAAAGAAAACAGTTAGTCATCTTCTTATTCAGGTCGGTTCAGCAGAGCATAGCCAATGAAATTTAACATTCATATATATCAACATACAGTGGTGGCCATAACAAATGCAACTTGCAACAGAACTTTGAAAAATATTTTTAAATTAATTTTAAAAGTAAAGGAAATTATTGATGTGCTCGTAATATTTTTATTTAAAAAAGCTACTTATAGGCTAATATTTCATTGGCAAAAACATACAATCATGTGAAAAATAATAGGGAGTAGTAGTATATCAAAAGTTCAGAATTCAATTCTGTTACCAAAAAGATCTCATAAACTGTCTGCTGGAATTTCGACGACGTAAAGAACCGTTATTTGACAACCAAAATTTGTACTGTTTCTCAGTTGTAGCTCATTTTTCTCTTAAGCTTTCTTCTCAATGACGACCTGAAATCGGCGAAGCGTTGAAGCTATCAAATTGTCAATAAAATTTGCAGAAATGCTATTCCAAACGTCTACTAATCTTTGAATTATAATATCTGAATTAGTTCAATTTTAACGATCGATTCGTTGATTCACGATTTACCAAAAGCACTCAATGGGGTTTAGATATGGTGATTGTAGTGGCGATTCCATTACCGAAATTCCTTCTTGTGCCTACTACGATTTAATAACTTTTGAAAAGTGCTTGTGGTCGTTATCGTCCAAGATGTCTCTATAGATAATCTACCCACTACTCCACTAATTCTGTGAAATGGGCCAACTCCAGCCGCAGAAAATTAGAATACAATTATAAATTATATTATAATTATTACGAACAGGGTAACTAAGACCATAATGTTCGAAGTGGTGACTAAAGTTTCTGGTGGGAATCGAACCCACGATCAGCGAGCTAACACACAAGCACACAACGCACTAGCCTATCGGCGTACCCATAAAGAACTTATTTTTACTAAGTTTTACTTGATCTTTTTGTGAAAGGGGAAGCCGGCATCATGAACTGCTTTTAACCAAAAGCAGTATAGAACATCCTGAGGTGCTACAAAATCGATTTGAAAATATCGAATTATTTTCAAAATGGGCAATACTTTGGTTATAAGTGCTACATGGCAATGCTAATTTCGAATTTTCTATGAACATTTAGTTAAAAAAATTGTTCTCATTGGATACCCCATAATTTATCAATCGCTCGTCGATTGGTGTAAGGAAATGATAGAAAAGTTCGACCGTGCTGCTTTAAAAGACATGTATAAAATCGTGACCGGTGACGAATCATGGCTACATGGCCGGAAACAAAACAGCAATCGATTGTGTGGTTATTCCAGGATGAGCCAGAATCAACAAAAGTTGTTCATGGAAAAAGCACTGCGAAGCAAATGGTCGCCTGTTTCTTCGAACGAATGGTTCATGTAGCCACTGTCATGCTTAAGCATCGTACGACGGTCAACTCTGAGTGGTACACGGCCATTTAGTTGCCGGAAGTCCTCGAAGAAATTCGTAAAACCAACCGCCGAAGGCGAATCATTCTTTATCATAACAATGCGAGCTCTCACACATCTGGTCAAACTGGTGAATTCTTGAGCTTTCAAAACATCGAATTGATGTCTTATCTTCCGTACAGTCCGGATTTGGCACCCAATAACTGCTTCTTCTTCTTGTTTCCGAATATTGAAGTTAAACAGCATGGTTAACTATTTACGAGTGCCGAAGAAGTAGTTGAAGCGTTCAAAAACCATGTTTTGGAGGTGTCTCAAGAGGAACGGGAAAACAGCTGGAGAAATGGTTTGAACGAATGCAAAAGTGTATTGATAATCAAGGGGAATATTTTGAAAAACGATAAAGCCATTGCTATTTCTGAAATATAAATAGTACCCCTCGTATCTTACTATACTTTTAATGAATTTCAAAAAATATTGTTTTCAATTGCCTACAGGTAATGCCTTGTTTGGCAAAATCCTTCTTAATCTGTAGTCGCCATGTGGGCGACGATCGACCAAATCGCATTGTGATTTCCATTCCTATCATTGTAGAAATTTCTCAGCGAGTGAACAAACTATCTTTATTTTCCTCAAAATTGATGTTGATCGGGTCACTGATATTTCTGTCGTGGAGAATGCAGCATTTTGTGCTCGTCTAGACCATTGTCCGGCAAAGAGCGGCTATTTTCTTCTCTTTTCACACGTATGTCTCACACCCATAGGAAAAAATTCAGCAAAAAATAAACAAAGAGAACTAAAGAGAAAACAAATGGAAAAATACAGTGCAAAATGGCTTGAGCGAGAGCTCTCAAATTACTACCACAGTTGTTAAATGCATTAATATTAGTTTGCCGGACAATGGTCTAGACACAAATTTATAAAAATTTAAAGCATATGTGATCAAAAGAGTATTGATAAAAAACTATAGAACATATGCTGTTCTTTAGTAAAAAATATATGGTCACCCTAATATTAACAAGTTCAATTAATATTTTATATCTTCAACGTTGATTTCTGCTTTAAATTGCAGCAACAAATGTTTATTTGTGTTTTATTACATGCTCGCGTATTGTCTTGAAGTGTTATAATTGTAATGATATTGTAATAAAAAAATAAATCAATATTATTTTTAATATTATATTTGTTTAATAATACAACAACAACAGCAATAACAATATTATTTTAAATAATAGTGTAACACATTTAATACTGATATTCTCTATTTGCGGTTTAAATTAAATCAAACAAAAGCAGTTCTTAGTTTTTAGTAATAGACTTGCATTTGAATACGTTGAATAAAATATTTCATTTCAATTTTCAATCATTATAACAAAATTTCAGCAAAAAAAAAACAGCAAAAAAGAACAAGAGGTGTCGTTAAGATTACTGGCTGATATGATATTCTTACCGCTATGTATTGTTTGGTAAAACTATTAGTTAATTAAATGCTTTTTTGACCATGCTGAGAGACAAAAAATTTAAATTCTAACGGTCGTAAGCAATTTTCTGTAACTCTTTCTGACAATATTGTTAGATCTGTCAATCGTCTACACAGAGTTTAAATCATTATTATAATTGCATACTACGAGTATAGTGTAGAAGGACATGTGCCCAGCTTAGTGTAGATCTTGATGGGAATCGAACCTACCCACGTCCTTTGTATTGACAGACTACCATTTTACTTACTACCGGGGAACTTGTATATTTAAGCTTACTTATCGTTTTTCAGTAACTTTTAACAACAAGGAGACAGGTAACAAAATACGTGATTTGCGAGGCTGAATCCGATCCCATAGCCATCAAAAAGATCATTACTAGAGACGAGACGTGGGTTTATGACTATGACACGCAATCCAGATATCAAGCAAGTGAATGGCGTTCACCAAATGAGCCGAGACAAAAAAAAAACAGGTTGTTTTCAGTCAAAGAATAAGGCAAAGCTCACGGTTTTCATGGATTACAACGGTGTAGTGCATCATGAATTTTTGTCAGAAGGCCAGACAGTAATCAAAGAGTATTATTTGGGCGTTATGAGACGTTTGCGTGAAGCAATTTGACGAAAGAGACCAGAATTGTGGGCAGAAAACCGTCGCATAGTGCCATAGTATATATAGTATTCGAAATTTTTTGACGAAAAATGCAACAAATACCATCCAACAACCGCCGAATTCTCCTGATTTGGCTCACTGTGACTTTTTTCTGTTCAATCGAGTTATAAAACCATTATGGGGAACATTTTTCGACAGCCGAGAAGAAATAATGAAAAAATCGTAGGAAGCACTGATGGACATACGGAAAACCGAGTATAAAAAATGCTTCGAAGATTGAAACAAGCGCAGGTATAAGTGTGTTGCAGTCGATGTGGATTACTTTGAAGGCGACAATATAGATTTAGATAAATAAACTTGTATTTTTAATTTCCTGAATAAAATGCGGGAACTTTTTGATCAAGCTGATATATTGGGATTCCACCTAATGTTGCAAAGACAAAACAATAGAAATTGTTTTCGAACAGATTCCGCATTTCTTATATACAGGTTATATTGGGAATCCCAATTTACCAATCCATACTCAAGTATTGGCCTTACTAAGGACGTAAATAAACGTTTAGTAACGGTTTGGTTATCAAACTCTACGCTTTATTAATAGTTAAAGGTACTTGAAAACTCAGTTTCTTATCAAATAGAACTCCAGGATCCAGAAACGAGCCTTTCATTTTTAATGTCATACCATTTATGAGAAAAGGGTGAAGGTCATCGATTTACATTTACTTAGATTTAGCTCCATAAGATTATTCAGGCACAAGTTGTAGAAGTGGTACAAGTCCTCTTGGAGGAAAATACTGTCTTCAATGCTTGAAATATTCTTAAAAAGTTTTACATCATCAGCGTATAAGTAATAGAATAATGCTATGTCGGATGACATTTGAAGGATCATTAATGAACATCAAAAACTTTAGTGGACCAAGATGGCTTCACTACGGAACACCTGATGTGACTTTGATATATTTAGATCTTGAATTATTGAAGATAACACATTGCTTGCGATTCATCAAATAGGATTCAAACCATTTTATAAAATTATTAGTGAATTCAATGGCATCAAGCTTCAATAAAAGTAAATCATGATTGACCTTGTCAAAGGCCTTGCTAAAATCGTTATAAATAACGTCAGTTTAGAGGTCATTACAAAATCCTAAGTTTATAAAGGATGTTAATTCTATAACATTTGTGGTTGTATATCTTCCATGGTAAAAACCGTGCTGAGATGGCGATAAAACTAAATTACAATTGATGCGATAACATATCTGTTACTATTTTCTCAAGTAGCTTTGGAATGACGCTAAGTTTAGCTACTAACCTGAAATTTGTAAGGTCATTACGGCTACCGGACTTATGCAACGGGATTAAAAACGAGTCTTTCCATTATATTGACAGTATCAATTTAGACCGGACTTCAAAATTGTTTTATTAATTTATTTTCATTGTCGGGTGCTCTATTTCCATTCGAATTTCCCCATCCATTAACGCACAATAAAGGATTTTATATCCATATTTTTTCTGCTTTAATGCACAAATTATTTCAGACAACAATTTGAAATAATTTTTTTTTTTTTGTGAAAATAATAACAAATAATTGGCCATGAATGGTACTCGTACTAAAATAAATCATGTGGAATATTTTTTTAAAAGATTTCGTAGCACACAACAGTACTCAATACCAGTTACTGTTTTTATTTTAAATTATTTTAGCTGACATATAATGTATTAAATTTGTTTAATTTCTCTTCAAAAAAAGTATTAAAACCATTAGAAAATGATTTGTTTAAATGTTGATGAGAATATTTAAATTTAGACTTTTTTCTGAATATTTTTTTATTGTAGTAAGTTATTGCAATATTTGTCATGCTTTAATATGTTCAGTCATTGTTAAAAAAAAACCTTAATTACAAGTAAATTAAAGAAGTCAAAGCAATTTATTAAAGTATTTTGATTGTTGTTTTATTACCTACTAAAATATACCCCATAATTTATTACGTTTTAAAAATATTAAAATTTAAATACATATTTTTCAAGGGGCTTAAACATAACATATGTATTAATATTTAAACGGTGTATGTACTTAAAAAAGTCCCTTAGAAATTTCAATTAACTTTGTTAAAAAAAAATCCTACAAAACCATTTTTGTTTTGTACTTTTCAAAGTATTTTTTAACCTCAGCAGTATAACGGTATTAAAGCGGTGATTGCAATAGTAAAATAAAAAAATAGAAATAAAAAAAGATAAAAAAACCACATTATAAGGCAAAAAGTACGATTGAGTGAAAAGAAAAATAAGTAATATATTTAAACCTTAATTATAAGAGCTTCCAAATTCTTGTAATTTCTCTAAACTGCATTAATTAAAAAAGAAAAGTTAAAAGTTTGTCAAGAAACTCTTAATAAAGGGTCCGCCAAATAAATTTTTTTTTCAAAAATGCTATAAAAAAAAAACTACTAAATATTTTCTCAGATTTATTTTTTTATTTGAAAGTACAATCCTTCCAGTTAATAATGGAAAATAATTTCATTCAAATGGCTGCCTCGGCTGGCCATGCAGTAGCCTACACGATCAGTCCAATTTTTAAGCACATTATCGATTGTGTGCAGCTGTATTTTACCAATGGCTTCACGATTATTGTCCTTTAAAGCGTCAATTGTCTCTGGTTTGTTGGCGTAACACTTATCTTTGACGGCACTCCACAAATAATAGTCCAACGGTGTCAAATCGCAGCTCCGAGGTGGCCAAACGAAATCAGTTCTGCGGCTGGTAATGCGATCTGCAAAAACAGGGCGCAAAACATCGAGTGTAGCTTCGGCTGTGTGGCACGTAGCGCCGTCCTGTTGAAACCAAATGTTGTTAATATCCTCCTCTTCAATTTTTGTGAACAAAAATACGTTCGACATGGTTCGATAACGATCACCATTGACTGTAACGGCCACTCCTTGCTCATTTTCGAAGAAAAATGGCCCAATTATGCCTCTGGACCAAAATACGCACCAAACAGTGACTCGTCTTGGGTGTATCGGCTTTTCAATGTATGCGTGCGGGTTTTCTGTGCCCCAAATGCGATAATTTTGCTTGTTTACATACCCGCCAAGATCAAAATAAGCTTCATCTGAAAAGATAACTTTTTGGCAAAGTCGGCATCTTCTGTAAGTCGATCGCAGGCCCAGATTCCCAGCGTTGTTCAAGCGTATACAGAATCATATTCGTTCAGCGGAAGGATAAAACTAATTATCTGTCAAATCAGACATGAGCTAAGTGTTACCATTCACTAGTTGAAAAAAAAACGTTAGATGACGGACCCTTTACATAGCAAGATTGCAAAATGAGAACATAAAAATTGTACCCAGGAGCTCATAAAATTGTACTTTTTCGACCCCAATTGTTTCAAAAATAAATTGTACATAAAAATTCTTCTTATATAATAATTTAATCAAAATTTGTACCTAGAAGTTCATTTATACTTTAAAAGTATATCTTTAAAAAACTACACTAAAAACTGTACTACATAAGTATATGTTTAAATATAAAATAAGATACAAAAGAAGTCTATCGATCAGTGATGGCAAAGTTGATACGATCGTACTTTTTTTGATACTATTTAACTTAATAAAATACCGTAGTACTTATCTAACAGATTTGATACTCTGACAAATGTTTCCCTATTTCTAATGGCGTCTCGATGACGCTATGCAAAAAAAATGAATAAAGTTGTAATACCTCGAAAGTAATACTGGTGGGCGCTATCTTGTGCGTTAAGAATTTTTTTTTTTTAATATTCAAAACACCTCAAAATTGGAAGTTATGGATAAAAAACAGGTTTTAACTATCTTCATGTACTTATAACCTAATAAATTAGCTGAATACTAACCTATTTTAAGTTTCCGATACGGAAAGAGGAGAAACAGAAATAAAGCCGCGTGGTTTGTCTGCTAATATGGGATATTAGAAGGAATATCTTCGTATTTACATAAGATCCCTGAAGAGTTAGCATAGCATGTAGATAATTCATGAATGTCGATTGTATCAAGATGGCATAGCGAGACATTTAACGGTTACAATTACATATATAGGTTTATTTGAGAACATTAAACGTGATTGCTTGGCAGATGAAATTTAGCAGGCACTTGGGATCCAAACTGATCGATTGGGAATATCGGTGTCATGAAAGTTTCGCCGAATGGCGAACGAACGATGGGAAAATAAACTCGCCTGCTATGATACCAGCAGAATGTGACCACATTTGAGTTACCAGAGAACGTGGCAACCGTTGAGGCTGTCTAGAACACTTTTTTGGAACCTTATATGAGTTATTTCTGACAGTTGGACTATTAGCAGATTCGCTTAAGTTGTGGGAATCCCATATAATGACTTTTATAGAATTTGCAATGATTAAGAGGAGAAGAAGTCTAAGGAATACCTTATTTACCAATAACAATTCGACGACTTGAGGCTTTTTATGCTTGTTCGGAGGATATTTGACGATAAGGACAACCTAACGTACGATTCTGAAAAGAATATTGTCATCATTAGGGCGGCTGAATAGTTACCTGCTGCCAGATAGGAGCTGCGAGAACTATGGTGCGGCATGATAACACACCGTACTTAAAATTTGGACCCAAGTGAGCCGAGGGTAGCTAACATAACCTATGCTTAGTTAAGAATAAAATGTTCTTTGATTTTGAAAATCTGTTAGAAGTTGACAGATTTATTAAGTTCTTCAGTGAAGCAACTCATGAAAAAGTAATTTTGTTTTACAAAATTTTTTGCTATTATTTTCAAAAAATTTCTCTCAAAATTTTTTTCTTTTTTTTGATACCGAACGAAAAGTCCATTTTCCATTACTACTATCGATAGTTTGTAAATTGTACCAAATGAGTAATTGGTGCACCATTGTACTTTTGAATCTGAAATTGTACAAAAAAAGTACAATCGTACCAACTTTTTCAATCCTGAGGTGTGCTTCAAAGCGATAAGGTCAACTTAATATTTGCTCAATTCATCGAAACTATAAAATGTTACGTATGGTCACCTTATTAAAAAAATTCTACGTTCAAATAAGTGAATATTATGTTTATTTAAATTTATGTAAATAAGTGCAAAATTCAATGCGTCAAAATGATAAGGTCAGTGATTCATTTATCCAAACTTTTATTTAAACTAAGCATTAATCAATTATTTTTAATTTATGCAGTTCCCATTTCCTTCTATTGTCTTAAAAATACGGGATGGCATCGCACTTACTAAATTGCCCAGAACGTTGGAGTGGATTTTGCGCCAGCTGTTGCAGATTGCCACTTTTAATTGATCTTTTTTCCGGTACTGTTTGTTGTCTGCATAAATATTACGCACAAGCAGTCTCCACGAATGTTCTATGGGGCTTAAGTCGTAGGAACGTGCTAGCCAATCAAGTACTTTAATATTGTGCTCCTCAAACCATTTTCTGGTCGACTTGCTGACATGAATTGCTGCGTTGTCTTGCTGAAAGGTGAAATTTTTTTCAGGATTGTGGGCCAAATAAGGCAGCAAACGTTTAGACAAAATGCCCTGGTACTTTAAGCTATCAATTCGAGTGGAAGGAAAGTAGAGTTCCAGGGTACCATGCGAGCAAAAGCCAGCCCAAACCACCAAACTGCCACCGCCGCAATTCTGTTTTGAAAAAAACAAAGGCGCCTTCCTTAAATCTCGCCAATACTTAGCAATTTAAACCATCTGGTCCATTCAGGTTTAATTTTTCCCATCAGAAAAAATTACCTACAAACCCAAAAATATATGGAATATCTTATAACCTTTTTAAAAAAATGTTTACCTGATGCCAATTAGTTGCCATGTTGTTTTTCGCAAACTCCTTACGCTTAATCTTATGCAGCTTAGTCAGACAGGGATTTTTTTTCATTTTGCTCAAATAAGGTTTGGCTGGGTGTTGATAGCTCTTAGAATTGTGCTTTTTGAAGCTTGTAATTTCAGTTCTTCTTTTATTGTTACCGCACTTTTCATGGAATTCGAGGCCTTTCGTGAAATTAGCCGAGTTTCACTGGCAGTGAGGATCTTTGGACAACCAGTGCTTTTTAATTTTCCATAATTTTCTCTGTTTGTGAGAAAATTTTGCCCAAGTTTTTCGCCAATCCCTGCTCATGAAGTGCCACAATTTGTCTTTGTTCATAAGGTAACAAAGGTTTCCCGCGACCCATATTGCGCAGATAATATTTAAACTATAAATTATTAAAAAAATAACAATTGTGATACCTTCCGATTAGATTAATTGATTATTAATCACTGACCTTATCCTTTTGACGCATTGAATTTTGCACATATTTACATAAATTTAAATAAACATAGTATAACGGTACATCTCTAAGAGCAAGACTGGATTATTATTCACTTATTTGAACGTAGAATTTTTTTTAATAAGGTGACCATACGTAACATTTAATAGTTTGGATGAATTGAGCAAATATTAAGGTGACCTTATCATTTTGAAGCACACCCTACGAGTACATAGTGAAAAAAGAATAAGGTTTGACTTTTATCATTAAAAAGAAAAGTTTTTTTGTTTTATTTTTTAATATAATTTTTATTTAATTTCAATTTCACATAAGTAGATATTAGCTAACAAATAACAGCGAAAAAAACAATACATTTTATTTCAAAAATAAGATAAAAAACAAGAACAAACTCTAAAATTTCGTTGTCAAGAAAATGTTTTTACATACTATAGCATAATATTAATAAATGGGATAAAAATATTGAGTTGCAAGATAATCAATATTTTATATGGCCAATTACAGCTTAGAGACGAAATAAATTTTTGCACACATTAAGTTGGATTTTTATCGCATTCTTCCACAATTCAACAGCCCCTAATTCACCTTGGTTTTTGAGACGCCTCTTTTCAGTATTTCTTTTCAGATACATTAGTCTATAAGTTTTATTTTGGCTTAAATCTGGAGTCTGAGCATAAGTGTCCAGTACTTTGCGACAGTTGTAAAGAAGCCAAGTTCTTAAGAAAGACCCTATTGTTTTGGGTTATTATCCTCATAGTATAAAGCCTACTTTTTTTTAGCGCTGTTAACTAAATGCCACTTTAATATGTCCAAGTATTAATTTGCATCAATATTGTTCTCAGTGAAATAAATTTCTCCTACTCCCTTAGGAGATATGCACCCCCAAACCATTACCGAAAGTCCTTCATTTTTCACATATTGTGTTTCGACTTTACACTGCTTCTAAGGGTTTCTTCCATACCTCATTAGGGCTGTCATTATAAAGAAAAACACTTTTATGGTCTCGTCACAAAATATAATTTGATTCCAGTAGTCGTTAAGTTTGGAAATAAGCGATAGAGCAAAAGACACTCGCCTTTCTTTCTGTTGCATTGTAAGCAGTGATTTTTTAGAGATACTCTACATAAATCAGTTGTTCTTTATCAAGACTTGGCCTACCGTTTTGTGGAAAACCGCCACGCAGCATTCTTCTCTGAACAAGCCAAAAAGTTTTCTTTTGGATACCAATGGATTTTTGTCCACATTCCTTCGTAACACGCCTTCTGTTTTCTTCTAATTAATGTATTCCTTTTTAGGGCGTTTTAACTTTTAACATAGTTTGTCTTCGTTTTGAGAATATTTCAGATAATGCTTGAAACGTTTTCCCGACCGAGTGACTATAGTCAACCAACTAATTTACATCCAACATTGTTCTATTTTGAGGCATTTTAGTCTCGTATATTCAGCATTTATTTGATTAAAAAAAAAAAAACTTTAATTTAAACGTTTCAATAGTTACGTTTTAATAGTTAGTAGACAGCAAAATCTACCAGATAAAAAAACATAAATTGTAAAAAAAATTTCTTAACAACAAAATTTTGGACCTTCTTTTACTTTTTATCTTATTTCCTTCTCTCGATTTTTTATTATGAATAAATAAAAAGCATAAAAAATTATAATTAATTATAAATGTTGTCAAGAAAACTTTTACACCATGTAAAACATTTTCTTGACAAACTGTATGTATAAGCTGCTATATCATAAAGAAATAACGCGTGCTAATGTCTTTATTTTCTGCATTTTTTTTTTTTTAGAACATACTCATGTTTATGAAAATTCGTCAATAGGTAACTCTAACCAGCAGACATATAAATGTGTGCCTGCAAAAAAGTGGTCATATGCGAAATTTGACAATATTCTGGTGACGAACGTTATAGTGAATCGTCGTTTCATCGATAACTGATGATGGATTTGCTTTGGTATCATACATATGTAGATAACAATAATTGATTTTCTCTTGTAGGCCTTCGTTTATTAGTGAGTCCTCACACTCGATATCATCAGACATAAATCGTTCAGCATGTAGTCGACTCATAACAGACAATGCCATTAAATTTCAGCTTTCTTTCTTTCTTTTTTTTGTGTCAGTGTTGGGGAATCCCGGGAATTTATTCATGTACAATAAAAGCTTTGAAGCTGACAATATTTTCATATGTAAAACATTTTGTGTAATAATGCCACGTAAACTGGAGCAGCTAAAATAAAATCTCTAATAAAAACTTGCTTAAAATAGTACAGCGTAGTATTTGAAAAATGTAGTTGCCACAATTATGATACATATGTTTATATGTACAATACATATATCGTCCCAAAGCAAGTCCATAGTACTAACATTCAAACAATAGGTGTATAAATTTGACAGCAATCTGACTTTTGATTCGCGAGTTATAGCATTTTATGTGAAGCAACTTTTGTTATTTAAAAAAATGGAAAAAAGTGAATTTCGAGTTTTGATAATGTATTGCAAAAAAAAAAAAAAAAAAAAAATACAGTGGAAACAAAACAATGGCTTGATAGAAATTATCCGGACTCTACTCCATCGAGACATATGGTAGAGAAGTGGTTCGCTGAATTCAACCGTGGTCGTACATCACTTGTGTTGATGTAGAGCGCAGTGGACGCCCAAATGAGGCTGTTATTCCAGAAGACATCAAAAATATACACAAATTGGTTATAGACGATCACAAATTTAAGTTTCACTAGTAGCTGACATTGTAAAGATGACAGATGGCAGATACCATTTTACACGAATATTTGTGTATGCGACAGCTCTGTACAAAGGGGTGCTGCGTTTGCTCACTGTTGATCAAAAACAAAAATCTGCTGATGATGGCAAAACTACATGAATTGAACTTCCACCGTATTCTCCAGGTTTAGCCCCCAGCGACTTTTTTCTGTTTTCAGATCTCAAGAGAATACTTGTGGAAAGAAACTTAAGCCCAATGATGATAATCGCTGAAACTGATGACGCCGGAGCTTTGTTAAGCTTTAAGCCAACCGTATACAAAACCCTGTTAAGGATGAATATTCTACCCGCAAGACTCTTGACCGTTCTGGTGACACGCGTAGAGACGGGAATATCCCGAAAAACTCATGTACAGTTGCAACCGCTCGGGAGTCCAAAAAATATGTCCTCAACAAGAGATCCAAAGTTTCCATTCTAAATCTAGTGTAGGGACCCAATACCATTATAACGATCTTATGCAAGGAACTTTTGGAGTTTTGCCAATGTCGGCAATTTCTCAATTGACTGACAAAATTTCCTCCATGTAACCCTCTTAGACCTTCTAATTTTCTTATTTTAGCTCAAAAATTTATCAAAAAACTGCGCATCCATTTCATATGCGCCAATAATGTAAATAAAAAACATATTTTTTGTTTTATTTTTAAGCATTAAACACAGAACCTACAGCAAGCAGCATGAAAGCAAGCAGCAAGCTGTTGTTAGCAGCATTTGTTGCTATGCTATCGACTTCATAAATATTTTTAAAGCAGCAGATTTCATTGTCATCTGTTTTATTTGTCATAAAAATATTTGTTATAGAAAAACATTTTTCAGTGGTGACACTCAAGCTTTTTAAATCCATCCAAATAAAATCACTTTTTTAAAATATTAATCAAAATGGCAAAAATTAATGAAATTATGTGTTTAAAACTGTTTAATTATTAACATAAATCAAACAAGATACAATATTTTTATTTTATACTGTTGTTTTCTTATAAATAAAAAAAACGATATTTACTTTTTTTATTTTTTTATTTAAAATTTTATATTGTATTGGTATCACTAATCACTAAAATATACGCTTTTGCTGTGCTGCCTTTAAAATAATTATTTTCATATAAACGCATATATTCTAATTTTGACATTTTGCTGCCTGCTGCCTGCTGCCTGCTGCCTGCTGTCGGTTATGTGTTTAATGCTTTAGTTATAAGTTAATAATTTTATTATTTAATAATCAAAAGTAATAGAGGTGCACTTGTAAATTTAAAATTTATTAATTGTGATTAAACAATTTTTAAAACCGCCATGTGTACCTCCTCGTAGTTAATATGCATGATTTAACGAGATGTAAACCGGCCATAGTAATAAGAATAATATAGAAGTTGTATCCTTTTCCACTAAACTTCGAGCATCAACAAAGGCAATGCTGTTTCCAGGTAGTTCAGTAACATTTTCGTAATTTTCATCCTAAAAAGAAATATTGATAAAATTTTTTTATAAGAAAACTAATGAAAATAGTGTTTTAAAGTACTAACAAAAGTACCAAATTGAATGTAAAATAACTATTAAATGTCTTAAGTGTTATAGATATAAAAAGGGGCTAAATGTTGTTTTGCATGAGATAGTTTAAATCTGATTAGCTAATACCCTAAGAAGGTATCACAATAGACCATAGAGTCTCCGAGTGAAGTTGCTATTTTTGAGGGCAAATAACATAACCTACCCAATATCTTAAGTTAAACTTAATAAAAAACTCTCCTGTATTTGCTCGTAATCTTAAGTATTAAAATCTTAATGAGAGTAAACGAAAGGTAACACTGCTTCGTGGTTTGGAGTTGAATTATCAAACGATTGATTCTAAAAAGATATATATTTAGAATAAAAATATTTTTAATCAAAAAACACTTAGCGCATGCTCAAGTTATAAAAAAATAATGAACAATCTTAGACTTTAACGAATTTTTTCATTTGAAAGATAAAGGATAATGAACACAATGAACTAGTTCAGAAGAAGTTCCCATTTTAATATTATAATTTTAGATTGGTCTAGTGATGCTCATTTTAAAGTTAAAGAACTGTTACAGACAAGTGAAACAGTTCAATTTTGAAATTAAATTTTGAATTTTGAAATATATAGGATGGGCCATTTAAAAATTTATATTTAAAAATGCAATAAAACAAAAACGGTTTGAAATTGTGCCAAAAAAATTTTGTTGTTGTGAAGTACAATAGTTCTGGTTAGAAATAAAGTATTTTTCATTTATATGGCTGCCGAGGTTGGCTCTATAGTACCCCATTCGATCGGACCAATTTCAGAACACTTTTTCGTGTGTATGGAGTCGTATCTCGGCAATGGCATCACAAATGTTGGCCTTCAAATGCTCAATTGTCTCTAGTTTATCGACACAACACTTGTCTTTAACGGCGCCCCACAGAAAATAGTCCAACGGTGTCAAATAGCAAAATTCGAAATCTGTCACTATTACCGTTCCAAAGATATACAAAAATCAGTATTTACTTAGTATGGGAGACGACACTCCCACCTATCCAATTTTGCTCACTTTGTGACTGATTATATATATTGATCGCAACGTAATTTGGAGCAAAGTTAGAAACTCTTACTATTACGTTTCATAGATATAAAGATATAAACACAAATTTTATATGGGCGTGGCACCACCCAGTTAAACAAAATCATCAGTAAAAGTACACTTTTATAACGCATGTGTTGGTTTGTAAATCGACCCTCGATCCTATATGCAACATAGGGCTTCGACAAATGATCTCCAGTTTGATCTATCCATGGCCATATTCTTAACCTCACTCCAGTTTTTGCTGGACCTGTCTTCGCCAGGTATGGCCCTTTTCTTGTCGGCTATCTTGTCGGTTCCGATTTAGTGCATTTTGGGCTATATCCAGTTCCATTTCTTATTTCCATCTCCATAGGTTTTTGACTGGTTTGGGACCATAACACATTACTTAGTATCGTGTGAGGCCAAAACATTCTCATGATTCTCCGCAAAAATGTGTTAGTGAATATCTGTATAACCTTGATGTCGCGAGGTGCGGCTTTCCAGGTCTCGCAGCCATACAACAGTATTGACTTGACGTTCGGTTTGAATATTCTAATTTCAACAGTCGATGAAAGTGAGGAGGATTTCCAAACGATCACTAATCGCTCAAATGTTGCTTCATGGACTTTATGCGATTCTCAACATTCATTGAGGAACCATCTGAGTTCGTTATAATATTACCCAGATAGCAGAATTTTCTACCTCCTCATTTTCTTGCCGACTATAAAGGTTCTATGTACATCGCTGTTTATCCTCAGTACCTTCGTTCTTCTCACATTTATTCTTAATCCTGCCTTAACTGCGGCTTAGGTAACACTGTCTAGTTTCTCCGACATGTCCGTGTAGTTGAGAGACATCAGATAAATGTTATTCTCAGTGCCCAAATTCTCGCCTCCCTACAAGGGCCTCTCGCACGACTATGTCTAGAAAAATATTAAGAAGCAATGGGAACAAAGGGACTGATATAATACTGTCGTATGTGAAATACTGCTGGAAGGGTAGTAGAATTTCTCCACATCTTCAATTTTTTTACTAGTCAGAAATGTGAGCGTAGTTATTGATGAGTTCAAGCGTAGCACTTTTGTTCTTTTTGTATTGATTTTAAGACTTACTGCATCAGCTTTTTTTTAAAGTTTCTCCAGATTCAACTTTATATCGTAGAAATTTTATGCTAACAGACACACATAGTCAGCGTAATAAAGGATATAAGAATAAAATTGTAAAATTATATGATGTTGAGAAGGATAGCACTGACGAAATATCCCATTTAGGGCGTTGGATTTTGTTAAACCCAGTAACGTTTGCTATTTTTACTCATTACTAGCTAAAAACCGGGGTTGTTCGATACCCCCCACCTTAATTATTAACTTATATACTATCTTAGTGACACTTCTTACCATTTTCTCAATTTTGTCTCCTTCCGATCAATATCCAATCATTTGGTAGTTCCAGAAAGACACTGTAGGTTCTGCATTTTAGCTGTATATTTATATGTATATAAGATACGTATATACCATAGGGAGATTGCCCGCTTTTTGACTGATTTGGATAGATATCGAAGATTTAATAGTTGTCATATACAGAATTCAATATCTAGTATGAATGGAAGATGACACGCCCACTTATCCAATCTCGCCTAGTTACTAACTGATAATGTTTATTGTCACGACGTTTGTTTGAACCTAATTCGGAAACTTCAACTATTGCCGTTCTCAACATATACAAAAATTAATATTTACTTTGTATTGGAGGTACCACACCAATTTGTACAATTACCGCCCACTTATTGCCTGATAATTTGTATTAACTACGAAGGCATTCAGACCGAATTCAGAAGCTTTTCCCTTAACCGTTCTCAAGATTTACTATAATCAATACTTACTTTGTATAGAAGAGACCACGCTCACTTGTCCAATTCCGTCCAATTTTTGGCAGGTGATTTGTATTGACCATGAACTTATTCAGGACAAAAATGAAACTTTAGCTTTAACCGTTCTCAAAATATATAATTAAGTCAATACTTAGTTTATATGGGAGGTACCACTCTCACTTGTCTGGTTCCGCCCAATTTATGCCTGGTGCTTTTTATTGCTATGAAGTCATTCAGACCAAATTTAGAAGCTTTTACTTGAAGTGTTTGTTCACAAGATATATAGAAATCAATATTTAGCTTGTAAGGGAGGTACCACGCCCATTTGTTCAATTTAGCCAACTTTTTGCCGAACGACTTGTGTTGACGTTGAAGTCATTGAAACCAAAAAATGAAACTTAAGCTTTAACCATTCTCACGGTATAGAGAAATCAATATATAGTTTGTATGGATAGTCCAAGCCCACTTGTTCCATTTCGTCCACTTTTTGACTGATGATTTGTATTGACTATGAAGTCATTCAGACCAAACACTGAAACTTTAGCTTTAACCGTTTTCAAGATATAATGAAATCAATGTTTCAATAGATTGTATGATAGGTACCATGCCCACTTGTCCAATACCGCCCACTTTTTGACTAATGATTTGCAGTGACTGTGAATGTATTTGGACCAAATTTAGAGGATCTTGCTGTTACCATTTTGAAGATAAAGACAAATATACACTTTGTATGGGCGTGGCACCGTCCAGTTCGAATTTTTAAAATTTATATAGCCTATGGTTTCTTCCGGACATACAGAGAGATACTGTAAAAATTTCAAGAAAATCGGTTCAGCCACAAGGCTCAAACAAACAAACATAAAAACACCCATTCATATTTACATGTATACACAGACACACACACACACACACACAAGAAACAACGAATATGTCAATTGTATTTTTAATTCAACTTTTTTTAATTATTGCGCTGTGAAACGCTCTTTCTTGCCGATCATCAAATTAATGACCATTTTGTTGCATTATCACATCATTTATATCATTTATTAGTTCATCAACTGTCTGGCTGGCTGACACCCATTATTAATTATTATGAAGACTTTTATTTATTTTCAAAAATTAATTAACGTCAAAATATAACGTGTTGCTTTAAAAATTAGTGGATGTTCTATTAAAAAAAGGTTCAACGTGTTGCTAAAAATATTCACAATTTAAACAATAATTTTAAACAATAGGTCACCAATTAAATGTGAAATCAATTTGAGAAAGTCTACCATATACACGAAAAACGATTTTACATTAGACGAGTACTTGCACCGATACTTATTGGCTGATTATCATCTTTTGATGAGATGATTAAGCGTTATGACTATTATAGTGACTACGCAGCATTAGTTTTAACACTTTAAGTGTGACTAACTAAATTCCGTTTCTCTGCACAAAGAGCGCTAGGGTTCAGATCGACCGAGAGCAGTCGTTGGGCTAGAAATAGCCTGACTATTCATGAAATGATGTTCGGCGATTGGAGTATAAAAGTGTATGAGATGATAGCTAAGGCTGTAATCATCTTAACTAACAGTTACATGATATTTCAGATGAATGTTTTTATACGAATTTAAATTGTTCACACATCACCATAAGCGCAATCGTGTTATCACTTCAAATGGATGCTTAGTGATCCTAATGGGTATCTGCTTTATTTTGTAATTACAAAGAAAAGATGGATCTATCACAACATACCAGAAATAAAAGAACAATTATCATTATCATCATACCGACCAGGCATGACATTGCGACCCATGGGGTCTATTGTGCCACTTCCGGTCTATAGTTTGGTCAACAGACCTGCTGCTTTCCTAATGAACATCAACAGATCTGAAACCATAATGGTGAATATGTAACCCAGTGAGATCCTATGCAAAACATTCACATCCACAAAGGCTCGTAAAAACATCCGCTAGGAGTTTTAAATTTAGCCTGCCATACTTAAGAACCTCAGACCTACGCCCAACTAGCGGACTTATCGTCGTCCTATAGTGAGCATTCCAGTGTTTCAAGCATCTGGCAATTTCCCAATCCTTGATTAGATTGAGGATGGCAGTAAGTGGTGCTGCATATTAAGGTTGTGTACGGTTACCGAAAACAATTGGGCCTTATTTCTAAGCGAAAGCCTCTACAACGTATCGTAGCTATATTTGACCAGTCTAGACTTCATACGAGCGACGAAAAAGTATTATCCCATCAATATAATGCATGGGTGGATACGAATGTGTAACGTGTGATCACCCAAAATGGAGTATTTAACAATATTCAGACGCATTTTGAGCGAGTTTTTGAAATTATAGCAAAACATGTGTCGATCACAATATACCAGAGATAAAAGAATAATAAAAATAGTGGAGTTGTCCGTTTAGGAAGTAGACTAAGTTGGGTCACAGGCCAGAAATAAAAGCAGTGTCAATTACATTCATTTAAAAAAATAAAACTATTACATGTGAATAGTATTCAGAGCTTTTGGACAGATTCAATATTAATTTTAAGTAAAAGAATCCCTATCCAACCCATAAAGAAGTGATGTTCCATCAGAACAATGTAAGGGCATAATTCCATGAATTGTTCTATAAACTGCTTCTTTATCTAACATACTCGTTATGTTAAGTCCGTTACGTCTATTTCTTGTTTCTAAGTTCGAAGAACTGACTGAGAGGTAAAATATTTAGATCGAACGACCAAGTAAGCATTGAAAAACTTTAACTTTAGGGCGTCCAGTATGCTAAGCCTGCTCATACACAGAGCCGGGCTTTCACACAGTAAATGAGCTGCCGATTTCTCATTACCCAGTGCCCAGTACTGACTGCCTCAAATTGGGAGATGTTTGTGCTCTCAATAGAGTGGTGGTTTTTCGTCCATCGTAGGATGGTCTTCATCTACATTACGCCTTTCTCAGAAACGACAACCATAATTATTGCTTGATATTCCGCTTTGGAGGAGGGGCCATATTGAAAGTAGGATGAAGTAGCGCTCTCAAGCCAGCATGTCAGCCACTTCGTTTCCCTTAAAATTACAATGTCCAGGAACCTAAAGCAGAGTAACTTGACTGTTTATACATCGTAGGGTCTTTTTGCATGTCTAGACCATCACTCTTGATATCAGAACTCGTATTGACGTTTGGTTGTTAATAAAAATCCTGATGTCCCTTCTGACGTTCAGGCTTATCGCCTCCTCCGGGGCCATTAGTACCGCATAAATTTCCACCTGAAACACATTCACATGTTGAGAAAGCCTGCAGAAACTCCTGATTTAAGTTGTCCTCAAAAACACCTGCACAAACATTTCCATTCATTTTTGCTCAATCCGTTTAAGAATGGATTTCTGTATCCCGGTGATGGTATCATGGTCGTCTACAAGAATCTACATTATACCAGCAGTGCCACATTGTCCGCGTATTCCACAAACTTATTACCATCCGTTGAAAATAATTTTAGCATCAAATCTATAACTGCTATCCATAATATGTACGATAGTAAACCGCCCTGTGTTGTACCCTTACTCACTTGTCTAGATACTCGGAAACCTCCTAGTTTAGATATAACTGTTGTATTTTCTAGCGTTTGCGAGGTTCATCTAACTATCACCTCACTGCTCTCCGATTCTTCGAGGATCGATGGATCTACTCAAGACTAACATTATTGGAAGATTCTTAAAAGGAAAGCACCCACCGTAAACTTCCTCTAATGCTTCTGCTCCTCCTATAGGCATGCTGTACATCTGAAATGCAGAGGAGCTCTAATTTTCTCCTTATGTGAATCTCTAGCACTCTCTCGAAGTTCTTGAGCAAGAAGGACACTTTTCCCTGCCTTAAATAAACAAAACTGTCACCATTCTCCAAGGTGTCGGAATATAAATATGGCTAGGGCAGCTTCTAAAAATTAATACCAAATGTGGTGTAATTACGCACACCAGTGCTTGTAACATCTTAGGTATGATACCGTAAGAAACAAGTAGTTTAAAGGACTCTAAATACTTGGTGGTATTTAAATTTCCCCCTGTAAAAGGGCCGTAGGCAGAATATGGAAACTTAAACCTTAAATCACCTAATGGCTTTATAGCGTGGTGGTAAAACCAACTATACTCTACGGTGCTCATATCTGGTGGACGGTGTGTAGATATCGATGTTACTGTAAGGTGATAGACAGGGTGCGCAGACAAGCTGCACACCGACTTTCTTCTCAAGCAGAGGGCTAAGTTGGTGGCGATGAGGCTAAATGCAGCTCACTCTTGGACAAATCTGGACTTTGGTCATGCTGCGAATCTCAGACATTTACGGATCGATTACATGATCCTTCATAACTTTCTCGATAGGAGATTTCACGTTGATATAATGCCCTTGAAGTTAATACCGACGGCTCTAGGATGCGGGGCAGAGTGGGATGTGGTATATTCATGAGAAATTCTGACACAAGACTGTCTTATAGGTTGCCTAAGGTCATGGCGATACTGAAGGCCATGCAATGCTTGTTTGACGGAGAGATTCTCTCTGAGAAACTTCTGATCTTTTCGGACAGTCGGGCTGCGATAAGGTCTCTCGCTAATGTCACATCGACGTCTATCCTAGTCCACGAATTCTTATGGAAATCTCGCTTCATTCGTAGGTAACTCTTATATGGGTTCCGGGACACAGGGATATCGCCGGGAATTGCGTTGCTGGCAAGGATGGGTACTGTGCTTGATACTTTTGAACAAGAGCCCTTCATTGGTGTCCCGATTGCCTAAGTTAAGCTGGATATTCTCCGGTTAGTTTATCTCGACACTCAATATCGTTGGTATCATGAGGGCTCGTGCGTTATCGCCAGGCTCTGCAGAACCGATCTCGACGAAAGGAGGACTAAATGTCTTCTCTCTCTAAATCGGGTGGCCATACGCCGCATAATTGTGGTCCTAACGGATAACTGTCTGATCCGGACGCATGCCGATAGACTTGGCATTCCCTCGAATGATTTTTGTAGGAGTTGTGGTTTCGAGGAGGAGGAGGAGACTGTCTTTCACCTCATATGTCAATGTCCGGCTCTTGCTGCCAGAAGACGAAGGTGATTGAACTCCTACTTTTTGTCATCTTTGACTGAACTCTCTAGGATAAAGGTTTTTAGTTTGGAGGCTAAATATGAAAACCTATGAAAACTGCTTGATTCCCGGGTTGGCATTTATATATGTGGCATCACAATGGGCCAAATATCTGGCCTAAGTGGGACTCATTCCCTTTAGGGGGGTCCACCATCTTAGCTAACATAACCTAGGGTTCTAAAGTTCCAATGATCCAAGTCACTTTTTTGTCAGATATAATATCCATCATACAGCGTGATGCTGTAAGGAACCGTATGATGCAAGATGTATGTAAATTCAATAAGATCTAATACACTCTCATATGGCCTTTATTTTTTCGAAATTTCGCTATAACGGTCTGTCTGAATTATGGAACATCTTCACTTTGCGGCATAAATAAGTACAATGTAATTTCGTTATACGGCTAAAAAATCGGGGATTCACCGATTTGTTTCACATTTCCAGAGCCTATTTAAGCCGTATAAAGAGATATGAGTGTACTTAAGTTTAATGAAATATAATTGTTGTATATATATATGTAATTATCGTGTGCAATCTATGCATATATAAATATATTTTTTTATATAATGCAATTAAGTTATTTTAAGAAAGGCGATAAAAAAATGAATTATAATTAAATGATGGAAAAATATTTTGTCCAGCATTGTCAACTTACGAGTAGTATTTAATTTTGTTATTATTTTTATTTAAAAACAATTTTTTTGATTATAATTTATTTAATGCAATTGTTCAATTCATTTATTAAATGAAAGTGTTAATTTAAATATCAGATTTACTCTATCTTTTGATAACTTAATGGCAAAAATGTTATCGAAATGCCCTATACGAGTAAATAGTTCTGCTAAAATCAAAATATTTTTTATTTTATTAATTTTCAATTATGTGCCAATAAACGGGCAGACAGTTTAGTGTTAATTAAAAATTAATTCATTTATTAACTTATAAATCTCTCAGTAGCAAAAGCCTACATGTGTTTAAAATTATTTCATTTCTAAGTGTTTTATAGGTATTTATGTACGTACATATGTTATTTACTTGTGAATTTATTTATTTACATTTTAATCGACAGTTTTATTTCGTTTTTATAAAAATGGAATAATCAGTCAAATCGAACTAAATTTGTTAAATTTCACATTGTGTTCGTATGTATATTTATATATAATTAGCAATTAATTTTTGTTTTAATATTTTTTATTTTATTTTATTTTATAATATATGTATACGTCATATGATTGTATTAAATTTGTTTACTTTCGAATATCTGCTAATCATTCTGATGACGATAATTTATAGTTTTTCTTATAAAAAATTTAAAATTTTCCCAACGTAATGCCAGTAGACCATGATAGTCTTAAAATATATTTTTGGAGATGTGAAGATTTTGCGTTATAGACTGTAGCTTAGCTTAAGTCTGATTTGACAGATAATTAGTTTTATCCTTCCGCTGAACGAATATGGTTGTGCATACGTTTTTTCGTTTCCCTAAGTGGACCTGCGATCGACTTACAGAAGATGCCGATTTTGCCAAAAAAAATTATCTTTTCAGATGAAGCTCATTTTGATTTTGGCGGGTATGTAAACAAGCAAAATTGTTGCATTTGGGGCACAGAAAACCCACACACATACATCGAAAAGCCGATACACCCAAGACGAGTCACTGTTTGGTGCGGGTTTTGGTCCAGAGGCATAATTCGAAAATGAGCAAGGAGTGGCCATTACAGTCAATGGCGATCGTTATCGGGCCACGTTGAACGAATTTTTGTTCACAAAAATTGAATGAAGGAGGATATTAGCAACATTTTGTTTCAACAGGACGGCGCTACGTGCCACACAGCCGAAGCTACACTCGATGTTTTGCGCCCTGTGTTCAAAAATATATATATATATATATATTTATTTGGCGGACCCTATATAAGATTATCCCTACTTTCCGGTAATTTTCGTGAATGTGCTTGCCAATGTTCATTAATTTTTTTACAAAATAAATACTCAACCAGCAATAAAATAATCGTAAAAATTTTAAAAATCCTTCAAAGGGCGGAATTTTTTATAAAAAAAAATCGTTTAAAATTAAAAAATAGAAAAACCAAAGAAACTCGCTGTCTATTTCGTGCAGTTTTCATTAACACAGTAAGCTTAAGACCACAAGAAAAGTGCACTTTTTGGAATCTTAATAACTAATACCATGATTTCAATGTAAATATCGGGTGTTTTTTTACAGTTATACAAGTTTAAATTATAATAAAACAGAAGAAACAGATGAAACGTGCTTTGTTGGATTGAAAATTTAATGCCATTAATGTTTAAATATGATTTCGGTCATGTGGACGCCCATTCAACCTATTCAACCAAAAATGCAACCAAAACCCATTCAGCTGAAGTGCACTCACTATAAGCTTGACGAACAGAACTAATATTTTGAAAATAAATTTCAACAATATGCAAGCGTTGTTCTAGTGGCAGTCTATAATAAAATGCCCATAATAAAATGTCAAACCAAACTAAACAAAAAGCAACTATCAGCTCTAAAATCGGTTGTCGAATAAAACAGTGCTGCCAACTCAAAGTTATGAAACTCTAGAAAAATATCCGGTTTACATAATTGAGAAATAGGTATCACATAGCATTATAAAGATATTGATAAAATTAAAAAACTATATATATTTTTAATTTAGTTTTCCATTACTTCATATAATAGACATGGATTGCCAATTATATAACGAATAAAATACTCTCCTTAAAAATTCATTCATTGTACCAGGAAATGCAAAGTTTCCGAATTTGAGTAAAATAAAGAAATTTCGGCTTTGAAAAGAAATTGGAGAGGTATGCCGTATCGAAACAGTGATTTGTTTGTTGCGAGAAGCTGTTCTTATCCGAATTTAATATTCAAAATAAATATGTATAAAATAAGAACAAATTATGGATTTTAATATCGGATGTTCGAAAAAGTTCGTTTACAAATTTGAACAAATATTAAACGCCGTTTCTTATATTTAAAACAAGATCAAGTTTTGATCGATAACCTTTTGCCATTTTTGGGGTAAAGTCATTATTCCATCAGTCTAGAACTTCTGGGTTTTCTGAGTGAAAAAAAACTAATTCAATTACATTTTACAGACCTTTAGGGAATTTAAAGAGATCGCCAACATACATAGTGATAGATGTACTCTTGGCTATGTAGCTTTTTCAAATGTTAAGTTATGACGCTAAGATTTATCGGGAATATCAACAACAGATTTACCAACCTCATAAAAAAAACTCAAATCGGAACGATGGGACCGCCACACGAAGGTTATTCCGGAAAATTTTTGATCAAGGTAGTATACATACGTACATACTATGATTTTTTATTTCACGCACTTTCTCCATTCCCAGGAAAACGCGAAAAAAATTTATATTCCCGGGAAACCCGCTTCACAATGACATCATTAATAGCTATGTGTTTCGTTTACTCAGTGTCTCCACCGCTAATTGTATTGACTTTAAAAAATGAAGCATATTTTATCCTAAAAGATAAATGTAAAACAAGTTTTTAAATATCTACTAAGATGCTCTGGATAGGGTTCCAGGGTTGAAAACGTACATATACTCTGTTTTATACAAATGTTAAAAATTTCTAAGTCAATCAGACCTTTTTTTTATTGACTCCTTTAAAAGGAGAAATTTTTAAGTCATAGGTACAATTTAATTCTACCGAGTTATAACGTCTAAACCAGGACACCTTTACTTTCTTGACATATTTTTGTAGCATAGCAATTTTTGTTGGGCTTTTTCGATTATTTTTTAGAATTTTCCGTGCTACATCTTAAACTTCTTTGGCATTATTATTTATTGTTATTCCCTCTCAACAACAGTGTTTTTTATATATTACTTTTATCTGCCACTGTCAAATGTATGGCATATTTTAGGCAGGAAACAACTTTAAGTTTTATTTCACAAACTATTTCATAACTTTGGGACATATCATATGTGGCCATAGTCGCACAGAAGAGCACTCGTTTAATCGGTTCCGTAAATGTATACACCCGAATGAAAACGAAAATTTTCAACAGGGAATTCATTGAGTTGGGTGACAGATTTTGATCGTATTAAAATTGTTTGTTGTTTACTTTGTTGAATTTTTTCTTCAACATACTCTACAAAAAATATGTACTACCAGCGTTGCCAGAAGCTTTGGAAAGAAAATTATCATTTCGCGAAAGAAAAATCATATTTTGAAAGCAAAAATCACCATTTTTTTTATTAAACCTTTTGCTACAAAAACATAAATGTAATAATTAAAAAATAAATAAATAAACGAATGTCTTATTTTTTAAAGAGATTAGCAAATGAAAAATGCTTGCAAATCTTTGAATTTTATAATCAAAATTCGTGCTGTGAGGAATGTGTTTCGTATAGAAAAATTATCTTTAGCGACGAAAGTTATTTTTGGCTCAATGAGTACGTCGACAAACAAGCTTACCGAATTTGGGATGAAGAGCAGCCAAACGCAAACAGAATCTACCAACGAACCCTAAAAGATGCTCAGTTTGGTATGTGAGTAGTTCTTCAAGAACGGTGGAAATCTAAACGTGACAATAAATGGAGCAAGGCACCGTGAGGCTACTACCGGTTTTTATCCCATAACGAACGAACTGGATTTGGTTGATATGTGTTTTCAAAATAGTGCACCCTTCCACATGCACGCGACACCATGAACCTATTGAGGTGCGAACTTGGTGAGCAATTCATTCCACGTTTTGAATCAGTTCATTGGCCACCGAGGTCATGCAATTTGATCCCACTAGACTGTACTCTGTTAAAGACGAGTCAGCCACAATTCCAGCCCTATAAGACAACATTACAACCGCCATTGGTAAAGTACCGTCAGAAATGCTGGAAAAGGTATGTCAAAATTAGAGCTGACGGATTTACCATCTATGACTACATTTACATGAAATAACCTTTAACCCCAAACAAATAATCGACATTTGGTTTCATTTAAATTGACTCTTGACAATATTCGACAAGTGTTTTCAGAAGAAATGGGAAAACTCATCAAATTTTTGACAAATTTTGAAAAGAATGGAAATCTAATTCTTTTCTATTTATAATAAACGGTCAAGACATGAAACCTCTTATTAAACCAAAACGTTAAAATCACATCAAAGTCAAAGTTTCTCCATATTCAAATTTATTGATTTTATAGATTTCACAGTGTTTCCATCTAAAGAAGTTTCATTGAAGAAGTAATTAAATAGAGTGTATAAACATACAATACTAGGGCGAGTCAAGTGTGATCAGTCTACGTCTATCTAGAGACAGACATTGGCAAAAGAAATGGGCCACACTCTCCTCTTCCTCAATCGATCTACAATCTCGACAGAAATCATTCGCCGGTAGATGCAGCCTTTGGACGTGTCTACCCATAATGAAATGCTACGTGAGGATAGACACTACAGAGGAGATGCTCCCACGATCCAATTTAAAAAGTTGAATGGTACGCCTACCATTCAATCTGGGCCACGTGAGTCTAGCAGTAAAGCAAGAATAACTCTCTGCCCAAGATCTATCAGCGTCCGGCGAATATTTCCGCCTGATAGACAGTCTAAGGGAGGACAGCGGTACACCAACCCCTACAAGTAGGTGACTGTCCGGGAGGAGTATTCTCGCTATAGCAAGTTTGTCAGCCACAAAAGGTTCTTTTGTTGTTGTTTTATTGTTTATGAAAAATTCCCGCGATTGCCGCATAAAAATCGTGGGAAATCGGGAAATTAGCTGAATTTCGCACATTAAATCATGAACACTCACAACTCAAAATTTATCAAAATCGCTGTTTTTGCACAAATCAATTTACAGATTGAATCCCTAATGACCATAAAAGTTTCGTTTGCATATATATATTCTTTAACTAGTAAGCTACTGTTACCTTACTTGTGGCGCTCGAATGTAATCGGTTAAAGGTTCAGTTAGACGTGACTCTTTAACGCCATAGTTGTAACGTAACAAACCAATCTTATTGACAACACTATGATAGATTAGCGGTGACATATCATAACTTCATAACCGATCAATTCAATTTTACAATAATGTTTCAAAACAGTGTTTTGCCTCTACTGAACATATGAAAAGTTTTAGCTGTGACTGTGATTGATTTATAATGATTATAAATTAAATTAAAATTAAAAAAAAAACAGATTCAGGCGACTTTAAAAATAGTCTGACAATCTAATTAGAGTAATTTGACGTATAAAAATAGAGCAATAAATCTATGCTTGATTTATTTACAATTTTTTTTATCTGCTTGTCTGTCTTATGTTGATTTAATTAATTTATTTTTACTTTTTATTTATTTGAAGCTTTATCTGGCTGCGTTTAATTTTAGTATTTCATGTGTTAAAAATAAATCTTTAATTTCATTATAAACAAGTTTCATACAACACAAGTATGAAATTAAAAGTTGGTTAAAATCAAATATAAAATACTCTACACCACGAAATAGTCTAACCTTCTTTATCTGCAGTTTGAATTATCTGCAATATAGATTGATTGAAATCAATGGGGTGTATTAGAAAAAATATCTGGTATCTTAACTTGACATATATCGAGTGTTTTTTAGAGGTTCATAACTTTGAGTTGGCAACACTGCTTTATGTGACAACCGATTTAACATCTGATAGTTGCTTTTTGTTTAGTTCGGTCTGAAATTTCATTATGGATAGCTTTACACCAGAGCAACGCCTGCAAATTGTTGAAATTTTGTATCAAAATAATAGTTCTGTTCGTCACACTGATCGAACAGTGTGCACTGAAGCACTGATTTGCCTCAATCACTTCATCACCGTTCTCAGCAACTAGGGTTGTGTCCCACCACTTTAATTGAGATTTTACGAAAGGATATTGTCTTAAAAGCTTTCAAGATTCAACTGAATTCAAGTTTCAAGAATGGGCTGAAGTATAAATTGATGATATTGATATAGAATTTCCATTCAAAATTTTGTTTTCGGATGAAGACCATTTTTGGTTGAAATTGCCAAAATTGTCGCATTTGCTGCAGGGTTGGCAAAAAACCGGTTTTTTTGGAATTTTATTGGGTCTTATAACTGCTTCCAAATTTCGTTCAAGTTGCCAATATTTTTTGTTTATTTGTACAATCACGTTGTTTCAGTATTTATAATGCAGTTTTGTATTCTTGGTGGGATAAAGGCGGTATTGCTTACTATGAGCTGCTAAGACTCTGTGATCGGAGCAAACTGCAATTACTTTGTTTGAATCGTGCATTATGAGAAAAGCGGCCGGAATATAAAGACAGACATGATTAAATTATTCTTTTGCATGACAACACCCGACCTCATATCGCAAAAGTTTCAAAACAATTATTAGAAACGATCAAATGCCGCATCCGAATTCTCCGAATGTTGCGATGAATACAATATACACACATCTCTTTATACAGGCTTTCTTTACATGGCATTTCGCTATAATGACCTGTCAGAATTATAGATCACATTCACTTAAAGCGCAAATTATCTCGTTCTACGGTTAAAAAACCGTGGATTCTCCTTTTTTAACAAAAAAGTGTATGGGAAGCAAACGCAACACATACTCATCTCGTTTAAAGGCATTTCGATTTACGGGATTTGGAACTTGGCTCAGAGGTGGGGAAAAAGTGTAAGTAGTGATTTGGTAAATTTCTTATTTCATTATCTTTTTGAACGTAACAAATAAATTTGTAGTCCCAAAACGTAATTTACAGTTATTTTTGGAAATAAATTACGAAAGCCTTTAAATAATACGCAATTAAATCCGGTTGGGTTACTCAGTGGGTTGCCAACCTTGATTTACAGTGAGGAAAATCCACAAACTTTTGTCGAAACACCATTATATCAACAGAAAAACTACTGTTTGGCGCGTTTTATGGTCAATATGTTTTCAGAAACGGTGACGATCAGAAAGTTACTGTCAATGGTGAAGGGTGTAGCTTGCATTAATCTTGCTGACATGTGTTGCCTTCCAACTTGACGGACCTACATGCCACACAGCGCGCACTACAATAAATTTACTCAAAGAAACTTTTGATGAAAAAGTAAATTCACGTAATGGAGTAATTAATTGGCCACTAAAATCGTGTGATTGAGACCCATTGGATTATTTTTTGTGGGGTTAAGTGAAGTCACTTGCCTACGCCGATAAACTAGAGACAGTTGAACACATGGAAAGCAACATTCGAAGAGTTTTTGGCGAAATACAGTCACATATCCTGCAAAAAGTTCATGCCAATTGGTGTTCCAGATTGCGCCTTGTATGTACCAGCCGTGGCGGCCACATGACCGAAATTATATTTAAAATGCTCGTCACGGATTGGGTGGCATATCTCTATCCATCAGTCTATATTTTCTATAACTCTGAGACATAATTGAGTTTCATTGTCGTTAATGTGCCGAATTATCTCATCCTTTAGACTTTATATTGTTCTTGGCTTATGGACGTACACTTTTTATTTAATAAAGAAAGAAGTCCAACAGTGTCAAATCTCGTTGATCTTGGCAGCCAATTAACATCGCCATGATATAAGATACTCGTAAGACGGTCATTGGATTTCCAACGCAAAAGAGCCATTGTTTCGTTGGCTGTGTGGCAAGTGGGACCATCCTGTTGGTAACAACTTGGGCGACCTCATTTTCGAAGAACTACGGACCGATGACGTCGCGCCAGCCTATATACCGCACCAAACAGTAACTTTTTGTGAATGCTTCGGCTTTTCAACAATCACTCGTGGAAAATTGCGCACAATTCCTCCGATTGACAGTTGGTCGATTATGCTGACTAAAAAAATCACGAAGTGCACGAAATGCATTTTTATTTCAACGCCCATTTCTGTACCTCCCTATGGTTGAATTTGTCAAACACTGAAACAAAGAAATGTCGAATTAAGTTGGGCAAAAAACTTGAAGTTAAGGTGTGACTTAAATTAAAATCGTGCATTATGGTTGGACTACCCTTTATTTCGCCTAGTTCAACCAAACCAGTTTGCTTAAAAAAATAAATAAAATAAATGATCTATAGAAACGGCAGCAGACTGATATCCAACAACATTGGTGTAATTGTTAATGGCAAACTTATGTAATTCGTTCTATTCATGTGAACAGATAGTTTTTTGCAAAAGTTGTAATCGAGTTATAAGCATGTATTGAAATAAAAAAATGGAATGTTTTTTTAATGCATGACAAACATCAGTACCAACACAATGATACCCTAATCAATAGGTACCAATAAACCGATAAAAGAAAAAGATATGGTCATTGCATGATACTCAATTAGCATTTAAATACGAAATAAGTGTGCCTGTCAGGCGGATGGTTAGAAGAATCAATAACTTTTTTGCGATAATTAAAAATACAAATTGTCGTGCCAAATTCTTATTTGATTTTAATACTAAAAATTATTTTTAAAATTTTTTTCTCTAAGAATAAATATTTGAAAGAAGTACAATTACACTCGTCTACAAAATACAATAACTTCCGGGACATTAAAACTATATGAAATATAATGATTATGATGCGCTGAATCCAAATCCATTTTCAATTTTTTTCCATTGGGCTCAAATATTTTTTATGGGCGTTGCAAATTGTTCGCTCAAAATATGGTAGTTATGTCAATATACATATTTCATCATAACTTGAAAATGACTTGACCGATTTTAAAGCAAGTACCAGCAAATGTTTGGGTATACAATTTAATATAATTCATCTGAATAATTTTTTGTTGTATTTTCAACAGTTTCGGAGTCATTCATAACTTAATTGCAAAAAAAAAAATTCACGCAAAATTAGAGCAATTTTTTTTGTTTAAAAAAAGTCATAAAAAATTTTTCAGGATGATAATTTTTACATTTTAGGCATTTAACTTAAAGCTTCAAGTGTTGAGAATAAAATAAGCTAAAAATAATGAAAATCGGTTGGCTATTGCTGATTTTATTCAAAATTAAGTGCAGGTACCTAACTTTGACCAAAATTAGCGGAAATTTTTTTGGTGTAGTGGTTAGACCGCTCACATAACAACACAAACGACCCAGGTTCGAGCCCCAGCAGAGGACATGGAGAAGAAAAAATTTAATTGTGGTTTCGAATGTTTAATAATAAAAAAGGCTTCAACTTCTTCCCTCCAGACAACTCCATCTAAAAAAAAAATAAAGAAAAAAGCTCCACTGACTCTTGTCGCATACGTCTGGCGGTGATGGCAAACATCAGACGAATAATCAGGAAAAACATCTGCTGAGAAAAAATTACAATGCTAAAGTAAAGATCACCACCAATAAGCAAGGATCTTCACCACTACACAAACAAAAATCACATGGAGGAAGCTACAGCGGATTAATCATCTACTTGAAATATCAAATTGATTAAAGAAACTGAAACAAAGCAGTAGATGCTTTGTGGAAAGCCAATATGCTCCTTAGGGGAGTGACGGAGAAAGAAAAAAATGTCTGCGAATGAAAGATGCTGCTCCAGCAAGAAAGATGTTTGCAATGGATAAGGGCATCCAAAGCTGCGGTGCATAGATTTTGTAGAAAAGAACCTCTCGACGCTTGACGTAAGAAATTCAAGAAGATGCGTAAAACACCGAAGCGCGTGGAGTTCTTATGCTTAGGTTCAGTTCAATGGCTATCTTACCCTTAAATATCTAAGACCGTCTACAGACGGTCAACAGAAAAACCAAGCTTAAACAAAAGCAGCAACCTTTACTCGTGGACAAGTTAAACAAAATAACGGTATCAATTAAAATGCAAATTCGGCAGAAATAATCATTATTTTCGTAACTTTTATGCAAAATGTAAAAATTTAGTAAAAATTAAAATTAGAAAAATAAAGGGTGGTCCAACCATAATGCACGATGTTAATTGTGAGTCACACCTTAACGTCAAGTTTTTTGCCCAACTTAATTTGACATTTCTTTGTTTCAGTGTTTGACAAATTCAACCTTGGAGGGGTTATACAATTGAGCGGCGCATCGAGATTGTTTAAGACTTTAACGAACATTGGCGTTAAAGTCAAAATGCAGTGGGTTCGTAAACAAGCAGAACTGTCCAATTTAGGCAAATGAGAAAAAACGAGTGATTTTTGAAAAGCCGATGCAATCACAAAGAGTGACTGTTTAGTGCGGTTTATTGTCTGGCGGCGTCATCGGGCCGTACTTCTTCGAAAATGAGATCGGCCAGGCAGTTACCGTGAATGTTGTTCGCTATCACAAGATTATAATAGATTTCTTATGGCCAAAAATTGAGGATATGGACCTGGACGATACGTGGTTCCAACAGGATGGTGCCACTTGTCACAAGCCATCGAAACAATGGCTTTTTTGCTCGAGAAATTCAATGGCCGTGTTATCTCATGTTGTGTCGATGTTAATTTGCCGCTGCGACCCTGTGATTTGACACCGTTGGACTTCTTTCTTTGGGGATATTTAAAAGAAAAAGTATACGGCAATAAGCCAAGAACAATCCAAGAGCTAAAGGATAGGATGATTGGGCACATTAACGACATTGAACCTCAATTATATCTTAGTGTCATTGAAAATATGGAACGACGGATAGAGGTATGCCACTGAAGCCGTGACGATCATTTGGCTGATATTTTGATTCGCACATAATTGTCATAAGTCTCTCTATCATAATACACAACAAGAAGGTAATTCTCTGAAAAATTATTGTTTTATTTACAATTAACATTGTGTATTTCGGTTGGACCATCCTTTAATACGTACTCTTCATGGGATTGAATCACGAATTTTTTTAGTTCGAAGTTGAAATTTACACTTTCGTAATATGTAGATATAAAGGTAAATCAAGCAACGGTTTGGTTTCAATAGATATTTTTGTAAGTACCGTCTGTAACTTTTTTGTTTTGGAGCTTTCCAGGGCAATTTATTTTTTAGAGAATTCCTAATTTTCAGCAGAAAGCTTTACCGAAACCAAATTTTTTCCCATAATTTAATATGTATTTTAAATTCAGATATTTAATGGTTAAGTAAGTGAGACTTAGTCTGAAGTATTATGGTCATATGCAAAATGAATTTAAAAGTAGACTTGTAATGCACGTTAGTTACCACACACTTTCAGCTTAACAAACATTTGTTTAAAACCCTGCATTAGCTAATGATTGCTTTACTTAATTTTAAGTTTTTATGCTGGCAATACCATGATTTTTTTCAATCAGCGATGCAAGAAAACGAATGAATATTCGTACAAAAGAAAGAACAAATTATTTTTATTAATTTAATATAAAATCATTTTTTAAATAAATCTGTTTCAGTTTTCATAAACTTTTTATATTTTATTTAATGCTATATACTCGTACATTTATTGCCAAAATCAAAAAAAAAAAAAAAAATTAAGACAATTTTATTGGTAGAATAATAAATACCCGAATAACGAGCTTTGTGTAGTTGGCTCGATTTTGTGTACATCGCTAAAGTTAAAATGTTTTTATTGGGCTCTAAATGAAAAATTTATTAGAAAAAAATTGTTTTAAAAGATAAAAGATCGAAAATTGGGTCGAGGATGATAAAGTGGGTTTATAAATTTATATACATACAGTGGAGTGCAAAACCAAGTGCATGTTTTGAGGGTGAACAGAAAAGTTCCAATAAAAACATAAATACTCAATCATATAAAGCAGAACTTTAGACATTTATTCATTGTAAAGACCTTTCAAAAAAAAAGGTATGAAATTTAAATACTGGAGTGGGAGAAAGACAATGATATAAAAGAATCCGCATGCACTTAGTTTTGCACTTTTCTCCTAAATAGAGAGGAACTCCTATTTTTAACACTACTCTTAGAACTCCTTTTTTGCGACCTTTTTAAAGAATTTAGACGTACTCTCTACAATATTACCCAAAAACGTAAGAGAAATATGGTCACATTCATATTATATTCGTTGTCATAGCTTCAACATGTTCCTCGAAGTCCAATTATATTTTTCCAGACGTTTTTTACTATTGTCCAAAAATTCTCCATTGTGTTCGAATTAGGGCTTTACGGTGATTACTAATTTACCTTAAATTTGTGTTACAATAGTTCTTTGACAATTTTAGCGGTCTGGCTTGGTTAAGCATCTCATTAAAAAAATATTTTTTTTTTTTTTTTTTGGTAGGGGTTTATACCTCCAATAAATGTTCCTTAACGTTTTTTTTTTTTTAACAAGTGCTGATTTGACAGATAATTACTTTTATTCTTCCGCTGAACGAATATAGTTGTGTATACGCTTGAACAACGCTGGGAAATATTGCGACATTACTTTGAAAATCATGGTAATGTTGCAGAATGTGTGCGATGTGTTCAAATGAAGCTATAAAAAAAACTACTACATATTTTCTCAAATTACTTTTTTTATATGAAAGTACAATCCTTCCGCTTAATAATGAAAAGTAATTTCATTCAAATAGATGCCTCGGCTGGCCATGCAGTAGCCTACACGATCGGTCCAATTTTTAAGCACATTATCGATTGGGTGAGCTTCACGAATATTGTCCTTTAAAGCGTCAATTGTCTCTGGCTTGTTGGCGTAACACTTATCTTTGACGGCACCCCACAAATAATAGTCCAACGGTGTCAAATCGCAGCTCCGTGGTGGCCAAACGACATCAGCTCTGCAGCTGATAATACGATCTTCAAAACCAGGGCGCAAAACATCGACTGTAGCTTCGGCTGTGTGGCACGTAGCGCCGTCCTGTTGAAACCAAATGTTGCTAATATCCTCCTCTTCAATTTTTGTGAACAAAAATTCGTTCAACATATCCCGATAACGATCGCCATTGACTGTAACGGCCACTCCTTGCTCATTTTCGAAGTAAAATGGCCCAATTATGCCTCTGGACCAAAATCCGCACCAAACAGTGACTCGTCTTTGGTGTATCGGCTTTTCAATGTATGCGTGCGAGTTTTCTGTGCTCCAAATGTGACAATTTTGCTTGTTTACACACCCGCCAAGATCAAAATGAGCTTCATCTGAAAAGATGATTTTTTTTGGCAAAATCGGCATCTTCTGTAAGTCGATCGCAGGCCCACTTAGCGAAACGAAAAAAGCGTATACACAACCATATTCGTTCAGCGCAAGAATAAAACTAATTATCTGTCAAATCAGACGTGAGCTAAGTATTACCATTCACGAAATAAGCATTAGTTAAAAAAAAAAACGTTAGATGGCGGACCCTATATATTATCACTTCAACGTACGTAATAAATCAATTTTACATTAAAATTTTTATGGGTTTTCCCATCCTATATTTATACATGTATCGTTAATAAATAAATTGCTGACATTCATTAAATTTAAACGGTTTTACAATCATTGTAATAATTGTGAATATTAAGATGCAATATAAATCTAAATCGATGTGAATAAAAATAATTATAATAAAAAAATTGAATAAATAAAAGCAATTAAAAAAATAAGTACTTGTGTTTGGTTTCTATCTCAAGTAAGTAAATTGTATAGTATAATTAATACAAAATTTTTCGTAATTAAAATTGATGAATTGTAAATGAATTGGAATGCAACTCCGGAAAGTAATAAGAAAATAATTAAAGCAAAAGAATTTTTTTTTTTTTTAATAAAACTAAGTAAAAATTGAAAAGACAAATTATTTTGAAGGCCATTATTAGTAGAAGATCCTCTGCTTATGACGAAAATAAGGTTGACAAAATGAGGGAAGAAGGCATAGTGATTATACACAAATATTTTAATTCAATTAATACCGTAATTGACAGGAACAACTTTTTTGGGAAGACAGTTTTACAAATGAACAGCACAGATAAACAATGAAAATTTTCTGTAAGACGTTGGTTGCGTGTTTCTGTGGTCTATCAATTTCAAATAAGGGCTCTGCGAAAAATAACAATACCACCTCGATCAAAACGTTGCCGGAATTACCCCAGTGTGGCGGTCCCATCGTTCAGATTTGAAGGTTTTTTTTTTGTTAAGTTGATACATCTGTTGTTGATATTCCCGCTAAATCTTAGCGTCATAGCTTGACATTTGCAAAAGCTACGCAGCCAAGGGTACATCTATCTAGAAGTTAGCAACAATGAACTTGTATTACATTTTGCGAAAAAACGGATTTAACGGTGCGCAAGCGTTGGAAAAATGTTACGGCAATGATTCGCTAAAGAAAACGGTCGTTTACCATCTTCGATTGACTCACCAAGATGATGAACGCAGTAGCAGACCATCGACATCGAAAACCGACGAAAACATTGATAAAGTAAAAAAAAATTTTGGTCAATAGCTGGAAATTAACTAAGCCTATGGATCCGTCCAAGACATTTTAGTTAATGATTTGGGTTTCCGTCGTGTAGCAGCAAAGTTGGTGCCAAAAGACCTCAATTTCATGCAAAACAGAGACTGTGTTGAGGTGGCAAACGACATGATTGCTGAATCCGATCCCACAGTCATCAAAAGGATCATTATTGGAGACGAGACGTAGGTTTATGAGTACGACACGCTATCCAGACATCAAGTAAGTGAATGGCGTTCACCAACTGAGACGAGACCAAAAAAACCACGTCGTTTCAGTCAAAAAAGAAGGCAATGCTTACGGTTTTCATGGATCACAATGGTGTAGTACATCATGAATTTGTTGGCGTCACTGAAAGAGACCAGAATTGTGGGCAGAAATCCGTAAATTTTGCACCACGATAACGCACCGTCGCACAGGCCATCATTACTCGAAATTTTTTGATGAAAAATACAATAAATACCATCCAGCAGTCACCGAATTCACCTGATTTGGCTCCCTGTGACTTCTTTCTGTTCAATCGAGTTAAAAAACTGAGAGGAAATAATGGAAAAATCGCAGGAAGCTTGATGTACATACCGAAAATCTAAAGAAAGCTCTTAAAAAATTACCCGATATAAGAGTTTTATAAAATGATATTTTCGGTAATCGAGAGAGGGTTTTGTTGCACAACTGCCTGCTCAGCCCGAAATAGTATCTATAAGCCAGAGTGATTCTTCGTTTTATCTCCAAGCTGATATTAATACCAGATCTAGAGCTGGTAAATCCAGTTATTTTGCCGACTTTACATATCAATCGTTCACATAATACAATCGACAAAATTTTGTACGTAATGTGAAGAAGACTTATACATACGGTTTTGTCTGCTTTCTTATTCTCAGGATATAATACACTGAAGCTCCAATTATTGGGCATGCGTTCACCCAGCCATATCGTACTAACAAGTTGGTGCTTGCTTTTATCAACTCGTAATCTCTGGCTTTAAAAAGCTCAGCGAGGTAGACCGTTAGCACCTGCAGCTTTACTATTCTTTAAATGGAATATTGCACTTTCAATCTCATTTTGGTTCATCATTGTTATCATCCGACACCAGCAACTCGGAAAAGTTTCTTTCTTTATCCTTAATATGTTCTCAGTATCTGTCACTAGGTTTCATCTTTATCTTTACAGGAGGAAGTGCCAGCACTAAAGTGCATTAACTTTTAATACTACACTGCACATACATATCGACATGATTCTAGCAACATGCCAACTGGAACAAGGGGGACTTTCCTCAATCAATGAACTCTAAAATCTAATATCTCTGGCAGGTAAAACTTTAGTTTGTTTGAAAAGTGACATTTCAAGCTTCACTTTCACAGTATTAAAATCACTTTAATCACGAAAATTCAAAACATTGCTTTCATATTTTGCTCTTCTATTATAGGAGTGGTAAGAATGCGTTGTAGGCTGCAAAAAATTTGTATAGTTTACGGAGACGATGCTGTAACTAGAAAAACAGAAGCGAAATGGTTAGCTGCTGGTTAAGGTTTATGGGTTCTACGATTCTCCAGATTCAATCCTTTATGATTATTTACTGCTTCCAAATTTGAACAAATAACTGAAAAGTAAGAGATTTGGGTAGAATAAAGAGGTTGTCATTGAAACAAACGCCTATTCTAAGGGCTTTCAGAAATCTATTTGCGATTTACGAGTTCATTCGGAGGCCTTATGGCCCATTGTACTGTGCTTTACAATACAGACCCATTAAAGAGACCGAAACAACAAACATGGGAGATTCCCGAAAAGATCCCTACCTAAAACCCTAAAAATTCAATTCATGGAAGAGACATGCACCCAAGTGCTTCCGTCTAAGATACTGTTACGAAAATAAAAATGCCTAAAAAAGAAGATACATCAATTTAGTACATTTCGAACTACAAACTTTATTATCAAATATATTCTATTGGTTTGTGTCAAGGCTGGCAACGTCATATTTATTTGTGTTGTTAACATCGTTCCCAATCGCCTATTGAACGGAGCTACCAGTTCAATTACATTTGTTATATTTGAATTAACGGATCTTAAGAGAAGATTTTAGAAGGTTTAAGACTTTACTAGATCATTCGAAACTGATGGCATTCAGGTATACGCTGTTTACTTACGTCAATTGATTATATTGGTGTATTAAGCGGAAATTAAATAAGTTAGATACTGTATAGTTATAATTGTATAAAATGGAAGTTAAATAAACGACTGTATAAAGTAAAACATTAAATTCGCTGCATTTATTTTATTCTACGCAATTTAAAAGAACTCAAATGTTTTAAAAAGTTAAAACGTGACAATGTCATAGAGCGGGACAGCCACAGAGAAGGTTTTGTGCCTCAGAAAAGACTAAGTCCTTTTAGAGAGGAATAGAAAGAAGCGAGATTTAATATATCGAGCATAACGAAAAATAAAATGCTTTCCTATCGAAAAACCGAACAAAAAACTGCCCACATATAAGAATAAAATTTACAATTATTTTTGTATTAGATTTTGTTACTAAGCCCGATTTGAAAGTTTATAATAAAAAAAGTATTACTTCAACTTTTCTTCTTTGTTGCATTAAGGTATTAATGTGCTTTTAAACTAAAGCGATGAAAGCAAAAGTGGTTTAATTTATCAAAACACGAGAGGCTAAGATTTACTAAGATTTTGTTAAATCATAGTATGTCTTTATCCACATTGTGTCCCTCCGAATCATATTGCAGCAAAAAATGAGCTACAGCAACCGTTATAATTGGAGCTCGACGATTTCGAGAAAGCTTTCGATCGTTTGAAACGCCAGAGCATCATCTCAAGAAAGGAAGTTCCAAGTAAATTGGTCCGCCTCTTTCAGGCGCAGTATTCTGCATTCAGGTGTGGAGGGTTTGTACATAAGTGCGCTTTCTGACGAAATCAATAAAGATTCAGGTGTCCGTCAGGGATATATCCTTTCTCCCTCATTTTTCTGGTGGTAATTGACTAACCTATGCTGATGATATTGCGTTGATATCAACAAAGCGAAGTCACATGTAGGATTAACTGAATAGCTGGCGAATATATTCCGAAAAATACCAGTTGCGCATCATGCCAATAAACCTGTTGAAGAGGTACAGAGTTTTACATACCTTGACAGACAAATTGCACCAGATGTCGGTGCCGAACAAACTACAAGCTTTCATCAACTGAAACTTGAGAAATATTTTATGTATATGGTGACCCCACAAGTGAATTTCCAACTCAGAGCTTCCTTCACAGAAGATGCAGACAAACACTCATTGCCCAGGAGATAAGATTACGAAAGTGGCGCAAGACAAACAATGTCGCAATACAAGCTCTCGACTGGAAGCCGCATAGAAAACGAAGTCGCAGTCGAGCGAGAGGCACATGACGGAGAAGCCTATTAGATAAGATAAGATCTATTGATGAGAAACTTGGTTGGACGCAGATCAGAGGTCTAGCTAAGGATCGTAGTAAATTTAAGAAATTTTGTACGTTACTATGCGCCACTTTGCGGCGCAAGAACACTTTATAATAATAATGTTTTCATCCTACCAAATATTTTTAACACCTACTTATGTCTGGCGAACAATTAATGAGATACAGTAGAACATGTAACCACTCTTGCCTTCATTACTTAAAAAAGAAGTGATAATTTTAAAAGTTCAAGAAATATTTTTTTTAAAGTAATAAAAGTACGATCAAAAAACCCACTTTCTCTATTGTTCTCTGCTGTTCAAAAGCCGCCATTACACTATATGACGAACTCGGATTATTTTTGTGATTATAGGCATCCACGAAAGGTATACCGCTGAAATTTTCATCAGGATCTACTTCATGACTTTCGTAAACATTTTTCAATATTTTATTTGCTGGTTCAAGCTTTGAAATGAATTGTTGCATTAAAGGTTTCCCATCAGATGATTTCAAGTGATGAAACTCGTTCACCTAGATATTAAATTTATTGGAAATTAACTATAGAATTTAAAATAAAATTTAAGAAAATAAGTAACACTTACCAGTTTTGGTTTTACTGTTATAGTATTTTTAAAATCAAGCCATACCACCGGCACTTTACAGTTGAATATCATCATAGAGCCATCGTATAGATAAAATTCCTTCATATAATTCGATAGCCACGTATCTAAACGAACATTTTCAATGGCAACTTGAGTGTTTGGATTGCGTACATTTTTTAAATTGTTTTCCAATGGCGAAAGGTTATCTGAACTCATGGGAAATACCTGTGAAAGATAGCAAAATAAGAAAATTATTCACAATCAAACTCGACTATGTGAATGTAACCCATATTGTCTCTTTTAGACCAATTAGTAGACCAATGTTCTACAGCAGAAAAAAAACCTTTAAACAAAACTATACGGAATATAAAGATTTTGAAGCGCTGAATTCCAATTCAAAATTCCCTATTAAAACAAAAGAAATACCAAGATCAGGAAGTGTCACCCTTAATGTAGATCTAAAATTTATTTTTTCTTTGCTATTTGGTTGCTTCCAAAGATACACAGTAAGATTTGTCATTGCACCATAAACAGACTTACAAGCGAACAACGTTTGCAAATCATTCATAACGAAAAATTATCTTCAGCGACGAAACTCAATTTTGGCTCAATGGATACGTCAACCAACAGAATTACCGAATTTGATGTGAAGAGCAGTTAGAAGCAGTTCAAGAGCTGCCAAAGTACCCTGAAATGTGCACTGTTTGGTGCGGTTTGTGTGCCGCAGCATCACTGGACCGTACATTTTCAGTAACGATGAAAATCACAGCGTTACAGTCAATGGAGAAAAGTATCGTCTAGTGAATACCGATTTTTTTTTCCTAAAATGGATGAATTGGATTTGGTGGACATGCCACCGACGGCGCACGATACCATGTACCTATTAAGAGGCGAGTTCGGACGGAAAGCAATTAATTCCACGTTTTGGAGCAGTCCATTGGCCGACAATATTATGCGATTTGATACCACTATACTATTTTTTGTAGGGATATGTAAAGTCTCTCGTGCACAACTACAAGCCAGTCACAATTCTGACCCTGAGAGACTCAATATTACAGCTAGAAATGCTGGAAAAAGTATGGCAAAATTGGAGCTCACGGATGGATCACCTACGGCATAGCCGCAGTTAATATTTACATGAAATAATCTTTAAAAGGTACATAAGTGGCAGGTATTCATTTATCGCCCCAAATTATTTCATTTACTTTTGATTATTTTCCTGTTTTTTTTGGTTTCGTTTTTAATTTTCAAAACTTAAACGGTTAAAAAATGACCCGTGAGTATAAGCTGATAAAGAGTATCAGCCAGCTAAATTCTGGCTGGGCCTATATCCGCCACGTTGCTGAGGGTCGAAAAGTTCAAACTGCCCAATATGCTAAGCCATCTCCTGCATAGAGGCGGGCAGATTAGCTAACCACACTGTTGTCCTCGCAATAGCTTTTATACACAATGTTGCTGGCTATTCTAAATGGCCAGTACTTGTGTTTACTGCCACAAGCCGGAAAATGTTTCCTCTTGAAAGTCTCATCAAGGTGTCGGTTTTTTTGTCTATTATAGGATGACCACGTTTTCCTCGAAATGTTGCACGTAAACATTATCCCCCACCTACATTTCGCCTTTCCCAGAAACATCGCTTAATTTCCCGCATTGGAATAAAGACCAGTGGCATATCGATCACTTTTTTACCCTCAATATCACTATGTCCATCCAAAGCAGAGTAATACAACTGATTATGTGTCTCAGGATCTTCTTGCACATCTCGACCAGCCTCGATGTCAGAGCCCGTATCGTCGCTTGGTTGTCAATATAAATCACCACTTCCGGAAGCCTTCAGGATATGCCTATGTTAAGTTGTCCAAAAAAAACCCTTTACCAAATAGTTAAGGCTCAACTATAATATGCGTCGGCTAGCTTTAACGACTGTGTAAATGTGTATAACTATAATGCACTTAACAAACTTTTCGTCAAGCTTCGTTCAATTTCATTTGCTTAGGTTTTGAGCGAACCCAATCGTCCTTTATGGAGCTCTGTATGTGTGTTATGTGCAAACAATAAGAAAATAAACACGCTGTGAAATGGATGCTCTTGCTTTTATTCGTCACTGAAACAACGACGATTAAATATGAGTAGCGGGTGTATGTGGATTTTTTAAATTTTTATTCACAATAAACTGTGTTATTTTTCTGATAATACTTAAATTTTTACACAAAATATTAAAATTTAAGTATATATATATATACTCGTATAGATATATATATATGTATATGTATGTATGTATATATGTCTATATATATATATATAAATATATTACATATATATAAATGGATAGTGGTTTGTTCGTATGCTAAAAACTTGAAAACTACTGGACCAAATTGGATACTTCCTTCTGCGATTTTGTTCGTAATTGCTACGCGTAGGTTAGGAAAAATTAAAAGTAGAATATTTTCAACAGATGGAGCTGTATGTAGTTATTCCTTTATCACTGCTCCTGTTAAAGGTATTTGAATAATAGTGGACACGTCGATTCAGTGCACATATTTTAAACATTCATTTTTGTATATCTGGAGAATGGTTAAAGTATAAGTTTCTGAATATGGTAAAAATGGCTTTGTAATTAATACGAATCATCAGCCAATAAGTTGGTCGCATAATAATCGGATATGTCGGCATGCTACGTACCTCTCATACTAATAAATATTGCATTTTTTTATTTTCAATCTTAGTTTAAATGACTTGGCAGTCAAGTTCGAATCATCAGTTTAAAAATGGGAGGAATTGGATAAGTGGGCGTGGCATTTTTCACACATAATAATAAGTTGTTGCTTTTAATTGAGGTCTTAAATCAATAAATAATCAAAAGTATACAAACAATTGTTGTCCTTAAATAGCTGTCTACTTCTGTACATACCTAGATTCCCATGCAAAGCCGGGTGGATAAAGCTAGTTTTTAATAAAAAAAAATAAATTCTAATTACCAACTCAATTCAACTCTCAGATAACAATTGTCATGTTCTCACTATTATTCGAAAAGTACATTATAGCCAACAAAAATTTGATTAAATATTTGACAGACTTTTCGGTGAGATTTTGACAGTAGCCTAAGTAAGCAAAAACATATGATAGTTGGGTCTTTAGTGTGTTTTATAGGCTACCAAGAATCTATCCAATCCACGGAAGCTAATAAAGCGCGAAACAGTAATATTTTTTATTTATTAAGTAGATTTGGTGTAAGCGAAACGTACTTATACTAGTTAGTGATTAATAAATCCCCCATAAGCCGATGATGATAAAAGTGGTCTAAATCACCTGGCTGCTTAACAGAGTTGTATTATGAATTTAAAATTTACGCTTATTGACATCTTTGTCTTGCGCGATATACATTCCAGAGTAGGAGGAGTGAGAGCTGAATTTTAAAAGAATTTAAAATATGTCTCGTGAGAAGAATCAAAAACAAAAATATTTAAAAATAAAATTCAGAACACAAACCGAGTCGAAAAGCATCAAAACGAGTTGCAAACGAACAATTATTTTTAGTAAATGTTGCTTGTGTAATAGATATAAAACATCCATGGTGTGATACTTATTGGTCGCTGCACACAATACATACATACATATGCATACAAACATGTGAATGCATGGTATTACATATTTAATCCTAGGATGTCCAACTTGGTCTAGCTAGACGATTTTTGACTTTAACGTTCATATCTTTTTTTCTAGTTAAGTTAGGAAGAATAGAAGGCCATGAATTCGACCACTGAAGTGTTCCGAATCGAAAGAAATTTATTAGGAGTCGATCGGTACACATTAAAGGGCTGAAATTCCCCTTTTTTAAAATGGTGTGCTAAACGCACCCTTGTGGTCTGGCTGGGCCAGAAATTATTTTACTACGATTTATACGAGTTTTTACCAGAATTAATAAATAAATGGCCTTAGATGATCTTTGGATAACGCTTGCTACTAGTGTAGAGTAATCATATACCCCAGATCCAAATTTGATGTCCAGATTCTTCTCCTTATCGCTGAAGTACTAGATTAAGCCATTATATTCAGATAAAACCAGTCAAATATGGGATAAAACTGCGATACATATGTGACTCATGAATAATTTATGCACTAGGAGATCCATTTTTTACGTGTAATAGCTCTGATAGTATACGGGATTTAAAAGCTTCATAACTTAAACGCTCACTTGATTTTCTAAATGAAAATGGCATAAATGCTTTGTTAGCGAGACCTATACCAACAAGAGGAGGGAAACTTGAGTCAAATTTTTTGATAGAGTTAATCTCTTAAAGAAAAACTGTCACAGTTGATATTACGTCCCGCATAAAAGTACTTTTGAGTCAAGTTCATCACAACTATCCTCTTATCTTGATTCAAATATACTTTCATAAGGGGCGTAGTATATACTGTGAAAAATGTTTTTACTAGATTAACTCTACCAAAAATTTTGACGGAAGTTCCCCCTGCTCTTGTTAGTGCAGATCTCGCTAACAAAGCACTTATGCCATTTTCATTTAGAAAATCAAGTGAGCCTCTAAGTTATGAAACTTTTTTTGGATACTATGAGAATAGGTTCTCTTTGTGTTCCTACATCCCAAAAATAAGGCTGTATTACTATTATTTATTTATTTAAATACAATGATTGTGTATATAACTGCTGAAGATGAAACAGGTAGAGCAACGAACCAAACATTATTAAAAAATCTAACCAAATTATTTACTACAACCGAAATGAACCAGGAGTAGACACAATGGATCAAATGGTATCGTATTATGTCTGCAAGTGTGAAATAATATGTTGGCCTTCGACTATGTTTTTCAATATGCTGAACTTATCAGGATTAGCTGTATTAATTATTTATGAAAAATTGGCCGTTGCCGCCGCTTCCTTATTGAATTATCAAATCAGTTAGTACGGCCACTTATGGAATTTTGTACATCTAACGCTTATATATTGCGTTATCCACATATCAAAGTTTGCTGTATTTGTAAGTATCATACATTTGTAAATGAGAGTAAACAAAATTCACAGATTTAATTTCAATAATCTTTTTTCATGGTCCACCACCTAACCCTCAGCCTGAACAACCAAAAACTAATATGGAAATAATAGATTTGCCGTCATCGTTGGGTGTCAAGTGTAAGCTTACAGGTGAAATGAAATGCAAACTTGATTTTGCTGCGGTAAATGGGGCAAACCCATGTTTTTACAACATTGCAAAGAGACCATGTTTGCAATGACTGTGATATTAAATTAATTTAAATATTTCGTTAAATAATACTAGAATCTCATTAAATTACTTGCTTAATAAAAGACTGATTCATAAAAACTTGTTTAGTTTTACTTTTGGTTGTATTTTTAGCTGGCCAGACCACAATGGTGCACACAGTGGTGAAGTATTTGGACATCCTAGGAGTAGAGTTAATCTTACACAAACAACATGCATTGAAATGAATTGTTCGTTTTCAATTATTTTTTGCTTATTTTTAATTCGTTCGCAGTATAAAATTCGTGCTCTGGAGTTAAAGAACAAAACTCGTAAACATAAATTTAAAAAATTATAAAAAGTTTAAATTTGTGCTCACGAGTCGAGCAAAAAGTATGATTCGTGCTCACGAACTAAAAAAAAAATCACGAGCACGAGTCATAATACTAGGGAACCATAGAAATTCTGCTCACCAGCCAAATTTTTACGCACTGTAATATATTCTTTTAATAATTACCTCTAAACCAAAAGCGAGTACCAAAATCAATTTCTTTAATTGCATTGCTTCCTCAAAACTTTTACATTTGGCATCATAAAATACTGCGTGTAATTCAGCTGGTAGCGAGATATTTTTAAAATTATACTTCTCCGATGCCTTTTCATACCACTGGAAATATAAGAACTCAAATCGATATATACCCAGTCCTGCTATGGAAGCCATATCGATATAAGGCACCATATCTTCATTAAACTTCATTTCAATAACTATAGTGTTGCCATTATTTTTTAAAATTGTTTTCTGAGGACTAACATTAAAATTCTCTAAGCCAATATGCTCAAAAGGTTGGCGTATAATATCGAAATCGGTTTTAAGTTGCAAAGGTATCTGGTGCTTGCCCATACACTGTTCTGGTGTGGCATTAGCTTTAAAAGAATTTAAGATTAAACTTCAATTTGCTTTTCTTTCTTAATATATATTATTTTACCATTTGCTTTAAATTTATAGAAAAATGTTTGTTTTAAAATCAGCAATAAACACACAATTTTAAATAAATTTCTCATTTCGATAACTTGAGAGGTGATTTGCCACGGTTCGTTTATAAAGAACTAAAGAAACTTCAATTTATTTAATTCATTAAAGACAATTTTTTTTACTTTTTATGCGTTTTATGTAATATTTTTAATCTCTGGAGAAAATAGAATATTAAAAACAAAAAATCAATAAAATAAATGCATAATATACACTGATAGAAATAACCACTTAAAATTGCATTATTTTTGTGAATAAAACCCTATTTACGAAATTATAGTTTTAAAAATATTCTCTGCTAGGAGAAGAGTATATTTTTTAGTAAAAATTCTTAGTTTAATGAAGACTTGCCAATTACCGGACCAGTTATTACATGTTCACACTTCGCTGTTTGAATTATTTATACAAATTACCCCTCTCCATATGACTTCTTTTTCTTGCTATTTTTATTCATTGTTTTGTTATTTGCCGGTAAATTGTGTTAAAAAATTAAATTAACACATGTAGTATGGACAAACACCCCTCAATATTAGAGACCACATTGATTTTATAGTGATTCACAGCGTAATTGAATTTGGAAGATAACCTACTTTGTTTGTTTATAATTTTTGATTATATGAAAGGGAATGGATCTTATATTGATAAATGTTTTATTTAATGTCGGCAATTATGTATGGAATACAATATAAGACAAATGCCCGCCTCTGTTGTTTGAATTGCTCCAGCGTTTCTGGTTTGTTTGCATAAACCTTGCTTTTCAGAAGTATGGAGCAGTCAAATCAGGCGACCGTGGAGGCCAATGAACATCACCATTCCTTGAAATAATATGTTGTGAAAAGAGGTCTCGCAATAATTCCATTGTAATCCTGGCTGTATGCGATGTGACACCGTCTTGTTGAAACCACATGTTAGTCAAGCCCATAGCATGCAGTTGTGGCGTTAAAAAGTTTTCAATCATATCACAATATTGCACCCCATTCAGTTTCAACGAAGTAAGCTCCTGATCAAATTGCACACCAGACTGTCACTTAATGAATGCAAAGGTGACTGATGAACAATTTGAGAGTTTTTTATTGCCCAGAACCGACTATTCTGTTTATTCACATAACCATTCAAATGAAAATGTGTCTCGTCCCTCATTATGGTTTTTTCATGCAAATCGGTGATTGATTTTGATAAAATGTTTTAACGATTAAAACACGTTGGTTTACTGAATATTTTTTCATAATGAATTTGCCACGTCTCTACTTAACGACAGCCAAATATGAACTGTCAAGACTAATGTTTACAAAAATGGCGGCGGACCACAATGCATCTTTTGCAATAGAATTATTGTACGATACTACAAGGTTAACTATGGAGTAACGAAATTCACCTTAGAAATTAAGGATTACGAGGGCAGCGAAAAGTTCTTAGCATGTCATATATGATAGTAATGGCTGTATAAACAGCAAAAAACTTTATATGAGGGGTACTATTTATATTTGGTGGCAACACTAATATCAATAATAAAAATCTGGCAACACCATAATAAAGTTTGACATTTTTAAGCATAAACGTACTCACAACGTTTCGAGGTACAAATACCATTTGTTTTGTTTACATTAAGTTAAGAAAATCAATTTTGGCCAAAAAATGGAAATTCTGGGAGAAGGTAATCCAACAAAAGTTGGATTATTTTTCACAAATTTCGACGTGAATAATCTCAATAAGATTGAGTCGATGAACTCAGTTCTTTCTGTAACGATAGAGCACCATAAAAACCATAGGATTGAATTCAATCGTGGTCGTAGTTCGGTCGCTGACGAATTCGGTGTAGGTCGTCGAAAATTAGTTGTTGTGCCACAAAACATCGATGCAATGCGTGAACTAATAATGCAAGGTCGTCATGTGACATATTGTAAGATAGAGACATTCTTAAACATTAGTTTCACTTCAATACATACGATTTTGCATGAACACTTAGTAAAAAAATTTGTTCTCTTTGCATACCCCATAATTTATCAATCCCTCAAAAAAAGGCGCGCGTCTATTAGTGTAGGGAAATGATTGATAAGTTCGACCCTGCTGCTTCAAAAGACGCGTATAAAATCGTGATATGTGAATATATGCGTATGAGCCGAAAAGAAAATAGCAATCTACTGTGTGGGAATTCCAAGACGAGCTAAATCCAACAAAATTTGTTCGTGAAAAAGGCACAGCGAAGCACATGGTCTGTTTCTTCGGCCGAATGGGTCATGTGGCCACTGTTCCGCTGTAGGACGTTCAATTCTGACTTGTATACGACCGTTTGTTTGCCGGAAGTCTTAAAAGAAATTTGTAAAACCAACCGCCGACAATGCGAGCTCACACACATTTCGTCCAACAGGTTAATTTTTGAGCAGTCAAAACATCGAAATGATGTCTCCCCCGTAAGTCTATAACGACTTCTTGCTCCCGGATATCAGAGCTAAACTGCGTGGCCAACGATGTAAGAATGCCGAAGAAGCAGTTGAATCATTGAAAAACCATATTTTGAAGTCGTCAAAAGAGGTATGGACAAACAGCTTTGAGAAACGGTTTAAACGAATGCAAAAGTGAATTGATCAACAAGGAACAGCATCGTGGCAAGAACGGAAATCAGAAGACCACTCACTATCGGTTGGAAAATGGCAGCAAAGCTGGTAAGCTAAGGAAGAAGGACATATGCACTTATACCCTTTGTGGAAATGTGGATTACGAGACGGCACGGCGAACTGGATTACTATCTCACACAGATTTTGTCTGACCGTAATTGTTTTCAGCAATACCTGCATTCTTTTGGGCTGGCGTTTAGTCCTGTGAACTCCACGCGAACTCGAAACGGTGGAATACATTACATTATAATGCAACAGGTTACCGACAAACGAAGTGCACTGGAGGAGGTTTTTGGCTGCAGACCAACCGTTGAAAATTTTGTTGGCGAAATGTGCTCATCTGGTATTGAGTGGAATGCAGGCAAATTGTTTGTCGATTAAGAGGGAAAGCAGGGAACAACAGAATCGATAACCCGTAGCGGATGCTACAAGGAGACGATTGAACTGTAACGAACGCAACGTTTGAGTTTAGTACTCTAGACGTTTTTGACTTAATACGTAGTCGGTAGTTCTGGGAGGATCTACCGTCAGAAAACTGGGGGATATTAGTAGGTGAAGATCCCACACCGACTGAAGCTTTCAACTGCTTTCCACCTTGACTAAAATAGTAAGAATTTTATAGCCGTTAATTACTTAAAATCGTTTTTTATTTATAAATTTGAAGCCATGGCATGAAAAATACAACCTAAATAATTATTTAAATCTTTCAAAATATAAACAACAAACAGTTACGGCCATATGCAAAAAAAGTTAACAGAGCTTGTTAAGCCTTCGTTAAGCAAATTTACAAGATATGCTTTAACACCAAAAACCAATACATTACTGTATTTTCTAAGCCTAAGATTTCGCTAAAATCTTTATATTTGTTATCGTAAAATACAACATGTAATTCCCCGGGAAATGTTGGATGCAAACGATAGTCATATAACATTTTTGTAACATGTAAGTTAATTGCCATGATTTCTTACAAGGATTTTGATTATGAAAACTTATGTAGAATTCAATTTTCAATTTTGCGGCACCAAATAAAGAGAGTATAGACGAGTATATGTACATATAGTAGCGAGCACTAAAAATGCAACTCTGCGTTTCGTAATTTGAAATTGCATTGTGTTATTAACTCTGCGGGTACACGATCGAGATTTTCTTGATATTGCTTGTCAAAATTTACTAAAGTTTATAGCTCCGACGTAGGCTTTGTTTAAGATGTGTTCGCAGGGAAAACAACTACAAATTTTTTATACCAATTGAATAATCAATTTCAAAAAGGCCACAAATCGCACATTTTGGCAAAGGCGTTTTTTTATATCAATGAGTGACAAATGCTTCTCTGCACCTACTACGCTTAAAAAACTAACATTCCTAACATTCGTTCTAATTTAGACGTCATGGATGATACAGAAATAATTTCGAAAAGAACACATCTCTTAAGAGTTATGACCTTTTCGAAATTATTGTTTTAAGCAAAGAGTACAAAAAATGCAACACAAGTTTTGGAAAAAATGTGTCAAAAAACCAAAAAGTTAGTTTTCAAGTATCGACTTCTTATGAGTTTGTTTTTGATCCAAAAAGAACTCCGGGAGAAGTAATCGCAAAAATTGAAACAGATAATGACATCTCTAAGACATCACCGATTGATGTATCCTCATATTCATTTTCTAACTTCATTTTCTTTCTAATGCATGCAAAGACCTACAAATTTATGTATGGGAGTTACAGAGTACAAGTGATATTATTACCTCTATTAGCGAATTTAGAGAAATAGAACTCAGTACAACCATGCAAACTTTGTGAATTACAAATATCGATTGTTTTTTATAGAGGTATAAAGCTTTAAGTTGGTAACACTTTTTTAACTGGCGGCCAGCTTGTCAGCTGTGGAGTGATTCATGTAAACAAATTTTGTCACTAAACAAAACTGTCTTATTTGGAGTGATGATAATCCTCAAGTGTATATCGATGTTTGGTGTGCTTTATGGGCTGGTGGAATCAATGGTCTGTAAATCTTTAAAGACGATGCTGGCCAGAACGTTACAGTCAATGGTGACCGGTATAGAGCCATGATTACTACCTTTTCCGTTCATCAGTTGAACAACCATGATGTGCTGTGGTTTCAACAAGATGGCGCATAATCTGTGTGCCACAATTGATTTATTGTAGGAAACGTTTGGTAACAGCATAGTTTCATGTTTTGGATCAGTGGGAATATGTAAAGTCGTTAGTCCACGCGGATAAGCTCGCAACGATTGACCACTTGGACTAAAACATTCGCCGCTTTATTACAGATATACGGCCACAATTGTTGAAAAAAGTCTTCGAAATTTGGACCTCCAAATTAGACTACGTTAAAGCCAGCCGTCGTAGCAGTCATATGTTTAAAGAGTATTTTTCGAATAAAGTAAATTTCATGTCAATTTATTCCATTTGTAAGTTTTATACATCTTTAAAAAAAAACACCCTTTATAATACATAGATTCGTCTGAAAATCAAAAGCAATTATTATTATCATCCTCTAAGGAATTCAGAAAGCAATGTGAATCCAAAAGTAACAAACTCAACGGAAACTGCAATAACACAAGAAATACTTATCAAAAAAGAGACAGCGAAGGCAGTTGCTACAAATCCGATGAACTAGAAATTTAAAAACAAAAAATATTCAAATAAAAGAAATGAAACAAAATTCTTCGTTAGCTTATGCAGATGTTTACCCCTTCAGCTACGTCCGACATATCTGGCAGTTGCTGGTACTTGTAAATATCGTCAAATATTAAATATTCATCTTCATCTTCCTCCACTTCATCTTCGCTTTGGCTCCTTTCCCATTCCTGAGTTCTTCCATGTTCAAACTTGAAATCAAAAGGGTATTTATCGATTTCCGCTTCAATAAGTGCTTTCTTATTAATTAGGGAAATTATTGGAGTTTGCTTCTTCGATTTGTCATCGGTTTTTGTATCGGCAGCAAATCTGATTCTCGGCGATTTGGCTCTTGCAGGTCTTTTTCTAACTTTTTTCAGCTTTTTTCTTTGTACAGTAACCTGAATTTTCTCTTTTGAGGAATCATACAACGAACCTGATGCAGAGTCAGACGAATATTTTTTGCCTTTCGGCATGATGGCTTAGTTAAAATGTGTTAAAGAAGTAATATTTTGCCGTTCGATTATATTGCTCGAATGATTATTCAGCACACAAATCATTAATGCTGCAAGAAGTTCAATTTTAAAGAAAGTTATCTGTAACATGATACCAAAAAAATATTCTTTTTCATGGAAAAATCGATTTATTTTGTTTACCTTTGTTCTGAACTGAATAATAACACAATTGAGTTTTTTTCTTAAATGAATTTTGACAAGAGCAATTTAGAAGCTACGAGTATCCAGAAAAGTATAATTTACTTGACTTTACTTGACATTTCTGTCGTAAAACAATCCAAAAAATAAATAACCAGATATGATAAAAATAATAGCGTACCATTTGAGATTGTTACAGTTATACAACCTCTAATCTTTTCTTAAATCTCAAATGAAGTGAAATTACATTCTTTTTTTCCAATTGGATCGGGGGAAATTAGATTTGTTCCTATCAGAGACCTACTCGTTTTATTCGGAGAGCGACGAAATTGCTGGCCTACGATCTACTTCTACCTCTATCGAGTCCGCCATTTAACGTTTTTTTTCAACTGGTGCTTATTTCGTGAATGGCAACACTTAGCTCATGTTTGATTTGACAGATAATTAGTTTTATCCCTCCGCTGAACGAATATGGTTGTGTATACGCTTGAACAACGCTGGGAAATATTGCGAATGTTGCAGAATGTGTGCGATGTGTTCAGATGAAGCTCATTTTGATCTTGGCGGGTATGCGAACAAGCAAAATTGTCACATTTGAGGCACAGAAAACTCGCTCGCATACATTGAAAAGCCGATACACCCAAGACGAGACACTGTTTGGTGCGGATTTTGGTCCAGAAGCATAATTCGGCCATTTTTCTTCGAAAATGAGCAAGGAGTGGCCGTTAAAGTCAATGGCGATCGTTATCGGGCCATGTTGAACGAAATTGAAGAGGAGAATATTAGCAACATTTGGTTTCAACAGGACGGCGCTACGTGCCACACAGCCGAAGCTACACTCAATGTTTCGCGCCCTGGTTTTGAAGATCGCATTTTCAGCTGCAGAGCTGATGTCGTTTGGCCACCTCGGAGCTGCGATTTGACACCGTTGGGCTATTATTTGTAGAGTGCCGTCAAAGATAAGTGTTACGCCAACAAGCCAGAGACAACTGATGCTTTAAAGGACAATATTCGTGAAGCCATTGGTAAAATACAGCTGCACAGAATCGATAAGGTGCTTCAAAGTTGGACCGATCGTCTAGGCTACTGCATGGCCAGCCGAGGCAGCCATTTGAATGAAATTATTTTCCATTATTAACCGGAAGGATTGTACTTTCAAATAAAAAAAGAAATTTGAGAAAAAATTCAGTTGTTTTTTTTTAAAGCATTTTCAAAAAAAAAAAAAATATTTGGCGGACCCTTTTTATGGGCAATAATTGAGTGGGATGTTGTTAGTGGACTATTGTGGTTAACTAAACATCATCCAATTACATCATGCTGATTTTTCCCACATTTCCGCAACGACCATGGTCTATCTGTTATTAAGCTACAAAAAGCCTAATTTCCGGGAGATCAACTTTTTGATGAATGTACGTTCCCTTGCATATTGCAATCTCTCCTCTGTATGATCAATTTGGTCACCTTTCGTGACTACACTAGGACGAAAAATATTGTTTGGATCGTGATAACTGCCGTTAAGCAACCTATAATAACCATAATAATAAGAACTCAATCTGGTTTTATTTCGAACTGTCCTGTTAATTGTATTTAACCCAATAAATTACGGAATTGATGCAATTCTGTGGTTAAAAATATTGTTACAAAAATAGAAATGACTAAAAAGTAAATACACCACATATTGGTTTGTGCCACGGCTCTGTATCTGTTACTGCCATAATTGTCCGTGCTATCACGTGTTTAACAGTGTTGTCAGTTTGATTCGTTTTTGTGTATTACAATTTTACATCTTTTTGTGGTAACCACAAGAATATTCGATATTGATAATGAATTGCTATAAACGTGGCACATTTCGTTTGGCTGAGTTAGTTATGGTTGTGCAGTCATAAAGTAAAGTTGCGTTTAGGCGAAAATAAAAGTATTGTATAAACGAATATTAAGTGCTAAATAAATAAGTTGCCGTATTAAGGCAAACTGTATAAAGATAAAAAAGAGGAAATAAAAACTGTGAAACAACAACAACGAGGTCTTTCTATTATTGAAAAGAACTCAAACGTTTTAAAAAGATTAAAACTAAACTAAGAATGTATAATTGACAGCTAGTCAGAATGTACACATGATGTTATGACACCAAGTACATCATCTAAAATTCCTTTATTGTTTTATTTAAAAAAAAGCGAACGAACAATGCGAACAATATTTTATGAGTAAAAGAAGAATTTCAAAACTTGAAATAATTATTTTCATAATTTACATCAATTGCTTATAATAATCCAAATGCCACATCCATCCAACCATTTGAGTCAGAATAATTAAAACCACAATTCCATTGAATTTCTTTGAACTATTTTCTGGTATTTTCTCATGAAAAAGTTTGTGATTGCAATTCATGTCTTTGCTAACCTTATCCATTACAACCGCTTGGAACTGATTCATCAAAGGCTTGCCATTAGCATTTTGTAAAAGTTTAAATTCTTTTATCTAAAAGAAACCATTTAAAATTAATATTATTTTTTATCTTTATAAAAAATTATTGCTTAATTCTCACCACTTCTGGTGACATTTTTATGGGTTCAAACATATCCAACCATTTAACTAATAACTCTGATCTCATAAACTGTAAAGTACCATCATATATACAATAATACTGTGTTTTCGTGTTTAGCCAGTGACTCAGAGGGAAATTCTCAATTACAGCATTTGTTTCAGGTAAACGCACCATTTTTAACTTTTCCTGCCACTCCTTATACTGACTGGAGATTTCGGGATATACCTTTACACCAAAAGCCATTACAAGTACACCATTTCCGAGATCAAATGCATCGCTAAAATCTTGAAATTTGTCGTCGTAAAATACAACATGTAACTCGCCAGGAAATGTCATATTTTTAGGACCATAAATATTTGGTACTTTTTGCAACCACTGAAAGTACATGTAATAAAAACGGTACTTGGTCGGTAAGTCCTCAAGCGCTACCAAAGGTACTTTATCAGTAGAGTATTTCATTTGTATAATAAGACTTTGGCCATTATTTTCTACAGTTGTCTCAATTGGTTCTATTTCGAAATGATCAAATATAATAGGCATTAAGCTAGCATCGTATACTTCGAGTTGGGAACGACTTTCAAAGGACAGTTCATGTTTGCCAATGGGTTCGGGTGAAATAGCAGCATAGCCTGTTATATTTCAAATTTTTCATAAATACCCAATATTTTTTTTAATACATACCCAATATTTTGTAGTGCTGATGTATAGTGTAAAAAAAGTAAAAGAATTTTAGAATTGTGGAGAAAAAATGTTGCATTTTTTTGCTATTCAATTTACACGCCTGTATATTAACGCGTCTAACGATTGTCTGCACACTTATTCAGTTTATTACTAAAGAAACACTTGAATAATTGGCCAAATGTAATTACTTTTGCGATTACTAAGTAATACCTTAGATAATAACCCTTTAAATAGCTGTTAAACTGTAATTTAGAGATTCTTAGTGATGAACCAAATATAAAGTTATAATAACCTGAAAGCGAATATAATATACGTCACTGTATACATACAGTGGTAGCCCTATCATTTTGACGCATTGAATTTTGTACTTATTTACATAAATTTAAATACACATAATATAGTGGTACATCTCTAAAAGCAAACCGGCTTATTATTCACTTATTTGCACGTAGAATATTTTTAATAAGGCGACCATACGTAACATTTTATAGTTTGGATGAATTGAGCAAATATTAAGGTGACCTTATCATTTTGAAGCACACCTTACTTAGAGGCAACATTTGTTTGTAGGCTGACATGACTATTTACAAATTCTTATCGATAGTTTTTAAAAAAATATACTTTTTATCCGAATCATATGAATTAAACTTGGATTCATGTCAGTATACAAGCAACTGTTGTTCCTAAATAGCTGGCCACAACTGTATATTGGGTGTTCGGTTAGGAAAAGTGATATGGGTCGCTCTTGATTTAAATGCTCACTCAGAGGCCCAATGGTCCATTGCGTTACCGTTTATAGAATAGAGGCCAGACATGGGAAAGTCTTAAAGATTCACACCTAAAACCTACGTTGCCTCACGTCAGCCAATCGGTACCTCTGGCAAAGTCAATAAACTTTGACAGTGACACATCCCTAAGACAGTCCATATCATGGAAATGACATGCATACAGGTGCTTTAATCCAAGCTACCATACAGCGGTGCATTCATCAATCTGACAGAAGCCATGGTCTGAGCGTTCCATGCGCTCTGACATGCAACTAGAGTTTCCAATTATTCGACTTTTACTTTTGTTTTTTATACTTCTAAAATTGTTCGATTAATCGAGTAAGGTTTTCAAGTTGTTCGCATAACTCGAACAATTCAAGAATTATCTAGAAAGTGTTATCTAATGAAAAAACCAACATGTGTATTTGGTTTTTTGCTTTTTTTGTTTAAAAACGAAGGCGATTTTTTTTCTTTTGAGTCCAGCACTTAGGGGATGGCCCCTACTCACGTGGTGCATTGTACTGGTACTAGGAAAATAGATTAAGGGGAGAAGGATAGAATCCAGTATGGAGGTTTGAATTAAATTTATCTACATACGTTGTAAATGACAGGGTGAACAGTCGAGGGAAGATCGTTCGATAGACGAATGATGTGGCAGAAAAATGAATTCTATATAATGCATTGTGCGATTCATTGAACAATCAGCTACAAAAGAATACGTTAAACGAGGAAAACGAGTACTACGTGAAAACGTATGATTATTATAAATTAATTCCCTTATTTCGTCATTCCGTTATAGTACCGATAGAAAAATGAAACACACATCAAATTGCGGCGATGTTCTAACGAATGAAATAGTTGACTACTCTCTCGTCATCAATATGTATTTTCGTCCTCACCTGTACGCTGTAGAGCAGCTCTAAAATAGACTTTGAAGCACCGACCCATACATGAGAGTTGTATTCCATTTTAAGTCGGTTATAGGTCTTGTAAATATTACGGCGAACGGACGGAGTGAAGTTTTTTTAGCACTGTTTTAATGCTTGAGTGCTTCTTTCGACCATGAAATATGTGATCGTTCCAACGAACGTCACGGTGAATTTTCATGCTCAGAACATCAAGAGCATCTGATTTCCCAATAACTGTATTACCCATAGACGTAGATGACAAAACTTTACCACGTCTTAGTCATAAAAAACATCAGGTCTTGCTTGCATTGTAATTGCGACTGGTCGCACGACCCCTCTCGGAGATTTTCGCCAGGTCGCTTGTAAGTGTGTCGTTCGTATTCATCATTTCTTCCCCAGTCTGTTGCTATCATCTGCGAAAGAGTAGATAGGATTGGAAGTAAGAAGAAGAAAGTCGTTAAGAAATATTAGGAATAGCGTAAGATAAAGACAGAACCTTGCGGTGCGATGTTGGTGAAAGCGATAAAATTGCATTAAAAAGCTTTTCTGATCTTATCTTTGTCTTGTCTAAATACATGAAATCGTCTATTATACTGATACTTTTTTTTATTCGATTTTTAAAATTTGCAGTAAGATTGTTATCGTTTTCACATCCACATCTTTGTCTTCTTAAGAATCATCATCTGGTATATTTTGGTCAAGTTCAATATTAAACAATCGATTGCACTATTGGATTGCAAACTCTTTTGTCTTAGGTTTTTGAATTATATTTTAAAAATTTATCGGGAACCTTGCGGAATTTTGGTTGATTTTAAGAACTTTAACTAAAATGTCTAACACACCAGTACCAGTAACAGCTGATCTGAAAGCAAGCAAAATTATGTTCACCTTTATGATTAATTTAACGATCTTTCAACTGAGTACACAATACCAAATTTGTTTTCGTTATTTTACTGACAGTGGCTATAGCGACGCTATCTTGGCTCATGTAATATCGTTGCTGAATAGCAAAATCGACAATCTTGTTGTTTACTGTTACAAACAGTCTTCGATTATCATCAAAACATGTTGGTGAATCGCACTACAGAAACAGTTGTAACCTGTAACCTGTCTTAATATCCCAAAACAAACTTTACATAGTCGTAAAAGATTATAAAAAATTTTCCAGATTTAAATAAAAGGGTGGACCAACCCTAATGCACGATGTTAATTGTGAGTCACACCTTAACGTCAAGTTTTTTGCCCAACTTAATTCGACATTTCTTTGTTTTAGTGTTTGACAAACTCAACCATGTAGAGGTACACAATTGAGCAACGCGTTAAGATTGTTGAAGCATTTTAGGAAAATGGCTGTTCAAATCAAAATGCACTTCGTGTACTTTATGATTTTTTTGGTCAGTATAATCTGTTAAATATGTTCACAATCGGGAGAGTTATGCGCAAATGTGCAAACACTTGTGCGCGCGAAAGTGTGGCAGAAGCAGTTACCGTGAATGGTGTTCCCTATCGCGAGATGATAACAGTCTTCTTGTAGTCATAAATTAAGGATATGGACCTGGACGATAATATATGGTTCCAACAGGATGGTGCCACTTGCTACACAGCCAACGAAACAAGAGCTCTTTTGTGCGAGAAATTCAATGGCCGTGTTATCTAATGCCGTGGCGATATTAATTGGCCGCCACTATTATGTGATTTAACACCGTTGGACTTCTTTCTTTGAGGATATTAAAAAAAAAGTGCATGTCAATAAGCCAAGAAGAATTCAAGAGCTAAAGGATAATATAATTGGACACATTAACGATATTTAACCTCAGTTATGTCTCAGAGTCAATGAAAATATGGACCGACGCATAGCGATATGCCACCGAAGTCTTGGCGAGCATTTGGCCGATATTTTGCTTTACACATAATTGTCATAGATTCTTCCATCATAATAAAAAACATTTAGATAATTCCCTGAAAACGTTTTGTTTTATTTACAATTAACATCTTAGGTCTTTTTTCAGAAAAAAATACAAAATTTGTAAAGCTTTTAGTTTTAAGGTGTCTTTTCAGAAATGTGCTCTTACAGACTCTAATGAAAAAAAAACATAATTTGATCTTAAGTTTATTTTTTGACCTGTACAATATTTAATAAAAACACAACATAATCCGACCATCTATGGAGGTAAAGCATAAAACTAATAAAGTATTGTTACGTTTTAACCTTTTTAAAACGTTTGAGTTCGTTTAAATTGCGTTAAAATGAAATAAACACCGCTTTATTTACTGTTTTACGGTTTTTATTTTACTACACAAAAACTTTTAGACTGTTTGCCTTAATACAACACTTAATATTCGTTTATACAATGCTTTTATTTCCGCTTTAACTTTATTTATTGACAGCCAAACGATAACTAAAACTAGCTTGTAGGTAAAGCAGCCCCTTTATACACCTAGTTGAATACAGGTTCTGGAAATATCGACCATCTTCTATTTTCATATCCGTTAATTCAAATGTAACGTAAAGGTAGTCGATTTGGCAGTGCTGCCAAATTGACAGGGTGACACAAAATATACCAAAATCTTACAATACAGTTTTCGTAACAGTATATATAGGGTGGGTAATTTAAAAGTTTAAATTTAAAAATGCACTAAAAAATGGTTTGAAATTTTGCCAAATTTATTTTTTTGTTGTGAAGTACAATCTTTTCCGGTTAGAAATGAAATAATATTTCGTTTATATAACTGCCGCGGCTGGCTTCACAGTACTCAATTCGATCAAAACAATTTTCGAGAACTTTTTCGAGTGTATGGGGTCAAATCTCAGCAATGGCATCACGAATATTGTCTTTAACGGCATCCCACAGAAAATAGTTCAACGGTGTCAAATCGCAGCTTCTTGGTGACCAACTAACATCACCATTTTGATTAATTAAACGGCCATCAAACGTTTGACGCAATAAATCAATTGTAGCATGAGATGTGTGGCAAGTTGCACCAAACATCCTTCACAGCAATACTGTGAAGAGCTGGCACAAAAAAGGGTTATCATGGGGCGATAGATGTCTCCATTGACCGTAATGGTTGCAAACTATGAAATATGGGCCAATGATACCTGCGTTCCACGAGCTTCAACAACAGTTACTCGTGTATTGGCTACTGTAAGACCATGTCTGGGTTTTCTGAACCACAAATACTGCAATTTTGCTTATTAACGTACCCACCAAGATGAAAATGTACTTCATCCGAAAAGATGATTTTAAATGATGATAAATTTCTAATAAATCCCAACAATGCTCAAGCGTAAATGGATTTATTTCATTTAATGGAGATAACATACTGAATTTTGGATCAAATTTAAACCGATATATATCCCACCCGATACATCAACCCGTTCTTGATCCACAATAATTGTCTTTCAAAAAAATTCGAATGAACTGAATTTCTATTTCACCCAAACAACATTATTTTAATTAAAACAAATTCTTTGAATTTAAAATTTTTAATAAATTATGCCAATAAGGGACCACAAATCAGGTACTTATAGGAATACATATGCTACACCCATACTTATTTGAGTTACAAGAAAAACTAAAACCCGTATTTTATTCAAACGTTGCGAACTATTTTTTTGTAATTCCTCATAAGGCTCGCCACTGCAGAGTAGGTCTTTACTAACTTTATCCCGTGCATATGCCCGAAGTTGTTTTATCAAAGGTTGGCCATAAGTATTTTGTAAAAGTTGAAAATCTTTAATCTAAATAAAACCAAAAATGAATATGTTTCAAGTAAGTACATACATATACATATATTCTTTCATTCTTACCATTTCTGGAGGCATTTCTATCGGTTCAAACATGTCCACCCATATAACTTTTGTTTGTGTGCCTAAAAGCAATAGAGTTCCTTCATATATACAGTGATCATTACCAGTGCCATTAAGCCAATGAGCCAAAGGTAAATTCCTTAATACAATTTCAGTTTCAGGTTTACGTATCATTTTCAACTTTTCCTGCAATTCTTTATAGTGATTGGAGACCAAATGACTTATCTTAACACCATAAGCTAAAATGTATAAGCATCCTCCCATGTTTAATGCTTCCCTAAAATCTTTACACAACTTATGGTTAAATACAACATGTAATTCCCCGGGAAATGTTATATTTTCGAAACCATAAACTTTTGGTACTTTTCGCAGCCATCGAAAGTACATGTACTCAAAACGATGTTCATACGATATACCATCAAAGGATAGCAAAGGTACTTTGTCCATCTCATATTTCATTTGTACTGTAAGACTTTGGCCATCATTTTCTAAAATTGTTTCGTTCGGTTCCGTTTCGAAATTATCAAAAGAAATGGTTAAATTTTTTAAAATTTTCATTTTAATTTGCGAACGATTTATAAAGGCTAGTTGGTGTTTGCAAATCGATTTGGGTGAAATAGCTGCATAGAATGGAATTATTTAAATAGTTAATATATGAAATATAATATTTTTTATTTATTTTTAAAACATACCCCATATTTCGTTATAGTTGCATATCATAGAAGAGATATAAAGATATCTTAGAATATTCGAGAAAATATGTTTCATTTTTTCCGTGTTAAATCAATTGTATGCCATCGAGTTAATCGCACAGAAATAAATGAAACATTAGCCAACACCTTGTTACCCTTACGATATTTGTAATACTCTAGACAATAACCGTTTAAATAGTTGCTAAATTATAGGTTAGAGTTGAGTACATAATAATTATACACAAATGAGAACGTTATGGTCAGTCAAACTGAGCTATATATTGTATTAAATCACAATTAATTTTTTGAAATAATCGAATCCCTACACGGTACTTAAAGATTGATTAAATTCACTTTAGTGATTAAAAATTATATCTTAAATATGAGATTTAATCGATTTCATCCTTAATCGACAATAATGAGGTTTTACTTAACAATGCACAGTGGGGTAACGTTGTAACATTTTAGAAATCAATCAAACCGCTGTGTTTAGGTATCCGATATGGGTACCATTGGAAAGGTTGTGGTCTTGTTCTCATGAATCAATCAAAAAAAAAAAACATACTCTTGGTTAAGAAATATAAAGAAAAAGATCTAATTAAATAAATAATCTTTTGGTCGGTTAAAATCATGAAGCTAACGTAAATATGTAATCAACAAAATTTCAAAGATTGTATTTTATATTTATTTGGTATCACTTAATAGCTAATTGATAACCAACTAAAAGAATGAGACATTCAACATATTGTTACGAAAATAAAAATACAACAGTGCCTTATGGGATTTTGTTATATTTTGTGTCACCCTGTCAATTTGGCAGCACTGCCACATCGACCATCTTTACGTTACATTTGAATTAACGGATGTGGAAATAGAAGATGGTCAATATTTCCTGAACCTTCCAAACTGTAGGCAATTAGGTATATAAAGGGCTGCTTTACCTACACGTTAGTTAGTTATCGTTTGGCTGTCCTAAGATAAAGACATGTTAAAGCGGAAATAAAAGTGTTGTATAAACGAATGTTAAGTTTTGTGTTAAAACAAATAGTATAAAAGCTATTGTGTAGCGAAATAAAAACTGTAAACCAACAAAACGTTTTAAAAAGGTTAAAACGTAACAATATTAACGCAGTTAAAACATGGAATGTCGTAAAAGAAATTGCTAATAAAACATCGAAAACTATTTTAGGATACAGAAGAAACCAAGCTTAAAACAAATGGATGACTGAGCAGATACTTTAAATGATGGATAAACGCAATAATATGACATTGTGAAATACCGACAACTACAGTCGGAAATTCGTAAAAAAAATACGCAACACAAAAATTGAGTGGTTGAACCGTGAATGCGATGAGATTGAAAGGCTTCAGCGAATACACGATGATCTTAATCTTCATAGAAAATTAAAAGAAGCTGAGGCAGTTGAAATAAAGTCTATTTGTGAAAAATATATACAGAATCTCTTTAAGGATAATAACTCCAGGTCAGTACTCAACTAATCGCAAACACACAACCCAACAGGGATGCCAATTAGGAAGGACGAGGTAGAAAAGGCTATTAAATCATCAAAGAATACTAAATCACCAGGCCCTGAAGAAATACCATGTGAAATTTAAAAATTAATCATTGACAAGAACATTAAAATATTGGTAAGATTATTGAGTGCAATTCACGACACCGGCAAATACCCTATTGTACTGCCAAAAAAGAATAACGCCAAAATATGTAGTGAATATAGACTTATAAGCCTTATGAGTCACACTTTTAAAATATTTTTGAAAATTATACGGAAAATAATTTACGTAAAATGTGACGTATGAACAGGCGAGTCTCAATTTGGGTTTAGAGAAGCAGTGAGAGCACGCGTAGCATTGTTTTGCATACACGTGTTAGACCAAAACTGTTGGGATGTCCGGAAGGACGTTTCCATGTGCTTCGTTGACTATGAAAAGTCGTTTGACACAGCTTATCACGATAAACTTATTGCCATCCTTCAAACAATGGATATAGATGAAAAAGAAATACGAATACAAAATCTTTATTGGCATCAAACAGCTGAAGTAAAAATTGGTAACACGGTTACAGAGCAAATAAACATTAACAGAGGCGTCAGACAAGGTTGAGTCCTTTCTCCCCTTTTATACAATATATACTCTGAACGCATATTCCAAGAAGCTCTCGGCAATATCAACAAGGATGTGAAAGTAAATGGATTTAATATTAACAACATAAGATATGCGGATGATACTACTCTCTTGGAAGATAGTTTGGATGACCTTCAATCGTTGGTAAATGCAGTTATTACCCTAAACACATACAATAATACAATTTGAACAAGTCAGAAATTTAAATATAAATATTGCTGAAAACTGGAATACCTCTATGGAAATCAAATGTAGAATAGAAGTTGCGAGAGCAGCGTTCTGAAAATTTAAGAAAGTTCTCACAAATCAAGGTTTTAGTATCAGTTTAAAACTGAGGTTTGTAAAATTTTGTGTTTGGCCTCTTTTGTTGTATGCTATGGATATATGAACGTTAAAGATAGCCGATATGAATGGAATGGAAGCATTCGAAACGTGGATATATAGAAAATTATTAAAAATATCTTGGACTGAAAGAATAACAAACACAGAAGTGCTTAGAAGAAGCGGCAAGGAACGAGATTTATTAAAAAATATACTCGTAAAACCTAGAAAAACGACTTATATAGGTGATATAATGAGAAATGAACAGTTGAAGTAGATAACTTATACTGGAGGGGAAAATTGAAGGAAGACGTGGCATAGGCTGAAAACAAACATCATGGCTACGAAACATACGCCAATGGACGGGCATAAGAAATGTTAGACATTTATTAACAGCAGACAGGAGTAGAAATGTGTTCTCTGAGATTATTAGAAATATTATATAAGATATATAGCTTTTAGTAGATAATATGCATTACGATGGATACTACGTCTTGTAAAGAGTGTTTAAGACTCATAATGAATTAATAAATTGTATGGTCGCTTACATCCGACTTCGGATTGGCAGATCAAAAAGAAGAAAAAGGTATCACTTTGTACTTCATGAGCATTGTCGTCCCTGCTTACGTTGAAGTCCACCTTATCAGATTTTGTTCTCTTTTCCCCATCACTCTTCTAGGGAGCGTATTGGTTTACCACAAAGCACCCATTACTCTGTTGCGGTTCCAGTAATCATGTTGATTTTCAAGCTTAGTAGATGATTTATCTACTGCAGCTGGCCTCCAATGATTTTGTGTAGCGGTAAAGAGCCTCGGTAAGTGGTGGTGATCCTTACTTAGCATCGTCATTTTTTCCCAGTAGGTGGCGTTGGCTCCTGATCATCCGTTTGATGTTTGTCATCATCGTCAGAAATCAGCTGGAAGGTCAGCGGGCTTCTTCTTTATTTTTTAGATGGAGTTGTATGGAGAGGAGTGAAATTCCCTTTATTCAACACTCAAAACCACAATTCACTTGTGTTCTTATGCGTGTGCTCTAACCATTATACCACCACGCCCCCAATATTTACTGTAAAGCCTCACTAATTAACGGACGCCAGCATAACATACTAAACTTCTGTCATCTATGAAAATTTGAACAAATTCTTCAAAAAATCAGGTATGACACAAAAGAAAATTCCACTTCAGTCAGCTATGGCCTGACCTTGTTAACGTTAGTCACGATGATTTACTATTAAGTTCGCCACTGAGTTGTTTCTTATACCATAGATAACACGTTGCAACAAAAAATACCTGGGAAGTTATATTAATTTTCTGATAAACGCTGTCGAGTACAATAAGAATTTATTTTTAAAATTTTCAAAATATCTCTAAAATCTTGAGTTATGGGTAAAAAAAAAAATCGGTTTCTTGTACCTTCATGCACGAATAAGCTAATAACATAGCTGAATGGTAACTGGTTTTAAGTTTCATTGGGAATTTGGAAGAAGAGGAACATATGTTTTAAATGATATACCCTCTTCAGTCACGAAAGCGTACACGTTAAAAAAATTCGCAAGGCCTTATTTTGCTGAACTGGCAGCATTTAGTTTAGAAAAATTAATAAAAACATTCCTTGTTAAATACAGGATTACGGAAATGTGGCAGGTGCCATGCAAACATGAAACCGGTTGGACCTGATAAAGGATCCGCCAAATAATTTTTTTTTTTTTTTTTTGAAAATGCTATAAAAAAACTACTGAATATTTTCTGAAATTTCTTTTTTTATATAAAAGTACAATTCTTCCGGTTTATAATGGAAAATAATTTCATTCAAATAGCTGCTTCGGCTAGCCATGCAGTAGCCTACACGATCGGTCCAATATTTAAGTACATTATCAATTGTGTGCAGCTGTATTTCACCAATGGCTTCACGAATATTGTTCTTTAAAGCGTCAATTGTCTCTGGCTTGTTGGCGTAACACTTATCTTTGACGGCAACCCACAAATAATAGTCCAACGATGTCAAATCGCAGCTCCGAGGTGGCCAAACGACATCAGCTCTGCGGCTGATAATGTGATCTTCAAAAACAGGGCGCAAAACATTGAGTGTAACTTCGGCTGTGTGGCACGCCGTCCTGTTGAAACCAAATGTTGCTAATATTCTCCACTTCAATTTTTGTGAACAAAAATTCGTTCAACATGGCCCGATTACGATCGCCATTGACTGCAACGGCCACTCCTCGCTCATTTTCGAAGAAAAATGGCCCAATTATGCTTCTGGACCAAAATTCGCACCAAACAGTGTCTCGCCTTGGGTGTATCGGCTTTTCAATGTATGCGAGCGGGTTTTCTGTGCCCAAATGCGACAATTTTGCTTGTTTACATACCCGCCAAGATCAAAATGAGCTTCATCTGAAAAGATGTTTTTTTTTGGCAAAATCGGCATATTCTGAAAGTCGATCGCAGGCCCAGATTCCCAGCGTTGTTCAAGCGTATACACAACCATACTCGTTCAGCGGAAGGATAAAACTAATTATCTGCCAAATCAGACATGAAATAAGCACTAGTTAAAAAAAAAGTTAGACAGCAGACCCTATACAACTTCATCACTTATGGACCACTTTTAACATCAAGTTGATGTACTTTTTTGAGGGCTTGTACGCAGAAACTTAATTTTGGAATTTGAATTTTGACATGTGTTGTTGAAGCTGCAAATAGCTAAAAAAAAGATAATGATGTTCACAAAAGTTGGTAGAACTTCTTACATCTTTCAAAAAATACGTTTAAAAAATGTGCAGCGAGCTGCACGCTAACATCGAAGAGGATATTGTGTATTATTAGAATAACTTTGAATAATTTATTTGCACCCCTTATTTGGAAATGTTTTTGCGCACTAATTGATATGGGAACCGTTTTGAATTAATTTAGAAACTACATATATTCAGTTATAGAAATCGGTTGAAAATTGGTGTAGCTATTAAACTTTTTCGGTTAATGTTCAGCTAAGTACATTCAGGTCAGGTCTGGCAAAAACCCGGGCTTTGAAAAAAAACCCAACGCAGCGGGTTTTATTGGGTTTTTTCATGGGTTTTTGTAGGTTTTGTAATTGGTTCTAAATTTTGTTCAATTAGACAATATTTTTGTATTTGTTAGTAAAATTACGATGATTTAGTATTTATAATGCAATCTTGCACTCATGGATTAAGGCGGCGTTGGGTACTATTGGCTGCTAAAGCAGACTTCCATTACTTCGTTTGAACAGTGCATTATGAGAAAAACGGCCGTATAACAAAGACAGATGTGATTAAGTTACTCTTTTGCATGACAACGTTCGGCCTCACGTCGCAATAGTTGCCAAACGATTATCAAAAACCATCAAATGACTATTGGCTGTTTCGATGGATACAATGCCTTTTATAGTCCTGACAAACATGTGGTTTATATACCATGTTGTGTATAGTACCGTTTTTGATACTATATTAGTGTGACAGACGTGTAGTATACATACTACTATTTATCGTCACCTGAAATGCACTTCTTATTATTTTAATGAAATGCTATGATTTCCCATTTCTTACCTAACGGAGCTGTGTTAAGTAAATAGTAATAATATACTACATTATACCACGTTCATTTTCATGGTAATGAATAAGCTTTAAACTACAATGTTTTATGGTTTAATTGTAGTATAGGTTGACACAGGGTAAAGAGTCCGCCGTCTAACGTTTTTTTTTTCAACTAGTGCTTATTTCGTGAATGGTAACACTTAGCTCATGTCTGATTTGACAGACAATTAGTTTTACCCTTCCGCTGAACGAATATGGTTGTGTATACGTTTGAACAACGCTGGAAATCTGGGTCTGCGATCGACTTACAGAAGATGCCGATTTTGCCAAAAAAAATCATTTTTTCAGATGTAGCTCATTTTGATCTTGGCGAGTATGTAAACAAGCAAAATTGTCGCATTAGGGGCACAGAAAACCCGCATGCATACGTTGGAAAGCCGATACACCCAAGACGAGTCACTGTTTGGTGCGGATTTTGGTCCAGAGGCATAATAGGGCCATTTTTCTTCGAAAATGAGCAAGGATTGGCCGTTACAGTCAATGGCGATCGTTATCGGGCCATGTTGAACGAAATTTGTTCACTAAAATTGAAGAGGAGGATATTAGCAACATTTGGTTTCAACAGGACGGCGCTACGTGCCCCAAAGCCGAAGCTACACTCGATATTTTGTGCCCTGTTTTTGAAGATCGTATCAGCCGCAGAGCTGATGTCATTTGGCCACCTCGGAGCTGCGATTTGACACCGTCGGACTATTATTTGTGGGGTGCCGTCAGAGATAAGTGTTACGCCAACAAGCCACAGACAATTGACGCTTTAAAGGACAATATGCGTGAAGCCATTGGTGAAATACAGCTGCATACAATCGATAATGTGCTTAAAAATTGGACCGATCGTGTAGGCTACTGCATGGCCAGCCGAAGCAGCTATTTGAATGAAATTATTTTCCATTATTAACCGGAAGGATTGTACTTTCACATAAAAAAAGAAATTTTAGATCATATTCAGTAGTTTTTTTTATAGCATTTTCAAAAAAAAAAAAAAAAATTTATTTGGCGGACCCTTTAGTATACTATGCTAGTTTAGTATACAAATCTTTCAGGGCTATTATCATGTCACCTTATTGCTTCTTTTCAAGAAATACAAAATCGGCTTCAAAGTTCGATCGCCTCAAAAGACGATAAGTTTTGCTTAAACGGAATTCGGAAATTGGCACGGAGGTGGGGGAAAGATATAAGCAGTCATTTGTTAAATCTTTATTATTTCTTTATATATTTATATCTTTTTTAAGCTAAAAAAATCGGACAGAATTAATTTGTACCTCCAATATATAAATAATACTTATTTTAGTTGTAAATAAACTGCGAACTACTTAAATACAAAAATCCCACGCGGGTATTTTTTAAATAAAATACCCAACCCTGATGCAGGAACGAAAAACTGTTTTTTTTTATCCATAACTCAAGATTTTGAAGGTGTTACGAAAATTCCAAAAGCACATCCTTGTTGTACTCAACAACGCCTCCCGGAAAAGAATTATTCATGTGTTTCTTTTTTGTCGCAGCGTGTAATAAAACAAAACACATTTTTAAAGCAAATGAGACAAAACTTAGTTTTTTATTACACCAAAAAAGAAATAGAAATAAAATTTAAATAATTCACATCAAGTACTTAGAATAAGCCTATAGCCACTGCCATAATACCCATTTGCGATAAAATAACTGAAAACAAAATTTTATCAAATCGTTGTGAACTATTTTTTTGTATCTCCTCATAATACGGCAGGCGATTGCAAGTAGCAAATTTTGTAACTTTTTTCATAACAACTGGCTGCGGCTGATATATCAAGGGCTTGCCTTCAGCATTTTTTAAAATTTCAAATTCTTGTATCTGATAGAAGGAAGCAAATAAAATTCAAATCATAATTTAGTTTAAAACTAGAATTTGTGCTTCAAATTCTTACCAATTTTGTTGGCATTTGTATGAGCTCGCGCATATCGTACCAAATAACTTCGGATTGTGAACGTAAAAGCAATAGAGTACCTAAATATTGACAATAATCTTCCGGAGATGCATCTATCCAGTGACTCAGAGGAAAATTATCCAATACAGTTTCAGTGTTAGGAGTGCTAACCTTTTTTAATTGTTTCTTCAACTCGTTATAGTGATTTGAATATACAGGTAATGACTTAACACCATATGCCAATACTAATAAAGTGCTTTTGAAGTCTATGGCTTGTTGAAAATCTTTATATCTGTTATCGTAAAATACCACATGCAATTCTCCGGGAAATGTTACATTTTCAAAAGCATAAGCTTTTGGTACTTTTTCCAACCACTGAAAGTACATGTACTCAAAACGATATTCAAACGCTATGCCATTATGTGATAACAAAGGTGCTTTGCCAACATCATATTTCATTTCTATAATTAGGCTTTGGCCATCATTTTCTAAAATTACTTCATTTGGTTCTCTGTCGATATTATCAAATAGAATGGGAAATAATGGCTGAGCGACTATTTCGAGTTGCTCACGGCTTGTAAAGGCCAATTGGTGTTTGCCAATCGATTTGGGTGAAATTGCCGCATAGCCTGAAATTATTTAGTGTATTTTTTAGTCTTTAGTTTGTCTTCTTTTTTAAATTCTTTTTAATGCATACCCAATATTTTATTATAATGGCATACTATGGAAACCATGTAGAGATTTTGCAGAATTTTAAAGAAAAAATTGTTCATTTTTTTAAATTTTTATTTTTAACTTTAACGTTGAAACAAATATCTGTCACTTAGTCAATGACCACAGAAACAATTGAAACATTGGTCAAATACCATATTATTACACATACGCTAATTTTAATTTATATGAAAGCCTTTTAAATAGCTGCTAAATTATAAGTTACAAATACTTAAGTGCACAATAAAAAAAGCTACAGATGGTCAAGACTGAATATCTAATGCCCTACTTCGTGTAATATCTTATATATAAAAATAAATGTGTGTTTGCATGTATGTTTGTTTGTTGGTTTGTTTGTGTCTTATAGACAGCTAAACGGCTAAAACGATTTTCCTGAAATTTGTATAGTATCTCTCTGTATATAGTCTACATAAATTTCAAAAGCTTTAACTAGGCGATACCACGCCCATACAAAGTAAATATTCATTTGTCTTTATCATCAAAATGGTAACAGAAAAATCTCTAAACATGACCCAAATGGGTTCGTATTCAATACAAACCATCAGTCAAAAAGTGGGCGGATTGGGACAAGTGGACATGGTACCTCCCATACAATCTAAATTTTGGTTACTGTATATTTTGAGAACGGTTAAAGCTAAAGTTGGGTACAAATAGCTTCAGGGACAATACAAATAATCAGTCAAAAAGTAGGCGTGATACCTCTCGTACAAAGTAAATATTGAAGAAGAAGAAGTTTCTAAATTATGTTCAAACAAAGCCGTTAACAATATCTAATTGATATAGATAACTGGCTATGCGCCTTCCATTCATACTAAATACAATTAAAGCAGTGTTATCTATCGTCATTAGCAAAAAGTGTGTATTCTAGAAAGCGCACTGGTGAGAAACACGTATCAGGCGTATAGTAAGCCCGAAATCAACACAAAATTCTACGATAATTAACCGAAGAAAGTATGGATCTAAAATGAAAACCTAGCTCTCCACGAGAGACATGCAGTTTTTCGTTTAAGGTACATGTGGCACCGTTAGTTCATGTGGCACCTAAACATCGTGGTTCTTTTTATAGGCAGCAACGCTTTTCTATACGAATCCAAAATGTCATGGGCCTTCTATTTAATGCCTCTGCTACCTTTTGACAGCTTAAGCGGTCTTACACTACCAATTACTAAATTTTACCCAATTTATGAGTGACTGGCCGACAAAAGCGAGCTGCCTTTTTAACATCGTAATTTCCTGAACGAAAACTTATAAACCACTCACAACACTCTCACCGTACACTATAGTAAAAAAGTATCACAAATATTTCAGGGTGGGCAAATTTAAAATTAGGAAGTAAATTGGCTGTCAAATGATGAAATGTCAAGAATTGAGCTGTCAGCCTTTGAAAATTGGAAATTTTAACTATGGAACGCTACACTCTTGAACAAAGAATTTTAATTGTGAAAATTTGTACTGTATTACTTCGTAAAATTCGAGTAGCTTATACTCGTAATCAGGCTCCTTCTGAGACCGCTATGCATATACTAATCGGTAAATTCGGGGCTCACGGTACTGTTGCTGACAATAGATCAAAACAATACGCTTGTATTGGCCGTACTGATACAAACTTAACCGCTGTACAGCAAAGTGTTAAGAATGAGCCTGGAAGATCAACTGGTCGACGTTCGTAACAATTGGAAACTTTACGCAACATTTTGCAAGATCTTCATCTTTACGCTTATACAGTTCAACTCGCTCAAGAATTAATTCCAGCCGACCATTGTTTACGTCGAACGTTTGTGAATTGGCTGTTTGAAAAACTGAACGAAAACAACGCATTTTTCAACAAAATCATCTTTAGTGATCAGGCCCATTTACAATTAAGCGGTTATGTAAACAAAAAAAAAATTATCGCATATGGGTATTACGAAATCTACAAACAGTCCTCGAAAAACAGTCGACGTATGATGCCGTTTGCGGTTAGGCGGCATCATCTACCCGTATTTTTTCGAAAATGAGCAAGGAAACGCGTCACCATGATAACCAATTTTTTGTGGCCACAATTGGCTAATGTTGACATCTGTGACTTTTGGTTTCAGCAGGACGGCGCCACAAGCTACACAACCAGCCAAACAATTCAGTTAGTGCATGAGAAATTTCCCAGTCACGAAATTTCTCGATTTGGCCGCCTCGTTCTTGTAATTTAACGCCAATGTACTATTTTCTCTGGAGCCTTTTGAAAAGCCGGGCTTACGAGAACAAACCACAAACAATTGACACTCCAAAAGATGAAATTCGGCGCTGCATTGACGAGATAAGCGAAGTTCTGTTTTGTTGCAAAATGTGGTTCTCAATTTTATGAAAAGAGCGGACGTCTGCCGATGTGCCCGAGGTGGCCATATTCCGTTATTAATTCCCATATTTCTATTGTATATTGGTATGAATAAAACTGAATTTGTCAAAAAAAGTAATGTGTTTTAAGCCAATTTACTTTCTAACCTGCAATTTGTCCACCCTTTATTTAGAAAAAAACTGCATAGATTTAATGAAAAACAACATGTTTTAACTGCAGCCAAACCTAATAACTATTAATTTGGGTTTTTTTGAGAGCAAATCTTATGAACTTTTAGAATCTGCTTTAATTTTGTTAAAATTCTGATTACTACCTCGTGTTTTATTAAAGGTTTAAGTATGAAAACTACATAAAAGACTAGCAACTTTTGGTGTATCTATCACTACACCATTTTCTTAAACCTTATTTGATTACAAATAAATTATTATGTTCCCACTAAGTATTGCTCCAGAAATATGTCACATTGGTCTTGCATCGATATTATGTTTTAATTTTTATACGAATTACGAAGCTTTAAAACGAGATTGATTTTCTTTCGGTCCGCTCTTCTCCTTTAATAATGAACAATTCAGTAATCTGCTATGGTAGTCATCAACAATGAGTAATTAAAATTCATTATTAATAGTTTTGTTGATTTATGCACTTGATAGTAAACTTTCAAAAAATAAACACTTGTGTTAATTTCCTTTTTAACCCCTTGAGACCTGGTGTACACTTATATATGTGTACTTTAAATTATATTATTTATTACAAGTAGCGACATAATTATATGTATAATGCTAGACTTGTATTTCTTGGCGTAGAATCTAGAGTTTCTAAAACTATCAGAAAATGGCATTTTCACCAAATTTGTTTAATAGTGACCTAAACGATATATACAGAAACGATATATACAAAAATAAACTGTTATCATAATCGCTTCGTATTTAGGTCTCAAGAGGTCAAAAAACTTTTCAGAAGGCCAATACGTTGCGTTATTTGCCGCGCAGAATCACCTTGCGCAATTAGTGAATGAACCTACACATATATCGTGTGTAGATGGGCACCAGAACAATACCCTCAACCCTTTCCTCACTACACACTCTGAAAAGTATGTAGTTGAGATTCTTGCACCTCTCGGAAATTCGGATCATTGCACAGTTTCTGCCTCATTCTCGTCCACCGCTCTTCGCGAGGTTCCACTCATGGCTACGGAACACTCAACGCTATTTTTGGGCATTTTAATTGGCAACTTTGTTTCCTTGACTCAAACGTCGATGCCATGGCAGAAATGGTAGTGAATATAATAAGGCTAGGGATGGATATTTTCATCCCATCCAAAAAGCTTTCGATTAAACCTAGAAACAAATCTTGGTAACGTGACGTGTAAATTGGCAGCCAGATCCAGAGAGGAAGCATTCAGGAATTTGCGCCATAACAAATGTGCCCATACTGATTTGCTTCGCAAACAGGCGATATCTTTATGTGACGCAGTACTTAGACGCGAAAAGGCTTTATATGAGCAGCGCCTTCGTGCTAAAGTTCTTACTTTTCCGCGGGGAAGTAAAAACTTACAGTCATTCGTTAAAAGGCTGAGGAACAACGCTAGTTCGATTCCTGGTCTTATAAAGAATGACCACACATACACGAACCCGGTTGAAAAGGCAAACATTTTGGTCGGATGGCATACCAGCACTGGTCTATCTTACTGGAAGGTTGCTAATGTAACGCCAATCCCCAAGAAGGGCGAGGCTAGTAACCCTGAGAACTACCATCCAATAGCAGTTTGTTCCGCACTCCCAAGGTTATGGAGAGTATGATTAATCACCACCTTGTGGGATATCTGGAGTCCAACGATTTACGAAAGGGCCGTTCTACTGGCGTTGCTGGCGGAGAAGTGGAAGAAGTCCATTCATGGTTTTGGCGAGAGTAAGTGGTTATAGATGGGGACTCATCCGACGAGTTCAGGATAAACTCAGGGGTACTCTCCTACTCTTTTTCTAATATTTCTTAACGACTTTGTTCTTCTCACTTCTAATCATATCTACTCTTTTGCGGATGGCAGCAACATTTGTCACTCATATTCTTTTGATCGTAGACCGAGCCTTTTGGAGGTTGGGCCAAGAAGGATGAATATGAACGTCACACTCGCAAGTGACCTGGTGAAGGTGGGGTCGTGCGAACAGGGTCGATTTTAATGCACGTAAGACTCAATGTTGTTTTTTGACACACAGACGTGGTGGTGTGCTCTCATCTGTGTCAATAGGTAATGTGGATAATGAGGAATCAGATGCTCTTGATGTTCTGGGCATGAGAATTCACTGTGACGTTCGTTCGAATGATCACATATTTCAAGTGTCGAAAGAAGCATTCAAGTGCCTTGGTTTTTTGAGACGGTGCAAGAAATACTTCACTCCATCTGATCTCCTTAATATTTACAAGACCTATATCCGACCAAAAATGGAATAAAACTCTCATGTATGGGCCGGTGCTTCAAAGTCTATTTTGGAGCTTCTCGACCGCGTACAGGAGAGGGCGAAGTTGCTTATCAATGACGGTAGGGTAGCCAACTCTATGGATTCATTGAAACACCGTCGTAATGTGGCGTGTGTTTCATTGTTCTATCGGTACTATAACGGAATTTGTTCTAACGAAATTAAGGAATTAACTCCGTTCGTTCGCTCTTTGGTCGCACTGTTCGGTTGTGAAATAATTTCCAGCGAAAGTATTTCCTGCTACTTACGACATGAGTAAATTTAAATCTAACGTCCATAAACACTACTCCCTCTGTCCACCTTCCAATAACCTATTTTCCAAGTACCAGCACAATGCACTGCATGAGTAGGGGCCAACCCCTGGGTGCTGGTCTTATATAAAAAAAAAACATTCAGTTATCATCAGCGACGTCAATTGACTCTTCCGGATCAAGTTTCTGACTAATCAGAACGCTAGTATCATTGACATGCTAAGTGAATTTAGTGAAATAAATTTGCCAGGTTATTGTGATGTTTTAAAGTATTATTTTTTTCTGAAGTGAACGCGAAATAGAAAAAGAAAAAAACAACTACAATCGTATGCACGATAAAATAACACAATGGAAATTTGGGAAAAAATTAGTATTGCACTGATAAATAGATAAAGAATTTAAGAAACTAAATATCGGGAGATTTCTTAGCCATTTTTTTTTTTGGCAACACTGTTTTTGGCAGCTCAGCTGTTTTCGTGTAACATGCTACTTTCAAGCATGTTATGTTTGGTCTATAATTTAAGTATGAATTGACTTACAAACGAACAACGCTTGCAGGTCATTGAATTTTATTATCAAAATTCAGGCTCGGTGAAGAAAGTGCATCGTGCACTTCTTCCATTTTACGGTTAGTTTGGGCGACGGTTAAATGGATACGTGAATAAGCAAAATTGCCGTATTTGGCCAGGAAGAGCAGTCAGAAGCATTGCAATAAATGCCAATACTCGTACATCCCAAAAAATGCTCTGTTTGGTATAGAAAATGGCTTGCCTTTCAAATCAGCCATACCTTATTTTCATACTGTAAAAATGGAAAATCTTTAAACGCTCATATCTCGGTAAATACGCGTCTAATCGCAAAAATAGTGAAATTTTTATTACAGTTGGTATAATTGGTCCGTACTTTTTCAAATTATTATGTTTTTTGCTCAAAATGGAACAGCTGGACTTGGCTGACATGTGGTTTCAATAAGGCGGTGCCACATGCCACACAGCACGCGAAACAACGGCCCAATTGAGAGGCGAGTTCGATTGGTTTTGAAACGGTCAATTGGTCGCCTAGATTGTGCGATTTAACGCCCATTTTTTGTGGGGCTATGTTAAAGCTCATCAGTAGGGACAAATCCGCAACAGTTGATGGACTGGAAGCCAATATTGAAAAATTTATTCGTGAGATATCGGCCGATATGTTTGAGAGAGTATGTCAAAATAGGACCAACCGTTTGAATCACTTGAGGCGTAGCAGCGGTCAACATTTATATGAAATCATCTTTTAATGTTGCATTATAAAGATCGTTCTATCGACTCATTTCTCTAAATTGTATGATTTTTTTAAATCAAATCTGAAAGCTTTTAAAAATCACCCAATACATTTCTCAACAAATACCATGAAGAGGTTAAAAAATATCAAGAGGTAATACATATTCAATATTTGAGACTTCGTTAAATGATGTATTTTATGTCGGTAATGCAGTTGAAAAAAAAACATTGCCATGCTCCTGTGGACTAGTTCCTGATACTCTCAAAGCATTCATGATTAACCAACACACCAGCAGAAAGAATACAATTCCTGAATGCTTGTTAAATATAGTAGACTAACTGTATAGTAGACTAACTGCTTCTTCACAAATGGACGTCGCTTCTAAAATAGAATTTGCAATGCCAAAGTTTAAAGTTTTGTTGAATAAACCATTATATTGGCTTGTTTATTTGTTGCATTTCAACGAACTACCGCTTCGCCATTTATTCAATGCTTTGGAAAAATCTACTACAAGTGGACTACGTACTGCTAGTGGGGCTTTGACAAAATTAATTGAGACCTGTGAATAACTTCCGTTTAGCATGCATTTATTTTATCAACGCTTTATGTAAGTCCCTTAAAAGTAAAACAAACATTTCGTTGTAGGCTTTGAATGATTTTGACCCATTTTCCAATGAAAATGGACGCTAAAGATGAAAAAAACTTTCTACTGACATTCTATATCACTTTCGAATAGCCAAAGCTGTATCGGAAGGTTCGTATCGAAAAAATATAGCCAAACTGGAAACCGCAACAGATTGATTGTTCAAAATCACTGGTTAACAAAAGCCAGAAGACACTTGCGCTTATATGGTGCAACTAGTTTGCCTTCAATAAATTTAAAAACATTGGCTAACTTTATTATGACAGTTTATGTGCCGATGTATTTTAATGTAAAAGTTTATAACTCAGTAGTACTCGTACATGGCAGTGCGCTTTTATATAAATTTATGAACGCAATTTGTACTACAAAATCTTCGAGAAATCGTAAACAAAAAGACACAAAACAATGCATTTTTCGCCCATCCGGAAAATATATTGTTAACAATGCTTTTCGACGAAAGGAAACCAGTTCATGAAAGCGCCATTAACAAAATTTTGTATTTTAAGTAACAATATCGTATGTGTGTATGACTCTACCAAGCTTATAAAAAGCATCCCATTAATTTCAATTGCACAGATTGTATGAATTTAGTCGACATATTATCCGCCTGATGCTTGCAGTCCCACACGAGCACACGTTGAAGTATATTAAATCAGATATGTACCACTGCCAGATCAAGGAATTCAGTCGCTCATTCAGGAAATCGAGCGATGTGTGTGTGCACACATTGCTAAAGCATACCTCAAGACGAGTAATTGCAAAAAAAACGTGACAATGTTATGGCAGTGACTTTAGAAATTCGAACCCAAACACCTTGAAAGGATTGTTAGGTTCTGTTGGTTGTGTTCATACTGATTGTTTAATAAACTTAAGTTTTTAGGTAAATTTTCTAAATATCATTATCTAAAGGGTGGTCTAACCAAAACGCGCCATGTTAATTGTAGATAAGCAAAGTGTTTTAGAGAATTATCTTAATATTTTATATTATGATAGAAGGTTCTATGACAATAATGTGTGGACAAAATAGCGGCCAAGTGCCTGCCACGGCTTCGTCGGCTTACCTCTATCCATCGGTCCATATTTTCAATGACTCTGAGACATAGTTGAGGTTAACGTGCCGAATTATCGCATCCATTAGTTCATGAAGTGTTTTTGACTTATTATACACTTTTTCTTTTAAGTATCCACAAAGAAACAAGTCAAACGGTGTCAAATCATATGATCGCGACGGCCAGTTAACATCACCATGACATGATATAACACGGCCATTGAATTTCAGCTCCATATCCTCAAACTCTGGCCACAAGAAGTTTTTTATCATCTCGCCATAGCGAACACCACTCATGGCAATTGCATGGCCGACCTCATTTTCGAAGAAGTACGGCCCGATGACGCAGTCAGCCTCTCTTTGTGAATGCAGCGGCTTTAAAACAATCACTCGTGGATTCTCATTTGGCCAAACGCGACAATTCTACTTGTTAACGAACCCACCAGGGTGTGTGTGCCTCGTTGCTGAAGATAATTTTCTTTGTCAGGTCAACTAGTCATTCGACGTATTGACGGAGATTAAAATATTCGGTAGGTTTCATCTCCTGAGTCAATTGAACCTTGTAATCTCTATTAAAAATTCGCGTCAGTGAGACGAACGTTGACGGCTCTTCTAAACGAAAAACGGCTTTGTTTAACGAACTGCGCGAGCACGCTCATGTGTTTCCACATTTCCTACAGACCCTATTCGCTGAAATTTGTACACAATTCCCCCGATTGTGGACACATTTGGTCGATTATGCTGACGAAACAAATTACGAATTGCACGAAATACATTTTGATTTGAACGCCTATTTTTCTAAAATCCTAACGCGCTGCTCAATTGTGTACTTCACCATGATTGAACAATAGCTAAACATTGAGACGGTTTTTTAAGTGACTGTATGTATTTTGTGTTTGTGTGCCGCTGTGGTATGGTAGGTAAGACAACCGCCTACCAATCAGAGGGTTCACGGTTCAATACCAGGCCAGACCATCTAAAAATAAAAAATACAAGTTTTTTCAACAGCAGTATGACCTCACAATATTACGAGTAGCTAGTAACTGGTTATAAGTATCACTGCTATTGAAAACTTCTCTAATTCATTTGCCGTTCGGAGCCGGCGTTAAGCTGTAGGTCCCTTTCAATGAGTAGAATAGAATCGGGTGCAGCTCATTGACTGAGAGAAGTCCCCGTGTTCCTTCATGGAATGTTATAGTAATTAATATATGCATTTTGTATACAAAAATAAGTGTGTGTTTGTTTGAAGACTGTATACATCTAAACAACAGATTCTACAGTGTTCATCTGGAAGGAACTATAGACAATCTCAAATGCTTGGATTTTGACCGGAAGGGGACAGAAGGTGAAAAACGGTAAAAAATTTAAATAATATAACCTTCAGGATAATAATTAACACGGGGTTAGCAAAGCATGCCGGGTTTTAGCTGGTTAGCTAAATGAAAGTACGAAAAACCAGCTTTTTACCAGTAAATCAAGATTTTTAAGGTGTTACAAAAGTTCCAGAAATACATTCTTGTTCTATTAAATAGGGGCTATGGGAAAAGTAGTATTAATTTATTTCTTTTTTGTCACAGCGTTTATCAAAAAAAAAACACATTTTTATAGCAGAATATACGAATAGTATACTAAAATTAGTTTTTTATTACACCAAAAAATAAATAGAAATAAAATTTAAATAATTCACATCAAGTACTTAGAATAAGCCCTTAGCCACTGCCATACCCATCTGCGATAAAATAATTAAAAACGGAATTTTATCAAATCGTTGTGAACTATTTTTTTGTATCTGCTCGTAATAAGGCAGGCGATTGCAAGTGGCAAATTTTGTCACTTTTTTCATAACGACTGGCTGCGGCTGATATATCAAGGGCTTGCCTGCAGCATTTTTTAAAACTTCAAATTCTTTTATCTGATGGAAGCAAACCAATAAAAATAAAATCATAATTTAATTTAAAACGAAAATATGTCTTTCGAACCCTTACCAAGTTTGCAGGCATTTGTATGGGCTCGTGTATATCGTACCAATTAACTTCGGATTGTGAATGTAAAAGCGATAGAGTGCCTGAATGTTGACAATAATCCGCCGTAGACGCATCTAGCCAGTGGCTCAGAGGGAAATTATCCAAAACAGTTCGAGTGTCAGAAGTACTCACTTTTTTTAATTGTTTCTTCAACTCGTCATAGTGACTTGAATATACAGGTAATGACTTAATACCATAAGCCAATACAACTAGACTGCTTTCGAAGTCTAAGGCTTCTTTAAAATTTTTATATGCCTTATCGTAAAATACAACATGCAATTCCCCGGGAAATGTTACATTTTTAAAAGCATAAACTTTTGGTACTTTTTCCAACCATTGAAAGTACATGTACTCAAAACGATAATCGTACGAGTCGTTATTAAATGATAGTAAAGGTACTTTGTCCACATCGTATTTCATTTGTATAATAAGACTTAGGCCATCATTTTCTAAAATTACTTCATTTGGTTCCATAGCGATATTATCAAATACAATGGGCAATAAGGGATGAAGGACTGTCTCGAGTTGCGTGCGTTTTGCAAAAGCCAATTGGTGTTTGCCAATGGATTTGGGTGAAATTGCAGCATGGCCTGAAATTATTTAGTGCATTTTTAAAGTTTTTAGTTTGTTTTTTTTTTAATTTAATTTAATACTTACCCAATATTTTATTATAGTGGTACACTATGGAAAGTATGTAGAAATATTGTAGAATTTTAAAGAAAAAATTTTTCATTTTTTTAAATTTTTATTCTTAACTTTACCGTTGAAGCAAATATCTGTCACTTAGTAAATGACCACAGAAACATTGGTCATATACCATATTATTACACATACGCGAATTCTAATTTTTATAAAAGCTTTTTAAATAGCTGCTGAATTATAAGTTATGAATACCATACATACTTAAGTGCAAAAAAAATCAAAAAACTATATTTCACCAACTGACTGTCTATCTAATACCCTACATCATACTATTGTTACGTTTTAACCTTTTTAAAGCGTTTTAGTTCATTTAAAATGCGTTAAAATAAAATAAACACTGCTTTATTCACTATATTAGTTTTATTTATTCTCCTATAACTTTTATACAGTTTATCTTAATAAATACAACGCTTAATACTCGTTTATACAACACTTAATATACGCTTATACAACACTTTTATTTCTGTTTAAACACGTCTTTATCTTATGACAGCACAACGATAGCTGAACTACGTAGGCAAAGCATTCTCCTTATATACCTAACTGCCTACAATTCGGAAAGTTCCGGAAATGTCTCAAATGATCGCATATCCTCTAACCGTTATTTTAAACATTGTGTTATTCAGGAATGATTTAATTGGCAATGCTGCCATATACAAAAATAAGTATGGCATTGACAGGGTGACACAAAATATACCAAAATTCTACAATTTAGACGTTTTACTTCTCGTAACCTTTTTATTTATTTTTATTTGCTTTGAAACCTTAAACACAAACCTAAAATAAAGCAGCTGCATACACTGTAATAAACGGAGTGTTATAATTTATTTACAAAGGCTTAAAATTCTTTGTTGTCTTTTGCATCCCTTTAGTCAAACATTTGTTTTTGATACGAGTTACTACTTAGAAAATTTCATTAAAAATATATATTTTTTTACTTCTAATTCTTCTAAAACTGTTAAAACCACATTAAATACGCTTTACAAACTTTATTTTCATTTTCATTTTCATCCCTTCTAAACTCAGTAAGTGTAATGAGGATTTTTCATCCAGAGAAAACATAACGGAGAATTAAAAGAAGGCAGGAAGGAGTAGGAATATGAAAAACGATGAGTCTGTCAGTACGAGTATTATTAGCATTATTATACTCAAACGACGTCAAAATCATTAAATTCAGGCACACAAAGGGCACATTTAACAGCACCAATAACTTCATGACAGCCTGTATAGGCAGACAGACGGAAACACAAAAATATCCAACCAGAATATGGTACAAAAAATTATTTTAATTGTTTGTTTGAAAGTAAAGTAAAAAGAGGCGCATTATCTATTCATCGTACTTTTTTCGAATTTGTAATTTCCATTGTAAATTATTATGTAAAGAAACAAAAAATTTAAACGGTACAACAAAAACGAACGAAGTAGAAATACTTTTCCGATAGGCGCTGTTGAGTGCAACTAAAATCCGTTTCGAAACACCTCCAAAATCGTGAGTTACGGTAAAAACCAGTTTTTCGGACCTTCATCCTCTTAGAAGTTAAAAACCGATTCAGAGATTTGGAACGAGGAGAAACAGGTCTCTTAACACTAGAAAGACTGAAAAATTAACATACCAAGAAAGACGCATAGAGGTCATTTGACCCAACTAATTTTAAATTCATTTTAGTAGCGAAATATTTATTATTTGAAAACTATTTACTCTACACGTCATCTAATACCCCGAAAATTCAATTCGAAATTGAATTATAAAGTTTCTCAATATACGAGTAATTCAATGAAATGGTGGATCAATCATGTTTGAGTCCTTCCATTTATTCAATTTTTGCTTGAATTCTTTTCCGGACTCGTACACTTTCCTAGCGATCGATCTCCAAAAATTCTTGATTATATTTAGGTCGGGCAAGTAAGGGGGGCATTCAAGTTTGTCAGTTTTTTAGCTCTGAATCTACGATTTCACGGATCGGATCGTATGGATTTAAACATTTTAGATTTTCAATTAAATTTTGAAAGTTGGAAAAAGCGCTGTTGTAGTTTTCTGCTATTTATACATGATATTAAAAACTGAAACTCACAGGTGCCAGCCCCCTATCTCCTATTGCATTTTAATTTCTTGTGGGAGAGATCACACATATTAGTTTCCACAAGAAATTACAACGCAGTAGAAGATGGTGGGAATGTGATGGTGTGGTGATATCTTTAGAAATACGATTTTGCATTTGTTCCCAACAAATTAAATTTCATTTCGTCAGGCCATAGCATGTTGTTCTAACTATTAAGTCGTAGGTGTTGCTTCCGTTTGCTGGGATATGATATATTTCGAGGACTCTTACCCATAAGTCTAGTTTCCATAAGTTTTTTTTCTTATTATGCGATTTGAAATAGGAGAATAAATTCAGTTTTGAAGCCTTTCGATGACTTGAATGGATTAATCTTTGAAGTACGAATCAAAAGTTTATCAAAACTGACAGTTGTTCTACGCTTTCGTTTCATTGTCTCTACAGTTTTCTTTCACTGGATCTTATTAATTACTTTAGTTTTGGAGCACTTCGTGGTCTGAACACTTTTCGCTATAAGGTGTGCTTCAAAATGATAAAGTCACCTTAATATTTGCTCAATTCATGTAAACTATAGAATGTTATGTATGGTCACCTCGGCAATGGCATCCTACGGCTTGTGAGGCGGAGGCATTGCTGGCCCATATATCTTTGAAAATGAGGACGGATCAACCGTTACGATCAATGGAGACACCTATCGCACCATGATAACCGATTTTTTAGAGCCCGCTCTTCATGGTATTGATATGAACGATGTTTGGTTCAACAGAAAGGTGCAACTTGCCACACATCTTATGCCACAATCGACTTATTGCGTCAAACATTTGATGGCCGTTTAATTAGCCGAAATGGTGATGTCAGTTGGCCACCAAAAAGCTTCGATTTCACACCGTTGGACCGTTTTCTGTGTGGCGCCGTTAAAGGCACGTGTTATGCCGACAATTGAGCATTTTAAGGTCAACATTCGTGATGCCATTGCCGAGATATGACCCCATATACTCGAAGAAGTTCTCGAAAATTGGTCCGATCGAGGCCAGCCGCGGCAGCCATATGTATAAAATAATATTAATTTGACGAAATTTCAAACCGTTTTTGTTTTATTGCATTTTTAAATTTAAACTTTTAAATGGCCCACCCTATATATATCTCAAATGATCGAGTACATTTTATTTTGCATCAAGAATTATAGACAAAAAAGCTTTCTGCAAGTTGGTTGCCGCATTTGCTAACGGTTGACCAAAAACTCATTCGAATGAAAATTTCTCAAACTTGTTCGGATCGATTTCAAAGAAATAAAATGGATTTAAAGCGTCGTTTCATAAATGTTGATGAAACATACGAGTAGATCCATCACTATACACAAGAGACAAAAGAACAATTCAAACAATGGAATGAAGCTCTTGAAAGAGCACCACAGAAGTCAAAAACAGTTCAATCGACTGGTAAGGTCATAGCCACGATTTTCTGGGATAACAAAGCTATTTTATCGATCAGCTGTCTTCAAAAGGATTACAAAATAAATTCGCAATGTTATTGTAACCTTTTGGATCAATTGATTTTGAAAATTCGAGAAAAACATAGTGGTTTATAACACAAAAAAATAATTTTCCATCAAGACAAAGCACCATCTCACATGAGTGTTTTAAGAATGGCAAAATTCAACGAATTGAAGTACGAATTGCTTGGCCAGCCGCCTTATTCTCCCGTTTTCGCTCCATCTGACTTTTACCTGTTGCCAAATCTAGAAAAAATTCCTTGCTGGCAAACGTTTTACCTCAAATAAAGATGCAATGCCAGCAATAAAAAAAAAGATTATTTTGTGAAGCTTCAGGAAAATTATTTTAATCGAGAGATAGAATAGCTAGAAAAATGTTGGACTAAGTGAATTGAAGTTTCAGGAGATTATATTGCAAAATAAAATAATTTCAAAAATCTAGCTCTTGTTTCTCATTGTTAGGCTAAGAACAAATCGAATTCTTTTCAAGAATTTTGGAATTTTTTGATAAAAATTTGCAAGGCGTCTGTCTCAATTAAAGACCAGTCCTTACTAAATTAAAATACTTACTTTAGCGTTCATCCCAAATTTGATTATCATTTCGTTGGTAATATTAAGTTTGAAAAAGTATAGTTGATTAAAGATGTTACAAAAGCAAGAGAATACACGATTAACTTTTTTCAACTTGTAGGGTATTTATGTAAAAATATTTTTCTTTTATACAGAAAAAAGGTTATTTTATAATTGACTCCCCTGTACCTTAAAATTGGCTTGTTAATAAGATATATTTTCAGTGGTTTTAAACAGAGATAATATGGTATGTACCTTCCTTCTGATTCTTCTGTTGTTATTGTATTTTTTTTTTTTTTTTGTTTTTTTTGATACTGCAGACAACAAATACATAATTCGAATCATAAACAATTTTAATGTTAATGATACATATTGTCTGTTTAATAATCTGTACCTTTTTTTGACCTTCCTAATAAAAGAAAAACAAATGATATTCCTAAGGAGAAAACATATTTAGTAAATCCTGGTATTGAAAGTTTGTTTTCCTTTTTAATGTAAAACCAAATTCAATTAAATTAATTATACTAAAATATGTTAGAAGGATATACTTTGTCCCCATGCTAATAAACTTACGAAATTCAATTGAGTAGCTATGCAAAGGAATGAAACAGATATAAGTTGGCAAGGGAACATAAATCGAATCAAATTGAATGAAACCGGTTTTTTCTTTTTTGTTTGGCATGTCAAGTAACTAGTTTGCATTACCAATTATAGGAACAACAAGTTAAGAGGATTATTTGTCCATTGAATAATATCAATTATTGGCAATAACTATTAAATAGGGTAGTTTTGTTTGAGGGAAACAACATTGTTAAGGATTCTTAACAATCTGTGAAGAAAGGAAAAAGAAAAGTGAAAGAAAATCCTACAAAAATTGGAAAAAATTTAAATGACAAACGGAAAAACCAAAACTTACCACATCAGTGTTACCAATTTAGCACCTTCGCGCTAGATTTATCGCGTTTCAACCAGCAATAAGTCACATTTTTTCCTCTTTAGCGCTTTTTTGAAAAAACGTGCTAACTTAGCGCGTTTCTTATTACAAATTTGTATCATAAATAGAAAGCCACCAATTGCAATTAATTCATTTATTCATATAATTTATGGCCTTAAAATGGAAAATTATTGCTTTGAAATTTATTTCGGGTTATTCATTTAGTATTTGAAAACCGCCAGTATGGTAATGCTGTCAGCTGTTAAATACCTATCAGTTTACCATTTAAGAATATGAATCGTTTAACAACTGGAAGAGGAGGAACAAAAAAATTATTAAAACTCATACAAAAGGACACAAGCTGCTGTTGAAACCAATCGTAGTAGGGACCTCTACAAGGCCGCTAAGCAACTGACTTACGAAACATCATTCGCCGGCAAACCACTTAAGAGACTGGATGAAAGTATCACAACGTGTAAACGGGAACAGCTTTATATATGGACAATATATTATACTGAGATACTATATAGCTCAGCAATAAGTTATCCACCACCCTACCTATTACCTTGATTAAAACGATTCCGGAATAACCCCCGTGTGGTACATCTGTTGTTGATATTCCCGCTAAGTTTTAGTTTCATAGCTTGACATTTGCAAAAGCTACATAGCCAAGAGTAGATGTATCTCTATGTATCTGTGTTGAGGTCGCAATAGACATGATTTGCGAGGCTGAATTCCACATTCATCATAAGGTTATAGGTTAAAAATTAAACAAATAACCGGTAAACCGGTTCTTTTATTAAAACAAAATTCTTCTCAATTCTTGGTGCCTTAGCAAATACAGTTAATAAATTTTTGGTGTTCCAAATTGCGCCTTGTACGTACCAGAAAACATTAATGTCATAAAATTTTCTATCCAATGGGCTTTACTGGATATTATTGATATCAAAATAATGTATATTTCATTGTTTTATTATGATTTAAACTTCTATAACTGTAAAAAAAATAAACGATAGGAAAAAACATAGTTTTTTATTTTAAATACAAATTTCTATTGCTTGAGGAAGTTATGGCTCCAATTTCTTTTTTATTTTTTATTTCAACTGAAGCTTTGTCACAGTTCACAAAGGTTTTACGCTACCTTTTTGCACTAAATTTTGTCATCATTCGTCATAACCTGACTAGAATATTACCAGCTTTTTATTTTTAAGTAAAAGCTGACCTATCGGGTCCGCCATTTACCGTTTTTTTTTTCGCCTAGTGCTTATTTCGTGAATGGTAACACTTAGCTCATGTCTGATTTGACACATAGTTTTATCCTTCCGCCGAACGAATATGGTTGTGTATATGCTTGAACAACGCTGGGAAATATTGCGACATTACTTTGAAAATCATGGTAATGTTGCAGAATGTGTGCGATGTGTTCAGATGAAGCTCATTTTGATCTTGGCGGGTATATAAACAAGCAAAATTGTCGCATTTGGGGTACAGAAAACCCGCACGTATACATTGAAAAGCCGATACACCCAAGACGAGTCACTGTTTGGTGCGGATTTTGGTCCAGAGGCATAGTTAGGCCATTTTTCTTCGAAAATGAGCAAGGAGTGGCCGTTAAAGTCAATTTTTGTTCACAAAAATTGAAGAAGAGGATATTAGCAACATTTAGTTTCAATAGGACGGCGCTACGTGCCATACAGCCGAAGCTACACTCAATGTTTTGCGCCCTGTTTTTGGAAATCGCATTATCAGCCGCAGAGCTGATGTCGTTTGGTCACATCGGAGCTGCGATTTGACACCGTTGGACTATTATTTGTGGTGAGCCGTCAAAGATAAGTGCTGCGCCAACAAGCCAGAGACAATTGACGCTTTAAAGGGCAATATTAGTGAAGCCATTGGTGAAATAGAGCTGCACACAATCGATAATGTGCTTAAAAATTGGACCGATCGTGTAGGCTACTGCATGGCCAGCCGAGGCAGCCATTTGAATGAAATTATTTTCCATTATTAACCGGAAGGATTGTACTTTCAAATAAAAAAAAACTTTGAGAAAATATTCAGTAGTTTTTTTTTTTATAGCATTTTCACAAAAACAAAAAATTATTTGGCGGACCCTTTAGTCATTTATGACTTTAATCATTTATGACGTAGTATTAAAAAAATTTTAAAATAGTAGTCTTACCCTTATATGCTCATGCTAACGAAGTTGCTTAGCAAGTAGATATAATCAAATGTGTGTAACTATAATGTACTCCAGTTTCGTCTCATTTGCTTAGAAAGCTAACTTTAATTTATTTACGCCAACTTAAGCAACCCTGCTAATGTACACTGCCTGCCACATGTATAGAATCTTATTTCAAAAGCTTCTGCACAAAAAATCTTAGGAACTTCATTTTTATTTCTATTTGAAGGTGATTTAGTTGTTATCGAACACTACAAAAATTGTTTCAATATATACACTGATTTTGTTTTACCAAATGCCTTCAATATTTGCGTAATAAATATGAATAGGACACTACGATAAAAAACAGTTTATGCATAATTTGCAATAAAATTTTTCATTTTATTTACATTTTATGAAAATTTGTACATTTTAAAGCCTTTTTAATAACGCTTTAATGATTGTTTCTTAAAATGGACTGGGAATAGAATCATACAATGATTTTATGTAATCGAGCGAAACGGTCGACCAAGCCACTTTTATGCCTTCAATAAGTTCCTCTTTTGTAGTATACGCTTTCCAGAAGCATACACTTTACAAGCCAGCTATCCCCAAATATTTTCAATGATGGTAGGGTCCGGCGTGTAAGGTGGCCAATTGAGCGCATTAACATTTCGCGTAGCCATGACTTTATCAACCGGGCAATATGAATTGGAGTATTGGCATGCTGGAATGTCCACTGTAAGCCTCCAAAAATGTTCTGAAAGTGAGTAAAAGCTTCTTGTAGCACTCCAATATAGCAATTAGCGTTCATGGAGGTGGACATAAATTTCAGCTCGCAGGTACCATAATAGCATATGGCTCCCCACACCATAACCCCTGCCACTCTGCTATGCAAACGATTCAATTGATGCTCTACTTCTCAGAGATAGTGAAAATAGTAACTGAATCCATCAGGGCCTTCTAAATTAAATTTGTTTTCGTCTGAAAAGACGATACGGTGTCACTCATTCAACGTCATGTCAGTTCGACAAAAACCCAAGCGCATATTTTTTCGAGCATCTTTAAGAGATGGTTTTTTCTTATGTTTTAATCGTTTCAGATGTTCAGCCTTTGAAATTACACGCTTGCAGAAAAACCAGTTTTAGCTTTAATTTGTGCTGCTCTGAGAATAGCACGTTTATCAGTTGCCGAAAGTACACTTTTAGTACGGCCTTTCATATTTTGTCGGTAGTTTGGCTCATTCCTTAAAAAATTAGATACCACATTTCGGCTTCTTTTGATGCGTTCAGCAGATTCCTTATATATTTTACGTTTTATTTTTTCAGACTCTGTTAACGTCTTTCCTCGACCCATTTAATAAAAAAATTTAATTAAAATGACTCAATGTGCCTCAAATTTTATTTGTTTCCAATTGCACTTGTTCACTTGCTTAAAAAACTAAAGTAATGTGGTGGGTCAGAATAGAGTGACTCAAAAAATTTAGACAATTTTGGTCAGTCACAAAACAAAATATGAAAAAAATTATAACGGGACTTTTTCAGAACACAAATTTGATTTCAGTGCAAGTAAACATAAACACCTTTGAAACAAACCACCGTTAATTGTTTGCAAATATAGGAGAGAATTGCAGTGCTACAAAATACAAAGGGGGGGGGGGGGGGGGGGGGGGTCATATGCATGTAGCGGGGAGTGTATGTACACATACATATATAATTAAATATTCACACCTTTATGGTACTTAATAAACTTTTCGTGAGCTTGGATTAAGTCTTATTTGCTTAAGCAAACAGCGAAGTATAACCATACTTGACCGAAGAATACAATTTTTTGGCTTACAATGCAGGCTTTGCTGTATTTTTTAAAGTAATATTTCTATTTATTTTTTAAATTAATTAAAGTAAATATGTACAGATTTACTTGTTCACTGTAAAATATTTATAAATTGTTAACAATGGGCAGCATTTTGAGAAAAAAATCAATATATTTTAGAAATATGAGAAGAAAACAGAACTTTGCAGAAGTACAAATGTTTGCAACTAAGTTTAGCTTGCTTTTATGTTTAAAAAGTACAATATAGTCAACCAAAAGCCTTTAATAAGTTGCATAAGCATTTGTCAGACTTTTCGTTAAGCCAGACTTAAGTTAATATAGTTAGCGCCTAAAGACATTTATTAGTGCTTATGAACATATGCATATAAGTTTCTTATGAATACTACTTCTTGGTATTATGTGAGTTCGACTCTACGGTTAATTAGTGAAGTTTCAATTTTTTGCCTTGAAAACGGAACTAAATTTTTACCAAGTGAATAAAGTTCTTTCTTAAAAAACTTCGTTTAAAGTTTAAGTTTAAAGTTCTATTGAATTTTCGTTTGTGCGAAAGAATTTTATATTTTAAAGCAAAAGTTGTCAGAGGGAGAAGATTTTTTCGTCTTTCAACAATATGCTGTACCAAGTAAATTTTATTCAAAATAAGAGAATAAAAACAATTGTTGGAAAAAAAGGAAAATAAATACTTGAAATTTAAGACAAGTTTATGCATTATATTCGTCTGCCTGTCAAAAAGTTGTCAGAGCGCATGAATTTTTTGCGGTAGCATAGACATTTACTGACATTGCCTATAAAAAATCCTTTTTTTGTACTCTATAAAACGTACATATGATGATAAAGATTTTTTTTCCTTAACTCCTCTTGGGAGCATAGGGCTGCTACAAAGCATTTCCATCTTCCATTTTCCATTGTGCGTCGCCAGGTGTTTTTTGGTCGAGCGCGGTTCTTTGATACTTAAGCATTCCACTCAAGTGCTATCCTTGTAATACTATCATGATTTTTCCTTAAGGTATGGCCGATCCATCTCCCTCTTCTTTGCCTTATCTGCCCAAGAGCAGGCTCTTCATGGGCTCTTCGTTTATTAAATTCCATAGATCTATGTTGCTTATGGTGTTAGGCCAGAATATCTTGCATATGATTCTAAGGCACTGATTGGTGAATACCTGTAGCTTTAGCGTGATGGTGTTAGACGCAAGCCAGGTTTCACTGTCGTACAACAGAATTGACTTTACACATGCGTTGAATATTCTGAGCTTGGTTCGCCTGGATATGTATGAGCTTCTCCATACTGACTGTAATCGTCCGAATGCCGACTTTACTTTGTTGAGCCTCTTGTTAACGTCTATTTCTGTACCGCCGTTTGTTGCCATTGTGCTTCCAAGATGGCAGAAGCTATCTACATACTCTATTTACCGGCCCTGTAGTATGATGTTTTCTGTGCTATTGTTGTTAATTCTCATAGCTTTCATTTAATTTTGACTGCATGTTGGAGATCTTGTGTGAGAGAAGGCATATATCATCTGCATAATCCAGGTCCTCGAGTTGTCGTGTGAGACTAAATGTTATACCTCTCCTTTGTGAACAGGCTTAGCTCATAATCTCATCGAGTATGATGGTGAATACTAGAAGTGAGAGTGGACATCCTTGCTATACTCCAGCGTTAGTATGGAATGGTTGGCTGATGCTCCCGTACATTGCATTCTCGTACATTGCTCGTATTATTCGTGTTATTTTCTATTATGACCATGAACTCAGCGATCTTCCCAGTGGGATCGACAGGTCTCGGTTGGGTCCACGAACACCAGCACTTACACAGTCATTCATTTTTAACCATCAGTATATAAGTTGAGATCAAACTCACTCACCAACAATCTCGGTCCGGGAATTCAACCCTGCAACTCCTGCCAAATCCAGGACCAAAGATGGTTCTCCGACCACCCTGCGTAGAATGGACAGACTTGCCGACAAATTTCGGTATCCATAGGCGAACATTTTTTTTTCCGAATATGCCGCCACCATTATCACATAGATATGAAGCGGTGTCAAACCAATCATGGCCTCCAAGACCGCTATTAGATACGTTCTCATTGCCCCAGTGATACCGAGACAGGCGAGTCTCTGTACCCTGCCTAATTTATTCATGTTGGTAGCTTTCTCAGCCTTTCTTCATCAAACTATAGCCGCATAAGTGATGATGGGGCAAATAACACCGGTATACATATATACATAGTGTTATCGCCTTATTCTAGATGACAAGAAAGTGCGAGTTTTAACTAAGCCTTCTATCTAGATTGACACCTACATAGATACTTAACCTCCTTAGTAAAGTTGGTGGTGGTACTCATAAAAGAAATACAGTTACATGATATATTGTATCTCCTTGTAAAAGGTACAACAATCGTTTATGGGGGATTTGCCGAAAGCTTTCCTGAGTGCACCAATTTTATACCTCGCCCAGGGCCGTCCCGTCAATAGAGTCAAAGCCCGTATTGTCAAAGGCGCCCTGAATATCCAAGAAAGCACAAACAGCCACTTCCCTATCAGAGAATGCCTCTTCGATACTGACCAGGGCGTGTAAAGGGCGTTTCGCAAGCTACCTCTCCTTTATATATACATCAATCAGTCTTGCCATTGTCTTCAAAAAAAAAAAAAAAAAGAATGAGAGAGTGATAAGTCTATACGACTTGGGAAGCTTACTAGGTTTACCCGCCTTCGGTATAAAAATAACTGTGATCTCCCGTCCCGCTTGTGGGACATAACCCAAACTAAAGCTGGCCTTTGATAAGATTATTTCAGAGAACTTTTGCAAAAGAGCCAGAAATATATTATACCTACCTGAAGCTTTGTAAAGTTTGAAGAAGCCAATCGCCTACAAAACTCGTCCTGGTGCCTCGCTAAGAGGGGGAATACCCCGACACTCTTGTACAGGTATAACCGTTCGAGAGTCAAGAAAATGTTTCCTCGACTACAGATCCAAAGTCTCTCTTCTAGCTCTAGTGTAGGCTCCGGCTTCAGTATATAGAGACCCAATACCATTAGAATTGTGTATTGTGAGGGACTTTTAAAGTCTGGCCAAAGCTTGTGTTAGAAAAGTTTTTAATTAAAACTCTACGGCTTATCGGATACGATGGAAATTGATTCACAATACGCTCTAGCTTTTATACAAATTTTTACCTAAAAAGTCTGATCTTTATTCCCTAAAACCTTCATCTAACACTTAAAGCACCCATAAAAGTCCCCCGTTTTCATTCCAATTTAATTCAAAATTACACATTGTGGTGTAGGGTATCACATACTATGTTCTGGCTTAATGGACTATTAACTTCTCACTTGTTGTTTAAGTTATTTTACTAGCAACAACATGGACATGTATTGAGGTTATCAGAAGTTTAAACAAGAAAAACCCCAAAAATATAACAAAAACAACACAAGAACATAAAATTATAACTGATTTCCAGTAACACAAAACAGCAACATGTTGTCAAAGTTTAAAAACATAAAATAGAAAAAAGAAAATCTAATGAATGTGGGTAATCGTTCTCATATTGTAGAATAAACAAAAACTTTTCTTTTTCTGTCCATATTTGCCACAAATTGCCTTGTGTGTAGAAAAATTTAATTTTTAATATGATTTTATAACACAAAACCTAAGAAGATAAAAATGTTTTAAGAATTTTTTACAATTTAAACTTTTTTTTTTGTCTGCGAAACAAAAAAAAACATTTCAATCAAATACTGTTGAAGGAACTATAAAATATTCTCTTTAAACAATTTTTGCCATCTCGACTTTATAGCAATCAAACTCCCTTGACTATCTCTTTCTCTCTCTAGTGTCATTGTTTTCCATCGCGGTGTGGCATATTTGTTGCAGTCCAGTCTTTTATTACAATTTATTTTCCAAGGACACTAATTGCCACAAAATATGTCTGTGCTTAAGTGCGAGTGTGTATGTAGGTTTATTGTTGCCATATAATTAAAACACGGTTGCATGAAATGATTTCGATTATTGCCGGCAAAAGGCATCTGTTTAAAGAATTTTTTAATGAAAATGTTGGAATTTTTCTTTTTTTGTCTTTCCAGAGAAAATGTATTTAATTTTTTAATTATAAGCTACACGATGGCGGTTTATTAGGTTGGAGCTGAGGTTTGTGACTTACAACCATTAGAGTGCAACATATATATGTACTCGTACATATATATATATATATATATATATATATATATACTTTTTTTAACTGAGTAAAGTTCTTCCGTTCTTTAGTCTCTGTACCTTTGTAATCAAACTACAGATCACTATTTCCGAAATTATTATTATTCTTTTTTTTTTGGCAAAGCTTTAAAATCAAAAGTTTTAGCATAAATCTATCTCAAACAGATGCTCTCTGGATCATAATACAATTCCGTATATATGTATATATATTACAATTCCGTACACAGAGAGAAAAATCACATTTTAAAATCGAAGTGGTTCGTTGTTGAATTAAACATTTTTCAACTTGGATTTATTAACGGTAATTCAACGTTGAACAACTTTGAAATTATGTAAGGCCATATAAAATTAACATATTTTTCTTTAAAATAAAAACGATGTTTTTATTTTAAAAATGTTCAACATTGAATTAAACATAACAATGTTGGATTTCTGAATTAGTCAAATATCAAAGACGACAACGATGTTTTTATTTTAAAAATGTTCAACATTGAATTAAACATAACAATGTTGGATTTCTGAATTAGTCAAATATCAAAGACGACAACGATGTTTTTATTTTAAAAATGTTTAACATTGAATTAAACATAAAAATGTTGGATTTCTGAATTAGTCAAATATCAAAGACGACAACTGCAAGTTGAAAATGTTCCAATGTCGATTTTAAAATGTCAAAACATAAATTTAAATGCGTACGTTTTTATATTAAAAAAGTACATTTTAGATTCAATGTAAAAACACTTCTGAAATTATAATGCACATTGTTGAATATATTTTAATGGTGAAATAATATGGACTTAACATTGGTCTATGCCCTAATTTAAAACTCAATGTTAATTTGACGTTATTCGTCTTTGATTTAATCTTGTGGTACTTCAATTTAAAGTTGTGCGATCTTAAAATTATGTTGAACTCCGGAATACCGTTTTCTCATAGAAAGGACTCAGTATAAAGATCACACTCCTGTTCAATTCCAATAACTGAGTTCTTCATGAGCTTTCGTATTTCATCGGGACCCATTCTCTTGCCTTTCTGAAGAGATGGCCTATTGGTGACGTCATCAATAGTTCCACGGGCAAATTCCTGTTCTTCGAATGAAGTTTTGCCAAATCGCAGCCCCCTAAAAGTAGTCCTTCAGTCTCTAATCAGTCTAAATCTTCCCGCCCCACCAGAGCTCTAAGTACCTCCTGGCTGTAAACATAGACCGTTGCCCCTTCTCTATTGCATTATTCTAAGCTCTAACTTGAATAGCTCTAAGAACAGCCAGTATTTTAGCCTGGAAATATCAAATGTTAATTGTAATTTATTTATTTCGGTGAGGAAATACCACCAACGAAGGAAGTTAAATATCTAGAAATAATACTGGATAGTACGCTGACGTGGAAAGCTCAGAGTGAAATAAGGTACAAAAATTTGTGTGCATAAGCATAACTGGGGCAATGAGAACTTGTCCTACCGCTGCACTCGAAGGTCTATTGGATCTTGGTATGCTGCATTTAACAGTGAGAAATGAGCCATAGAAACCATGACAAGGATAATGGGAGATGAGTTGGGTACAAAGCTTTGTAGGGGTCATGTTAACGCGTTTAGCCGAGTGGTCGATTACTCCTTACTATGCTGTCCTGTGGACAGGAATATGAAACTCTATGACTTTGGCAAAAGCTTAAAACTGAGTAATAGGAGTGAGTAGGAGGGTTTGGAGACTGCATATTCCTTTAGAGAAGGGTACACGGATGGGTCGGAGACGAAAAGCGATACAGGCGCTGGAGTGTTTGATTCTAGGAGGGATTATTCGGAACCTATGGGAAAACACGCCAGCATATTCCAGGCGTAAGTGTATGCAATTGAGAGATGTGCTTAATTTAACCTGGAGGGGAAATATAGAGGACAGGGCATAGCCATACTATCTGATAGTCATGTTAACTCCCTTAGCCGAGTGGTCGATTACTCCTTACTTGGCTGTCCTGTGGACAGGAATATGAAATTATATGAACTTAGCAAAAGCCTAAGGGCAAGACTGAGTAAAAGGAGTGAGTAGGAAGGCTTAGAGACTGCATACTCTAAGCCTAAGGGCAAGACTGAGTAAAAGGAGTGAGTAGGAAGGCTTAGAGACTGCATACTCTTTTAGAGAAGGGTACACAGATGAGTCACAGACGGAAAGTGGTACAGGCGCTGGAGTGCTTGGTCTTAGGATGGACTAACTCTTATGAAAATATGTATAAGATGTTAAGATAGTATTGTGTTTAGGGTATTAAATAGTCGGACTTTAATTTCCTTACTTCTTTATTTTATTATTCATTCAGGTCTATGCTGCTGATTGCATTTTATAACGAAAAATTATTTTAAGTTTAGTTAATTAGACATAAAACTTTAGCGTATGTATGTGATGTCGTAAATAGAGCTTTTCAAAGGAAATAAAAATATTTATTAAATGTGCTGGTAGATTAATAAGATAGTGTGTTAGTCTACATATCAGTATGGGGATGGTGAAGGCTTCGGTTACTACTATATATTCTATTATATTATACTACACAGAGTGTAGTCATACAGGTATTTTTTTGTTTTTTAAGTTACACAAGTTTAAATCGTAATGAAACAGAGAAATTATTAAATATTAATGAAACAGGCTTTGTTGGATAGAAAATTTTATGACATTAATGTTTAAATATGATTTCGGCCATGTGGCCACCACAGCTGACGCGTACAAGCCGCAATCTGAAACACCAATTTTCACAAGCTTTTCGCAGCATATGCGGCCGTATTTTGCCAATAGCTCCTCGAATGTTGATTTCGAGGTGTTCCATTTTCCCTAGTTTATTGACGTAGACAAGTGACTACGTAATCCCAAAGAAAATAATACAATTGTGGTCAATCACACGATCTTGGTGACCAATTAATGGGACCATTACGGGAATTTACTATTTTATCAAAATTTTTTTTGTGTTAATTAATTGGTGTGCGCGCTGTATAACATATGGGTGCGTCTTATTGAACCACATATCAGCATGATTAATGCCAGTAAATTGAGGTACAAAAACATTTCTAATCATATCCCTATATCCTTCACCATTGACAATAACATTCTGACCATCATCGTTTTTGAAGACATATGGACCAATAACCAGACAGTAATTTTCTGTAGATGTAATGGTGCTTAGGCAAAAGCTTGTGGATAATCCTTACTCTATATATGATAATACTGCTTATTTACTTACGTATTCAACCAAATGTGGGCTTCACCGGAAGACACTATTTTGAATGGAAATTCAATTTAAATATCAATTTGTGCTTTAACCCATTCGCATACGATGGTCGCTTGCCATAACTTCCTACACAATTTGAATCATGAAAGATTTTAAGCCAAAATCCTTTCGTAAAATCTTTCATAAAATGGATGGACACAACCCTATTTACTGAGGACGGTGATGAATTACTTCTTCAGTGCGCACTGTGCGACGTCTCTCAAGTGAACAATAAATTTGACTAACAGAACCATTATTTTCAGCAATTGCTGGAGTAAGTCTATCCATAATGAAATGTCAAACCAAACAATCAGCTGTTAAATGGGTTGTCGAATAAAGCAGTGTGCGCAACTCAAAGTTATGAAGCTCAAAAAAATTCCCGATACATATACATTTATGTGAAAAATAATAGGGTCACTTATATCGAAATGGTTAAAAATTCAACTCAATTTTTATATTCAAACATTTATCACAAAGATCTTATAAATTGTCTACTTGAATTTCGACGACGTAAAGAACCGTTATTTGGCAAACAAATTATGTACCGTTTCTCAGTTGTAGTAAATTTTTCACGCAATGTGTCCCTATTGTTTTTCACATGACTATATAACAGAAATGAAAACATATCGCACGTATTCCGCCAAAGTGAGTCAACTCAAATTTTCTCATTTTCAGTAGAGGCAAAAGACGGACACATATGTGACACATTGAGATTTGAGGAGTAATAAATATATTAGTTTTTACGAAGATGTGAGATTTTTACAGTGGGTAGATATGATATGTGTACCGATGTGATATAGGAGGTAAGACACCAATCTACCAACCAAGTGGTCCTCGACTCAATCCCAGGTCAGACCATCTAACAAATTTCAACAGAGTTATCACCTCATAACATTGTTAGCGACTGGTTATTAGTATATGGTTATAAATAATGCGACTGTTGTTCAAAACCGGCTTTAAACTGTAGGTCCCTTTCAATGGGTCTAAAACAGCATTAGGCAAACTAATATGAATGCATTTTACAATTGTGATAGTAATTGGAGAGTCTCTCACTCAGGCCACACAGGCACTGTGTTTTTCCACTTGGTTTCTCTTTACATACTTTTGTTTATTTTTTGCCTATGCGTGTGACTACGAACGTATGAAAATTGCCTGCATCTGGACTAAAAATAGAATCCGGTGCAGCTGATTTGATTGAAAGAAGTCCCCATTATTCCTCAGGGAATGTCGCAGAATTTATGAACGTATACATGTGTGTAGATATGGTCACTGAGCTGGATCATTTTGTATTTTTCTGTAGCTTGTAGTCAGCCTAGAACCTTATGTTTCTATGTCAATATATTTTTCTAGTGACGACTGGACTAATTAAAATATCGACAACTTTCCCTTTATGATCGAGTAAAGATAAGTTAGAGTCAACAGTTCAAATGTATTTCTGGTGACATTGTCAATGAAATAAAATCGATTAGTGAGTCTTTGATTCAAATGTCTCCATATGATCGCAAAAAAACTACTTTGTAAATAGTGCTAAAGTCTACTGATGGATTTTTAATGAAAAGTTAACGTTAAATGTTGATGATTACATTGACTGGGGGTACACTTGATCAATAGTATTATTAGCAATGTCACTAGTTTTTTTTTTCTCCGCTTTGGCTTTCCACAAAGCATTTATAGCTTTGTTTCAGTTTCTTTAATCAATTTGATATTTCCTCCATATCATATTGCGTAGTGGTGAAGATCCTTGCTAATTTGGGGTGATCTTTACTTTAGCATTGTTTTCCCAGTATATAGCGTGTTGCTTGTTCCTGATCATTCGTCTGATGTTTGTCATCATCGCCAGAGGTATGCGAGCAAGTCAGGAAGGCTACTTCCTTATTTTTTAGATGGAGTTGTTTGGAGGAAAGTTGTAGCATTTTTTATTAAACATTCGAAACCACAATAAAATTTTTCGTCGTCATGTCCCTCTGCTGGGGCTCGAACCTGGGTCGTTTGTGTTATTATGAGTGCGTTCTAACCAGTACACCATGTCACCACCAAACGGTCACTAGAAAAGCTTTAATATTTCACTTTTGTCATTTTCTGCAGGCTATAAGTACATAAGATTATATTTATTTCTATCAACCAAATAAAATTTAAAAAAATTAATTAAAAGATTATCTGTTAGGACAACTTTTTTCTTCTATTATTTTGATTTTTATTTTTTTTTCAATTGTCACTCTAAACAAATTTTAATTGTCTTTGATAAAACCTTGGTTTTTCTATTGCTAACATCCTTTACTTCTCTACAATATTTAGAGCAACTTATCAACGCACAGACGTAATTGGACTTTGTTATCTACTTATGAGCGTATAATGTATGTATGTATTTATATCTACGTTATAGAACTAACCATTTTACCATCTACCCTTAAAGCTAATTATTAAATTAAACTTACGTGTATGTATTATGTACGTGCGAAATATCGTAATCGACTATAATTGAAAAGAGCAGGCAAATTATCCTTTTTTTGGAGTCATTATAACAATAGTTCTCCTTTTTTGATAGCCATCGCAAAATGTTTCCTCTTTTTATCTCTAAGATTATGTTTTATTTTTAATTTAAACTTAAGCTGCGGTCAAATTTGTCAAATAATAATAATAACGTAACCAGTATTTCACAGAAACATTTTATGGAATAATTTCCTTTTTATAAATTATTTAAAAATAAATAATGGTACCAAAAAATATTTAGATTTTTAAATTACCAAATTTATAAAATAGTGGTCACGTTTTTTCGCCAAATATTTGACAAATGTGACCTTAGCTTTACTTAAAAATATTTCAATATAAGAAAATTTAAAATTAAATTCGAAAGGCACTGAATTCTATAAAAACAGGACTCATTTTAACTATACATCGTTTCGCTTAAATTATGTTTAAGTTTTTAAAGCTATTCGGAACCAGGTTTGGCAACCCACTGAATAACCCAATTAAACCCAGCCGGATTTTATTGGGTATTATATTTAAAAACAATCCGGGTGGGTTTTTTTTATTTAAAGGTTTTCATAGTTTATTTACAACAAAAGTAAGTATAATTTAGGTATTAGCAGTTGTAATTAATTCGGTCCGTTTTTTTTTAGCTCCAAAAAGATAATGAATTAACAAATTTTTCAAAATAAAAATTTATGAAACCACTGCTTACATCTTTTCCCCGCTTCTGAGACAATTTCTGAATTCCGTCTCAGCAAAACTATTCACGATTTGAGGCGATTCAACTCTCAAGCCGATTTTATATTTTTTTAAAAGAAATGATTCTGTGACATGCCAAAATATATTGTATAACAAGTACGAAGATCGATTATTCGACTTTTCGAAAAGTAGCACTTAAAAAAACCAGGTTTTCGGTTAATAATAATTCAAATAACCGGTTAACCGATTCACTTACATAAATAAAATTGTTCCTAACCCTCAAAGCGCAGATCTGGACCACGTCGTTTTAAAAATAAGCAGAAGCTGATGGAGAGCTTAAAATTAAAGTGGCAATCAATACTACTGGGTAAGACACCCGCCTACCCTCCAGAAGGTCCTCGGTTTAAAACCAGATCAGACCATCTGAAAAAAGTTTTTCATCAGCGGTATCACCTCATAACATTAGCTAGTAACTGATTATGAGTATTACTACTATTGAAAACTTCTTTAAATGCATTTGCCGTTCGGAGCCGGCGTTAAACTGTAGATCCCTTTCAATGAGTCTAAAAATAGAATCGGGTTCAGCTAATTGACTGAGAGAAGTTCTCGTGTTCCTACATGTAATGTTATGGGAATTATACGAGTATATATATTACACAAAATACTGTAGAATGCTTAAGTTTCGAACAGCTACTCAAGGAGCTAATTTCGATTTTGTTGTCTTACTTGGTAGAGAATGAAATTAAAGGTTTGTTATTAAAGTTATAATTTAGGTGCCTAATATAACAAAAATTAAATGTTTTACTTTAAATAAATCTATTAGTAATATACGGGTCCTTAATTGCCTCGACAAGAAAATTTTCTTAGATTTCGAGTAGCACTGTATGTAAATTTATGCACCATGTATTTAATAGTGTGTGTGTCACTGAGGTGTGTTAGGTAAGAACCCAGTTTTCAACCAAGAAGTCGTCGGTTCAATTCCAGGCCACACACCATCTGACAATTTTCAATAGCGATATCACCTCACAACATTACTCGCCACTCGTTATATGTATTTAGGCTGTGAAAAACTTCACTAAGTGATATATCTTCCATTCGAAACCGGCGTTTGTGGGTTTGTGGACTTCCAATGAGTCTAGCTGATCATTCTCCATATATAAAAATCAATATTTATTTACAGAAGATGAGAAAAGGTTATTTTGACTCAAAAGTACATATCTTTTTCGATCTACTTTATATTTTCGATGTATTTACTGCTTCAGTTCAAGAAGTGTTAGACATTCTTACAGTTTTGTAAAACTTCTCTTCAGAAAAGCACCAAAGAATAATAGAAACAATAGCTATTTCTTCTGATGATCAACCCGCACCATCGATTTCCAGCGACGATTACAGGTTTTTGTCAAGTTATACATTAATTTAGAACAAAAAAAGCTCAAAGAAAAATGTTCTATTAAGACCAAATACTAGTGCATACATTCAGATACTACAATCATCATAATCTTTAAATTTAGATCTTTTCGAATATTATCCGTCCCATAATTTGAAGAAATGACTGGGTCAAAAGCCTTTTTTAATGGCCTTGAGAAATCGTATAGTAATATTGTTACGTTTTTACCTTTTTAAAAACGTGTATTTATGGGTTCGTAAATTGTAATTAAAATAAAATAATTAATTAAAAATAATTAAAAATCCTTTATTCAACACAGTTATGTGTACCACTGCTTGTAATCTTTTTACAGGCAATAAGAATTGTTAATTACTCTGTCTGTTTACAATCTTGTAAAAAACAACAATTACTCGACAGATCTTTCTACTTAGAGATCTTCCAACCCGATCGTAGTTATAACTTAGGTTCGATCACAACCTTTTCAACTAAACTGGTTTTTTTACTTCACGATTCACTTCACTTCAGTTACTCCTTATAAACTCTCTTCACACAAACTGTACTCGCTGAGTTTACTTTACTTAAACTAATTGTCGTTCGCATCAATGCGCTTTTTATATGGCTGAGTAAACAACACATCGAAAACTCTCGAACCTCTCGATATTTCAGGAAGATTCCATTTCTTTCTTTTATTTTCTTTTTAGTTATTATGTAGCCATGCCAATGTATGCATCTACTCCTTTCAGCTCTTAGTATTTGTTGTTGCTTGTTTATTGTCTGTTACTTGTTTTCTTTGCTGCTTAATTATTGTTGTTGCCGTGTTATTTTTATTTGTTGTTATATATACGCTTATTTGTAAACAGCACGTACAGTTGTTCTTGCAGCGTTTGTTTATTTATTTTAGCGATGTAATAAACGCTGGGGTGCCCAATCTGATTTTTGTAACAATACCATAACCGGTCATTTGACCGACCACTGTAGAAATATGTATTTGACCTAAATTTTCAATTAATATTAATTTATTTTATTTCCCCATCATCTGTGCTTTATACCCTTTATCATGATTATCATTTAACCTTTTACGGTAGAAATAGGTAGGAATTAATAGTTCGTTTGTTTAGTGTTAAAATGTTTTTTTTTGCTAAAAAAGTACCTTTTTTATAAAATGTCATGAAACTGAAAATCCTACATTTTTCATAAAATTCTTTCACAATGCCCTTCTTTTTATATTTTAAGTCCAAATTTTAGCAATGCATCCCCTTCATTTTTATTTTATGTTTCTTAAGTTTATGTTGTTTATGTTGTAATGATTTTTGTTTGTAAATTTTCAAACAAAATAAACTCGATTCAAACAAAATTCGTTATTAAAAGTTTTTTTTTAATTTTGTTTTACTTTATTTGCCAACACTTTTGCGGTTTTTAAGAGAATTTTTTGGTAAACAAAGTTTAAAATAATGTTTTCACTTTTCTTCTTTTCAGTTCAAGTTAAATCTGAATTGACCGAGAAGTTTTTTTGACGAGAAGTTTTATAAAGGGTCCGCCAAATAATTTTTGTTTTTGAAAATGCTATAAAAAAAAACTACTGAATATTTTCTCAAATTTCTTTTTTTATTTGAAAGTACAATCCTTCCGTTTAACAATGAAAAGTAATTTCATTCAAATGGATGCCACGGCTGGCCATGCAGTAGCCTACACGATCGGTCCAATTTTTAAGCACATTATCGATTGTGTGCAGCTGTATTTCACCAATGGCTTCACGAATATTGTCCTTCGTCAATTGTCTCTGGCTTGTTGGCGTAACAATTATCTTTGACGGCACCCCACAAATAATAGTCCAACGGTGTCAAATCGCAGCTCCGAGGTGTCCGAGCGCCATCAGCTTTGCGGTTGATAATGTGATCTTCAAAAACAGGGCGCAAAACATCGAGTGTAGCTTCGGCTGTGTGGCACGTAGCGCCGTCCTGTTGAAACCAAATGTTGCTAATATCCTCCTCTTCAATTTTTATGAACAAAAATTCATTTAACATGGCCCGATAACGGGCGCCATTGACTGTAACGGCCACTTCTTGCTCATTTTCGAAGAAAAATGGCCCAATTATGCCCCTGGACCAAAATCCGCACCAAACAGTGACTCAACTTGGGTGTATCGGCTTTTCAATGTATGCGTACCGGTTTTCTGTGCCCCAAATGCGACAAAATTGCTTGTTTACATACCCGCCAAGATCAAAATGAGGTTCATCTGAAAAGATGGTTTTTTTAGCACAATCATTACCATGATTTTCAAAGTAATGTCGCAATATTTCCCAGCGTTGTTCAAGCGTTCGTTCAGCGGAAGAATAAAACTAATTATGTGTCAAATCAGACATGAGCTAAGTGTTACCATTCACGAAATAAGCACTAGTTGAAAAAAAACGTTAGATGGCGGACCCTATACATTAAAAAATGAAAATAAAATTATTAAATTTAAATTATTTAGAATTTGATTCAAATTGGTTTGCATTTGGTGTTAACATCCATAGAAACAATGGCTTCTTGAGTGTAGTGTATGGGATGCCTTTTTTTATTATAGAAATACTAGCTTTACCAATCCGGCGTGGCCCGGTTACGTATATATGGTATATGTGTATTATAAATGAGAGATTAATTACCTTTTTCCCGATCCTATCAGATTTTTTTTTTTTGCCACTATAAGACAGCCATTGAAATCTTCCGCTGACATATCTATTCAGATGTAAGATAAATATATTTTTATGGAAGGTGCCACGTCCACTGTTGCTTTGGAGTCAATTTTACAACTTAATGTAAACCTTGATAATAGAAGACTGTATTTTCAATTGTTTTCAGGCTATATCGTACTTCGTATTGAAGACACCATGCCCACTTGTCAGATTTTGAGTGCTGACTTGTAGTGCTTACGAAATCATTTTACTAAATTTATACAAATTAAGAAGCTTTCACTCTAACCATGCCCACTTGTCCGATTCCGCCCACCTTTTGAGTGATGACTTGTAGTGCTTACGAAATCATTTGACTAAATTTATACAAATTTAGAAGCTTTCACTCTAACCGTTCTCAAGATATACAAAAATTAATATTTACTTTATATTGAAGGTACCAGCCCACTTATCATATTCCGCCCCTTTTTGTACTGATTATTTACAGTGTCTATTACGTCGTCCAAACCAAATTCAGAAACTTCCGCTTTAACTGTTCTCAAGATACAAAAAAAATATTTACTTTGTAGTGGTAGATACCATGCCCACTAATTCAAACCCTCCTGGGTTTTATTGGGTATTATATTGTTACGAAAATAAAAATACAACATTGTATTGTGGGATTTTGGTATATTTTGTGTCACCCTGTCAATTTAGTAGCAGTGCCACATCCGACCATCTTTTTATTACATTTGAATCAACGGGTATGAAAATGGAAGATGGTCGATATTTCCTGAACCTTCCAAACTGTAGGCAATTAGGTATATAAAAGGCTGTTTTACCTACACGTCAGTTAGTTATCGTTTGGCTGTCAATAAACAAAGTTGTGTTAAAGCCGAAATAAAAGTGTTGTATAAACGAATATTAAGTGTTGTATTGAGACAAACGGTATAAAAGTAATAGTAATAGTGAAGTAAATAAACGAACTATAACAACAACAAAGTGGCTTCATTTTATTATAACGCAATTTAAACGAACTCAAACGTTTTAAAAAGGTTAAAACGTAACAATATTTAAAAAAACCCGGGTGGATTTTTGTAGTTTATTTACGGCAAAAATTGTATAGTTTACGTATTGGAAGTACAAGTTAATTCGGTCCGTTTTTTTAAGCTTAAAATAGATAATCAAAAAGCATATTTATCAAAATATAATCTTATCAAACCATTTCTTACATCTATACCCCACCTCTGAGCCAATTTCCGAATTCATAGTCTGAGAAAAACTTGTCTTTTAAGGTCATCTAACTTTCTTCAAAAGAAGTGATTCGGTGACATGCTAAAAAATATTGTATTCGTCGAAATAGCCAATAATCAAAAGAAGCAGTATTCGGATAATACGGCAAGTGCGGTATTTGATCGTTTCTAAATTCTTTTTTCAACTTTTGGGGTTGTAGTTCGCACGTTATTATACAAAAGAATAATTTAATTCTGTCTGTCTTTACATTCCAACCGTTTTTCTCACAATGCACGATTCAAACAAAGCATATGCTGTCTGCTCCGAGTTTTAGCAGCTCATAGTACACAATGCCGCCTTGACTCCACAATGAGAGTAAAACTGCATTACAAATACTAAAACAACGTAATTGTACAAACAAACAAAACAAAATATTGAATTGAACGAAATTTTGAAGCAGTTGTAAAACCCATCAAAAAACCCGGTGGACTGGGTTAAAAACAACCAGGATTTTTGCCAACCCTGGTACGAACCTACTTGGACCAAATTTAGAGCCTCTTACTTTTACTGTTTTAAATGTTTTATTGGCGTGGCACCGCCTCTTAAAAAAAAGGCAATTAATGCAAATAGACCTTTCCAACACATTATTGTTTTGTAAATCGGTTGAATGGTTTTCGTGTTATCAATGAAGTGGACTTTGTTGGATAGAAAATTTTATAACTTTAATGTTTAAATATGATTTCGGTCATGTAACCGCCACGGCTGACGCGTACAAAGCGCAATCTGGAACATCAATTTTCACAAACTTTTCGCAGCATATGCCGCCGTATTTTGCTAACAACTCTTCGAATGTTGATTTCTAGGTGTTCATTTGTCTCTGGTTTATTGAAGTAGACAAGTGACTTTACATCAAAGTAGGAAGAGTACTCGAATTGAATTTGTTCGTAAAGAACGATACTTCTTGAGAGCCGAATTTTAAGAGAAGTTAAAAAGAAAAAGAAGAATCAAAAACAAAAGAATGAATAACAAAATTTGGAACACGAACCGAGTTGAAAAGCATCAAACCGAGGAATTGTTTTTAGTAAATGTTGTTTGCATAATATAAAACATGCATGCCAGAGCTGTAATAGCATGTTTGTCTTGTTTGTTAAATTCCCAAGCACGAGCTGATTGGCAGGTTGGCTTGCTATCAAGACAAGCTGGATTGTCTAATTGCCGCTTTACAGAAACATCATGAACTGAAATGAATTGCTCGTTTTCAATTAGTTTTTGCTCATTTTTATATATAAAAATATATAAAATTCTTGCTCACAAATTTAAAATTTTTAATATTTAAAATAACTCGTGAGCAAGTATTTTATACTGCGAACGAACTAAAAATGAGCAAAAAATAAATAAAAAATCAAAATGAGCAATTCATTTCTGTGCATATTGTTTGTGCAAAAGATATTTTGGGCAAAAAAATATGATTCGTGCTCACGAATTAAAAAATAAAACTAGCACGAGTCATAAAACGTACGAACCAAAGAAAATTATGCTCACGAGACGAGTTTTTACATACTATGCTATACATAACACCAAAGAAAGTAATCCAATGGGGTTAAGTTACACGATCTTGGTGGCCAACTAATTGGACAATTACATGGAATTACTCTTTCATCAAGAGTTTCTTTGAGTAAGTCAGTTGTAGCGCGAGCTGAGTGGCATGTGACTCCGTCCTGTTGGAATCACATGTCAGCAAGGTTAATGCCAGCTAATTGAGGTACGAAAACATTTCTAATCATCTCCCTATACCATTCATTAACTTTCTAACTACCATTGATTTTGAAGACATATAGACCAATGATTCCGCCAGCTCATAAGGCGAAACAAACAGTAAATAACTGTGGATGTAATGGTGTTACGATAAAAGCTTGTGGATTATCCTCAATCCAAATGCGACAATTTTGCTTATTTATGTACCCATTCAACCAAAAATGATCTTAATCGGAGAGCAAAATTTTGAATAGAAATTCAATTCAAAAATCTATAATGAAATGTCAAACCCAACTAAACAACTATCAGCTGTTAAATCGGTTGTCAAATAGCGCAGTGTTGCCAACTCAGAGTTATGAATCTCTATAAAAAATAAATTATAAATTTCTCACAAACTATTTTAGCAAAGGCACTGTTATCATCTTATGTTTCACATAAAAATTGCAATGGTATTACCTTTTTTTAGAGTTATACTACTTTTGCGCTCATCATAACATACATCAACTTATTTATACGATAACATGATAATTATAATACGAATTTATTTCCATATACTTATTTCAAATTTATTTTATTGATTGTCTTCTATGGAGGGGGGAGAATATACATTTGAAGCTCTAATTAGTAAAAAAAGACGAATTTAATTTTAAGATGCATTTCAATTGAGAATAAATTGTAAAAATTCTTGGCAAACATTGACCTCGTTGTTAGTGAAAAGTAGTGTTCAGTGTTCAGTCTAAATATTAAATCAACAAAAGTTTTACATACGTTGCTATAACAAATCCATTAGAGACAACTAATAAAGAAAATAACTAAATTTGTAATGGTAATCGAAAATAGTTCTATTAAAAGATTATGTCGCGCCTCTTGTTTCTTTTAAGTGATAATAATCTCTAAGTTATTATGGTTAAAATATGTGATAACGAATCTAATTCTTAATGAAAAAATTATTAATTAATCCAATACTTATATAAAGACCAAAACTTTCGTCAGGTGTAATGATGATAAGAAAAGTGCATGTCTTTTTTTATTAAATTTTGAATTTGAATTCTTAACAAGTGTCTCCTTTAAGTTATTTTCTTTTGAATATAAAATGTGTGTCAAAGTGTCAATTAAATAAAAAAAAGTTTAGTCGTAAAACTTATCAATTAAATGCGAAAAAGTAAAGTTTATCTACGAAAAAGTGCAAATTTTTGTCAGCATTTCTTAGGGTTCTTTTACGTTTGACTATCTCATTATTTTAAACGAACAGTGGGACAAATGTAAGAAATAATCTTAAGGTAATATCCCACTATCAGCGCAGTGTACCGATTTTCATATTATTTTATGTACCGTTAATGTAACCGCACACAATTTTTAAAAGTAAAATAATCTGCGCCGATGTTGTACCGATTATTTACAATTAAAATCAACTCTTATAAGCCGATAATGTGAACACTCATTAGCACAATGGCGAACAACAAAATTGTATAATTTGCACCGATTTTCATCGACCACTTATACCCCAATGAAAAACGACAAACTGCGCCGATTAATGTGACAACATTTAATAAAAAAAAAATAGTGCACAATAAATGTTGCTAAAGGTAAATATTGTTACGTTTTAACCTTCTTAAAAAGTTTAAGTTCGTTTCTATTGCGTTAAAATAAAATAAAACCCTATTTTTATTTTAGTTGTTTTACAATCTGTCTCTTTCTTTTTTAATTCCACTATACTTTAATACACCAAATTCGCTTTTAAAACACTTTTTATTTGCGCCTTAAACAGACTTTACTTCTTGACGGCCGATTCAAAACTAACTAACTCACCAGCCGCAATTCGCCGCTTTTATAGTATTTCATCTTAGTTTAGAATGTTCTAGTACGGACACGAATCTTCGATTTTTCGACGTTAATTCAAACTGGTCTAAAATAACAAAAAGTAACCGATCCATACATTGGCAGCACTCTTACTTAGTGCAGATAATTTTAGAAGTTTTTAAGCCTTGACACAGGCCAATACATTTTTTAGCTAAAAGCTCATAATAAGCACTGACGTGGTGAATTTTGTCTTTAGCATTTTCATTTTGGTAATAATATATTTGATTAAAATACACATAATATAGTATATTCATTATCAATTACTTTAGATAATTATAAAATGGATTCAGTAGGTGAGAGCTCTTTTTAATTTGGCAATAAAATTCCTCCAATACCTTCTAAAGAAAACAAAAAGACCACCATTACAACCGATCTCAATATATAAAAATGTGTACTCGGCGTCAGCGATAGTTATAAGCACTATGCTGTGAAATTCCCTTTGATTATAAAAGATACTGCCGTATTTTGGAGGTGCAATTATTCTTTGAGTACTGCGAAAATTGTATTCCTAACTTCTGAATTGAACCTTGTTATTGTGTTTGAAGCAAGGCGAAAGTAGCTGAGAGGCTTTTGCAGTTGTAATAACTGACTAAACGCTGACATACTGAAATAATCACCAAATGATTTTTCCGAAAATATTGGAGATAGCAAAATACAGTACGAGCTTGATTTGCGCAACCGAAAGGAAACCGGGGTTGTTGCTTTTACCGAAAAGTTGTCATAACCGACCACTAAAAATCTTATATAAAAACTCACCACTCTTGAACCCAAATTCATTAAATTTTATTTTTAACATGAGAAAATAACTTATAAAGCAAAAGTAATATAAATTAAAGTTTTGTTCATAAGTAAAAAGCAAAACAAAAAATTATTTTCGTACTTATTTTTACACGTGTATATACATACATACATACATATTTATGAAAATTCTCTTTATGAAAATACATATGATTAAACCTTTAGTTTAAGGAGAAAAATGTTGAAATTTTTGTTTGAGTTTTAGACTTTTTAGCCTTTTGGAAAATCGCAGATTCCTTTATTTCTTGAAGAGCGATTAATTTTTCATACGAAATGTCATTTTCTGTTGCCCATTCTATACAAATGTCAATGGACTTGATGACATCATCTACTTTAACTTTTTGTTTTTGTTCAGTTTGTATTGTTTCTACAATTTCTTCGTCTGAAACGTCAATATCTACATTTTCCTTCTCTGAATAGTCTTCTCTGATCCGTTCGGCAACCCATTATCTGTTAAGTTAATATCCGGCATAACATCCTGCAACAATTTTGAAATGGATGATGTAATTGAAGCCTCTTCTGCCATCTGGTCCCGTAACATAATCAATGGTAGATCGTCTTCGTCAGTCCAGTGTTCATTTTTTGACATTAAAACGTTCCAACATTTCTTAATGGCGACGGTAGAAACTCTGTTCCATGCATTAGCTAAAAGAATAACTGCCATACGAATACTGAAAGCTTTAAGTTTTTTTCCAAATCTGTGCCTTTTGTGCCAATTAAATTGTGTTAAAAGGTTTTTTTTATAGTAGTGTTTTGTTAAATTTATTGCATTCTGCTCTAGCGGTTGAAGTAAAGCTGTGCAATTTGGTGCCAGGCACATTATGACAAAGTTTCCATCATCACTTTTGAGTTCGTTATTTTTAGGATGACATGGTGCGTTGTCTATTAGTAATAACGCTTTTTCTGGAAGACCTTTGGAGCGAAGAAATTCAGTTACCTATTCTCAAAAGAAGGACACGAACTAAAAAACCCTTTTTCTAATATAACCGATTAATATACAAACCTCAGGCACAAACACGTTTTTAAACCAATCTTCGAAAACGACGTAAGTCATCCATGCATTTTTGTTTCCTCTGTAATGGACAGGCTTGTTATTAAAGTTCTTAAACGCACGTGGGTACTCTGATTTTCCAATAACAAATAATTTCAGTTTATGTGATCCGCATGCAATTCACACATGGCAAAAATGTTATCCTTTCTTTAGAAACCTTGCGTCCCGGTGCTGACTTTTCATTTAAACTTACTAGAGTTGAATTTGGTAGAACTCTAAAAAACAGACCGGACTCGTCGCAGTTGTAAATCTGATCAGAAACTAATCCTAGTTCATTGATCTTAGTAGTAAATTCTTCTAAAAAAGGATCTACACTCTCCACCTTATTTGACAGCTTTTCTCCGCGTATTTTTAATCTGCGTATATAATGTCGCTTTTTGAAATTCTTTACCCATCCAAGGCTAGCATTAAAGGTTCCAGGTTTTTCTCTCAATTTGTTATGGAAAAATAGGGCTTTCGATTTTAAAATTTCCTCAGAAACTGGAACGTTATTCATTCTCTGTTTCAAAAACCATTTATATAAGAGTTTTTCCATTCGTGGATACTCAGCTGCTTTAAGTGTTATTCGTTTTCCTGTACCGGATTCAGTGTTTCTAGCAAATTTTTTTATCTCATGCTTATTTTTTTATAATTCTGCTTACTGTGGATTTGTTAATTTTGTAATCAATACAAATCTTTTTAACAGATTCTCCAAGTTGCAATTTGCTCAAAATTTCTAATTTTTGTTTAATTGTTAGCTTAACCACTTTTTTTATAACTCCCATGTTTGCTAAAATAATGTTTACCTTAAAATGATCTTCACTTGGCTCATAAAAAACGCAAAGAATTGAAACCAAAAGAAAAAACTAACTGTAAATTAACAGACAACGTTTTTCCATATAAAGAAAGAGAAAAGAGAACAAAATAAATAAAAAGTATCAGACTGACATGTGTAAAACATTCTTAAGATGGGTTATTTGTTGTAACTTTAAGTACTCCTTAAAACTACGTTTCTGTAAAAATAAAATCAAAGAGAAAAATACTTTACATTTTATAACACAAAAAGTTGCACTTATCAAGACTGTTTTTTTTTTTTTTTTTTTTTTTGAAAAAGTTGCACTTATAAAGACTGTAATGTTAAAAATTTGCCCGTTGCGCTAATTGGGTTGTTGCAGTTATCGGTGGTTGCGCAAATCGAGCTCGTACTGTAATATAAACAGGTTAGTTCGGGTTTACAATAAGTAAATAAATCTTTCTAAAATTGGCTTGTTTCTTTTCTTAAAACAAGCGCAGTACGTACCGTATGCTTGGAGGTTTACAGAGTAAGTGTTAACAAAAAGGATGAAAAGAACATAAAAGCGCGAGATACAAAAATAAAGATACACACTGGATAAAAGCTATCTATTTATGTATCTTATATACAAAAATGAATGTGTGCTTGTTTGAGGATTGTACACAGCTAAACTACAGATTTATTTAACTGTTGTCAAGGGTTGATATCTGCTCGATAATGTTGGTTTTAAGCTCTTGAACTGTTGTGGGATTATTGATGTACACTTTCGATTTCCAAAAACATCTAAATCGTACGATCTTAGTGGCTAATTTACTCCTCCTCTAGGAGAAATAATGCGATTTTCAAACTTTTCTTGTTTCTCTTGCTGAAACCACTTATTCTCTACGCCAAAATCATAAATATTCCGCCATCGGATCGCCTCCCTATTTCCCTTCTATATTCGTTTTCAACAAAATATGGTTCGAGGATTCCTTGGGACCACAAACCACACCAAACAGTAACTTTTTGTGGATGTAATGGTTGCTCTAAGATAAAACTTGGATTCTCTTTACCTCAAATGCGGCAATTCTTCTTGCTGACGTAACCATTGAACTGGAAATGAGCTTCGTGGGTGAAGATTATTTTGGTAAAAAAATTCTCATTTTCTTCTTGGTTTTCGATGGCCCAAGAAATGAATTGCCAAAGTAAATCATGGTCAACTGGTTTTAATTCTTGGGTCAGTTGGATCTTATAAGCCTCTAAATGGAGAACACGATGCAAAATATTTAATAATGTGGATCGTTAGAAAGATTTAGAACCAAATTCGGCACAGAATTTTCTACAACAAATCGTGCCATCAAGCTGATGGTTGAGAAGTGTAAAGAAACTGGTTCTGTTTACAGAAACAGAATTTATCAACGTTGTGGTCGTTCAAACGAGAATATAGTAGCTGTGAGCAGAAGTGTTGAACACGATCCAAAACTATTCATTCGCCATAGTTCGCATGAATTGTTTAATTGATATTCTATATTCCATATTCTTCTTTGAACGACCACAACGTTGATAAATTCTGTTTCTGTAAATAGAACCAGTTTCTTTACACATCTCAACCATCAGCATGATGGCACAATATGTTGGTGCAATTTCTGTGCCGAATTTGGTTCTAAATTTCCCAATTACATCTTGAAAACTTTTGCCATTTTCAAAAAATTTTTAATAATAAAAACACGTTGTTCCTTCGTATAACGATCCATATTAACTAACCAGAATATAGTTAGATTCTGAAAATAAAAGTTAAAAGTAAAAAAAACGGCAGCAAAATTAAAATGCTACCCTTTAGGCATAAAATTTTGCAAGAAACATTATTACACTTAACTTAAATGAAATTTAATATGTATTATTTTATTAAAAATATTAGTTTAACTTATACCTTCTGATGAATATCACAAGCTCCGTCTTGTCAGTGTTAACCCGAAAACCGCATACATCGGCTTAACTACTAATACTAAACCTTGTCAAAGCACCTAACAGGATTGTGTTCGATATAAATGACAATCATGATTGAGTGACAAACCCTATGGTTTTGATTATTATTTTGTGATTGAAATTTATCTACTACCTCAGCCTCAATTACCTCAACTACTTTCAATATTCGATCAACATTGATCAACAATGGATTTTATTATCGAATTACTCTGTGAGAGGGTGATACCATAATGGATAGCAGGCAGTCCCCTTAATATTTCACCACCATTTTTAAATTTAAATCTATTAACAAATTAATCAATCAATCAATCAAAATTGTTCTTTGACAATTGCTGTTATAAGCATCGCTACACGGTTATAAAATATATAAAAATATTTAAATAATTTTCACACAAACACCACTGTGCTTTGTACCACTGCGTCTTCTTTCTTTCACTAAATGGTGTGCATGTTCAACTAGAGCTGTAAGTAATGATAAAGGGTCCGCCAAATAAATTTTTTTTTTTTTTTTTTTGAAAATGCTATAAAAAAACTACTGAATATTTTCTCAAATTTCTTTTTTTATTTGAAAGTACAATCCTTCCGGTTAATAATGGAAAATAATTTCATTCAAATAGCTGCCTCGACTGGCCATGCAGTAGCCTACACGATTGGTCCAATTTTTAAGCACATTATCGATTGTGTGCAGCTGTATTTCACCAATGGCTTCACGAATATTGTCCTTTAAAGCGTCAATTGTCTCTGGCTTGTTGGCGTAACACTTATCTTTGACGGCACCCCACAAATAATAGTCCAACGGTGTCAAATCGCAGCTCCGAGGTGGCCAAACGACATCAGCTCCGCGGCTGATAATACGATCTTCAAAAACAGGGCGCAAAACATCGAGTATAGCTTCGGCTGTGTGGCACGTAGCGCCGTCCTGTTGAAACCAAATATTGCCAATATCCTCCTCTTCAATTTTTGTGAACGAAAATTCGTTCAACATGGCCCCATAACGATCGCCATTGACTGAAACGGCCACTCCTTGCTCATTTCCGAAGAAAAATGGCCCAATTATGCCTCTGGACCAAAATCCGCACCAAGCAGTAACTCGTCTTGGGTGTATCGGCTTTTCAATGTATGCGTGCGGGTTTTCTGTACCCCAAATGCGACAATTTTGCTTGTTTACATACCTGCCCAGATCAAAATGAGCTTCATCTGCAACATTACCATGATTTTCAAAGTAATGTCGCAATATTTCCCAGCGTTGTTCAAGCGTATATACAACCATATTCGCTCAGCGGAAGGATAAAACTAATTATCTGTCAAATCAGACATGAGCTAAGTGTCACCATTCACGAAATAAGCACTAGTTGAAAAAAAAACTTTGGATGGCGGACCCTATATAAGACATTCGCTTATGTTCTTGTCTCACATAAAGTGAATGAATATGTGGATTTCAGATTTATGCTCTCAGCCTCTATATTTATTCGTTATGGTTACTGTTATTATTGCTGACATACATACATATGTACGCTCATATTGCTCTACTTAAACTTGCCTATGATTTATTCCCACTGCCTTAAGTCTAAAATGACATTCACTTTTCGGCATTTTCTTTGAGAAATAATGAAAATATTACAGAAAACTAAAAGAAAAAATAAAAGCATGAGCAAAAGAAAGAGAGAAAAAGAAAGCAACTCGTCACTTTTATTTATTTCTTTAAGGATTACGACAATGAAATAATCTTCTGAGAATATGTTTTACGCGTGATGGTATGAATTCGTTAGGAAAAAATATATTTTTCGTTTAATTTCTTTAAGGAACTAAGATTTTTTATTATTTTTTTTTTTTTTTTTTTTTTTGTTGTAAAGAAGGATGTTGGGTAGACGTATGTATTATTGTAAAGTACAAAATACTTACAACGCCTTTAATATATTTTCTTTTTATTTTTGTTTATCTCTTAAAAACAACTGGTTAGACAATTATAGCCAGTCAAGCTAAATATTTCATAATATATTTGAAACAAAGCAATTGGGTGAACATGTGTATGGTATGTACTTCCACTTCCCTTAGAATCAAGATGAAATTTGTAACTGTTGGTTCTATAGGTCATACATATGTATGTATGTATTTAGTACAAATATAGACTAATCGATTTGTTTTAAAATCCTCAAGATGGTAGATATAACATTTTCCAACAGAAGACTTTAATTGAAATTTCATTAAATGGTTGATATAAGGAGTGGCAGGTATTAGAAAAAGATCTTTTTGCGTAACTCAATTCAATCATAATTCAGATATGCTCACATACATATAAGTAATGCTTTTTAACCACGGAAAAATTTGGTTTACTGATGATAAATTTTTTACCGCACAGTGTGTAAGGTCATCTTAAGAAGCATCCACTAAGTTCATTCAATAGGTCGAATATGGTCATCATTTAACTGCAGTCATGATTTGGGAGTGTCTCTTAAGATGTACTTTCGAGCAGAATTTTATGACAGCTCATAAGGCTAAAAGGATCAATGCTGCTTGCTCTCCAAACAAATTAAAATCTTATTTATTTGTTAAAAAAATATTCAGTTCTTATATATGTATGTACATATGTGTAAAAATATTGTTACGAAAATAAAAATGCCCAAAGAAAAAAAAACACACGTCAGCGCCTTTAAAACTGTGTTGTAGCATTTCGATATATTTGGCAATTATGTGTCACCCTGTCAATGCCGTACTTATTTGCCTTATCTGGCAACCCTACCAATTCGACTATCTTTGTGTTACATTTGAATTAACGGATATAAAATAAAGGATATGAGACATTTCCGGAACTTTCCAAACTGTAGGCAATTAGGTATATAAAGAGGATACTTTACCTACACGTCAGTTAGTTACCGTTTTGCTGTCATAAGATAAAGTCGTGTTAAGTGAAAATAAAAGTGTTGTATAAACAAATATTTAGTTGTTGTATTAAGTTAAACTATATAAGAGACAAGTGAGAAAATGAAAACTGTAAAATAACAACAAAGCGGTGTTAATTTTATTTTAACGTAATTTAAACGAACTCAAAAAAGTTAAAAAACTTAAGAAAGTTATAACGTAACAATATACATGTCCCTACTGAATATCATTTGTTATGTGTTAGAGAAAACATATGGTTTTTGTTTACGAATGTAGAATCGTGTAGCATACTTTAAGGCATAAAAACGACAAATTTTGAAAAATTGCTAGATATCTACATTGGTTGCAAATTAACGATTTTTTCAAAGGTTTTAATAAAAAAAAAAACGTTTGGCAGACCTCAACGGCAATCTGCACAATATATAAATTAGAATTAAACACTTGACTTACTTTAATAATTTAAATTTATTTCTTTTTCAATTTTTAATTAATTTAATTAACAGAATTCAATTTGAATTGACCAAATTTAATTTACAAAACTGCCATTCCAACTCCATTCCGCTGGCTGCACAACTTATGAGGTCACGTTGCTCCAACACGCGCGAGCATCCAGACGTTGATGAAGCTTAATTCTTCTTACTGCTGGTAAGCTAAATGTAATTGCAGCGTAAAAGCATAAAAATCATTAAATTCTCAAGTATCAACATAGTCTGTTAATTACTTTTAAAACTTGTTTAAGCTTTAGATTTTATGATCATTTTTATACAATAACACAGGTCAACACGTTTTTTGTGTCTGAGTTCTAAATGTCAAAATTTGATTTCTTTTCTATTACGAATAAAAGGAAAAATATGTTTTTTAACAAAGTTTGCTTTTGTAGAAGTAATACAATTTTCGACCACTTATTTTAATAATTCACTACACAAAAAAAACAAAATAAAACAACATCTTATTTACATTGTCGATACGCCATTTTCTAAATCTTTTGTGCTTGATAACTTTTGCAACAGTCGTTATATTTTTGTGAATATGCACTTCTTTACACTTTTGAGCTATCAACTGCTGATGGGTTTAAAATGGGGTCCAATTAATTTTAAAATTTGCTTATATACATGGACTTAAAACATTAATTTTAAGCTAAACTAATTATAGAGTAATGGATTATAGAGTACAAAATTGAATGAAAAATTACATCGGATTACCGAACAATTCGAATTAGCGTGTCTGCATTATCAACGTTTTACTGTATTTAATTTTTTAATCTTTTTTAATTAATAATTGAAAATCAAAAAAATCTCTACATTTTGGCGAATGTAAAAAATCTGTACGATTTTCCCTACGCTTTTATTTTAGTAACACATGTGGGGATTTTCCCCTACCTATGGCAACTCTGAATTAATGAAAATTTTTTTAAGAGCTTTCGGATTTGATTTTAAAAAACACATACAATCTATATAATTAAATTTTTGAAGATAATTTCATTTAAATGTTGTTGTTGAGGTACGCCTCAAATGGTTCAACATATCGGCCGGTATCTCATGAATAAATTTTTCACTATTGACTTCCAGTGCGTCAACCATTGCGGGCTTAACCCTAAAGACATGAGCCTTAACATAATCCCACAAAAAATAGTCTAAAAGCTTTAAACACACTATCTAGGCGGCTAATAGAACGGGCCCAAAGGTGAAATAAACTGTTCACCGAACTCGACTCTCAATTTGGCCAGTGATTCGCGTTCTACGTGGCTGTAGCACCGTCTTGTTGAAACCACATGTCAGCCAATTACAAAACTTCCATTTTGGGTAAAAAAAAAAATTTGTAATCATCGCACGGTAGCTCAGGCTATTCACAGTAACTTTTCTGCTCGATGTCTTTGAAAAAGTACGGCCCAGTGTTGCCACCGGCCCATAATCCTCACCAATATACTCTTTACACAAAATGTGGCAATTTTGGTTGATCACGTATCCAGTCAAAATGAGCTTTGTCGCTGAACAAAATTTTTCCATAAAAAAAGGTCTTAGCCGAGCATGAAGTCTGATAATAAAATTCAATAATTTGTAAGCGTTGTTCACTTATAGGTCGATTTGTGGTTAAATTATAGCCAAAACTGAACATGTTTGACAGCGACATGTTACATGAAAACAGCTGAGTTGCCAAAAATAGCGTTGTCAATAAGAAAGTTGCTAAAAAATCTCCCGATATCTATTTATATAAAAATGATTTGATGTTTATTAGTCTCGCTTATTTACAAATTATTAAAACTGTCTAAGAGTAGAATAATGAGATAGTGAGTCTTTGAAAAAACTCTAAAAAAGTCATGAATTAAAGGTTTTTTTCATCCTAAAACAAAAACTACAATTGCCTCAAAAAGAAAATCTAATAGAGTTTAATTTTTAACTTAGAGAATAACCCACTTAAGTTTTTAAAAAAGCGCCAATACTGGCCTACACATCCATACAAAGGACAAATATTATAAATGAACTCAAAACAATATTCCTTCTATCATACTCATCCGTATCCATACATTCTCTCTCTTATGTAAACGCAAATAAATTGCGCAGCATCCTGTGAGAGAGAGTAGACACTAAAAGACTAAAAAAACCGAAAGTGTATTGAGAAAATAAATGTTTGTTTGGCATAAAAAGACTGACCTTGTCGGTGAAAGCCGACAGTTGAAACTTGACCGTGAAATCGTCAACATGTGGCACACGATACCGGGAAAATACAATAGCGGCTACATTTACAACAACAATAAACATACATACAGTAGACATAAGTTACGTCATTAGAAACAAAAACAACATTCACGACAGTAATTACTCAGTCGGTAGAAGTGAAATCACATGTCAGTTAAGATTTTTGATTCATATGGCGGTCATTTTTGAAAATTACTTAAGGAAGCGGAAGTGCAACAATGTGGGCAAATCTTAAAGAAAATATTACAAAAATTGTTTAAAATCAAAAATATTTAAAGTGAATTTAAAAGTAAAAAGAATGAGTACTTGAAATATAGTAAAAAAATATATAAATTTTTAAATAAAATAATTAATAAAACCAATCACTAAAAAATAGTTTCTAAACATATCTTAAACAGTGTTCTACGTCTAATATCGAACTTCAACGAATTTATTTGATATTAATTTTAAAAATCTAGTGAAAAAATAAAAAATTTTAACAAAAAAGAACAACCAGCCAGTTCCCTTATCAAATTCAAAAATAAACTACAGTGGGTACGAGTACGATAAGCAAGTTATAACGTAACAGTTGGTCGCATTCGAACATTAATCTTATGCAAGAATATATGTATATAAAAAGAGAACCATTACAAAAGCAAGTAAAAAGTTATAGTCGATTAAGATTGATTAAGTCACTTCCTCATCAATCATCAAATATACTTTTTGAAGGAGCAGTTATGGACTTTGTAATATGATTAGTTGATTATCGCAGTTCGAAATTTTACTTTAAGCACCCATTTATTGGAATTTTTTCATTCGTTTTTGGGTGAACAAATTTTTATTTCTGCTAAAGTGTAGTAAAGTGGATAAAACTCATTTGGATCACATTTATTATCATTTCTCCTAGGCTGTTGGTCGTTATTAAACTCAGCTGCATTGCAACCAATGCTGTGATTTTTGCAGTAGAAGTTTAAATAATTGTTAACCAATAAGTTTAAATAATTGTTAACCTAAATTTCGTTTTGAGTGTCTTGTTTTAAGAGTGCGCAACCATAAGCCTAATGCTATGTTCATACGACAGCGTTTTTACATAATTCGTTTTCCCATTCATAAGTCAACCACAAATTATGATCCGAATTACATAGTTCCCCATTCAAAATTTTAAGAGCAAATCGTCCAAATTGTTAGAAATTCAGTTTCAATTACCCTGCGGATTAGTATCGGCCGTTTTTTTATAGTTAGACAACTTTAAATCATAATAAAAAAAGAAATACATTTTTGAATATCAAGAAAATTGGCTTTGTTGGGTAGAAAATTTTATGAAATTAGTATTTAAATATGATATCGGTCATGCCGACGCCACTGCTGGCGCGTACAAGGAGCAATCTTCAGCACCAATTTTCACAAACTGTTCGCAACGTATGCGGCCATATTTCGCCATTAAGTTCAGGTGTTCACTTGTCTCTAGTATATCGACGTAGATGAGTGATTACTGTTTCATCAAAAGTTTCTTTGATTAAGTCGATTGGAGCTCGCGTTGTGCGGCATGTGGCTCCGTCCTGTTGAAACCACATGTCAAAAATATTAACGCCAGCTAACTGAGCTACGAGAAACTTCTAATCATGTCCCTAGAGCGTTCACCACTAACATTCTGAGCATCACCGTCTTTGAAGACTTATGGACTAATGACTCCACCAGTCCATAAAGCGCAACGAAAAGTAATTTTCTATGGATGTAATGGTGTTTCGACAAAAGCTTATGGATTATCAACAATTCTGCTTATTTAAGTACCTATTCAACCAAAAATCGGCTTCATTGGAAAACAAAACTTTTAAGAGAAATTCAATTAAAAAATTTAAACAATTTGCAAGCATTGCTCTGGTTTAAGTCTATCCATAGTGAAATGTCAAACCAAACTAAATAAAAAGCAACTATCAGCTGTTAAGTCGGTTGTCAAATAAAGCAGTGTTGCCAACTTAAAGTTATAAACCTCTGAAAAAAACACCCGATACAGAATCAATGTGATCTCTAATTTAATTTGTCTATGCGAAATGTGTTTCTTTAATTTCCTAAACTTTTTGCTACAATGCGCCAATTAAGTAAGTTTGTGATTTATTAGTGATGATCGAAGACTGACTACCCAAAGCAATCATGAAGTTTTTAAAAGGTTTTATTGTAGCCAGGGCAAACTGTTAACGTATCTGCACCAAATTAAGGGCAACGGTAAAACATTTTTGAATGTAATTTTGTCTTAACCCTCTTACCAGCAAACCTGCTTTTAGGCGGGGTATATTGTTTGTGTTATTATGCAGATTTTTTTTTAGAAGTTCCATTATAATGATAAATATGTGCAGAGAAATACACAATTTACTTATTGTGATAAATAACAACATGCATTTGTCTCTTTTTGTTCTCTTTTGATAGACTTTTTTCTTTTTTTTAATAAAAATTTAGCAGTTTCAAATATAATTGCATCTTAAAATGTTCCAACGAGTTTTTTGGCAGCATTTTTGGCGTTGAACCTTCTTGAGTGAAGTGGCAGGACACAAAATGTGTGCGGTTATTATCAACTTATGCTGGTAATAAACCATTTAAAACCGAAATGAACGACGAACAATCGTTACAAACATGGCGTTTTGATGGAAAAAATAAATCCTATGTTGAATTAGACCCCAATATAATCAAAGAATACAATTGTCATATGGCTGGTGATGATATAATGAACAGCTTTCTAGGACGATATCATATTATAATGAATATGGACTTTAGCTTAATTTTATCATCTAATTGATATGTCATTATTGAAGTCATGTCTACTTTGCAACGATATCTTCCAGTTAAAATTACCAGATGTACTTTTCTATTATGCAAATACTTCCGTCAAACAAACTGTGGGAAGACCTCCAAAGTAAAGCTTACAAGCTTACAGGCAAAGAAAGTAAACAATTCTTATAATTCACCAAATGACATCCGCTTTGATAAAGTAGGACATATGCCCGATGTTTTGGGCCGGAGTGGTAAAAGAATGTGCAAAATGCAGAGGTGTGTAAATCGGAATCACAAATATCTTGAACGAAGTGTCAACCAAGTTTCTGCTTATCAAATAATAAAAAATGGTTTCCAAAGTTAGCACACAAAATAAGCAAAATGTTTTAATAAAACATATCAAAAATCCTTCTTTGGTAAAAATAATTCTTTGACTTAACAGGCAAGTCCGCCTTTTGGCGGACAACATATTTTCTGAGCTGTATTGAATTTAGAACTGTTAAGCAAATGCATGGAAAATGCATGGAAAATGCATTTACTTATACTTTTGTATCACTTCGATCTTAACTGACTGCACATACACAATAAAACTGAGTTATCTTTTTAAATTTTTGTATAAAATTTGTATGTCAGCTAGATCCAATTTTAGATCTATCTATGTTCATCAAATATTACAGTCATAAAAGTTATAAAATATTACAGCATTATTAAAATATGACAGCATTTCTTCTCAATCTGATTTGAATTTTCCAGCATGCTTTTTTTAATTTTTGGATAAAAATCTAAGGTGCGACTTTTATTGAAACAGTTAGAATTGTTAGGGTAGAAAAAAAACTTGTTTGAGCAATATTTCATATACATATGTAAATAGCTTACTGTAAACGGGCGTATGCAAAAAAAATTTTAAAGTAGATTAGTGTAGTGCACGTTAGTTACCACACACTTTAAGCTTAACAAACATTTGTCAAAAAAAACGCATGCAAAAACCCTACATTAGCTAATGATTGATTTACTAAATTTTAAGTTTTCATGCTGGTAACACCACGATTTTTTTGTATCAGCGTTACAAAAAAACGAACGCCACACTTTTTATTTTTATTAATTTAATATAAAATCATATCTTTTTAATGAATTCGTTTCAGTTTTCATTACCTTTTTATATTTTATTTAATGCCATACATATTTATTGCAAAAATTCTTCAAATTCTAAAAAAATTAAGACAATTAATTTTTATATTCCACTATAAATACCCGAATAAAGAGCTTTGTGTGTTTGTTTAGATTTTATGTACGTCACCAAAGGAAAAATGTTTTTATTGTGCTTAAATGAATACATTTATTAGAAAATAATTAGTTTTAAAAAGGAAGTAAAAATTTTTATACATACAGTGGGGTGCAAAACCAAGTGCATGTTTTGAAGTAGAACAGAAAGAACTTAAATATTCAATCAAAAAACAAAACTTCACACATTTATTCATTGTTAAGTCCTTTAAAAAAAAAAAAAAAAAAAACAGTAACTCGATGCAATGGCAGGATATACAAACACTGGGATGGGAGAAAGGCAATGATTTAAAGGAATCTGCATGCACTTAGTTGTAAACTTTTCGCTTAAATCGAGAGGAACTTATATTTTTTAACAGTATTCTTAGCACTTTTCATTGACTTTTGTCCCAGAACAACTCACACGTATTACTACACTCTTACTTTTAGTCGTCAAAAAGACAGCGCCAAATGCACATGTATGGTTAATGTGCGGAAATTTTTTTAAGCATAGAAAAATAACTTAAAAAAGTTTCTTACGCTTTTGCGTTTAGTTGTCACTGAAACAGCGACAAGTACACATCTGCAGCAGATGTATTTTGATTATTCTTAATTTTTTTCGAGACGACAACTTTACTCTCTCTGAGAGAGTAATTTTCATGTTCTCACTAACACAACTACATTTTTACGTATACACATCACTGATTTAGCCGCACTCTCAACAATATGTATTACCCGAAAACGTAAGAGAAATCTGGTCTTATTCATATTATATTCGTTGACATAGCTTCCACAAAGTCCAATTATATTTTTCCAGCAGTTTTTTTACTATTGTCCAAAAACTCTCCATTGGATTAGAATTATGGCTTTACGGTATTTCACTAATTTACCATACTTTGACAATTTTAACGGTCTGGCTTGGTTCATCATGTCACTAAAAGATGACTTTTTCTTTTGGGTAGGATTTATGCGTTAAAAAAAATTTCCCTTGACGTCAAAACATGCTATTTTTATTTTTATATTAAATATTCATAACATACATAAATGCCACTTTTAAGTACTCTTAAAGCAGGTAGCTTCCTACTTTAAAAATTTTAAAGTTAACGTATGTTTAACAAAGGAATTTGAAGCTTATAATCTTATAAAGGTTTAACAAGCCTTGTTTAATTTTTTTGGCACATGGCCGTAAGCATTTAAATTAAAGCTTAAAATGTTGAGAATAAAATACTGTAAGTTAAGCGTTACAATGCAAAACCTTCAAAAAATCATTTTTTCATAATAAATCAAATATTTATGAGTAATTTTAGCATTCAAGTTGCTTTGATAGCCAAAATGAAATGTAATCCGACATCGACATGTTTCTATTTAAAAGATTAAATTTTATTTTGCTTGTCTTTATTTACAAATAAAAGAAATCTGTGATAACAATTTTTCATTCCATCCACATATCCACAAAATACATACATATTATACATATTATACATATGTATGTATTAGGATGGTCCTCATTTTTCAACATTATTGTTTCAAGCGTAACTCGCCCTAAAAATGTTCGTTATAGTTTAAAAATATTGTTACGAAAATAAGGTTGGGCACCACAAATACTAAGAGCTGAAAGAGGTAAATGTTTATAAAGAAATTAAAAGAAAGAAATGGAATCTACCTGAAATATCGAGAGGTTCAAGAACTTGCGATGTGTTGTTTACTCAGCCATATAAAAAACACATCGATGTGAACAGCAATCAGTTTATGTGTCGTCACCTCAGCGAAGCAGTTTAAGTAAAGTAAACCCAGCGAGTGCAGTTTGTGTGAAGAGAGTTTATAAGGAGTAAACACGTAAAGTGAATCGTGAAGGAGAAAAAAACCAGTTTAGTTGGAGCTAACTCAGTAAAGAGAGTTAAGAGTGGATAATCTCTGGTTGAAAAGGTTGTGATCGAACCTAAGTTATAACTACGATCGGGTTGGAAGATCTTTAAGTAGAAACATCTGTCAAGTAATTGTTGTTGTTTACAAGATTGTAAACAGACAGAGTAGTTAAGAATAAAAATTGCCTGTAGAAGGAGTATAAGCAGTGGTGCACATAACTGTCTTGAATAAAGGATTTTTTAATTAAAACCAAAGACAAAATTTATTTTATTTTAACTACAATCTACGAACTCATAAAAACACGTTTTTAAAAAGGTAAAAATGTAACAATATGGTGTGAAAAATATTATCACAATTGAGTGAGTTTAAAACCTGGAAATATGGCTTGAAAACCTCAAAAATAATTTATAAATATTTTGAAGAGAAATGCATGCCGAATTGAGAGAGATTCCTATAAAAGTTTTTGAAAAACTTGACTTCAAATATACTTAAAAGACTTTGTGAGGGAGAACTATTAAGTTCAGTTTGTTATAATATTCCTTCATATTTCTGTGGTTGCCATACAATATTTTGCATTTGCGCTTTATTTTGTCCAACCGTTGGCAGGGAGCATTTTTATTTATGTTGCTTTACTGGAAAAGTTGAAAATTTTAAGTTTTTATGTTTTTACACTTAAATGTAAACGAAATTAATAAACTCAATTAATTTTTTAACAATAGTATTGAGTTTGTCTCTTTTTTTCTTTTATGAAATATTACAAAGGTAATTTGCACTTTATTTTGTCTAAAAGATAAATGATAAATGTTATTTTTATTAGCTTGTATCCGATGATTTTTTAAGACCCCCCAAACGTGAAATAAACTGTTCACCGAACTCGCCTCTCGATTAAGCCATTGTTTGGCGAGCTTTGTGTGACATATGACTCCGTTTTTTTTGAAAACACATGTCAGCCAAGTCCCGATCTACCATTTTGAGTAAAAAAAAACATAATTTTCAAATCATAATTTTTTTTTTAAATTATGATATTTTTGATTTCTAAAAATTCACAAAAATAGAAGGCAGCAAATATTTACCAGTTTTACTATTTATTCATAAAGTTGCAAATAATTGAAATAAAATAGCCACAATTCACATATTTTATTCCCAATAAAGTGAAAGTAACTAGTTTTGAAAATAAAAAATTTTTTTGTAATTGTATGTAGTGGGTGTCGTATAAGCGATATTTTTTTTTAATTCATAAATATCACTCATAATTAGTTAGTTAGTTACGACGGGTAGTCAGACAACGGCCCAGCCTACCTGGGTCCAATATTAATCCCACTGTGATACCCATCAGTAATCCAGAAAATGAACAACCTTCATGTCCGCGTCCCGGTCCGATCCCAACCAACCAGACTCATGCTAATATTCACATCAGCCAGATCCAGCGGACTGCCAAGGAAAGTAGTCCCAATGTCCGATACACTTGGGCACTGGTACAAGAAGTGCTCGACAGTCTTCTCCTCTTCCTCATCCTGACAACGCTTACAGTAGCTATTGAACGGTAGAGCCAATCTCCTAGCGTGCGCTCCAGCCCCTAGTGCCCAAAAATCACAGCCAGAAGAGTTCGTAGCTTAAGTTGCGGCGAGCGAGCCCGATCACACAAGGGTTAGATTTGCCTTAAGCCACAGTACGTGGGCTCATCATCCCACCGTAACTGTGCCCTGCCCAACATGTACCGCAGTACCATAAGTCTGCAAGAGGAGAGTGACATCTGAGAGACTACTGAGAGCCCACCCTCACAAGTTCGTCTGCCACACGTTTCCACTGGGTGTGCGAGTGACACCTTACCCAGATAATCTCCTGGTCTGAATGTCTCGCCATCTCGTTCAGAGATGCCCGGCATTCACACACCAGTAGCGATGTCGAGTAGACACCGGAGAAGCGCTCTGATCACAGACTGACTGTCCCTACAGTTTCGGACATCTCTATCATATATCCCATAGTACATCAACCAGTCCGCTGCCCTCTTTATCGCTGAGACCTTTATCGCGTCCTTGTTAAGATATTGGCTTAGTTGCGACCAATTTTTTTCCTCAGGTTTTTTAAGATAAATATCGAAACTGTATCACCAAGAAAAGCTATACTCAATTGAAGAAGCTCTTTATAATCAGCACTACCAATTGCATCGCTCACTTTCTGATTTTCAATTCAAGTCACAAAGTTAATTTTGTCAATTTAATTGTAAGCGTCTCTAAATCTGATTAATAATTGGACAGTAGACCCTGATGATTTTTACATTTTTTTCATCGAAAACAATTCTTAAAATAATTTCGTAGATCGTTTCCGATCGCTTGCTAGCCTGAAGCAAACTTAGAGTGTTCAAAATAAGGGTAAAAAAGCTTTATTTAAAACTCATTAATTTTAAAATATGGGTATTAATGTTTCTAAACTATTACCAGGATATACATACGTATCGGGTAGGCCATATATCGGCTTAAATTTGAACCAGCGGTTATTTAGAATCTGACAATACTTTTGTCATTCTGTTCTGTCACAAAATTTAGTACAATATCTCCACTGAACGAAATGAATCGATTTACGCTTGAGCACCGTTTGGATTTATTGGAAATTTATTTCCAAAACAAAGATAAAAATTAAGTCGTTGAGAAAGTCCAACAGTATCCGATATACTGAAGTTTATTGCTAAAGTTCGTAAAACTGGTTTCATTGTTGATGCGCCAAGACGTAAGCGTGCTCGTACAGTGCGTACAGCTGAAAATATCAAAGCTGTAGCTGAGAGTGTGCGTGAGAATCCACTCGTCATCGTTTTCAAGAATTGAACTTTTCACCACTTTACGTCGAATTTTGCGAAAACATCTTCGTATGACGGCTTACAAAGCTCAATTGGTTCAAGAGTTGAAGCAGCATGACCGTTAGATGGACCAACAAGAAACTGTACGCTGATGTCGATTTTGACAAAAAAAAAAACATCGTTTCATTTTGGTGGGTACGTTAATAAGCACAATTGCCGTACTTCGGGCTCAGAAAACCCCAACATGGTGTTACAGAAACCAATGTACCCATTACGGGTGACTGTTTAGTGGGGCTTGTGGAGCAGAGACATCCTCGGCCTATATTTCTTTGAAAATGAGGACGGCGCAACCACTGCGGTTAAAGGAGACACCTATCGCACCATGATAACCGGTTTTTTTGTGACTGCTCTTCATGGTATTTATGTGAACGATGTTTGGTTTCAACAGGATGGTGCTACCTACCACAATCAATTTATTGTGTCAAACGTTTTATGGCAGTTTAATTGTCCCAAATGGTGGACCGTTATGCCGACAAACCAGAGACAATTGAACATTCGTGATGCCATTGCCGAGATATGACCACATACACTTGAAAAAAATCTCGAAATTTAGTCCATTCGAAAGGGGTGCTGTGAGGCCAGCCGCCGAAATAATTGTACTTCACAACAAAAAGATCAATTTGGCAAAATTTCAAACCGTCAAATTAAACTTTTAAATATCCCACCCGATACATATGAACACTTTACTTGCTTCCGCAAGATATAAAACCGAGCTTCACATAAGTTTTTATAATCGAAATGCTTGTAACAAATCATGGCAATTACCGTAAATTTAATAAAATTGTAGCAAACAAGTTACATCACTATCGTAGCCTAAAACAAATAAAAAAAATTGATTTTTTTATTATTTCACCAACAGTGATCACCTTGAGAAGCGATAGGCCACGTCTTCCCTTTATCCGACGCCCATAACTTTTTTAAAAACGTATTTTTACACAAAGCTACACATTTTAGGGGGAGTAATATCATGTTCACACATAAGCCTTAATTGGCAACTAAGACCTTAATTAAGCTCAATTTACCATACAATAGCCTATTAATTGGGCTTAGTATTATAGCCTATAATACAATAGCCTATTAATTGCTCAATTAGTAATTATTTGTAATATTAATTGCGACAAATTTACAATCCAACACTGTATAAAGTATGTAGAAGGACGAGTAGCAACTCCGTATGATGTGTGTACAGTAAGAACTGACAACTATATACAGTATGAAAAATCCGTATTCATACAAATTTTCAAATAGCATTTTTAAAATTATTAATTTTTAATAAAATGAATATTAAAGAATATTTTTTTACAGTTTTAAATAAAGAGGTTTTATCACTTAAAAAAATAAAAAACGGCACTTGAATTATATCGTTTTTTTTAGAAAAATAATGAAATTTAAACAAATAAATTCTTGTGGTTGTATGAATGCGGCCGATTATCGCACACTGTACAATGTTATATAAAATATATGTTGTCAAAATGAAAAAAGTAAACAAAAATTGTTTGTATTGAATTTGAGTTTTTTCTTTACATTTTACACTCTTTTTAAAGTCAAAGCTTTATTATTTATGTATTTTATTATTTTGTTTCAAAATCATAAATTTAAGTTTTCACGAACAAAAACTGTCATAGCATTTTCAGCTGTCAAATGCTTATTAAGTCAACTTAATTGCACTATACGTGGACAGCAAATTCAATAGTTCAATTTAAAAAATAATTGACTCAATTAATAACTATGTCTGAACATTATGGCGGGTCGCTTTGTAGGGACCCAAAAAAATTTCCCAACTGAAAAACAAATTGTATGCTAGGGCTCAAAATAGGAAACTTTGCCCAAGGAACCATACCTTTAAAATGAATTCTGATGTTCCTTATTTTGACCCAAAAGAAAAATTTTGAAAAATCCCACTTTGATCCATTTAAAGCGCCACAATCGATTCTAAATGTATGACCGACTCCCACTAAATTTGGAGGGTCAACCCATCCATGCTAGTGGCACACCCCCTAGAACTTCCCTAGGGGGGTCCCCATACAAAATTAAAAATGATGTCGCCGCCATAACAGCGTTATATTTTCTGGTATAATTCGTTTGGAACGCTAGCTAACAATTAAACATGTCGTTCTGTTCCTTGTATATGTGAAGGAATGTTTAGATCAATAAACGGTGGATCATCTTGATTTAAATATTCTTTCAATGTATCGTATGGAGTGCTTCGCGTGAATGGTGGTTCAAATACGTTATTTATATCATTCAAATTCAAAATTTCCGTGTAATTTTTGCAATGAAAGTTTATATCTGGTTTTTTATTAACTCTAAGTGTTCGATAGCGTAGAACTTCCTTTGTAGCACAGTGTCGCTTTTCTTTGCTATCATCAAACAACATTGATAGCAAGATATTTTCCGAAAGCGCATAATATGAATTGTCTTTAATTACTTTATTGACAATACTGCGTAAAAGAGCTTGGAGAAACCGTGACCAACTAAGGAACTTAAAAAATAATACACTACCGTACACGACAGAGCTGTAATACTCGATATTGAAGTACATTGACACATAACAATTACTTATAAATTCAACCAGAATCCGTAAATTTCCGGATGGATTTTCCGTTGTCACATATATGTTGAATCATCGGGATGCATGGTTGGCATTGATGACATAACCGTTGCTCCTTGCTCTTCATTTTCTATCACAAATGCATCGACTGTTAGTCTTCTCTGATGTACGATAAACATAAACTCTTTGAGGCGTTCTGGAACCAATCCATATGTCCATACTGATGATTCAGAGATTTTACAAACTTGTATGGGGACCTCCCTGAGAGTTTCCAGGGGGTGGGTCGGCCCTCCAAAGTTAGTGGGGGTTGATCATACATTTAATCTCAATTGGAGCCCTTTAAATGGGTCAAAGTGGTATTTTTCAAAATTTGACCTTTGGGTCAAAATAAGGAACATCGGAATTCATTTCTGAGGTATGGTTAGAATACGATTTTCCTTGTCACTTGGGAAATTTTTTTGCGTCCCTACAAATCGACCAGCCCTAATGTTCAGACATAGATTTTAATTGAGTCAATTAATTTCTAAATTGAACTATTGAATTTGCTGTCCACATATAGTGCCATTATGTGGACTTAATTAGCATTTGACCGCTCAAAATGCTATGAGAGTTTATTAAATCGACCCGCCCTACTGAACATGGTATTACGGTCTCTAACTTGAAAAAAATTTCTTCCATTTCAATATTTTTCATATTTCATTGAGGCATTTGCAATTTCAAGTGCATTTTTATTTGTTGTTGTTTTGGTCAATGTCACCAACAAATATTGCGAATGAAATATGTTTCATTAAAATACAATTTCTTTTGAAGCACAAAAATTTCAAATTTGTAAAATATTTGTCTTCAATAATAATTTATTTCTAACAACAACAAATACAATTTTAATTAATTTCGTTTTTTAAAAACAGGAATTCTATTCAAAGTCCCTAAACAAATAGAAACACTTTTTTCTTTAATCTTCTTGTACGAGTAGTTGTTTGAGCAGTAAAAAGGAAAGAATTGCGTTTTAAGTTATGAAACCAGATTCCTTTGGCCTTCAAAAGTGCCAATATATAAGAAGAAATAAGAAGCTTTTTTCAAAACAGAGCACAAAGGAACAAAAATATGGGGATTCATTAAAATGGCCTATATTCTGACTTGTATCCTGTACTCTTCATGATTGATGATGATTTTTTTTGCCAATTTTTGAAATTTTGAAGAGGTGGAGATTTCAACAACACATACTTAAGATATTTAATTTTGACAAAAGTTGAAAGGATACAAAAAATTACTTAATTTTCTTCTTATTTTATTATGAATGACTGTCAGTCAGAACTATTTTTCATGAAAAATTGCTGAAAAAGTTTATTTATTATTCTTTACGTGTTACTAAAACGTTATTTTCTCTACCCTAAAACGCAAGTAGTAGTGGGGGTATATTGTGTTTGTAGAGATGTTTGTAAAACTTTAATAATTTCAATCCTAGACTATCTTAAATTCTACCGATTGCGTTTAAAACACCTGTTGTATCGAAATTTATATGGCGAAAATTTGTTTTTAAAAATTTTTAATAAAAATTAGTTACTCGAGTACTAAAGGGTGGTCCAACCAATATCACCATGTTAATTGTGAATCACACCTTAACGCCAAATTTTTTGCCCAACTTAGTTTGACATTTCTTTATTTCAGTGTTTGACAAATTCAGCCATGGAGAGGTACATAAGTGAGCAGTGCGTTAAGATTGTTAAAGCCTTTTACGGGAATGGGCATTCAAATCGAAATGCTTTTGTGCACTTCGTGATTTTTTTTTTTGTCAGCATAATCGACTAAATGTGTCCATAATCGGGAGAACTGGGCACATATTTCAGCAAACTGGGTCTGTTGGAAATGTGGAAACACCTGTACGTACTCGCCCTGTTCGTTCTGCGGAAAATATTGCTGTTGTTCTGGATAGTGTGGCAGAAGAGCCGTCAACCTCGACTCGTCGTCGTGACCAACAATTGAACATCTCACGAACATCACAGATGCGAATTTTGAATAAATATTTGAATTTATACGCTTACACCTACTGGCCATTTCAAGCGTCGTCAATACGCCGAATGGTTAGTTGAACACAGGCGAATGGTGACTTTACAAAAAAACTCATCATCAGCGACTAGGCTCACTTTCACCTCAGTTCCGCATCTATGACCGCCATACTTTTTCGTGCGCTCTTAGTCTACCATGGCCATGATCTCAGCCTGGAAGAAACTTAGCAATCTTCCCAGTGTGATTGATAAATTTCAGTTGGATCCATGAACACTAGCACTGACACAACCATTCATTTGGCAGCCATCGATATGCCAGTTTAGATCAAACTCGCTCCGAACTAAGGCCCCATTAGACTAACAGTCTCGGTGCGAAATTCAACCCCGAATCTCTTGCCAAAACAAAGATCCAAAGGTATAACATTCAGTACCGAAGATGGTTCTCTGACCACCCCGGGTAGAATGGAGAGCCTGTCCGACACATTTCAAGCGGTGTCAAATCAATCAAGACGTCCAAGGTCGCTGTTGGACAATTTCTCATTCATTATACCGAGGCAAGCGAGTCTCTGTACTCTGCCTTTCTCCACCAAACTACTGCGCATAAGTGATAATAGGCCGAACGATAGCGGTGTATATCTTTTTTTCGGTGAAAGCCTCCATGTCTTACCGTAGGAGGAGCGACTTTCTTAAAAGGCCCTTTTCGCTTTGATCTGGACGGCACCAAAGTGCGAATTCCAACTAATCTCCATATGTAGAATGACACCTAGATAGTTTACTTCCCTGGAAAAGTTGATTGTAGTACCCATAAAAGAAATACACTCACATGATAACTTGTATCCCTTTGTAAAAGGTACGACAACCGTTTTTGAGGTCTTCCTGACTGCTCTTCCTGGCTGTACTCTCATATTTCCCATGAAGAAGTCATCAGCGTAACCAATTACAGTGTCACCCCTATGAGACAACAATCAAGCCATCAACTACTACTGACCATAACAATGGAGAAAGTACCTTACTCTGAGGACAGCCCATTAACGCGATCACAGTGGACCACTCTCCGTCGAGAGGCAAGCAGTTAAAAATTCATCATTTGCGTCTTCGAATGGCACACCCAGTTTCCAAAGAAGAGAATAAGACGGCCGAGCACCATATAGAACATCCTTTTATATCAGCAAATGGTTATGGTATAGATCTGGTTCGTCGCAAATTTGCAAAGGCAACAGCCATACCACTTAACTAAGGAATCAAAGGCCAATACCCTTATTAACTTTTCATCAAGATAAAACGATTGCCGTTGATTATTTTTTTAAGCGTTAGAACAGATTAAATAATGAAAATTGTACGGGAATTGTACCAAAACTCTGTGAGTTGGGTTAAGAACAGGCCAGATTTAGCCCCTTGCGTCTGTTTTCTGTTTAAAATTTTTTAAAAAGGGTAGTTTTTCAAAGAAGCAAAATCTTATATTGAGGGTCTTTAGCAATCTTATTAACACATAGGCTAAAAAGTCCCGGGTCTAACAAAAAAAAAACACTTTTTTGTTCAAAATTAGCTTTATTCGTCAAACTAATCTCCATTATTAATTCTAGGGCCGCTTTAACATTTCAGTAACACTTTTGTAAAACAATTTATCTTTTGCATCAAAACAGGCCTCAGTTTCAGCGATAACCACTTCATTCTTGCAAAATTTCTTGCCAGCGAGCATTTGCTTTGAGGTCTGCGAAGAAGCAGTAGTCCCTGGGAGCCAAATATGGCGAATTCGATGGATGGCACACACTTTGAACAGAGCTTTCTCATAGTCAAATGCGCATGCAATATAAAGCCAGCACGTTCTTTTGATATCTTTACAATGTCGGCTAACTCGCGCAACTTCACTTTTTGATCATTCAAAGCCAGAGTAAGAAGAGTGCTAGAATTGAATTCGTTCATAAAGAACAATTCTTCTTTGGAGCCGAATTTTAAGAGAATTTAAATGCGGCTCGTGAGAAAAGTAGAAAAAAAAACAATTTTAAAATAAAATTCGAATCAAAACGAGTTGTAAACGAGTAATTCTTTTTAGTAAATATTGCTTGTGTAATATAAAACGTGCATGTGTGTGATACTTATTGGCCGCTGCATACAAAATACACACATACATACACACGAATGCTTGATATTATGCATTTAATTTTACACAGACAACATGCTTTGAAATGAACTGCTTGTCTTTGATTCTTTTTTGTTCTATTTAAACTCGTTCGCAGTAAAAAATTTGTGCTTACGAGTTAAAGAACAAAACTCGTAAGCGTCATTTTTAATTTTGAAATTTTTTAATTTGTACTTACGAGTCAAGCAAATAATAATTTGAGCAAAAAATATGATTCGTACTCACGAATTAAAAATAAAACTCACGAGCTCGAGTGATAAAACGAGCAAGCCAATGCAAATTCTGCTCACGAACCGAGTTTTTACGTATTATGTTTAAAACGATTTTGTGGATTTTTTTTTTTTTTTTGATGTTTTTTGGTATTACCGCCTCATTTAGATGTCCACTGCATTCTGCATCATCGGTGTCTCTACGACAGATTCAGGCTAGAGCTGGAAAACTATCGATAGTCGGAGCATTCGATAGTTTCGGTAGTTTGCAAAAAAAAACTATAGATACTATCGGATTCTTTTAAGTGCTACTTGTGACAACAATATTAGAATTTAAGTGAAAGGAAAAGGATGATAATAAATATACAGTGTTGAAACAAATAATAGGGACACTTTATTTTGTCCAGTATGTCATAAAATTTGTAATTAATTATTATGTGTACCGCAAATTGTTCAGACCATGAAGTGCTTCAAAACTAAAGTAAATTAATGCGATCCAGTGAAAGAAAACTTCAAAGACTATCAGAAGAAAGCGTGGAACAACTGTCAGTTTTGATAAACGTTTAATTGATCCCTTCAAGTCATCAAAAAGCATCAAAAATGAATTTATTCTCCTGTTTCAAGTTGCACAATAAGAAAAAAATCTTATTGAAGCTAGACAGACTTATGAGTAAGAATTCCCGAAATGTAACATTTCTCAGAAAACGGAAACAACAACCTACAATAGCTGAAACAAATGAGAACAACATGCTATGGTCTGACGAAATGAACATTGATTTGTTTGCGTCAAATGCAAAATCGTATGTACGAACTTATTTTAATTACAATTTATACTTTGTTTGAGTTTAACACATAGAAATCTAAGAAACTGTTAAACTGTGTCCCTATATGTAACCTGCATCGAAAAAATTTTTGGAAATATGACTTTGACCACATTCACTGGCCTCCATATTTACTCTTAGAATTTGACGATAGTATCGATAGCGAAAAAAAAACTATCGATGGTCAGCCAAAAACAAAGCTATCGAAAATATCTATAGTACCATCATTGACTGTTTTGCAGCTCTAATCAGCAGTGCTGCCAACTTTTTATGAACAAAACGCGCAGACCTCCTACTCAAAAGGCGCTAAAAAGCACTAAGTTATAATTTATATAAATATTTGTAATCAAAACGCACCGTAAAAAGCGTTAAAAGTATTTAAAAACAGAAAAATATAATAAAATTGAAAAAAATCTCTTTCTACAAAGATATTTCAATAATTTGAACATTTGATTAATAAAATGAAATGAAAATTAATTGAGAACAAATTAGCTACTTAACAACTATTTATTCACTTTTTGGTTCAGGTATAACATTGAAAAAAATACCTATCAGAGGTTGTAGGCAAGGTTGTGCTTTTTCTCTATTGCCGTTTATTGTTGTCTCCGACTGTGTACAACTTGGTAATAACCTGGGTACTTAACACAAAGTTAGAAGATTTTTATTACGCAGACAACATCTACCTCCAGGCTCACAAATATTCCGAGATGAAATTAAGGCTGGATTCTATACAGGCGGAGGCATACAGATCAAGCGCGCGGAAAAACCTATCCAAAAACAAAATTGTTCGAATCAATGCAAATAACACAATGATCTCTCGAACTGGAAATAGAAATTTCGGCGATACCCCGACTTTTTGCTATCTCGGCAGTATCCTCACTATGTCCGGCGGTTCCAGTGCTGATGTTCAGAATATATTGAACATCGGCCAATCTGTTGATCGACTGAATGCTATAGAGCGTTCTCCATTTATCTCTCCAGAAACGAAAATTAATATTTTTAACTTTATTTTTATATGATTGCGGGTCATGGAATGCGGCTATAATGGATGCCAATTTCATTCAGGCATTTATAAGCCGCTTTATAAGGCGCATATTGATAATATATGTATCAGGAAAATATTGTGTGAGAAGAAAATGGACTGGGCACTCTCCAGATCATTAGAATGACTTAGTGCCAGGTTAGATCATTGACTTTGTTACGTTCCTATGATCCCCTTAAAATATTTATTTATTTTTTATAATCGCCAACACACGTAGAGATGTATTCTTGATTGCGTAGCTTTTGCAGATGTCAAGCTCTGACGCTAAGATTTAGCTGGAATATCAACAACAGATGTACCAACTTAACAAGAAAAAAACTCAAATCGACGAACGATAGGACCGCCACACCTGGGTTATCCGAAAACTTTTTGAGGCAGTATTTCAAAAGGCATTGAGTCAAAGGTTTCTTAGCATCTCATATACCCGACCAATATATGACCATGAAAGCCGATTGTTGAAAATAACTCCTAAATTTTTGCAGTATCTATTTCCATCATAATGTCAGTATCTACAGCCAACTTGTTAATATTAGCCAGATCGATGTTTATATTGTTCACGCAGAGATGGAAATCATTCCCCATGCAAGTTTTGTAAATTTGTACCGTCATTGATGTACAAACAAGAAGCCCGAGAATTGAACCCTGTGGTACGTCCCTGTTCACACTCCGGTCTGTTGAATAGTTGCCATTCAATACAACTGTTTGAAGTCGTCCAGTCAGACAGTTATGCATATGTTTATAGGCTGTAGACGAAAAATAAAATAGTTTCTCAGTTTTAATCACCAAAATTGCCTGATCAAATGCATCAAAAGCCTTACTATGATACCATACTCCTGTCGAGTTCAACCCTCAGATTTTCAATCACATCCGTAAACGCCGTGACAATACTTCTACCCTTTACAAAACCTGATTGCCTATCAGATAAAAGATTAGATTGTTTCAGGTATTCATCAATTTGTCTACTATATTATTCCCCATAACTTTTGAATGAAAGGGAGAAATCGCAATAGGCCTGTAATCACTACTTGGCTTCGGAATGGGAATAATTTTCGACAACTTCAATCCCTCAGGAAAAATTGATTTAGTTATGTAATATATAGTTATGTAATATTGAATTAAATAAATGCGTGATAAATGGTAGTAGTTTGTGCAAAATTACTCCAAGAAACGGGGATCTACCCCATCAACACCAATAGATTTTACATAAGGAGCATAACAATGCCTCACATTGACTCACACTACTAAAACTGAATATATTTTCGATTGGAGCTGAACATAAATTAGTATATAGATTGTTAGTGGGTTTAGAGATACCAATATTCAAGAATTTATTTTAATCTTTAAAGGATTTAATATTAACAGCTTGCAAGCTTAGTATTGTACTTAAATAATAAAATTTTATATTTTACGTATGTTTTAGAAATAGGCCCTTAAGTGGGATACATTTAAAAACACTATTTTTATTAATTGTTGCAGTTATATTATCTATAATTACATAATTTTCACAGGATGAAGCATTTAAAGTCCATAATTAATATGAATTAATGAGTTTATCGAATTTAGTGAATTTCTATTTTTTACTAAAAAAAATTCAAATAGAAAAGCGCTAATCTAGGGCGTTTTTGAAAAAGAGCGCTGAAAAGAAAAAAATGCGACTTTTCGGTAATTGGAACGCTCTAAATATAGCGCGAAGGGCGTTCAGTTGGCAACACTGCTAATTAGGCAAGGAGCTGCTCTTCTCTTCTATTTTCACATGAACGTCGCTACACGCATAGGCAAAAAATAAACAAAGAGAAGTAAAAAGAAAACAAGTAGAAAAATACAGTGCGAGACTCTCAAATTACTACCACAATTGTAAATGCATTAATATTTGTTTGCCGAACGCTGCTCTACGACCACGTTTGAAGTGAGCAAACCACCGTTGTATTGTTGTCTTCAATCGAGTGGAGTCACCGTAACACTTTTCAAGCCATTTCTTCGCTTGAACGGTATTTTTGACGATCAAGAAGTATTGCAGAATTAAAGAACGAAATTGTTTTTGATCCATTGTTCTGAAAATAACATAAAATAGCGTCACTTTTAGCACAATAACTCACAAACTAATTAATAGAATATCATGAAATTTTAACAGCTATCTTTTGAAGGCCGGGAACTTTTCAGCCTATGTCTTATTTGGGGGACTCTAAAAGAATAAAAAAACTCTGGTCTGTGTCAGACATAAATCACTTTATTACCTACAAAAAAGTTAATTTGCCCAAAATGTAAGGGAATAATGAAACTGCCTTGGTATTATTCCATTATATAGGTATAAAGGATTTTGTGTAGTTGTTGCTTTTTGCAAAATTTAAATAACAGCCTTCTTTTACACACTCCCACTCACATACATACATTTATTGTATCCCCTATTATTCTTTATTTTCCATTTCAATTAATTTTGCCAATAATTTAGTAATTATTCTGTTAAATTCTTAATTATCGATTCCAATGAAATTTATCAAACCAATTATTTAAGCTGCTGATACCTATTTCTTCTTCTTCTTCTTCTTTTCTATGCGTTTCTCAGCTAAAAATCTTCCCTGAGAAGAAAAAACTTACCAACAACGATTTTTCTTTGACGACAAAACAAAATAAATTCGATTTGTTTACACAATTAATGCCTTTTTTCACATATTTTTTGTTCTGCAAAAACAATTGAAATGAAATTCTATTGTTTTACCTCAAAACAATTAAATATTTTTTGTCTCTATTTCTTGTTTTTGCTTCATCCTCATCCTCATGCTCTTCTAAGTAATTATACAAATTGTGATTATGATGTTTATCAATCAACATTTTTATGATCATTATGCTGTTGTTGTTCTTTATTTTTTACAAAAATTGTCATCATTGTTTGCATTGTTTTCTATCTACATCACCCACACGTACATAATTAATAGGAAAAACACAAACAACAAATATTTTTTTGCGCAAAACTAAAACTATTTGTTTTAAGTCTTTTATTGTGCATAACAAAAGAATTTTCTCTTTAAATTTTGTATTTATTTAAAATCTATTTAATGAAGTTTTCATATAAAAGTCAAAGTTAATTTCTTGATGCTTTTGTATAGGTAGGCCATTTGAAAGTTTAAATTTAAACAACAACAACAATAAAACAAAAACGGTTTGAAATTTAGTCAAATAAATTTTTTTGTTATGAAGTACAATTGTGTATAATACGGTTGTGTATACGCTTGAACAACGCTGGGAAATATTGCGACATTACTTTGAAAATCATGGTAATGTTGCAGAATATGTGCGATGTGTTCAGATGAAGCTCATTTTGATCTTGGCGGGTATGTAAACTAGCAAAATTGTCGTATTTGTGGCACAGAAAACCCGCTCGCATACATTGAAAAGCCGATACACCCAAGACGAGTCACTGTTTGGTGCGCATTGTGGTCCAGAGGCATAATGGGGCCATTTCTCTTCGAAAATGAGCAAGGAGTGGCCGTTACAGTCAATGGCGATCGTTATCGGGCCATGTTGACGAATTTTTGTTTACAAAAATTGAAGAGGAGAATATTAGCAACATTTGGTTTCAACAGGACGGCGCCACGTGCCACACAGCCGAAGCTACAGTCGATGTTTTGCGCCCTGTTTTTGAAGATCGCATTATCAGCCGCAGGGCTGATGTCGTTTGGCCATCTCGGAGCTGCGATTTGACACCGATGGACTATTATTTGTGTGGTGCCGTCAAAGATAAGTGTTACGCCAACAAGCCAGAGACAATTGACGTTTTAAAGGACAATATTCGTGAAGCCATTGGTGAAATACAGCTGCACACAATCGATAATGTGCTTAAAAATTGGGCCGATCGTTTAGGCTACTGCATGGCCAGCCGAGGCAGCCATTTGAATGAAATTATTTTCCATTATTAACCGGAAGGATTGTGCTTTCAAATAAAAGAAGAAATTTGGGAAAATTTTCAGTAGTTATTTTTTATAGCATTTTCAAAAAAAAAAAAAAAAATTATTTGGCGGACCCTTTATTATTTCATTCATATTCTCATTCGATCGGACCAATTTTCGAAAACTTTTTCGAGTGTATGGAGTCTTATCTCGGCAATGAAATCACAAATGTTGGCCTTCAAATGCTCAATTGTCTCTGGTTTGTCAGCATAACACTTGCCTTTAACGGCGCCCCATAGATAATAGTTCAACACTGTCATATCGCAACTTCTTGTCGTCCAACTGACATCATCATTTCACCTAATTAAACGGCCACCAAACGTTTGTCGCAATAAATCGCTGCTGGCATGAGATGTTTGGCAATTTGCACCATTGTGTTGAAACCAAACATCGTTCACATCAATACCATGAAGAGCGGGCACAAAAAAATTAGTTATCATGGTGCGATAGGTGTCTCCATTGACCATAATGGTTGCGAAATATGAAATATGGGCTAATGATGCCTCGCTCCACAAGCCGCACCAAACAGTCACTCGTAATGGCTTCTGTAAGACCACGTTTGGGTTTTCTGAGGCCCAAATACGGCAACTTTGCTTATTAACATACTAGGGAGATCGGACGGTTATTATTCGACCGGTTTTAACCACGTCTCACAAAGAACGTGAAAACCAAGGTAGATCGAAAAAGATATGCACTCTTGAGCAAAAATCACCTTTTCTCATATTCTGTATATAAATATTGATTTCTATATATGGAGAATGATCAACTAGACCATAAACCCACTAACGCCGGTTCCGAATGGAAGATATATTAGTTAGTGAAGTTTTTCACTGTGTAAGTAAACATAACGAGTCGCGAGTAATGTTGTGAGGTAATATCGCTATTGAAAATTGTCAGATGGTGTGGCCCTTGACTGAACCGATGACTTCTTCGTTGAAAGTGACACACACACTACGTGGTGCATAAATTTGCATACAGTGCTGCTTGAAACCTAAGCAAATTTTCTTGTCGAGTCAATTAAGGACTCCTATATTACAAATAGATTTTCTCAAAGTAAAACATTTAATTTTTGTTATCTCAGGCACCTAAATTATAACTTTAATAACAAACCTTTAATTCCATTCTCTACCAAGTAATACAACAAAAACGAAATTAACTCCTTGAGTAGTTGTTCGAAACTTGCACATTTTTCAGTACTTCAGTGTAATAAACTTTGTTTTTTATAGCCTCCGCACACCGTTTTGGAATAGTTTTTATGAGATTGTTTAGAATTATTGTGATTGATTGCCATTTTAATTTTAAGCTCTCCATCAACTTCTGCTTATTTTTAAGACTCTGCGTCTTAAGAATTGGGAACAATTTCATTTAAATGGAAGAACCGGTTAACCGACTATTTGAATTATTATTAACCGAAAAGCGGTTTTTTAAAAAGTGCTACTTTTCGAAAAAAACCGGTTTTTGAAAAAGTAGAATAATCGATATCTCTATAACATACCCACCAAGATGAAAATGAGCTTCATCCAAAAAGATGATAAGTCCAGCTCTTCCATTTTGGGTAAAAAAAGAGATTGTAATTAATGCTCGGTGGCGCTTGCCATTCACAGTAACGCTGCTTTCGTCGTTTTTGAAAAAGTACGGTCCAATGATGCCACCGGCCCATAATCCACACCAAACAGTACAGTTTTCGGGATGCACTAGCAGTTCTTGCAATGCTTCTGACTGCTGTTCACACTAAATACAGTATCATTCAACCAGCATATTCACGTATCGTCGCTGAACACAATTCTACGATAAAAAAGCATGCATTTTGATAATAAAATTCAATAATCTGCAAGCGCTGTTCGTTTGTAAGTCGATTCATGGTTAAATTATGGACCAAACTGAACATGTTTGATAGTAACATGTTACACAAAAACAACTGAGCTGCCAAAAACAGTGTTGCCAAAAAGAAAGTTGCTAAAAAATCACCCAATAGTTATAATTTGCGTTTTTACTGGTGTTTGAATCGATTTTGTAAATTGTTGTTTCATGACCTAGTTAGGTAAAAGTGGCTATCCCCACAAGGGGTCTGACCCGTTGTGATAACACAATGAATCATCCATTAAATACAAAACCGTCCAGAGCTTATGATAATCCCTGTAAATTTTCCAATGTCCGTTTCCAACAGTCTAGAGTCTAGGTGGAAACCCAGGTATCTCCTTTTTAAGTATCTCCTTTTAAGACCGCGCATGGACACAGTAGATATCCTTTCCCCATCCTCTTCGACCTGGCCCATGCCCAGTAATGACTCTAACAACAACGATGAGTGTGCTTCTTTGGAGTTTGATCAGACTCCTCGTGTGTCTTTGATTAAACTTTGGCCAGATTTGCTGCGGGCAATTTTGTCCGCCTCCGAAGCTGCCCATATAACATTGACGAAGTAAGTCCTAGCCGCTTGGCTATCCGAAAGCATGCTAAAATTTCTCTTTTAGAAAAGTTGCTCTTTCCAAAAATCACAGTCTGGTTGGAACCGATGCCACATACATATTCATGCCTCCCTGTCGGAAATCGTTGTTCTAAACTTCAATGAGAAGTCATGGTGGGGTGTTGTATAGTCAATATTGTCAGAAGAACCCGATTCTGTCAGAATCTTTGAGTAAACCTCACTCGATCTGTGCTATTCCATAACTATTCTCCCATAAATATTCCGAGGTATCTGACCTGAGTCACATAGCGAATGCTGTTTGCACTAATTCTATTGAGTGGGTATCACAGGAGTGATAATGTGCCCTTGAACAACATCATCACCGTCTTGCCCACTGCGACATTAACACCAAGCTCTGTACCCCTCTCACAAACGGTACGAACGGCTTGAACACCTTTTTTCTCCAGCTCAGCACTGGCCTTCGATGAGAATGAGCTAGTTGTCCTCATACATACACAGTTTAAATGTCAGCCCAAGTTGCCCTATTTCATTATGAGGTTCCAAATAACTGGACATAGATGACACCTGCGGACAACGCTGAACAACCTCCATCTATGCCATTTCACAGGATCCAACAACACACGCTTTTCTATCCTCGAATAGCTACGCTAAATGTTCACCTCATGACAGCCAATTTCCGATAACGTTCACAGAACATTTTTTTCCACATCTCTCCAGTCAACCCGTCCAAATGTGGCGACTTTCTACTTCTCGCTCGAAAAATACAGTCCTCGATTTCCGACCTCTCCAAGTTTGGAAGATCAGTAATCTCCTCGGGAGGAGGAGGATAACTAATTGACTCCACTCTAGGAAAAAACACCCCCAATAGAACGTCCGTACAGTTTCTCCGTGAGAACAGCAAGGTGTCACCAACATGGAGACATTCTATCTACGTCAAACCTTACCCCAGGGTCATCCCCTATTGTCCTGCACAAATCTCCCCCACTCGTCCTCCTTCCAGTCACAATCCTGTCCTTGTATGTTTTAAGGCAGCTAAGATATTATAATCTACGCTGAGCTAGATCTTCACATTGGCACGTCTAGTACTCTGAAACGTTACCAGAGGTATTGAACGTGCCGCCGCATCGTCTCCAATTTAGGGGTCCACCATCTGACACTTTTGGCTTCGCTAGGCCAAACAAAGCATCATTTACCACAGATGCTGACTGCACTATCTTAACAACCTGGTCGTTAATCGTCAGTAGCCTAAGTCTTCAATTGAAACCGATGACAACGTCTCCATAACACAATGCTGATAAAAGTCCCAGTCAGTGTTCCGAGTTCAAAAACGTTTAACGCCTACAGTCTCCCCAGTTCATTGTGGACAAGAGATAATAACCTCTATGAGATTATGGTCACTTATCCTACAATCGTTATTGCCCAAATTGGTACTACATTGAATGCGGCGAAGTCTACAGAAGCTGCCTTCTCTTACCCTGTGTACTGCCGATATTTTGCTTATTTTCCGTATGCGCACGATTTATATTTTCAGCCTTGGTATCCGTCATAGTTACGATAGAACACAACAACTTCTTTGTTAGCCAAGTCTGGTTCTATGATATTGCTTACTTTTTAAGCAACTTTTTGTTCAACTTTTGTCAGTCACTGTTACATTATTTACAATTTCAAATTTATATTTCTTCATAAGCTACCGGCTAAAATTTTAAAATTTGACGGCATTCTTCCTGTTGAAGAAGTAAGGCGTTACATATGTTTTAACTTAAGGAAACAGGCCTTAAGGCCATCATTAAATCAATTGCTTCCCCTTGAATATTAATGAATGAAAGAATTTATGCATGATGAGTGTATAAAATTCATAAAGTCAGTTATCGTGATGACACTGATGTATTAGGGTTGGCTAATTAATGCCTACAGCACTTACAAGTGTCAGTTTACAATACTTGTAGCTCAAATATGAAACATAGTTTACTAGCTAACAGTAGAGATTGATTTGGTGATAAAAATTGATTGTAAAAGCTTAGCTAATAGCATTATGTTATACAAGGATATTTTATTCTAATAATTAAGTATAAACTCCTTGAAAGAGATTCTTTAAGTAAATTTAAATTGAATAAAAAGAATATGATACATATCACCTGGAATATTCAAATTATTTGGTAGACTTGGTTACCTTCAAAAAATGTTTAAAGTAAGAAATATTTGAAATAAAATATCGCACTTGTCACGCTAAAATGAGTCAACGCGAAATTTGTCAATTTTAACTTTTTTCAAGAAAATGATATACAGAACCATAACCGCCAAAAAGATGTAAGCGCCATGATTATCGATTATCGTTTTTTGATAAAAATTGATAGTATTCGATCATTCCCACCAGTACACAAAATTTTATAGTTGTGATTTGACAGCAAAAACAAAAAAGCTTTATGTACTACACTAGATCAAAGAATATTTAAAAAAACCTTCTCCTGTAAAATTTGCTTTTTGTCGCTTACGTCTTTTTGGCGGTTATGACTCGATATCAACTCACGGTAAAAATCTTGGAACATTTTCTCTACACTTTCACCTAATTTTCATTCTTCGCTCTTCATGAGGTTTCACCCCGGTTATGGGATGCTCTGTTTTTAACTACGAGAATGCTCGTTAGGCTGGGCCTTAACTCAAACGTCAATGCCATGGCAGAAATTGTCGGAAATATAATAAGGCTGGGGATGGATATTTCTATAACATCCAAAAAGCTTTCGATGAAACCCAAAAATAAATGTTGATTTAATGAGACGAGTAAAATAGCAGTCAGATCCAAATTAGAAGCGTTCAGGAATTGGCGCAATAACAAATATGCCAAAACTAATTTGCTTCTTAAGCAGGCGAGATCTTTGTGTGCAGCAGTATTGAGATACGAAAAGACTCTCTATAAACAGCGCCTTCGTGATAAAGTTCTTACTTTTCCGCGGGAAATATAAAAGTTTTGGTCCTTCGTTAGAAGACTAAGAAATAGCGCTAGTTCAGGTCCTATCCTTATAAAGAATGACTAAGCATTCACGAAGCCAGTTGAAAAGACAAATCTTTTGGCTGAAATGTTTGCAAGTAATTCCCATTTGCCGGAAGTGTTCAACCACTGCCAGAGCTTGGAAGAGTATCAGTAACTATGCTCAGTATATTCTTTCGAGACCGTGGATTTAAAATGACTTTTGCAAATCTCAACGTTAATATGTCATCTGGACCGAATGGCATACCAGCACTGGTGTTGAAGCAGTGCTCTTCGATGCTTGCGCGTCCAATAGCTTACCTTTTCTGTACGTCATATCACGCTGGTATTATATCATCATGCAGAAACGTTACTAATGTAACGCTAATGCCTCAGAAGGGCAAGGCTAATAATGCTGAGAACCATCGCTTAAGTTATGGAGAATATGGTTAATCACCATCTTATGAGGTATTCGGAGTCCAACTATTTGCTAAGTGATCGTCGGTACGGTTACCGCAAGGGCCGTTCTATTGGTGACCTGCTGGTGTTGCTCTCGGTGGAGTGGAACAGGTTCCTTCATTGTTTTCGCTAAAGTAAGGTTTTGGCTCTGGATATTTCCAAGGCGTTTGATAGAGTTTGTCATAAGGCCCTCATTTTGATACCTAATGTCTTTGGTGTTAATAGTTACTTCTCTCGATTTATGTAGAGCTTTCTCAGAGATCCTTCTATAAGAGTGATTATAGATGGGGTCCCACCTGACGAGACTAGGATAAACTTAGGGGCTCCGTTCTTTCTTCCAATCTATTTCTAATATTTCTTGACGACTTTCTTCTTTTCACTTCCAATCTTAACCACTTTTTCGCAGATGACAGCATATTTTTCATTTTTTTTTTTTATCGTAAGCAGAGTCTCTTGGAAATTGAAAAATATGAACGACGAATATGAGCGACACGCTCACCACAAGCGATCCAGTGAAAATCTGCGAGTGGTGTCGTGCAAACACGGTCGATTTTAATACACCCAAGATCCAATGTTGTTTTTTAACACACAGACGTGGTAGTGTGGTGTCATCTGTGTCTATGCGTAACGTAGATATTGAGGAATCAGATGCTCTTGATTTTTTCGGCATTAGAATTCACTGCGGCGTTAGTTGGAATGATCACATATTTCGAGTGTCGTAAGAAGCGAGTTTTTACCACGGTGTAAGAAAGACTTTACTCCATCTAATCTCCCTAATATTTATTTATTATCTATATCACATCCATAATTTAATACAACTATCATTTATGGGACGGTGCTTCAAAGTTTATTTTGGGTCTTCTCGAACACGTACGAGAGATGCCGAAGATACTCATTAATGACGATAGTGTACCCAACTCTATCGATTCATTAAAGCATCGTTGCAATGTGGCGTCTGTTTCATTGTTCCATCGGTCTATAACGGAATGTGTTTTGACGAATTATGAGCGGATCACTTTGAAGTTTTTTGTCCAGTGAATCGCTCAACCTATTAGAATTCGTTCTTTAGTTGCACTATTAGCTTGAGAAACAATCTTCCTGTGAACGTCTTCCCGCTTACGACATGGGTTAATTTAAATCGAAAGACCATGAACACTACTCCCTCTATCCTCCTTCGCACAACCTATTTAACTAGTATCAGCACAATGCACTGCATAAATAGAGGTTTTTATCCTCTAGGTGCTGGTCTCAAGAGAAAAAAAAGAAAATATAAAAAAAGAAACAGTTTTTTGCTTCTACTGATATTTGAATATTTTGAGTTGACTCACTTTAGCGGTATAAGTCCGATATGTATGTATTTCTTAAAGAGTGTATTTCGTATATGCCTACAAGCTATAAATAGCTTTTTTTCTTGGAATTTCACTGCATTTTCATGTAAGTTTCGCTGATTTAAATTTTAAAAACATAAAAAAATTTCAATGATTCCTTCAAACATAATCTTGATACGTCTTAGCATTTATGAAATGAGTTGAAATAATGATGTTGATCTTACCCGGCGGGAGGTTTGTGTAATAAAAATCCTTATTTTTGTAATAAATTAAAAAAAGAAAACCGCAGACACACCGCAGATGATAAATAAAAAAATAAAAAATATTAAATTGCTCCTACAAGTGTATATAGTAGACTGAGTGAGTGAAATGATACTTAAAATCTTAAATGTAAGTTATTCCAACATACATACGTGTACTAAAAGTACCTTAAAAATTCTTTTAAAATTTTATTCAAGTTTAACTCTTGTAGTCCGCTCACCCCTACAATTTCTAGCAAGCAGCTCCATCTTATTCGATTCGCCTCCATTTTATACTTTTTTTTATTTGTTATTCAACTTCCAGAGATCTGAAGTGTTGATGATGCAGAAAGTTAGGCGAGAATATCCTAAATATGCTTTTGAGATACTTATTGATGAAAAACTGTAGTTTTTACATAATAGTGATCAACACTAGCCAAGTTTAACTGTCATACAACAAGGTTGACTCTAAACGTATTCTTACGCTCTTGCTTTTAGTCGTCAATGAGACAGCGACGAATGCACATGTATGTCGTATGATGCATGTTGATTTGTTTTAATTTTTTTAAACATCCACTTTTCTCTCACTGAGAGACTAATTTCCATGATCTCACTAACATTGACGACTAAAAGCAAGAGCGTAAGAATATGTGTGAGTTAATCGTGGACAAAAGTCCCATGAAAAGCGCATGACTGCTCTGAAGCATCAACAGGCTAAGAGGTGCTCTTCTCTTTTGTTTCCACGCGTACGTACTCGCACGCATAGGAAAAAAAATTGGAAGAAAATAAGCAACGATATGCAAGGAGAAAACAAACAAAGTGGTCTGTGTGAAAGACTTTAAATTACTACCACAATTAACTAATATTAATGCATTTTTAATATCAGTTTGCCTTACGCTGCTCTACACAAACATTTAATATTCGCTGCCACCATGCCTCTTAGATACGTACGTATCCGACCGGTAGCTGTAGCTTGTGTTATCTGTGCGAGCGCTGTTAACACTCTTGGCTTTGGTTTTCTTGATAATTACCTTAAAGTCAATATTGCGCGCTTATCTCTCCAGATGGAGGTCTGGTGCGAGAATAAGCAAATATGATCCCCATAATCCAAGTTCTCACAAGATGTAATTGCCCTTCTTTCTGAACAGACATTGCTTCTGATGCCATTCAGCACGATCGTAAATAGTTGAGGTGATAATTGGCATCCTGGCTTTACCACGTTTGCAAATAAGTTCCATATGCCAAGGCCTTCAAAAAATCTATAAATGATAAAGGTTGGTCCAACCAAAACGCACGATATTAATTGTAAATAAAACAAAAACTTATCAGAGAATTATCTTAATATTTTGATAATGTTAGAAGGATCTATGACAATTATGTGTGAAACAAAATAGCGGCCATATGGTCGCCACAGTTTCGGTGGCATACCTCTATCCGTCGGTCCATATTTGAGACATAATTGAGACATAATTGAGGTTCACTGTCGTTAATGTGCCAATTATCTCATCCTTTAGCTCTTGAAGTGTTCTTGGCTTATTGACGTACACTTTTTGTTCTAAATATCCCCAAGAAAGAAGTCCAACGGTATCAAACGACATACTGGTGGAGGCCAATTAACATCGCCACGACATGAGATAAAACGGCTATTGAATTTTTCGCCATTGTTTCGTTGTCTGTATGGCAAGTGGTAACTTCCTGTTGGAACAACATATCGTCCAGGTACATATCCCCAATTTCTGGCCATAAAAAGAATATTATCATCTCGCGACAGCGAACACTATTCACGGTCACTGCTTGACCGACCTCATTTTCGAAGAATTTCGGCCCGATGACGCCGCCAGCCAATAAACCGTACCAAACAGTCACTCTTTGTCGATACATCGGCTTTTCAACAATCACACGTGAATTCTCATTCGTTCAAATGCGGCAATTCTGCCTATTAACAAATCCACTGAGATGAAAGTGTGCCTCGTCGTTGAAGATGATATTCTCTGTAAAGTCACCATTCACTAACTATTCGGCTTATTGACGACGCTTAAAATGATCAGTAGGCTTCAGCTTTTGAGTCAGTTGAACCTTATAAACGTGTAAATTTAAATCTTTATTCAAAATTCGCATCAGTGATGTTCTTGAGATTTTCAATTGTTGGGCATGACAGCGAGTCGAGGTTAATGGTTCTTCTGCCATAAAACGCGAACAACAGCAATGTTTTTCGCAGAACGTACTGAGCGAGCATGCACAGGTATTTCCACATTCTACAGACCCGGTTTGCTGAAATTTGTGCACAATTCTTCCGGTTGTAGACACATTTGGTCGATTGTGCTGACCAAAATAATCACGAAGTGCACGAAATGCATTTTGATTTGAACAGCCATTTTCGTTAAAAGCTTCAACAAATTTAACGTGATACTCAATTGTGTAGCTCACCATTGTTGATTTTGTCAAACACTTAAACAAAGAAATGTCAAATTAAGTTGGGCAAAAAAACTCGACGTTAAGGTGTGACCCTCAATTCACATCGTGCATTATGGTTGGACCAACCTTACCTATGACTGAAAAGCAGTCAATAAAAAAACCTTGATTAACTTAGAAATGCTTAACATTTGTATAAAAGAAAATATATGTTTTTAGCCCTGGAACCCTACCCTGATCAACCTGATGGATTTTTAAAGCCGTGTTTTATACTACCTTGATCAAAAAGTTTCCACAATAACCCCCGTGTGGCAGCCTATCGTTCCAATTTAAGTTTTTTTTTTTGTTAAATTGGTACATCTGATGTACCTGCTAAATCTTAGCTTTATAGCTTGACATCTGCATTTTTTATATTCGGTTTTCGGCATATCCATCAGTGCTTCCAGTGATTTTGCCATTATTTCATTTTGGCTGCTGATACGCATTTCCCGGTTGGTTTTTTACCTCAATTGAACAGAAAAAAGTCACAGGGAGCCAAAACGGGTGAATTCTATGGCTGTTAGATGTTATTTGTTTCATTTATCGTCAAAAAATTTCAAATAATGATGGCACTGAGCGATAGTGCGTTATCATGGTGTAATATCCACGAGTTTTCCGCCCATATTTCTGGTCTCTTTCGGCGAATTACTTCACGCAAACTTCTTATAACGCTCAAAAAATACTCTTTGCTTACTGTCTGGCCTTCTGGCAAAAATTCATGATGCACTAAACCGTTGTAATTCATGAAAACATTGCTTTCTTTTTTGACTAAAAACGACGTTTCTTTGGTCTCGTCATTTACTTGCCTGATGTCTAGATTGCATGTCGTACTTATAAACTCACGTCTCGTCTCCAGTAATGATCCTTTTGATGAATGTGGGATCGGATTCAGCCTATCAAATCATGAACACGGTCAAAATTGTAAAAAATCGCCCACACACATAGAGATAGATGTACTCTTGGCCACGTAGCTTTTGCAATGTCAATCAGTTGCAATGTCAATCAGTTGCAAAAGCTATTACGCTAAGATTTAGCCGGAATATCAACAACAGATGTACCAGCCTAATAAAAGAAAAAAACCAAATCGGAATATACCAGACGATGATCCTTAAGAAGAACAAGATGTTTATCTAAACGAAAACAATCTTCTAGATAAGCTCAGCAAAGGAGTACAAAGTATTGCAAATTTTAAAAAATCGAATAAATAAAATAGACGATTTCATGTCTTTAGACAAGACCAAGAAAGGATCAGAATAACTTTTTAATGCAATTTTATCGCTATCACCAACATCGCACTGCAAGGTTGTATTCTTTCTCTTACGCTATTTCTAATATTTATTAACGACTATCTTCTTCTTATTTCCCATCCTATCCAATCTTTCGCAGATGACAACAACGTTTATCATTCATATTTTTTTGATCATAGGCCGAGCCTCTTGAAGATTGGGGCGAAAACGATAAATATGAACGACGCACTCACAAGCGATCTGGCGAAAATCCCGAGTGGAGTCGTACGAACAGTCTCGATTTTAATGCTAGAAAGAGCCAATGTTGTTTTTAACACTCAGACGTGGTGGTATGTTGTCATCTGTGCCTATGGATAATGTAGATATTGGGAAGTCACATGCGCTTGATGTTCTGGGCATGAGAATTCACCGTTACGTTCGTTGTAACAATCACATATCTCATGTGTAGAAAGTAGCATTCAAGCATTAAGAGAGTGCAAAAAATACTTCACTCCACCTGATTTCTTTAATATTTACAAGACCTATAACCGACCCAGAATAGAATACAACTCTCATGTATCGGTCGGTGCTACAAAGTCTATTTTGGAGCTTCTCTGCCGCGTACAGGAGACGGCGAATGTACTTAGTAATGACGGTAGAGTAGTCAACTCTGTCGATTCGTTAGAGCATCTTCGCAATGTGGTGTGTGTCTCATTGTTCTATCGGTAGTATAACGTAATATGCTCTGACGAAATAAGGGAATTAATTCCTAATAATCACATATTTTCACGTAGTACACATTCTTCTCGTAGAGTTTACCCCTTTATAGCAGGGTTGGCAAAAACCCGGGCTTAAAAAAAACCAGCCCACCGGGTTTTACTGAGTTTTCTGATGGGTTTTTTTGGGTTTTATTGGGTTTTATAACTGCTTCCTAATTTCGTTCAGTTCGACAATATGTTATATTTGTTGGTAAAATTACGTTGATTTGATATTAATAATGCAATTTTACACTCTTGGCCAGTCCAAGATGGCGTTAGGCTGCTAAAGCAGACTGCTATTACCTTGTATGGGCTGAGCATTATGAAAAAACGTCAGAAATAAAAAGACAGACGTGATTACGTTATTCTCTTGCATGACAACGCTAGGCCTCGTGCCACAAAAGTTACCAAACGATTGCCAGAAACGCTTAAATGCAGCACCCGCCAATCATTATTTCTCTGATACAATATCTTTGAACATTTCACCGAATCATTTCTTTCAAGAAATATAAAATTGGTTTCAAAATTAGATCGCCTCAAAAGATGAGAAATTTTTCTGAAACAGGATTCGGAAATTAGCTTAGAAATGGGAAAAAGATGTAAGCAGTGATTTCATTCATTATTATTTTTGAGCTAAAAATAGCGGACCAAATTAATTTGTACCCCCCAATACGTAAATCATACTTATTTTTGTTGTAAATAAACTACGAAAACCTTTAAATAAAAAACCGGGTAGGTTTAATTGGCTTACCCAGTGGGTTGCCAACCCTGCTTTGTAGTTGATTGTCCAATGAATCGCATAACGCATTATAGAAAGAATTCGTTGTTTTGTTTTTTCCATTAGATTAAATTTGTTGGATAATTTTTTAATTGTTCGAGTCATTCGAACAATTTGAAAACCTTACTCGATTAATCGAACAATTTTAGAAGTTTAAAATCAATTAATTTCTTACACCCAATTTACACGATGATTTTCCATGCACGCATTTATTGCATGCATTCTTTGATTGTAGGCAAGAATAGAGTTTTTCGTGCATGTTTTCGCATTCTCCTTCAAGTTTATTTTCATTAAAAATCAACCCTACAGGAAAAAAAGGCATGCCTTACAAATTATGGTGTAAATGCAGTTGACTTTTAGAAGCATATTTAAAAGAGAATTTAATAAAAAGCATGCCTTTGAAGCCATAGTGTTAATTGGGTGTTACTCGAACAAATGTAAAAGTCGAATAATTGGATACTCTAGTTGCTACACCATATTCGATTATTCGTGTTGATATACTCTGACGCCTTAATCAATAAATTAGATTTTGATTATTTGGATTGTGGTTACGGTAATGGCGTTATGTTAAAACAGGTATAATTATATACAATCCGTCATTACTATTTATTGTCTCACAAGCATATAAGCTTTTTAAAAGGTAAATTGCTGTATATTTTAGTGTAGTGTAGTATACACTAAAATTCTTTTCATATCTTTTTTAATATTTCATTTACTGCAGCTACACGTAGACTTAAGTTTGATAATTAAATTTTCCTCAACGTTTCTATAATCCCTTAACTGAGAAACTGTATTAAACTCATGGTCGAATATCTAATGCGGGTATTTACCTCTAAAAAGAAAAAAGAAGGAAAGTATAAGAAAAGTAGAAAAATATTTTAGGTGATAAAACAAGAATAAAAAAATAAATCAAAAACTACTCGAATTTCTACGATTTATTGATTTTCGCTTAAAAGAAATCTTCAAAAAATAGCTTTCCTTCTCTCCCTTCTCACAAATACATACATATCTACGTCCAATAATAACTACTTGTAATATTCAATACATATTTTATTCATTTTACTTTTGTTTCTTACATTTTTAGTTGATGGACTTGTTTTTCCCTTAAATGTATTGCAATAAAAATTTACAACAACAAAAAATAAAAAATAAAATTTTAGTATTTCAAGTGGTTTTTGTTGAAACTAAAATCGTATCTGAATAAATAACGTCTACAGAAAACACAACCTCAACAACTAGAACTTGAGTTGTGTTATTTATTTCTTTTATTTTTTTCTTCTTTGTAAAGGTAAATGTATCGGTTGGTTGGTCGATAGTTGACTGGCTGGATGGCTGGATGGCTGGCTGGCTAAATGGCTTGCTTTCCCTCAATATATGATTCCCCTAAAAGATTTTATATTGAAATCGTATTCGAAACAATTTTTAAGTGGCATCGATAAAGTTGTTCATTTTGTTGAAGAGCCACTATTAAAAGAGATGATTTTTATTTTCATGTCATACAAGGATAATAGAAATTTGTTGGATTGCAGTACTTAAAAGTAATTGTGACTTTGCAAAGTCACAAATCAAAATTATTTATTAGTTTTATTGAGATATAAATTGCAATGAAATTGGTAACGTCACAAACGAAGAAATCAGTCTAATACGCAATATGTGTTCCGCTGTCTCTGTTGCCTATGAGCACTGTTTACAAACATCAATTTCTATGACCACCATCTTTCCACAGTAGCCCGTAAAAAATCCCGTTAGGAATTTGAAGTCCGATCTGCCATACTTGAAAACCTCAGAATGATAGCCAAATTGCGGACTGATTGCTGCTCTAGAGTGGCGAAGTCTCATTTAAAGCTGGGGACACACGATTATCACGATTATTACCGCAGCAATTATTGGTGCGATAATCGTGTGACTGTCCAAAGCTAATAATGCGGCAACAAAAATATTAAAAATACGCCAATATTTATTGTGTTCTAGTGCGACAATCGAAGTTGGCAATACGTACCAATGTTTAAATTTTAACATTTTTTTTCTGAGAATAAATTGGGAAAATTTTGATATTGAGCGGTAATAAAACACATTTGAAATTGTGTTATATTGGTACATTTGTGACAATCGTGTGATCCCAGCTTAAGTATTCCAGTGTACCAAGCAGCTGGCAATTTCCCAGTTCTTGATTAGATTGAGAATTGTAGTAAGTGTTGTTGCATAGTAAGGTTCCCGGCCAATATAAGCTGTCATGGAACCTTTTCTAACCAATGCATCTGCCGTCTCATTACCATCTATCCCACAGTGTTCAGGTATCTAAAACAACTGGATCTTATTCCTAAGCGAACACCTTTGCAACGTATCATAGCATTACTTGACCAGTCTAGATGTCATACTGTTCGAGCCAAGTGGCCTTAAGACAGATTATATTATTGGTCTTACACTTGAGCCCACTGTCTAGGTTGATTTCCACATATATGGTAATGGCCATGATCTCCTGAAAGACTATCAGCGATCTCCCCAGTGGGATCGAACACCAGCACCGACACAGTCGATATATTTTAGGTCAGTCAGGGAATTTAACCTTAAACGTGTAGTCCACCGGCTTATGCTAATAAACTAGCAACAATTGGCGCCTTGTTGGCCAATATTGCTTGTATTGTTCATGACCTATGCCCAACACTACTGGAAAAAGTGGCTCAAAATCAAACGTACAGAATACGCTTCATCAATAATTCTTTTTATATAAAGAGAATTGTGCGCGAATTTCAGCAAACAGGGTTTGTAGGTAATGTGGAAACAACTTTGCATACTCGCCCAGGTTGTTGCGGAAAACATTGCTGTTGTTCGTACTTCTTCGAAAATGAGGTCGGCCAAGCAATTACCGTGAACAGTGTTCGCTATTGCGAGTTGATAAAGGACTTCTTGTGGACAGAAATTGCGGATATGTACCTGGACGATAATTGTTTCCGACAGAATGGTGCTACTTGCCACACATACACACATCCATACATATATAATTCCTGCTACATCCTAAGAAAGGGGGACTTCTCTCAATCAATAAGCTGCAACCGTTTCTATTTTTAGACTCATTGAAATGGACCTACAATTTAACGCCGGCTACACACGGCATATGCTTTAGGTAGAGAAGTTTTTCATAGCGTAAATACTCATAAACAGTCACTAGCAGTGCTATGTGGTGAAACCGCTGTTGAAAATTATCCGATGGTCTGGTCTGATATTAAACCGAGGACGCCTTGGTTGTTAGGCGGGTGTCTTACTTATCATAGCACAGCGGCACACACTTGCCACACGGCCAACGGAACAATGGCTATTTTGCGCGAATAATAGCATAATAGCATAGCAATAAAAGCATATGCTTTAGGTAGAGAAGTTTTTCATAGCGTAAATACTCATAAACAGTCACTAGCAGTGCTATGTGGTAAAACCGCTGTTGAAAATTATCCGATGGTCTCGTCTGATATTGAACCGAGGACGCCTTGGTTGTTAGGCGGGTGTCTTACTTATCATAGACCAGCGGCACACACTTGCCACACGATCAACGAAACAATGGCTCTTTTGCGCGAAAAATTCATTGGCCTGTTATCTCATGTCGTGGCGATGTTAATTAGCCATCACATTAAAGACATTTAACCTAAATTATGTCTCATAGTCATTGCAAATATGGAACGACGGATAGAGGTATGACACCGAAACCATGGCGAGCATTTGTACCGATATTTTGCTTCGCACATAATTGTCATAAATCCTTCCATCATAAAAAAAATATATTAAGATAATTCTCCGAAAACTTGTTTTACTTACTTCGTAAGTTCTGGCTTGACCACCTTTTATTATTGCCATAATTTTTGTGTTATTTTTTTAGAATTAAAAGTTCCATCGGGCTTTAAAAACTGCTTCTCTGAAATTTACATTAGAATTCTGAAGGACATTAAATTTTTTATTAATAGTTGTGGACAGCTTTGAAGGTGTTTTTTTCCTCCTTTTAATCTTTTTTTATTTCATTTTTCGTTTTTCTTCTTATAGGCAATGAAAGCAGATTGTAATTGACATTATATCTGGTTCACTTTAAAACATTCCAAATTTATAAAGAAACGTTTTCTCACACATCTCCATACATATTAAATGGCTTTTCACTTACCTTGAACAAATAGTTTGAAAATATTAATTTACAATGAATTTTGCCATAATAAATATTTATTATTTTCAATGGCTTCTCTCTAAACAAATTTAATTAAACACTGTTTGTATTGTTTACAATTTTATAAATTTATATGGGATTAGAAATGAATTTATCAATTAATTACAATGGAAATTTTGTCAAAATTATTTTAAATTTTAAATTTATTTCTAAGGATACTAAAAATTGTTAAAAGAAATTTAAGAATTTAGCAGTAATCATTCTAATGAAATATAAAATTATAATTATATACTTACGCACTGTTATAATGAAATCAAATAATTAAATATAATATATATTATGCACGTGTGCTATTCTTTCAATATAATAGTTGTCATGTTAGTTATTAAAAAAAAATTCTAAAAACAATAATTACACTTTGCTACAAAATGGAATGATTTTGAAGAACTTGGCAAGTCATAAAGTTTTTCTGATAACCGCTAGCGAGTACAACAAGAATCTGTTTTTGAAATTTTCGAAAGACCCTGAAAATCTTGAGTTACGAGTAAAACACTGGTTCTTCGTACCTTCATGCACTTTTAAGCTGATAACGTAGCCAAATATGAACCGGTTTTAGATTTACGAGTGGATTTGAAACAGACTTTTTAATTGATATACCATACATATACGAGGGGTATTCGGCATAATTCGGCAATAGCAAATAATAATATTACGTTTTAACCTTTTTAAAACGTTTCAGTTCGTTTTTATTGCGTTAAAATAAAATAAATCACCATTTTTATTTTGATTGTTTTACTATCTGTCTCCTTTTATTAATTCCACTGTACTTTAATACACCAAATTCGCTTTTACAACACTCTTCATTTGCGCCTTAAACAGACTTTAATTCTTAACAGCCATGTGATTACTAACTAACTCACCAGCCGCAATTCGCCGCCTTTATAAAGGATCCGCCATCTAACGTTTTTTTTTCAACTAATGCTTATTTCGTGAACAGTAACACTTAGCTCATGTCTGATTTGACAGTTATGATAGTTTTATCCTTCCGCTGAACGAATATGGTTGTGTATACGTTTGAACAACGCTGGGAAATATTGCGACATTACTTTAAAATCATGGTAATGAATTTGCCAAAAAAAATCATCTTTTCAGATGAAGCTCATTTTGATCTTGGCGAGTATGTAAACAAGCAAAATTGTCGCATTTGGGGCACAGAAAACCCGCACGCATACATTGAAAAGCCGATACACTCAAGACGAGTCACTGTTTGGTGCGCATTTTGGTCCAGAGACATGATTGGGCCATTTTTCTTCGAAAATGAGCAAGTAGTGGCGATCGTTATCGGGCCATGTTGAACGAAATTTTGTTCACAGAAATTGAAGAGGAGGATATTAGCAACATTTGGTTTCAACAGGACGGCGCTACGTGCCACACAGCCGCAGCTACACTCGATGTTTTGCGCCCTGTTTTTGAAGATCGCATTATCAGCCGCAGAGCTGATGTCGTTTGGCCACCTCGGAGCTGTGATTTGACACCGTTGGACTATTATTTGTGGGGCGCCGTGAAAGATAAGTGTTACGCCAACAAGCCAGAGACAATTGACGCTTTAAAGGACAATATTCGTGAAGCCATTGGTGAAATACAGCTGCACACAATCGATAATGTGCTTAAAAATTGGACCGATTGTGTAGGCTACTGCATGGCCAGCCGAGGCAGCCATTTGAATGAAATTATCTTCCATTATTAACCGGAAGGATTGTACTTTCAAATAAAAAAAGAAATTTGTGAAAATATCCAGTAGTTTTTTTTATAGCATTTTCAAAAAAAAAAAAAATTATTTGGCGGACCCTATAATATTTCATCTTAGTTTAGAATGTTCTAGTACGGACACAAACCTTCAATTTTTCGCTGTTAATTCAAATGTTCTAAAATAACACAAAAAGTAACCGAGCCATGCACTTGACACAAGCCGTGGTGAATTTTATATTTATCATTTTAATTTTCGATACAATAACAATAATTTTTAAATGAAAATTGATTTATTGTTTTCAAAATATTCCTCTTGATGATCAATATACTTTTGCAGTCGTTCAAACCATTTCTTAAAGCAGTTTTTCCATTGCCCTTGAGACACCTACAAAAAGTGGTTTTTGAACGCTTCAACTGCCTCTTCGGCGCTCGTATATCGTTGACCACGCTGTTTACCTTTGATATTCGGAAACAAAAAGAAGTCACTGGGTGCCAAATCAGGACTGTACGGAGAATGAGATATCAATTCGATGTTTTGATGGCTCAAATATTCACCTGTTTGACGAGATGTGTGAGAGCTCGAATTGTCATGATGTGGAATGATGCGTTTTCGGCGGTTGCTTTTACGAAAGAAATATATGGTCGTGTACCACTGCGAATTAACCATCCTATGTTGCTTAATCGGAACAGTGGCTATATGCTTCGATTGCTGTTTTGTTTGATTACCGGCTTATATTCATATATCTGTAACCCGTCACCTGTTACGACTTTATACACGTCTTTTGAAGCACCACAGTCGAACTTTTCAATCCTTACATTAAGTTATGGGGTATCCAATGAGAACAAATATTTTTGACGACTAACTGTTCATGCTAAATCGTTTGTATTGAAGTAGAACTAATGTGCAAGGATACCTCTATCTCACAATATGTCATATGACGATCTTGCATTATTAGTACACGCACTGCATTGATGTTTCCTGGCACACCCACCGATTTGGAACGACCTTACTCTAATATATCGGGTGATTGAAAACGATCTATATAATTCAATGTTTAAAGATGATTTCATGTAAATGTTCATACGCTGGCTCCAATTTTGCCACACTCTCTCTATGACATATCGACCTGTATCTAACGATTAATTCTTCAATATTGGCTTCCACTGAGTCAACCGTTGCGGATTTTTTCCTATAGACATGCGTCTTAGCATAACTCCACAAAAAATAGTCTAAAGGCGTTAAATCGCACAATCTAGGCAGCCAATTGACCAGCCCAAAACTTGAAATAAACTGTTCATGTCTTGTTGAAAAAATTCGTCAGCCAAGTTCAGCTCTTTCATTTTGGGCAACAAAAAAATTTGTAATCATCGCACGGTAGCGCTCGCCAATCACAGTAACGTTTCTACCTCCGTCCTCTTTGAAAAAGTACGGTCCAATGATGCCACCGGCCCATAATCCACACCAAACACTGCATTTTTCAGAAGGCATTGGCAGTTCTTGCTGTTTTTCACACCAAATACGTCAGTTTTGCTTTTTCACGTATCCTTTCAACAAGAAGTGAGCTTCGTCACTGAACACAATTCTCTGATTAAAAAAAGTAGATCTTCATCCAACTAAATTTTAATGGTAAAGTTCAATAAAAATAAACTGAACATGATTGATAGTAGCATGTTACATGAAAACAGCTGAGCTGCCAAAAAGAAAGTTGCTAAAAAATTATCCGATATCCATATGAATGTATACATAATTTAAGTAACAATGTGGAAGCTGTGTGTATTTCTCAAGCAAACACATTTTTCATCCAATTTGTTTCACAGTTTTTAAGTTTAGTTAGGTTTTTTCGCACGAATTTATATAGGAACCGAACTTTTTATTAATTATTCAAGAAACTATGTTTAGTTATGAATAAAATGAGTCTTACGTTTCAAAAAGCAGATTCTTGTTGTACTCGATGGCCGCTATCAGAAAAATGGTATCACTACTCAAGTTTTTTCTGTAGCACGGTGTTATTTTTCCAATTTTATGTACATATCGCACACTAAATCATGAACAGTCACAACTCAAAATTTTTAAATATTTAGCAGAGACAAAAAATTTGCTGGTTATGAAATTATGGTATGCCACCACTAAGCTTCTAGTCCTCAAGATATACAAAAATCAATATTTAGCTTATATGAAAGGTATTATACCAACTTGCTCAAATCCGCCCACTTTTTCACTGATAATATGTATTGACTATGAAGTCATTTAGACCAAATTTAGATACTTTAGCCTTAACCGTTCTCCAGATACACAAAAAATCAATACTTAATTTGTATGAAAGGAGTTACGACCACTTGTTCAATTCCGTCCACTTTTTTGTCTGGTAATTTGTATTGAATATGAAGTCATTCAGAACAAACTCTGAAACTTTAGCTTTAACCGTCCTCAAGATATAAGAAAGTCAATATTTACTTTGTATGGAAAGTGCCATGGCAACTTATCCGATTCCCCCTCTTTTTGACTAATAATTTGCATCGACTATAAAGTCATTCGGACCAAACTTAGAAGCTTTTGCCTTAAACGTTCTCAAGCTATACAGAAAACAATGTTTAGTTTATATGTCCAATTCCGTCCACTTTTTGGCTGATGTTTTTTTTTTGACTATGATATATACTGAAATTATTGTTTTAAACGTTCTCAAGATATACTAAAATCAATACTCAGTTTTTCTGGAAGGTACTGTGCTCTACTGTACTGTGTTTATTTGTTAATTTACCAATGAGTCAATCTCATGTAAAAGATTGAACCGATTTTATTGAAATTATTATTATTATTTTTTTAATTGCGATCTAGTGTATGCCATCATATAATCAAGTTTGATCGGCTTTACCTGTTTCCACATCCATTGATGTATCACATCACTTTTCGATTTATTTATTCACAAACAAACAAAAAATCATATCTCATATTATGCGAAGAATTTTGTGGAGACAAGGTGGTTTACATAAATTGCATTTGGATGGAAATTTTTAATAAAGCAGATAACATTTTACTTGAAAGAATTTAAAATAAAATTGTACAAATTAAAATACAAAAGGAATTACAGTTTTCAATTTAATACATTATTTATACAAATTTTACATTTTGTATTATTTGATATTTTAAATTAAATGTTATATGTATATAAGTATGTGTATGTACGTATTAAACACAAAAACTTTCTGAAACATGTTCATATTTATGCAGAAATCCAATATCATACCAGCTTTCATTTTTCAATTTTGTATTAATAAGTGAATAAATGATATTTCTTGAGTATCTTTGATTTTGTGCTTTATATGGATGCCTGCATAATGTCCCAGGACGTTTAAATAAGTCTTTGGCTTAAAGAAAACCAATGATTATTCTTTTCAATATGAATTAAAATAACAATGACAAGATACCAGATTTTATTATGGATTGTAAATTATAAATAAAAGGAATTCATAGAATTTGTTTTCAGTGCATACCGATAATAATGAAATCTGTACAGTTTGTCAAGAAAATGTTACGACAAAGTAAAAATAAATTCATTTTGACTTTCAGCTTAAAAATAAAACAACAACTGCTTAATTTTTACTATTTTTGTTCATTATTTTGTTTATTAGTTATATTTAGCTATGTATTAAGTAACAAATAACGGCAAGAAGAAAAAAGCAAAAAGTAAAGACTAAAGAATAGGATAAAAAAAACAAAAGAAATTCAACAACTTTTGTTGTCAAGAAAGTAATTTTACAATTTCTGTTTTGTGCCCGTTTTTTTTTTGTGAATTCCGTTAGCTTTTACCGCTAAAAATAAAAATTTTGAATTAACCATTGATGATTTAATCATAGTGACAATTGATAGTGATAAAATCAAAGTTAAGTTCTTTTTATTACTAAAAACCATGTTGCATTAAAGAGGTGGACTCATTTTCATTTTGATTACAATACTGTGTCAACGCCTTACTCTGCTGTCACAAAAATGCAATGCTGTGGTAAACAATAATAATGATCTGTCAAAAAAAATTTAACGCTGTGGCACGCTGTGGTAAACTAATATATTGTTACGGTTTTACCTTTTTAAAAACGTGTACTTATGAGTTCGTAGAGTATAGTTAAAATAAAATAAATCTTGTGTTTGGTTTTTAATTAAAATCCTTTATTCAAGAAAGTTTTGGGCACCACTGCTTGTAACCTTTTTACAGGCAATAACAATTTTCTATTCTTAATTCCTCGACAGATCTTTCTACTTAAAGATCTTCCAACCCGATCGTAGTTATAACTTAGGCTCGATCACAACCTTTTCAACCAGAGGTTATCCACACTTAACTCTCTGTACTGAGTTAGCTACAACTAAACTGGTTTTTTACTTCACGATTCTCTTCACGAGTTTACTCCTTATAAACTCTTTTCACAAAAACTGTACCCGCTGAGTTTACTTTACTTAAACTGTCATTTGTTCGCATCGATGTGCTTTTTATATGGCTGAGTAAGCAACACATCGAATGCTCTCGAACCTCTCGATATTTCAGGTAGATTCCATTTCTTTCTTTTAATTTCTTTTTAGTTCTTTTGTAACCATGCGTATGTAAACATCTACCTCTTTTAGCTCTTAGTATTTGTTGTTGTTTGTTTATTGTCTGTTACTTGGTTTCCTTGCTGTTAGTTTTTGTTGTTGCTGTGTTATTTTTATTTTATCTCTGCCAATATTTATTGTTGTCGATTCTGGCTATTTATAAACATCATGTATAGTTGTTCTTGCAGTTTTTGTTTATTTATTTTAGCGAAGTGATAAACGCGGAGGTTTCCAATCTTATTTTCGCAACAATATTGTGCTGTCAAAAATGTTCATAAAGAAACTCAAAATAACGTTAAAAAGAAAATCAAATTCAATTTGCAATAAACGTCAAATGAAAAGTTTTGTATCAGCTGTTATTGTTTTGGTAAAATGAGACCACCTTCTAATTACATCACGCTAAAAATGAACAATTTTTTAGAATTTAAAATGCCTGGCAATAGACTATTTATGGATATGATTCAGTTAGTATATTGTTAACCTTTTTAAAACGTTTGAGTTCGTTTATATTACGTTAAAATAAAATAAAACACCATTTTTATTTTAGTTGTTTTACTATCTGTCTTTTTATTAATTCCATTGTACTTTAATACACCATGTCTTAATACACCAAATTCGCTTTTACAACACTTTTTATTTGCGCCTGACAGCCAACTAATCACTGACTCACCAGCCGCAATTCCCATCTTTTTATAGTATTTCATCATTAGTTTAGAATGTTCTAGTACGGGCACGAATCTTCGATTTTTCGACGTTAATACAAATGGTCTAAAATAACACAAAAAGTAATCGATCCATGCGCTTGGCACCACTCTTAATTAGTGCAGGTAATTGTAGAAGTACTTAAGCCTTGACACAAGCCAATAAATTTTTTTAGCTAAAAGCTCATAATAAGCTCTAACGTGGTGAATTTTGTCTTTAGCATTTTCATTTTTGTAACAATATTACAAACATCAGATCGGAAAAACGGTGCTAGAATTATCTAAAATGTTTTTGTTTACAAGGCAAATAGTCTACAATATTTTAAATCGCGCTGAAAACGAAAATAGACTGTCATTACAGCAATTGGCCCTCCACGATTTTGCACAGAACGGAACAACGGAACGTTTTAAGAAGGAAGGTAGACGAAAACCCTTTGGTTTTCCTACGAACGCTTGCACATAAAGTTAAAGAAGATTGTAATGTGACAATCTCTCACGAAAAGGTAAGTAATGTTTCCAGAGTAGCTCGAAGAAAACCATTACTTACAATACAATATAAAGAAAGGCAATTGTGTTTTGCTGTAAGCCTTATTTCAAAACCTGAAGACTACTAGGATGGCGTCATATTTTTCGACGAGACCAAAAAGATGTTTTTCTATAATGATGGAAATAATAAAGTGTGGGGAAAATCTAAAGCATTGGAAAGTCGAAATATAACTTTAACTGTAAAGTTGCTATTGTTTTATTGATAAGACCATAGATGTAAATCAATACATAGATATTCTAAAGCGTCATTTAGTTATCAGCGCTAATAGAGTTGGATTTTAGTCTGATATGAAGCCAAAATTTAAACTTTATCAGGATAATGACCCCAAACATAAGGCACTAAGGACGTGACTTCTCTACAAATGCGGCAAAGCACTGGATACCCCCGCTCAGAGTCCAGATTTAGACCCAATAGAAAATTTATGGTCTTATCTGAAAAGAATACTGCGAAAGGGTGTCCTAAAAGCTAAAGTGAGTTAAAAGTTTTAATTTTGTAAGAATGGAATAATATACCAACAGAATATGTGCAAAAATTAATTTAATCGATGAAAAAGCCTCTGCTAGCCGTGGTTGATGCCAATGAAGGCCACCCCAAATATTGATCGTTCTGCAATCAAAATTCCATCCCATTTTATTCGTACTTATGCAAAAACATATTTTTTTTTTTTTTTTTTTTTGGACAACAAAATTTTGGAGTTTCTTTCATTTTTATCCTTTTCTTTAACCTTAACTATTTGCCTTTTTCTCCTTGCTATTATTTGTTACTTAATACATACCTAAAAATTAATTTATAAACAAAAAAAGTAAAAAAAAAACAGTTGTTGTTTTTTTATGATGAAAGTCAAAACAACATTATTTTCACTATGTCAAAACATTTTCTTGACAAACTGTATGTATATTCCAAATTAAATCAATTACATTTTTAACCTTAATTTAAAATCATGCGCTTATACGAATGAAAGAATTTTTATGATAATAATTTAATCGTATTTGTCGTCATTACATTTTATAGCAACATTCTTGTAAACAACAACAACACGGCAAATAATACAATGGATAAATACAGTACAAGTATTAAATCAAAATTTAAATCTACACTCAATGCGAAATGTATAAATCAAACAAAAGAAATTGTACAAGAGCAACAGCAGCAACACCAACACCCACAAAAACAACATATAAACCCACCCGAAAATAAAACAAAAAACAATAAACCTTGTCTCTTAACTTCAGCACCAACTAGGACTTTAACCAGGCACTATTGTCATTGGTTGCCGTTTCGCTCAACACTTTATTTCAAATACACTTTTCTGTTTAATTTCAAACTTAAACTTCACCTATATACACTCTCATCTATACTTTTGAGTTTTATCACCGTGACAAAAGCTTATAACACTACTACAATACTACCTATTGTGGAACCTGTAGAAAACGATGATTTGGTGGTATGTCTACCGGCTAATGATTCAAAATCCTGTACAAAATACGTCAACTCCTCTAAAAATGGTCTAATAGAGTTAAATGATGTGTAAGTATATAAAAGAAAACCAACTGAATGAACACCTTACACTGCTAGGCTCTAGGTAGCTATGATTTAGAGTTATATCCTAATAGCCCTGATCAACTACGAATTAGTTTAAAAGTTTCAGCATATTAAAAGTAACCTACATGTAACCGAGGCTAAGAATAAAGCCAAGAATCCTACTTGGTGATGCAAGATATGCCATGTTTAGAGTCAGTAGAGCATCTCTAGGAAACTCATTTTCTCGAGCAGTATCTACAGTGATTATCCTCAACATTTTATCCAAGACCACAATACCCGTTAAATAGCCCCGTTAGTGCTCTAAGTTTACTCCTTTTGTCGTGTCTCATACCGGAGGACTTCCCCCAAAGTCTAGCGTATTCCCGCTTAACCCAGAAGACAGTCCTCCTCCTTGAGTGCCCACAGGGTCATCGGAAAAGGGCTCATTCCTAATAAATACCCGTCGAGCTCCACCTTTCGTCAGAGTCAACATTCTCGTTTCCACGATAGTTCTCATGACCCGGAAGCTAACATAGCGTAACCCTCTTATGTAAAGTTCATTTAGAGCAGTGAAAGAGTGTATAACAACGTTTGACCTCACCTCGCAGGACGACAAAGCCTTTAAAGCCGTTTGGCTCTATAACATCACATAGTTACTCAAACTCATCGATTTTCTCCTCAGATACCCCCTAACACAAACGAAAATGGCGTAAACTTCCATCTGAAAATTTTAAGGGTATTTGCTCATAGGCAATTTGCTTTATTAAACTGGGACCAACCAAATCGGCGCCCGTGTCGCAATCTGTTTAGATCCTGGTCCGTGTTATTACACCGTTATAAATGGTCCAACCGTAAATTTGTCTACAGTATAAGGACACTAAAATCCCTGCCCAACATCACAGTAGGCGACTAATAATCATTAATCAAAATGAGATGATCACCATCAAATGGGCGCAATATTGTCGCCTTCAGCTTGAAGACTCGCAACATCAGGAAATATGTAATGAGGGAATGTACAGGTTGGCACCAATCAGTAGAGCCCACACATTGTTCTGCACCGTCCTAGTACACCATGCCAAAGTAGCATAGGTTTGTATTAGTCTTATTATCGCAATAAAGTGCCAGAAAATCATTTTGCATTGTAGACCCACATCTCATCTGAAAATCCAATGTCGAGCTATTTATTTTTGGCTCAGTGAGTCTCAGATTTCTGCGGGGTTTATAGTCGACCCCCTTTACCTGCAGCGGTTGAAGCTTCTGTCTAAGGCAATCTTCGTGTTGCTTATGAGCTTGCTAAGGCACACTTCTTCCGGCCAGCCGCCTTTCCATAAGAAATCTTGCTTCAGGCACACCACTCAATTGTGGATTGTGCGAGCATCTTCTCCACTGTGATTATTCCTTAAGGCAAGACACCCGCAATGGCTGCGCTTACCTTCGAATGATTTCTGTCGAGGTTGTAGATCGATTAAGGAAGATAAGAGTATAGCCCACTTCTTTTACCAGTGTCCGTTTCTAGCTTGAAGTAGATTGCTTACACTTGGCTCGCTCGACCATTGATATCAGGTTAATAGACAGGATCATTAGACTGTCGGCTGGTTTTCAACTTGGTTTGGGGAATTGTGCTTCTATGTGTGGCCTATGGTCGACTGCCAAGACCGGTTAATCTGGACTTCTGGATTAGCACAGAGGCATTGTTTCATGTGTGGTATCACAACAGGCCGCTATGTGTGTTCAAGTGTGCCTTTATTTAGCGAGGCTGCCATTGCCCTCTAACCTAACCTTACCCATGCTAGTATTCATAGTATTTAGGACCCCTTGTAATTGAAGTCATGTCTACCTGCGACAATAGTTTAAGTCCAAGATATTAAAGATCACCATTTAGCCTGAACTTCTCCAATTAACATTAAAGATCTTACGTCATGCTACGAAGTGGTGTAGGGTATAAAAATATCGGTTTAATTTTTTTCGCTTTAATAAATAATTTTCCTTAATACGCCCCCCATTACAATGCCTATAATAACATTTTTTAGTTTTATTTTTCTCTTATTTTTCTTACAAAATCAGTTTATATCCGGCTCTTAAGGGCTTCCGAGATTCCTACGACTACAGAATGATAGCGCGTATAAATCCATTCTGGTTGACTTTTGAACCGCCTAGTGATACATCGTATTATGTGATGGGTACACTATATATGATCATATTTGTGTTTGGCGTTACGGGCAATGGTCTGGTGATATATATGTTTGCGAGGTAAGAGTGAAACACGAACCTATTACTTACTTTAAATAAAAATCTTTTATTTTTTCTAATATTTTCAGATGCAAAGCTCTGAGAACAGCATCCTATTTATTGGTATTCAATTTAGCCATAAGCGATTTATTAATCGTTATTAAATGTCCTATAGCGGTGTATAATAATTTTATGCGTGGACCAGCTCTGGGTGACTGGGGTAAGTTGCTTATACGAAATACTAATGATCTCTATAATTCCTAAAAAAATTTCCTTTTCTTTTATAGGTTGTCGCTTATATGGCTTTGTAGGTGGTTTCAGTGGCACAGCCTCTATTGGTCTATTGACCGTTATAGCTATGGATCGTTATAGTGTTGTGGTTAATCCACTCAGCCCGGTGCGTTTAAATTATAAAACAAAATATTATTATTTTTTAATGTTACTGGCCTGGTCAAATGCTTTATTCTTCTCAATCATACCTTTGCTAGAGATGGGCCTATCGATTTATGTGCCCGAAGGCTATTTAACCACTTGTTCGTTTGACTATTTGGACAAGAGTATGAATGCGCGTATTTTTATGTTTATATTCTTTGTTTTTGCCTGGTGTGCACCGCTTTCTATTATTTGTTACTGTTATTTTCATATCTTAAGGGCAGTCTTCACATCCAAGAATATCCAGAGTAATCGTAATAAACACAAGGTAGAGGTGCGTTTGGCATTTATAGTATTATTGGTAATTGGTTTGTGGTTTTTAGCTTGGACGCCCTATGCCATTGTAGCCATGTCGGGTGTCTTTGGCCTGGAACGGTATTTGACACCGACCAGATCCATGATACCGGCTCTATTTTGTAAAACGGCCTCCTGTTTAAATCCCTTTCTCTATACAATCTCACACAAACGTTTTCGCAATGAACTGCAACGTTTATTCTGTAAACGTCGTCGTCCAGTCTATCAGTATTCCCTGACAAGATCATCTCTTGTTAGCCGATCAAGTAGACGTGGGCGACATCGTGTTGATTTGTGTAATAATGGCCATGAATATCGGCCAGAAAAAGTAGAAGCATATCGCAGTAGTTTAAGATCTGAAGTATGTATAGATAATCTAACAATTGGTGCTGTAGTTAATGCTACACTTTATGGTACCGGCAGCGCAGAAGCCTGCTCAAGCTTGTATCGTCATCATCAGTTGCCACAGAAACGCCATAAAATATCAAAACATTTAAAAAAACACATTAGTCCAGTGATATCCTCTGATGATGCCGGTATTTATGTGCTGGCGGTCGATGATTTAGAATTGGATAATCTAGCACAGTCCCCATCGGTTGAAAGTAAATTTTAAAATTAACGAATTTGTAAAATTAAAATCTCTTTGAAATCAAAAGAAGGCCTTGAAAAAAGTTTCGAAAACTTTATTACTAGAATTGTATAAAAGAAATGGGTTTCTTTACGACCGTCTTAGAGTATGTTGTGGTTTCTGTATCGTTTGTTAATCAACGCTGGATTTCTTATACTAAATTTATTTATCATCTTTTAAATAACCGCTTACGGTAAGAACCAATATAAGAATGAATGGATAAAATAGAAAAGACAATAACAATGACTTAAAAGTAGAAATTATAAAATAAAAGTTTGCCAGATTGTGCACATCTTTTGGCCTTGCCAACAGAGTAAAAAGTTGAAAGCAGGGAAAAATATTTTAACTAAGAATTTATATCAGAATAGATTTGAGAACTTTTATGTTTTTCTTTTGTACATATGTATGTAGGGGGAGACAATGGTATACCGTATCCTGAAATTATTTTTATAATTTGTTAATAGAAAACAAAACAAGCTTTTTAAATTAAACTTGAAAATTGAAAATTAAAAAATTCAAATTACATACGATGTTATAAACAATACGAATTTGTTAGGACTTATTTAAATTAAATGTTTATATAAAATAACAGAATTGTACGTATTTGTAGCCTAAATAGTACAACAATTTCAGATCAAATTGTATGTTTTAAACAGTTTTTATGTAACTCTAACAAAAGAAAAAAAAAGCAACAAATACTCTTATGTTAACTGTAAGTAAAATTTTATCAATTATTCTTGGCGTAATTGAATTAAAAATCAAATTTTATTACAAGTGTCACACAATTTATCACAAGTGGCCACAGACTCACAAAGTTGCTTAAACACTACAATACAAATATGAAAAAGGGAAATTCAATTAAGTTACAAACACCTACAGCGTTTTTTAAATAATAAATTCTTCTTGTATAGCCCAACACGAACTTATTTGCTATACTTGGTCATCAGCACTGTTGGCAAAAACCCGGTTTTTTTTAACCCAACCCACCGGGTTTTATTGGGTTTTTTGATGACTTTTTTGGTGGAAGCTATGAGCTGCTTAAGCTCGGCGATCAGAGCCAACTGTAATTACTTCGTTCGAACCATGCATTATGAGAAAAACAATCGGAATATGAAGATAGACATGACTAAACTATTATTTTGCATGACAATGCCCTGGCCTCACATCGTAAAACTTCCAAAACAATTATACTGGTCTACAGCAAAAAAAGCCTTTAAACAATACTACATGGAATATAATGATTTTGATGCACTGAATTCAAACCCGTTTTCAGTGTTTTTCTATTTTTTATGGGCGTGGCAAATTTTCCAGCCAAAATAAGGTAGTTATGTCAATATATTTCATTATAACTTGAACACGACTCGACCGATTTTAATGCAAGTACCAGCAAATGCTTAGGAATAAAATTTCCTCTAGATCAGCTGAATAAAATTTTTTGTAAAGGGTCGCCAAATATTTTTTTTTTTTTAAACAAGGTGCAAAACATCGAGTGTAACTTCGGCTGTGTGGCACGTAGCGTCGTCCTCTTGAAACCAAATGTTGCTAATATCCACCTCTTCAATTTTTGTGAACAAAATTTGTTCAACATGGCCCGATAACGATCGCCATTGACTGTAACGGCCACTCCTTGCTCATTTTCAAAGAAAAATGGCCCAAAAATGGCCCTCTGGACCATAATCCGCACCAAACAGTGTCTCGTCTTGGGTGTACGGCTTTTCAATGTATGCGTGCGGGTTTTCTGTGCCCCAAATGCAACAATTTTGTTTGTTTACATACCCGCCAAGATCAAAATAAGCTTCATCTGAAAAGATGATTTTTTGGCAAAATCGGCATCTTCTGTAAGTCTATCGCAGGCCCACTTAGCGAAGCAAAAAAAGCGTATACACAGCCATATTCGTTCAGTGGAAGGATAAAACTAATTATCTGTCAAATCAGACATGAGCTAAGTGTTACCACTCACGAAATAAGTACGAGTTGAAAAAAAACGTTAGATGGCGGACCCTTTATTTTACTCATAACTTAGTTGAAAAAAAAAATTCCGTGCAAAATTTGAATAATTTTTTTTTTCAAAATCTCAAAAAAAATTTTCAGAATAAAATTTTTACATGTTAAGCATTTAAATTAAAGCTTAAAATGTTGAGAATTAAATAAACTATAAATCATGAAAATCGGTGGGCTATTGCTGATTTTATTCAAAATCAAATGCTAGTACCTAACTTTGACCAAAATTAGCGAACAAACTTTGTTCATGTAAAATTAGTGGAATTTTTGTTTTCTTTTATTTCCAAAACGTAATAAAAAAATTTCTTAGAATATAAATGTTACGTTTTAAGCATTTAACTGAAACAGAACAAGCATTTAACTAACAGAACTGATGAAAGTAAAAGAACCCATAAAGGCAGATGCTAAGAAATGGCCAATATGGCTATGAAAAATGGTAAGGGAACCAAAAAAAGGGAACCAAAAGCAACACAAATTCATCTCGTTATATCTATTTAGTTCGTATAAAGAGTTATGAGTTTATCTGCAAGCATTTCACCAATTCACTTCTCTTGACGAAATATAAAATCGGATTCAAAGTTAAAGCGCCTTAAAAGACGAAAAGTTTTTCTGGGACGGGATTTAGAAAATGGCTCAGAGGCGAGGAAAAGGTATAAGCAGTGATTTATAAAATTATTATTTTGACAAATTTGCTAATTAATTTTCTTTTGTGGGCTAAAATAACTGATTGAATAAATTTTTGGTCAAAATACTTTAATACGTAAAAACCCACCCGGGTTTTATTAAACCCACTTGGATTTTATTGGGTTAGTAGCTTGCCAACCCTGGTCCCCAATCATCTCAATTGAATTGTGGGTTCGATGCCGAAAGACGCTCAGTTCTGTTGCATTGCAGTACATGGTCTCAGGCACTCTGGTCGTAATAATTTATATATATCGCACTTGATCAACAAGAGGGTATTAACTCAAAATTTTAAAAATTTTATTTTTTGCTAGAAATCAACTTACAACATCCATATCTATCCACCATAAAAATTTCAACGTATGCCGATTAATCTTTCATCTCGAAAACGACATTTGAGACCATTTTCGTGATAGGGTAGTGACTGCCCTTATATCACCAAAAAGGTATTATTTTTAATTAATACAAAAGTAGAAATATAAATGTATCGTATATTTTCATAAAAAAGGTATTAATTATTGCTTACTTTGATGATTCGGATTTTCAAATTCTCTAAAATGTAACCACAAACAGTTTTTCACCTCTACTGAAAATTTTAAAATTTTGAGTTGATACCCTCTTGTTGATCAAGTGCGATATATAAATAAGTTTTTCTATGTTCATCATTTTATAACTCGAGAACCACTAAACCGATTTATAAGCCAGTACATACGTTGAAAAGGTGTAGTCTTACTGATGGTTTAGCGTCAACTAGGCGGTGCCACGTTTTTTTTTAGTTATATGTCTATATCTTCAAAATGGTAATAGTAAGAGCTTCTAAGCTTGGCCCAAATAACTTTGTGGTTAATACAATTCATCAGTCAAAAAGTGGTCGAAATTGGATAGAAGGACAAAGTAAATATTAATTTTTGTATATCTAGAAAACGGTAATATTGGAAGTCTCTGAATTTGGTCTAAATAATTTTGTGATCAATACACATCATCAGTCGATATATGATCGAAATTGAATAACTGGGTGTAGCACCTCCCATACAAAGTAAATATTGATTTTCTATATCTAGAGAACAGCTAGTAGTTTTGTGAATTTGGTCCAAATAACTTTGTGATCAATTTAAATCATCACTCAAAGAGTGGGCGAAATTAGAAAAGTAGGAGTGGCACCTCCCATACAAAGCAAATATTGATTTATATATCTCTAAAACTGTTAAAATATCAGTTACTGAACTTGATCTAATCGATTTGGCAGTCAATACAAATCATTAGTTGTAAAATGAGCGAAATTGAATAAGCGAGCATGATAACTCCCACACAAAGTAAATGTTGATTTTTGTATATCCTGAGAACATTTAAAGTGGATGTTTCCGAATTTGGTCTGAGTGACTCGGTAATTAATACAAATCATCAGTCAAAAAGTGAGAGGAATTATATAAGTCATTGTGGCATCTCCCACACATATTAACTATTAATTTTTGTATATCTTGAGAACGGTAATAGTAAAAGATTCTAAATTTTATTTAAGCAACTTATTGACCAGGACACATCATCAGTCCATAACTGGAGGAGATTGAATAAGTGGGCGTGGCAGCTACCACGCATATTAAACCTGGAATTTTGCATGTGTGGAAAACGGTAACTGTTCAAGTTTTATGATCTATCCATATCAGTCAAAAAGCGAGAGAGATTGGCACAACGGGTATTGCACAGAGCATACCGGGTAAAAGCTCTTTATATACGTAATCTTATCTATATATGTAAAAATAAGTTGTCCTGAGAAATATATTTTATAGGTATACAACACAAACCCTCCAAGCAACGCGGAAAGGGCTACTCTAGTTAATATAAAGGGTGGGCAAATTTGAGGTTAGAAAGTAAATTGGCTGTCAAGTGATCAAATTAAGCTGTCAACCTTTGATACTTCGTGAAAATTTACTATTTCAAAAACTGAATGAAAACAACGCATTTTTCAACAAAATCATCTTTAGTGATGAGGCTTATATTCAATTAGGTAGTTATGTAAGCAAACAATATTGTCGCATGTGGTGCTCAAAAAATCCACAAACAGTCTTCGAAAAACCTTTACATATAAAGAAATGACTGTAGGATGCGGTTTGTGGTTAGGCGGCATCATCGGCAGTATTTTTTCCAAAAAGAGCAAGGAAACGCCGTCATTGCGAATTTTCTTCGCTACCAAATCATGATAACCAATTTTTTGTGGCCACAATTGGCTAATGTTGACAGTGATCTTTGGTTTCAGCAGGACGGCGCCACAAGCCACAGAGCCAGCCAAACAATTCAGTTATTGCATGAGAAATTTCCCAGTTGCGTAACTTCTCGACTCGGCGATGTCAATTGGCTGCCTCGTTCTTGTGATTAAACACCGCTGGATTATTTTCTCTGGGGCCATTTTGAACAGGCCGGGCTTACGCGAATAAGCCACAAACAACTGACACTCTGAAAGATGAAATTCGGCACTGAATTGACGAGATAATTGTGGTTCACAATTTTGTGTAAATAGCGTCTACCGACGTGCTAGAAGTAGACATTTGCCCGACATCATATTCCATTATTAATTCCCGTATTTCTATTTTATATTGATATGAACAAAACTGAACTTGTAAAAAAGAAAATGTGTTTTTAAGTCAAGTTTCTTCCTAACCTCAAAGCTGCCCACTCTTTATAATTTAATATTTGCTACACATTTCTCATCGGCATCATATTTTGACCATAATGACTTACATTGAGATAGTTTACTCAAGGGAACACTAAATTTCAATGTAATCTTGACAGACCTTTCATATGTTATCAAATTTTACAGAATTTTGCTAATTTGAATCAAATTTCGACTAAACTAACAAAATACTGACGTTATTTGACTAGCCACCGGTGACTTGGTGATAACCCTTTGGTATATCCAACCTTAACGGCGTTTAACTCTTTACATAATGGATGGGGTAAAGACGGCGACTATACCGTTTTAAACTTAAAACAGGGCACTAGGCAGGATTTAGGTGTATAGGTCTGCAATCAACCATTGGTTCTATTGGGCTATAGTGGAACCTACTTTACTTTATGGTACGTACGTTTGTTGGACGTTGTGCAAACATCAATTTCATTCTAGACTGATGGACAGTGTGCGCACCAGTGCACTCCTCCAGCAGAGAGCTCAGCCGGTGGCCGTAAGACCATTAGATAAATTACATGGTCCATCGACTTCGAGATATCGACTAACCACTGACAACTGCCGTGTATTTCAAGCAGAGCTCATGGCCATACTGAAGGCTGTATAATGCTTATTGAGTTTCAGGATTTTATCTGAAAATCTTTTGATTTATTCGGACAGCCAGGCTGCTACTATATTATATCTGTCCTCGTTCATGAATGAATGAATGCCGAAATTTTCGACTCGACCGTCACATTATCCAAATAAATAGAAGTTAAATTATAACTAGAGAATGTAGTAAAGATCCAATCGCAGCCCAAACCCATCATGTAAAACAGACAATAAATCATACTGGTGGCTTCATAATAGTTAAGGATTGCATTTAGAAAAGTTGTGCAGATCTTTTAGTACGCATAGATGGTACCATGCATAAGGAACAACACCTGTCGATTCTGCAGCAAAATTTGCCAGGTGTAGTAGAAAAAGTGGTTTTTGCTGCTGAAAAAGTAATTTTCCACCAAAACACACTGTACATATTGTTAAAAACCGGCTTAAAAAGATACTTTATATGAAATGGCCTCCAAGTCTTCGGATATAAGTCCGATTGAGAATTTGTGGTTTCATGTCAAGCCACTGCTCGTTAAGTATCCAAGACCAAAGGAATGAACGAGCTGTAGAAGCGAAAAATATAAGTCTGGTGAGATGTACCAGTAGAATTAAAAAAAAAACACATCCAGTATCCCTAATCGCTGGAGAACCTATTAATTATAATACTTATTCTTATATATATTAAAATAAAGTCAACGGTGCAAAATTGTAACATTTGTTTTTATTTACACTTTTTGCTGCTACCACTGTTGTTGTTGTTGTATTGGTATCAAACTAGTTTTGAACTTGAGATCTTGGAGGTGTTTCGAAATTTTCAAAAACAGATTCTTGATCTGCTCAGCAGCGCCTATCAGAAATATAGTATCACTTGGCAGGTTTATTTTTTTTTTTTTTTTTGTAGCACCGTGTAATTCGACTCGTTTGATTGCGTAACAAAATGCCGACTTTTTTAAATTTATGTGCCGGTATTAACTAAATTAAGTTCAATGGAAAAAGATTACTGATGTTTGTCTTTGTCAAGACTGGCTTAATCTTAACGAACAATGTTTCACTTCTGAACGAAACTCTCAACATTTTGCGCTAGAAGTAAAGACATTGACAACACAAAACCAAAGATCAATTCTAACCAAGGTACCTGCGACAGACAGATAAACAAATGAATTAACATCGCTCGGAATCGATAAGTTAGGTTTACAGGTTGGACTTGGCGATCAAAGTTTATACAATGTTTTGAGTCTGATTGGAACTTCAAATATGGGTTCATTTAGCCATTTTCAGTCTAATACAGTCTATGAAATAATTGATTCGAAAAATTCCTTAGGCGTTCGGGTGTTTAAAATGATTTTATTTGGTATAGGGCTTAAAAAAAATTTTAAATCTACCAAAAAAATAGTTTAAAAGTTTAAAAACTAAATTTATAAATAAGAGAGTCTTAGTTATAAGAAATGTAATGCCAAGGATAATTATGAAATTTATTAAATTAATAAATTTTAGATGTATTTTAATAATAAATGTGATATAAATAAAATCTTCACAGATTATTTTAAAAACATTGGCACAAAACCAAAATAAAAGAACAAAAAGTGTTTTAAGAAATATTTTTTCTAAATGTGCTTTTTTAGATTTAAGTAATTAAAACAATTAAAATATAAAATGAAGAAAATATAACAAAATAAATTACCAAAAAAAATAAAAATAAATTCTCTGAAAAAAAAACAGTTTCATTCAAAATTCATAAGGTAAGAATGAGTTAAAAATAAATTTTTTAAATATTTAATTGCCACGTGTTTTATCATATGGCAAAACTATTTAAGGTAATTTTTTTATATTCAAACCATATGTATAAAAAATCAAATAAGTAAGAAAATTACTGATATGTTTACACGAAAACTTTTTTGTTTGTAATTCGCTCTCTCATTCAGAATTCATCTCCCAATTATAAGCATAACCAGCCCCTATTATAAATTTTAAGAGCGAATCTGTAAAAAACTGTAACTGAAACTCAGCTTCAATTATCCTGTCAATTAATACTCTGTTTTTATTTAATTTTCTAACCTTCTCTTGTCCACGCAATTTACCAGCATGTAACAAAACAATAAATAAAATTAACAAGAAAAAACATAGGACCATCAAAACGAATTACAAAAGCGCCATGTAAACGGGGTAATTCGAAGTCTCATGTGAACCAGTGATGCGAAAGTTAATACGATCGTACTTCTTTTCATACAATTTAACTTTAAAGAATACCGTAATACTCCTATAAAGCTGGGATCACACGTTTGCCTCAAATACACCTATCTGATACAATTTTTATTGTGGCGAATTGTCCCAATTATAAATTTTGTATTCACACGGTTGTCTTATTTTATATAAAATTTATTGTTACACGATGGTGCGAAACAATGTATTGACAATAATTGTCCCAATTGTCTGTCACACGATTGTTCTAGTTTACGGCAACTCTATGAATCAGCTGTTGTGGTGAATTAAATTTATTTATTTTTTTTCAAAATGGTTCGTTCTTTAAAAAAGGAAAATAGCTCCTCTTTATTTATATTGAGCTCATTTAGTGTACAAATAAATATATTAAAAAGAAGAAAAGTAGAAGTGTGTGAATCAGGGATTGACTCACAAGATGGGCCAATAATTGTGCATATGAGAAAACATTTCAATAAATTTAAAAAATTAATTCACTAAAATATCTATTTATTTAAATTGCAATATAATAACAAATTATATTTAATCCTTTAAAGTAAAGATGATTTGTTCCCTAAAAAAATAAAAATTGCATCGTCTTTGATTGTCGAGTGTCCGTTTGATAAAAAAAGTAAAAATAATGGAAAAAATGGTAGAAGTTTGTTATGCAATTTGCATATAAATAATTAAAAATTTCATATTTTAAGGATTGCAATTATAGATACCGTACAAACACGTGTTTTTTCAGAAAGAAATCAAATAAAAAGTAAAAATTTGGGAGTGTTGTCTTTTTCAATTGCCGCACAAGAATAAAATAAATATTGGTGTATTTTTGGCATTTATATTGGCACATGATTGCTTTTAAGGCTTTCAGACGATTGTCGCACCAGGATTGCATGTGACTGGAATAAATAAGCACAATAATATTGTGAGTTGCTGTATTAGCATGTAAAATAGACTAATTATTGGTGCATTACGACAATCGCGTGATCCTACCTTAACAGATTTGATACTCTCATTAATGTTTCTCTATTTCTAAATTAAATTCCTTATTTAAATTACCATTTTAAGGTTTTTATTTATTTTAAATACAATGGCAACTCGATTACACACTATTAGACAAAAATGGTTAAGTTATGATTAAAAAACCGGGTTTTCTTGCCTAAATGCACTTATAAGCCAAAAACTTAACTGAATATTAATCAATTTTATGTTTCTAATATGAAAAGCTGCATATATAAAGCCACACGGTTTGACCTATATTACGGGATATTCAATAGGGATATCTCTGTATTTATATAAGATCTTTGGAGAGTGTGCATAATATGACAGAAATTGCTCAAGAACTCCGGGTGTTTCCGGATGACATAGTGAAACATTTGAATGTTACCCTTGTTTGGGTTCATGGACATGAAGACATTGAAGGTTAATTCAGGCAGATCCGATCGATTGGACGGAATGTAACGGATCAATTAAGAATATCGGTGCTCCTATTAAGCAGAATAGACGGCTGGTGTCATAGAAACTTCGCCATTGGGGCAGCTGAGACTGCATAAAGCGCATGCGAGGAACCTGATATTGGTGATTCCATGATAAAGTATGTATGGTAATTATATATCTTTACAGAAGTTGCGATGATGAAGAGGAGGAGCAGTCTACGGAACACATTATTTGACACAGCCCAGAACTCGACGATTTTCAGTGCTTGTCTGGAGCATATTCGACAATGATTACTACCTCCAACTTACGATCTAGACAAAATACTTACCTTCAACTGAATTGATAACTGTTGCCAGATGAGAGGTGATACTTTATTTTTGCAAATCCTTTGGATATCGAGAGACTTTTTTAATAAAGCAACTCATTAAAAAATCTCTCGTAGTCAAAAAAGTACTCTCAAAAAATTTTTTTGATACCGAACAAAAACCCCATTTCCCATTACTGATGTGAACTTGCTATTAAACGGATTGTATGTGTATAAAAACGGTAAAAGATACTTCACTGTTGTTTTAATTATTATTTTTTTTTTTTTTTTGGTTAAAACTTTCTTATATTTTATTTTCCGTTTTACATTTAAATGGACCGTTCTGCTGGCGAATGACGATATAGGACCATAGCTCCGTCCTGAAGTACACTTAATTAACATGGTTTTGAGTGCTTATCTCTAAACTCTACAAGCGACTGATGGCCAGACAGAAAATCGAAAATCCATCTCTTGGTATTACTTGGCAAAGTGGATTGCAGAATATCTTCTAAAAGTGGAGCTTGGGTGAGATTAATTAAACAATAGCGGCTTCAAGCATTTATCTCAGAATCTAAGATCTTCTTTACAGACGACTGTACTATCATGGCGGCGGGTCACAATGCTGACTAATTGTATGATCTAGTGAATGGTTATCCCGACAAAATATATCAATTCTTCACGACGTAAAATTTGTAGCTGTTAACAACGAAGTCGCAAAGAAGCAAATTTTGCTTTTGGCGTCGTAGTTGATAGAGTGCAAATTCCGACTGTGCACTACTCTAAAATTTTGGGGTCTCCTTTGGCAGCTTACTTACTTCTTCAGCTCATACCATTGCAATCATGCACAAATTGCGAAGTATAAACAAGATTATCAAAGCGGTTGCCGGAGCACCATGAGCATTGATAAGGAAATCTTAGCTACATATAAAACGTTGGTCGGTTAATTACGTGAGTACCGCCTACATGCGGAAACGAAGGTTCCCTCACTCAAGGAACACAACCTCATGTTGACTAAGCAGTTGGATGCTTCCACGCGGCATTTCAGGAGAGATCTTCCCCTCGTATATGGCTGCCTGAAACGACATTCACAGAAACACTATCAACACAGCGGTTGCAAGATATTATATAAATGTCGTACTGGGAGATAGCAAATACCGAGGAAATGTTGGCGCGAGAATCTAGAGTGTCTCTGATACAACTAATATCAGGATAGCATAGCAGTCTTATAAATGAATTCTGTTGAAGTGTGAAAATTTTTTGACCTGAATGTTAAAGTATAAACCCCCGCCCAAAATTTTGTGTGGTCTTAGCTGTTTTCTTTTTTGAGTGAATTATCTTAATATTTTTTATTATGATTGAAGGATCTATGACAATTATGTGTGAAACAAAATATTGGCCAAATGCTCGCCACGGCTTTGGTGGCATACCTCTATCCGTCAGTCCATATTTTCAATGACTCTGAGACGCATTTGAAGTACAATGTCGTTATTGGCTTATGAACATTTTTCTTTAAATATCCCCAAAGAATGAAGTCCAACGGTGTCAAATCACATGATCGTGGCGGCCAATTAACATCGCCGCGATATGTTTTCTTTTTTGAGTGAATTATCTTAATATTTTTTATTATGATTGAAGGATCTATGACAATTATGTGTGAAACAAAATGTTGGCCAAATGCTCGCCACGGCTTTGGTAGCGTACCTCTATCCGTCAGTCCATATTTTCAATGACTCTGAGACGTATTTGAAGTACAATGTCGTTATTGGCTTATGAACATTTTTCTTTAAATATCCCCAAAGAAAAAAGTCCAACGGTGTCAAATCACATGATCGTGGCGGCCAATTAACATCGCCGCGATATGAGATAACACGGCCATTGAATTTCTCGCGCAAAAGAGCCATTATTTCGTTGGCTGTGTGGCTAGTGGCACCTTCCTGTTGGAACCACATATCGTCCAGTTCCTCATCCTCAATTTCTGGCTACAAGAAGTCCGTTATCATCTCGCGATAGTTGAACACGTCGATGTTAACGGCTCTTCCACATTTCTTACAGACTTGGTTTGCTGAGATTTGCTCACAATTCTCCCTTAGTTGTCACATTCGATCGATTATGCTGACCAAAAAAATTACGAAGTGCACAAAATGAATTTTGATTTGAACGCCCATTTTCGTAAAAGGCTTCAACAATCTAAACGCGCTACTAAATTGTGCACCTCTCCATGGTTGAATTTGTCAAACACTGAAATAAAATGTCAAATTAAGTTGGGCAAAAAACTTTTCGTTAAGGTGTGATTCATATTTAACATCGTGTATTATGGTTGGGCCACCCTTTACTTTCACACATATTTGTGCCCGTTAAAATCTGGGAGTTATAAAATATGGACTGATTTTAAAGAAATAAACAGGTTTTTTCTAACTTAGGACAAAAAATGACACCGGAGTTTAAAATTAGGTTCAGTAATTTAATGGACATGTAATTAACACTGACTACCAAATGATCAGCATTTGAATTTTTATGCATCCAAACATAATCGCAAACCCAAGAGACAAAAATTCCTAGCATGGTGTAGAGTAAATATTCAAAACAGAAAAATAGAACACACAGGTAAAGCGCCAAGTGATTAGAAATGAAATAATTTGCTTTAAAGAAATATTTATTGCGTGTTTTGTTTATAAAATAAAGAAATAATAACAACAATAAAATGAAAGCAATAAATTTGTTAAGAATTTATGTATTTATGCAGCGAAGCCATTAATAATTTCAAAACAAAATACTTGAAACAAAAACAAATACACCGTTAATTACAATCAATGGTTGCCAACTGTTTGTGTCTGTCCTGCTTTCACAACATTGAGCTGAATTTCTTTGATTAAGAGCACAACACATACAGAATGTAAGAGAGAAAATGGCTAAAAGAGAACTAAACATAAACAAAAAATGGCAACATTTCAAAAGAATTTCCTCTTGAATTGTGTGTAAATTTTCAGTTGAATTTGTAAAGCTGCTGTGTGATGTAAAAAGTTTTAGTTTGCAATAGAAATTTTAAGATAAAAAGAAGAGAAATAATTTTAAAAAAATAATTAAGAAATGTTTAATTAATAATATTACAAAAAAGTGCTTAATTAAAAAGTAATTAAAATAATATTAGAAAATCAGAAGTTAAAAATAATACCGAAAACTAATTTTTAGAGAATATTCCAGTGGTTGTTTTACAGAAAAATGAAATGGATGCTGTGTGAAAAAAACCACATACATACACACACACACACACACACACACACACTATTAAACAGAGCAAAAATAATTGAAAAAAAATTACCGAATTTCTCTGGGTGTTGTTGCTAAAAAGTTATAATTTCTTAATGATTTCGTAACACGAAAAAGAATTGTAATTATAAAATACAAAACACAAGACAAATTAAGAATTTCTATATATTTTTTTCTATTCTATTCTCTTTATTGTAATTTTTCATGACACTTTCGTTTATTTCTTTTTTTTTTCTTGACTTTTTTAACAAATATGTGTGTATACTTCTTACCGGCATCTCGGTTACTAACCTCGTTCTTATATGCCTTTCATTTCGTTGTTTTTGTTTTTCTCTCTTTTATATTTACATTTTGTATTCATTTTTTTATATCATCGTTGTTGTTATTGTTGCAAAACACAATACCATTTATTTGTTTACATCACTTCGTCTGCAAAACATCATCATTATTACGCGCACACTTGTTAGAGAGTTGCCATGTAATTAGTTTTAAAGCATAACGGAATTTAAGAGAAAATTTGTAAACTTTATCGTTTAAAATATCGGGTGTTTTTGTAGAGGTTCATAACTTTAAGTTGACAACACTGCTTTACTTGATAACCGATTTAACAGATGATAAATGCTTTTGGTTTAGTTTGGTTTGACATTTCAGTATGCCTAGACTTACAACCTAACAACTCTTGCAAATTGTTGAAATTTTTTATCTAAATAATGTTCCTGTTCGTCAAACTTCAAAATTCATAATTTAGTTCTCCGATGAAGCCCATTTTTGGTTGAATAGGTACGTAAATAAGCAGAATTGTAGCATTTGGAGTGAAAATAATCCATAAGCTTTTGTCGAAATACCACTACATCCACAGAAAATTACTGTTTGGTGTGCTTTATTAACTGGGCAAAAAACGAATATGGTCAGAATGTTAATGTTAATGGCGAACGGTATAGAAACATGAATAGAAATTTTTTCGTACCTCAATTAGCTAAAATTAATTTTGATGACATTTGATTAACTCAAAAACTCCTCGTACGCGCCAGCGGTGGCAGTAACAAATTATTTTCAGATTATTATTTCACGTAAAAAGATATGAATGTGTACAAATTTTTGTGGTATATAGTAGTTCCTTACCCGATGAACAAGATAGTATTAAAATATCTACTTATGTACATACGATATAAAGCGTGTTTTTTATAGAGATGTAGAATTTTAAGTTGGCATTACTTTTCAAGATGGCGACCGATTTAACAGCTGTTAAGTGATTTATTCTCAGTTTGGCTTGGCAATTCATCATGAATAGACTGAACAACGCCTGCAAATAGTGTAATTTTCATTTTTCATAAGCGAATTTTTTTTTCAATTTTCATAAGCGAATTTTGTTTAGCGATGAAGCGCACTTTTGGTTGAATGGCTACGTCAACAAACAAAACTGCCACATTTGGAGTGAAGGTAATCCTCAAGTGTATGTGAAAACACCGTCCAGAAAAACTAACTGTTTTGTGCGCTTTATGTGCTGGTGGAACCATTGGTCCGTACTTTTTCAAAAACGATGGTGGCCAGAAGGTTACAGTCAATGGTGATCGGTATAGAGCCATGATAACTAATTTTTTCATTCCTGATTTGAATAACCATGATGTCCAGGAGATGTGGTTGCAACAAGACGGCGCAACATGGGACACAGCTCGTGCCACAATATACTTATTGAAAGACTCGTTTGGTGACCGCCTAATTTCACGTTTTGGACCTGTGAATTGGCCTCCAAGATCTTGTGATTTAACACCGCTAGACTACTTTCTATGGGGCTATGTAAAGTCATTGGTCTATGCGGTAAAACCACAAATGTTTGACCATTTGGAAGAACACATTCGCCGTGTTATTGCCGATATACGGCCACAAATGTTGGAAAAAGTCATCGAAAGTTGGACGTTCAGATTGGACTACATCCGCGCTAGCCGTGGCAGTCATATGCCAGAAATCATATTTAGAATGTAATGCCACAAGATTATCTTTCGGATAAATAAAATTCATATCAATCGAATAATCCATCGTTGTTTTATTGCAACTTAAAGTTCTATACCTCTATAAAAAACAACCCTTACAATTAAAGTTCCCACAGGCAGCACCGGCCGTTGAACCAAATTTTGTCCGCTCACGGGAGATGGCCACCTAAGGAATTGGGTGTACAAATATTACATAAAAGATTTCAGAACTGCTTGTGTACAAATAACGGGTGATTTTATTGCTATTTTTCAGGGTAAATTTTTTCAATGCAAAAAAAGGGATTCGCGAAGTGTGGTAATACAAAAAAAAAAAATTCGAATCAATGAATAGACGAATATTGTTCGTTTACAAAAAATTAAATTTTATTAGCAAAATTCGTGTTGTGTGAGAAATGTATTTCGTAAATTACATCGTCTTCAGCAAAGAAGCTTATTTTTGACTCAATGGGCAAACAGAATTGCCAGACCAGACAGGCAGTTCAAAAGCTGTCAATGCGCCCTGAAAGATGCACAGTTTGGTAGCATCATACATCATGTACTTCTTTAAGAACCATAAAAATCACAACGTTCAGTCATATACATGCAAATAACTCTGCAATGATTTTTACCAAAAGTGAAAGAATTGCAGTTGGTTGGCATGTGGTTTCAACAAGACGCCGAATGCTTTGAAATTACTGTATAAAACGAAATAAAAACGAAAGCTTATTATCAATCGTTTTGTCCGCTTATAGTACTTTTTTACATACGATAAATTCCCTTTTGATTTAAAATATTACGAGATGGCAACTTTTATCATTGTTAGTAGAGAAATAGAAAAAAATACATTTATAAACAGGTTCACAGATATGTATGTATGTATGTATGTATGTATGTATGTCAACCATTTATAAAAAAATATGCTTTCAAATATTCTGCATAAATCCATAAAAAATATTTTGTTTTTAGCCACACAAAAATGATTATTATCGAACAAACATCTTGCTTTAACACCCCCGCCATCTTCTTTCATCTTTATTACACCACAATGACAATTTCATGATGGTTTTCTTTTACAACTTATATATGCCTGTATGCATTTACAAATCTTTTAAACACATATACATACTCTCACTCTCTCTCTCTCTCTCTCTTACTCTATTCAACACAAGACCAACAACAGCAACAATGAAATGCTCTGTTTATTAAAGAAATCATGTTGCTTTGGCAACTCATTATTATTTAGAATCAGGCTTCCTTAAATGACTGCCAGGACATGTGTATGTATGTGTATTCGCTTGCGTTTAAGTGACAGTTAATGTTAATGATACACGTGCAATTATAGAAAAATATACAAAAATTTAATTGTTCTCAGCAATCGTATTTTAATGTGAAGCCATAATGCTTTTAATAAATTACATTTCATATTGTGTACAAACCAAAACAGTGTGCAAAAATAACTTAATATTTGTATAAAATACTTTATTATAATGAGCAAAATAATAGCATACAATTTTACACTTGAGTGTATATTAAGTTAAAATTATCCGTTTATCGTACATTTTTTGAAAAGTAAAACAATTTATGTTGATTGTATTGTATTAATTGATCTGAAGGCTTATTTACAATTGCAATTACAATTGCTTGCATCACAATGAAAGCAAAACTTATTCTTACTGATATAAGTTTCAAATTCAAATTTTCACCTGCCCCAAATTGTGTACAACTCTGTTTTAAGCAGTTGTTTCAGGAACGACATCTTCTTTTGAGCCAATTTTGTAATACCCAGATATTTCATCAAATTCGGAAATAACAAAATAGACAATGTACTGAAAGCGGTAGTATTTCGTAGTTCATAATGACTATACAGCTATAAAACCGTACTTTGCCTTAATGAAACTTCATTTTAGCATCATTCGGTGAGTTCCCTTTTGCTTTAAGTATTGTCCAAAAGCTCTAAATATTATTTCCTGAAAATCGCTCTACTTTATTTAAGGCGATCGATGTAAATGACACCACTGACAACCTTAAAAACCGTTTTAAGCAGTTGTTTCAGGAACGACATCTTCTTTTGAGCCAATTTTGTAATACCCAGACATTTCATCAAATTCGGAAATAACAAAATAGACAATGTACTGAAAGCGGTAGTAATTCGTAGTTCATAATGACTATACAGCTATAAAACCGTACTTTTCCTTAATGAAACTTCATTTTAGCATCATTCGGTGAGTTCCCTTTTGCTTCAAGTATTGTCCAAAAGCTCTAGATATTATTTCCTGAAAATCGCTCTACTTTATTTAAGACGATCGATGTAAATGACACCACTGACAACCTTAAAAACTATGGATGTGACGTTATTGATCGACGGATTCATCTTAGCCTTCAAAAGTAAATTGTTGTTGTGATAGTACCATGTTTCGTGTTGACACCGCAAAGAACTCTTTTATATTCAAATATTCATGTAAATAAATTGAAATGCTTAAAGTCTTAGCCATCAAACGCACTTTTATTCGGTACAATATCGTGTAATGTCACTGGAACTAGTACGTCCACAATCAAATTTTAACAGTTCAAATTAAGGGCTTCGATCAATTTTTTTTTTTTTTTTTTAACGTAAAAATTGTGTTCTTTCATCACTGCTATATTTTTTTGCATCGCTATGTCTCATTAAAATTATTACAATATTTTTGAAACAGACAATATTTTTGTCACATTTATTGTGAAATTTTCTTTTGAATTGAAATCGTAGAAACTTCATATTTAAAAGTCTACATTTGTTAGAATTCAGTTTAAATAATTTTACTATTTACGAATAAAGATTGTGGCACTTTAAAGCTGTTAACACATATAGATTAATATTGAACTTGTGGAATATTTTTGAAATATTACGTATACGTTACGAGTCACTTAATTATAATTTTGAACTCTTTGGTCGTTTACTTGTATTTAACAGCATTGAAATGGTAAGAACAAGTTAATTTAACTTTTTTTTTGTAAGATAATGATTTAAACTACTTTTTAAAAATTTTGTAAGCCAATAACGATTTCCACCAAATAGAAAGATAGTCAATTCAATAACGATTTCCAAGGAATTTTAAATGCTAATAAAATATCAATTTCTATCTTAATACGACTATTAAGCTTGACAATCAAAACTTTAACACTTGAGTAATGTTCATTTATTACCGTTCTTCTATAGACTTGGGCGCATCTTTTATATAATCTTTCGATACAAAATCACTTCTAAGTTGAAAGAAGCATGTTGTGTCTCCGTCTGTCTATGTTATTCTTGTAATTAAAATAAAAGTTGTAATTCTAAGTAAAATATCAATAAACAATCTTAGTCAAAATGAGCAGCACCTAATTCTATTTTTAGACTCGTTGAAAGAGACCTGCTTCGAACGGTAAATGCATTAGGGAAGTTTTCCATAGTAGGAATACTCATAACCAGTTAGATAAGGTGCTTTCACACTATTCTACAAGTTTTAAAGTTTTCATTACATTTTGTAAGACGAAAATTCAATGGTTTTCGCCTTACGAATTGATCTCAATTAATAATTTTTAATTTTTTTTTTTTTTTTTTTGGTTGTTAGGCCCTTTTGCATTTCAGGTTATAATATATTGAAGCAATTTTTTTTAATAAAAAATAAGTTGTCACTCCAACAGTATGAAAAATATGTATTCCTACAAACTTAAAAGTTTATTTTCCTAAAAACAAAGGTTTTGATTAAAATGTCGTTTTGTATTCGTTTGATGTATTAAAATAAAAGCCGTATAAAAAAGATTATTTAAATAAAGATTTTATTAAAAAATAATTATTTAAAAAAACGCAATTTTAAAATATATACGAAAAGTGATTTTGCATACTGTATTTCCAGCTGGTTTTATGCTAGGGTTTCCCATTTCTCACCGAATGGAGCTGTGCTAAGTTAGTAGTAATAACATACAACATTTATACCACGTTAATTTCTATAATATACGAACCAGCTTTAAACTTCACTGTTTTTTGGTTTAATTGTAGTATAGTATACTACGCACATGTAGTAGTATACTACACACATGTAGTATACTATGCAAGTTCAGCATACAAATCCTATGTCTGTCAGAGCTATTAGCATATCACAGAATTACTTCTTTAAAAGAAATATAAAATTGGCTTCAAAGTTTGATATCCTCAAAAGACGAGAAATTTTGCTGAAACGGAATTCGAAAATTGGCTCGGAGGTGGGGAAGAGATATAAGCAGTCATTTGATAAATTTTTATTTTGATAAATTCAATTTAATACCATTTTTGAGCTAAAAAAAACGGACCGAATTAATTTGTACCCTCAAGATATAAATTATTCTTATTTTTGTATTTGTTGTAAATAAACTACGAACTGCTTTAAATAAAAAAAACCCAACGGGTTTTATTGGGTTACCCAGTGGGTTGCCAAAACTCTCTTTGACCCTAACTGTTTTATTTGTGTTATTTTCTAAAAAAAACCAAAATTAATGCTAAGAAAGCATATCTTGTTCTATTGTACAAATTTTTCTCTAACAAATTACGAAAATGTTGCCCTTTTTTCACCCTAAAAACTGATACGATTTTTAATATAAAATTTTGTTGTTATCCGACACTCCCATAAACTATTACCAGCGAAAACTTTTGAATATTTTTTATGTATTTTTGCCAGCATACAAAAAATCACTTTGTAAAAATGGTGTTTTAATGTTTGTGTTTGTCATTGGCCCTGTTCGTAAATGCCTCACTGCGCTGCATTACGTTGGCAAACTTTTACCACAGAAAATAAAAGAATTCACGGCACACTACCTTTTATTTGCACAAAAACATTTTGGAGTAAAATAGTGAAATTAGGTTATTTTAAAGCGCTAAATGTCATGATGCAGTGCAGTGATGCATTTACGAACAGGCCATTTTTAAAAAATAATGCAACATTTTAAAAATATTAGCATTTTAAAAGGCAAAAAAAGAACTTCATCATTTTAAACTCGGTAGATATGAGCCCTGTAATAGGCAAATAGGTGGTAGGAGCTGAACTGTTTTTTTTTGTCTCTCCAAGGATTTGGCTTAACGCGACTATTTGGTCGATGCTGGATTTGCCGGGTTTAAGACCGTACTGATATGTCCCAATATGGTGGAAAGGACACTTATTTCTCTGTAGTTAGCAAATACCGTCTTGTGTCTTTTTTTATGAACAGGACATAATACGCTAAGGTTCCAAACGTCTGGTATGCGTTCCTCTAGCCAGATTGAGCAACCAAGCTGATGCATACCTCCTACCAGCGTGTTGCCTCCGGCCAGCACATAACGCGCTCCAAACAGTAATTTTCTGTGAATCTAATGGTGTTTCGACAAAAGTTTGTGGATTATCCTCACTTCATATGCGACAATTCTGCTTATTTACGTAAGTCTATCCACAATGAAATGTCTATCGTTTTCGTACAAAAGTAAAAATTGAAGAATTTAGAGTTTAGAGTGCGATATGTTATTTTAATAAATTTATAATCAAAATTGATAAAATCAACTAAATGATTAGAAAAAGCCATTATTGAGTCAATGTCATAATGTAAGGAATGGTGTGCCATTCAATGCATGCTAATCAAATTACAAAAAATATTTCAAAATTTAAGGAGTAGCTTCACAGGTGTGCAATTTTCTTGTATTTTTGTAAACTAAATTAGGCATAAACAATTTAGAGTCTCACTAAACTGTGTGAATTAAATAAATTAATTGAAATATTTAGCAAACTACTCAAAGAAGAATGAAATGAAATTTTGTGAACCAAATCGATTTTTTTTAAATTTATTGATAACAAAAAAATAAGTTTCATAAAAAGAAATTAATTTAATTTAAAAATTAACACTTTTCTGGGAAAAAAAAGAAAATATGTGGTATAATAGACTTTAATTTGTGATGGCAAGCTGCAAATACATAAAAGGAAGGAAAAAACCATTGTTAATCAAAAATATATGAATGATACTCATTATGCGCCAAAGGCCTTAAATACTCAAAAACTGCAAATTATTTAATAGGTGGTATGCTATTTCAAAATGTTATCATTTTCAAGCCTATATTTGATATTTTTGTTTAATTTTTCTTCTATAAAATCGATCAGGCTTACTAAGCCAAAAAATAAGGGCAATTAAGATAATTTTTAAAGGTTCGTTAATCTAACGGGGGATTTTTCTGCTATTTGGATTTTTAGTGTAAAAAAACGTCCGTGTTGAAAATAAAGCATTACGTTTTGTATATTCCTACCACAAGTGACATGTAAATTACAGTTTAGGGCTACTTAGGGTGTAGAACCTCCATCTAGAATTGTGTTGCAAAGCAGCTTTTCAGAAAGCCCAAAAATACGCTTCCCCGCGGTATAGTTCTAAACCATAAACACCTCGAATGGCCAAAACCTACCTACCAGTTTTATGAGATTTAAGTTTCTCCTCAGGGGGGTCATTCTCCATCTATTTGAATACGAGACTAACAGAAAAAAACTTCTTATGTCCCCGATGGATTAAGCCTAAAGTGAAGAATTCTGTAAAAAATATCCATTGGAGAAGTTGATAGTTAACTAGATGAAAGGCAAAAAGTATATATTTTTACTGTTATACCACAAGACGATATAATAATAATAGAAAATCTTGCTCAGATAGCTAATCAAAGTCGAATTACGAAAACATTTGGTCCAAATTTAGTAAAGCTTAACTTAAAGTATTAATTTTAACTTTCTTAAGAAAATCATAGAAGATGCCAATAATGAACCTAACTCTGGACGCCTAGACAGGGAGAAAACATTAAAAGAGTAAAAAAAAGGTGTAAATTATTAAAATTGGACTTGAGCTAGCAATGTTTGTTCTAAAACATCGACAGGCAGAGAGCTGCTCTTCTTTTTTGCTTTCACACGTACGTACTCACACCAATAGGCAAAATATAAGCAAAAAATAAACAAAGGGAAGTAAGGGGCAAACAAGTACAAAGTGGCCTGAGTGAGAGACTCCAAAATTACTACCACAATTGTAAAATTTATTAATTAATATTAGTTTGCCTGACTCTGTTCTAAAATATCGAGAGGCATAGCATCGCTCAGAGCAAATTTTCTCTTTTGTTCTCACACGTACATAACACTGATGAAATTTGACAATTTTTGATATGTGCTAAAGTATTGGCTAAAAAGTGCCAAAATATCTTAAAAAGTGCTAAAAAGGCCATATATACATACAATTTAGAAAAAAAGCAAAAAAAAAAAAACCTTTTAAAGGTTATTACAACTTCTTTTTTGGTAATTATTTAACTTAAAAAAATATTGTAGTCCTCCGCCAAGGGACTTGATACTCTCATAAATATTTCCCAATTTCTATATTTTGTGCATTCCTTTGTTCAAGCTTTTTCCGGTTTTTAATTTAATCTTTAGTACTAATGACACTCGTCTACACTATTGGACAGAAATGAATAAAGTTGAAATACATGGGAAATGATTAGGGAGATCGGACGGTTATTATTCGACCGGTTTTATCCGGTTTTTTGGTCTTAGAATTAAAAAAAAATTTAATATCAGTTTAAATTTTTAAGAAAAAGTTATAACGCTTATACGCAACGTTTTGCCCTTAATTAATTAAGTTAATAGGAAAAAGAAAACAAGTCGAGTACAAGGTTTTTTTATTATACCTTCTATAGCCAAACACCTCAATTCAATATTTCATTTTATTATTTTTATTGATTTTTTTCATTTTATTTAATATTTTAGTGTAAAATACACTATTTTGCTTGAAAAACACAACAAAGAGGTCTAGGCTTACGTCACGCACACTCTCATCGAGAGAGAGAGAGAGAAGAACTAACGAACCGGCGCAAAGCGTAGTCTCTTATTAATTGATTCATGCACCAAATATATGTGGAAAATTCGTACACCAAAATGCTATATAAAAAAGGCTTAACAAATTGGCAAGCTTGCAATCTTTATAAGGAGATTAAAAATGTTAACCAATAACTACAAAACCTATTTTTTCACTGGTGCCATAAAACGAAAACAATCTTATTGATGTGCTTATTTGTTGTAAAATGCTTACGGTTATTTTTAAAATGTTGAACTCTAATGTAATTTCAAAGCTTACATACACAAACAGAGAATTGGACATAATCGGCTATATTCTGTTAACCGAATGAAATTGAAGTCGAATAAAATATTAAATTGCTAAAATTTATAAATTTGACAAGATTTGGATATTTTTTTTTATTAATTCGCTTAATTACTTTTTAAATAATTTCTTGATTACACTGGCCTACAAAAGACAAAAAATTGTCTTGCCTTTGAATACATATAATAAAATATAATATATAATGATTTGATGCGCTGAATTCAAATCCTTTTTCAGTTTTTTTTTCATCGGGCTCAATTCAAAAAATTTCCGCCCAAAATATGGTAGTTATCTCTATATATTTCGTCATAACTTGAAACTTACTTGAGCGATTTTGATGCAAGTACAACCAAACGTTTAGGAACAAATTTTCCTATAAATCACCTGAACACCACTTTTTTGTATTTTCAACAGTTTCGAAGTTATTCACAACTTAACTGCGAAAGCAAATTTTTTTTTGCGCAAAATTAGAGCAAATTTTTTTTTTTTTGTTCAAAAAGTCATAAATAAATTTTCAGAATGAAAATTTAAGATGTTAATCACGTAGCTTAAAATGTTGAGAATAAAATAAGCTATGAATCATGTAAATCGGTTGGCTATTGCTGATTTTATTCAAAATTAAATGCAGGTACCTTACTTGGACCAAAATTAGCACACAAAAAATATGAAAATTTTTATCTTTTTTTACATTTTAAGCATTTTAATGAAAGCCAGGTGTGAGTTGAAAGTAAAGTAACCCATAAAGGCAAGTGTCCAACTTTGACAAAAATAAATGGTTCATTTATAATGGCTATGGTAAGTAAAAAATATTCTAAGAATAAGATTTTTTATTAATGTGGTAAAAAACCCAGTACAAAATGCAATCTGAGAAAGATAAGACAATATTTTTATCATTCAACACTTGTTTGCGAAACCCAAAAGGCAAATCCTATCCCATATTTGATTTTATCAAAACCAAAAGTTAATATTGAAAAGTACTCTAAAGACTATTTCCGTTTTATATATTTTTTATAATGGTAGTATTTTACAAAATTTATACATAAAATTAGCTTATTTATAATGTGTTTTTGTTTTAGATTACAGTTTTGCCAGATTTGTTTTGCTACATCTGTGGGGAATTAACTTTTAATCAAACCGCCATACAATAACTTCCCAAATTAAGAATTTTTATAAACATCACTTTGGATTTCCTATCGATGAAAGGAACAAATATTTACTGCCAAAAATATGTTGTAATCCCTGCGCAAGAGCTTTAAGAGGATGTCTTGACGACCATAGAAAGATCATGACATTTATGAAATCAATGATATGGAGTGAACTACAAAATTACGAACATGATTGTTATTTCTGCATGACTGCTACACGTGGATTTACGAGAAAATAATAAGAACAAAATCATATATCCAAACATTTCATCTGCCCGACGACCAGTTCGTCGCAACAATAATGTTTCTTTACCTTCAATGCCTTCTCAACCTCACGTTACACGTCTGTTATTACATCTTTATCTGCATATAGAAGTCCTTCGAGAAAACCTCATTTAATAAACCAGTCTGACCTGAATGATCTTGTTTGAGACTAAGGACTCTAAAATCGAAGTCAGAACATTATGCGTCAAAATTCCAGCCATGGAATTTGTTAGATGACACGAAAGTCTCATATTTTCGATATAGACAAGAAGATTTTCTGGCATATTTCAGCAGACTGTTACGAAAACTGGGTTTCCCTGAAAAGTCTGAGGAATTCATTAAAGAAAACCATACATATATGCGTATGTATTGTTTCCTACCAAAAATGTCCTTGCATTATATTTGTGTGTTGCCTAATAATGTATTACAAATTTTTTGCTAAAGTTAGGTACCAGGCCTTTAACTTAAATGTAAAATTTTTATTCCAATAATTTTTTTATAACTTTTTGGAAATAAAGGAAAAAAAAATTGTTTGCTAATTTTGGTCAAAGTAAGGTACCTGCGTTCAATTTTGAATAAAATCAACAATAGCCAACCGATTTTTATGATTTAAAGCTTATTTTATTCTTAACATTTTAAGCTTTAATTTCAGTGCTTAACATCTGAAAATTTTCATTCTGAAAATTTTTTTATGACTTTTTGAAAAAAAATAAAAATTTGCTCTAATTTTGCGTGAAAAAATTTTTTTCGCAGTTAAGTTGTGAATATATCCGAAACTGTTGAAAGTACACAAAAATGATGTTCAGGTGGTTTATAGGAAATTTTGTTCCTAATCGTTTGGTTGCACTTACATCAAAATCTTTCGAGTCGTTTTCAAGTTATTATGAACAATTTGCCACGCCCATAAAAAAATTTCAGCTCAATGGGAAAAAGTAGTAGTTTTTTTTAAGACGTTTTTTGCTGTAGACCAGTGTTATCAAAACTTTAAAATAATTGTCGGTTTTATTTGTCATTGAAAATTTTCGCGATTTCAATTACAGAATATACCCCTATACGGTGAGCTGCGGGTTGCAAGCCCGTAGTGGCTATTATATTTTATCTCACCTTTTTCTTATTGTTGCTTTGCTTAAACTTTAAAATTTTTTAGTATAAAATGTTCGATACAAAATGGCTGCCAGCTGCTTGTGGCAGCTTAGCACCGGCTCTTATACCACCCGCTCATATAGTAATACTCTGGTATTTTTGGGAGAATTATGCCCGTTACGTTGATAAGCACTTTTGTACGTGCTCATGCTGGGATACGGTATTCAAAGGTCCCTACGAATCTGGTGTAGCATCCTACAAGCATATGTATTTTAATGCCACACAAAACACTTTCAAAATGTGGCTGTTGACTGTATTTGCCGTAATTGCCTTGTACGAGTGTATTAAACGTTTAATAGCATTAATCTTACAACAACGTTTACGCTACTCAATGCTAATACTCTTCAGTCTTTCAATATTTTCACATTATTATGCGTGGTGGGCATATATGAACTATTACAACGATGACTACTATCAGCAATGGAATCATCAATTGTTTTTTACGGTAAGTATTTGGTAGAGAATATGAAATAAGTTTGTTCCAAATGTGCATTCTTACCTAATTCCAGATAACCGAAATCATATCAACCGTTATGGTAATGCATTTAGCCGACAGCACCAATATTGTTACCACGAAAAAGATCTTTTGTATTGTGGGCATTGCTATACTGCACGTTATAGCCAGCAGTTTTGATCAATTCTTTTTTAATGTTTTACGCGGCGAAGGCTATGCCCATCAAATTGTACGTGATATTGGCTTTATGGTGCCAGATATTATGCAACTGGTTATACCGCTCTGGCTTTTAAATCGCACACGCAAAGAATCCTATATAACACGACCATTCTCCAAAGATCGTAGTCTACATAAAGATATAGTGGCCATGATGTTTTTTGTTATAGCCCTCTTTGTGCTCTGTACCATTTTGTGAGATAAACTCTTTCAATGGCTCATTGACCATATGAAAATCGATGGTTTTGGCAAAACTTTAGAACCTGGTGAAGAAGCTGTTGACTAAAATGGAATGGAAACTATTTGCTTACACTTAGATGAACGTTTTTTGTATATTTATACATAATTGAAAAATAGGAAATTGTTCTTTGTTATGATGTATAAGAAACATCAATATTTTTTTATTAAACAAAAAACATAAAAACAAAATAAGTAAACGAAATGTACATACATATACAATATAAAGAAATTAAAAGGACAACAATATTTTTTACATCTACAAAAGGATAAAGAAACGAAACTTTCATTGACAACAGGAAGACAACAAAATTACAAAATTGTTTAAAATGTACGTATAAGGATAAAAGCGAAATAAAAACCTAATAATTCAAGTGAGTATTATTAGATAAAAAAAAATAATATACGAGTATTTAAAAATTAGTTGATTTTTTTTTTTAATAAAAACAATAGATTTTTTAGTTTTTCTATTTTTAAAATACATAAAAAGTATAAAATAAAATCATATAATTTATTATATACGGCCGAGATCGAAATCGAGTGAAATTGAAGACAGGAACTTTGAAATGAATTTTTTTTTTAATAATTATAACCATTACTAGGATCTTTCGCCCAACGGTATCCAAAGCGTTGCCCACACCTTTCACCGAATCACACAAGACATACCATGCAAGCTTGCGGTAATAAGTCTTAAATTAGCCGCTATTGCTACCAAAAATTGAATGAGAGTAGAAATCTGGAGTATGGTATTCTTTCGAAGAACTGAAACTGAAACTGTTTTCGCAGTTCTCAAGGCAAATTCACGAATTTGTAAAGCAAATTTCTCACAAATATATTGGAGTTTGAATACCTTTTTGTACAGTTTGCTTTAACGTAAAGTTCCAAACAGTTTCTTTTCAGAATTTACAACACTACCATGACAGTTGAAAAATTTGGGAAAACCATACAGCATTGCTGAACGAATGCATACTTCGGAAATAAGTATTATTATTATCAATATACCGACCAGGCACTATTGTAGAACACCGCGACCCATGGGATCTATTGTGCCCCTTCCGGTCTATAATTTGCTTAGCAGATCTGCTGTCTTTCAATGAACACCAGCAGATCTGAAACCATATTGGTGTCGACCAAAACATTACCACCTAAACTTATCAAGAACCCCACATTCACACAATATGTGTTCCGCCATCCACCTCAGTCTACAGTAGTTATAACGAAGTTTCAGGTCCTTTCAGAACCTCAGAGCGACGCCCAAAAGTGGTGAAGTCCTCTTTGAGCATTCCAGTGTTCCAAGCATCTGACAATTGAGAATGGTAGTAAGTGGATCTGCACAGCAAGGTTTCGGTTCGATGTAGGGTGTCATAGAACCTATTCTGACCAATGCATCAGCTATTTCATTACCATCTATCCCACAGTGTCCAGGTAACCAAAATAACAGGACCCTATTTCCCAACGAAAGCTTTTGTAACGTATCATAGCAATATTTGACCAGTTTAGATGTCATACGATTAGAGCCAAGTGCCATTAAGGCAGCTTGGAGGTCAGAGAATATATTAATGTTCTTACCCTTGAGCCTACTGTCCAAGTTGATCTCCGTACATATAGCAATGGCCATGATCTCAGCCTGGAAGACACTCAGCGATCCCCAGTGGGATCGAACAAGTCTCAGTTGGGTTCATGAACACCAGCACCGATACAGTCATTAATTTTGGAACCATCAATATACTAATTTTGATCAAACTCACTCCCAACTAAGGCCCCATTAAACCAACAATCACGGTCCAGGAATTCAACTCTGAATCTCCTGTCAAAGCACAGATCCAAAGGCCTAAAACATCCAGGACCGAAGAAAACATCCAGCCAACCTGCGTAAATGGACATGGATATTGCCAAGGCTTCAAAGGCCGCTGTTGGACAAGCTCTCGTTGCCCCAGTTATACCAAGGCAAACAAGTCTCTGGTGGTAGCTTCCTCAGCCTTTCTCTATCAAACTATCGTCGCTTAAGTGATAATAGATCGAATAATAGCGGTATGTATACATAGTGTCATTCACGGCGAAAGATCACACGTTTTACCGTATGAGGAGCGTCTTGTCCAGAAAGCCATTATAGAATTATTTTGGGCGGCACCAATGTGCGTTTTCTAACTAAGCCTCCTATCCAGAATGACACGTAAATACTTGACCTCCTTAGAAAAGTTGTTGGAAATACCCATAAAAGAAATACAGTCACATGATAATTTGTATCTCCTTGTAAAAGGTGCAACAACCGTTTTTGAAGATACGCCGAGAGCCCTTTGACACAAGTATCTGTCCGTTGGCAGCCTTAAAAACATACCTTTAATGCGTAATGCCATGATGGTTAAATTTGAACAGTTTGTATAGTGTAACTCCAAGGCATTTTATTCGTACTCCAAAGGGAATAACTGAACCAAGCAATGTAAGATACAACATTTTACTTTGCCTCACTATGTGCATTATGTAATCCCGAACAACGCATTTCGCAAACAAATTGCCTCTGATTTCAGTGTCTCAATTAACAAAAGGCACCATCTGAGTACATGTGTATATTAACTAGTCGTCCACTTAAAGTATACTTTTCGGATCATTATGTTGGGTGGTCGGTTAAGTTCGGTTAAAAATTTGACCGAAAATAAAACATCTTTTTTTTATATTTGAAACGAGCTTTACTAAACCAAATATTTGCCGTTATTTTGATCGTTAACCATTTGCCATTTTTGGGTTAAAGCCATTACGCCATCAGTGTAGAACTTCCGGGTTTTCTGACAGAAAAGCTGATCCAGTTACGTTTTGCAGATCTCTACGGAATTTAAACTTACATCATTAAGAGAGTTTTTCAGAGAAAGAAACAAATGATAATCTGAATATTCATGATCCGAGCTATATGGCGGATGCATCAAAACTTTCCATATAAGTTCTCTCAGCTTCTGCCGGGTCATCGAAGATGTATATGGTCTTTCCTGTTAATCAATTCTGAACGTGTTAATTTAATTGCTTGCTTCTATCTCTCAGAATCAAACATTTGATCAGGTCGTAGAAGCTCTAAATAAACAATTTCTTTCCAATCCCACCAGACACAGAGCATTATATTTCTTGTGTTAATCCTGGCTTTGCCACCGTCTGCGAAACTTCACCTTACGTCGTCCATGATCTTTTTCGCATATTGTTGTCGTACTTGATCCACTTTTCATTTCCCGTAATCATTTTCTTAAGAAATGGCTAGATTTCGTTCCGTTTTAGCAGTGAATCGGAAATGGAAAATCGGTCCTTTAAATCTTTCACTGTTAATTAAGGTGGCACCTAAACAACAAGCTTCTTTGTGTATCCAGCTCTCTTGAAATGATTGCTAACTATTTGGTGATGCATGCCTAGCTCCCTCCCTAGCTGCTTATGTGCCGGTTTTCGTCAATCTTTTCCACGATTTAACCGACTTTCATTAAAAATAACAGATCGAAGACGAGCAAACAATTTGGCTGCTGTTTTTCTAGTTACAGCACAGTCTCCGTTAACTTCACAAATTTGTTCAACAGCTTGCCACGCATTCTTCTATAATAGAAAAGCAAAATATGACGGTAACGTTCACAGTTTTCACTCACTTTTAAAAGTAGATAACTTTTTACTGAATAATGCAATATTAATAATAACTTCCAACAAAGTAGAGCTTTAAATATCACCATGCAAGCAAGATATTGCTTGCCGAATACAATTAATGTTACCAGAGATATTACATTTTAGAACCATCTACCGACAATTTGTAACCTAGCACTCATTATATAGACTTTTCGATCAACACCCGCTCTGTGGTAACGAAAAACATCCCACATCAAACTGTTTTCGTTGTTCACAAGGCAATTCAAAAATTTGTCAAGCAAATTTAACGCATACGAAGAAAGTGATTGTTGTCCATCATTCGCATATATAATAGAATTTAAATATCTGTTTACAAAACTCTCTTAGTTCGCGTCGAAACAAAGTTTCAAACAGCTTATTTCTAGAATCTTCAACACTGCCTTGACAATTGGAGAATTTGATAACCATGCAGTATCCCCGAACGAATGTATATTTTGTAAGTAAGTAATTTGGCCCTTTGACCCAAGTATCTGTTAGTTAATAGTCTCGAAAATACAGCCTTGATGTACACGTAATTCCTAACTCTTGACATTCTCCCATGCCGATTAAATTTGAACAGCTTGCTTAGTGTAACTCGAAGGTAACACCATACAATGAAAGATTCAATATTTTACTCTGTCTCGCTACATTGCGTGGGTCCTTGCCCAACAGATTCCGCAAACAAATTGCCTCTGATTTCAGTGTATTTCTTGTAATACCCAATCTCTATAGAAATCGTTAATTAATAAAAAGTGGTTCCGAACTTATGCCATTGCAATCTACGCTTTACTATCATGTGCATATGCGTATTGACGGGTAGTTCCTAATAAATAAACTTTTTGTATCATTATATACACATGTGGGAAAAAAAAGGCTTGAAAAATTCGCAAATATTAGCTCTGTGGCAAGCGTGTAATTATTGTGGACTTAAATTGCTTTGCAAACCTTCTTACTTGAATATTTGATTAAAGTTGGTTCCATAAGGCAATAGTTATGATATAATAATGCCTCCCGATAATTATTTGAAATATCTCATGGTGCTTACCGTATAAACTCTGTACGATGTTGTGCTAATATCTTGCCTCCACTACCAATAACTACAAAAACTGTTTTTTAACTGATTATCGAAACATTAGTGAAGAAATGTGGAAAAAAGCTCCACCTCAAATATCAGATATCAGTCACCAGGATATGCAATATTAATTTATATGATTTTATATTTTATCATTAAATCATTTTCAATTACATATTTTTATAATAAATAGTTAAAAGCACAATATTATCGATTTTTGTAATTAAAAAAAATAAAATAAAATTTTAATTTTCTCTTAGTGCAAATATGCATATCAATACACGATAATATTTTAATAAAAAATAAAAACAAAAATATTTTTCAAATTGATGTCTTAATATTTATAAAATATATATATATATATATATATATATATATATATATATATATATATATATATAAAATTATGATTAATCACAAAATATTTATTGATTTTTTTGAATTTAAAAAAAATAAAAGACAATAAATAAATATATAAAAAATAAAATACATACTTATGATATAAACTTTTATGTATTAAATTAAAAATATATTTATATATTAAAATTATTTTATATATAATTAAAAAAATATAATATTTATATATAATTTATAATTTATAATATTTATATATAATTAAATTCGAAAATTAATTTTCTTATTTAACACAGCAACGAATTTCTAACAATGATAATGCAGTTTTAGATTAAAAAAAAATGAATTGATTCAATTTTATTAAATATTTTGTGATTAATTTCTATATACATGCATATATAATACATACATACATATTAGAAATTGTTACAATTACGATTATATACATATTTAGATTAGAAAACTTATATAAGAAATATTATTTAAGAAATTAGAATTTTATATATGTTTTTAACTAAAACTTTGGATACATGCGTTAAGCACTAGTTTAAGAAATAGCACAAGCTTGACGAAATGAATTAAAGTCGCAAACCGATGTCACACACTGCCTTGTGTTTCACAAACGAAAGTCAAGTAAAAGATATTCCTATACCCGTAAATGCTTGACCTAAATCTTTATGCACACCATGATTTTAAAAGCAATGGTCTATAAGAGAAATTCATACGCCTACTAAAAAGTACAAATAGGCAAAAATATTTTTTGATCAATCTCTATTGAGGAAAAGGTTCGTTTGTAACACTTTCATTCTTTAAGTAATTTATTCTGTTCCAACTGAAACTTGAAAGATATAAGCGTATATTCATCTTCCGTCATATTAATTTAAATTCAAGAAAATACATAGCGAAGGAGATTTGTTGTCATCGGTTCGAAATAATATCATGGTATTAGATATGTATATTGTAGTTAAGATCCATTTATACCGGCCTAGGACCCATAAAATCCATATTTCAACATCGCTGGTTAACTTTGACTCATACATTGGTTTACATTAATACCTAAGCCTTATAGCATATTCACACAACAAGTTGAATTACATTGTTCGCTGTTTGAATTACTTAAGGTGGAAGTACGATAGTTTTGATAGTTCGCACAAAAAAAACTATCGATACTATCGGATTCTTTTGAGTGCTACTTGTGGCAAAAATATTAGAATTTAAGTGAAAGGGAAAGAATTATAATAAATATACAGTGTTGAAACAAATAATAGGGACACTTTATTTTTGTCCAGTATGTCATAAAATTTGATGTATTGAAGATTTTGATAAAAGAGTAGTCCTTATATAGTGCTCCAAAACTAAAGCAATTAATAAGATCCAGTGAAAGAAAACTGCAGAGACTATTGAAAGAAGGCGTAGAACAACTGTCAGTTTTAATAAACTTTTAATTCTTACTTTAAAGATTAATCCCTTCAAGTTATCAAAAAGCCTCAAAAATGAATTTATTCTCCTGTTTCAAGTTGCACAATAAGAAAAAAACTTATGGAAACTAGACTTATGGGTAAAAGTCCTCGAAATGTATCATTTCTCAGCAAACGGAAGCAACACATGCCACGTTATAGTCATAACAACATGCTATGGTCTGACGAAATGAAGATTAATTTGCTTGGAACAAGTGCAAAATCGTATTACCGAACATATTTTAGTAACAATTAATACTTTGAGTTTAATAAATAGAAATTTAAGATACTGTCATACCGCGTGCATCCAAAAAAAAAAAAAACGGTGGCCATAACTATTAATTGACAAACCTACATTGACCGATTCACCCCGAGAAACCCAAGTAATCATTGACACCAATGAGCCATGTGGCATGCTTATGGCTTCCATAATCTCCCACATTTTCAATCTCCGGTTGGTCAACTCTATATCACATATTTTTTCAATTGTTTGGAGTATTAACACTTATATTAAGTGTCCAGAATGTTCGGCGTCTTTCATTATCAAGTTTAGCCTTGGTTTGAGTGATGACTTTTTTCTGCAAAAAATAGTGCTTAATGAGCACATGAAAATAGCTTTTTTCATTTTCTCCTCAAATTACACGGCCGTCTGTTGTCAGTCAATAGCTGTCAAAGACAAATTAAATGACGCAGCTTACTCAAATGTTAAAAGTAGTCAAGTAACAGATGCCTGTTAAAAGAAGCAGTGTTGCCTTTTCAGTTAAGAGGCAGGACATTTTAAAAGTCACGGACTTATTGACCCGCTCTTCTAACATTCATTACCTAAATTGCTTAAAACCAGGGTTGGCAAAACCCAGCATTGAAAAAACCCAACCCACCGAGTTTATAATTTCGTTCAATTCAACAATATTTTTTGCTTGTTAGTACAATTACGTTGTTTTAGTATTTATACTTCAATTTTGCACTCACTTGGTGGGATCAAGAGGGCATTCTGTACTATAAGCAGCCAAAACTCGGTGATCGGAGCATCAAAGACTTCGTTTCAACCGCGCATTACGAGAAAAACGACCGGAATATAAAGACGGACATGATTAAGTTATCTTTTGGTTGTCAAACAATTGTTAAAAACGAACAAATGAAATATCTTGTCGCACTTGCCTTATTCTCCGAACATTTCTCTGACTATTGGCTGTTTCGACCGATACAGCATCTTTTGGTATGTCACCAAATCACTTCCTTTGAAGAAGTACTATATGTATGTCACAGAATTCAATTCCGATCGAAAGTGATATTAACTCCGTAGTTAGCTTCTACAGAAAACGTAAAACGAACACTTTTTTCGCAATGAAACCACTTTTAAGATTACAAGTGATTTCATTTTTTATAATTTTTAAACATATTTTTATTTTTAATTACAAACAAAAAATTTTTGAAGTCTACTTCTCGGGGGAAATATAACACCTTATACAACTTATAAGGGGTGTTTAACAACCAGCAGTTTTTTTTTTTAATCCGTACCTATCAACAGTTTGTTTTTATTCATGTTTTCTTATTAAAAACAGATAAATAACTTTTGTAAAAATTTATGAATATAACACACATAATTACACAGAATGTTTGTAAAAAATAAAATAAATAAATAAAAAATAATAATTCCAATTCCAAATTCTTCTAATTTGCTCCCGCTAAACAAAATACCAGCGTTTGGCGCATTTATACATATTTTCAAGAAATACTTCGCCAAATTGAAACGTTGGTGTCTTTTGATGTGTTTTATAGGAGTCATCAATCATCATTATTTTAATTACTTTTTTATTATTATTTATAATTATTTCTTATAAACATTAAAATCAAATTTTTTATTTGTATAATTTTTTAATTTTGTTTTACTTCACGTTTATTTACATTTGTTACATTTGAGAGCTGCTTTTTATTTCACCACGGGCTCTTTTTGACATTAACTATTCAAAAAATGTCCCGTTGGTTTTGTATTGTTGTGGGGTGCCACCACCTTATGTAATTTTACCGTGATATGAAGAAAAATGCATATAAATATAACACATTTTATTTACATATTTTCTCCAAAAAGTTGACCTTAAAATGTTCTTTTGAATAAACAAAATCGTTCGGAATTTGGAGAACAAACCATTTCGATCGGAATGTGTGACATACCCGATAAAACCGGCTTCAAAGTTCGGTTCGGAGATTCTGAAATTGGCTCAGAGGCATAGATGCCATTTGGCGATTTTTTAACAAAATTTTGGCAAAATGACGATTGACGTTTTTTCGTCTAAAATGACGATTTTCGATATATGGACAACTGGCAGCTCTAAAAATAGTAAGAAATTTTTGTACGTGAGCCAACTAGCTTACTTCTTCTGATTTTTGCTTGAGCTCAATATTAAGAGCGAAATACTATCAAGAAGATGGATACTGCATTATAGTAGTATTGGTGAAATGTTTATTTAGCATACACTAGTCAATGCAGTGTTCCAGCATTCATTTTGTTGTAAATTTTGTGGAGCGAAGTACATACGTCTTTGTCGGACGAAACAATAATTGTAATATCGTTCAAGAAGTTCAATGTTTCAAAATAGTAGAGGCTTGTTTCAAACGAGTCTTCTACCCCCAGCACCATTTTTTTTACATCCCTTTCTCTTTTCAACTCCCGTCTAGTTTGTGCATAACGAATTTATTTATTATTTTTTGTCAAGTCTTTTCTGCCTGCATTTGGATTTTGCTCCTTATATTCTTCCATTAAACCTTCGTACTGCTGGTCCTTAACAACTCTGTTATGTTATGTGATGATTACAACATTTTACTTCCCAACACGCAGGCAGAAAACGATAAACTTCCAACAGCTCAATAATTTTACAAAATTACAAAAAATAAATACAAATTCTTCGTTCGTTTCGATGTTGTTGATGCTATAAAACTGCAGAAAATATGAAAATTGATCAAGCAACACCATACACTTTTCAATCAACTGTTTCAAGCAAGAGAAAAATCTAAATTTGTTCATTTTGCTTTCAGCACTAATACTACTACAATGCAGTTTTCATCTGCTTGATAGTGTATTTCGCTCTTTATACATTTCACAGCGTATACATTTACACATGCATACAGTGAAAACATATGTGGATTTACACTTTATTTCGCCACTCACAATAGAACAAAACATCTAAAAATGTCAGTAAAAAATGTTATTCGCATCAAAAATATGTTTTTTAAAGGTTTTTAAAAGCTGGTAGATTTATATCGATTTCGGCTGATTTTTGAAGGCATTTTGGTAGAATTTAAATTTTCTCTCAGTGGCAATTAATTAATGACTACTAATTAAGTAGTGTAGTAAGAAGAAATGCGAACAGAATACTGAAGCTTTCTATATGATTGCCAAATAACCTCAACAAAAATTTAGAGAATTATCCAAGAATAATATGTGAATTTTTTAACAATATAAGCACATATTTCACATTGCTATCTAATAAATTTCTAAAAGTGGAGTTAATCGATTTAGTAAATGAGGTATTCTTTTGTACGTAGCTTCAAGCATGCATTAAAAATATGTAATTCATTATATGTACTACATAGGTACTATAAATAAAAATTGAAAACGCTAAAAACTTGGTTTTTGATTTTTGATTTGATTGATTTTTTTGACGATTTTTTTGACGATTTTTTGAAAATGAAATGACGATATTTTTAATACATATCGGTAAAATGACGATTTTCTGCAAATTTCATCTGGCAGCCCTGCTCAGAGGGGGGAAAATATATATAAATTTGTTAATTCAATATCTTTTTTGAGCTAAGAAACGGTGCGAATTAATTTGTACCCCAAAACATAAATTATACTTATTTTTATTATAAGTAAACTACGAAAACCTTTAAATAAAAAAATCCACCCAAGTTTTTTTAAATATAATACCCAATAAAACCCGGCTGGGTTTGAGTGGGTTTGCCAGTAAGAAGCCAACCCTGCTGAACTTATAACCAAAAGGCAAGAAATGCTTGTTGGTACTTTTTGCGATTATCGCTGGGTTTGACCGATTTTAATCTTTTAGTTATTTGTTAAAGACTTAAGTGTATACACGCAAGGTATCCAGTGTTTTTCGTTGTTGTTTCATTTAAATATTTTCATTATTATTTGTAGAAATTTTATTTTCAACATAATCAATCTTTTAAGAATTATATTATTTAAATAGAATTAATCAAAGTTACATACATAGTTTTAGAATAACAAATAATTAATAACAATTAAAGACTTTAAGCAAATTATCAACATAATCATTAGAAATTAAATAGAAAAAATAAACAAAAACAAAAACAAAAAGAAAACCAATTTAAAATGAACAATTTAGCCTTAGAAATTACTTAGAAAGTATTAAAAAATGAAACGATTGTGTGTATGAGTATGTGTTAAATATTACAATAAAACGTTGGAAAAAAAAACGAAATTGTTTAGAAAATTAAATCTCCTATGAACCCACCATTTTATTAAAATTATTTTTACAATCCTTTTAAATAATTATTTTAGTTTTTTTTTTTAGTAAAAAAAGTTAATAACAAATAAGTATTAATAAAACAAAAATTATAAATAAATTTCAAATGCAATCAATTTATGTAAATGATGACAATTTGTATTCTTCCAAATGTTGAAATGTGTGGTGGTCGTGTCTTTATTAGTTTTTTTAACTGGGTTGGATAGTCGTAGTAACTATTATCTTAAATGCTATCTTAGTTATATTTTTACCCTTTTTCTCCTTTAGATCCCCTTCCGATCCAAATCCCATCATTTCAGATAGCCTATAACTGCTACAAGAAAGAGTTTCTGCTATTTAGCTGTGTACAGTCTTCAAACAAACACACATTCACAAATTCTTCCTTTTAATCCTCGAAGACTCGTCATACCACAATATTGTTCTCCATTGTTGTGGAGTCCAATTCGCATGTGCTCGTATAAGGTTAAGACGAATTTCTCTGCTCCTTTCTTATTTAAGGGAATTTTTGCATCCTTGTAGCTTCTGAGACCATATCTCCTGGCTCTTCTATTAATGGTAGAAATACCAATATTAATGAGAGTTTTAGATTTTGCTTCTCCTGGTATTTATTACCTTATGATATTTCACAAAAAAGTTTTTGATTTTTCTGCCTTCGTGTACTGTTGTGACACGAGGTCTTACCGTTATTGACTCGTCGAAAAATTTTTCATTTTGGAATAGAATATTTCAGCGACATATCTTTGTTTGAAACTCTGCTACGATAATCATGCAAAATTCAGAATTGTATTTGCTGCTGGCCATTTTTCCAAAAATTCAATGCACGAATATCACTTTTAGCAAAAATTTTATTTCTTGAATAACTTATTCACATTAGTGAATGTGAATTTTTTTAATAAACTACAAATGCCAGACAGTGGCATTATGAAAATAAAATATAATTCAAGTTGTTCTTAAAGGTTAGTAAATAAAAAAAGTTCAAAAGAAAAAAAGTAAAAGAGGTGAGAGATGCAAATGTTGTTGTCTTTCATCGGAAGATGATTTCTTCCTGTTATTACAAAAAAGCAGTCAACAAAGTTATTAAAATACCAAAAAATCTTTGATTAAAAACAAATCGGAAAGAAATGGGTAATTGAAGAGCTAGAATACTGCTTTAGTTGCAGTATGGTGGTTTTGACCACCACTGTATGTAGATAGGATTTATCCAATGTAGGGCAACACCCGCTTTTTTGCTGGTGTGGATTACTTTGTACGGGAGATACCACGCCTACTTGTCCAATTTCGCTCACTCCTCAACTTATGATTTTTATTGAATACGAACTCATTCAGACCAAATTCTGAAAGTTAAGCTTTAACCTTTCACAAGATATATAGAAATCAATATTTAGTCTGTATGGGAGGTACCACGCCCACTTGTCTAATTCTATTCACTTTTTGGCAAATGATTTGTATTGACTGTGAAGCTATTTGAAATAAATGTAGAGACTCTTATTGTTACCATTTTAAAGATATAGGCATATAAATATTTACTTTGTATGGGCCTGCCACCGCCCAGTTGGAATTTTTGAAATTTATATAGCCTATAATTTCTTCCAGACATACAGAGCGATACTGTAAAAATTTCAAGGAAATCGGTACAGCCGTTTAGCTGTCTATAAGATTAAAGAAAAATGTTATTTTTTTTAATCCAGAATAAAAATGTCGTAAAACGATAACGCATACGCCAACCAGGGCTAATGTAACCCTAAGAAAAATACAAGAAGAACTGAACTATGTGGCAGAAATATCATTAAACAGTGACAGATCCCACTCAGAAGTGGAATCTTATTTCACTGCTAGGCTCACCTAGCCTAAATTGGATAGGAAGCGTACCAATCACTGACACTTCCTCCACTTTATCTATTCTCACTGATCATTGTGTAATAGACAGGTACTTTAAGCTTATTATACACGAAATAAATTTATGGTTGGACAAAAAGTGGGGCATAACATCGCGGACCGGGTTTGGTTCACAGATGTATCAAAACAGACTAGCGGTGAGATTGGAGTCTTTTTCATTGGAGGCGGAGGTTTATGCCATCTTTACTTGCGTTAGGGAAGATCTGAGAAGAAAATCGAAGGGTTTGAGTACTTACATGAGGGCAGAAAGTCAGGCTGCCTTGTGGGCTTTGTCATTCTGTAAGGTTAGGTCGAACGTTGTTTTAGACCGCATGACATCTCCCAATGAACTTGTCGTCCACAAGAGGCTTACTCTATATTGGCTGAAAACGAAAGGTCTGACTGTTTGACGAACAGTGGAATCTGCCGGATTTTTATTGGGCCTGAGCCATTTATCGGTATTACTGTGGGATACACAATAGAGAAAATTGACTGCTGGATTGAGGGGGAAATAGCTCGATTTTGATGCCTCCGGTATGAAACGAAAGGAATTTTTATTTCACTTCTCCTGTAGATCCAGATGGCTATTGCTGCTCAATAAGAGCGAGCTCGTTGTACTTACCATCCGTGTATTTTAGGAAAGGCATCTGAACTTGTACTTTGAGTGCCAAACTATTTCGAAATAGGATTACTGTCTTTAATCGCAGCCTCAATCTGATGTGGTGAACTTATGGGGCTGCACAAAAAACCCATCGTGTCGCTGTGTGTTTTGGCAATGAATTGTGTTCTCTTAAACTTTCTTTATTGATTGCAATTGTGATTCATATCGAAAATAAAATCCTGTGCAAGCCATTTTGTACAGGCGAATTGTTAATTAAACACAAATTCAATAACACAAATTATATCCTTTAGAACTACTGTGTATCCATTATCATTTGAATACATTTAGAATTATAAGAAGAAAATTATTGTTTCAATTAGAAAATTAATTAATGTATTTAGAGACATTAAATCTTATGAATAACATATGAATTGTAATTGTTTTAGATAAAACAGAATAAATAAATCAAAAACGTATTAATTATTAAAACAAACGAAATACACAAAAGAAAAAATAATAATTGTTTTATTTGGATATACATATCGAGCCATAACCGTCAAAAAAACGTAAGCGACAAAAAACAAATTTTACAGGAGATTTTTTTTAATTTTTTGTTCTAGTATAGTACATAAAACTTTTTTGTTTTTGCTGTAAAATCATAAAGGTACATTTTACAGCTATAAAATGTTGTGTGCTGGTGGGAAGAACGATACCAAAAATCAAAAATCGATAATCATGGCGCTTACGTCTTTTTGACGGTTATGGCTCGATATTTACATATTTAATAAATAAATATCAATGCAGCTATGGTTACAAATAAACAATTGAATAGTAAGTATAATACGAGGTAAGTTTAATTAATCCGTACCTTTTTTTTGCAAATGAAATTTTTTCGCCAAAAGATATTCTATAATTTCGATATATAAGCTAAGATTTCTTAAAATAACAATTGCTTTCAATAATGACCATTTTGTTTGACCCAAAACTTTAACCACCTGGCCATTTCTCTAAGTTTGTTAACAGGAAATAGTCGCAAGGAATTAAATCTGGGGAGTATGTATGTTAAATAGTTGGTATTTACCAAAGTACCTACTTCGTTACCAAAATTAACAGAACCTGTTCTAAATTATATTTGCTAAATTATATTTGCTTTAACTGGAAGAAAACCACTCTTTTTATAGACTTAAGACTTGCTCTCAAGGAATGATTCCTACTTCTGCAGTGCATTATGCTGGTAGTAGGTAGTTGGTTGTGGAAATGAGGAAAGTCGGAGTAGAGAAGAAGAGGCTTCGGATTACTTCGCTCTCTTTGTTGCATTACTTATTTAGATTATCACGTTTGCACGGCAATTTTTAAGCTGCTAGCAAATTGAATCCATGCAGCGAGCGCCCATTGTTTTTTTTTCTGGGGGGGTCTTAAAAATATATATAATTCTTTTCTAAATACGCTGTTAATTTGCAGTAGTTGTACATACCACACACTCGGATGCTTACAGAGTGAAGCTACGGTTACATTTGCCAGATATTTGACGAAAAAAACGTAACCACTATTTTATACAAACATTTTATGGAATAATTTTCTTTTATGTCAGCGTTTCTTAATAAATTATTTAAAAACAAATAATAGTACCAAAAAATATTTAGATTCTTAAATTACTTAGTCACGGAACACACGATGAAAGTTTTTTTTGCAGAAATTTTCAATTCTCTTTTAAACTTGCATTCGCGTCTACACTACGATATTTATTTCAATGAAATTTAAGATTTTCAAATAACGTTGTTGTATGACATTATTAATTTCATAACAAAAGAGAATTACAGAGTACATGAAAGAGTGTATGCCATTACATTCGTTTCTCCTCTCTCATCGACAAACTCAGACTTTATGCAAGAAAACTTTCATCGTGTATTCCGGGACTTAATTTTAAGAAATAAATTATAAAAGAACAAATACCTATTTCTATAAAATAGTAGTCAAGTTTTTTTCGTCAAATATTTGAAAAATGTTACCGTAATTTAAGTATATTAACATATGCGCGTAAGCATTTTGTTTGTTACCTTTTCTTTATTTTTTGTGCTAGGCAGCATACTTTAGGGAGGTCATTTAATTAATTTTCAATGTTAAATCTGTAATAAGAACATTTTCGTTAAGAGCTAAAAAGTATGCCAAACTCATATGATCTAAGTTTTATAAAAATTAGAGATGACACTGATTCTGAAGTAATACATAGAGTAATAGAAATATAATTATTTACAATTTTAGTGATTCTCTCAAAATTGTGTATAAAAAAATATGTAATTAAGCTCATAATTAGGGGTTGTATCATGAATGAGCGAATGACTAAAAAACGTTGTTGTGCAAGTATATTGAGCATTTGAGCCCAGCAAAATTTTTATCACATACATCTTCGATCTGAGACCACATAGAATGCAAGTGGGACCCATCCAATCGCTATATACAATTCCTATTCACATTTACACAGCTGTAGCCTAGACCTTCATATGGGTCCGATGGAACAGACATTGTAAGCGAAGATTGTATGGGTCCAATACTACAGACATTGTAAGTGAAGGTTGGATGTGTCCAATGCTACAGACATTGTAAGTGAAAGTTAGAAGGGTTTTAATTGGCAAATATTTATTTTTTCATTTTATATATTTATCGCAAATTCAATGATAAAAATCCAGCTTATAGGCCATAATCGCTTCCATATAGACTGCTTTATACACCACGCACATTGTTAGTCCACTTGCACTTTTAAAAACACTTATTTCCACTTTAATTCAGAAAAATTAAAAAGAACAATTGGAAAAATAACAGCAAAAAACAAACAAAATTCAAATCGAAACTATAATAACAATGTAATGCATTACAAACCCATCCAAATCGAATGATAGTGCAATGGTTTTTTATTTCTAATGTACATTTAATTTTACAATGTGTTGGAAATGAGACTCATCCAAATCGAATTCTAGTTGTATGTGCTTAAAAATGTTATTTCAATTTTTCCTATTGACATAATAGTATACAATAGGATGTGTTTCATTTGTAATAAGTTTTGTACTGCTAGGCGCTAAAAAGAAGTAAGCGATAAAAAACAAATTTTACAAGAGGTTTTTTTTTATATATAAGACCAGCACCCAGGGGATGGCCCCTACTCATGCAGTGCATTGTGCTGGTACTAGGAAAATAGGTTATTGGAAGGAGGACAGAGGGAGTAGTATTTATGGACGTTAGATTTAAATTTGCTCATGTCGTAAGTGGCAGGAAATACTTTCGCTGGAAGATTATTCCACAACCGAACAGTGCGACCAAAGAACGAATTCACCCTATAATGCGTTGTGCGATTTACTGGACAATCAACTACAAAGGGATGCGCTCTACGAGAAATACGAGTACTACGCAAAAATATATGATTTTTAGGAATTAATTCCTTAATTTCATTAGAACACATTCCGTTATAGTACCGATAGAACAATGAAACACACGCCACATTGCGACGGTGCTCCAAAGAATCGATAGAGTTGGCTACCCTACCGTCATTGATGAGCATCTTCGCCCTCTCCTGTACGCGGTCGAGAAGCTCCAAAATAGACTTTGAAGCACCGGCCCATACATGAGAGTTGTATTCCATTTTGGGACGGATATAGGTCTTGTAAATATTAAGGAGATCAGATGGGGTGAAGTATTTCCTGCACCGTCTCAAAAAACAAGACACTTGAATGCTTCTTTCGACACGTGAAATATGTGATCATTCCAACGAACGACACAGCGAATTCTCATGCCCAGGACATCAAGAGCATCTAATTCCTCAATATCCACATTACCCATTGACACAGATGGCAGCACACCACCACGCCTGTGTGTTAAAAAACAACATTGAGTCTTACGTGCATTAAAATCGACCCTGTTCACGCGACCCCACTCGGAGACCTTCACCAGGTCACTTGTGAGTGTGACGTTCATATTTATCCTTCTTATCCCAACCTCCAAAAGGCTCGGTCTACGATCAAAAGAATATGTTGACAAATGTTGCTGTCATCCTCAAAGGAGTAGATAGGATTAGGAGTAAGAAGAAGAAAGTCGTTAAGAAATATTAGAAAAAGAGTAGGAGAAAGAACAGAGCCTTGTGGTACCCCTGAGTTTACCCTGAACTCGTCGGATGAGACCCCATCTACAACCACTCTTATAGAGCGATCTCTGAGAAAGCTCGACATAAATCGAGAGAAGTGACTACCGACACCAAAAGCATTAAGTTTCAAAATTAGAGCCTCGTGCCAAACTCTATCAAACGCCTTTGAAATATCCAGAGCCACAACCTTACTCTCGCCAAAACCATGAATGGACTTGTTCCACTTCTCCGAGAGCCTCGCCCTTTTTGGGGATTGGCGTTACATTAGCAACCTTCCAGCAAGATGGAAAAATAGCGGCGCGATATGACGCACTGAAAAGGTGAGCTAATGGACGCACAAGCGTCGAAGAGCACTGCTTCAGGACCAGTGCTGGTATGCCATCTAGCCCAGAAAACTTGTTAAAGTTGAGATTTGCAAGGACCCTTTTTACAGCACGAGCTCGAAAGAATATACTAGGCATAGTTACTGATACTCTTTCAAGTTCGGGCAGTGGTTGAACGCTCTCCGGCAAGTGAGAATTACTTGCAAACATTTCAGCCAAAAGGTTTGCCTTTTCAACCCACGCACATTGCAGAAATCAATCCGAAAGCGTCCTGCCATTACGTAAATTGAACCAAATAAAAGAAAAAATAAATATATATGTTGTACATAAGACTTTTTTGGTTTCGCTTTAAAATCATAAAAGCACATTTTGCATGTATAAAATTTTGCGTGGTGGTGGGAATGATCGAATGCTATGGATTTTTATTAACAAACCAAAATTGGTGATCATGGCGCTTACGTCTTTTTGGCGGTTATGGCTCGATATCATAAAAAACGAATTCTTTCTGTAATGTATTGTGCGATTCTCTGAGCAATCAACTACAAACGATGTGCTTTACGATAGTTTTAAAATTTTGAAAAAAAACACATAATTTGTAAGTCAGACCGGTGCTGAAAATCACGTGATTCAAATTACGAACGATTTCAAAATCACCCAAGTGATTTTTAGCTGATTTTGGAAATCACGTGATTTTAAATTTTTCTGAGTTATTTTTATTTTTCAAAATCATAATATATTTCGATTCACAATGAAAGAACTTACGAATTCGAACAAATTGTGTTATGTAGTGCTATATACGAAAATTTATGATAAATACCTTGCAACGTACGTAAATTATTCGAAAGGAAATTACTTTCGAATATCTACTATTTATTTCTAAATTTGTACATATGTTGTTGAAATGATTGACTTTTATTTCGTAAACATCCTCATTATCCATAGTTGACAGTCAAAGAAAAAAAATTAAATCACGAAGCCGTTTTCAAAAGAATAAAGGGTCGATTATGGATATTAACAGAATCGGTGGCATTGCCGAACGGCAGATAGAAGTTTTTAGTCGCCTATATGTCAATTGAAATTAATTGATTTCTAGTTGCCAACTGCCGTACGTAATACAATTTTCGGCAATTAGCAACGCAACTAAAGTTCAATTGCCATCCATAATCCACCCATAAAATTGTATATGCGAAATTAGAAGTCTTTTGTAAAATTGCTAATTTTTAATTGTTTTTCAATAAAATGACGAATTTTAAATCAAAAATGAATAAAGAACACATTAATGTGGACTTTAGCCATCCATAATCGACCCATAAATTATTCATTGAAGCTATTAAGCATTTGTGTTTTCCAAAATAAGCAAGTGTTTTGAAATCGATCGATTTGAAATCACGTGATTTCTATATTTTTTGTGTACAGACTACCTTTTCGGTGATTCGAAATCACTCCAACAAAAAATGATTTCCAGAACATACCTAAGTGAGTAAAATATTTATTTGGGCCGATAAATGGTATGCCGTTTATTTTTAAAAATTATTATTATATAAATGTTGAACGCGGCTACGCCGCATGTAAGCCATTCATAAACACCTATTTTGCCATTATTTTTCCAGTATTTCGGCTGGGATCTTACAACTGCAGCTGCAACAACAGCTGTAATGTTGACTTCTAGTGCTGGAATTATAGCTAATTTCTCCCTGTATACGAGGACTTCACGTATCCCCGCAAAAAGTAGATTCATGGTATCGCATGCCGTGTGGCACCGTCTTATTGAAACCACACATGTCAACCAAGACTAATTCTACCATTTTGTGCAAAAAAAAGTCGGTAATCGTCGCACGGTACCTTGCTCCATTGATTGTAACGTTTCGATTTTTATCGTCCGTGAAGAAGTACGCTCTAATAATGCCTCCGGCCAACAAATCGCACCAAACATTATATTTTTCAGGGCGCATGGGCAGCTCTTAAGCTGGCACTGGCGGATCTTCACACCAAATTCGGCGATTCTATTTGTTGTCGTACACATTGACCCAAAAATGAACTTCGTCGCTGAATGGCACAATTTATGAAATTTGCAAATGTTGTTCGCCTTTCAGTATATTCATGGTAAAATGGCAAACCTTACCAAGTATTTTTGGCATTGCCACATGTCACGAATGTTTTTACACTGAAAAAATTTACACTGTAAAAACAAATACAAAAAAACCCATTATTAAAAAATACCTCTTGGATATCGATAAATCAAAAAAGCACCGTGAAGTGAAACAAATGGAAGTTATATACTTATATATTAAAATTTATTGTTCTCTTTAATAATATGCTCTTCTCTTAAACAACTACTTTTTTAACTTTTGCTTATTATTTTATTAAATTTAAAATTAAAAAATATAAAGAAATTTAATATCTTTAAAGAGTTTTTGAGTTATTAAAGATTTTCTGAAAATCGAAAACGAGTGAAATTAAAATTGAGTACAATTTCAAAGACAAATAAAACTTAATTGCGACAAATTTTTTAAACCGAATTTAAAAAAAGTATTAAAATATTAGCATATTTAAAAATGATTCGATTTAAATTTTACACGATTTCGGTTCACAAAACATACCCGATTGTTATTTTTTAATTAAAGTGTTTGAATATACTAATTGGTTTGTCCTGTACCGTTAAGGCTAAGTAGGTAACTCATTTGAAATTTTTATTATTGGTTTCATGATTTTTTAGAAAATTCATTACAATCTGAAATCAGATGTAGAGCGATAATAAATCGGATAGCGTGGTAATGAGTTCTGTAAAAAAAAAATCGTAAAACGTATAATAAAAATCTCAAAGGAGGTTTGTACATACATAGCTTTTCTCAAGCCACGACAACAAATCAACAGTTTGATGCCACATTTTAATCAGTGCACATCTACAATTATGAAATCTGAATACAGCTTGCTAACAACGCCTTCAATTTGTTAAAGATCATAATCGGAATCTATGGTCTTTTTATACTTAAAAACGATGTGATTCTATTCTGATGAACCAGAGTGTATAAGAGGTACACAACTTTAAATTAGTTTTAAACATAAACGTAAATTAACGTCTACATTATTTCTAATTATTTAAATTTGAATATAATAAAATTGTTTTTTTATAGTTTTTATATTATAAATTAAAATAAGCTTTTTGAGTTTTTCTCTTATTAACATATTAATTATTAAAAATTTTGTATTTTTAGTTTATATTCGTTTTTTTATTGTTTGTAAAAACTTTTTAATTTTTAATTTATTATTCTTTGTTTTGTTTTATAATTAACAAACTAATAGCTACACAATACGTAAAAAAATTATTACAAAGTATGTAAAGACAAGACAATTTATAAAAAAAAACAATAATTATTGTTGTAACACAATTTATGTTTTATATATATTCATGCTGTATGTTTATTATAATGGAATGTAGTTACACGTTTTTATTCTGATTTATTTTTTGAACATACGATATAAAAAAACGTGTACACAATAAGAATTGTAAAAATATTAAAATAATTACATTAATGATTCGTTAAGACTCGTTTTAAAAGACTTCACAATTTTGTAAAGGACTTTGATAATAAAAAAGTAAAATGTTGAAACAATATAACTTAAGAAACGTATATTTAAAATAAAGGTATAAATTTAATTATATTGCCATAATGTAATACAAAAAAATAAATTAAAAACTAAAAAGTAAATTAAAACTAAAATTTAATTAAACTAAAGGAAAATACAAAATAATGGACGGCATAAAGAAAATAATATGTAAGTAAAATAAAATAATAACCAACGAAAAGCACTATTTAAAACAAAATATAGTTTTTATATTAAAAGAAAAGACTGAACTTTAAGCTTAAATAAAAAAGACTTTGAAAAAGAAAAAAAAAAACAAATATTTCAAAAAAATTGAATTTAATTTTGGTTTTTATAGAATTATGCGCAAAATAAATTGGCAGTCAGTAACTTATTGATGAATGCAAAAAACGCATTTCAGCATTATTAATAAACTTTTTTTATAATTAATCTGATTTCTGCATTAGTTTTTATACTCAGTTTACTTTATTATTTTTAAGGCCAGCTTTTTATTTATTTGGTTTTTTTTAGATAATATTAGTTTTCGTCACCAAATTAATTTTAATGTTTAATAAAAAGTCTTCTGTTCTAAGTCGTCTTGTATTGTTTTCTCATCTCTATTTCCTTCGTCATTAGTTATTGCATTCTTCGTCTTATTTTGCTTAATCGTTGATCGTTTGTTGTTTTTAATTTCTAGTTACTGTGTTGACCATTCACTTGAGGGCAACATTCCGAACTATATGAACCATTCTTTTCGTTTGGTTACTTGATGGCCAGTAGTAGAATGTACTACAGCCTCATCGGGATCATCTGCTCCATCAGCACCCTGATCTTCGTGAGTAAGATAATCACCTTTGTGTCTGTGCAAATAACGGCCAATCAAGAATAACATCAGGCATAATAAAAGGAAAAGTATAACAAGGAGACCTGAAGTGGAAATTATTTAATTAATAAATAAGATTTCAAATTAAACATTTGGCTCTATACACTTACAGCCCAATAGTACAGAATCAACTTCATTATAAGCCTTGCGTAATTTTTCTTCATCAATTAAGGGTGGTGGCCTAGTTTCGACTTCAATGGGAGGATGGGTTACCGGTTCCACACCACAGAAATCTTCTGTTAATTGAGCTAATTGAAATAATTGAAAGGAACTCGTTATTTAGAGGCGTTTAGAAGCGAAATAATAACAATACTTACTGCCCAATGATTTAACATTTGATGGAGGATTTTGTTGAAACAATAATTTCAATGGATAGATATCATCAAATTGTACACGTGATACACAACCTACAAAACCATCAGTCATGGATTCATTTTTACCAATGTACATATATTGTATATTATTAAATTGTGCATCGGCTGAAGCTTTAATATCGAAATGATATTCGACCGGTTCATAGTTATCGACCTGTAATACTACAGTTGAGCCACTATTCTTGCGAGAGAAGCGAACATCATGATATTGACCAAGACCAAAATGTTTTTTCGGATAAATGATTTCCTGACGCTCAAAGCCAAAATCAAAAACACAACGTAAAAAGCCTAAAATAAATACAAATTAATTTTATAAAACTATTAAGAAACTAAACAAACAACAAAAAAAACGTTCTTACCTGAGTTAGATATTTGTATGGTCAAGTATTCACCGGTCAAATTCGATGAGAAACCCAAAAGGAAACCTTTCGGTATGGTAGTGGTAAAACCGACACGTATATTTTCAGCTATAGACGAACGGAAAGAGCCTTCAAAATCATAACGTATCATAGAGCTACTGCGTAAATTGACACCAATTTCTACAAAAGGAAAAAACATATTTGTAGTACTACCAGTTTTGTGCTAAACATTTCCATTTAATTACCATCGGCACAAATAGGTCCCTTAAATGCACTCCAACGGCAATCACAGGAATAGCTATCATAACCTTCAATGCAAGTGCCATTGTTTAGGCAGGGACTTGATTCGCAACGGCCTACACAGCCCAATGAAATGCCATAAAGACCACGTTGAGCGTATTGTTTCAAATCAACCATTTTACCATTCAACAATAAAGCTCGTATACAGCCCACATAACCGTCACGATATTCAGTAGTGGCACCAATCACCAAATCAGAAGTTAAATGTAAAGCTCTAACCGGACCTGGAGGTTCTCTAACCTCCGCCTTAATAGAGCCATCTACTACTAAACGAGCTTCTTTTCTACAAGTTTAAAAAAACATTAAAAAATGCTATATAACCAAGCAATTAATACCTTCAAACGTACCTGTTACGTTCTACGCTAACTGTATGCCATTTATTATCATTCAAATGATAACTCGTGTGTATATTTACACCGAGTGGACCACTACCTGCCTGATATTGGAATTGCAGTTTATTGCCGCCAATAATAGACAATTTTATATAATCTGTGGGACCTGTGGCATGGAACAGTACAGCATTTTCGGTAGTGGTTTTAAATTCCAAATAAATATCTCCCGAATGTCCCATATCGAAGGGTGGCAAATTAATAGTTGCATCAGCTATACGGAAAGTAACCTCATTGCTGAATAAGTCATCGCCTTCGCATCGTAAGGGACCCAATGTATAGCGGCCCTGTTTCTCATCTAATGGTGTACCAGTGTCACCAAATTTAACTGCTCTTACAGGAAGATATTCCTTTTCTCTAATATCTCCGCCATCTTCCATCCATTCCATGCTATTCGAATCGCAATTACACCATTTGGTGGGATCTTGACATTTGCCCAAGATACCACATTCACATTTTCGTGAGCCCGGCAAAGCGCCAGCCCAATAATCCATGGGTTGATTGTGACGTGAAACCCACCAAGAGAATGGACGGAAGTTACCCGGTTCAGCTAAGACAAATGAAAAATTTAATTTTATAAACGAATAACGCAATTTTTTTCTTTTTTACTTACAAGGTGAATTAAAAAGTCTAGAAGATCTGCATGAATAACTTAATCTCTGCCAGCAAGTATGTGAACGATTCAATAGGGCTTCTATTTGCTGCATATCAGCATTATACAAAATATTTTGTTCAAATGAGCCTGGCTCTTGGAAACCATCTACGGTTGTTGTATGTTCTTGACTATGTCCCAAAGTGGTTATAATACGACCATCAACTAAAAGAAATTTAAATTTTTATTATCACCAAGTAATTATTACCTACAATATAGCTTACTATAGTATTCACATGTCACCGGGAAAGGTGCTAATGGCCCACTACCATCAACATCAATATCTATATTAACCCGAGATTTAACACTTTGGACATTTTTATAAGCAGTGCAAGACAAGGGATTGTTGGCTGTAGAGTAAAACGAAAATACAATTTTAATAGAATTTTCAACAAAATAATCCACTGTCGTAAATAACTTACAAGTGTGACACACTGCGCCAGCATAACCAGTATGACTGCATTCACAGAAGAATTCCATGGAATTTTGATGACAAACACCATTATGCTGACAAGGATTTGGATTGCAACGATCAATCATCTGACAGGCATCCACCACAACTTCATCGCCACAGCACACCTCTTCACCTTGTACCCAATCTTTGGGTAATTTGTAATTGCCATCAACTAGAATCATGCGCATGCAACCCACAAAACCATTACTTTTCTCTACACCTCCAGCTATATAGTAAAGACGACCAGTCGATATTTGTATATTCTTAGTAGTAGCCATGGGACGTTGATCAATATCGACCACTAAGCGATTACGCTGTATAGTCAACACGAAAGAGTGCCATTTGCCATCATTGAATTGATCATCATAATTGTCCAAGATTATGCGTGGCTTGTCCGACAACTTTAAATCCACTTTAACTTTGCCATAATCCAAAAACACACGTACATAGCCACCAGAGGCAAACTCATGATGTAACATCATGCCTTTATCTTCATAGGTACGGAAATAAAACGAAACGTTAAGGCTTTTCTGAGCCTCATATCCCTTAAGGCGTACAAATGAATGGCGTGTAGTAAACGTAACCGGATAAATGGGTGGTGAAGGACAAGCGTATACCGTATTAACTTTTGTATAGCGATAAGTATCACCTCTCTCATAGCTATCTTTCATATCCCGTATGAAATTCGTTGAATTAAAGTATATATTCTCCATACAACCCGTAAAGTTTTGTGTAACAAATATGCCTTCTTGTACATTGGAAACACCGCCTAACAAAAGTTCGCGATTAAGATTTAAACGACTAAATTCGCCCTTAATGCGACCGCGTACAATAACACGATCCACTGAGAATATAATGTCACGACGATTGCGAGATATAACAACATCATGCCAAACATTGTCATCCAACAAACTGCCCACCGATAGAGAAGTCATTATGCCGCCACCCAAATCCAGATTTAAAACCATCTTATTCTCCATCAATTGTAAAGCAAAATAATCGCCTTGAGTGCCACGCGAATACATTAAAATGCCATTGGCATGGGCAGTTTTAAAACGGAAACGTATAGATTCACGCGTGGACGCAATAGGTTCTTGCAGCAGGTTGTAGCGTACTAAGCCGGTACCATTAAAATAGAGATTTTCAGCAACTACATATAAAAAGTATAATAATTATTATGAATTTAAATATAAACATGATATCGCTTTACCATATTCACAACCATATAATTCCACACGCATAGAAATTCTATCGTGCCAACGTGTAGGATTAATTCGTATCCACTGTGCTATAATCGGTACTTCAAAAACGTTATAATGTATGGAATCACCATCGGAATTGCCTTTAAACATCTGGTAACGAAATAAAATTCAATTATTATACGAATTATGGGAGATATTATTTTATTACAAAAAGAAAACAAATTTGTGTTAAAATTGACGAACACCATATACAATATTTATTAATAGATCATCAACCACAACCAACAACAAACAAAAACTTTACCTTCAGTACTCGGCTTAAACGAACACATAGATCTCAAAATAGATATAGTAATTTTATATGGAAAATATAGTCAATAAAAGTAGCTATGAATACTTAAACTTTTCAAGGATGAAGAGTGATTATTATTTTTTTTTTAATTCGCCATTTTATTAGACACTTAGAATTAGATCAGTTTGTTTTAAAATATTTAAAATTTCTGTAGATTTTCCAAAAAAATTGAAAAAAAATTATTCATATTAAAAAAAATCTCATATGTGGATGTGGTCTTATAAAAAGTATCAGCGGTTTTTTTTGCAAATTTTTTAACTAAAATTATTTGTAATTGAAAATCAATTTTAATCAAGTACATATTCACTATTATTATCTATAATCTTTTACAATTTTTCTGCTAGCTTCATAATTCCAGATTCTGTAGAACACCTGCGATTAATCAGTGAAAAACTTGGACAAGTGATTCTTAATGTCTCTTCTGTTTGTAAATGTATTACCATCAAAATAGTTTCGCAGGTACCGAAACAAATGTAGTGAGACTGTGCAAGGTCAGAGCTATACGGTGGGTGCATCAGAACCTCTTAGTCAAATGCACTCGACTATTGGTGGAGTATCAAAGATGTGTGTCGCCTGGCATATTTATAATGAAAAGCAACACCTCTTCCGTTGGCCAATTCTGCTCGCTCTTTTTAAATTTTTTAATTCAAGCGGCAAAGTTGTTAGCGGTAGAGATGATAATTGATTGTTTTCAATAATAAAAAATACTCAGCATAACTTTGTTTGCCGTCAATCCAGGGGCAATTACGTCATTCGATATTAAATGAAGTTTCATACATATTGTTCGGTTTCGAATGCCATAATCTGTCTTCAGACCTGGTAGGCCATCGACCATTATTTTTTTAACATTCTCCAATCTAATAAATATCTCATCGCCTGTAAAGATCCGCTTCAATTTTTTTAATATTCTAAATTGTGATGTAGTTGACGTTTAATGTCGTCTCTGGGTGCCTTCTGACAGCTTTTGTGCCTTCTTCTTACTTCAGGAAATGCAAAATTTCGTTAAATTTTCCACTGACTGTTTGACCACAGCGCGGTGCATCTTTAACATCGAAAATTCCGTTACAGAATTGAGCGAACCACTCTTGAGTTTCACGTACACCTACAGCATTCTCCCCTACACACTTTATTTTACACTTTTTTATTATAAAAAAAACAACACATGACGTATTTCTTTAGACATGTATTTTACTCAAATGTGAATAAAAATACTTTCAAAACTAGCGACGAATTAAAAAAATTGCATCACCAAAAAAGGTGAAACATGTATATACATTGGACACAATCGATTTAGTGTTGCCCTTGATATATGGACATCAATACCAGCTAATGACTGAAAAAATCGTAGATACTTTATAAGACCAAACGTTTTTTATGACTTAATATTTCAACATATACATAAAACGGGGACACGTGTTCAAAAAAGCCACATAGAAAATATTTAAACATAATAATTACCTGAGGTTCACTTGATGGATTTACATATGAACGCCAATATTCACCATCGTCAGAATATTGTACAATATATTCTGTGACAAATTCATTAGTATGTGGCCGTCCCATAGTGGCTATTTTACGTGTAGTGCTTTTATAGCCCAAATCAATGGTTAAGAAGTGATTGTAAGTATTTTCAACTGGAGTCCATGCCGAATTACCTTAATGTGTTATTAATTTTTTAAATTTATATAAGGGGGTTAGTGAATTTCAATTGAAAGATTATGTAAAATGTTAAAAACAAACTGTTCATGTGTTAGAACATTAAATAAAAATTAGTTAAATATAGCATCTTAAGCAAAAAGGCAACTACTAACTAAATATTATTATTAAAGTGCATTCAAAACATAAAAAATAAAAATTAATAATAACAAAATATTTAGTAATACGTAAGCTCATCCTTCACCTTCTTTTTAATTGTATTTCTTTATTTGTTTATTTATTTTTTTTATTATATATTTTTTGTAACTTTTTTGTTTACCTTAATATTGCCTCCAGGTTCTTTATAATCGGCAAATTCTAAATCAGTTATACCATAACTTATAGCATATTCAGTTACAAACTCATTACTATGAGGTCTTCCTTGTAGGGCAATATGTGTTACATTCTTAACACTACCCAAATCGATTATTAAACGTTGATCAAAATCCGAATTTTTAGCAGACCACGATGTGCCAGCTATAAGTTGCATATGTGAAAAAGAGTTTACGTCATGTTTCATTATAAAAAGAAAACGGAAAAAAATTATAATTTAGAAATATTGTTTAAATATAAACAAAATAAATCTCTGTGTGATGACCTTGTTTCCACTAAAAAGATTTCATATTATTTATGATTGATGAATGTGGATTGGCAGGCAAGCAACATTATGACACGTTTTTCAATTATTTAGTCTATTTATCAAACTTTAATGCCCTTCCCATAACGTTGACAACAATGATGAATTTTTGTGTACAATAAAAACCAAGCATTTTTTCCATACGGTCAAATTCTAGTCGTATGCATGGCCTTATATTATTGAAATACACGCCAACACATTATGATGTAGCAGGATACAAATAAATTGATGGGAGGAAAAAAACAAATATTCAATTTTACGACCCCTAATGCTATATATTTCTAAGCTAATTTGAAAACAAAAACGTGACCTGACAGCAACAACAATGATGGAGATAAAAAAGACAACTTGGGATGGAGTTTATATTGTAAAACAAAATGAGAGAAGGCGGTCAAGGCAAACTGCATTGTGTGATTTTATCAATTGCTAAATAACTTTAATTACTTTAAGCGAAATGCAAGAAAAACTACTTTTTGTTGTTGTAACTGATATGCTGCTGTTGGAAGTTCTTTTCTGAAAAGATATAAACATATAAGAGATTAACATAACGTATAAAAAACATGAAGGTATCTCAGGCGGACAACCGAAGTATTTAAGTTACCTTGGTTGGTCTTAGCCAGAGATCAAATGGGCGTAAGACAGCGGGCCTAACAGGACAGTTGAACAAGTGCAGGACAACGCTAGAGACAAGCAGGACAACGCTTAGTGGTAGCTGGGATAATTCTCCCCTGGTAGCAGTTCAGGATACTGGACCAGACAGATCTCAACTGAATATGCACAACACAAAGAACTCTGATGATGACTTCCGTAGGCGGGGTCGAAAACATGTTTAGTTCTGCTGGGGGTGTTGGTGCATATTCCTTCACGGTTGTCAATTTTCTAAGATAACAAACATTGGATAAAAAATTTTCTATTCATTTGAAAGAAAATTTAGTATTGATCTCAAAGTGAATAATTAAATAAAATAAAAGTGAGAAATTTAACAGATCAAGTGAGACTCGAACTCGGTTCGAACAAAAATTAATATAACGTGAGCTACGGCAAAAGTCAACTCTCTCTCTCTCTCTCAGCTGCCTCTTACTATCCAAAATAGCAGGATGGTGTTCATTGAGAACTTTATTGCACCTATACACATTTGTGGCCTGGGTATTTAACAGTGAAAATCGGTTGACCTCAGATGGGATGACGTCCTGGATGTCCCCGTTAAAGCGACGAAAGTTCTGACAAATGTGTGTAGGGGAGGATCTTACAATACAATTCGATGGTTGAGATGAGACGGCTTACGACATGCCAACAGGTATTCTCTGTTCAGCAACACGTTATATATCTGATAGACAGAAATTTGTCTTCTCGTGTAAAATTTACGCTGTTCAATCTGACATATCCGTTTGCAATTCGGATGGATGCATTATTCTGGGTAGTCTGCAGTGTTTGCCATTGAGTGTCAACTAAGATATGAAGTCCAAATGGGGGCCTTATATAATGTTTTCATTATCTGCTTGTCCATGCCACAAGAGGTGCCAACAAAAGTTTTCAGGACTCTGTTCCTTGTCCTCACTTTACGGTTAATAAGCGTGGCGTATCATGAGAATGTTGCCGAATACTACCCGGAAAACTTTATGGTTCTGAACTGTAGGAATACTGTTACCTTCAACAGGGATATTCCATTCTATTTCTTACTTCTTTTGTCCAGGAAGTGAAAAGTGACACTCGAGGTTGATAACTTTAAGTTATACTGCCGCAGAAATTATGCAATAGTGACCAGGTAATAAATAACTCTGGAACATATGTCATCTATATTCACTCCCGATACACACAGTACTCCTCCTTGAGGCACTTTTCGAAGAACGCTTTGCGATAGATATACTTGCAAAAAATATAAAAATGTCAAGTAATTTCATTTTTAAACTCGATAAAAGCATATTTAAAGAAAAACAGTTAAACAAGAACGCCTTAAAATATACAAGAGTAGTTCCTAATTTAATTGCTCGCAACATTAATTTGAAAAAAAGTCCCTTTGATTTGCTTTTATTTGGCGAGAACTTAAACCAACAACCCCTGTTATCCTTGCTATAAACGTCTGTACATGAAAAAAAAAAACAAAAACAAAAACAAAAACAAAAACAAAAACAAAAACAAAAACAAAAACAAAAACAAAAAATACCTAAAGCGATAATAATAAAAACAATCAGTTGGAAACTTCTTTGAGGTACTTTAAACCATAATAGTGCAGTACAATTAAGTATAGAACGATAAAAATATAAAATTGCATTCCAATCACTGCATACAAAATGTGTGTGTGTAGACAACAATAATAATCCTGTAGAAAATTGTGTTGTACATGAATAATAAATTTACTTTAAAATACTTAACAAATAAGTATTGTTTTATGCTTAACAAAAGCAAAGTATACCTACCTAAATGGGGTGCTGCAGCTAAACAAAAGTATACATACGTAAGTACGAATTTACTGCTGCTGCTGCTGCAATATCAACCATTTAAACTCTAACGAAACAAGAGGGTGTGAAATAAAAGTGGCCACAAACTTATTGTAAAAATTCCAAGAAATTGTTTGATGCTGTTTTTAAAGCTTATGTAAAAACAAATAATATTGCGGAACTTGTAAAAAAAAACTTTTCCCATTCAATGTTTAGTTTTTTGTTTTTGCATATAAACAGCTGTTAAACAATGGTTTTATCATTTTAAACTTCTGAAACTAAAATACAAAACGCAAATGGAGCACAAAAACGTTTCACATGAAGAAGCCATTTCAAAAATCTGTACATAAATTGGCTTATTATAAATGAAATACTCTTTAAAATATGAAAAGCTTTTCTCACTATGAGTTTTATTTAATTTATGTTAAAATCTTATTAAAGTTGACATTTTTTGTTATTGCTTAAGACATATAGACATATGTGTTTCTATAAAAAAAATAACAATTAGCGATTGCTTAAGTGTAAATTAACAAAAATCATGTCGCAACGTTTGACTTCTATAAATCCTTTCTTTCGTTTAATTTTTTATTATTATATAAATGATTTAATTTGATATCCTATTTACGTAAATGCATGCTGGGTTATTTTAAAAATTTTATTGAACTTTTTATACTTTGAAATAATTCTGATGAAAGCGCTCAATTGATGTGAGAGAATAAAGAAAATGATTCCCCATTTTATTCATTTTTTAAAGAAATCATGTTGAATTTAAAAATAGAAGTGTTAAAAAAATTAAAATGTGTTTTGAAACTTAAAAATCAACACGCCATACAGCCTTAACATATTTTTAACAGTCTGTGGTTTCTCCTTTATTTTCAGCAAAAGCCCGTTCGGCAAATTCGCTAATCAATGATATTAATTCTGTTGTTTAGTAAGATTTTCCTGTCCAGATTTGTTCACTTATCTGTTGATTGAGCCCCACTGCAATTTTCATAGATACCATTATTTACAAAATATATAACTGACACTGCACGATGTGTGTCTTGCCATTTCTTCCGTAGATTTCATTAGATTTTGCTGTAGAATATTTACATATACAATAGCTGCCTATGGGACAGTTTTACGAGGGATGGATTGCTACAAAGGAAATTCATATTTATGAATTTTGTGGTCAATGCTAATCTATTGCGATTCTGATTTCAATGCTGGTAAGGTGTATTGGTGATGAGCGTTTCTCCTTGCAAAGTAGATAAATTAATGACTGAGCGAGGGAGTGATCTAATAACGATTGTTGCAGGCACGCGATCTTACATTTACTTTCTTTTTTTCCGCAACGGGAGTGCACCAACTCAGATTGTTGGACTTGTAGGGCTTTTGTTTAGAGACTGATAGATTTTGAGTAATCATTGCGCTCATCTTAATTGTTATTAGTATTTCTCTTAAAATTTTTTTTAAATTTATCTTTTCAGGTTACTTAATATAACGATGGCTTATTAGATCTAAGTGGGCTATACTGTATAGAGACCTGTTAACCTATACCTACTTATAATAAGACAAAAATATATATCTGACCTGCTCAAAAAAAACGTAAATATTTTTATTAAGTAAAACTTGTTTTGCAAATATTAAAATCAATGTACAAGGCATGTTGATCACCGATTAAAAAAGTGAAGAAGAGTGGATGCACCACAAATCCGTGAATAACGGTTACACATCACCTAACGAATTACTAATATTTTTTTCTATGAAACTAACTTAAAAAGTTTTATTTTATTCTGTAGTAGTTTATCAATAAATAACAACACCATAACTTTTTAGTCCTATTATTTTATAAAACATGCACGTACACACACATTTAGTTAGAAACGAAACAAAAGTTTCTAAAAATCAAATGCTATTTCTTATTTTATTTTTTGCTTCTTTATTTTTCCTTCAAATTATATTTTTTTTTTTTTTCATTTGTCCTAAATTATGATTTTGTTTGAAATAGCAAACTATTGCTATAGTAACACAAAACTTTAAACTTAACTAGTTACACAATATAATACAAATTTGTTAAAAACATTGATAAAACTTTTGAAGATATTAATGGATATGTCAAATACACCAAACGACCCTTTTTTTTCTTTCTAAATGATAAAGAGAACCCATAAATAAGAAAACAATTAAATGTCTGTTACATGTTTAACCATAATACTAAAGACCATAACAATAAAACTAGAGAAATAACAACTTTGTTTATTTTATAGGTTTATTTAGAGCTTGGCGACAATAATCTTTAATTTCTTGATCATCTTGTAGAAGGGATGTTTGCAATAGATCATTTATATGTAATACTTGAAATTTCTCAATTGTTTTTGGTTTAAAATTTCGAAATGCTATGGCAGCACAATATTTTGGATGTAGCATATGTTCCTCAAAATGCCACTCGGTCATGGGATTACCATTGCATTTTAGTGTCGTATCACACACGGGTTGAGATTCCATTGTCAGGTCTTTATTAGTATCTATGGAGAATACTATTCTTTGCAAGTCCACTGTTATGCCCACGCCAATTTCTTTGACATAGGACTCCTTCAAACACCAGTGACGCATAAATGCTTTTAGTTGTTGCTGTTGATTAAAATGTGGCTGACAAATATATTTCCACTCACTATCAGCAAATCTCCTTTGCATTATACGAAAGAATTCTTTCAAATCTCTACCACCTGAATATTCCAGTTTCATGACATCACAGCCAATACCAAAATCTGCATTTACGTTCTCTTCGCTATCATTTACCACACCAGCCAATATCACATATTGACCCTGATGTGATACATTAAAACTAAGAGCTGGTATGTGGTCATTTGTCGTCAATCCGTTTTGCAGCCAATATGGTTTCCCTCTTGAATCTCTTGCAAAATTAATGTCAGCATAAGGCAAATTACAAGATTGACTGACAAATTTACGGATAAGTAAACGTCCAACTAATGACGATAGGAAATCATTGATAAAATAAAACTTCATTAATCTGGTTCTCTCCTCTGGTTGTACAATGGCTACTGCTTGTGTTAGTTGCTGCATTGTGGGCGATGACCAAGTGCTTAAATCAACTGCCCATCGTGTTGTTTGTAATCTATTCGTCATTTTTATTTATTTTTACAGTTAAAATTTCATTAATTCTATTTAATTAGAGTCAAAACTAATTAAAACACATTGGAATGTTGTATTGTGTTGTGTTTTTAAATAAATATGATTCTAATAAGAACTGTCAAAACAAAGAGAAATACGAATAAAACATAAGAGACTATAAAAGAAATACAGTGATACCAACATTTAAAATTCTCTATCTACTTAATTATACCGTAAAAGCACAGAGAAATTGACAACAGTTAACAATAGTTCACTTTGAAAAGCTAAACTAAAACTAGATACTTCATAATTTTAAAACAACTTTGTTTTAACCTGTTAACCGGGAATAATATAATAAATAAATAAAATAATAATAAAATAAATAATAATAAAATAAATAATAAAAAAATAAATAAAAAAAATAAATCATAAAATATATGTAAATAAATTATGTGCTCGATATATGGCAAATTTCCATGATGAAAAATGTCGTCATGTCCAATGCAGTAATGCTTCGTGTATTTTAAAATACCCTGTTAACAGGTTAAATTCGTATAATTTTGTGACTTCTAAGCCGTCACGTAAAAACGCTTAAAAAGTTTGAGGTGAAGGATTAAACTAAAGAAAAAGGAACTATGGTCAGTCATCTAGTAAAGAAATATATAAAAAAAATTAAAAAGCTAATTCACAAAAATATTCAAAATTGGAAAACAAAAGAATCAACAATGCAAAATAAGAAAGAAAAAAACAATTGGCCAGCACTGCCACTCAAAAGCATCAGACACTATGCAACAAAAAAATAAATTATATCCGGTAATCACTAAATTTAAGTTAGGGAATTTAAGAGTAACTGGAGCAAATCGTAGTTAGAAAAAATCGGGAATACAAACAATTTTAGAAAAATTAAAATTTCTGTTAGTTTTTCTAAACAATAGCTTCAATTTAAGTGAAATTCTAAAAATGCAAGAAATACCTATCTGATTTTCTTATTTTTTAATTTATTAATACTGTGTATTAATTGTATATGTCCTGCCGGTAGGACGTTTACAAGGAAAAATTGTACTAATTTTTCTAAACTGAATGCCGCCAGTTTAGTAAAATAACGTTTTGTGAGTTTTTCTTTAGGGAGAGGTTATCTTAAGGAATGGGAATTGCTTTTTTTGTGATAACCGGATGGATGTTAGTTTAACTTTATTTTGTTGCATAGTAATTTTTACTAAATACTAAAAAAACTACAATCGAAAATTAAAAAATTAAATGAAATCATTTATATTGTAAAGGGTCCGCCATCTAACGTTTTTTTCAACTAGTGCTTATTTCGTGAGTGCTAACACTTAGCTCATGTCTGATTTGACAGATAATTAGTTTTATCCTTCCGCTGAACGAATATGGTTGTGTATACGCTTGAACAACGCTGGGAAATATTGCGACATTACTTTGAAAATCATGGTAATGTTGCAGAATGTGTGCGTAAATTGCTCATTGATGTTCATTTTGATCTTAGCGGGTATGTAAACAAGCAAAATTGTCGCATTTGGGGCACAGAAAACCCGCACGCATACATTGAAAAGCCGATACACCCAAGACGAGTCACTGTTCGGTGCGGATTTTGGTCCAGAGGCATAATTGGACCATTTTTCTTCGAAAATGAGCAAGGAGTGGCCGTTACAGTCAATGGCGATCGTTATCGGGCCATGTTGAACGAATTTTTGTTCACAAAAATTGAAGAGGAGGATATTAGCAACATTTGGTTTCAACAGGACGCTACTTGCCACACAGCCGAAGCTACACTCGATGTTTGGCCAGAAGCCATTGGTGAAATACAGCTGCACACAATCGATAATATGCTTAAAAATTGGACCGATCGTGTAGGCTACTACATGGCCAGCCGAGGCAGCCATTTGAATGAAATTATTTTCCATTATTAACCGGAAGAATTGTACTTTCAAATAAAAAAAGAAATTTGAGAAAACATTCAGTTTTTTTTATAGCATTTTCAAAAACAACAATTATTTGGCGGACCCTTTATAAGCCGATTATTTTGAAAGTAGCTTAAGTCTCTTTAAAAAAAAATCAAGTAATGATAACATTGATTATATTTTAACGGTATTGTTTCGTTTTAAAGAAATTTGAAGGCATATTTTAATAATTATTGATTATTATTTAATTCGAAAGACGCGCTTTACCATACTGATGAAATGATTTTTCAACAACTATGCTTATTTTGATTTAAAAAAATAATGACTTATGCCACTTTTTAAATAAACGATTTATATGTCACTAAATAAAAATTAAATTATAACAAAAAGAAATATTTACCATTTAAACGAGCTTTTTCAGGACCTCGATCATTTAAAGCTGAAGTAGCCGTTAAGACGGCCCTTTCCATTAGAGGTGCGTTGCATTCATAATCCGAAAAATAATCACTATAGGAATCTGTAAATAATAATGAAAGAATAATAAGTTGCTGTAGAATACTTAAAATAAATGTAATGGTTTGTTATGAATATGAAACATTTTTTTAGTTGTATATATGTACATACAAATGTACATACTGGATAAATTATTAAATAAATTTTCTTCATTGGCAAATTTCCACATATGTACGTACATATATATACTTTTTATTTAGTTTTTTTGCGGTTTTTAGATTTAAGTAATAACATTTAGGGAGAATATATACGGGTAGTACACGTTCATCGTCATCATGTGCTAAAAATATATATAATCGTCTATTTATAAAAAGAAAGTATGTACCTTCTTGTGAATAAAAAAAATTTTAATATTTTAAATAAATTTTTAGATTTACTTTGTTATTGTTTATAATATTATTCAACACTCTTGTAGTTAATGATATTAAAACAACATTTTTTGTCTGACATGACATAATTTTAAGTAAGAGCCAAAAACAAAAGAAGTTTATATCGAGAGCATGAGGAATCAACAACAATCTGATTCTTTAGATATATAATAGGTATACATATAATTTTAAATATATACATCTTTTTTCTGAAGTCTTATATGTGATTACCGATCGCAAAAGTGAAATAGGCATATCCAACAAAAAAATATTAATTTTAAAATTTATTATACATATATTCGGTATAATGGCAAACTATCTGATATGTTATAAAATAAATAGTTCATTGGTTTTATCATTAGCATAAGAATTGCTGCCACTAACTATCATTTAATGCCGTCACTTTAATTTTGAAATTTTTTATAATTATATTGAAGTTCTAGTTTCAGTCACCAACTCAGATATGTCTTAATTAAATAGACCATAAAAAGGATTAGTGTTAAAGTAAAGTGAATATAAACATACACATACCAGAACTGCGTGACTCTTACTATTAAAAAGAACATTTACAATGAATTTCGTCTCATAAATGAACTTCCTTGAATGTTTGAACTTTTGCTCTAATAAAATACTTTTTAAAGTAATAGAAAACAAATTTTAATTACAAGCACTGAAAAATAAAAATGTAAAAATAACATACATATGTAAGCAAAAAACAAAATTGAAAATTAAAAACAGACTTAAAATAATATATAAAACTTGTGTGCGCTTTTTACAAATCTGATTTAAATCCATTTTGTATTTTACAAATGTTAATTATAAATGCAGAGGGTGGTGGTTTTTATACGAAGTTCTTATTTTTTGCTATTTATAACTGCCAAAACATCACATTGTACCCTTTCCAGTACGCTTTAGCAAATGGTAAAAATTATGTAGCACCAGTCTATGGTCAAATATATACAAAGGGTTGTTTTTATTTGTTTTTTTCTGAAATGTTTTGATTCTTAAAGCTTTTTTCTACTGTGGCACAGTTGAAATGTAATAGACGAAATATAAACAGGGAATACTATTTTATAGAAATAATTGTTTTTATTTTATTTATTTTATCAAACTAAATTATCAAAAAATTTAAATATTTTTTGATACTATTAATGCCCGAAATTACTGCAAATAGATATCTAGCTGTATATAGTTATCTATGGTGTAACGAAAGTTTCATAATTTTTACCTTACCTACTGGATAGTTTAGTGTGTTTTACACTATCGAGTTTCGAAAGGTAATTCAAATAGTAAATTCATATATGTTTTATGTAAGTGTGAAATAATTAAGCGAAACACGCCGAGTTTGAGCTAGAAATTATATATAATGAAAATTATATCTGACAAATGTTGCCATATTTTTATAGACATAAACACGTAGGCAAAAGTAACATTGAAATTACCAAAGTTGTTTTACCGAATTGGAAAAGATAACTGTTGAGTACGAACACGCCCAAAAATCTGTTTGTATAAATTACGAGCGTAATTGTTTTTAAGCAATTTTTTAAGAAATGTTAACTTAAAGGAAAATATTTCTAAGAAAATTTATTCTATAAAATAGTAGTCACGTTTTTTCGTCATATATTTGCTAAACTTGACCATAGCATTAGATTTCACAATAGCAAAAAGCAGCAAGTAGCTTAACCATTGCCGCATAAGTTAAACAAGTTTAAGAAAGTTATAAAACAGCAATTAATAAATACATTTTCTAATGGTAGACATTTATCGGAAAAACGTACAAAGTATAATGTTTGCATTTTTATGAAGATGCTTGTGAATCTGAACTAATAAATGTGAAAATTCTCTCAATAGAGAGTGACTTAATACTAAAATCCTGAAAAACCTTGTCACTTGAAGTCTGACAACGTAATTGAACATGCCAAATCCTTTAACTACCTTGAAAGTGTAATCTCAACAAATGGTAGCGCTTCCAGCGATAGACTGAGCAAAATATCTAAGGCCTTTTTAAATTATTCACAATATCAAGCGGTACCAAAATACAATTGTTTATCTCGAATACAAAACTAGTTCTGCTGAATGGGTGCATGGGACCTGGCTAATGGCGAAGACACTAAATGTAAAACCACAGATACTTATCAACAAGGTTCTGAGAAAAATCACTAGCTACGGAACCAACCAACCGAAATCTTCAGACAAGAAATAAGCTACCAGAGCAAGGGGTAGACCAAAACACACGCACATAAGCTTACAACAAAGAAGGATGTACAATAATTAGAATATACCTTCAACGAGGTGAATAGTGAAGCGAAGGACCGGAATAAATGGTCAGTTTCGTTAAACGTACCATACAGGAAGGGTTTTCTAGATTCTGTTTTAAAAATTTCATTGTTCATCTACCAGATTATGTTAAAAAAAATTAAGTTCAACAATATTACTGTCTTGTATTATAATTTTAAGTTCTCAAACTCTTTAAAAATAGCCTATACCATATAGGATAAGTAAATTGGTAGTCGAACACGACACAAAAACAATTTTTTATATAAAAAACAACAATTTTAAGAGACTTCCATTCTAAGCAATGCTTTTAAATCCTAAAATTTATAATTCGAAAAAATTTTTGGAATATTACTCTTACCTACTGAGAAAACTAATTAACATTTTTGTTTGCCAAGGCCTAAACTGACAGCTAGATCAAAAAATCAACAAAATATTTGTAAACAAATAAGATGAAAATAAATAATAAAAACATTGAAGATCGCATTACAAAAGCAAGTGTCTCTCTCTCTCTCTCTCTCTTTACATTATATCTCTTCCAAATTTATTATCTCTAAATCTTTTAACTCATTTATAGCAATGCTCTTAAAATTGCACAAGTGTCAAAGAAACTTCTTTGACAACTCACTTGAACGAAAGACGACTCATAAAGGAGAACACGCCCAAAAAAATTAAAATAATTAAAGCCTTAATTTAATTTAAGTAGAAGAAACATCAAAACAACTTACCAGCATTAACATTTCTATGCAGATAGAAGTTTAGCAGTAATACTGCTAGAAATTTATACCACATATTTCCAAAATATCCGCAAATAAAATTTTGTTTCAGCTGTTATTATTCACTGCACACACAGAAATGTAATTTCTTATTCATAAATTTTCATGTAAAAATATACATTAATTTTTTATTTGCTTTAGAAGTTATTTAGAACAATTATATTTTATTTTTCTCATCAATATGTGATATTTTCAACATTTCATTCACAGTGTAGTAAATACAAACAGATTGTGGAGAAAATATTGGATTTTTGTTTTCCAATTGTCCAGCAGAGCACCCTCTTTATCAGCATCACATAAATAGCAAATTTTACATCTTATGCACACACATATGACTGATTTTTTTCGGCTTTATTCAATAAATAATTATTAAGTTATTAGTTTATCTCTTTTGTTACAATAGAATTTTTAATTATATGTTGAGAATTTGGAAATAATTTTAACAAATATCCCCACTATAACTAGAAACAACACAACATACACGTCTAAATCCCAGCGCGTTTAAATTCGTTTTGAGAGACATTTTCTAACTAGTAAGAGAATTAAATGACAGTCGGTGAGATATTTATATATTGGTAGCATTGTTTTTTAAAATTTACCATTAAAATTACCAAGCCTAATTTAGTTTATTTTATTAATTAAAGAAAAATTTTTAAAAATTCATAATTTTAAAACTTAAAATTTATTATTAAAATAACAAGAAATTGTTGAAATGATACAACTGTTTTATCTAACAACATTTTCTTAATTTGTAAGTTTTATTTACTAGCATGTAAGTTATGTACATCTTGATTTTCTTTTTTAAAATATTTTGGATCAAAAAAAAGAATGTCTGAAGCATCCTGTTAATCAAACTTCTTAAACTGGCAATAGTAGAGCATTGTTTTGTTTTTGTTTTTATTTTGTGACAAAAAGTGTGTAGGAAGAAAACAAAGATATTTATAAAATATGAACAGTTTAAATATACCCACTGATTTCGGCCCCGATTCCGGTGGTCGCGTTAAAGGCTTAACTATTGTTAAGCCAATTGTTTATGGTAATATTGCCCGTTCATTTGGCAAGAAACGTGAGGAGGATGGACACACGCATCAATGGAAGGTGTATGTGAAACCGTATCATAATGAGGACATGTCAGTCTATGTCAAAAAAGTCCACTTTAAATTGCATGAAAGCTATGCAAATCCAAATCGTATTGTTACAAAGCCACCATATGAAATTACTGAAACTGGTTGGGGAGAATTCGAAGTTGTCATAAAGATTTATTTTCACGATCCTACCGAAAGACCAGTTACTTGTTATCACATATTAAAGTTATTTCAATCACCTATAGTAGATGGAGAACTTTCTGCTGCGGCCACTATGGATCCAAAGAAGGGTTTAGTTTCAGAGTCATATGAGGAGATTGTTTTCCAAGAGCCCACACAATTGATGCAGCATTTTCTTATGAATGTCCAACCGCTGACTAGCGGACCATATACGCATGACACAGATTGTAAGTTATCTATAATGGATTTTTTGAACTATGTTTGTTTCTTATTATACCATTTTTTAGTTGAATTTAAAAAACAAAAAACCCTGGAGAATATTATAGACGTGAAGCACAAGGTAAAAGGTGAAATAAATACACTTAAGGATAAATTAAAATTGGCACGTGAAACTATAGCTAAATTTAAGGCAGAACTGGCTAAAGTTCAAAAAGCACCAAACACCTAAAAATATTTGTAAACAAATTCTCCATTTCAAATCCAAAACATAAACGTTTATTAAAATTTTTCCAATTATAACTAAACAATCAAGCATGACTATCCATAAATTGCAAGTCTGATAGCAATAACAACGTGTTGGGTAGGGGTCGTGGCTGTGGCGATAGTACCGTTATAGCTTGCCGTTCCATGTCAACACCAGTCCTAAATGATGGAAAAAAATTAGATTAAAAAGTAGTAACACTTTGAAGTATATCTACTTACACACACACGAAACCAGCCACATTTGTACCAATCACATCCTCCTCCGTAGTTTCCGCAAAACTAACTGCCAATATGTGATGTAGAAGTGATTGGGATGGTGTTACACCTACTAATTTAGTTTTATTATCTTCAGCCTGTTATATGAAAATAGGTGTTATATGAAAATGTAGTAATTTTTAATTTAAAATATAATACACCTTCATGCCAATAGGCATACATGAGTCTGGTAGAGGTGGTGCTCCTATCTTGTACAGTTTTAAATCTGGGAACTTTACTTCTATTGAAAATGGATAGAAGGGTGTTTTTAAACCATAAAAATATTGCTTAATACGTTGATCTCTGCTTTCTGATCTAAAGTCTTTGCTGCGCTCAACTACACCACCGCTTTTCGGTAAAAGTACCACTTTAACAAACGAAGGCATGTCCCTCAGCAACTCATTATAAAGACGTTCTTGATCCAAAACAAATATGGCATTAACTTCAAAAGCCTGAGCTGTATGTACCAAATTAGCATAACCATCTCCTTTAACCCAACCGCAAGTGTTGATAACAATACCAGAGTGTTTTGCTAAAAAATTATATGGAAAATCATTATTCAGTCTTATTTATATTGATAAATATTAACTTCTTTTATTAACATTCATGGATTCCAATACGACATCAGCCATTTTACTTATAGCAGCTTTGTAAAGAGTACTGTTTCCCGATGGAGTTTTATAGCCAAAATGATATACTAAAGGGGCAATTTGAGAAAATCCATCTTCTATGCTCGCTGGCCTTTCTATTAATATTGTACCTATTGTGCCGGGTATCGAAAGCGCCCCTTGTCCAACATCAGTATCAACATACAACGGTCTTCTACCCAAACGCACCGCATAATTCAATAGTATACGACATAGTGTACTTTTACCTACATCCATCGGCCCCACTATCATCACTACTGGTCCGCGTTCATCTTTCTCTTCAGCCTGTTCACGCAATTGTTCCAAGGCAGAGTGGCAATTTAAATATTGCACCATAGGCGTCTCTTTTGATATGTAACTGACGTCTGTTTTGCCTGTTAAATGTAATACACAACCGTGATAGGTAAATATGGCTACTTTTGCTCCGACGACAAATTCATATTTTTTCTTTTTTACCAATTCGGTACCAAACATTTCCGCAAACCCTGAAATAAGCTACAAGCCAAACAAAATTATACTTTATATACGAATGATATACAAAATTTATCCTCACCGTAACATGAACTTTTGCATCCTTATCTTCAATTTCAAAACGCAATTCCGAATCGGCTTCTAAAGTATACTCCTTATAATCGTTAGCCTCTTCAGTCGTCATATTTAGTAATTTAATTGGACTTTTTCTTATGTATTTGGAATAATTGTAATTGAATTAAAAATTTAATATTTTACCAGAAAAACTGTGTGCCAATGAAAACGTAAACAAAAAGTCGAAATAAGAAACCGCTGTCAATATTTTGAAAGAAATGTTGCCAGCATTCAAAAATAAAGTAAATACAGTTGCCAGTAAAGTAAATAAAGAACGAACAGCAAAAATGTATTGCCATGCTTCTGCTGCTTTTTTAAAATTTATTTTTATATGTTTTCGCTTTTGTTTAAATGCAGTTATTTTTATATAAAGACAATTTCTATATTTTTCGACATTATGTCTTTTTAAGTTAGGCATAAATATCTTATTTTATTAAAAAAAATATATTCTTTTTGCTTAAGAACATTACTCTAATTTGTTTGATGTATCGTGACTGTTTACAGTGCTATTTGCTTTTTTCTCACAACCTGGTAACTATAAACAGCAAAGGAAACAGCAGAAGAGGTATACACCGAGAAACGAAATTTTCCATATAGTATATTGCAAAATATTTATTTTGTTTTTATTTCTAATATACACAACAAATAATAACAAAATAAAAAAATTATTGTATAAAAGTGAAATTCAATTATTTTAACTATTAAAAAACTGAGCTTTGGTATTGATTTGAAAATATTAAAATATCTTTCAGAAAAAGTATAGAGAATAACTTTTTGGTCAACACTTAGACGAAAAGGAGAGAAGAGCAAAAGAAAAAATTAAGAAAAAACAATTTTATTATCGCTAACTGTGTGTGCGTGTAAAACTGATGTTGGAAAAGGATATTTGTTAAGAAAAATAAAAGTAAAAATAAAGATATTAGTTTTGCAACTATTTTCGTATAAAAGCACGTATATATTGGCAAATATCGACGAGGCTGAAGCGGAAGGCAGTATCGACGGCGTCATGTGGGACTCTTCAATGTTCCTCAGCACACTGACGCCTAAGTTCTATGTGGCTTTGACAGGAACTTCGAGTTTAATATCAGGACTCATATTAATATTTGAGTGGTGGTATTTCCGTAAATACGGAACATCATTTATAGGTAAGTTAAGTATAGAAGCTGACTGAATCATTAGCATTTTTTTTTTTTTTTGATATTTGGTGGTATGAATTTGAAATTCATTTCATTAAAAGGAGACACGATGTTTTCAAGGATGTGGCCTTAATAATTTGATTGAATATGCTCTTTTCTTGTGTCAACACTTTCACTGTCAATCCGTCTTCCCCAGCAAGAGCGGGACGGAAAAAGCTGTCTATGGCATATTATAAAATTTTGCTATTTGATCTGCTAATGGTCTGGCAAATCCTCCATAATTTATGTCTTTTCTTCCATATGGCTATAGATTGTTGATTAGAGTGTTTTCATATTTCTATAACTCTTGACCAAAAGATTTTCAAACTTTTCTAAGAACATTGATTTTTACAAACTTGTATATGTATGTAGCATGTCTCTGGGTCCAGTGTTTTACATCTTGCAATCATATAGAAGGGTGTAGAATATATGGGCACCACTATGGTTTTAATCGACCGAAGATTTGCCGATATTTTTGTAAGTGATTGCCAAAGACTTCACCTGGGCTGCATGAGCGTTTATTTGAATGCTATTTATTTCGTATAACTATATTATTTGTGTTAACACGAAAACCCTTGCCATTCTAAAATGATCTTTTCAAAATCATGTCTAACACAATGTTAAACTAAAGTGGTGATTACACCGTTATTGAATGGCGTAACGTTTTGCAAGCTGTAGAGAGTAGCTGGTGTTAATTACTCTAAATTTATAAGCTAAATTATATTTTTCTCTATTGCTATTCCAGTAAGCTGAAATATATTTGAAATTTCTATATTTGAAATTCTTACTAATAGCATAGTGCTACTAAAATTGTACTCCTGTATTTTAATTTTATAAATATTTGCCTTTATTTTATCATTTACCATTAAATATCGTACTATAAACCCCATTTTATTATTTGTAGAACAAGTTTCGATTAACCACATAAGTCCTTGGATTAACGGCAGCGAATCATCTAGCGATTCAAATCCCAACGGCAGCGGCAGTAGTTCTAGCAGTGGTTCGACAAACGGAAACGGGACAAATATTGGTGTAACAACATCCGGTGGCCAACAAATGCCCGAATGTAAAGTGTGGCGTAATCCGCTTAATCTCTTTCGTGGTGCTGAATATCAGCGATTCTTTTGGGCTACAAGTAAGGAGCCTTTAACTTACTACGACATGAATCTTTCGGCACAAGATCATCAGACATTTTTTACTTGCGAGGGTGATGCACGTAAGGAAGAGTATGAAATTATGCAAACAGCTTGGCGTGAACGAAATCCAGTGCAACGTATTAAATCTGCACATAATGCTATTGAAATAAATCCAGAATGTGCACCAGCTTATATTTTGTTAGCTGAAGAGGAAGCAACAACAATTTTGGAAGCAGAACGTATATTGCGAACAGCTTTAAAAGTTGCAGAACAAAATTATCGTAAATCACAACTTACACAACATCAGGGTCCTTTAGCGGAAGGTTTGCATCGGCGAGATACAAATGTTCTTATTTACATTAGACGACGTCTAGCTATGTGCGCACGAAAATTGGGTAAACTAAAGGAAGCAGCAAAAATGTTTCGTGATTTAACAAAAGAAATTCCCTCAATCATGAATGTTCTAAACATTCATGAGAATCTCATTGAGACATTGTTGGAGATGCAGGCATATGCAGATTGCCAAGCTGTATTAGCAAAATACGATGATATATCGTTACCTAAATCTGCAACAATTTGTTATACAGCTGCTTTGCTAAAAGCTAGAGCGGTGGCAGATAAATTTTCACCAGATATAGCGTCCAAGAGAGGCTTAAGTCCGGCGGAAATGTGTGCCGTAGAAGCTATACATCGAGCCGTTGAGTTTAATCCTCATGTGCCCAAATATCTTCTTGAAACAAAACCGCTAATCCTGCCACCAGAACATATTTTAAAAAGAGGCGATTCAGAGGCTCTGGCTTATACATTCTTTCACTTGAAGCATTGGAAAAATATTGAAGGTGCTTTGAATCTGCTACATTGTACTTGGGAAGGAACATTTCGTATGTTACCGTATCCTTTGGAGCGCGGTCATTTATTTTATCCATACCCCACGTGTACTGAATGTGCTGATCGTGAGCTGTTGCCAGCTTTTCATGAAGTTTCAGTTTATCCCAAGAAAGAGTTACCATTCTTTATACTCTTTACAGCAGGCTTGTGCTCTTTTACGGCCTTATTAGCGTTATTGACACATCAGTATCCAGAACCGATGGGTTTATTGGCGCAAACAGTACTTACCTGGATATCATATCCTTTTCAATTGCTCAAAGAACGCATTGAAGCATTTTGGCCTTGTAATCTATTACAACATTTGTCAAGAGTTTAAACATTCTAACAGATAAACCACCACCACCGTCAGTGGCGATGATGATATAACTAAAGTTTATACTGTCTCGCACAATTATTACTTTTGGTAACTTTTTTTACTTCTTGTTAATTTCAGCCATTAATACTACAGGTAAACATGGTTTATATGATTTTCATTTTTTCCTTTAATTTATATTTTTCATTTAAAAACGTGTATTTATACATATACTTTCATATTTTTGAAAAACTAAAAAGGAAATATTAAATATTTTTCTTTTCTTTCTTAAATTTATTGCTTAGACAATTTTTTTTTTATTATTACTAATTGATTAAATATATGAAATATATTTTCATTTTAACTATTATTAATTTCTGAAAAAAAATTGAATGAAAATTGTATTTAAAATAAAACAAAATAAATTATTCCCAAAATAAAAGTATATCTTAGTATTACTAAAAAGAATGAATAAACAGATTTTATTCTTATTTGTTACTTTGTTATTCAATTAATTGTTTTCGTTTTTGTTAGGATTTACATTTTTCTGCTTTGCATCACTATGTGATTTCCAAATTGGTTGCAATTCGACAGATGAAGAGTTTTTCGCTTTTAACTTAAATACAAAATGGAGCAGCGAATGCGTTATAAACATCAAAGTTTATGTTTTGAACTGTATAATTGTATTCGTATGAACACATTCATCCCTATTCTGCGTTTCGATTCGAATTGAAATTTTAGTTTAGTTTCTTTTGATTGTATGTATTCTGCATTACGTTCGGAGCTACGATTTTTGTAAGTTGTTGAAGTTGTTATAGAGAATCTTTCGATTTTTGTTTTTCAGTTTTAAACTTATTATGCGACCAATATTTGTTATTATTGGGTATGTTCTGTAAACTGAAATCGAATGAAAGTTAAAATTGTTTTATTTTGATTGATTGGCTTAATTGTTTTTGAAATAACTTCTTTGGTTATCGAACCTTTAAAATAATTGTCGCAATTAAGTAGTATTTGTGTTTTAACATTTTCTCGATTTTAATTTCACTCGCTTTCGGTTTACAGAACATATCTGTATATTATATATTTTTGTTAAATACAAAATAAAAATATATAGAATGTAAAAAAATGTATACAAAATATAAATTTAGGTTTGTCCATTTGTATGAAAAAAAAAAACCCATTGTGTATGCACTACATTTTGAGACTTTATTACATTTTGCTTATTTTTGTGTTTCTATTTCATAAGTTCCTATGCTTTTGAGAACATTTCTTCTTTTTAGTTCAATTCAGTTTTATTTTGGAATACCAATTTTCGATCGAAAAACAACTTAATGTGGAGACGTAATTGATACGCAGAATAGGGGTCATTATTCATCCTTTATTGTAAAACTTAAAACTGCACCAAATAATTTCGTCAAAAGAGTTTAGAAACCAGCTGAAACAGATTGAAGTGAGGAATCTATATGAAATATGAATAGACTGGTCAACGGCGGCTTCAAAAAGTGAATTCAGCTGCCAAAGAAAGTGGATTTTACTAACGGAGGCGATTAAAGGAATCATTAACAAGTTAATGCCCATATTATCTTCAAGTATATATAGGACAAGTAGGTTACTCATTACATAAAACGAGCACAGAGTCCAAACTGCCTAAGAGCAATTGGTGTTTTTTTTTATAGATTTAGAACCAAGGTTTAATACATTCTCCTAAAAGTTTAGTTAACTGTCGGATTATACTCGATCAATTTGGACCCGCTTACAGAGACAGAGAAAAATCGACAAAGAAGTCGCAGACTGGAAATTAGCTTTTTATAAGATCAAAATATATAGTAATAGGGATAGATAATTTTTTAAATGCTTTAAACATGATTCCAACACAAAAACAAAATCAGAGTAACAGAATTAAATGTACCTTTAACGGGGATTTAACCAATTGCAGCTGTAATAATGTTGACTTTTAGAGCTTGAATTGTAGCTGACTTGTCCCTGTACAGGACAGACTTCACAAGGGGTCAAATCGTATAATTTTAGCGTCTAACTGACTGCTTCAAAACGTGAGATTAATTGCTTACTAAACTCGCCTCTCAATAGGTTCATGGTGTCTCGTGCCGTGTGGTATGTTGCATTATTTCGTTGCGATTTTCATTGTTCTTGAGGAAGTACGCTCCAATGATGTCGCCTGCCCATAAACCGCACCAAACTTTGGCAAACCTTACTAAACAATTTTGACATTACCACATCTCACGGCAATTACGCAATTTGTCGAATTTAGTATCAATATCTTTTACTTAAAATTGTCCAGTTGACATTTATAACTTCTTAAAATGCTGTAGGAAGCTAAGAATGTAATAATCATTAACAAAAAAAAAAAAAAAAAAGAAATAGGCAATAATAGTAATAGTCGGTCAAGCCTGAATGTATATAACAACGCTCTTATTATTATCCTAAAATAATTCAAAATTAAAATAAGTTCCATAATTACTTGTTGTTTTATTTATTAGTAGTAAATTAATTGTGCGTACAATAATAAAAATGTCATGTTACAAATAGTATATGGTTATCAATATCATAAAAACTTGCAAATCGATATATTTTAAGGCACCAAGCTTTCACTGAATATTTCTAGCTTACGAATAAAATTATATTAAAATTTGTGCGTTGATCAGCATCATATGAGATTTTTTTTTTATATTAATATAAGTAAATTATTTTAAGCACCTTTTTATATCTATTTTATCTCAACAATACAAAAATATCCGTTACAGTCTGGGCATTTCTCTAATAAATCACGCCTGTTGTTTGAATTAAAAGATAGATAAAACTGTTTAAGTGCTTCTAAGATTTCGTTTGATTTTTGAAACATGTTTTCGTAACTTAAATCAGTATAACTAGCTAAAATATGCTTTAGTATACGATATAAGACTGATTCTGTTGGTATAAATAAACTTATTGCTTTTTGAATATCGTCCAAAAATTCCTGAATAAACTGTTGAGCCAAACTCATTAGCAGCTCAAATGTTTCCGGTAAAAGATTATTGGCCATACTTAAGATAACATCCTCAAATTTATTGCCATCGACAATTTTTTCCATAAATTCTTTTCCATATTGAGAGAGTAAAATAAACAAGCCGTTTGGTAACGTTATTGCAAGGTTACGCAAAGCAGCAATACCATTTGATCTGTTATCATCCCAAATGGAATCCTGTAAGCTTTCGATATTTTGTTGTATGTTTCCCGACGAATATAGAAGTCTAGCTGCTCTTGGTGTTACTGTACTATATGTATCTGTATTGTGTGTAGAGGGTATGGGCTTTGAAACTTGTTCCAATATGTTTGGTCCCATATTGTGTTGAACACTTTGTCTAAGTGTTGCCGTATCTACAGGCAACTCATTATTTAAAAGTATTCCTGCGCCAGATTCTCCAAAGGCTGGCCGAACATTACGTTGATTTAATTGTTTATTTATTTTAAATAAATCGTTCAAGTATTGTCGGTCCGGAATTTCGTTTATGCCTCGTATAACATCCATTTTACCTTGTGTGTTTCCACGAATGCGTATTGTTTCTTTAGATATTTTATCAAACATTTTCCTGAAAGGCACAAAGAAAAAATTAAATATTTAACTAAAAGTGTACGAATATATAGTTTTATTCGAAAGGCTTTAAAGAAGTTTTTGCTCATCACTTATACCTTTGGCGATTACTTAAAGTTTCTCGGTAGGACCTAATTGAATTTACACGAGCCTCATTTGCTATTTGTGATGCGAGCTGAAAATTGTACATCGAATGTGTAAATATCACTAAAGATGCGGATAATTGGAGAACATCAAGAGCTGTAATTTTGTCATCATCCGAATATTTCTGCAAGTAAGAAATACATATATTTTTAGCGTATACGTTAGATTTAAAATATGTGCATTTTTAAGTACTAGTATTAAATCCAAAACGCCATTTGCCACACCACTTCCTGATAAAACGATAGATGTTATATTAATTCCATTGACTAACATTTCAATACCCTGTAATTTAAAGCAAATATGATACAAAAATAAAAAATACGAAAATGAACACTTTTGTAAACATACCGCAGTGGCTTTGCCAGCAGATGCTAATGACGTCATTGCTTTAGTGGCGCCCGCAGCAGCAATACCAACAACACCACCTAATATACCAAGATAACTAGATCTTGCCTCTTATCAGTAACGCTAACAGACTGTTCATGTTTTGCACGATCGGTCAAATGTAAAGCCGAGGTGATTGAAGTGAAAGCTCCAACACCTAGACCGATTATACCTGCAGTTGCCATAACAGGTGCTGCTATAGGTAAGGATAATGCCGCCGCAATGGGAACGCATGCTGCTCCAATACCTGCTACGGCTGTTCCCGTTTGTGCTACATTCAAGAATTTAGCACCAGTTGTCCCATTAGGTGTGCAATATATTTCCAATTTAACTTTATTATATTCATCAAACTTGTAAATGCCTTGACTTGGTGCTACCATTGTGCCTGCCGGCAAAATATTTTCCTCCACATAAGATTTCCAGTTTTTATATACTCTACCCATTTCATCCACATATATCATGCAACAATCGCTAGAATCAGATCGATCTAAAAAATTTATTCAAACAAATGAATAAAAATCTTAAATTTAATAGATCTATATCATACGCACTATCGCATTTTTTGCAACGAAATACTGGATGACAAGAAAATTCTGTCGAATCAAGTACAGTATTAACATTAGTATCTTTTGTGACCATCACATAAAAAATGCTTGTTAACGATGCACCATTAGTGTACTTTCCTGAATTATAAATACAATAATAATTAAAAAAAATAATTTAGATATACAATATGTATAGTGAAGATACTTACTTTGTGCCCAAACGTTATCGAGTAAAACTTCTCTCAAACTTTCAATAGTATTCTGACCCTTCTCACGATTAGGTATAAGTTCCTTAATTTTAGCCTTCATCACTTCTTTGTCGTTTGACGACAATCTGTGTGAATTAATGAAAAAAGGTATAATCTTTAGAATTAAAATAAAATGCAACCTTTAAAAATATAACTTTAGCATATAGGGTTTTAGTTAAAAAATAGAAGGATCTCAAACAACTTTGATGAGTGCAGTTAGTGCGACATTTCAGCCGGATCGCAATAAATCTCCTTTCAGCATTAGTGTAGAATTGATAATGTAATATATATATATGTATATATGTATACATATTATTATTTTTTTAATTGAACGCTTACGAATCTTACGAATTAGATGCCTCAATTTGAAGCAATTATTAACGATTAGCAATTAGTTTGTGTATAAAATTAGTATCTGCTGCATTATATAAGTAGTATTCATATTTTTAAATACATAATATAATTATTAGTTTTCATTTATTTAATTTAAAAATGAACTCTTAGACTAAAATACATTTGAAAGCACTGGCTGCCTGCATCAAATACATAATAAGGTACATACATACATACATACATATGTATGTAATTAAAAAGAGGAAAAAATTAATTTAGAATATTAAAGATTTAATTTATCCTACCAAAACAAAAAATCCTTAGGTGTGTGCCGGAATCGTGGTATTTTGTATAAATTTTTTAAGTGTCAAGCAAGGCACATTTAAGAAGGTGGTGTAGTCGGTTCGGTTGAATGTTTTTTTATGTAATGCTGTGATTCTCCACAATCAATAGTATTATTTAGCTTACACATAATCCTGATATTGTACGACATTGCTTGGAGCGCAAGTAAAATGTACAAACAGGCTCCGGTATATTTTATTATAAAAGTCAAACGTTTTTAATTTTACACCTAATATTGAAATTTATCTAGAGTGTAAGAGGATTAGGTTTATAGTATTTAAAATATAATTTGTATATTAATTTTTTTGACATTCAAAATTCACAAAAAAAAAAAAAAAAACAAATATATGTTGTTTTTGTTAAAAACTTAGTTCTTGTACAGGCAACAATTCCTTGTTCAAGGTGCCTTGGTGAAGTGAAGTCTATTTGCAAATGAAATACAGTAGCCAACTAAAATATAGGCACATTCTTTAAGCTTAGAGTGTTTGATTTACTTTCATAACCACACCCCCATTCTGCGTTTCAATTACGTCTCCGCATTCAGTTATGTTTCGATCGAAAATTGGTATTCCAACAAAAAACTGAATCGAAAGAAAAGGACAAAGTTCACTAAATCATACAGTATGCAAAACCCATATTCGTACGCCCGATAAAAATAAGATTTACAAAATATTCAACGCATAAGCAAATTTTTGAAAATTTCGTGACTATTGTTTTTATGGCAAAATACAAGTAATATGTAGATATAATATAAATCGACCGCTAGATGGCGGAGTATTCACATATTGGATTACAAAAACCGTATTCCGACTTTTAAATCCAATTTTTTGTAATGTACTTTCGAAGTGTTTGATGTGTAACGTGAATTCCAAAGCTCTGTTCCGAACTTACAGCCAGTGTAACGCCAGTTATAGACGGATCGATGCGAATTTGGCGACGTAGGAATGAGTACTGTCTTCTTGTTAATTTGCGCGGCTTACATTTCGCTGCGATTTTTTAAATTGTCCGTTTTTTATATTTCGACACCAAGTATTGGATAGTAGAAGCACTGCGCTTCATTATTTTGACAATTTCCCGTAAAGATTTTCTATCAATGTGTAGATCTATTACTATTTTTCGTTGTTCATCTTAAAGCTCATTTGATTTTTTGCCCATGTTGAATATTCCCAACATCTTATAATAATTCAACTGACTATGATATTTTATGAAACACAGACTGCAACAATAAAAACGGGGAACCACACAAATAAAATAGAGTTTAAAACTCGCGTTAAAAACAAGAAAAATATGGCATTGCCATCTGTACGAATACAGTTTTTTGTTATCCATTATGTGAATACTCCGCCATCTAGCAGACGATTTATATGATATAAACAAATTTTAATAAAAAGTAGTGCATGCACTAAGGGGTTCAATAAGAAAACACTACACTACGTTACACTTTCCAATTCGAAAAGAACAGGTGGAGTCATAGATAGTATATTTTAGAAAAGAATGAATATTGACAACTTTATGAAAAAATAAAAAAAATATTTTATTTTTATGATATTCTATTTTTAGTTTGACAATGAACTAAAAAAAAAAAACGTAAAAAAGATAAAATTATAAAATACGCTATTACAAAAACAATAAATTATATAGAATCTTGGAATAAACGTAAAGTTATAAGAAATAAATACAAAACACGAAAAGACGAAAAAAATAAATTTATTAATAATACGATAAATAAATCCAAAAATCAGAAACAAATGTGGAAGAAAAAATGAAGGAACTAGTCATTTATAAAAACCGAAATGCAATACAATCTGCGATATTTAATCATGTAGAGTATAAGGAACCATCAAATAGCCAATCAATTAACAATTATTTTGTTGATAAATAGCAAATTCCAGTTTCGACCAATAAATCTACTAGATCTAAAAAGTATATGGTCATATGAAATCCAAATACCGATAATTTACATTTCAAAAATTTGACACGAGATGCAAAAAAAAAAAAACTTTAAAATGTAAAATAAATTATTTAGGTTAAGTTGAGAATATTGCTGATAAAAACGTTACTTTAATTTGTAAAAGTGTAAAAAATCGTTGGAATACGTATTTCGAAAGAATGCATCATAATCAATCAAAAAATTGATTTCGAATTTTTTGTAACTTAGGGCTTTTTGGATTTCATATGACGATATGTAAAAATATAAAAATTAAATTAAAATATCACTGGTAACACCAATAGAAAAAATCACAAAGAGCCTTGGAGACAGTTGATCGGGACTTATTTATACAAAAATTAAGCAAATAAGGCATTCAAGAAAACGAGCTAAAATGGTTTAAATCTTATTTACAGGCAGAAAACAAATGTTGACAGTAAACAATCCAAAATCAAATTACATATGTAATAAACATGGTAGACCACAGGGCTCAATATTGAGGGACTACTCTTTATTATATTACATAGATGATATGGAAGAAGTACTAAAGAAATGTGAAATAATATTACATGCAGATGATACTCTAATTTTTATAGAAGGATCTACGGATGAAGAATGTTATAACGATATGATATATGACATCGATAATGTTAATGAGTGGCTAACGATTATTTTTAAAAATAAAGCGATAATGAAACAAAAATAATAATAAATATGAATTGTATCTTAATTTTTAAAATTAATGACCAAGTAATAGAGAGAGATAGGCAAATTAAATATCTTGGCTTTATAATAGATGAAAAATTAAAATTTAATGAACATATGGAATACATATGACAAAAATTAGCAAAAAAAAAAAAATAGATTCTTTAAACGTATACGCAGTAACTATTACCGTCACAAATATATATAACACTTTAATAAAACCACATTTTTAATTTGGCTCAACAATCATATATACATGTTGCACAGGAACACACAAAAAGAAAGACTGCAAAAATTGCAAAATAAAGGAATGAGATCGACATTGAAATGTAGCGGCTATAAGCCGATAGAAATAATGCTAAATGCTTTAAAATGGCTAAATGTTAAGCAAAGACTACAAGTGAGTACTTATCAGTTTATACAAAAAATAAAAGTAGGAAAGACACCTGACTGCCTTGTTGCGCAAATAACATACGTAAGAAAAGTACAATACAACCTTATCATCTGAGAAACGATAACAACTTCGCACTACAGAGGACTTCAACAAGAGTTATGTAAAGGTCTTCAAAAAGGATTATACCTTTATAATTTGCTTCCTAATGAAAATAAATCTGAAATGAATATTAATGTTTTTAAGAGAATGATTATAATTTTTATAAAAGGCAATATCTATATACACTGGTGCATATTCCTATAATCGCACTTAATTTTTTTCTGTATTTTTGTTATATCTTTGTTGTTCTCATCCAAAAGCAAAATTTAACTATTTTAATGAGAGACAACTTAACGGTACTTTTTAAAAGTAAACAATTTTGTTTTCTTATTTTTGTTGTTTGCCTTATTTATGCGATCAAATGTTCTTGGTGCTATTTTAAGTGGAAGATTCGTATAAACGCACACTCGAAATTTGTTTTTAAAAAAGTGACCAAAAATAAAAATTCAATTTTAGTTTTTTTTTAACCAAAGGTACGTTTCTAATAGTAATATCTCAATTTACTGTAACTTTTCCTATTTTAACCAATAAATTTCATCACTTTTAAAGATGCCTAAGGGAACTTTTTTGTCCGATCAAGAAAAGATTCAAATTAAATTTTTTTCACGACCAAGGATGCTCTAATAGAGAAATTGGACGTAAAATCGGTCGTTCAGAAAGTGTGGTGCGAAATTTCTTTATGAAAGGTCAAAATTATGGAGTTCGCAAATCTACAAAGGGTAATACAAAACTAACAAGAAGACAACTTAATTTAATAAAACAAGAAGCAACCCGCAACAAATTGAATTCCACACAAATAAGGAATAAATTGAATCTTCCTGTGACTTCCAAACACGTTGCACACATTTTACGAAACGACGAAAACATAAAATGGAAAAAGCCGAAATGTAAACCAATGCTAAAAACCATAAAGAAAATCGTCTAAAATTCGCAAGAAAATATATGAAATGGACAGATGAGTGTAAAAAAGTAATTTTCTCTGACGAAAAAAAATTTAATTTAGACGGTCCAGACTCATACCCATGCTATTGGCACGATTTGAGATCTAAAGATGTTCGGATGTCAAAACGTAATTTCGGTGGTGGCAGTGTTATGGTTTGGGCTGCGTTTTCTGCAGTTGGCAAGTCGAAAATTTGTTTTGTTCCGACAAAAATGAATAGTTCAATTTATAACGAACTGTTGAAAGATGCTCTTCTCTCTTTTATGGACGAAAAAATGCATGAAGATTGCATTTTCCAACAAGATAATGCTGCAATCCATGTTTCTAAGCAATCGAAATCTTGGTTCAATGAACATGGCATTCCTTTGTCGGACTGGCCGGCTTGTAGTCCGGACTTAAGCCCAATAGAAAACTTGTGGGGATACATGGTCCGTAAAGTTTATGCAAATAATGCCCAGAATGAAGGCATAAAGGCTGTCACAGAGCTGAAACTAAGAATTAAACAAGTCTGGGAGGAAATTGATTCCGATCTGCTTAAAAAATTAGTGGAATCAATGCCAGACCCTATTTTTGAAACAATCCATAACAAAGGATCATCCACAAATTATTAATAATGCTACAATGGCCCAAACATTAAAGAGCGTTTATAAGAAAATACCCTTAAAAATGGCTGTTAATATCGAAAATTAAGTAAAAAAAAATAATTAAAGTACAAATGAATTTTTTTTTGTAAACAATATTTTAAGTGAAGTCTTAACTAATTTAATACACAAATTTATAGCCCCCTAAATATTTTCTTGTTTAATTTTTACCTTTTTTTTAAAAAAAAGTAGTGTGCGTTTATAGGAATATGCTCCAGTGTATATAAAAGAGGACCATAAAATCTCTTGTAACTGATGTTCTCTGAAATGCGCCGTTAAACGAAACGTGAATTCACTACCAAGGTTTTTATGTATATACGGTTTTTGTAGGTCCAATGGTTCACGAGCTATTGACATTAGAGTGAACCCCTTGTAATTTATAATTGTTAACAAAATAATATAATAAACTTTAAATTATTTCAAATACTACTAAATAAATAAAATAAATTTTTCTTTTTTGTTTGTTACAACTTTAACAATAAACGGAGACAATTTCGATTCGAGTCGAAACGCATAATAAGGGTGATAATGAAGATTAAAAAATTTATTTACGCCGTTAACACAAGTGTTGGAAAGGTATGTATTCAATGATACTAAAATTAAAAAACTTTCACGAAAAAAAATTAATGGAAATACAAGAGTAACAATAAGAAGTATTTAGAAATCTTTCTAATATCTGCATGGTAAATCTTTTTGTTTTATAACTTCCTTCAATCATCTATTTGGCATCGACTGAACTATTTTTTTTTTTTTTTTATCATTTTACGTTTCTGACTTTTTTTTGCCATATTTCTCCTCTAAACGTTTCATTGGATTAAGTCTGGGGATTGCGGAGGTCCTACCTTGTGTACTATATCGTCAATAAATACACATTCTCCACCACATACTACTACGCCCTTCACCACAATGCTTTACTGTTGGAGATAGATTTTTTATTATACATATGCTGTATTTAACTTTTGCTTTACTTTTTTGGTCCATCAGTGCAGAAAATGTAAAATTTACTTGCGTCTGAAAATGGAACCTGGCCACAGGAATAACATATTTTTCAAATTGCTTTGTACGAGTGTGTTGTATCTTATTTATTTAAGACTCTCTTATAGTTTGGGAATTTACATCATTACTTAAACATTCTTTGATGTCTGCCGCAATCAATACACCAATATAATCAAAAGATTGACTTTGGTTATGTAAATGTAAAGTGATTTTTGTTCTTCATTATTTAAACAAGATATGAGTCAACTTAATATTTTTTTTTTGAACTTTTACTTACAAATTTTGGTTTTAAATGAGAAGTAATCAAAGTAAAATGTGCAACATGACAGAAAAGATTTCGCTAATATAAACAATTTTCATTAAAGACAGTGCCTATATTTCTGAAATTTAATGTTATCTAATGTTTGTAGCTAAAAATAAATAAATTTGTTCGAAATTTTAAGCATGTTCCATACTTTAGTTGACTACTGTATACAGTCAGAGACTAAAGATGTATTTATTCAAGAACTTTGAGTTTTAAGAAAACTAAAAGTATTACCAAAATTATAAGTCCATATTTTTAATAATCTTTATAAGTTAAAACGAAAACTTAAAATATTTTCCTCAACGCAAATATAACGGTAATGTTTTATAAACAAAAAAAAAAAAAAAAAAAAAAAAAAAAAAAAAAAAAAAAGTACGGGACAAAAGTTTATATACACCTTGAAACAGGTATTAATATTTCTAAGCAATGGATCACGAAAATACCAATGTAAAATTTATTTTGGCTTCCCTAGCTCTGACTGCTTGTAGACTTCCAGGCATGGAAACAAAATTTCGGCTTTAGAGACGATATTTCTGGCCAGACTTTCTCGAGATACTCTCATCCTTGCTTTTAATTGTATTTTTTCAAATTTTCACCTCATTAAATTCCAAATATACACGATAGGGTTTAAGTCTGCAGATTTTAGAAGGCTATAAGTACTACAGCGGAACATGGTTAGAAACCATTCATTAAGAGTTTGCGATGTGCTTTACATCGTTGTACTGTTGAAAAATCCAATGGGGTAACGGTATAATCAATTTTCCTGCGATATGTTCTTATATATATACTAATGCATTACACCATCCATAAAGCCCAAATTCCCAACTATAGGTGCTCCATTGCTACCCCTATGTATCACAGTTAGAATTAAATTTCTTGCTCGAAGGGCACGACAACCGTTTAAAAACAAGTTTAATTTACATTCGCCAGTTTTCTAAGATTCCATGTTATTACTTTTGTTGTCGCCATTTTTCACTAACTAGTGTTTAATTTCGCTGAAATCTGCCTCCGTAATATTTGGATGAACGTGTTTGTCTAAAGTATAAGCGATATCATGCACCCATTTTGGGTCCCTTGATCTTGAGCTTTTACGTGCTTCTCTGAGGATATGGCTAACACTTCGATTACAAAGATTTTTTAGTCTTCCGCTTTTAGGCGTATTTTCTACAGAATTTTCTTATTATAATTTCATGACGTTCTGCACACTTGAGAATATTTGTAATCATTTTCCTATTTCTTGATATGACTTATCTTTTTAATATGTTTAATTATTAAACATTTTACTATTGGTTTAATTTTTTGTCTATTGCCCATCGTTTTCAAAACAACTTTCAGAAGCAACAACAGAAACCTAACTAAATGAAGTTTTAACTGCTAGTTAATATTAACCGTGATCAAAATATCGAGTGTAATAGTAGTAACCCATGAAGAAATCGAGAGATATTCATAATAATTCAACTTGTATTTAGACTTTTGTCCCATGCTTATTTTTGTTTTATTAATATTTACAGTTATGTTTGCAATCTAGTAAAAAATTTGTTTTTGTTGTTCATCCTAAAGGATAGTAAATAAAACTGCATACAAAAATATTATGGTTAAATGGTTACTTTTCTTAAACTTTAGCCTCTGATTGTATGTAAGAGGTAGACCCTTTAAAAATGTACACTAAAACATCAAAATACAGTAATACTTACAAATCCCATATAATCTTTTGTTTGAAACCACAATTATGTGCCATCTCTTGTTGTACTGTCTTAATTGTCCTGCTGGTAGTTCTCACTTCCAGTCCAGCATTTTTATCATCAGCTTGCCGGGATTTTTCCACCACATTTGTGGTCGGTGGCATAATATCTGCTAAGTAATTTTTCAATTGTATAATATTTAATGAACCAATTTCAACTTCTTCCATTACAAAGAACTCATTGCAATCTGTTTTAGCAATTAATTTGCTTTCCATCTCTTTACGTTCGTTCAAGTTTGTATCAAGATTGTTTTCAAACATTATTTGCTTAAGTTGATCCAGTGTAAGACATGAAATATGCATCATTTTGGCCACAGGAATCACATCCCTTTCCAAACGTCTACGTAATTCTTGTTGCAACTGTTCTTTTGAACTCATGATGGCGATTTCTAGTGTCTGTTGATTGAAGACTAAACGCGTTATTAACACAGCGTCATGCATATATACTATTTGCCATGTTTCTATTACAATACATGGGTATTTCCCTAATTCAAAGCTTGAAAATATAAATTAAAATGAGTAATACTTGTTCTTTTTGTTAAGAAACTGACATTCACAATGATTGATAACACGTTTGTTATTTGTGTTGTATGAAAGAGATATAGGTAATCGAACGTTAAAGAGGCAATTAACCGATCACATCTTTGATTCGTGCACAAATATTTTAGAACTTTTATGTATTAAAAGTTTGGTTATTCTGTGGTTGCTAATTTAGATGATCTCTAGGAAATTAGATGAACTAGCTAATGAACAAACAAACCTGAAACCAATTTTTTTTTGGGTTTTGGAAGCTATATTATTCACCAGCTTGTAGTTTTATTGTTTGACCATTATATAATATATTGTTATAGATTTTAAGAAGTTTTTTTGGCTACAGGACAATAAATAATTAATTAATTTGAAACAATTGATTTTGTTAACCGTTATATGAAACAGTGTGTAATTGTTTCTTCCAGTGTACAAATACATCTCTGTAATAAAACGCTGCTTAAACACAGCTCAGAAAGAAAGATGAAACAAATTCATTCATTATTGTTCTATTGGGTTGGAGACTTATAAGAAACACTGTAAAATCAAAATAAATATTCAAAACTAAATAATATATAAAAAAATAAAGTAAACGTGAATTCTTATACAAAAAGAAGTAACAGATAAGAGAACTTGTAAGTACTTAACCATTTTTTTTATTTGTTTACATTTCTATCAATATGGTAATTATAAAAAATTAACGCCACACCCTAATAAATCAAGTCAAGCTCTAAAATAAATATGGGGAGTGTCTATGAAAAATTCATATAAAGTTTTGCTTTTCAAATAATATATGTAATAAATGGAGAATAAACATTATTTTATATAATTTTAGGTAAATTCGATTAAAAATCGTAATTTACAAAACGCTACAAAGCAGTCTTACAACATCAATGCCTATTGCTACGGTCAGACTCGTCATTCATTTCAAGTATCCTCTAACGCGTTCATGTTGTTGACTTGAAACTATTATTTTAACATTCTCAATTATCTTCCATTCAAATTGAATTTGACATCTTTCTTGGTAGTCTTGTGCTTATAGACTATGTCAACGCTAGACGAACGTACAGCATATAAAGATAATCCATACTTTACTGGTCATATATATGGGAATTTTTCACCGTTTTATGTGACAATTGCTGTCTGTACTGTATTCATTGGCTCAATAATCATATTAAATATAATTATTGGCTGTTGTTCGAAACATCGTCAATATTGGCAGGATAGGCATACTGGCAATCGTTGGTTAGTCTCACTGTGGTCAGCTACACCACACAATCAACCACCACTGGATTTCACAGAATTAAAAGACGCTAAATACTTCCAGAGCCTACAGGTAATTATCAATATTATTTACAATTCTAAAGCTAAAAAATTTTCAATTATAAAATTTGAATATTTTCTTTATCGAAATCTATTATATGCTATTGTGGTCTTAGGGTAAATGTATCTTATTAAACTAAGGTCTATATTATTAGTTTTCATCCTTATGATTTTGATACTTGTTGTTACGTTTAACGTGCTTCAATTTATTCTCCCAATACATATTCAATTCTCGTTTATGTTTAATAAAGTAAAGAATGTCACAGGGCAAAGCTCTTTCGATGTGATTTCACGAGAATTTGAAGCTACAACTTTTTTATTTAATCTTCATAAAGGAAAAGTTGATTTGTTACGGTATGCATCGCAATACTTTGTTCCTTATTAACGATTCAGCTTTGGGCATTAGTGTATCGAATTTTAAAGTAGATTAATTTACCCAATGAATTACGAAGCAAGAATAATATGGTTTCTCTTTCCTATCAATAATGTTTCCAATCCCGTTTTGTTTTTCTTTTATTTCTTTAATTCTTGCTCAAAAGTTACGCTTATTTCTTGCGCAAAACAATAACAAGCCATTCATTATTAGGTAAGCTTTGCCTTAAACTCGAATTACCATTCTTAGTTCCTTAGCAAAATAGCTGATTTTAATTCATAAACACGCAAAGCAAGAGACAGAAAGCTTATTACATCTTTTTGGTAGCCAAAAAGGGAAAAAAATATAGCTAAAATTGAAGTAATGAGTTAATTAGATTGCCACGCTTTAAATCATCAACTTTATTTTATGTTAACAGCCTACACCACGACTATTTAGAGAAGATATTGAAGCTCAAACGGAAGAATTGCCAACACAGCATCATCAGTATCAACAGAGACCACCTCGTCCTGAAGGTAGAAGTTTACATCAACAAAGACAACGTGAAGAATACGTTGAATTACATACGAAGCGAGAGAGCGACATATAATTTTTTTTTTTTTTATATCAAGCAATAAAGATAGCTAAAGCCTTATAATGGCTTTTATTATTTTATATCCAGCTGTAGCTGCATTATCTCTATTCATTGTTGGTGTTATTATAATAATGCTACGTTTTGGGCCACGCTTATGTGGTCTACGTCATCATGCATTACCCGATAACGAGGAGTATAGGGAACGTGCTTATGATCATGAAATTAGCTATGCTTGAAATTAAAATTGCATATTATCCCTCCATCTAATTTTATAAAAACATACACACTAATATATACATAAATTAATTGCCTTTAATGACGATAAAATTTTAAAATAAAAATAAAATAAATTTCCGTCCAATTTTAATACATACAAATTTTCACAAAACATGTAGCATTAAGTTTTGACATATCACATTTATTTAAACACTATACACATTACGAACATATTTTTACAAATTTACAAACTTTTTAAAATAAATTTTTTATACATACATATTATGTATTTTAAAGCATATATAATAAATAAAATTTAAAATATTTAAACAGTAGTTTTTGTTCTAGTAAAACTTTTAGTTCAATATTCTAAATACTATTTGACTAGTTGGTAAAATTGTAGTTCGACTATTTTATGCAAAGGTAATATTATCTGCAAAATCTAAATACCCTATCAAAATGAGATATTGTGTTAGGATGAATGAATCATTTAAATTTCGATTTGTAGATTGAGCTGTCCAATACAATATGTCAATATGTCTTAGCAAACAAGCAACATTTTTCTTTAATCTATTTCATATTCTTTTTTTTGTAATCTATGTTTGATGCGAATGCAATGCGTTTCTGCTTATTAATTTTGCATTTACATATGTACATACACTGGCTCACAAAACTTTACATACGTGTGGTTAATTTCAGTTATCTTTATATTATGAATATATAAAAAAGCGTCTGGAATATACCAAAAAGTACCACGATGTACACACAAATGATTCAACATTTTGGGAACGTGTAATATTCATTGACGAATTTAAGTATATGGTTTTTGGAGTTGGTAGTCGGTCAAAAGTTTGGCGATAATCTAATCTAACCAGAGATGTATGTGGAGATTTTAAATGATAGCTATCTGCCAAGTTGTGAAATTTTAGTCCTAAGTGAAAATTCTATATTGTTTCAAGATAATGACCCAAAGCACACTTCGAAGCTGGTAAGAAAATAGCTATTAAACAATATTAAAAACAACGTACACTCTCCACAATCTCACGATCTAAATGTTATAAAACATTTATAGGATTTTCTGAAGCGTAAACTTGGATAAAGTTATATCATGTCAATTTCTGAAGAGAGCTTTAATGGAGAAGTAAGAAAATACTACTCCCGAAATAAAAAAGTTTACCTAATCCATGCCATCCCGATTAGCAGATTTATAAAAGCTAAAGGAGGTCACACAAAATATTAATTTTTTAATGTCCATCATTTAGAAAATAAAATTTAAATTTGTTAACTGTTTTTATTATTTATAAAGTGTAAATATTTATTTGTTTATTTGTTCTAATTAAATGTAATATGAACAAATAAAAAATATTAGAGCATTTTTTTATTAATCTTTTATATAAAAAACTTTTGTAAGACTGTGTACTGTGTATGTGACTATTCTATGTAAGTCAGTGATCAAGACGAATTCTGAGATACATTACTTGTATTATTCGGTTGTTGATTTTAATAGGGGTCATGATTCTCAATGCGATGAAAATTTACATGTGTGTATTTTTATTCTTTAAAGTTATTCAACTCACAGAGTGGAATACGTTTTGAAAGGAACTGCCGAACTTATAAAAAAAGAAAACATCTACAATGAACATCACATAGAAAGGTCTGGAAACGTTGCATATTAGGAAAAAACGGTGGGAATGCAATGATAAACAGGTTTTTCCACCACAGCCTCATCATCTTAGGACTTGCTAAAGAAGACTAATCACCTGGAAAATGAGGGCGGATTAAAAAAAAAAAAATTGAAATAACAGAAAGTTGCTTTGTGGAAGCCATATGCTTTCAAGAAAGGTAATGGGGAAAATGAGACTTCCTTTATTTGTATTTTATTTTTAGACAGTTCCAGTAAGTTTTCATTCTCAATTGAAGAAAATTTCTAGTCATATTTTTTAATCAATTTGCAACAAATCGTATTCAGTTCTAGGGTCAGCTAAAAGTAATCACCCCTATTCTCCATTTCTATTCGAATCGCAATTTTTAACGTTTAGCAACTTTGGTATTCTGCGTTCAGTTTCGCTTCAGTTCTTTTCAATTGTGTGCATTCTGTATTTAGAATTTAGCTGTATTTTGTTTATCTTGTGAAGTATGGTTGCAAAGCTGAAACTTAAAGGAATTGACGGAAGGGCACCACCAGGAGTGGAGCCTGCGGCTTAATTTGACTCAACACGGGAAAACTTACCAGGTCCGAACATAAGTGTGTAAGACAGATTGATAGCTCTTTCTCGAATCTATGGGTGGTGGTGCATGGCCGTTCTTAGTTCGTGGAGTGATTTGTCTGGTTAATAAATTTATGCCTTCCCAAAACAAAAACAGAGTGTTTTCGTATTGAACCTCTGTGTGTATGCACTACTTTTTAAATATTTCTTAAAATGTTAAAATTTTTTCTGTTATTTTAATATGTTCCATAGCAAAGTAACTGTTTTTGAGAAGACAGTCTTCTACCGACTTTGTTTTTTGGAATACAAATTTGTGATCGTACGTAGGTGATATGCTATTGTGAATTAAACAAATAAGAAAAATACGCAACAGATTTATTTTTTATCCAATCTGCTCTATAATACCAAATGGGGATCGTTCAATCAATACTTTCGAGTAAGTTGGAACATCGTATGTAGCTTATACGTATATACATAAAAGTCCTGTCACACAATCAATTCCAATCGATAGTGGTCTTAATAAGCTTCCATACAAAACGAAAACTGTCTTCTAAATGAGACCCCTTCTAAAATTAAAGTGATTTAATTTGGAATAAATTTATCTATAATTGTTGTGTTTTGATTTTTATTTACTAATCAAAGTTTTCAAATCTATCTCTCAATATAAGGAAAACTGGTATAAATATGTGTAACACAATGAACCATTTTTTTCTTTTCACTGAAAGTAAACTGAAATTTGTTTTGGTATAAACAAAATCGAAAAGAACGAAAAACCAAATCGATCGGTTTGCAAATACGGGATCAAAACCATTAAGATCAGAATGTGTGACATACATATGCATGACATCAAAGTAATTAATTTCACAGTTTTTTTTTTCTAAAATGTTTTATATATGTACATACTAACTGACCCGGCGATCTTCGATCCGCTTAAAATTGATTTTTTATTGTCCAAAACAGTTGTAATTCACATTATAATTTTTTGTAATACTTTATGATAAAAAATATTATTTGTTTTTCCATTTTCTTTACAATAAATTTATAATACAGACGGTTTGCCGACACGTGAACGGGCAACGTATAATGGTCCGCGAGAGGATACTGGAAATTTTAAATTTATTCCACAAATACCCAAAGACTGGCCTTGCGCCTTTTTAATGGTCATTGCAAAGGCAACATGAACAGGAAATTGCACACGTCTAAATGCAAACGGCAAATCTGATGGTATGATTAGTATGCGTGGAATCAAAACGTCGTCACCTTTCAATATTTCAATCAAAATAGTGGCTACAATAACATTGCCCATTAACTTTTTTGCAGTAAGTCTTGTAGCATTGCAAAGTTTTGGCTGATTGATATTACGAAGCATAATAATAGTCGCACAAACTTTCAATCGAAGATTATTAAATATTCTTCACTCTGCTTCCTATAAATGGGAGTAGAACACCAATTTTTGGCATAAATGTTGTTTATAGTACTCTGTACTATTTTCCTAAATTGCATTGATATAGCTTGGGTATTTTCCGAGTTATAGGTATCTCTGGAAGTGGGAGGGTTGCCACACCCATATTTGATGGGATTGTCGATATCGATTCTACGAAAATACCCACCAAATTTCATTCGTCTGCGATTAATATGTCCCTAAATATTCAATTTTACCGATTTTCGACGCCATCTTTCTGTTATATCGAAATTTTTTTCTAAAAACCGTCTATACCTGATAAGCTTTGCAACAAAAAAGGAATGGCTAAAATCGGTTCAGTAGTTTCCGAGTACACTTAATATACACAAAAAATATGAAATTTTATAAATGAAAACACATTGTTTGTTTTCTTTTTTATTAAATATTTATTTGTTTATTTTTATTTTTAATAATAATTATTTATACTGGCTTTTTAGTTATCAATAAGTTTATTAAGCAGTTTTATCTTTTGCATATAAATTCATATATTGTGATTGCTTTTTAGTATTTGTGTTGTGTTATTTTAAATTTATTAATTTAAATTATAAATTGTTTGTTTTAGTTTTATATAGGTGTTTTCGTTTTCTTAAATTAACTAAATATATATAAAAAAGTGTTAATAACATGCAATAACATTTTTTATAAAAGAACAGAAATATAGGATTTATTTAATAGATTACTAATAAAAAGTTATAATAGTAATTTGCTTAGTTTATGTGTTAAAATTTTAAATAATATTAAATAGATTTTGAAACTGCAATAATTTCTCTTCTAATTTATTAATTCATATTTCATATAAATGCAAGTCAAACTTGTTGTTTAATATTAATATTTAACAGCTTGTTTAGGTTTTATTTGAAATAAATCAACTTTAATTTCTAAATTAACTTTGAAAAAAAAAAAAAATCAATTTCGAAAACAAACTAAAATTTTTTCTCGTGTATTATTATTATTTTTTTCTTTTTTGCAAATTAAAGGCACTTTTAAAGTATTTTATTATTATATTCTTTTAAATGTTCAATCATAAATTTAAAAAAAGTAAAGTCCAAAGCTTTTTCTTAATTTGTTTTATCATTATTTGTGTTGTTTATAAGTTTTCAATATTGTTGATGGTAATTAATAATGTATAAAAAGTTTGCAGTAAAAATGGTTTTCTTTATATTGTATATATAGTATATTTTCCTCTAACAGACTTTTGTGTTTTTCTAAATATTTTGTTTTGTTTTTACAGACTTTGTTTTGAATTGGTTTCCTAAGGACATTTTTCGTAATTTATTATTATATTTTAATATATGTGTAAGTGACATTAGAAACAAAGAGGGGTTAAATAATATCCTTTCAGTAAGATTTTCTAACAAATTCTTATCTTAACCACTTACACTTTTGTTTAATTTTGCTTTCCTATCTATAAAAGCTTGTTGGTTTCTATTTATTTATATAAAAAAACATCATTTTATCAAAACGTTACCATCTATGTATATAGCTATGATATAAAAAAAACAACAATTATATTGTTTTTATACATACCCAAATAATTTTTTTGAATGTATTAAACATTTGCATAAATATATTCATATTGAACTCAGTAGAGTGGTATTAGTGCAGTCAAATTGTCTGCATTCTATATTCCATTTTAAAGAAAACGAAAGGTATATATGTTTTTTTCTTACAACAAACCAGCATATGTACACTGCGAAGCCAGTAGTGTATAGCATATTAAAAAAATAAACACAATAAGTTTCAGTATTTTTTTTTTTGACATTTTAAGAAATTTAATATTTCAGCTAGGAATATTTTGCTGAATTAATCTTTCTTGTAATAAATTTCGTATTATTTGTATCATAGGCCATTTTCACTACCTCTAAAATGTTGAGTACTAAGCCGTACTCTATATTCACTTTACACTGTTCAGTACCTTCCAATACGTAAGTGGGTACAGCAAAATCTGCACTCTTCCTAAATTTATCAGCCCAAAGTTTGTGTACACTTTTGCTGCTGTATTTAGACTGTATGTATGGTATATGAAGCGTTTCGAAACAATGCAACCAATTACATAATTTGTTTATTTCTAAGTTATGAGATATATGTGATGTTTAAATGTGATGTAAAAAATTGCTGCCTCAATAACTATTTTTCTGCACTTTTATAATCTGTCGGCGACTTTTTGAATTGCGGCATTAAGAATTACTATAATTTTCAAATAGAAAGCAATTGACGTTTTGGAAATCAGCTTATTTGTGAAATCATTGATTCATGTGCCAATTTAGATATATTCATGCAGATGTTTAATGTGTACGCTTATTTAAAGGGAGTATATATTTATGTATTATAGAAATATAAGTATATTAATTCGAAATGCATTAATATATGGCTATATAAAGTTTATATATATTTTCAATGATGTTTTAGTCTGCTTTTATTTCATTCACCCCTATTCTGTGTACGATTCGAATTGAAATTTTCTGCCTGACAAATTTGATACTCAACGTTTCGATTCCGTTCAGTTTCTTTATTTTATATATTCTGCATTACGACAGAGATTTTTTTACATATTTTTATTATCTAGTCCAAAATTTCTTATTATATTTCATTTTATTAAATACGAAATGAAAACATACAAAATGGAAAAAATTTTAATAAGAACATAAATTTACAAAATCAAGAGATAAACGTTTTCTTATTGAACTCCTTTGTGTATGCACATTTTGAATTTTTATTAAGATTTGTTTATTTTGCAGTTTATATTTCATACGTTCAGATGCTTTTGAAAACATTATTGTCTTCTTTTTCTTTCAATGTCAGTTTTTGTTTTTGGAGTACAAATTTACGCAGAATATGGGAGATTATTTGTATTGAAAATTTCAAATTTTTAGCATTTTCATATGAATGCCAAACTCTAAGCTCAAATATGACCAAGTTTTTTATTATACATATGCTTTTTGGCACTTTTTTTGCCACAGAATATCTATTTCAAGTATTAATTTTTTTTTTAATTTACAATAAATTAATTATTCACTAATTTTTCTTCTTCAAAATTTTTTTAGTTAGTCTTATCCAGTTTTATGTTTCTCCCTAAGAGACTTGCATGAAATTTTATTTTAAATATTCATTCTTTATAGCTTAGTCGAGTCTATGGGTTTAGCTTTTGTTAATTTGTTAATGGCTCTAAATTGGGTAAAGTTTTTTAATAATTTTTACTGTTTATTTCGATGTTGAATTTAATAAGACTCTGAAATTCATTTGCTTTGCTTCTAATTGTTATTATTTGTTTTATTTAAAATTCCTATATGTTATGTGTGTATGTATTTAATTGTTTCATTTTTTATTTGCTTAAATATATGTTTTATTTACTTGAATCGATCGAAACTCTTTTACTTTTTTTTTAATAATAGGTTGTTTTTTATAAATAAAAGCTGCTCAAAATATACAAACACTCCTCGATACTATTTTTAATATTATTTAAAAATTGGTCTTATTTTATTGATATTTATATAGGTATGTATATGTATGTATATAAAAAAGAGAATTTTTTATATATATGTACCTTAACTAGCAAGAACAATATTTTTTTTTTTAATAAAAACAAATACAATTTTCAAAATTGAAATTTTTTCAAAGAGAAACCCTGATTAAGTTTTAATAATAATAATAAAAAAATATATGTATGTATGCACTTATATAAAAAAAGAAAATAATATTCCATAAGTTCAATTTACCAATTAGATGTTTTATAATTTCTTGTTAAAATACATGATTTAGCAAATAATAATAGAAATTTTGCTGCTGCGAACGTTCTTCTTTCGTTTGACCATCCAAACCGCCGCCGCCATTAATTTGGGATTTATGTTTTATATTGTTTTTATTATCGTTGTTGTTATTGGTGTTTTTATTATCATCATCAAAAAATACATTTGTGAATATTATAAATACAATTAGTAAATATATGCATAATATTACAATAACAGCTATATGATTTGTACAACAGCAACTTGTCTTTGTAGAGGAAAAATGATTATTATCACTATTATTGATGCGACTGTTATGTAATGCCGATGCTGATGATGCCGACATTAGCATGTTGTTATTATGTCGACTTGTAACGGGTGGTGGTGCAGTAGCAGTATTAGTAGTAGTAATAATATGTGGTTTAGATTTGCTGATAATGCCATTGCTGCTGCTGTTGCCATTTTGTATATTTTTCTTATGCTGTATGCCATTATTGTTTTTCGAATTAATGTTATTAATGATGCCATTGCTGTTGCTGCTGTTGGTATTTGTTTTGGCTTTAGTTTTAGTGGCAACAGTTGTTTTCATTCCCTATTATATAACCGCATTTTCGACATAGTTAGCAGGCAACATACCAGTTTTGCCAGTACGTTCAACACGACCAGTCATCCAACCTGAATCGATGGACTCTACTTCGAATATAATATCACCTTCGCGGAAGCTAACCTCATCGACATCTTGAGCTTCGTAATCATACAAAGCACGATAATAGACACGCTGCCAATAAATAATTTTTTTTTAATAAAATTTCGGAAAATACAGAATCGAAATCAACTTACCGAACTTTGTTTCGATTGTTTCGGTTGTATGCTGTGATGTATTTGTTGTTGAGAATGCTGCTGTTGTTGCTGTTGCACATTTGTTGGCATTTGTTGATAATATTGTTGTTGTTGTTGTTGTTGTTGTTGTTGTTGTAAATGATGCTGATGTTGCTGCTGCTGTTGCATTTGTTGTTCAGCTGATAAAGAACCATAAATACCATTAACTGGATCAATATCAGCTACCGAACCAATACGTTTTGGATAAGAATTATTAACTAAACAAAAAAATTAAATAAATTATAATAAAATGCAACAAAATCAATAAAAGCAAATTTATAAAAAATAACAAATAATAGAATATTCGTACGAAAACAAGTTAAATTTTTGTAAATTTTGAGCCTTCTGACTATTTTTAATTCGAATCTTGGAAAACATAACAATTTAAATCCTGAAACGAAGCTTTTTTTCATGCTTTTAATCATTTATATATACAACGATTAAGTTAAAAATTGATTGCTTCAACTCTCCATAAAAAAGTTTTAGTTAGAAGACTACTTTTTGAAGTTATGTCAGTGGTATAGATCAACAAAAATTAATTAGAAATACATACAATTAAAACAAAAAAGCAATATATATATATATATATATATATATATATATATATATATATATATATATATATACTCGTACATTAAAACACAAAACATTAACTTAAAATCACATAAATATTAAATGTAAAAATAGCAACAATTTCAAACCAGCTGGCATTGGAAATTTGAAAACAAAATTTTAAATAATTAAATAAAAAACACATATCGCTCACTTACTTCAATAGCATCATAACTCAAAAAAAAAACATAATTTCTTAGTTAAGTATTGATCCATATTGTGTGCAAAATTCTTTGTGATTCGTATAAAATTCATAGCACAGGAGCAAAGTTTTCTATATCAATGCTAAATAATAGAAAATTAAAAATTTAAAAAGCTCTTCTGAAAATATTAATTTTTGAATTACGACACTACTGAAGTAAATGAGCGATATGTATTCTAAATACTAGGGCCTAGCATTTAAATACATTTTTTAATTTTTTTTTTTTTTTTAAATAAAATATTTTTTTAAACACTTATTTTATTCATAACTAACCATAGCTTCTTAATTAATTCATAAATAGTACGCTTTCTAAATAAATTACTGCGCAAAAATACCAATGAATGAATAAAAAAATTTTCCTCAAGACAACCAGTTTTTGTTATACTCGACAGTGTCTATCAGAAAAGTAGTATCACTTCCAGGTATTATATTTTGCCGCACAGTGTAATTAATTTTTAAGAATTGTTTTTCACACAAATGATTTATTTTTCATAAAAAAACTCATCATTTTTATTTTTCTGGTTGTGCGTGTTTTTAACACAACTATTAGATCATATAAAAACTATCCACAGTTGTTTGTCACGATATGGTGCCCAAACTGGTCCTAAACATCATTTTCATGCAGCAAGAATTTTTTATAATATTGAGGATTTACGTCTGAAACAATACGAGCTACAGCTACGAACTTGGATTTTTTAAACGCTCATTTTACATTCTCCGAGCCTTTTTGAATATAGTTTCACGTGCAGAATATTTCGCAAATAATAATCTGCATTGCAAATACTATCAGGCAACATTAATTCGATCGTAGCAAAAGAACAGGCGTTTGAAAGCTGACATTTTATATATGTATGCTAAAGACAGTTCTTTAATTTGTCGCTAGTGTAAAATGTTATATTAATATAAAAATAAGTGAGATATGTGAAGAAATACTCTATGAAGCTTTTTTACTATAAAGAAAAAGAAAAGAACTACAAAAAAAACGCCAAATTTCAGAAATAAATTTCAATTGAGTTCCATTTACATAATTTCGATTTTAAATAAAATTATTCATTAAAATCTGACGAAACGATCAATTCTGATCTCTACTGCTTACCGTTGAAGAAAACTTTTTTTCTCGAACGGTCCTACACTCACAGAACCGCTCTCACTCGGAGGGCTCGTATCCATGGATATAAGCAAATAAGTTTTGGCAACGAGAACAACGAATCAGCTACAGAACGTAAATATTGTAATAAAATGTAAAACTACGTTTAATATTACTAATGTCACAGTTAATATCAGTAAACTCGTAATGTAAATTGTAATCATTGCATAATTTGTCCTGTAGAAGTCTAGTCAGAGCAAGATGACGATAATGCCGGGAAAATCTAATAGGGATTCTAAAATTCAGGTTCAGAAGTAAAAATCTAGAGTCAATATTAGCCGCAATTAGGTTGCAAGCAAAACAAATGCCCAAAACTGCCATTCTACGCTTTAATGTAGGAAGTTTCATCAGGCCCAACCTAGCCTAGCCACCGTAAGCCACGTAAACAGAATAATAAAAACTGCTTCTGCACAAACTAAATTGAATCAATATGACACTAATAATAAGGATTCCAAACAACCGAAGCATACTCCAAAATTGGCCTAACAAGTGATATGTATAACTGTCTCGTAATATAAGAATCAGAGAATTCCCTGGACCATCTATTCACAAAACCAAGAACAGCCCGAGCCGATGCTAATTTGATCAAGAATTGACAGTTTTCTGTCCAATAACACATCTAGACCAAAAAAGATAGTAACGGTCGCTAACTGGTAAGAATCAATTGTATACCTGAAAGGAATTGCACTCCTGCGTAAATAAACCATATGTTTACATATTCACTCCTGCAGAACTCCGGAAGAAACATACACAGTCTTAGAAAATATATTTTGAAACAAAACTCAAAATTTATCAAAAACTGCAGATACTATTTATATGACCCAATACTTTAATAACGCTATTTTCGCAATATTGAATTTTTTTATACAGTTTTATAATTTTCTAACCTACAGTTTGATAACTGTGTGTGTAAACATTTTTGAAATTCAATTAATTTATGAAAATATACAGAAGTTTCCTTTAACGTATTGTACGCGTCTTAGGTGTTCATTTTTATGGATTTACATGATTAACTTGGAAGGAATATATTGCATAGTTTAAAAATAGAGTAAATTAAAAAACAAATCATTTAAAAGGTTTTTAGCAATTAATAATGGATGACGGCTACTCACCATTACCACGACTATCGGAGCTATAAATCAGGGTGGTACTTTGTCTATTGGGGTTTGGCAAATTACGTGGTCCATCTGTAAGCGGATCGTAATCGGCTATTTTACCAATGCTACCACCATTCATGACAACACCATTGCTATTGACATGATGAGAAGAAGACGAAGGATGATGATGATGTGTCGATTGTGGTGGTTGTGGCTGTACAACACTATCATTTAGGGGACCAGGACCAGTACCGCCGCCAGCGCTATTGATGGATGATGATGTAAATGAATTTTGGCCAGAAGAAGATGACGGTGTTGCCGGTAAATTTATTGCTGGTGATGACGGATAGTTATTATAATTAGTGATGGAATATAAATGAGAAGAAGCATTAGCAGGACCGGGAGTAGTGTAGGATGAAGAGGAGGATTGGGTTGCGGTAATATTATTATTTTGCAGTGTTGTTGTATTCATATTGTTATTATTATTATTATTGTGATGATGTTGTTGCTGTTGATATAATTGTGTTTGTTGTTGTTGCTGTTGCTGCTGTGGTCTCGAATAGTTTTTATTATCATATTGATCATATGAATAGGAAGATGGTGTAGTGGATGAGGTTGGTGTGGATGATTGTGAGGAATCGGCCTGTTGCAAGGCACCAGTTGGATGATGGGATGATTGTAAAATAGCTGTACGTAATTGATTGTATGTATTACTGGGTTGCTGTTGCTGTTGATACTGCTGCTGCTGTTGCTGTTGCTGCTGCTGTAGCTGATGATGTTGTTGCTGTTGTAAATTGGTTGCTGTCGAATTAGAAGATGGATATAAATGAGAACTTTGTTTCATGCCATGTTGTTGCTGTTGTTGTGGATTTAATTGACGCAATGTTTGTGGTTGCTGATAGTGTTGATATTGCTGTTCGTGTTGTAAAAATTGTTGTTGTTGCTGTTGTTGTATAGGAGTTGCATATTGATGTTGCTGTTGTTGTGTGTGTGTAGGTGTACCTTGCAGATGTTGTTGTCTGCTCATGTTATTATTACTGTTGCTATTGTGTTGCTGTTGCTGATACATTTGTGTTGTACCAGCTTGATTGCTGGATACAATATGTGCAGTATTGTGTTGCTGATGGTGTATAGGTGGTGGTGGCATTGCATGTTGTTGTTGTTGTTGTTGTGTTGACGTGTATTGTTGATATTGTTGGTGTTGTGTTTGTGGCAAACGTGGGGACAACTGTTGCGGTGGCAACGGCGATTGAGATGCGCTATGCAATTGCGGTGCATATTGAGCAAATTGTTCAGCAGCCAATTGTTCTGAGAAATATTCCGATTCATCTATTAAATTTCATTCAAAATCCATTTTTATTTAAATGGGTGAGTGGTGGTGGTGGTTGTAAAGAATTTTTTTCATTTACCAAAATTATCGAATTCGAATTAAAAATATGTGGGAATGTTGGGTTGTTGTCATTGATAATTTTTTTAGTTTTTCCACCACCGCATACCGAATGTTTGGTAGCATTTATCCAATAGTTTAATGGTGAATTTGTTTTTTTGTTTAATTTTTGTGGTGGTAGTTAAATGAGTTGAATGATTGAGGTAAATATTATGAGTAATTGGTGAAAATGGGTGGTTGAGTATTTTTCCACACAAAACATACAACATACAGGATGACACAAATATAAACATAAAAAAATAAAAAAAAAACAAATTTAATATTTCGAAATTAAAATAAAAATTAAATTAAAAGGGAACAAAAAAAGATACAAATAAGAAAGATTAACTAAATTACTTTCTAGCTTATGAAACTAACAGCCTGTTTCTAGATAACGAGCGTAAGAAGTTGAGTGACTTGTCTATTTACATTTCAAACACTAACAAAAATTGAGTGCTTTGTTTGTGTTTTACATATAAAGAGACAAGTCACTCAACTTATTAGACGAACGGTTTCTTACGCTCGTCATCTTGAAACTGGCTGTTAATCAATTAAACTAATAAAAACGGTTTCGCATTTCTTATGTTATTTTACTATCTTAAATATTGAGTAAGGAAGATCTATTAGTATTGACATTATGCGGTAAGCATAAAAACATTTTAAATTAAAAATAAATTCAACTTTTGTCTGATTCTGTTTACTTGGCAATTCGTAAAAAATCTATTAAAAATTATAGTGGCAGTTTTTGTACAAGAAAAAATAGTGCTACGTTTTAACCCTTATAAAACACTTATCTTTTATACAGTCTAACTGAATACAACTTAGAATTCGTTTATACAACACTTTTATTTACGCCTAAAAATTACTTTACTTTATGACAGCCAAACGATAACTACTTGACCTAGGTAAAGCAGCCCCCTTCTATACCTAATTCCGGAAATGTCTTCAACGCTCTCAATTGGCAGTGCTGCAAGATACCCAAATAGGTACGGCATTGACAGGGTGACACATAATTACCAAATATACCAAAATTCCACAATACAGTTTTAAACGCGCTGATGCGGTATATTTTCGTTTTTTTAGGCATTTTCATTTTCGTAACAATAGGTTGTATTTTAAAAATATCGCATCCAAGTCTACTCTGTTTGTCTGTTTGCTTTATATTTCACAAAAATAAAATAAAAATACTTAAAAAAATTACATATTGCCTATCAAGTAGCCAGCTCATTTGGGTCCAATACGGATCATACTGTGACGACCATAGAAGGTAGCGAATCTATAAGTCCACGCACCTGCCCGAAATGAACCAACCAGACGCATGCTTAAAGGAAGAAAGCCCGCTGACATTTTAAGCAGCAGAAACGGACCGCTAAGGAAAACAGTTTTAATATTCGAAAGATTTGGACACTGACTTAGGAAATATTTGACAGATTCTTCTTCCGGTAAACCCAGTCTCCTAACATGCGCTCTAGCTACACCGTGCCCAGTGGTAACAACCATTATGATTCGCAGCCTACGTCGCGTTATACCCAAGACAGACTCCGAAAGAGCCCGATCTTATAGGGTTCAGATTAGTCTTGATACAGAACATGTGGGTTTATTCTTCCATCGTATCTGTGCCCAATATGTATCGCAGAACCAGAAGTTTGCAAGATGAAAGTGCCATCCCAACTAGATGGTTAATCTCCTCGTTGCTAAGGAGAGAGCCGCACAGTTCTCCCGGGTGTTAGAGTTATCCCTCCACCAGATAATCTCCCGGACTGGATGTTTCGGCATATCATTTAGAGACGCCCGGCACTCACATACCAGTCGCAATGTCGAGAAGACACGGGAGAGCTCTTTGATCGCAGCGTGACTATTCTACAGATTCGAATATCAACATCAAATATCTTATAGTAAATCAACTAGTTCGCTGCCCTCTTTATAGATATAGCCAAGATCTCCGCCTGTAAGACACTACAGTGGTCCGGAAGTTAAAAGGATATTCTCACCCTATATGCGGTAATAAAGACCCTCAGCTATACCCCTTCCGAGGTTTTCGACCCGTCGATGTATAACTCAACAGAACCGGATCCGATTACCGATTCTAATGAGATGCTCACAGAAATTATTTTAACCAGGAATGGTTTGGGTGTACAGTAATCCACCCCACCATGGATTGTATTTAAATAACCTTATTGCAGACATAATCGTCATCTGCTTAGACATCAGGTCCACCGGAAGCCAGTTCAACAATACAAACAAGACTTTTTAAGGAGTGGATCGAAGCGCACCTGTAATTATCAGTGGAGCACTTTGCAGAATGTATGTGGACTTCTCCAGAGATTTTCACCACACAATCGCATCATACATAAGTATGGGCTTATCCACTGTATCAAAAATCGACTTTGAATCCTGCGATTGAGACTCCAGATCTTTCCAACGGCCCTACGACACATGTACAGGTTCACCCTTGCCGTTATTGCACGTGTATTCTGAAGCCAGGACAGCTTTAAAATTAGGTAACATGAATTGAATATTTTTAAAAATTGCGGAGTCTATATATTTTTAAATAGGAGCGCTATAAAATTAAATTTGGCTTTGACGGTCTATATGTATCGAACCGTGATTTCTTCAAGCTTTCATGTAAAAAATCGATTACTCCAAAACGAACATAGTGGTGTGGTATAACTGTCATCCAATAAGTCCGTAGGATGATACACAGATGTCCATATGATTTTTATTTAGTACTAACCTCCAAACGATACGTGCATAAATTTGACAGCAATCCGACCATCGGTTCGTAAAGCAACTTTTGTTATTGAAAAAAAGTGGTAAAGTGAATTCCGAGTTTTGATAAAGCATTGCTTTTTGATGAAAAAAAAAAAAAAAAAAACATTATCCGAATTCTGCTCCATCGAGATAAATGGTAGAGAAGTGGTTTGTTGAATTTAAAAATGGACGTATCAACACGAATGAAGCAGAGCGCAGTGAACGACCAAATGAGACTGTTATTCCAGAAAACAACAAAAAAATGCACGAGGCTAGCTGACATTGTAAAGTTATCAGATGGCAGTGTTTTTACCATTTTACACGAACATTGGGCTATGCGAAAGCTCTGTTCAAAGTGAGTGCCACGTGAGCACTCAATCGTGCCACAAATCTATGAAAACAATGGCCAAATTGAATGAATTGGGCTTTGAATTGCTTACCCACCGACCGTATTCTCCAAATTTAACCCCCAGCGACTTATTTCTGTTTTCAGATCTCAAGCGAATGCTAGCTGGAAAGAAATTTAAGTCCAATGATGAAATAATCGCTGAAACTGAGACCTCTTTTGACGAGAAAGACAAATCGTATCATAAAAGTGATATAGAAAAGTTGGAAAATCGCTATACTCGTTGTATCACTCTCGAAGGCAACTTTGTTGAATAATAAAATTGAGTTTTGTCAAAATTTCATTTTTTTCTTACTTATCCTACGGACTTATTGAATGACCTGTTAGTTTATCATATAGTCTAGCTTAATCGAAACTAAATTTCTTTCATAAAATATAAATAACTGATATGACAGATAATAACGCTTAAATACTCATAAAAACGTGTAAATACGTAGTTCTCTAATTAAAACGAAACAATTTTAATTAGTAAATATTAGAGATATGAAGAAAAACACACACACACACACACACACACACAAAACATTACCAAGCAAGCAAAGAAGCGGAAAAACGTTTTAACACAACATAAATGTTAATAAATTACCTATTTAAATGAAACATATTTTTTGATTAAATAAACATTAAATGAAATTAACACGCGAATTGTTGACGCAATCAATTCAATTTCATATATAAACGAGGAAAATAAATAGAGAAAATGAGAGCAAAAATACAATTTGATTAAATTGTTAAAAACTATACTTATAAGATAAACAAACATGTAAAATATTAAAAAACAAAAATCTTATTAAATATTATTTCACACATTCCGCATGCCATTTTTAAAGTAAACTAATAATAAATGCCATATAATTCATAAATCAATATACCATACATATTAGGGGCATATTTAAATTAAGAAAAGTAAAGAGTACAAATTATTTCCCATACTAACCTTTAAAATTTTCTGAGACCTCGGCGGCACCGCGTTGCTTTTCCATGGCAGCTTTTTTCTCTAAATCACCATGATATGCCACATTTGATATGATTTTTGTATTTTGTTTAATACGCAATGTTTCAGGATCATCAGCGACCTGTCATCATTATCGGCATCATCATGACCAGATAAAACATCATCCAATGAATTGTTTTTAGACATCATGGAGAGAGAAAAAAAGACAAAATAGACCATGTTAAACCAAAGGCAAAAAGAAAAAAAAAAAGAAATAAAAATGAAAAATAAAGGTGGAATTATTAAGAGAACAAATAAAATCTATACTCGTACAACTAAGACAACTACGAATACCCTATTAGAGACAATAAGATAATGTTGAATAGATTTCTTTTTTCTCAACCTAGTCTTTCTTTAGTTCAATACATTAAAAAAAAAAAAAAATTCTCAATGTCGTCTCTCAAAGTGTCATTTGTTTTAATGACGGACTTTTTGTTTGACCCAAATCGCTTATCACCCCGTCATTTCTTTACATTTTGAGACAGCAATCAATTACAAGAGGCTTAGTCTTAAATGTAATTATGCTAGTTCGTCGTATTAATACTTATGCTGCGTCGCGCTTTGCTTATTTAGTACTTATGCTGGGTAATGGCTCATTCCGGAGTTGCTGGTAAGGAAATTGCTGACGGACTCTCGAGGTCCTGGTTCGCAGCGAACTTTTTCGGTCTAGAATTCTCTTGTGAGATTATTTGGGCAAAGGTCAGATCGAGGGTAGACAGATGGGAACACTCTCTCATTTTGTGCGAATGTGTTGCGCTAGCTAGGACCATATTGCATGTTTTTGAACGGGGTTAACTGAACCCGAAGGAAATTAGAGCTTTACTATCGACAATTTACTCGACTTCATTCGGAGGGCGGAGATTTTGCATGGCTTTCGGCATGCCCTTGTTTATATGGGCAACAGCTGAGTGGGATGTTGTCAGTGAACGATTGTGGTTAACTGAACGTCATCTGCGGGAAAGGGTGCACTGTGGGGTGTGTGGGGGTAATCATATGTGTCATCTTTAGTGACTACAGTAGGAGAAAAGATCTTTTAGGTCGCGGTGCCTGCCATTATGCAAGCTGTCGATGGCTGACGATGATAATAAACATATACTAGGTTTGTGGTTAAATTAGGGTAAACGTAGATGAGGTTGTTTTTGCTTCCATAAGTTGTGAATAATATTCACGGATAATACTTTTACCCTTGTCAAGGTATTCTATGTGCATTTCTAACAGCAGAATCCATGACTTTGTTGATTGACAAACCCACCCTTAACCCTCTATGGTGTAGGTTTACCTCAAAAAACTAACTGTTTTCAGACTTAACTACAATATTATGAAACTGCTAAAGACAAAATTCACCACGCCAGAGCTTATTATGAGCTTTTAGTTAAAAAATGTATTGGCTTGTGTCAAGGCTTAAAAACTTCTAAAATTACCTGCTCTTATTAAGAGTGCTGCCAAGCGCATGGATCGGTTACTTTTTGTGTTATTTTAGAACATTTGAATTAACAGCGAAATATCGAAGATTCGTGTCCGTACTAGAACATTCTAAACTAAGATAAAATACTATAAAAGCGGCGAATTGCGGCTGGTGAGTTAGTTTGTAATCAATTGTCTGTCAAGAATTAAATAAAAGGTTTTGTAAGAGCGAATTTGGCGTATTAAGACATAGTGTATTAAAGTACAATGGAATTAATAAAAAGAGACAACAACCAAAATAAGAATAGTGTTTTATTTTATTTTAACGCAATAAAAACGAACTCAAACGTTTTAAAAAGGTTAAAACGTAACAATGTGTATTAATATCGAGAAAGCTGGTGAAAAAGCTGGATGCGTGAATAACAATCTTATCCAACCAACTAAGAGCAGAGGGTTATTACCTAGTCATTCAAAATGTATTCGGTAACTGTATGGTGGAAAAAATAGGACTTATGCAAAGACCCCAAAAACTTTGTTTCAACCAAGATCCATTAGACCTATGAGTGCATCTCACACAGTATCCTTGAGAGTATTTGAGTAGGATCCAGTATAACACCACCCGATATAATGGCTCTAGAACTTAAAAGAGTATGGGATACAGCAACAAAACGGCGATGGACGTGGATGAACATGGGTAGGAAGGATACATGGCCATGTTGATTTTTACATAACATGACCAAATTTCTGGCGGGTCACGGATGTTTTGGAAAATATCTCTGTAAGTACGCCCACTATGATGCAGTAACTTGTGTTTTCTGCTATAAGGGACACGAAAATGCGAAACATATTTTGTGCTATGGTCCAAGATTTAAACTAAAACGAGAGATTTTAGAGGAGAGAATGTCTGATATTGTAATTGTGTGAAAGACTGCTTCGAGAATTAAGGAGAATTGAATGAATCCGATGGAATGAAAGAGCAATTGAGAGTAGACACCTAGCGATCTAGCAGCCAATAGGCTAGAGTACGTCCCACACTCCTGTTTGGGGGGGCAACAGTATCGAAAAAAAACAACTGTTTTTTGATTTCTGAACTGTTTCATTAACAAATACAAAACGGTACAAAAACGCCTGAACACGCCTTTGATGTCGTCATAGGGTTGCGCTCATAATAGAGTGTAAGAATTGTTGCACTCAACGCGCGAAGATACCAACAGTCTCAGCCACCTTAGGAAATTCTATTCTCTGATCACCTACATACTTAATATCATTCTATCGATTTTATCGACATATGCTGGCAAAAAGACTTCTTTTGTTTTATACAGAGTTTCCATAGTACCCTCCACTTTTTTTTCGTTACTCCTGTTGAGAGCATATGGTTTTCCATAGAGCATACATTGCTTTATTTTAGTTTCGTTAATTAGTTTGATTTCAAGCAAAGTAAATGATTTAAGTCTTTGCTAAATGATTTGTAGTGATTCAGATCCTTGCTTAGTAAGTGTGTGTTGTCATTGTCGACAAGGTAAGTTGGAATGTTAGGGGGCTTTCTTTAGATCATACGTGAACAGATAAGCTCGTACGAGTCTTGTCTGGATGAGAATTATCTACAGCATATATACAACCGAACAAAAATGAGCGGGTAATAACAAGATAATAAAAAAATAACAAATTTTGTTTAGTTGTGGAATAGATGTGAATGAGTGTGGACGTATGTCGCTCTGCTTTTAAAAATTGTTTGTTTGTGTTTTCGTTTGCCTTTTACTTTTTTCTCTTCAATGCACACAACAAAAATTCACTAGTACTACACAAAAAATTTATCTTTTCGGTCACCCTTGCTTTAGACGAATTTGTCTGGGGGGTCAAGTCTCTTAATTAAACACTTGAAAACTATAATTAAATATTTTTGTTATGTCCTCTGCTGGGAATTCGAACCTAGATCACTTGTTTTGTATGCAGGAACTCTAACCATTACACGACGCCACCTCCTATACCAATTACTAGTATTAATTTAAATTCGCATACACATAAACGTTGTGCTTCTAGCACCTAAAAATCATAGCCCGATTAAAATTCTGTGGTCTAGTCGCCACTTGCGACATCGAGTGATTTTGATTGAATAATTTTATTTTGGGTTTACGACATTCGATATTGAACAAGATGAGAGTTTAATAAAGTTTGTAGAGTATTAGGATATCGGTGTTACCTTTATAATGTATATTAAAACAAAACGGTCTAATATTACACCTTTAAGCAATGATGATGCTTGAAAGTTGTAGAGTTAGTATGAGTATGTTTAAAATTAAATCATATGATATTGACGCCACAGACTACAGACTAAAGGGGCAACGCAATAAAATTTTTCTTTAACTATGACCACCAGTGCTGCCACTGAAAAATTTTAATTTTACCAAAATGTTTTTCAAAAAATCTACCAAAATCGGTGCAAATCTACCAACCTCTAAAAACCATTAACCATTTTGGTTAATTTTGTTTTTCTTTTTGCTTTAACTACAAAACTGTTCAACAGATCAACATAAAACACTAGTTGAGGTGGTATTTTTATATTTCATAACTTCTACGAAATTTTTAGTGTCATATGATATAAAGAAAGATAACAAATTAAATCGATACAAATCTTAGGTAAAGGACTTTTTTGATCGTGTCATGCTTATCGATTTATTTTTATGAAGTAGGTTTACAGAACAAGTGCAAATATCAAGAGTTCAGTAAATGAATAGAAAATTATTTTTCGTTGTATTTTGCACATAAATTTGCTGCGTATGATGTACTTACTACACTGAACTTAGATTTGCAGCAGCTACATGTCCCTCGTTTCCTAATAAATGATATTTTTGGTACGCCGCTCGCAGATGCCACACAATGAAATCAATGTAGCAGTTTTGTTGGAAGCAAATATTGATGTGTATAAAAGAATCTTTTTTTTTTAATAACCATATTTAAGGTATAATGTGTTATTTTTCCGAACTGTACCGATGAATGTATGTCAGTTTCAATTCAAAAAGGTTTTTTCTAATTCGAAAGATGAAAACAAATTATCAGAAGTGATCTTTTGACCTTTCAAGCTTTTAGTGACCCCCGGTCTATTTGATTTTTTGAGCTGTTAATTTTTTTTCCAAGGTATGGTGGGACTTTCCACACAAATCCTAATCCAAAATTTTAGGACATAGTTCGCAAGTTTGGGGGGCATTTATTATCATTATTTCTCGGAAAATAGGGTGACGAAAACGAACACCGTACACATCATTTTACACGATAAACACCTACAATAATTAGTATAGATATGTATGAGCGCAATGTGGATGTTTCTACATCTTTCCACTTTTTCTCGAATTTTTCTCTCCCATAACTTCTTGTTTGTTCTTTCAATTATTATTTTTCTAGAGTTGGGGGAAAAAATAACAAAACAAAACGCATCTGCAAGCGAGAAATTGTGTTGACACCGCATAAATTTCTTACGAGATTGCATTGTATTTTTTACTCCATACATTACCGATGGTGCATTATCTTCTGCATTTTCTAAAGAAATTTGTCGCATTCATTTCACATTCCTTATTTTCATTTCAAGCCCTACAAATTGAAATGCCGGAGTTACAATGTACAAGTGGTACGATAAACTAGATTAGGGAAGTTACAGAAATAGAACATAATATAAACCCGCAAACTGGGTGAATTGCAAATAACTGTTACTACAAAAAGTTAAAAAACACATTCGTTCATTGTTTGCTCAAAAAAACAATGTGTTTCCTTTACGTAAGATTCGTACTTTTTTTTAACCTAACACCAGGGTTGAAAAAACATTTAAAAATTTTTTACTAACATTTTTCCGTGCGTTGATATACTGTGAGCGACAAAATATACACTTTGAATACCATAATTTTTACAATTTCGTTTTAATTTTAGTCTTTTAAACTAAGATATATTTAATGAAATACTTTGTGTCTTTAAAATTGCACGTAAGACTTTTCAAGATTTAAGAAAAATAACAGAGGAATTCTTATAATAACTAAAGTTATCCAACAAAAACGAAAGATGCTCTCTATTTAGGCGTCGTTTTAGTGGACGGTGTACGCTGCACTAATTTGACAATAATACCTTGGAAGCGATTGTGTAGACTTTTCTGTTACTTGTCTGTGTGTTTTACGTTTATAGAAAACAAATAGTATAGTGAGCAATTAAAAAATTTTAATAACATTGTGATTTTTCAATTTTAAAACTTCTGCAAAAATTTACCAATATTACAGTGTGCAAAACCCGTATTCGTACACCCGATAAAAATAAGAATATTTACAAAATATTCAACGCATAAGAAAGTTTTTAAAAAGTTCGTGTCTATTTATTGTTTTTATGACAAAAACAAATAATACGTGGGTATTATATAAATCGACCGATAGATGCCGGAGTATACACATAATGGATTACAAAAACCGTATTTGTACAGATGGCAATGCTATGCTATATTTTTCTTGTTGTTAACGCGAGTTTTAAACTTTATTTTATTTGTGTGGTTCCCAGTTTTCATTGTTGCCGTCTGTATTTTCATAAAATATCATAGTCAGTTGAATTATTATAAAAAGTTGGGAAAATTCAACATGAGCAGAAAATTAAGTGAGCTTTCAGATGAACAACGAAAAATAATAATAAATCTACACATTGATGGAAAATCTTTACGGGAAATTGCCAAAATAATTAAGCGCAGTGCTTCTACTATTCAATATGTGGTGTCGATATATAAAAAAAAAAACTGGACAATTTAAAAAATCACAGCGAAATGTAACCCGCGCAAATTAACCAGACAGTGCTCATTCCTACGTCGCCAAATTCGCATCGATCCTTTTATAACTGGCGTTACACTGGCTGTAAGTTCGGAAGAGATCTTTGGAATTCATGTTACACCTCAAACAGTTGGAAATGACATTAAAAGAATTGGATTCAAAACTCTGTATGCTCTCAGAAAACCATTTCTTAACATGATAATAATAAGCAAAAACGGTTTGCGTTTGCAAAAAGTACCAAAATAAGGATTTAAGCTTCTGGAAAAGAGTTATTTTTAGGGATGAGTCCAAATTTAATATAAAATTATCGGATGGACACGTTAAAAATTGGCGAGAGAAGAACACAAGTTTATTTCGATATAACCTAATTCCCACATTCAAGCATGGTTGAGGCTCGGTAATAGCATCAGGAGTTGTGAATCTACATTTCATTGATGGAATTATGACAGCAAGGGAAGGGCCTATATAAATATTTTAAAGAAAAACGTGAAGCAAAGTGCAGAAAAAATGGGCATTTCCATTTTCATTTTCGCTGGTTTCCCAACTTTGGATTCTGTAAACTGTCCTAAATACCTCAAAACGCCACCTCAGAGTCCAGATCTCAATCCTATTGAGAATTTGTGGTCAATTTTCAAGAAAAATTTACAACATTACGACATTAGAAACGCAAACGACCTGAGGACGAAATGAATTACAATATAATAACAAATAACTTCCAAATTAGTGGAATCGATGCCAAGACGTCTCAATGCTGTCATAAAACAATTAATTTTAATCCTTATGCATAATATTCTTAATTCTATTGAAATTGTTACTCTGTACGAATACGGTTTTTGTTGTCTAATATGTGAAATCTCAGCCATCTGGCGGTTGATTTATGTGATACCTACATATTACTTGTATTTTATCATAAAAACAATAAATAAACACGAAATTTTGAAAAATTTGTTTATGCGTTGAATATTTAGTAAATTTTCTTATTTGTATCGAGTGTACGAATATGGGTTTTGCTTACTGTATGCTTAGCCTACCATTCTACCAAACGAAAAATATTCTACCAATTTTGATATAATTCTACTAACAGTGGCAACACTGATGACCACCAAAAGTAAACGCCTTGTTTTTACGGTATTTTATTATCTCCTCTTTCTCTTTCTCTCTCTCTCTCTTCCTTCCTATGCATATGCAGCATATAAATTTCATATGCGAATAAATTTGTTACAAAATAAGATTATATAAGAAATACATTTATTGTAGTACGAGTATACAACAATAAAAAAAGTCTGGATAAGCTGTTGTTGCAAGTTTTTGTTATTACTGTTGTTGTTCTGTAACTGACCTGGGTGAATTTGCCTTTAGCCTTTTCAAAATCTTCATGATATTTTACATTCGATTGAATTTTTGTATTTTCCGCTATTCTTTTTAATTCGGGCGTATCCGCAATAGCTGTAGCTTTGGCCTTTGGAATGTGTCTGTAAAGAAATACAAAAAAAAAAAAAAAAAACGTGAAAAATATATTAAAAAATTTATAAAGAATTTAATTTAATTATAAACAAAAATACAAAACTAATTAATAATTAACTATGGTATGCATCACTTGACTTTGTTGTCTTTCAAGCAATTTTCAAGAGTTTGATAATTCCGTGACTTTTTATATTTCACGTCCAGTATCTATTACTTTACTACTGTCGAATTGTCTATTATACAGATTTTTATAACAAATTATCTCGTAAATTTTAATGAAAACGAAAAACGTGGATCTCGAATCTTGATAAGACATTTACAAACAACACAAAGTGTTTAGTTGGACTAAAATAAATTGTGACTCCAGAAATAGGCGAAGAAATATGTATCAAAACACCACAACACAGAAAATAAAATTGTGTCAATTTGCAAGAGAACCGTCTTTTATTTGCACAAACAAAAGCAATTAAGCCTCAGGTCAAGAGCCGAGACAGGTTGTTTTAGATCGCTAAATGTCATGGTGCGTTGCTGTGATCTATTTACGAACAGGGCCCATATTAGACGATGGGAGAATAAAAGTACACGAGGTGACCGACGCTGTAGGAGTATAAACCCGAGCGAGGACATTACATTTGGTATGAATATTTAGATATAAAAAAGTCCGTGTGTACACTTCAATGGAGAATTTACCGTTTTTTAGGCGCAATCCGAAAAGTGTTTACATCATTTTGTTGCTATAGACTTTCGTCCAACGATTAATTACAAAACATCAGAAACCAAAGAAATATGAAACAATACGAAGCTTTTTTTTGGATGCACAAAACAGACTTAAACGAGTCTGTCGGCTCCTAATAATAGATTATTTGAATTAATCTTTCACGTGGAAAAGTTTAAAACGATTACCGAAACGGTTGCGAACTGCTACCCTAGCATACTTTTTGTGTTAAAATCTCTTGGCTGTGAGATTTGGCTCAGGAGCATAGGTCATTATTGGAACTGAATCCTTGAAAAATCTTTTTATTTTGAGAGAATAAAAAAGAGTGTTCTACATATCGCTTTCATTCCTATTATAGAGAGAGTTAACTCAAAATTTCTCAATTTGCACTTTTTGTAAGAAAACGATCTCTACTTTTACGCAAAAAACAAACAAAAAAAAAAAAAAAACAAAAAAAAAACCTGTTACCCCCCCTTTTTTCTAATATGATTTCATATTAAACAGAAAAGTTTTTAGCCTCGAGTTCACTCAGTTTAGAGATATAAGTACGATAAGTCAAAAAAATATCGAAATGATGAATTAGAGACGATAACCCATGAAGAGTTTTGTCAAACTCCAAAAGAGCTTACAATATCATTGGGAACCACTCGAACAGCAGTTTCAAAACGTTTCAAAAGCAGCGGCAGTAATCAAAACGAGAAACGTTGAAACGCGATTTGATATGTATTAAATTCTACTTAGACGCCTTATAAAGAAATCATGTTTGCATTGAATTATAACTGACGATGAAAAATGTTTACGATTCGAAGCGCAGGAAATCGTATGTATGTAACGACGAATCAACGCTGACGACGGCTTATAACTAAGGCACCATGGTAATGCTCTGTATTTGATGAGAACATAAGAATCTATTCTGCCGAATAAAGCCGTGGTCCAGCTCTTACTAAAATTCCCTTCATTACAGAATATGTTATTCGAAACTTGTTTGATTCGTTCTCTCTCTTCGTGCTCTCTCTCTCTCTGCTTTTTACAATTTTACAGGAGAAAGAGAAACAAAGACATTTGAATGTGACATTTTAGTCAGAACTATTTTCCTTGGTATGGCCTTATATGATTGGCCTCAGATGTTTTAATTTGATGTTACGACCTTCTGAATTTCTCTAATAAAGTCGTTATTTTTAAAAAGTCGTTATTTGATTCTCTGATTTCTCTGGTTTTTAGGCGCTTTAGGTGACAATGTCAATTTAAGAAAACAAGTAAGAATCGAACACAGGTTTTCTCTGTAAAAAGAATTTTCTAATTAATTTATTGTAATTAACTAACTAACTTCTATATGAGGCAATTGGCCACCTGGTCGGAATGCCACTTTCCTCGGACAAGGCGTAGCGACGGTGGGAGGATGAACCAACATGCACTATGGAGCTCGATCGCAGTCTGTTTTAGGAATGGCGCAACATAGGTTACGAACCTTGATAGCTGTTATCTCTGGGTTCTGGGTCTGTCATTCGGTGACTATTGTAGGAGTTGTCAGGTAAGGAAAAGAAGGAGACTGTGGAACATTCCTTTGTCAACGTTAGAATCTTTCGGATATTCGGACTGTTTTCCTTGGCAATCCGTGTCAGCATGCCCGTCCGATTTGGATCGCAGCACAGACATGTAGGTTCATCTGACACTACCTTCAATGGACATCACAGTATATGGGCCCTAGTGAAGTGGCTAACTGTTGTAACTAAGTAACTACTAATTTCTATTGAGGTTATACTATGTTTAAACGTACATAACTACACATATATGTATGCATATTTTGTTACATATTTACATACATACATATGTATGTACACATTTAAAATATTTTTCATTTAAATTATTTTTGTTTGTTGCTGTCAATTAAATTAATTGACATGTAATTCCCATGAATGGAAGGCATTTTGTTGTGTTTCTTCTGGTTAATTATACTTTGTAATTGAGAACAATAAAATACAAAAACAATAACAATAATAATACATTTATACTCTATGGGATGAAAGCAACCGCAATAATTTTTCAAGAAAATCACAACAACTGCATGTAACAAAATCTTGCCTATTTTTTTTTCTTTTTCGCAAAAATGATATATTTTTTTTAATATAATTTATCACTTGAAAGTGTGTATAAATAAATATTTTAAATGTAATTCTATATTCTTTGTCAATCCAAGTAAAGTATAAAAATAACTAATTTTTCGAAATCTAAAAATAAATGGTGTCCGAAGTTCAGGTATCATTTTAATTTTGCTGCCATTTTTTTCTACTTCTAATTTTTATTAAAAATTTTATATTCAGATGCTGAATACATTCCGCAGGACGAAGCCCAACAAGCAGAATTGCCGCATTAGGGGAGAAGGATATCGAAAGCTGTTTTAGGGCAATCATTACATCAACAAAGTTACGGTTTGTTTTTTTTAAAACGAAAATGGAAATGCGATTACGCTCAATGCAAATCGGCACAGGGAGATTATCACTGACCCGGAAAATTGATGATTTAGACTTAGAGAATATGTGGTTTCTACAGGATGGTGTAACTTGTGACACAGCAAGAGAAACAATAGATCTTTTGAAGGAAAAGTTCGAAAATCGCATATTTCTCATAAATGAGGACTAAATTGGCCATCAAGATCGTGCGATTTGAAATCGATAGTGTACAGCGACAATCCTACAATAGTTCAAGAGCTTAAAACCGATATTATCGAGCAGTTATCAACCATTGACAACAGTTTAGTGAAAAACGTGATTGATAATTTTGGTAATAGATTGGGAGCCTGCCGTGACAAAAGTGGTGTTTCAAAGGTGGCCACTGATTTTTAATTATTCGAACGAAATTTTCTTCAGCGCTAAAACCGCCGGTTTGGCAAGGCTGTTAAATATCTGTCATCTGAAGTGTCATTTATTTAGTGAAAGGTTTCCCACTTATGAATATGGATCGTTTAACAGCCAAAGAACGCTTAAAAATAGTTAAAATTTACTGCAAAAGTGGTGATTCACAGGTGGCCATTGATTTTTAATTTTTCGAACAAAATTTTCTTCAGCGCTGAAGCTTATTTCTCTATCGGTGGTTACACGTTAACAAGCAAAATTGTGGCATATGTGGCTTAGAAAACCTAGAAGTGATTGTGGAGAAGTCATTGCATCCGAAAAAAGTGACTGTTTGGTGTGCATTATGGTCTGGAGGTGTCATTGGCCCGTATTTTTTCGAAAATGACACTGTTACCGTCAATTCAGTGCGCTCTGGCCGCATGATAGATAACTGACTTTTTTTTGGCTTCAGCAATTAAAGATTCTAAACTGGTTTTAGCAAGTTCGTGCTATGAGCCACACAACACAATTTTGGCTTTATAGCAGGATAAATTTCGTGGTCGCATAATTTATTAATTTAGGGACGTCAATTGGCCATCAAGATAATGTGTTTTGACGACGATAGACTTTTTTCTGTGGGGGTACGTCAAAGACTGCGTTTACACGTATAACCTTGTAACGTTGGCGTATTTGAAAACTCAAGTTCGTAAAAGTTCCAATCCAGAGGCGGTCATTTAAATATGATTGTACTTCGTATGGCAAGATCCAAACATTATAATGAAATATGGTAACTTTACTTTTGAAACTGAAAAATTCATAACCCTGTACTTTGCGTTTGCGTTCTAAAAAAAACTCCCGCCGTTGTTGCTGAATAAAAATTAGTCACAAACAACATCACTGGGTAGTTATTGAGGAGTCAGATGCTAAAGATGCTCTGGGCATAAGAACTCATTGTGATGTTCGTTGGCACGACCCCATATTTCGAGTGTGGAAAGAATCATTCAAGTGCCTTGGTTTCTTAAAAAATACTTCACTAAATCTGATCGCCTTAATATTTACAAGACCAATATCCGACCTAAAATGGAAAACAACCCTCATGTATGGGCCGGTGCTCCAAAGTCAATTTTGAAGTTTCTCGACTGCGCACAGGAAAGAGTGAAGGTGCCTATGAATGACTGCATGGTAGCCAATTCTATCGATTCGTTGCAGCATGGTCACAATGTGCGTGCGTGTCATTGTTTAATCGATACTATAATGGAATGTGTTCTAACGAAATAAAGGAATTAATCCCTAATAACACCTATTCTTTGGTAATAGCAGTATCTCTCGTAGAGCTCAACCTTTGTAGTTGATTGTCCAGCGAAACACACAGTGAACTGTAGGGAGAATTCGAACTTTAGTCGCACAGTTCGTTTGTGCAACAATCTAACCGCTAAACTCTTCTCTGCGTAAATTTAAATCGAACGTCTATAAGTAATCCTCCTTGTACACAACCTATTTTTCTAGAACCAGCACAATGTTCTGCATGAGTAGGGGTTATTCCTTGGTCTCAAAAAAAAGAAAAAACCTGGTCGAGATACCTACAACCACCACCGATCGTCTAACATCAATCCACAGAATTTGTGATGTGACTACTTCATTTAGGTTTGTTTTGTCGGTCACGTTGGAATCTGGTAAGATACCCAATAGTTTTTATCATGTTTAATTAGCACACGAAATAATTCAACAACTTAATCTGCTTTCCATGGCTGTCAAACTGACTGTAGAATTAAAAGTTGCGCTCGTAAGCTAAGATTGTGCTTATGTGTATCTAATACCTAGTGACTTTGTACTTCTAACAAATGGCTGACTATTTTTGACTATTTCGAAATTCAAAAAAAAAAAAGAAAAAAAAAATTAAAAGTTGACAATATCTAACTTCCACTCTCCTTTAATACAAATAAATTATATATTTCATCTATTTTTTATTTTTTTCGCGTTCCGTCTTTCTCTTATTCGCGCTCTTTCATTTTTAACTTTCGTTGGAAATTATTTTTCTATCATTCGATTTAACCACTTTTTTTTAAACGTTTTCCCATATTAATCAACATAGAAATCCATATTTTTAATTAGTCTTTATCATTAACAGCCCCTCTTTTCTTTCTCTTCAGTTCATAAAATATATGATGGTGATGATGTTGGCATATATTTACATACGAAGTAAAAGTGTTTGTTACTCGTATTGTGGCAAGAAATTGGAGCAGCACTTTCTCATTATTTGCCGCAATAATACATTTCTCTTATTTTTGATATTTTTGTTGTTGTTGATTTTGTTAAGATGCAAATAATATGAAATTGTTGCGGTAATCGTTGGTGTGCATAAATAAATATTTTTCGATTAACCAACTTTATTTTTTAGAAACAGAAAAGTTTTAGTCCTTTAATACCGACTACATGATACCGTGCACTCTGAAATGTAAGCTTTTGTAAATGCTTAACTTTTTGTTTTAAACGGAAGAAACTTGTATGATATCAGGCATTTCATTTTCTAACTAAAATGTTGCCTTTTAAAACTATAACATTTTTAAAGTGTTGTTCTCATCTTATCCAAATTTTTAAACTTTTTCTTGTCGGAAAGGAACATTAAATAATTTTTTCTATAAAATTTTTTAATACGAGGCTCAAAATTTCGAAAACTTCAACAATTTAACAGCAATTTTATTAACAAATTGTAAAAATACTAAAATAAATATTAAAAAGTTATGATCAAAAAGACAAAAAAAAAAATATTAAAAAGTTATCGTTAAAGATAGTTTTGAACCAGAGCCATATGTAGATCATAACCATAAGTAACACAGAACTAAGGAACATGGTCAATGAGGAGCCCATACTAAAACAAATACACCATTCAGAATGGCGCTCGAGTGGAGACGCACAATTAACCAGAAACCAAGACAGAATAATCAAACATGGTAAACAGCAAAAACAGCAGCAGTGAAGCCAAAGAGTAATGGGGAATAAAATGTCAAATAAAAACAAAAATTATATCAAAAATGTCATCTGTTTTTCAAAGTTATATTTGCATCCTGTGCTTTTTTGTTTTGAAGAATATTTGCTAAATGTGACGATAAATAAATTCCGAATTTCTTCATAATTTCACCTTCGAAGAAGGCTTAAGAGTTTCTGAACGAATGTACGCCAACACAGTAAAACGGTAATTTGCAACAACATCTCTACGAAAGTGTAGAAATTGGGAAAAAGAGTGCGTCGGACGTCATCTTCCAACAAGATAACGATCCGAATATTTTTCAAATTCAATTAATTGAGCAGATGTCATCATTTGAATTTTTTGGTATTGTTTAAAAAGTAACTGAAAAAGTAACTGTCCAAAGATGGCAACACACTATAACAACAAAATAAATATAATTTATTCTGTTTTAATAATATGTGATCAAAAACTTGATAAAGGTACTGTATACCTAAAAGAAGGCAATTTATTGAAATTTTATTTAAAATTAATAACTTTTTCCTTGCTCAAGAAGACTAACGGTTGATTCATTTGATCCAGAAAGTGATTTTAAATTTATCGGCACAATTATAAGTGTATTTAGGGTAGTTTTTTAAGGGGTTACAAATATTAGCATAAACACAATGCATACAACTATAATAGCGTAAGTGTTGCTAATATACTGTATATCGTCACCTAAAATGCAAACGGCCCTAACTAACAAAATATTCAAAATCGACAAAGGCCCACAAATAAATTTGGACTCTTCCGACTAAAATTAGCGATTTTACTAAATAATAATAAATTTATAATTAAAATGAATAGAATATAAAAAAATAATTTAAAACAGAGAGAAAAAATTTACGAAATAACATTTGATAAACATTAGAAAAATCGAGAGTTATATCTCAACAAAGCCATTTTGAATTACAAAACATTGCTAAGAAGTTTTAATGCGGTGGATAATTCATTTCAAAGACGACCATTCAGATATGAGAGAACGATGCCTAAACTTGATAAGATCATTCTGTCTCAGCGAGCGACTAAACGACAATCTTTCATAGAGGTATTTCGGTTCACGAGAATTAATAAACCTGTGTAGGTGTATAAGAACTTTTATTCTCAACAGATCGTCAAATGACACACCATAAAGTGTTTTCCCAAGAGCAGATACATGGTCGTATCTTGATAATCCATAAACATATCTTACTTTGGCATTGAAAGCCACATTCAATCTTCTTAGGCTAGCAGAGTCGCAAGATGCAAATATTTCACAACCATATAATAATACTGGAATTAGATATGTCTTAGAGAGTAACATACGAATTCTCAGTGGTGTAAAGTGCCGAGTTCTCCATAGATTTCTTAACCAGGCCTGTCATATTTGCCAATTTTTTGCCTTAAAATTATCAACATGCCGATTTGCCGATTTTTCGAGGAAATCTAAGAACACGACAACTGAGAGCACTGCTATACTTGCTACATGTATAACCAAATGTTTTTAATTCAACGCATAATCGGACAAAGTAACGTATGAATAATTAAAATTCAATATTCGGTCAATTAGATACAATTTTCATATCCTTTGTAATCTAGAACAGATGGAGAGTTTCTTAGACTTGATTGTGACGAATTTTGTTCTACTTTCGGGTTTATGGAGTTCAATATATCAAATAAAGTCACTTTGAGCCAGCGTTAGCAACCCACTGGGTAGCACAATTAAACCACCCAGGTTTTATTCGGTATTATATTTAAAAAATTCTGGTGGGATTTTAAATTTTTTTTTTTTTTGTTTAATCAGTAAAACAAATTTAATTTAAATTTACAAAAAGTAAACATAATTTATGTATGAGCTGTACAAACTATTTAATTTTTTAGCTCCAAAAATGATTTTTTTAAGATAATGAATTAACAAGTAAATCATAATATTGTCCATCATTGCTAATAACAGTTTTACCTTTTAGGTAATTTTCGATTCTCGTCTAGAAAAAACATCCCCAATTTCGAAGCCAATATTCGATTTCTTCGAAAAAAGTGAAGCGGCGTTTTTACAATTTTTTTTGCAACTTTTGCAACGTGAAGCCGAGCGTTGTTACACAAGATAATAACTTTATTATGTTTGTCCTTATATTTGGGCCATTTTTCTCATAATTCAAGATACAAACAAAGTAATTGCAGGGTGTATCGTGATTTTAGCAGCTCGTAGTATATAACGCACCATTGGCCCTTGGTCCAAAATAATAAGACATAGTAATTGTATTAACAAATAAAAAAATACTGTAGAATTGCACGAAATTTGGAAGCAATAAAACATGGGCTCGGTTAAAAAAAAAAAACGGTTTTTGCCAATCCTGCTTTTTGATGGACTCCCCTAGCCAATTCATCCAAAAAATGTGCATTTACATAAATTTCTGGGTTCAATGCGGGTATTTCTTAAAGTTTGGACGTGTAAACGTGTGTTTGAGATCGTTATCTTGATAGAATTCGCTGTTGTTCGCTATACCCAATTTCCCTGCACTTTGCCTTACATTTTTTCTCGAATATTGAGTTAAGCAAATGTGACCATTGTACTAACAATAAAATGCACTTTGTTTGTATAACTTTTATTTTATTTTGTTATTTTTATATTATTTGTTCTGAATTGTTCTGTTTTGCTAGTTTTTGTTAATAAAAATATCATCATCGTATTTAAAATCGGAAATTTTAATTTGCCGATTTTTTGCCGATAATGCCGATTTTATTTTTTAAATATGCCGATTTTTAATCAAAATTATCTGGCACCCCTGTTCTCAACATAGAAAAAGTTCTACCTGAGGCATAATTCACATGATCTTTCCATGTCAGGTTATCGTTGAAAACAATCCCAAGATTTTTAGTAGATTTAACGATCTCTATTTGCCGGTCGCACAAGGTTACCACAGGTTGCACTGGTAATTTAATAGATCTTGGAGTTATCATTAAGCATTTAGATTTCGAGGGATTGATGCAAAAACTATTCGCACTAGCCCACTCGTGCCCACTTGAGCACATATTCATCCAGATTACCTCTTTCAGCTCCTATGTAAATTTGTACATCATCGGCATATAAATGTACGTTACTAAACAACAAATGCTCAACTAAATCGTTAATATAAATACTGCAGAGAAGTGGACCGAGAATAGAGCCCTGTGGTCAGCGTTGCCAAATGTGCAAATTTATCTGTGTTTTGCAGTTTTTTTTAATCGTTAAGCAGTTTTAAAGTTTTTTGCTTAAACAACAAAGTTTTTCTGCAAATTTTGCAGATTGTGCAGTTTTACAAGATTTTAGTTTTTACTTTAAATTTTTTAATTTTAATTACAATTTATTAAGTAAGAATTTTTTCGCATTTGCTTAATATAATTGTAGGGTACTGTACTCGTACCTTTTGTCGTGTAATTATAACTTTATTTTGACCACTGAGTATCACAGTGTGTGATACTCACATTTAAGTCTAAAAAAAGTTGCGTTTTTTTTGTGCAGTCGTTTTAGAAATGATATTAGAAAGACTTAAAGCTGGAATAATTTGGTATTTTCTAACATATGGCTTAACGAAATCAAATAAGTCATTTTAAAGTTATCATAAGATGTATAAAGCAGCCTCTACAAAAATCTCACATTTTCGAAAAAGAATTAAAAAAAAAATTATCCATAGAATCTGAAATGCTGATGATTTTTGAAGTTAGGCGACCATAGCGCATCAAAAAAATACAGTGGTTATCCATAGTGGTATTCTTGCTTATTACATAGTGTTATTAAAAGTTTAAAATAATCGCAGCATTTAAGTTTTATTTGTTTTTAAAACTTGGCTCGATTACAATTTCACTCGTTTTCGGTTTTCAGAACATAACCGTATATGTATATTTGCGTACTTTTTCAAGTTTGTGCAGTTTTTTCACTTGAAAATCAGTTTTTTTCTTGTAAATTTTCAGTTTTTCTAAAAAAAAAAATTATGGCAACACTGCTTGTGGCACACCCCTAGAGACATGCAATGGAGAGGAAAATTTTTTTCTAAGAAAAACTGATTGATGACGATCTGCCAAATACGACAATAGAAGTCTGGTGGATGTATGGGAAAAGTTAAACAAATTTCTCAACTTTACACAAAGTGTTCCATGGTGGACCATATCGAACGCTTTGGAATGGCCTAGAAGAAATAGAAATGTAATGTCCTTTTAATCAGTGTAGCTTCGTATTTCCTCAGATACATCCAGTAAAGCAGTTGTACTGCTGTGTTCTGGTCGAAAGCCAGCCTGTCTTTCCCTAAGAAGGCCATTATCATTTAAATATTAATGTCAGTGTTTGATATTAAAAAAATATTTTATAATTACAAGTTGATAGATGACAATGTGGCTAACATTCGTTTAAGAAAGACTAACAATCTTTTAGAATATTTTTATTTTAGTATTTTGGAATAACTCAAACACATTCCCTTTCTATCTCTAAATGCCTACAAACTGTCTATATAAATTTTAATCTATTTTTTGTGTTCTTCTTTCTAAAAATGTTACATTTCAATTTAGTTTTTTAGAGTTTTCAGTCTCTATTTCATGTTCCATTTGTAAATACGTACATACTTGTTTATTTTTCTTTAGCAATTATTTTAAGTACAATTTGTCTGTAGTCTGTAGATTTATTTAGTCATTTATTATATATTTTTTATATTCTATTTAAACTATTTGTGTACTCGTTTTCATATATCGGTATCATTATTACGAGAATTACTATTTATTTCTGGGTTAGTTTTGGTTTTTGTACGAGTAGAGAGTATAAGTGAGATCATGTTATTTGGCATTTTTGTAAAAAAAAATCGTTTTTAATCTTCTAGATATTTACGGTATGCATGTATGTAGAAAGACAATAACAACAACTGAATGAAAGTAAAATTAGTCTTAATAATAACAACAATAATGAAAAATATTATATGCTCGTATGTAATTCGAAAATATATAAGTATGTATGATATGTATGTATATACAGGGTGTCTGCCGGGAAGGTATACTATTTTGTTTTGCCACCATTTTGGTAAACATTAGCCTTGACAGTTGATATTTAGCAGTCGTGAAGTAGAGAATTGGCAAATTTATTATGGAAAAATATTCAGTAAACCAAAGCGTTTTAATTGTTAAAACGTTTTATCAAAATCAATTATCGATTACTGTGACGGTGCGAAAGTTAAGTGAGAAGTTACGTGAGGCACATTTTCATTTGAATGGTTATGTGAATAAACAGAATAGTCGGTTCTGGGCAATGGAAAACCCTCAAATTATTTATCAGTCATCTTTGCATCCATTAAAAGTGACAGTCTGGTGTGCAATTTGGTCAGGAGGAATCATTGGATCTTACTTCTTTGAAACTGAAAACGACGTAACGGTAACTGTCAATGGAAAGCGATACCGTGATATGATTGAAAACTTTATAAACCCCACAACTGCATGCTTTGGGCTTAACTAACATGTGGTTTCAATAAGACGATGCCACATCGCATACAGCCACAACAAATTATTTCAAAGAATGGTGATGTTGATTGGCCTCCAAGGTAGCTGATTTGACTGCTCTGGACTTCTTTTTCTGTGGATATCTGAAAAGCAAGATTTATGCAAACAAACCAGAAACGATGAATTAAAATATGTGAGAATGTAATGAAAAATGTGCTCGAAAGAGCTCGCATTTGTGAGGCCAACAGAAGCGGGCATTTATCTGGTAATGTATTCCATACATAATTGCCGACATTAAATAAAACATTTATGAATATATGTTCCATTCTCTTTCATATAATCAAAAATTATAAACAAACAAAGTAGTATACCTTCCCGGCAGACACCCTGTATATGAAAAAAACGAAATGCCTAAATCTATATCATGCTTTAGTAGTATATTCCAGGTTTTATTTTATTTGGTTCAATGGGTTTATATGTTAAAAAATTACCACATGTTCACACAAACTTATTTGGTTTCGTTTGTTATTCTAACAAGAAAAAAAAAATTGGCAAATCTGCTGCCTAAATAAGCTATTTAACTAACACATTTTATAGCTATGATTTGTTGAAATAATTTTCAAATTCATAGGCTAAATGGTAGTCTGCTATAGGGTCCGCCAAATAATTTTTATTTTTTTTTTAACAGGGCGCAAAAAATTGAGTGTAGCTTCGGCTGTGTGGCACTTAACGACGTCCTGCTGAAACCAAATATTTCTAATATCCTCCTCTTCAATTTTTGTGAAAAAAAATTCGTTCAATATGGCCCGATAACGGTCGCCATTGACTGTAACGGCCACACCTTGCTCATTTTCGAATTATGCCTCTGGACCAAAATTCGCACCAAACAGTGACTCGTCTTGGGTGTATCGGCTGTTCAATGTACGCGTGCGGATTTTCTGTGCCCCAAGTGGGACAATTTTGCTTGTTTACATGCCCGCCAAGATCGAAATGAGCTTCATCTGAAAAGATGATTTTATTTTTTTTGCAAATTGGCATCTTCCGTAAGTCGATCGCAGGCCCATATTCGTTCATCGGAAAGATAAAACTAATTATCTGTCAAATCAGACATGAGCTAAGTGTTACCATTCACGAAATAAGCACTAGTTGAAAAAAAAACGTTATATGGCGGACCCGTTAGTTTATCAGCGCGGTGGGTTCGATTTCCATCAGATATTCTAGACTGTTTTACTACACCGAACATATGGTCTACGTCTCACGGCTCCTAATAATATTGTTACGAAAATAAACAATGCCTAAAAAAAGATACACCAAATTAGTACAGTTACACCAAATTAGTACTATTGGTTTGTGGTAATGCCAAATCACCCTGGCATTTGTGTTATTAACAGTGTTACCATACCGATTTTGGGTGTTACACTTGATTGAACGTAGCTAAAAAAGAAATTTGTTTTTAGTACCAGAACATTCGAAAGTAAAGTCAATTGTATATAAAAGGCGGCGCATTATGCATAGACAGTCAGTTATAGTTTGGCAGTCAAAGGGGAAAATTGTAATTAAAAACTCATAAAGTAAAGTCGTGTTAAGGCGTTCGTAAAAATGTTGAGTAATTTTGTATTAATCGGATATTAAATAAGTTGGTTACTGTATAGTTATAATTGTATAAAGTAAAAGTGTGGAAATTAAAAGAGCTGTATAATATAACAACTACGTGTTATTTATTTTATTTATATATATAATTACCCGTCGTTCCTAAAAGGGGCATGGGCCTCAGTAAATTTCTTGAACAATTCTCTATTTTGTGCCAACACTTTCACTTTCCTCCAACTCTTTCCAGTGCTATTTACTTCGAAATCAATCTGTCTTCTCCATGTGTGGGCCCCCCAAGGGTATGTCCGATCCAGCGCCATTTACGCCTCCTTATTTCATTAGAAAGAGGTTGTTTAGCAGTCCTTCGTCAAAGCATAAGGTTGCAAATAGTCCACGGCCAAAATATGCGATGGATTTTGCGAAGACAACGGTTCACGAATACTTGCATCATTCCCATATCACGTATCGCAGCATTCGAAGTTTCGCAACCGTACAGAAGGATGATTTTATGCGCATTAAAGATTGCACTTTTCGTATGCAGATATAAGAAGAACGCGCTCCAAATGGAGTAGAGACGACCAAATGTCTGTCCGGCTTTCTGTAATCGGTTATCTACGAGTATGTATATTCTTACCCGACCCTCCGTTTGTAGTTATTTTACTTAACGCAATTAAAACGAACTCAAACGTTTTAAAAAGGTTAAAACGTAACAGTTGGAATATAATAATCTGTAAAATTATAAATTTTTTTAGACCGTGTACAACGAGTGTGGTGGTGCGATAGGGTCGATTTTAATACGCGCAAGATTCAATAATGTTTTCTGTAACACAGACGTGGTGGTGTGATGTGGTGGTCTGTAAAATGGAGGAAGAGGAGTCTGATATTCTTGATGTTCGGAGCATTAGGATTCATTGTGATGCCCGTTGAAACGATCACATTTTTCGAGTATCGAGAGAAACATGCAAGTGCCTCGGTTTTTTAAGACGACCTTTTCAATTTTCAAGACCTACATTCGACCCAAAATGAAATACAACTCTCTTGTATGGGCCAGTGCTTTAAAATCTATTTTGAAGCTTTTCGACCGCTGACAGAAAAGAGCGTAGGAGCTTATTAACGACGACAGGGTAACCAACTCTATCAATTCGTTGAAACATTGTCACAATGGGGCGTGGGTTTTATTGTTCTATCGGTATTATAACGGAATGTGTGCTGACTAAATTATATAATTGATTAGTAACAATCACATATTGTCATGCAGTACTCGTTTTTCTTGTAGAGCACCTACATCCCTTTTTAGTTGATTGTACAATGCATTATAGAGAATATTTGTTCTTTAGTCGCAACGTTCGTTTGCGGAACTATCTTCTCGTGAATTTTTTTCCTGTCACACGATATGGATAGGTTCAAATCAAACGTCCATAAACACTATTCCTTCTGTCATCCTTTCCGCAAGCTATTTTCCTAATACCATTACAAAGCACTACATGAGTAGTGATCATCTTCTAAGTGCTGGCCTTAGTTAAAAAAAAAAAACAAGAAAAAAGCGTTTTATATCTCAACATACACTTAACCACAATACAGCCGTCCAAACAATAAGATTACCCAAAACCCTCAAAAATGCCTTTGTGTTAATAATAACCCTTTATTTTAATCAAATTTCTTTTTTTTAAATTTAGAACCAGAAAATAGTTTCTAAGGGCAAAATCTGTAGAGTGTGTTCGATAAGAAAGCACAAAATTCAGGAGTTTTTTGCCCTCGAAACAGTAAGATTTTTCTAGACCTTTACAGTAGTCATTGGTTTTAATAGTAACCTCTTTGTTTGACCCATATTTATAACTAATCAAGTATTTTTTTTTAATTAATAACCAGAAAAAACTTCCTATGGGTAAATCTGAAGAGTATGTTGGACAAGAACCAGAAAGTTGTCCAATTTTTGCCCTCCAAAGAGCAAAAAAAAGGCTAACAGCCAACGGGAGCAGTATTGCATTGAACATAACTGCGCTGAACGTACTACATAAAGTCGGGGAATTATCAAACTGCTCTCGCATACTCAGTTATTGTGTTTACTTTATACACGTAAAACGTTTAAATAAAAACGCGAACGTCATAATAAAAATGATTTGAAAATTTAATTCAATTACGAGTTACAAATAAAAAAATTCTAAATTTTTTTAAATTTTCTTGCGCAGCATTGCAAAATATTTGTCAATTTATTTCGTTATTTTTTGCTACGAATACTGCAGAAAGGATGTCTTCTTCACAAAAAAAGTTTTTCTTATTTTTTTATAACTTTTCGTTGTTTTATCTTTATTTGTTCGACAGACATTGTACAAAAATCGATTTTTTGGCTCAATTATTTAAAAAAAAAAACACGCGAAAAAATTACGCACTTTGGAAGTGGGAATTTACAATGCTTTGTAATATATAAGGCTTGGGATTTGAGAAGAAGCTATTATCTGATGTCATTTTTAAACCCTTAAGTGTATGGTAGGCAGTGTTTTATAGTATCATACCATACACCACCTTAGGTGACACAGTTGTCACACATAAAGGGTGGGAAAATTTCAGGTTAGGAAGTTAATTGGCTTAAAAAACAAACACATTCTTTTTGTTGACAAATTCAGTTGTATTTGGGCAAATGTCTACCTCTAGCACGTCGGCAGACGCCCGCTCCTTTCACAAAATTTTGAACTACATTTTGCAACAAAGCTTCGCTTAGCTCGTCAATGCAGCGCCGAATTTCACCTTTCAGAGTATCAGTTGTTTGTGGTTTGTTCACGTAAGCCCGGTCTTTCAAATGACACCAGAGAAAATAATCCAGCGGCGTTAAATCACAAGACGTCGCCTAAATGAGAAATTACGCGATCGGGAAATTACGTCGTCCTGCTGAAACTAAAGGTCACTGATGTCAACATTAGCCAATTGTGGCCACAAAAAAATGTTTATCATGGTTTGGTAGCGCAGAGAATTCATGGTGACGCCGTTTCCTTGCTCATTTTCGAAAAAATACGGGCCGATGATGCCATCTAACCACAATCCGCAAAATGCTGTCACTTTCTTTGAATGTAATGGTTTTTTGAGGACTGTTTGTGGATTTTCTGAGCCTCATATGCGACAATTTTGTATGTTTACGTAGCCTTTAAATTAGGCGGCTACGTAGGCGGGTCTCATTAGTAGTGATTTTGTTGAAAAATGTGGATCAAAATTTTGTGAAAAGAGCGGACGTACTATAGGTGAACATTTGTCAGACATCATAGTCCATTATTAAATCCCATATTTCTGTTTTATATTGGTATGAATAAAACTGAATTTGTCAAAAAAGTGTTTTTAAGCCAATTTACTTCCTAACCTCATATTCGTCCAGCCTTTATTTAAGGCTATAAAATTAAAAATAATGAATATTTTTGCAACAATTTGCATATTACATACAAAAAGTTAAGGCTCATTCCAAATGTTAGCCTTCGGCCTTCAGGCACTAGCATATCGTCGATATCTGTAGGCAACACATTTATTGCAAACTTGAACACAGCACGAATCAATGCAGTGGTGAGAGAATGAATTTTGGAGAAGCTTTTGTGGCAAACCATGTCATCTAAAACGGTTCATGTAATACAAAGGGATCGGGGCTGTCAGAGGGTGACTATTCAGATCATTTACTCTGGCAAATAGTTTTGAGGCCAAGTTTGTGTCGTTTTTGCGTTTCTGTTTACGGAGGGTATATCGCTGAATTCGTATTTCATGTTCGAACTGATAAACAACCCGACTTACTCTCCATGTGTAATATAGAGCCAATCGACTAGGAAGTGACATGCAGAAAATGCGACACATATTTTGAGTAGAAGATGCCCAAAACAGACTTGGAACAGATCAATTAAAGCGGGAATGAACTTGAAAGGAATTACGTTGTCGCTAGACCGAAGCAGTTGGAGAAATTTTGTCAACTCCTTACAGAAGCGCCAGTGGAGTAACGATTCTTGATATGCACTTTGATAAATCGTTTACTAAAATAAAAAAAATGTTCGAACTGTACTTGAGCGGGCAGCCCACGGTAAAAGCTGACACAATTTGGAACTTCTGTAGCAGACTAACGCTACAGAAGTTAGTTTTATTAAATCATATCAAGTGTATGTTCAATTATATATCCTCTGTCCTTTTCTGGAAAAGAAACATCCCACAATTACACCAACTACAGGGGTATAAGCCTTCTGTCTATCGCGAAGGTTATTACGACGGTATTGTGTGAACAACTGAAGTTTTCTTTCTACTGCACTGAAAAGGACCCACAAAAACCAAGTTGACACACACCATCTTCTTGTCACCTATAAGGCAGCTTTCGATAGCGCAATAAGGATATCTGAGCTCGATATTCCTGCAAAGCTAATAAAGCAGTGGAGAATGACGTTGAGCAACTCCTACAACTCCGTCAAGGTAGGAAAAGACATATCAAAATTTTTTACAACGTGTGAGGTTGAGAGCGCGTCCTGCGAAAGGCGGGTGTTCACTGCAACAGCAATATTTTTTATAAAAATGTTCAGCTCTTTGCATATGCAGACAACTTCGATATTACTGGGCGTACAAAGCGATGACTCTGTAACCTTCAGTGCCATGGAATGGGAGGCCGCAAAGATGGGTCTGGCAGTAGACGAGGGAAATCGAAGTATTTGTTGTCGTCAAGAAGGGACGTACTTCGGATCGGTTCCCAGGTTACGGCTAACAACTATAGTTTTGATGTTGGCAAAGAATTTGTATACCTTGGCGCCGTCATTACCAGCGGAAACAAATCTTGGTTTAATCTGACGTGTAAATTGGCAGTCAGATCCAGAGAGGAAGCGTTCAGGAATGGGCGCAATAACAAATGTGCCCATACTGATTTGCTTCGCAAACAGGCGAGATCTGCATGTGCCGCAGTACTTAGACGCGAAAAAGCTTTATACGAGCAGCGCCTTCGTGCTAAAGTTCTTACTTTTTCGCGGGGAAGTAAAAACTTTTGGTCATTCGTTAAAAGGCTAGTTCGGTTCCTGCTCTTATAAAGAATAACCACACATTCACGAACCCGGTTGAAAAGGCAAACCTTTTGGCCGAAATGTTTGCAAGTAATTCTCACTTGCCGGAGAGCGTTCAACCACCTCCCAAACTTGAAAGAGTATCAGTAACTATGCCTAGTATATTCTTTCGAGCTCGTGCTGTAAAAAGGGTCCTTGCAAATCTCAACTTTAACAAGTCTTCTGGGCTAGATGGCATACCAGCACTGGTCCTGAAGCAGTGCTCTTCGACGCTTGTGCGTCCATTAGCTCACCTTTTCAGTGCGTCATATCGCGCCGCTATTTTTCCATCTTGCTGGAAGGTTGCTAATGTAACGCCAATCCCCAAAAAGGGCGAGGCTCTCGGAGAAGTGGAACAAGTCCATTCATGGTTTTGGCGAGGGTAAGGTTGTGGCTCTGGATATCTCAAAGGCGTTTGATAGAGTTTGGCACGAGGCTCTCATTTCGAAACTTAATGCTTTTGGTGTCGGTAGTCACTTCTCGCGTTTATATCGAGTTTTCTCAGAGATCGCTCTATAAGAGTGGTTATAGATGGGGTCTCATTCGACGAGTTCAGGGTAAACTCAGGGCTACCGCAAGGCTTTGTTCTTTCTCCTACTCTTTTTCTAATATTTCTTAACGACTTTCTTCTTCTCACTTCTAATCCTATCTACTCTTTTGCGGATGACAGCAACATTTGTCACTCATATTCTTTTGATCGTAGACCGAGCCTTTTGGAGGTTGGGGTAAGAAGGATGAATATGACCGAGTAGGGTCGTGCGAACAGGGTCGATTTTAATGCACGTAAGACTCAATGATGTTTTTTAACACACAGGCGTGATGGTGTGCTATCATCTGTGTCAATGGATTATGTGGATATTGAGGAATCAGATGCTCTTTATGTTCTGGGCATGATAATTCACTGTGACGTTCACATATTTCAAGTGTCGAAAGAAGCATTCAAGTGCCTTGGTTTTTTGAGACGGTGCAAGAAATACTTCACCCCATCTGATCTCCTTAATATTTACAAGACCTATATCCGACCCAAAATGGAATACAACTCTTATGTATGGGCCGGTGCTTCAAAGTCTATTTTGGAGCTTCTCGACCGCGTACAGGAGAGGGCGAAGATGCTCATCAATGATGGTCCGTCGCAATGTGGCGTGTGTTTCATTGTTCTATCGGTACTATAACGGAATGTGTTCTAACGAAACTAAGGAATTAATTCCCAAAATTCATATATTTTTACGTAGTACTCGTATTTCTCGTAGAGAGAATCCCTTTGTAGTTGATTGTCCAGTAAATTGCACAACGCATTATAGGGAGAATTCGTCTTTGGTCGCACTGTTCGGTTGTGGAATAATCTTCCAGCGAAAGTATTTCCTACCACTTACGATATGAGTAAATTTAAATCTAACGTCCATAAATACTACTCCCTCTGTCCTCCTTTCAATAACCTATTTTCCTAGTACCAGCACAATGTACTGCATGAGTAGGGGCCATCCCCTGGGTGCTGGCCTTAAATGAAAAAAAAAAAAAACTTATGTTAGTCTGAAGATCAAACGTCGAATTTCTTTTGCCGCAAATAGGTGCTACGAAGGTTTCAGTAGGCAATTCGGTAATAGAGACCATTCTTGCGCAACGAAACTAACACTCTAAAAATCGTTCGCCCTCCCAGTGATTTTTTACGATACTGAACCATTGACGCAGTTCAGTATCGATGCAGATGCCTTGGGAGTATTCGAGAGGAAAGTTATTAGCGAGATTTTCGGTTCCGTACGAGTTGGCAATGAATGTTAAAAATATAAGTTCCTCTTTATTTAAGCGAAAAGTGCAAAACTAACTGAATGCGGATTCTTTTATATGATTAGCTTTCTCTCAATCCAGTATTGAAAATATCATACTTTTTGTTAACGCTTTGTTGAAAGGCCTTTACAATGAATAAATGTGTGAAGCTTTGTTTTATTTGAATGAGTATTTAAATTATTATAAGAATTTTTTTGTTCAACTTCAAAACATCCACTTGCTTTTGCTCCACACTGTATAATAAATTTGTAAATTCTTTCATAATATTTTTTGTGTAAATTTCTTTCATATGGTTCAAGTACAATTCCTCTCATAATCGAGAAAAATAGCTTCGGTATATTGTCTATCGAAACGTGTATATTTTTTTTTTAGAAATTTCCAATCGGTAATAAATTGTCAAAATATTATCAATTTGATCTTGAAACAATAAAATTAGAACATTATTTAAAAAAGTTTTTTTTTTCTATTTTTAACAAGTAATTCTGGATTCAGAGTAATGTTTCAAATTCTCTTTTTGAGAAAAAAATAAATTGCATTGAATGAATGGAATGTACTGGAGAAGTATGTGGTGTGACATAGATTTAGCACTAAAGCCGTTGATTATTAAAAAAAGTCAAGAATAAGAGAAGCCCAAACACACATATGTATATATACACACACATATAAATAAATAAATAGATATTGATTACATAATGACACAGTTAAACAGAACAGAAAAAAACAACAACAACAACAACAAAAGATTTTGATTTTCCTCGTATGTCGGAATCAAGTACAATATCAGGCATACTATACGTTACACATATGAGTACTCGTATAGAATTTACACAAGTAATACATATGTGCATACATACAGATTATATGTTTGCATTCATATCGTTATGTACTCACATCTATTTATATACATACATAACCAGATAAATAAAGTATAGATAGATAGATAGGAAAGATACTTGAAAAAACAATGGAGGAAACAAAAAATTAATACATAAATGTCGCATATTGCGAACATATACACTCACATGTACACTCTCCATAAATACATTATTGGATTTAATTAAGGTGGTTCATATTGTAGTTCGAGTAACAAGAAAAAAAAAAAAAAAACTACGAGGACTACTTGATAATCAGCGTAGTAGCATTCCATACAACACTGCTTTCGTTAACTATCATCTATTGTTGGTTCACTGTTGGATTTTATATAAGATGCGCCTATTGGTTAACTTTTAACAGCTATGCAAAGCAGATATCCGCACTAATTTTAATGCATTTAACATTTTTAAAGTGCAGTTAACACTACGCATTAGTGGTCCATTAAAACCGTTATGGTCCTAACAGCACAAATTGAGTCGAACGTTTAGGTTACCCAAAAGAGGTCATAATCTCAGAAATAATGTCGATTTTTTTCTTATAATAACAAAATGAATTGATACATTATTCAAAGTATTGTTCATCGTTAGCCACTACTTTATTCTATCTTTTTGGTAGCATATGGGTCCAGCGTCAAAAGAACTGCTCCGGTTTTAAGGTAAAGAATGAATCAAGTCAATTTCTGCTACCCTGTTCTAAAGTTAAGTATATTCCAGTAAGGGCGTTCTGTATCGATCGAAACAAATGACAGTCAGAAGGGGCAAGGTCAGGGCTATAAGGCGGATGAGCCGAAACTTCCCATCCACTGATTTTCATATAGTTTTTCACCGGTCTTGCAACATGTTTCTGAACGAATATTTAGGTCGTTTATTGTTTATTGCTCTCTTCAAACGAATCAATTGTGTTCACTACAGGTCCACTGTGATCGTCTAATCCGATTTCAACAGCTCATAACACAAAGCACCCTTCTGATCCCACCAAATACAGAGTATTACCTTGGCGTCATTTTCACAATGGATCACTGTGGTCTCTGGGTGGGGTACTTTTTTCGGTACCGCCTTTCTTACCTGCCTTGGCATCATGGATATTCGTCTTCGGCATTGATTTGACTTGTTGGCCGTGCTTAACATATGACTTTTTGCTCTTGGGGTTATCGTAATGTATCAATTTTTCATCATCAGTAATAATACGATGTAAAAATTACTTCTTTTTGTAGCGTTCAAGCATCATTTTCGACATGCAAAATTCCATTTCAACTTCTTTCGGCTTCAATTCATATGGGGCCCAATTTCCTTGCTTTTCAATGAATCCCAATGCTTTTAATCGAGGGAAACGGCTTGTTGTGTGACTCCCAATGACACTGCAAGTTCTTCTTGTTTTTGACAACAATCTTTGCCGAGTAATGCTTCCAATACCTCATCTTCAAACTTTTTCGGCTGAGGGCCTCTCGCTGCCTTCCGTGTCGAAATCACCACTTTTGAGTCGCCCAAATCATCGTTCAGCAGCCGTTTTCTTCAAATGAAAGAAGGTTATCAGACTTCCCCGCAAAACATATTTTTTAAGCACAAAATTCGACATTATTATAGCGATTGAAAAAAATGTGTGTCTACACTATCAAATACTGAATTAAAATGACATGTTTACCCTCCAAAATACCATCGACATTAACTTGTATACCTAATAATAAATTAACCACCAAAAATGTCTGTCTGTTCAAGTTAAACGAAGATAATGACCGGAGTACCCCAATGAAGTTTCTTGGGACCTATTCTATACCTCTTATACATATATGTATCTCCGATATGTCTACATGCAGTCGCACTCTTATCTCAACAGCTCTCCTAAGCATACATTAAGATCCGCAGATAGTAGCTCGGTATTTGCAGGCTGGAGGTCTGATCGACGGAATGGAGGACAAAGTTTAACGTGCGAAAGTGTACACATGTTAATTTAACATGGCGTAGGCAGTCGAGCCTACCTGTTCGAATAAACAAGCATATATTTCCCCTGGTTCCGATATTTGGGAATACATCTTGATAGCCGGCTAACATGGAAAAGCTATATTGATGTTAAATGGACGCAAATTAAATTGAAGGTGTTACAGATAAATTGGCTTATTAATAGAAACTCGATCCTTAGCTGGGACTGCAAGCTCCTTCTATATAAAATGATTTTAGAGTCAGGCCGGTGCTGCGGAGTACAGTTGTTTGGCACTGTTTCAGCATAAAACGTTGAACGAATTTAGAGACGCCAAGAAAAATATTTTGTGACTAATGATGAATGCCTCTTGATACATAAGAAAGTCAAATATTTGGAAAGACCTACACGTGCCCATGGTTAGAGAGGAAATCACTAGATATGCTGAAACGTATTTGAAGATGATAGAAGTACAGCCGAATAACCAACTGAGGAGAAAAGATCTGATACGAAAATGAGCGCGATTACTGCCAATTTATTTTGTCCCTGGAGTAATGCTTAGTTTTAGAATTTTATAAAAAAAAAATTCACTTTTACGGAGAAGATACAATTTAAGTTGCTATAAAAAAATCTCGGTAATAGTCGATCAAATGTATGAAATAATACTAAAAGATTGAAGAGTATAAGCGTGTGAGTTGGCTGAGGGTGTAGACTTTTAAATTGAGCTTTTACAACATTCTTGTATGCATATATGAATACGCTATCAACTCGAAGTATGCCGGAATCGCTTACAATCAACCTTAAACGCAATTGTAAGACCACTCAGTCTCGATGTTCAGCCGAAATCCGCACAAGATTTTGTGTCGTTTTGTAACTGTAGCCGAGGAAGAGACTAAAAAGCAGTTCAAACAGTAGGATAAACCAAGGAAAGCTAAGGTGAGTGAAATGCGATTTAATAACATAAGACCTTATTTAGAAAGAAAACAAATTACTGAAAAACTTCCCACTTGCTCTCGAGATTTAGACCATTGAAACTATTTATTGTTTCTAAATTAAAAAAAAAAACACTGTATGGCAAGAGATTTGGTCGAATCTACAGAACATTACTAAAACAAACGCTCATTTCGACGGTTTTCTGAAATATCAACATTTGGAAGAAAAGGGCCCATATATTAATAGTCAAAAATAAAGTATACTTTAAAAGAGCAAAAGTCGGCTCTAACTCATTCATAGACAAGTTAATGTATACTTTAGGCTTTTAAGTCGACTCTAAAAATAAAACCAGCTGAACTTGTTCTTAAATAATTAAAAAAATAAAATTGTAATGAAAAAATTTCTGAAAAATGTTCCGATTAGAAGAGATTTTGGTATTATTAATTATTGTGAAAGGGATTTCGATGAAAGGAAATCTAAAACAATCATGAGCTTTTCATAGAACAATTGCTCACGTTCAATTCACACGTATTCTTACGCTCTTGCTTTTAGTTGTCACTAAAACAGCGACGAATGCACATGTGGTGCGTGGATGCATGTTGACTTTTTTTAAAACATCAACTTTACTCTCTCTGAGAAAGTAACACAACTACATTTTTACACATCACTGGTCTAAATTGTATAAAAGAAGGTTTAACTCTTGTTTTTTACCTAAGTGATGATGAATTTTTTTCGCGTTACGTTTATGCGTAAAGTATTGCTTCACCACACATCAAGAGGGATGCATATCATCCCCGCTTCTATGGAATATAGTTTTTGATGTTATCGTTCGCAATAATACAACAGTTAGCAGAAGCATAATATGGAATTTAACCAACACTTGGGACTATTAAATTTGCCTGTTAGCTCACAGCCATGGCTAAGTTAAGTTAAAAAGACGGAACAAATATGTAATAATACAATCGAATAGGAAAAGTTTAGTTATCTCTTCTACCTTGACAGCTTTCTAACAGGAACTGTTGGCTATAGCGACGATATAATGTTTTGGATGTTCAAAGACAGTCAATATTTCGTATTTTATGACATGTTGTGGAATGACTGCTATATCGAACCAAGTTAAACATATTCAACTGCTGCGTAAAATCAGCCCTGCTGTATGGATGTAAGCCCTGAAAAATTGTAATAAATATAATATAACGCAATGCCAAAGCCAAGAATATTTTAGCCAAAAATCAGCTCGTGCAACCACCTGTGGGAACTACCGAAGCATCGTCGAACTCACTTGGAGATTATCGATCGCAAATGGCGGCTGAACTATAGAACATGATATATACACACTTACAAACATTGCTGCGTGATATGACAATTTGTTAACAATTTGACAACAATTGTCACGATAAAATAATTTAAAGAAGTAACTGATGAATGAAATATTGGCGGCCAAATGTGCAAACGGGTTAAATTACCTTATCTGTTTCTAGGCAGTTGTGCTATTTATTTGCATTTGAATCACGAATTACCAATTCAGAAAAATTATTGATCAAAAATATATTGACAGTTAGATATACAAACGGGTCAAATGATCACTGCTCGTCATTGTAAGATTAAAATTTAAAATAAAAAATAACAACCTCCTTCAACTTTCAAATATTTTATAAAAATTCTATATGAACTGCTTAATTTTTTCATTTTCTTCTTTTTACTACTAAATATGAACCACCCTAATATATTTAAAACATGTTTAAGTTCACAAGCCATATATTTTTGCAAATAATTAAAATTCTTCACATAAAACAATATGAAATACAAAAAAAATCGTATTTATTTAATATGACAAGAAAAATATAACAAAAATTAAAGAAAAAAGAGACAATAAATATATTATGTAAACCAGAGCACATACTTAATCCACTTTGAACTGTAAATCGATTTCATTAACTATTAATTTATGATTCTTTTTAACTGAACATAACTATTACAGTAGTTCCGTTCAAACACCTTGTCACCTTCTGTAAGTAGTAACGCTATTTGTAGTTGCCTACTTAATATCTACATATGTAGAGTGTGCAAATTTGAGGTTAGGAAGTAAATTGGCTTAAGAGCACATTTTTTTGACAAATTCAGTTTTATTCATGCCAATATAAAATTGAAATATGGGAATTAATAATGGAATATGATGTCGGGCAAATGTCTATCTCTAGCACGTCGGCGGACGTCAGCTCTTTTCACAAAATTTTGAACCACATTTTGCAACAAAGCTCTGCTTATCTCGTCAATGTAGCGCCCAATTTCATCTTTCGTAGTGTCAGTTGTTTGTGGTTTGTTCACGTAAACCCGGTCTTTCAAATGGCCACAGAGAAAATAATCCAGCGGCGTTAAATCACAAGAACAAGATGGCCAATTGATATCACCAAATCGAGAAATTTCGCGACCGGGAAATTTCTCATGAAATAACTGAATTGTTTGGCTGGCTGTAAGACTTGTGGCGCCGTCTTGCGGAAACCTGACATGATGTCAACATTAGCTAATTGCAACCACAAAAAATTGGTAATTGGTATTGACGGCGTTTCGTTGCTCATTTTCGAAAACATACGGGCCGATGATGACGCCTAACCACAAACCGCACCATACGGCCACTTTCTTCGGATGTAATGGTTCTTCGAGAACTGTTTGTGGATTTTGTGAGCCTCATATGCGACAATTTTGTTTGTTTACATAACCGCCTAATTGAAAATGGGCCTCATCACTAAAGATGATTTTGATGAAAAATGCTTTGTTTTCGTTCAGTTTTTCAAACAGCCAATTCACAAACGTTCGACGCAAACAATGGTCGGCTGGCTTTAATTCTTGAATGAGTTGAACTCTATAAGCGTCAAGATGAAGATCTTTATGCAAAATGTTGCGAAAGTTCCTCTGATGATGACAAATTATTGCGAAAGTCGACGAGTTGATGTTCGAGGCTTATTCTCAACACTTTGCTATACAGCGGTTATGTTTGCATCATTACGGCCACTACGAGCGTATTGTCAGCAACAGTACAGTGATCCTCGAATTTAGCGATTTGACACTGTTGGACTATTTTCTGTGGGGCGCCTTTAAAGACAAGTGTTATGTTACGAATGGGGTACTGCGAGGCCAGTCGAGGCAGCCACATGAATGAAATATTTCATTTCTAACCGCAACAATTGTACTTCACAACAGAAAAATAAATTTGGAAAAATTTCAAACCGTCTTTGTTTTATTGCATTTAAATTGAAACTTTTAAATGGCCCACCCTATATTTTGTTTGCCGTTTCTTTGACTTTAACACGGCTTCTAATCTTCTAGGCATCAAATCAATCTCTTTGTTCTTACTTCTTCATATTTTTGGGTGTTTTTTTTTTGGGCATCAAATACCTCGTATTTGCTTTCGTCTATGTAGAGGATATTTCTCCAAAAGGACAGAGGCCGCTTGATTTGGTTGGGTTGCGACACATATGGCTTTTTCGTGTTACTTTACCATATAATTCGTGTTTATGTATGGATCTTCTTACAGTGCTACCACTGACTGGCTTACCGGCAATCGGATTTGCTTTTACTTCTCTGATTATAACTCTCACCTCCGAGTCTGTATAGGAGGCTTTAGTTGTCTTTCGAGCAGCAAAAAATGAAATGAAAGCCAATTTTTACCCGTAACTCGAGATTTTGGAGGTGTTTTTGAAAATTCCAAAACCAGATCCTTGTTATACTCGACAGTGGCTATCAGAAAAGTAGCATCATTTTCCAGGTATTTCAACTTCATTAATTTTTGTCGCACCGTGTTATAATTGAATTTTTTCTAATTTGGCTCATTCACTTTTAAAATTTTATTATGTAATACGGCTCATGATTGGAGGTTGAATTATGAATGAGTGAGCGCGAATTACAGAAAAACGTTGTAGTATGAACATGGCATTAATCACTATTTAAATTGATCAAATATTTTTATAAAGTAGTTACCTACAAGGGCGGATTGACATTGAAGCTACCTAGCGCTAGATGGCAGCACAAACACAAAACTTTTTCTTTCTTAGAAATTACGATCTGTCAAACGTCAGCTGTTAAAATTTTAGCCAAGTTCATCGATTAGTTTATTTGTTGTAGTCGTTTGAAGTAAGCAACTTTTGTGTTTCTTGGAAAATCGAAAAAAGTGAATTTTGTGTAGTGATTAAACACTATTATTTGAAAGGCAAAACGACGAAAGAGACAAAAGAAAAGCTTGATAAACATTACGGCGAATCTGCTCCGTCAGATTATATGGTAAAATATTGGATTGCTGAATTTAAACGGGGCTGAACAAGCACTGCAACAATGCTATCAACAGGAAGGCCAAAAGAGGGGGTTACTGAAGAAAATATCAAGAAAATCCTCGATATCGTTATGAATGATCGCCGGGTCAAAATCCGTGAGATTGCTGAAATGGTAAACATATCATATGAACGTGTGTTCAACATTTTGCATGAACATTTGCATATGAAAAAGCTATGGGCAAGATGGGTGCCGCGTTTGCTCGGTGTTGAACAAAAACGAGTTCGACAGATCACTTCACAGCGGTGTTTGGACATCATAAAGCATAATCCTGCTGATTTTTGGCGTAGATTAATAACTGTTGATGAAACGTGGGTCCACGACTACACATCTGAAACCAAAAATATATCGAAGCAATGGGTGGAAGCTGGTGGAAGTGCTCCGAAGAAGGAGAAGACAGCGAAATCGGCTGGCAAGGTTATGGCCACTGTATTTTGGGATGCACACGGAATATTGCTCATCGATTATCTTGAAAAGGGATCCACAATCATAGGAGAATATTATTATTGATTATTGGATCAATTGGTTGATGCAATCAAGGACAAACGACCACATTTAAACAACAAAAAATTGCTCTTTCTTCAAGACAACGCACCGGTTCACACAACATTAGATACGATGCTAAAACTACGGCAAATCCACTTCGAATTGCTTGATCATCCACCTTATAGTTCAGATTTAGTCCCTAGTGACTTTTTCCTGTTTCCAAACTTGAAAAAATGGCTCGCAGGAAAAAGATTCATCTCAAACGAAGAAGTGATTACCGAAACTAAGGTGTATTTTGAGGAGTTCCCAAAATCGTATTATTCAGATGGTATTAAAAAGTTAGAAAATCGTCTTACTAAGTGTATTAGCTTTATTGAGCTAAAAGGAGACTATGTTGAGAAATGAATGGTTTTTGAAAAAAAAAATTTTTTTTTTCCTCCTTAGGTAGCTTCAATATCAATCCGCCCTCGTATCTATAAATTTATTGTAGAAAAACTTTTGAAAATTAACAAAAAATATTAAATTCTTTAAATCTCAAAAAATTTAAATTTTCGCTTATATTGACTTGGCCAATTATTCCTTATTACTGTGCCTGCAGCTATTGTGCTGTGCGCTTTTATTTAAATATTATCTGTGCGCCATTGACCAAAAGCCCATCTACATATTTATTTTCCTTTGCACTTGTTATTCATTATTCTCTCTCTCTCTCTCTCTCTCTCTCTCTCTCTCTCGCTGCATACTGTGTTGAAAAACTAAAAGAAACTGTTATAATTTAATTTATTATTTATATTTAAATTGTTGGCATTTCTCTTCGTTTCGCAAACAATTTGCGAGGTCTATACCCATGAAATGAGTAATAAAAGCTGAATTTAGTCGACAATGAGTTTAATGAACTTTTGTAAAAAGAAATTTTTATGAATGAAATGTGTTGTAAAATCCGCACACAAACACACAAAAATATACTGACTGAAATACAGAAAGACAAAGATATGTCCTGCGAGAATTATACCACTTATTGACGTTGTAATAAATAATGAAATATTTATTGCATACTTTATGGTTAGTGCAAAGAAATTTTTAAGTGTATAATTCAAGGTAAATAGAATATTTTTGTAAACACAAGATAAAAAGAGAAGCAGTCTGTCGAAGTGTCTCTCTAACACACATTAGCTGTTAAGTAAACAAGATAATTGTTTAAAACGATAAACAAACAAGTTAGAAGGTTGTATAAAAGGCCCAATCTGACGATATGATACCCAATAGTTTTTTTTTAGTTTCTTAAACAAAAGCCAGAGATAAGACTCCATTTAGCTAAAGTTTCAAAACAGGGTGCTAAAGTATACGAACGAATTCTTATTCGAACAAACGAGTTTTTGACTATTTGGAATTCTCTTATTCGATCACGAATAAATGATTCGATATCGAACAATAATTCGAACGTAAGAAAATAAAGAAGCATGCGAAGTAAACTTTATTCACAAGAAAATTAATTTTAAAAAAGGTTGTTGACAATTTATTTTTTATAACTTGATAGTATTTAGTCATTTTTGGTCCAAAGTACAAAAATAATTCAACGCAAAAGGACAAAGAAAAAAGCCAAATAGTTCCCAAGGAAAAGCAATGGCTAACCAACTTTGCGATAACCTTACCACTAAATTTAAAGCCTAAGGTCGCTGATCAAGAATAAAAATAGATGTGGTGGGCCGAATGAGGAGTAAGTTTTTTGCAAGTAGGAAAAAATTATGACTGATGCAGGCTTAGAAATCCCGGGCGAAGGTCTAAAAACTTTCAAAAATTTTCGAACGCTTTTGCCATCGAAACAATAGAAGATCTAACTCAACATAATTTAAAAAAAAAATTAACTTTGGTGAGATTTGGAACCTGTGCTGTTTGTCTTCTGTTTAAGAACTATAACTACTACACACCGTCACTTATTTTCTGATTTTATTTATTTATTTTCTGTTTACAATCAATTTCATAACTTTTCGAATATTTTATTCAGTGGTGTAAAACAAATTTTTTAAACCTTTCTGTTCGTTTCGTATCGAGTAACAACGATAACGAAATATTTTTTGACTCGAATTTCATTTCGATCACGAATGCCAGAATTGGGAGCCAGATGGATAAAATGCACGAAACTCGTACTAATGATCGCTTAGCATATTATTTGAAAATTAAATTGATTTCAGCCAATAGGTCTTACCCTTTTTTACGGATTTGTGTTACCTTCTAGTCTGATGAAAAAATATCGACACAATATAAATTGCTGAATATGTTGGCAATCGATAAGTAAAAATTGAAGACTTTTGGGTCGATTATGGCTGGCAACAGAACTTCAGTTGCGTTGCCGAACGGCAACTAGAATTTTGTAGTTGTCTAAACAGCAATTGGAATTAATAGATTTTTAGTTGCCAATTGCCATACGTAATGCAATTTTTGGCAACTGGCAACGCAATTATCCATAATCGACCCATAATTTTGTTTTCTAAAAAGCGCGGACAAATTATATACATATATGGCCCTAAATTCACATTAAACAGTAGTCTTTTTAAAAATAACTTTTTTGGCCTAAATGTAAAATTTTTCGCCACTGTGATGTACTAGGCAAGACACTCGACTACCCACCAAGAGGTCCTGGCTTTAATTCCCGGCTAAACCATCTGATAATTTTCAACAGTGGCATCAGCTCATAACATTAGTTAGCGACTAGTTGTGAGTATTACGCTATGGAAAACTTCTCAACTAATGCATTTGTTGTTCAGTTCTAAACTATAGGTCTCTTTCAATGTCTTCAAAGTCTTCCTTGTTCCAGTTGGGATATTGCGGGATTTATGTATGTATGTATTTTACCATTTTCTCAGATATTTAAGAGTCCTAGCAAATTTATTGTATAGGTCATTTTCTTCATGTCTTTTTAATTTCATCTTAGAAGGGAGTAACAGCCGAAAAGTATGTATTCTCAGATATATGTACTTATACAAGGAAAATTCATTGATTCCTAACATAATTTTCATAAGACCACAAAATAGACACTTGCTTTAATGTTGACCTTTTTGTTTGACTGAAATATCTTGCAAAGCTTTTTCTTGAAATTTGGTAACAGAAAATAGTCAAGTGTTTAAAGTGTGCAGGATGAGAAAGCAGATTGTGGAGTTAAGTCACTTATTCATGCATTGTTTTAATAGAACAACAGCACATTTTTCTTTACTCTTTTCTTTACTCTGAACAACTGGAATGACACCACATGCATTCCAGCTGTGACCTTGTTTTTTCTATTCTCTTTGTTCCGTTTTGAAAGTTTTATTTTTCACTTAGAGCCACAAAACGATATAAAAACTTGTTCAGATATCATCTTAACATCGCTATATACTTAAGAAGGCATTACAGCATATTTAAACGGTAATATGAACTATTTGGTTAGCTGTCCAAATCACGATTACGAATCATATTGTTCGTATGATGGTTTTTGTTTCATTTTGTCATTATGTTTGTATGTGCATATATTTGGCGCGCTTTATTGCGTAATTTTGTTTTAAAATGGATATAAAGAAATCTCTTTCGGATTCGCTAGCACTTAAAAATACATTTCGGTATCTTCGAAAAACCTGAGCTTAGAAGACAAGCGTTTACACAACAAAACACCTAAGTCTTTATCTACCTACTAAGAGATCTTGGACAAAGCATCTGACAATCTTCAACAGCGACATTATCTCATAACATTGCTACCGATTGCTATTAAAAACCTCTTTAACTAATGCCTCTGCCGTTCGGAACCGGTGCTAGGCAGTAGGACTCTTTTAATGAGTCTAAAACAAGGGTGGCTAGAGAGAAAATTGTATTTGTAGTAATTGTTTGCAGTGTGCGTCGAAGAAAAAGATTAAAAAAGTAAATACCAACACAAACAAAAAAAATATGAATACGCTAAGCGACATACGTCTGCTTTCATAAAAAGTTATTACAAAACTGAATGAAATTGTTGTTTATTGAATATACATATCGCATACATATGCTGAATATACATATCGTTGGCTTAGTATAGAAAGGCCGTATACCGGTTGTTTCGATACCGTTTTTTAAACTTTTTCTGTTGGTGTACCTCCAAATACACTTTCCTTAGAAAATTCCGTGAACAATTTTTTTGAAAATAGCGGACTTATAGCTTAGTACAAATTGCCTTATTTAAGTTTTTATAGCTTTTCTATATTAAGCCTTCGATATGCGGAGCAGATAACTCTCCGGATCTTGAGGGACATGTATGGCCAGTGGGGATGTTGCAGGAATTATGTATGTAACATATGTATTATTATTTTATTTCACACGAATTTTTCTTCTATTTTTTCGCTTGTTTTGATAGCTACTTCAGATAAACTAGAGGTAACTTGTTATCAATCTTAGAGATAATAGAAGTTTCTTCGTAGTTCGCAGCAAGGTTTTGAATGAAACAAGATAATTCGCTCTAAAAATTGTGAATATTGATATATTTTGATACAACCAAAGTTCATGAGTGAACCATGAATAAGAGAGCGCAACTCGCTATTTAGTCGCCATGTGAACATGTCCTTAGCGTCTCTCATTGCACTTTCATTTTCCTACCATCCAATATCATTCCATACATTTAATACATGACTATTTCTGAGACCTTTTTTTCTATTTCTGTTCAAATTAATGAAATTGTCTGACTTTAATGGCTATCGGAAATGTAGTAAAATTCGACAGTATCTACGAGTATTTCACTAATAGATGACTGTTAGTGGAAACAAATTTCGGAATTATTAAACTGCCTTTATAAATATATCCTCAACAATTTTAATGGGTTAAAAATGGGGAATCGAATTAATTAAATATGGCATTAAAACCGTATATACTGGCATTTTCAATAAATGATTAATAATGATTGATACTGTCTGTCATGTGCGTGGTTTTTGTTTTTGTGTTTGTTTGTTTGTTTTTTTTTTATTGCCCATGTTGAATTTGTTAAAATATATGTACATACGTATACGAAAATAAAAAAATAAAATAAAAACAAATAAAATATTTAAAAACAGTATTAAAAAATAAATGTATATCTGTCACCTTAATAATAACACAATAACACTCTTAAATAAGGTGTAACTCTTCAGATAAAACCAGAAATTATAGATTTAAAAAATAATAAAATTAATAATAAGACGGTGCGACAAGAAAAAATATCTGGCAAGTGATACAATATTTCTGATAAGTTATTAGCATGAAGGTCCATTAAACCGGTTTTTACCGTAACACCAGAAGGTATTTAAAAAATTCTAGAAACAGATCCATTTTCTACTTGATAGCGCCTTTCAAAAATATAGTATCATTTCCTACATATGTATATCAACTTCGCCCTTTTTAGTGCACTGCGTCGTAATTGAAAATAAAAAAGTATTCGGAAATGCAATCGTAAATAATAAAGTTATAGTCAGTCAAGTTAGTCAGTCCGACTATATTATGCCCTAAGCACCACAATGAACTTTTTCGCAAAAAATTAAGTAATTGTATGGCGCCTGCAGTGATTTCGAGTTATGCAAAGACTCTCAGATATAATTTTACAATTGTTGGAATCGATTATGGTCCTATTTTATTAAACTTGGCCTCATACATAACCATGGAATTGAATAAGCACATCCCTTAGGCTTATGCAACACCAACACAGACATATATTAAAAAATATATTGTAAACAAACGCAATAATTCTCATCGAATCCATAATATTTTTTATATAACAACCGGTGAGCTGTTCGATGAAATGAGAATATAAAATATGCTCTTTAAAGTAACCCATACGTTTCATAGAAACAGTGTGATTGTAAACCACAGCTTTATTGAGTGTAAATGCTCCTGAATTATTTTTATATACATATTTATTTACAGGAGCTGAAGACAAAGGCTTTTAAATTCATCTTGTCAGCGTTATATTTTTAAAGCCCAAATTAGATGTGACTTAACGTAGCGCCATAGTTGTAATGCAGCCAACCAACCTTATGTATTTGATTAGTGGTGACATACCGTAACGCCATAATCGATCAATTCGAATCGAATTTTGGTTGGCCAGACGTTATGTTAAGTCACGTCACTGTCGAACTTCACTGGCATTCGAACTAAACCAAGCGAACACTACGGGCTTTCGAAATCTTCTTGCTTTTGGCGAGTGTAGGAGAATAGCTTCAGGCTTCATTTTGCTGTCGTTGTCTCTTATGTCTTTGAGTTTGTAACAGCTTCTGAGTTCTTTTACATTAATAACTAAGGCGCTTTTTTGAAACATCGCAATACACTACTGCTACAGATATTATCAGCAGTGAAAAGATGGTCACCAAGACCGCATGGAGGTCCTAATTTGTTCAGTAGATAAAGTGGATTATAACAGCGTCAACTCTAAGTTGTAGAAATATAGACGATTTTTTGTAGCAGGGTTATAAAGGGTTAACATACAGTGCACCGGGTATTAACGTTTATTAGATTGTTAACGTTTCTGAATGTAACAATTTAAAATAAGAAACAGGTTGATAGTGCAGTTGCAAAAGTTTTTATCGCTCATAAACGAAAATCAAATGCTGGAAGTATAAAGAATTGGGACTCTATATCTGCAGCGGAGGCCGTTCAGCTGGTTTTTATTGATGGAATAATGGACCAGTATAAATACAAAACCATTTTAAAAGAAAATTTGGCAGCCAGTGTACAAAAGCTGTGTATTTCGGACAATTTTAAATTTTATCAAGATAGCGACCCGCTGTGGTTATTGTGCAACTGTCCCCATGTTATGGAAATGCGGCCAGAGTCTCCTGTGATATCAACGTTATAGAAAATTTGGGCATATCACGAAAATAAATTAAATTATCGGTCGATATCTACTATCACTGGCTTCAACTTTCCTCCAGACAACTCCATCTAAAAAATAAAGAAGAAGCCGCCCCTCGCATACCTCTGGCGTTGATGACAAACTTCAGACGAATGATCAGAAAAGCACGCCACCTAATGGGAAAAAATTACAATGCTAAAGTAAAGATCACCACTAATTAGCAAGGATCTTCACTACTACGCAAAATTCATATGGAGGAAGCTGCAGCGGATTAATCATCTGCTTAGCTTGAAAGATCCAATTGATAAAAGAAACTGAAATAAAGCCATGGATGCTTTGTCGAAAGCCAATATGCTCCTTAGAGGAGTGACGGAGAAAAAAAATCTACCATCGCTGAGTTAAAAATCGCTTTTAAGGAGGAACGGGAACGAATTAACCCTTTCTATTGCAAAACGTTAGAGGAAACTGTTCCAAAAGGCTAGAGGCGATTCTCAAGAATAAAGGAGTAGCCAGAAAATACCAAATTAAAAACAACGCTGACTTAATTTTAGAAATTTTGAAGTATCCAATTACTAATTTGGTTTTTTTCTCTCTAATTATGATTTTTTTGTTGCTGCTTTTTGTAAGAGATTTTTTTTCAACCATTGTAAACATATGTATGTATTTCTAATCAGTCCCATGTAAATATGTAAATAAAGTACATAATCATTTTTTTAGTTTAGTGGAAAAATGTTTTTTTTTTTTTTTTTTTTTTTGTAAAATAAACATATCATTTAACTGTCCGGTTAGTAAACTGAGCCACTGTAGTTATAAGAGGGATCCCAAAATTCGGAACGAATTTCGTAAAATAAACGCACATATGTATGTACGCACATACATATGTAAGTGAAGCTAAAATTTTCTTTATTTAGAGTTAATATTTTAGAGCTTTGTGGTTTGGTTAACGTTTTAGAGTAGACAATATTAAAGAAGGGTTGCCATTTTACGATGTTGACGAAAGCGACTGTTGACGTTATCCCGAGTGCACAGTAAAAACATAACATAACATAGAGGAACATGGGACATTTCTCATTCAATGAGAGATTCTATTTTCAGACTCATTGAAAGCGACCTTCAGTTTACACCCCGGCTTCCAACGACATATGCATTAAAGAAGCTTTCAATAGTAAGTAATACTCATAATCAATTACTAGTTAATTAGAATTTTTTTTCTATTTTAGATGGTTTGGCCTAGGATTGAACCAAGGTCCTCTTGGTTGGTATGCGGGTATCTTAGCTACCATATCACTGCATGGCATTCATTATTCAAAAATTAGTTTTTTTTTTTTTAGATCTAATGTAGAGTGTTTATAGTCCCCATTATATAAATAAATTTCCTATTAATTTTCCTGCAACAATCTTCAACTTGTTCCCTGCCATGTGTGACTCGAGGACGCCATGTGTCAATCGGTCGGTGTTTCCTGTGACTGCCATGGGGCTTTCCATCCGTTGCATTCCCGATGATGCCATTCCGTAGCTTCCGAGGCCCTGATCCCAGACTCTTCTGATCCAGTTCGTCCGATGCGATTGGAGATGTGGCGAAATTTCCAGATATGTACATGCTGGCCGAATGCTTATCTTGCTTTGTCTTTTTCTCGAGCCTCAGCAGTAAGAACTGTCGCAAATTTGCTTCGTTCAAAGTAATTAAGAGACTGCTGCTTCGGTTTCTATACTTTCGAGTTTCAATTGCATGATACCGTATCTACATACAGTGGGTAAAAGCCAAACTCGTACACCACAACATTTTTGTTCTTTGTCTGATTTTATATGCCCATAACACATTTTGAGAAAAGTTCAGCATTTATTTTTTATAGTTTATTTCACTAACTTTTAATAACCAAAAGCAAAAAAAATATATTTCATTTTTAACAATATTATTTACCGACAAACTAAAACAGCAGTAAATTCAATACCAAATTTTCTCAAATTATTTTGTGGGTATAAAAAATCAGACAAAGAAAAAAAATGTTGCGGTGTACGAGTTTGGCTTTTACCCACTGTATGTATGTACTAACAAGAATGTGTTGCCAGATAAGGCTCCTACTATGATATGACTACCGTAGTCATAATGCTGTCGACGACTACGTTAAATAGCAATCGACATCCCGAGCAGCATACGACATTTAACGTTATCATATCGCCAGCATAATACTTATGAGACTTTCTGAGCTTGCCTTACACTGAAACGAGCTATAAATTGCAGAGTGTAGTTGATCCTAATTTCTAAAAGGCTTTGCATATAAGCAAATACCCTTCGGTTGTCCAGGAGGAGATTTACGTCATCTTCACTTGCATTAGGGAATGTCTGAGGAGAACACCCATATCTTTAAGTTTTTATGTGATATCAGATAGTCTGGCAGTTTCGAGGGCTTTAATAACTTTGAGATAAGGTAGAGGGTTGTGATGATCTGCAGGACATTTCTTAATGAACTTCATGTTTAGAACAGGGTAACGTGGTTACTCTATGCTAAATCCCTGGCCAAGAATGCCATACTGGAAACGAAAGGACTGAATGTTTAGCGAACAGGAGAGCTCACTAGGTCTTCGTTGGGCCTAAGCCATTTTTCGTTGAGTCTGTGCGATAGGCAAGAGGGAAGTTTGTCTTCTGGGCTGACTTCTTCTATTCATTTTGGAGGAATACCTCTGATATGAGACAGTCAAGGAGGTTTATTTCGCTTAGATCGAGAAGACTATTGCAACTAACGGTAAATTTAAATAAAAGCCACCTTAGTTTTTTGAACAAACCTCTCATAATAACAACAGATGTATGAACTTTTGACCATTGAAGGCTGGCCTCTCGAAGGCTATAATTTTATTCCTTTTAACACATTCTGTGCATGGCTGGGCGACTCACTACTAAAAATTCCTGATGCACAACTGTCATAAGAAAAATAAATTTTTCAATGGCACATTGAATGAATGAAACATGTTATTTAAGGAGAAAATTACTTATAATTTAAATGCATATATGAAAGCATACATTTGCATTATTAATAAAAGTAAATAGACAAATAAAAGTAGAGACATAGAATCAGATTGCATTCATTTACGCGAAAGTTGAGTCGGTTAGAAAATAAAAATGGCTTCAGAAATTGAGAGATTATTTCACAATCATTACGTTTATTGCCGATTTTTGGGAATTATGGTTACGAAAAAGTACCAAAATCTATTCAAAATATATTCGATCTTTTTAAACATCAGCATAACGTTAGGTTATCCTATACATTTAGTGATGGGCCTATTTCAAATAAAAACTCTATTTGAAATATTAAAAAATCTGGCCATTAATCTGGCGTGTTTGGTGTGTTCACTTAAGATTTTTATCATTTGGCCGAAGCTGAAAAATACCCAAAAAATGTTAAATATCATCAAAAGGCTCAATAGGATGGTAGCAGAAGAAGAAGCAGAAGATGAGGTCCACTACTATAAGTATGGAGTATTGCCAGCTGTAAAACGAGTGCATCAAATATATCAAATAATGTATTTTAGCGCTTGGTGCATGTCAGTTGTATGTATTTTAATAGAGGGATCTTTGGGTAACTGGCGCATATTGCATCCGGCTTATTTTCCTTTCGATCCACTTGCCAGACCATTATTACTAGTAGCAGCTCTTCTTTATCAGTTTATTGGTTTAGCCTATCAAATTTCACAAGATTTACTCACCGATTCGTTTGTGCCGATGCATATGGCCTATCTAAGTGGTCAGGTGCATATATTAAGTCTAAAAGTAGCTAAAATTGGCCATAATAAAGGAAAATCTCTAAAAGAAAATAATCAAAAACTACTGAAGTGCATACAAGATCACAAAGACCTATTGGAGTAAGTTAACATACAATTTCTATTGATTTATTTTTTTTAGATAAAACAAGTCTTAAATGAATAAAATTGACTTTTTCAGATATCGCCGTCTTTTAGAACAGTTTGTTTCTCATTATATGCTTTTCCAGCTATTCTTTACCAGTTGCACCATGTGTATTATTGTGGTCTTTACGGTTCTATTTGTAGAGAATATTTATAGTCTCGTTTATTATTTTATATTTTTGCTCTGCATATCCTTCGAAATATTTCCCGCCTGCTATTATGGCACAATTTTGGAAATGGAATTTCATAACTTAACCTACGCCTTGTTCTCATGCAATTGGCAGAGTCAGAATAAAGAATTTCAGAGAAATTTTTTGATTTTTGCCGAACAAACTCTAAAACCCTTAACAGTCATGGCTTGGTTTTTTCCTATTAATTTGGATACGTTTATGGAGGCTTGTAAAAATTCATATTCATTATTTGCCGTTATAATGAATATGAAATAAATTATATTTTCTTTTTTAAATTTGATCCGAAATGTAATCCGAAATGTAGAGCACAGTTTGAAAATTTGCTTGAAGCGTTTGCTATTGAATAAAAGTATATGTTAAAAATAAAACAGTTTTTAAAAGCATTTTTTTTCTTTTAACAAAAGGTACTTTTTCTTTTTATCTATGGTACTTTTCTATTTTTATTATAGAAGAATACATTTAAAATATATGGCATAAATTAAGAAGTCTAGATAAAAACTAGAACCTTGGTAGCTAGTATCGTTATTTAAAAATGCCTTTGAAACGAAACTTATAAAAATGTAAACTAATAATAAATACACTGAAGAGTACTTTAGTAAAAAAAAAGATTTTATTGTAAAATGTTTGTTTTTCAAATTCAAAGTCTTAAAAATATACAAAATATTTTTCATTAAGTATTGTTTTTTTAGATTTAAAGTACCAACAATTTTAATTAAATTAAATTTTCTTTGCCTATAATTTTAACGAAAAGTACTTTTAGTAGTTAGAAAAAATACTGTTAAAAAATTTTTAACACTAAGATTTTCAATTCAAACAAGCGTATTTACAAAGAGTACTTATAATGTGGAACCAATTACCCTTTACAAAATAATATAAATTAAGGAGTACTTTTCAAAAACAAATTTCATAGAATTTTGATAATACATTTTTGTTATTTAATACTTTTAAATGTAAAAACAACTCTATCAAAAAAACTTATTTTCAAATTATTGATTAAAGAAAGTACTTTTATATAAAAAATAATAATTCAAAGAACTCATTTACTTAATTGAAAAGCTAGTACCTTTTGAAGGTAATAAATTAAATTAAAAGAATAAAAAATTTTAATTTACTAAAAGTACTAAATTCAGGCAGGGAATTTATTCACTTTAAATAATTCACTAAATAAAAAAGTACTTTTCTTAAGACAAAAAATTAATCTTAATGTACATAGTTTACAAATTACATGATTTTTGGTATACGTAGCTCAGTAATTTTTAATGTAATACTGCACAGTGGTCGGACTTGTAAGAAGACAGCGACTTTTAGTTAAAATAAAGGGTGGTCCAAGCAAAACGCACGATGTTAATTGTAAATAAAACAAAAAGTTTTCAGAGAATTATCTTAACATTTTTTATTATTATAGAAGGATCGGCCAAATGTTTGCCACGGCTTCGGTGGCATACCTCTATCCCTCGGTCCATATTTCTAATGCCACTGAATTGTTCTTGAATTGTTCTTGGCTTATTGACTTACAACTTTTCTTCTAAATATCCCCAAAGAAAGAAGTCCAACGGTGTCAAATCACATAATCGTGGCGGTCAGTTAATATCGTTACGACTTGCGCATATGAGCCATTGTTTCGTTGGCTTTGTGGCAAGTAGCATTATCCTGTTGGAACCTCGAGAAGTCCGTTATCATCACGCGATAGCGTACACCATTCACGGTAACTGCTTCGCCGACCTCATTTCTGAAGAAGTATGGCCCAATGACGCCGCCAGCGTAGAACGAACTGGGCCAGCATGCACAGTTGTTTCCACATTCCTTACAGATCCGATTTGCTGAAATTTGCGCACAATGCTCTCAAAAAACTTGAAATCGAGTAGTTCTCGAGTTATTCAATAACGAACAGAGGACAACGTATTTTTATATGCATACATACTGGTTAGAGCGCGCGCATAACAACACAAGCGAACCGAGTTCGAACCCCAGTAGAGGACATGACGAAATAATTTATTTATAGTTTCGTTTTGAGTGTTTAATAAAGAGACTTTTACTTTCTCTCCAGACAGTTCCATCTAAAAGATAAAGAAAAAACCCCTCAGACCTTCAAGATTTCATCTGGCGATTTCATCAGACGAAAACGCTAGAAAGAACGCCACCTACTGGGAAGAAATTACAATTCTAAAGTAAATAGTCACCACCAATTAGCAAAGATATTCACCACCACTACACAATCGATATGGAGGGGGCTAATCATCTACTTAGCCTGAAAACTCAACTTGATTAATGAAAGCGAAACAAAGCAAAGAATGCTTTGTGGAAGGCCAATACTGACGGAGAAAATAAAATATGCAGCTAAAAGGCCGCACCTTTTAGCTTTGGAACCGTTAGAGATGAAATGTAGAAAAAGAGTAGAAAATTATAATTAAGATAGTTCTTGAGATAGAGGTAGCGAAACACGCCGAGGTTTAGCTAGTTAATTATATATAGCAACACTACAATACATTGTATGTTCTTTTCGGACAGCAGATGTACAGTTGACACTCATATAATACGGTACTTATTTAACACGGTTTTCATATAACACGATACGAATTAATCGTGTTATACGAGTGACAACTGTATTATTAACCTTTTTTATTGAATGGCTGGTCTTTCGAAAGGTGTAAAAATCTCGTGGTGTATAGTAACTGATATAATTTTTCAATAACACAATAAATGAATAAAACGTGTTATTTTGCAAGAAAATTATTAATAATTAAAGTGCATATATGAAAGCACAAATTTGCATAATTAATAAGAGTAAATAAAGTAAAAGACAAACATATACAGAGATATAGAATCTGATTGCATTCGCTTTCGAAAGGCGAGGCGGTTTGAAAATAAAAATGACTTCAGGAATTGACAGATTATCTCATAATTATTACGTTTTTAACGGTTTTCGGGATATTATGGTCACAAAAAAGTACCAAAACATTTTTAAAATATATTCGATGTTTATAACTACTGTCTGCATAACGTTAGGAGGTTATCCTCTACATATGGTGATGGGCCTATTTCGCACAATTTGAAATATTAAAAAAAAGTGGCCAGTAATATGGCATGTTTGATGTGTTCACTTAAGATTTTTATCATTTGGCCGAAAATGTTTGATATCAGAAAATGTTATCAATGTTATCATCAAAAGGCTCGATAAGAGGATAACAGAAGAGGAAGTGGAAGATGAGGCCCACTACTATAAGTATTGGGTATTGTTAGCTGCAAAACTAGTGCTTAAAATACATCAGATAATGTATTCTAGCGCCTGGTTCATGTTAGCTGTATGTATTTTAATGAAGGGTTCTACGTGTAACTGGCGTATATTGCACATGGCTCATTTTGCAACTGATTCTCCTGCTATGCCATTATTAGTTGTAGCAGTTATTCTTTTCCGCGTTATTAGTCTAGCGTATCAAATCGGCAAATTGTTTGCCGATTAATTTTTTGTCTCTGCATATGGTCTGTCTAGGTGTCAGGTGCAGGAAAATTTCTGAAAGTAAATAATCAAGAATTACTGACGTGCATTCAAAGCGTATACATCACAAAGATTTATTAGAGTAAGTTTACACAGTTATGTTAAGACATAAAACGGTCTTAAAAATACTATGTATTTTCTTTTTCAGTTATCGCCGTCTTTTGGAACATTTTTGCATATGTTTCTCCAGCTATTGTAGTCTTAACGTCTGTATTTGTAAATCCCCGTTTTTTATTTTATGTTTTTGCTGTGCGTATTGTTGGAAATATAGTATTTCCCGCCTGTTATTATGGCACAATTTTGGAAATCGAATTTCATAATTTAACCTATGCCTCGTTCTCATGCAATTGACAGAGTCAGAATAAAGCATTTCAGAGAAATTTTTTTTTGCATTTTGGCTTTTCCCTGTTAAAAATTCTTATTCGTTATTTGCCGTTATAATGAATATGTATTATTTTAAATTAAGTATGGCGTTTGTCCTGTAGTGTTATACATATATACTATAGTTTATGGTATTTGCTATTGAAAAATTGAATACAGTTTGTCAAATAAATGTTTTCAAAATAGAAACAAATTAAAATATTATTTTTATTTGAGAATTCCAACAGCAAACTTTTAACATGATTTTTTTTTCTTTTTGCACATACTCCGTCACTGTTATTATCAGACGTCATAAATTTTAACATAAACCCACACATTACAACGCAAGCAACAAAAAAGATCTTTTCTGATTTTTCTCTATCAATGTCAAATGTTTTCAAATATAAAAATTATTGAAATTTAAAATCGGTCAAGTCGTTTTCAAATTACGATAAAATATATTGACATAACTACCATATTTTGAGAGAAAAAATTTGCCACGCCCATAAAAAAAATTTGAGTCCAATGGAAAAAACCTGAGAACAGATTTCAATTCAGCGCATCAGAATCATTATATTTCATATAAGAGGGAAGATTGGTACTGAAGCTACCTAAGTAGGAAAAAAAAAAAAACATTTTTTTTTTTCAAAAACCATTCATTTCTCAACATAGTCTCCTTTTAGCTCAATACACTTAGTAAGACGATTTACCAACTTTTTTATACCATCTGAATAATACGATTTTGGGAACACCTCATAATACGCATTAATTTCGGTAATCACTTCTTCGTTTGGGCTGAATTTTTTCCTGCGAGCCATTTTTTCAAGTTTGGAAACAGGAAAGTCACTAGGGGCTAAATCTGGACTATAAGGTGGATGATCAACCAATTCGAAGTGGATTTCTTGTAGTTTTAGCATCGTAACTAATGCTGTGTGAACCGGTCCGTTGTCTTGAAGAAAGAGCACTTTTTTGTTGTTCATTCATCAACCAATTGATCCAATAATGCACGATAATACTCTCCTATGATTGTGAATCCCTTTTCAAGATAATCGACGAGCAATATTCCGTGTGCATCAGAAAATACAGTGGCCATTACTTTGAAAGCCAGTTTCGCTGTCTTCGCCTTCTTCAGAGCACTTCCACCAGTTTCCACCCATTGCTTCGATTGATGTTTGGTTTTAGGTGTGTAGTGGTACACCCACGTTTCATCAACAGGTACTAATCTACACCAAAAATCAGCAGGATTATACTTTATCATGTCCAAACACCGCTGTAAAGTGATCTGTCGAACTCGTTTTTGTTCAACACTGAGCAAACGCGGCACCCATCTTGCCGATAGCTTTTCCATATGCAAATGTTCATGCAAAATGCTGAACACACGTTCATATGATATGTTTACCATTTCAGCAATCTCACGTATTTTGACACGGCGATCATTAATGACGATATCCAGGATTTTCTTGGTATTTTCTTCAGTAACCACCTCTTTTGGCCTTCCTGTTGATAGCATTGTTGCAGTGCTTGTTCAGCCCCGTTTAAATTAAGCAATCCAATATTTTACCATATAATCTGACGGAGCAGATTCTCCGTAACGTTTATCAAGCTTTTCTTTTGTCTCTTTCGCCGTTGCGCCTTTCAAATAATAGTGTTTAACCACTACAGAAAATTCACTTTTTTTTGTCTTTGTGCTGCCATCTAGCGCTAGGCAGCTTCAATGTCAATCCGGCCTCATATATAGTTATTTTTAAAGGCCACAGTGGTTCATTGATTTTTGTCTATCGGACAGACAACACAGTGTACGCCGCCTTGATCCGACCAAAAGTGCAAAATTGCGTTATAAATACTAAAACAACGTAATTTTGCTAACAAAAAAAAATATTGTCTAATTGAACGAAATTAGGAAGCAGTTATAAAACCAAAATAAAACCCATCAAAAATGCGGTGGGTTTTTGTCAACCTTGCTTACTATACACAGTTAATATAGTACAAGATTATACGTTCCTAGGTTTCAAAAGTAAATAAAACACACACAATGCACACCAAACAGTAGCTTGTTCCGGATGCAACTACAATTTTGCTGGTTGATGTAACCACCGAGTAAGAAATGGGTTTCATTGTTGGGGAAAATTTTTATCAAAAGTTCGGCCATATTTGAATCACCACTTTTGTAGTAAATTTAAACTAAATTTACACATTCTTTGGTTGTTAAGCGATCAGATATTCATAGATGGCAAACCTTTCACTAAGTACATAAACGATACTTTAACATACGACAGCTTTGCCAAACCGGCGGTTTTGAAACCACTAAATCGCAATCTCTTTTTAATTCAGTTCGTGGTTCATATGTACTCGTATATATAAAATCATTGCTTAAAGTTATATTTAAAAATAAAAATATAATTGTAAATATGGGCGTGGCATTTCTATAGGAAAAGTACATGTCTATCATTTTAATCAAATAATTTTGCATTCAAATATAAAAATTTTGTATTGAAGGCCTTAAAATTGTAAAAACTAATAAGTTTTGCAGTAAGTAGATTGTATAACAATAATAGAAGTAGTGGGCGTGGCATCTAAGGAATTTCCTAATGTAAGATTTGAATAGAATAGCAAACTTAGTATTTAGTTGTTAGCAGAGTAGGAAGAGTGCTCCAATTGAATTCGTTCGTAAAGAACGTTTATTCTTGAGAGACGAATTTTAAGAGAATTTAAAATACTACTTGAGAGAAGAATCAAAAACAAAGAAACGAATTGAAAACGAGCAATTCTTTTTAGCAAATTTTGTTTGTGTAATATAAAACATGCATGTGTGTGGTATTTATTGCTCGCTGCACACTAAATACAAAAATACACACATACGCATATACGAATGCACTAGTAATACGCATTTAATATTACACAAACAACATGCACTGAAATGAGTTACTCGCTTTCAATTCTTGTTTGCTCATTTTCAATTCATTTGCAATATAAAATTCGTGCTTACGAGTTAAAGAACGAAACTCATAAACAAATTTTGTGCTTACGAGTCGAGCAGAAAATATGATTCGAGCTCACGAATTAAAAAATTAAACTTACGAGCACGAATCATAAAACGTGCGAACCAAAGAAAATTCTGCTCACGAGCCGAGTTTTTACGTACTAAGGTCGTTGGGTAATAATTTCGTTAAACAATCACCTATTTTACTACGAGTACCTCAATTATTTATTATTTAAACAGAAAAATGCCTTTTGCCTCCAGTTTTAGAGTTAAAAATAATCCCCTGGCTTATATAATTGCTAGGGAGATCGATTATTCGACTTTTTCAAAAACCGGTTTTCGAATAAGTAGTACTTTAAAAAAACCGGTTTTAGCCTAATAGTGATTCAAATAACCGGTTAACCGATTCTTTTATTAAAAAAAAATTGTTCTTAATTTTTGAAGCGCAGAGCTGGAACACGTCGTTTTAAAAATAAGTAGAAGCTGATAGAGAGCTTAAAATTAAAGTGGCAATCGATACTAACAATAATTCTAACAATCGGTGTGTGGAGGCCTTAAAAACAAAACAAAGTTTAGTACACAAAATACTGAAAAATGCTTAAGTTTCGAACAGCTACTCAAGGAGCTAATTTCGTTTTTTTTTTTTTTTTGTATTACTTGGTAGAGAATGGAATTAAAGGTTTGTTATTATAGTTATAGTTTAGGCACCTAAAGAAGATAAAAAAAATTAAATGTTTTACTTTGAATAAATCTATTAGTAATATACGTGTCCTTAATTGCCTCGAAAAGAAAATTTGCTTAGATTTCGAGCAGCACTGTATGTAAATGTATGCACTACGTATTAAATAGTGTGTGTGTCACAGTGGTATGTTAGGTAAGAACCCACCTTCCAACCAAGAAGTCGCCGGTTCAATCCCAGGCAACACCATCAGACAATTTGCAATAGAGATATCACCTCACAACATTACTGTCGACTGGTTATGTGTATTAACGCTCTGCGAAACTTCACTAACTAATATATCTGCCGTTCGGAAGTGGCGTTTATGGGTCTGTGGGCTTTCAATAAGTCTGGTTGATCATTCTCCATATATAAAAATCAATATTTATTTACAGAAGATGAGAAAAGGTTATTTTTGCTCAAAAGTGCATATCTTTTTCGATCTACCTTGGTTTTCACGTTCTTGGTGAGACGTTCAAGGTTGTCATATATACGAAAATAATTAAATTTATACAAATAGTTAAACGATGATCATATTTTCAATAAGAAATATAGAAACGTATAAAAATTACTCATTTAAATTAACCGGTTTCGACAAAACCAAAAAAACGGTTAAAACCGGTCGAATATTAATCGTCCGATCTCCCTAATAATTACACTAAAACACACAATTTAAAAATATTGCAAAAATTTTGAAGAAAAAATTATACAAAGTTGTTGCTGTAGTTGCTGTTGTTGCTGATTTTGCTATTAACATATTTAATTTGTTAATAAGAAAATTGGCCACAATTAAAATAATTTACTCTGTTCGGCGTTAATCCAAAAGCAGAACAAATTAGGACTATAAAAAGCACAGCAACACCTTTTAGTTTGAAGCAGTTCATAATTTCGCGGCTTTAGAATACACGATGGCATTCGAGAATTTAAAAGGTGAAAATCTATTTTTTACCCACTTCTTTTTGTGGCGCATTTTGGGTAATTTACCAACGGACAAATATCGGGAGCTCTATATCTTTTACTCGGTATTTATAAACATTTTCATAACCATTGGCTATCCCATGCACCTAATGATTGGCCTGTTTCGGAGTAAAACCATGTATGATATAATCAAAAATTTGGCCATTAATGCAACCTGTTTGGTGTGCTCCATTAAGACTTTTCTCATTTGGTGGAAATTCAAAAATGTGCAACATATATTCGATATCATAAGGAGACAAGACCAACGTATACAACTGGATAAGGATGAATTGAAATATTATCAAATGCCAGTATTTCCATCGGTCACAAATATATTGCTTACGTTTAAGGTGCTGTATTCGATAACAGGTTTAACCTCAGAAGTGGCAGTGCTTACAAATGGTTTCCTGGGTACATGGGATTTAATGTACCCGGCCTATTTTCCTTTTGATCCCTTTGCCTCACAATACTTATATGCCCTGGCTCATGTGTATCAGTTTTTTGGTGTTTCTTTTCAAATTCTACAGAATATCGTTAATGATTCGTTTGCCGGCATGCATTTGGCTTTACTTAGCGGTCAAGTGCATATTTTAAGCATGAGAGTGTCTAAAATTGGTCATGATCCGCGTAAGACCAAAGAGCAAAATTATGACGAACTACTCAAATGTATCAGAGATCATAAGGATTTATTAGAGTAAATCGTGTTTTAATCTATTTTTATAAATTATTAACATTTAATGAATTACAGATATCGCACTAAGCTGGAGAAGGTGGTCTCATTATATATGTTTTTTCAGTTAATATTTGCTGGCCTTAATTTGTGTGTGTCCGTAGTATTTATGATTTTCTATGCAGGAGATCTCTTTACCATCATCTATTATTTTTTTTATATGGTTTCTATGTTGGTCGAAATTTTTCCCGCCTGTTATTATGGTACCATAATGGAATTTGAATTTCAAAACTTATCCTATTCGCTATTCTCATCGAATTGGATGGATCAGGATGTAAGATTTAAGAAAAATCTCATTATATTCGCCGAACAAGCTAATAAGCCTTTGTATGTTATGGCCTGGATATTTCGTACGAATATTAATTCTTTTATAATCGCCTGTAAAAATGCCTATTCGCTATTTGCGCTCATAATGAATATGAAATAAGTAATGGAAACAAGAAAAAACAAAGACTTTGGTATGAAATGAAAAATATAAAAAAAAAACCATAAATAATTTTCAGACTTGATAGCTGTCGCGTTATTTAGAAGGTTTAATAATGAAAATCAATTATTAATTTCAGTCACATTCGTTCGGCATGCGAGTTTATGGTAAGGGCGTTATAATATTTAACACTTTTAATTAGATTTTTTGGTAGTCGAACTATTAGAATATTAATATTTAATATAACACTTTTATTATTAAAGTTAAGACAGCACTTGTAGAATTGTTAAAAAGTACCCAAAAAAGTACTTTCAAAGACATCAACGGAAATTAATAATAAAAATTAAAAAAGGAAAGTTTATTGTTAAAAATTATTTTCGAACATGAAAAAAAAAATTATTTAAAACCAAAGTACTTTTTAATCTCAGTTAATTTTAGTACCCTAAACTCATGAATCAAATAACACAGCTTACGCTTTCCCTAATTCCGTTAGGTTTTCATTCACTCAATGAAAGTCTGTGTGACGTAAGCATAGATCTCTTTGTGTTGGTTTTCAAGGAAAATAGTAATTTTTTGTACTAAAAATGAAAAAATTTTAAAATACAAAATAAAAAATATAAACTTTGCGTATAAACATTCCTGGCCCACGATTTGCCCGTCATTAAATGCTTAAATCTCAAGAAAACTGATAGAGGGTGAATCAATTTATCGGAAGACTTAATGGTAATGCTTAAGCTAAGAATCAGCCCTGACTAACAGTTCAAATAGTGAACAGAACGACAAAGAATAGCCATAAAGGGCTATTACCGTTCTTCTCGTAATAGCGATAGGCAGTTCCGTGAGGTTTACGGACGTGGAAAGGGTGTGTTTAAGTCAGGTTTGGCATAAACCAGGGTTTTTTAAAATCCCAACTCACCAGGTTTTATTGGATTTTTTGATGGTTTCTTTTTTGGCTTTATAACTGCTTTAAATTACGTTCAACTGGACAATATTTTTTGTAGTATTATTACGTTGTTGTAGTATTTTTAAAGCAATTCTGCAGTCTTGGTCGGATCAAGGCAGCTAAAGCAGACTGCGATGACTTCATTTAAACCGTGCATTACGAGAAAAACGGCGGGAGTACAAAAACAGACATGATTAAGTTATTCTTTTCTATAACAACTCTTGGCCTCATGTCCAGAAAGTTGCCAAACTATTGTCAGAAACGATCAACAGCCGCATCCGCCGTATTTTCCGAACTTTGGTCCATCTGTTTATTGGCTGTTTCGACGGATACATGAATCATCTGTTCTTTTCAAGAAATACATATAAAATCGACTTCAAAGTTGGATTGCCTAAAAAGACGAGAAGTTTTCCTAAAACAGGATTCGGTTCAAAGGTGGGAAAAAGATGTAAGCAGTGATTTCATACATTTTTATTTTGATAAATTTGTTAAATCATTATCTTTTTTGAGCTAAAAACTCGACCGAATTTATTTGTACTCCCTCTACTTATTTTTGTACTAAATAAACTACGAGCTACTTTGAATAAAAAACTCTGGGTTAGTTTAATTGGGTTAACCCGTGGGTGGCCAACCTTGGTTTAAGTACACAAAAAAAAAAAAAAAAATACACTTGAAGAAAATCAACTTATTTCATTGTCATTTGGGCTCTACCATAGTACGTTTTAATCGATCCATGTACATATGTTTAATGGAACACCGCAAAAACTCGTTTCGATTGCGCCTGACTTACTTATTTGAAGTGGTCGAGCAATACATACTTTTTTTTCTTTAATTTAATAACAGCACTCAGGGGATGACCACTAGTTATGCAGTGCATTGTGCTGGTACTAGGAAAATAGGTTGTGGGAAGGAGGACAGTGGGAGTAGTGTTTATGGACGTTTGATTTGAACCGATCCATATCGTAAGTGACAGGAAAAACATTCTCAGGAAGATCGTTACACAAACAAACGGTGCGGCTAAAAAGCGAATTCTCTCTATAATGCGTTGTGCGACTCATCGGACAATCAACTACAAAGGGATGTGCTCTAAGGGAAAAACGAGTCCTGCGTGAAAATATATGATTATGCGGAATCAAATCCTTTATTTCGTTAAAACACATTCCATTATAGTACCGATAAAACAATGAAACAAACGCCACATAGCGACGATGCTCTAAGGAATCGATAGAGTTGACTACACTACCGTCATTAATAAGCAGCTTCGCTCTCGAGAAGCCCCAAAATAGACTTAAAGCAACGGCCAATTTGAATGGAAATATCTAGAGCCACAACTTTGCCCTCACCAAAACCATGAATTGATATGTTCCACATCTCGGAGAGTACCGCCAGCAAGTCGCCGGTTGAACGGAAGCCTTATTGATGATTGCTTAGCAAATTGTTGGATTCGAAATATTTCACAACATGATGATTCACCATACTCTCCATAATCTTGGAAAGTGCCGAACAGAATTGGGCGGTAGTTTTCAGATTTGGAGGGATTGGCGTTACACTAGCAACCTTCCAGCAAGATGGAAAAATACAGACGTGATACGACGCACTGAAAAGGTTGGTTAATGGACGACCAAGCGTCGAAGAGCACTGCTTTAGGACCAGTGCTGGTATGGTATCCGGCCCAGAAGACTTTTTAACGTTGAGGTTTGCAATAACCGTCTTTATAGCACGGGCTCGAAAGTATATACTAGGCATAGTCACTGATACGCTTTCGAGTGCGGGCAGTAGTTGGAGGCTCTCCGGCAAGCCAGAATTACTTGCAAATAATTCAGCTAAAAGGTTTGCCTTTTCGACCGGGTTCGTGAATGCTTGGTCATTCTTTAAAAGAACTGGAATCGAACTAGCGGTATTCCTAAGTCTTTTAATATCATATCAGTTAAAAGAAGCAGTGTTATAATAAAAGTTACTAAGCTGGGAATACAAAAATGTCACGGAACTATTAAACTGCCATAGTATTCATATAAAAGCAATCCCTTATAACCAAGTTATCTTAAATAGCTAGTGCGCTAGGAAATATTATTCTGACACTATCACTGTTGCACGCTCAAAAGACTTACTTTTAGCGAGAAATCATGATTATATGGTTCTGATATTAAAGATATTGAAACTAAGCCCCAATTGTCCCAATGAAAGGAACAGGAACACATAAAATGCAAGTCACGTTCAATTATATAACTAAGCGCAGTCCATAAGTTGCTACAATGAAACGAAACATTCATTGGAGAGCGACCAGCAGAATTGCTTGTACCACGTGGCTTGAGCAACGTTGTGATTTATTGGAAATTTACTTCCAAAACGAAGACAATTGGTTGGAAATTGAAGAATCATCGAAAATCATCTTTTCGGATAAAGCTCATTTTCATCTTGGTGGGTACGTTAATAAGCAAAATACTAGTATTTGGGGCTCAGAAAACCCAAACATGATCTTACAGAATGCCAATGCCAACGCACCCATTACGAGTGACTGTTTGGTGCGGCTTGTGGAGCGAGGCATCATTAGCCCATATTTCATATTTCGCAACCATTACGGTCAATGGAGACACCTATCGCACCATAATAACTGATTTTTATGCCCCCTCTTCATGGTAGAGAGATGGAGATGTCAGTTGGTCACCGAGAAGCTGCGATTTGACATCGTTGGACTATTTTCTGTGGGGCGCCAGTAAAGACAAGTGTTATGCCGAAAAACCAGAGACAATTGAGCACTTGAAGATCAACATTCGTGATGCCATTGCCGAGATACGTCCACATACACTCGAAAAGTTCTCGAAAATTGGTCCGATCGAATGGGGTGCTCTGTGAGGCCAACTGCGACAGCCATATGAATGAATTGTTCTAACCAGAACAATTGTACTTCACAACGAAAAAATACATTTGGAAAAATTTCAAACCGTTTTTGTTTTAGTGCATTTTTAAATTTAAACTTTTAAATTGCCCGCCCTATACGTAGCTCAATATAGTCAGTTTTAACCGACTATTACTTTATAATTGGCTGGCTTTGAATGAAACAATTAAAGGATATGAACTAGTTCAAAAGACCCGTTCTTTGAAAAACACAATAAAATAGGAAAGTGAACTAGTTCACATTTAAGAGAAAAATCTCCCTTTTTAAATTGTCTACTTGTGAAAGAACTAATGAACTTAATTCACTTACTAGTTCATTTTCTTGAACTAAATTAAATGTGCGCTCACTCACTACACTCTAATATTTAAAATGAAAGCAATTTATTATTTGGCTAAAGAGCGTTTTGTGTAAACAAATGTATTTGAAAAAAGTACTTTCCCTCCCCAAGAATAGAAAAAAAGGAGCGCTCGTGTAACTCTCCAAACAATTAAATTTTTTTCTTTTAAATATTTAATTAAAATTAATTATTTTACAATTAATTACACAAAACTATACAAAAACTATAAAAGTAAACACGTAGAGGATAAAAATATTTAATTTTATTTTAAAACAAGCCAGCAGAGCAAGATGAGTCCGGTACAGTCGTTTCAAGAGGTTTTAGAAGGCGAGAAACCCTTTCGTTTACATTTCTTTTTCTGGCGTATTTTGGGCAATTCACCCACGAAGAGATATCGGGCGCTCTATATATTTTACTCGGTATTTATAAATATTTTTATAACCATTGGCTATCCGATGCATCTAATGATTGGCTTGTTTCGGAGTAAAACTTTATTCGATATAATCAAGAACCTAGCCATTAATCTAACATGTCTGGCATGTTCTATTAAGACATTTGCCATTTGGTTGAAATTTAAAAATGTTCAGCATATATTCGATATTATTAAGAGACAGGATCGGCGCATAGCCCTAGATAAGGAGGAACGTGAATATTATAAAATAACAGTTTTCCCTTCAGTTTATAATATAATGACAATGTTTAAAGTGTTATTTGGTGGTTCGGGTTTAACATCGGAAGTGGCAGTACTGACAAATGGTTTCCTAGGCACTTGGCGTTTGATGTATCCGGCCTATTTTCCTTTTGATCCCTTTGCCTCACAATGGTTGTATGCCGTGGCACATGTGTATCAGTTCTTTGGAGTTTCTTTTCAAATTCTACAGAATATTGTTAATGATACTTTTGCCGGCATGCATATGGCTTTGCTATGTGGTCAAGTGCATATCTTGGGCATAAGAGTGGCGAAAATAGGTCATGATCCGAAGAAAAGTAAGAAGAAAAATAATCAAGACTTATTGGAGTGTATACAAGATCATAAGGATCTATTGGAGTAAGTTTTTTTTCCCCCAAAACATATTTCGAAATTTAAAAGGAGAAAAAATTTGTTTCTTACAGATATCGCAGAGAATTGGAAGAGGTGGTCTCGCAGTATATGTTTGTTCAGATTCTATTTACCAGCATTAATATGTGTGTGGTTATTGTGTTTATGTTACTCTTTGCCCGAGATCCTTTCACTTTGATTTATTATCTCTTTTATTTTGTATCCATGGCTGTGGAAATATTACCGCCCTGCTATTATGGCTCAATAATGGAATTTGAATTTCAAAACCTAACCTATGCTTTATTCTCCAGCAATTGGATGGATCAGGATTTAATGTTTAAGAAAAATTTACGCATTTTTGCCGAGCAGGCTAATAAGCCCCTATATGTTATGGCCTGGCTGGTGCGCATTAATATGAATTCATTTTTAACAACTTGCAAAAATGCTTATTCTCTGTTTGCTGTCATAATGAATGTCAAGTAAGAAGGAGATGTATGCTGTTGGCAATGAATGATGAAATTGCTATCGATTGATAGACACAAACACATTGCAATTTTTCAATTGTAAAACTTGTACTAGCACTGTGTAATATTTGAGGGTTTATTTCATTGTTATCTTATCTTTTGAAATCTTTTTATTATAGATTCTATACATTAGAGGCTTAAGTAAGTGGAAATATACTTTTTTCTCTTATCTTTTTCTATAGAATTATTCGTTATTTTTACAACTTTATTGTTCTCATTGCACATTTTGATAAAATTGTTCTTGTTATTTATCAATACTTATTGCAATTTTATATAATTGCAATAATGTTTCACAATATATTCAAAATAAAGCATAAAAGAAAGTTATAGTCGCCTCTACAACGCCCTACATCACAATATACCTCTTGAATTAAAATCTAACATAAGCTGCAGAACTCTATGAATCAACCAAATTAAGAGTTACGCATACATTGCTGTTGTTAAATTAAATCATTTAAAGTTAAAACATTACTATTCTTTATTGTATTGGGTGTAAAATTTAAAAATGCGGAATTAAAGAAACAAAGTGGACTATTTACCTTCGATTGGTAAGAAGTGACCTACGGCTCATAGAGCTTGGCTTTCACGCTGTCTGGAATTGAGTCTCGGATCGAGTGGAGGGTTCAGTGATTATGTCCTGAGCAGAGATGAATGGCGGGGATGTGACCCTCCTCTTGGTAGTCTGTCCTTTTTACAGACGGATCTAAGACAGCGGAAGTCACCAGTGCTGACGTCTACTGCGAACAACTTGACCTTAGGTGTTCTTATAAGTAAAAGTTTATGCAGTAAGGAAGGCAGTTGAGGTCATCGAGAATGAGATTAGGAGCGTTGAAGATCTGGTGACTAGCTCCGTGCTGAGTTTGGCACTTAGATAGTGCGCGATCATATCCAAAGTCGTTCTGCACTGCAAGCTAGCCTTGAATAGGCTGCGAAAGAAAGTTAAACATTGCTGGGTACCGGGTCATTGTGGTATTGCTGGCAGTGTGGACTGGGGACTCCGTTGGGAAGGCTGGTCAAATTTGGTATAACGAAACTGGTTACAGGGTGTATAGATCCATTATTATTGCTATTTAAAATTGAGTCGGAGAAGCCCAAATGGCCATGGCACCGCGACCTAAAAAGATCTATTGTGCTTAACCACTCCCGTCATACCTGCCAGCGTAAAGGCCGACGGAGACAGAATAGCCCTGTGTGGATGACTATCCGATCAGTCCGGAAGCGCTAATCGGTGCAGTTTCCAAAGATATACCCTCTACCTTAAGTATGAAAACAGCAATGCCTCCAATGGATAATCAATGAACTTGTTCAGGCCCAATAAAGCTCGCCTTCTAATGTTTGCAAAGCAACACATTCATAGAGAATATGCTTCGTCGTCTTCTCCTCCTTCCTACACCGGCGACACTCTGAATCAGCAACCACACTCATGCCAAAGAGGTGATATGTAAGACAGCAATGGCCTGACAGGAAACCAATAAGCTTCCTAATGGTCGTCTTGCCTATGTGGCGCAACTCTTTAGCAGCTTCGCCGGTTATTTCCAGTCGTAAGACGTCTTCTCTTCTCTCAATGAGTAAGGTAGAGCTGAGGCTGGCTACCTCGCCTCGTAGATGGGCGAATACTGATATTGATTACTGTAGGCTGTGCGAAGAAGATAAAGAGTTAGAGACAATCGAACACCTACTGTGTCATTGTTCTAGGCTTTCGAGTAGGAGGCGTCAACTCTTAGATGAATTTACGATTCAGCCTGTTTGTTTTTCCCTGTTGTGTTGCCTCAGCTGGTTGTGGCATTGGATTGGTTGCATTCCGAGGAGTTAAGGATCTTCCAGAATTTTATCTTTCTTAGTTTCTTTTTGACTTTTTTAGTGTTGCTAGTTAGTTAGTTAGGTTTTGCTTTTCCTTATTCCTGGTTAGTCTCTTCTTTTTTTCTTCTTCTTTTTCGCATTGATTGTTTCTCTTTCATCCCTTTTTTAACTTTTTGTTTTTTCTTACATAGGACGATCACAACAGACCATATGGTCTCTGAGTGTCTGCATCTATTTTTTTTATGACCAGATGACCACTCGTCCTCTACTTAAGCTAACCTAAGTATTGTCCATCGTTAGCCATCATGTTTTCATATTTTTCCTGCATCATATTGTCTTCTTTTCAAAAGAACTGCTAAATTTTTTTAAGACTAAGAAATAAATCAAGCCAATTTCGGATACTTAGTTCTATAGAGAGGCGTATTTCAATGAGAGTTCTGCATCGATTGAAAAAAGAAATTTAGTTGGTAAGGGCAAGTCCTGAAATATAAGACGGTTAAGGTAAAACTTTCTAACAACTATTTTCTGAAGAGTTTAACTTGTCTTGTAATACATATGAATGTGGCAGTGATGAAATATTGCGGCTTTATGTTTGATCACATTTTTCCGCCAATGCTCGCTTCAATCGAATCAATTGTGTTCGGTACAAGTCCCTGAAGTCTACTGAATTCAGAGAGTTACCTTGGCGTCATGGATATCCACTTTGGCGTTGATTCAATTGGTTGGTGAGACTTCACATACGATTTCTGTACTATGTACCATTTTACCATCAGTAATGATGTATCGGTGCGCCACAATTTGCACGAATATTTTCATATAAACCGCGCTTTGGGTGCAGCGATTGCTTACACTCATATATAAGAGCAGCCGAGTGATCTCTTCAATGGAGTTTTGACAATGTTCAGATGCAATTCAAACGAGTTTTCGCACCGTGAGCGTGTGGACTAAAAAGGGTAAAGATGTTAAGATTTTTTTTTTGAGTGCATGCGTTGTTATTTACCACGAAAAAGGTAAATCGATTACCGATTAATATTCGAGTCAGAGCTTTTGGACATATTCACTCTTCATTTGAAGCAAAAATGAACTCATTAAGCGTAGATAGAAGTAAAATAAATATAAGGCCCGCCAAATAAATTAACATAATTACTGAATTAATTCTCAAATTTCTTTTTTTATTTGAAAGTACAATCCTTCCGGTTGATAATGGAAAATAATTTCATTCAAATGGCTGCCTTGGCTGGCCGTGCAGTAGCCTACATGATCGGTTCAACCTTTAAGCACATTATCGATTGTGTGCAGTTGTATTTCACCAATGGCTTCACGAATATTGTCCATTAAAGCGTCAATTGTCTCTGGCTTGTTGGCGGCACCCCACAAATAACAGTCCAACGGTGTCAACTCGCAGCTCCAAGGTGGCCAAACGACATCAGTTCTGCGGCTGATAATGCGATCTTCAAAAACAGGGCGCAAAACATCGAGTGTAGCTTCGGCTGTATGACACGTAGCGCCGTCCTGTTGAAACCAAATGTTGCTAATATCCTCCTCTTCAATTTTTGCGAACAAAAATTCGTTCAACATGGCCCGATAACGATCGCCATTGGCTGTAACGGCCACTCCTTACTCATTTTCGAAGAAAAATGACCCAATTATGCCTCTGGACCAAAATCCGCACCAAACAGTGACTCATCTTGGGTGTATCGGCTTTTCAATGTATGGGTGCGAGTTTTCTGTGCCCCAATTGTGACAATTTTGCTTGCTTCATCTGAAAAGATGATTTTTGATTCTGCAACATTACCATGATTTTCAAAGTAATGTCGCAATATTTCCCAGCGTTGTTCAAGCGTATACACAACCATATTCGCTTAGCGGAAGGATAAAACTAATTATCTGTTCAATCAGACATGAGCTAAGTGTTACCATTCACGAAATAAGCACTAGTTGAAAAAAAAACGTTAGATGGCGGACCCTTTAGGTGTATAATTCCTACAACTAAAATCCATGACTTGGACTGCAAGCTGCTACAACATTCAACATACTCTACAGATTTAGCTTCTTTCAACTGATTCAAATATGAAGAAATAACTAAGGGGTGGTAAGAGACTTTAGATCAAAAAATGGTCATTATTATTGATGGCCTTAAGAGATATTAATATTGGGAGGGTATAAAAAAGGTAAAAAAGCGCATTTGAAAGAGAGCTTATTAAGAAATAACAACTTTCCTAGAATTACGGTAAAATGTATAAATACAACAAATTAGTAAATTGGCCTAAAAATATACAAATAAGTTGTTACGAAATTTAACAAAATATTTTAAAATATAAACAAAAGTTGAAAACATTTAATATTTTTTAATTTTTAATTTCTAATTTAATTTCAATGGTACCACCCCATCTCAGGCACTGCCATTTTACATTTAATTGAAGGTTTAAATATTTGCGATTTTTAAATTTATTACAGTCTGATAGTCAAAAATAAAAAAGAATTAAATCGTCGTCGGTTATTCTGTTGCTTTAAACCAGGGTGTGCTTAACAATATGAGAATATAATATAAAAAATAAAATCAATTAGCCAATCACCATGAACTTGTTTAAAGCCTGCAATCAACTAACTAACTAACACATATTGACTCCAGTCATTAAACATACAGCTGAAGTGTAAACTTTAAAAATATTTAGTAACATTAATGATATCTAATACCGTTGTTTTTCAGCCTAATGTATGTTGAAGCATCTGTCCTGCTGTCCCAATGCATGGAATACATTTTTTGTTATAGCGGTGCGAAGGATACTGCAAAAAGCAAAATATATTTGGAGTGTAGGTATTTCATTAGTGAATCAAAGAAGCGTTTAGCAAAGGTTGAAGGGCTTGTACTAATAAAAAAAAGTAGTTTGGAGTCAAATAGATATTTTAAGATGAAAGCAAGTTAAAAATCTTTAATTCTGATGGCTGCCAAACTCTGTAGAAAAACGAAACCATGCTGCAACTGTAAAACATGGTCGTTAAGGAGTGTTTATGTGTGGTTATGTTTCCGCTGCATTGGTGGGCGAGCTGGTATTCATTGCTGAAATTATGAACAGAATACAATATTTGGTTATGCTTTTATAAAATGAAAGCTTACTCAGTCACTTATAACACGATAATGATTTAAAGCATTTGGCTCATGTTAGTGGTATGTGGCTGCATACAACGTTTTGCACGTTCTAACATAGCACATCCACCACAAACGCCAGATCTCAATCCCATAAAGAATTTGTGGGAGGAAAAGCGGGCAATAACCAAAATATTAAGACAGAGGTCACCAAAAAAAATCATGAATTCTTACCTAAAATAACTGATTGCTGTTGTAAAACAAAGAGGATTAATAATTTAAGATTAATTTTCGCAGTGTAACCAATATCATATAGTTTCGAATAAAGTGTGCCAGCATTTTGTACAACAAATAAATCTTCACTTGTTTCTTTAATCATTGCACCCTGTATATCGACTTCGTTGCGTTTATTTTGTTCTAAATGCCGGCGGTTGAAATTCCTTTATAAAGTTAAACCAATACTCATTACCACTGCCGCATACATTGGTGGCCAAAACTAAAGCAACTGACATTACACTTTCATATTTTAGGAAATATGTTCCGCTAAAAAGGTTTAAACTGGAGGTTTTTCGGTTTTTATGTTTACACTTTATTCAGATTAAATGGAAAAAAAATTATAATCCATTTGCTTAAAATATTTCTTTTTTTTAATAACGAAATAACCATAAAATTCTAATGGTCAAAACTAAAGCAACTTTTGTATTTCTCTAACAAAACTTAAACATTAAATTAATAGTCAATAGCGTAACCCTTATTTGTAAGGACGGCAGCACATCTACGAGGCATTGGAGCAATTAGCCTCTCAATATGATATTTAGAAATGCTGTTCCTTGCGTTCTGGATACGATTAAAAATGGTGTGTTTATTTGTCCCTAAATCTCTTTTTATTTTGCGGTCAACGATACTCCAAAGGTTTTCAATAGGGTTAAGATCTGGCGATTGAGCTGGCCACCCGAGAACATTTACTTTTGATTGACTCAACCATTCATTAACAAATTTTGAATCATGTTTTGGGTCATTGTCATGTTGGAAAACCCAAACCAGTGGAATGTTTTCTTCTGCGTATGGCAGCATTACGTGTTCCAACAGATTTTTATAAACAAATCGATCCATTTTCTCAGTAATGAAAAACAGCACCACACCATTATTGAGCCTCCACCATGTTTTACCGTTCCTTTACAATACTGCGGTTTAAGGCGTTCATTTTTTGGTCTCCTTACTGTGAAGTTCTTCATGTCTGAACCTTTTATGCTGAATTTGGATTCATCCGAGAACAATATGTTTCTCCACTGAGCAGGATTCCAATCAATATGGGCCTTTGCAAAAACTAACCTGGCTCTGCGATTTTTCTGGGAAATAAGTGGTTTCTTTGATGGTTTCCGAGCATTTAAACCTGCTTCTACAGCTCGTCTTCTTACAGTTCTACAGCTTACATCCAATGACAAATCTCTCACTAATTCAGTTGATGTGACAAAAGGCTTCTTTTTATTTCACGGATTATTTTTTTATCTGTACGATGTGAAGTTTTCATCGGTCTAACTCCAATATACTGTCACTACTAATCATGTTTGTTTAAAATCGAAATATTATTCGAGAAATCAGTGATTTGCATATTGAAAATTAAAATCTTTTATTGGATTAAGTAAACCATTGATTTTGGTTGCTATAGTTTTGGCCACCAGTGTATATTCGTATGCTATAAACGACAATAACAGCCACATAAAGCAATAAAACAATAGATTTATTACACATTTACAAGTATAACAGTTATGTTGCTACAATTTACTGGTTTTTACTCTCTCACTCTTTATCTCTCCGATTGCTTCCAGTGTATACTGGAGTTTTGTAAATGTAAATAAACACATATGCACACACACACACACACTCACTCTATCCTAAAACCCATGATGACAAACTAAAAAGCAAGTGAGAAAGTTATTGTCGTTCAACCCGTACTATGAAATACTCTACGGGAACTTTTCTGAACAAAAAAGTGCTAAAAATCACGGACAGGTGTAAAAATAAAACACCTATGCATTGGACGGATGGTGAATCGACCGCTGGTACGAAATATGCGTTGCTATAGGGTGTAACAACACTGCCAGTAGTAGTAGTAATAGTAGCTTTAATAACAATAACAACAATCGTAAAAACAAAGCAATAAAAAACAAACCAACATATGATTGCGGAAAATGCGCTGTTATTTCCGAAGCCTTTTGTTTCTTTGGTATTTGTTTTTCTATGGCATTTACTCACCATATTTTATCTTACAAACTGATTTGATTATTGCGATATGATTACAGTTTATATATAAACATACTCTTTCGTTTCATACACACATGCATACATACATCCATCCATTCATTTATATATTGAACATGCTTTTGTTTTGAGGTGAAAAGAGAGTTCAACAATATGCGCTAATGTATGCATGTGTGCGGAGAAAAGAAATGTGTGTCAGTATGCAAAACAGGATATTAGAACTTTAAAATGTTTTCGTTTTCCTCCAATTCATCTCTGCAGTTAGGCGACTCATATACTCACTCACATTCTCTCATTATTATTACTTTTTTTCTTGTCTTTACTCGGGCTGTATTTGTTTTTGTTTTTCTCTATTACTCGTAATTGATTTTCTGTTTCTTTTTTTTCATTGTTTTTTTTAAAGTTGTTTTTGTCTTTGCAAAATTGAGGTTGTTTGTTGACGACAATCATGTTGAGGATGATGATGACAATTTTGTTGACATAAAGTGAGGAAATCTGTACATTACGAACATTGCAGCAGAATATTTATGTGTGAATGCTTGCGAGTTAAAAAACAAGTGATAAAACTACCATTTACATGGTCGCCAATAGTGGTAGGTACACTTGGTTTAAATGAAATATTTTGTTAAAAACCGATTATTGTTTTTCAATGCAAAAAATTTTAAATGTAAAAAGTTAAGAGTAGGTATCCTGAAAGATACCTTGTACATACAGGGGCTGTTAAGCAATTCCGTAACTTTTAGATATAAAATGTTGTTTTCGGAAATAAAGCTCAATACCTTCAATATAAGCTCAATACCTTAAGTCCAGTGTTTTTCTTCCGCCACTTCTCTTGAAAGCACATGGCTTTCCACACAGCATTCATTGGCTTGTTTAAGTTTCATTAATCAGTTGATTTCAAGCTCCATTTGATTATGTAGTGGCGAAGATCCTTGCTAAGTAAGGTAGGTCATAAGTCTAACGTGAGTATTGCCACGCTGACTTACACTACGGTGCCCAACGGAATGAACGAAATGGAAAGTTCTTTGGAAATGACTTCCACCTTGCTAAAGTGTCGGAGACTATTTTAACTCCTACCGATCTATTAGTCACGGCATCCGGTTAAAGATGTAACGCCACACCAAGTTAACGCACTCCCCGCGATTTGAGTATAAACCACAGCCACCACGTTGCTCCCACAAGGGGGCCTTACGATAGTCTCTGGAGCTCCTGACTACCGTGTTACTAGAATGCTACTAACACAACACAACAAAAAAGCGAACAATCACACAACCAGACAGGTACACCACAGGCCAATAATCACTAGAGTACGCTCACTGAAAACCATCTTGTTAAGTAAAGATGGTGTTATTTAGCTTTGCCATTTTACGTATTATATTTGACATCGCCGCCAGAGGAAGGGTGGAATGTCGGGGGTCTTCCAATTAAATTTAGTCATCATACCATCTGCAGGTATTCGAGCCTGGGTCGTTTGTCTTGTACACCGCTAGATAATAAGATTCATCAAGGCTTTCAAATTATGCGTTTGTTTTAAAGTGACTACCAGAAGCCATAGCACTGTGATCTAAAAGAACACAAAACACTCCGAGGTCAGACCCTTTAAGGCACAGGCTGTAATGTGTAATAATCTCACAAAAGAAAGTCTATGCGCTCGGTCGGAAACACCACTCGAAATGGTCTCCAGAAAAATACCTTCAACTATTTGTACAAAGACCACAATATCCCTGCTGGCTAGACGAAAAAACTACTCAGACCTAATAAAGGCCATTAGCCTTCGAATGTTTGCCAAAGCAAACACAGGCGACACGCTGCGTCAGGTACCCAATTGAGCTTCCTATTATAAGTTAGTGGGTCAATTATGCGTTGACAGTTGCCGATAATTGAGTTACGTATGGCAACCGGCAACTTAATGTTGTGTATTTTAGTTGTCGTTTAACAACGCAACTAATGTTGCGGTATCATAAATTGATTTGTGACTATACTGGATGAAGTAACAATTCGTAGTCCAGTTCATGAATTTTTGCCATAGTGACTATAAACGTGTGCACTTCCATATTGTCTGCATGATGGAAAAGCCTTTTTTCTGTGTTTGATAAGGCAGTTTTTACTTTAAGGCAATATTGAATCTGTTAAATCTGTTAAAAAATTGACAGTGAACAAGTATAACAGATACATAATAGCTAACGAATGCAGTGTTGCTTTGAAAGTAATTGCATTGGCAAAAGTCAAAAATTTACTGTGAAACTTTAAATATTAGGTGCACTTAGAACTATAGCCTAGACTGTAATATAAACATAGCTCTAGTAATGCAATTGTAATTTCTTTTTATCCCATGTCGGATTTGTTTTATAAGTGATGTGTAAATTTATTTTTATCGCACACTGTTGACAATGTCATCACTTTAGTGACAATTTTTCTTCTTCTATTTTTTGCTGTTTTAAAATGATACTCCAATTGAAATTTAAATGATAAGAAAAACGGGAAGTGTCGAGAAGAGGGGGGGAGGGGAACAAAAATTCTTTATTTAAACAACAAACGGCAGAAGAGTATCAACTTCCATTCTAAATAAAGAGGGAAAATAAAAGGGAAATGCAGTATTTCTTTAGCACTTAATTATATAGAAAATGGAAAAAAAGAAGAAGAAAATAAATATTTTTTTTAAAGGAAAAGTCAGTCAAATAAATCAAATTGAGAACATTTTTAATTCACTTTCATAAACATTTTTTATTTTGTTTTTATTTTTTATAATTTATTAACAACAACAGGATATTTTAAATAAGTGATGATGATGATGATGATGATGATGACGGTAATGAAGATGGTTGGCAATATCCGGGAAATGTAAGCCATATAGAAAATATATAAATATTTTATTTTAAAAAAATCATATTTTTTATTCAAAGGTAAAAACCTTTTGTATTTAAATAATATTTATCCTTAAAAAAAAACAGAAAAACGGATTTATGCCATATTAAGTAATGATGGTTGCAAGTCTGTATATAATCCAGAGTATCTAACAAATAGGCGCCAATGCCCAGCATAATAATATTCAACAAAAAATTTATCACAACTTCACTGTTTATTTTTTTATATAGAAAATACATTTTTTCTTTACTTGGATGTATGTACTCGTATAATATGATTTGCATTTATTTTTTTTTTTTGTGTTTTCACAAAATTTTTTATACATTTTGGCTTCGATCCAAATAAATTGCGACACTATAAAAATAAAAATAAAAATAAAACTTTAAATTTTATTTTTGTTTTGTTAAATGAATAATAAAATAAAATTAAACTTCTTTAACGAATTTAATTTAAAGAGGAATGAAATAAAAATCCAATAAAATTATTTGCTGTGATAAAATCTCATAAAAGATTTCTTATACAAAATAGAAATTATATTTGAATAACAAATAAAATAAAAAAAAATAAAAAATTAAATTGAAAGCTGCTTGAAGAAAAAGAAAAAAAAAACTATTAAAAAAACAAACTTTTTTATATGCGTCAGGAATGGAAATATTAATACAATCGTACTATTTTTGGTACAATTTAAACTCGAAAAGTATAATGGTACACCAATGGTTTATTTGGTACAATTAAAAAATTTCCAGTTTTAGAAATTTTACTAGAGTTATTCCTCCGCGTTGCTGGGAGCCTTTGGGTTGTACCTGCTTTTCGACTGATGTGGATGGATAAAGAAAGATTTAACTGTTACCGCTCCTACACATGTAAAATTCCATATATTTTTTAAATGATTGTTTGTATTGGCTGCCAAGTTATTAAAACCAAACTTAGAATGTTCAACGCTAACCATCCTCAAGACATACAAAAATCAACTTTTATTTTATATGGAAGACGCCACACCCACTTATTCAATTAAGCCCGTATTTCGACTGATGATGTGTATTAACTACTAAGTTATTTAGACCAAATTCAGAACCTTCCACTATTACCGTTCCGAAAATATTCAAATATCAATATTTACTTAGTACGGGAGGTGCTACTCCCACCTATCCAATTCGGCCCAATTTTTGACTTATGATTTGTATTGACCACAAAGTTATGTGGGCCAAATTTAGAGACTCGTATTATTACCGTTTAAAAGATATAGACATACAAATACTAATTTTATATGGGCGTGGCACCCTACATACATATGCTTTTTACATACACAGTTTTAAATATATTTTCTAATTCACACACAGTTTAAATGCTGTAACAAATTTCATTTTCAAAAGTTATGGAATACAAAGGGGTTCACTCTAACATCAACAACTCACCAACCAATGGACCTACAAAAAACCCATATACTTAAAAACCTTGGTATTGATTTCACCTTTCGTTACAAAATAAAATCGGTTGGCGTATTTCAGAGAACTTCAATTACAACGCACTTTATAGTCCTCTTATATATACAGTTAGTGACATTAATATTCGGTTTTATTAAAGAGATATGTTTAACTCATTCGTCTTAAGCTAAATGTATATCTTTTTTAACATTTTTTTCTTTTCATTAATAGTTTATTTAGACACTTGAAAGTTCACATTTGTATTTAGAAAAAAAGAATAACTATATAACAAAAAAACTAAATTAATTCAGGTGAATAAAATAAAATATTGCGCGTCAATAATATTCGGTTTTCTTTGAAAAGTAACAAATAATACATTAGAAAAATGGTTTTATATAAAATTAAGTATTTTGTTCGATAACCCTTTTGTTTTATAACTTCACTTAGACGGTTTGACACGTTTTTTACTACTTTAGCTGTATAAGCTGCAGGAATACGATCCCATTCTTCTTGAAGCTGCAATTTCAAGTCTTCAATGGATGTTATTTTGTAGTTGCGGGTTCGCCGGTCCAGCTCATCCCCTAAATTCTCAATCGGATTGAGGTCTGGGGATTGTGCAGGTGGATGGAGAACTTTAGGCCAGTTATAGAGCAACCATTCTTGAATTAAACGCGACTTGTGGTTTGGGTCGTTATCTTGGTAGAATTTAAAAGAATCTAAAACGCCCAGCTTATTTGCACTTTCTTTCAAATTTTGACGGAGGATATTCAAATATGATTCCTTATTCATAATTCCACTGATGAAAACTAATTTTCCCGTCCCTTTAGCTCCCATACAACCCCACACCATAACATGTCCATTTCCATGTTTTACGGTTGGTTTTAAATTTTGTGGTTGTAGCTCCTCATTTGGCTTCCGCCACACCATTACATGCCCATCGGATCCAAATACGTTATACTTGCTCTCGTCCACAAATATAACGTCATCCCACCAAGTTTCAGGCTTCTTACTCCCTGGAAAAACTCAAACAAGCTTTTCGGTTGCGTAAATTAACCAATGACTTACGACGTGCTACTCGGCCATAAAAACCTTTTTTTCTTATGGTTCTTCGTATAGTAGATGCAGATATTTTCTTTTTAAACTCATTGAGCACCTCTGTGACTAATTTGGGAGCACTTAAGCGTGGGTTAGATTTTATTTCTCGCACAATTGAACTTTCTTCCCGCTCGGTCAAAATTTTTGGCTGACCTGTCTGCTTTATGAAGTGTCCCCAACTGTATTTGATTTCATATTCAGAATTTCAGCAATCTTATTGTACTTTTTACCTTTTTCATAATGGAAAATAACAAGTTTTCGCTGTTCTAAAGGAGTGTTTTTTCCTTTGCGCCCCATTTGTATAATTTGCAGTGAAGTAGAATTTTGGACAGATAAGAAAGGAGGTGTTATGCACTTTTATTAAAACGTATCTCTATATTGCTGGAAAAGTAGCTGAATAACATGTTTTTTTGCAAATAGCATATAAATATGGGAAAAACCGAATATTAATGGCGCTTAGTAAACAGGATTAACAAGCTTTGATCGATTTATCACGGTTGCAGGGTTACCATAGAGCCATTTTTTCCATATATTTGAATACTCATACTGACAATATTTATTTAAGTTTTTGCTATTCTTCTGATTACCTATCCATTTCGCTAATGCCAGGGTGTTATTATCGATAAACTTAAAAACCGAATATTAATGACACTAACTGTATATATAGATATGGCAACTCATCATTGTAGATATTTTACAGTTAGTAACAAATTGGCAGAAAAGTCCCTAGCCTAACCCTTAGTGGCGCTAGTATTATGGCGTTCACCTCTTTTTTAGTTAGTGCTTACCTTTAAAAGATTGAAATGTTATGCTATTCTATTTATTAGTTTGTGAGTTATTGTGCTAAGAGTGACGCTACTTTTGTTATTTTCAAAACAACGGATCAACAAAAATTTCGTGTGTTAATTCAGCACCGCTTCTTGATGAGAAAAAATACCGTTCAAGAGAAGCAATGGCTTGAAGAGTGTTATGGGGACGACTGCGCTCCATTAAAAACATCAATAAAATGTGGGTTTGCTTCAAAAGTGGTCGTAGAGACCGATGATGCAAAATGCAGCGGACGGTAACATCAGAAAATATCAAAATAAACATCAAAGAAAACCGTTCTCACAACTGAGATAGCTGACATCGTAAAGATATCAAAAGAACATATTGGCTTAATATTACATGAGCATTTGACTATGAGAAAGCTCTGTTCAAAGTGGGTGCCGCGTTTGCTCGCTGTTAACCAAAAACAACAAAGGGTTGATGATTCTGAAACAATAGCAAAACTACATGAATTGAACCTTGAATTGCTCACCTTTTACGCCCCACATTCACCTTATTCGTCAGATTCGGTTAACAGCGATTGCTGGCTGTTCATAGATTTCCAAAAAGAAATTTTCCGATAAGAAATTTCGCACGAATGAAAAGATTATCGCTGAAACTGGGGTCTACTTTGAGCCAAAGGATAAATTGTTCTACAAGAGTGATCGAGAAAATTTGAGATTGTTAGGCACTATTCAAAAGGGTATCGGGAGCATTATCGAGAACAGAGTATCAAAAATACTTTCACCGGAATTGAGAGCAGGACAAGAAGGTTTCCGTTCACAGAAATCGCGCACAGACCTTGTTAACACCTTAGAAATAATCGCAGAACAATCGGTAGAATGGCTATCCCTTTTGTATTTAAAGTTTATAGATTTTGGCAAGGCGTTCCATACACTCTCGGACGAAATTATATGGGCCGCATTAGAATGTAAAGGCGTCCCTGAGAAGTCAGTTAACCTTAAAAGGTCTCTATATAGAGGATTTTTCATGGAAATAAACTTAGCCGAAGAGTACTAGTACTTAAGGGTGTGAGGCAGAGCTGCATTTTATACCCACTGCTCTTTAATGTTTTTTTAGACGTAGTCATGCGAGAGGCCCTTGTAGAAAAGCGGGGAATAGTGTGGGTTCAATAGTCGATTGGAAGACTTGGACTATAGGGACGACATTGTCTGATGGGGGAGAACAGAAAGTGTTGCCAAAGCCGCCATCAAAGTAAGATTAAGAATAAATCTAAGAAAAACAAAGGTACCGAAAATAAACAGCGATGTATATAGAGCCTTTACAGTCGGCGAGACTAGCATTGAGGAGGTAGACAACTTCTGCGAAGTCTGGGAAGCAAGCATTTGGCAAACGTTTGAATATCGTCCTCACTCTCATCGCATGCTAATATTGGAATATTTAACTTAAACATCAAGTCAATACTTTTGTATGGCTGCGAGACCTGGAACGGCACACCTCGCGACATTAAGGTATTCATTAAGTGATATTGGAGAAGGATCATGATAATCTTTTGGCTCCACACTATACCAAATAGTATGTTTGGCCCTAATCGAGATGTAAATAAGAAGCCTTTTATGGAACTGGATTGGTCATACGCTAAAAAGCCCCATAACAACATATTAGAACCCACAAGGTAGCCGACGAAAAGTATGGTTCGGCCATACCTGTAGAAGACAGGTCGAAACAGAAGTAGCGAAGATAAGGAAAAGCTGGAGTGAGGTTAAGAATATGGCCATACTGGAGATCATTTGTCCGCAAAGAATGATCAAATCGGTTAATATTTAGCTAAATTAGTAACCTACAAGTGCTTGAAGGTACGAAAAACCAGTTTTTTACCCGTAACTCAAGATTTCGGAGGTGTTATGAAAATTTCAAAAGCGGCTTCTTTCTAGTTGTACTCGATAGTACCAACTAGAAAAGTGGTATCACATTCCAGACATTTCTACTTAATTCTTTCTTGTCGCATAGGTTTTTGTCTCGTATACTTTTTTTTGACACGTAAACAATACTCTCTTACGTTTTTGTGTATAACTTTAGTTGTTGTAAGAATTTTGTTGCTGTTTTTCATGGATTTTGTAAAGCCGTAAATATATAATGTTTAAAATCATAGTTTTTTTAAAAACTGATATATATAAACCCAATTTCAGAGAATGTAACTGTTTACTTAGTTTTGACGTTCAGAGTATATTTCTTCTCTAATTATTGTATGGGCTATCACATTTCTTTGTATCCCTTTTATGCCCGTTCTATTTTTAAAATCATTCAGACATACATAAAAAAAATGTTAGATACTAGATTGCGGCTGATTGTATCTGCCGCTATATACACTAGTTCCAATAACTAGACATTAAGTAAAAATTTTAAGAAAAAATGTGTACTTACGCTTCACAATATGGCAATTTATTAAATCCTTTGTATGTTTTCATATTCAATGTCATGCCACATTCTGTGCATTTAAAACATGTTTTATGCCATGTCTGTAAAGGAAAAGAAAAAAATATGAAAAAATTATTATACAATAACATTTTTTTTTTAAAAACTTTAAGATAATATATAAAAAAAGATCTGTTCTTAAAATAGAATGAAGCTTAAACGCATTTCAGTGAAGTGATAGCTTGCAAAGAAAAATTTGTTTACACATGAAAACATTTTTATCGTACAGGAAAAAACAAAATGATAATGTTAGGATGAAAAAAAGATAGGTCGTGATATGATAATGGGAAACGTTGACTGCGAGGTTTTCTCAAAACAGCTGGGGGTTCCGATTTTTGAAAAAAGTCGAATAATCGATCACCCTAGTACATACATTTTTTTTTACGATATTAGTTCAGAATTTGGGGACTCCCCTTATAACTATTATAGAGATGAAGTTACATACATATACGAGGGCGGATTGACATTGAAGCTACCTAGCGCTAGATGGTAGCACAAGCACAAAAACTTTTTCTTTCTTAGAAATCACGATCTGTCAAACGTCAGCTGTTAAATTTTTAGCCAAATTCATCGATTAGTTTATTTGTTGTAGTCGTTTGAAGTAAGCAACTTTTGTGTTTCTTGGAAAATGGAAAAAAGTGAATTTTCTGTAGTGATTAAACACTATTATTTGAAAGGCAAAACGGCGAAAGAGACAAAAGAAAAGCTTGACAAACATTACGGTAAATCTGCTCCGTCAGATTATATGGTAAAATATTGGATTGCTGAATTTAAACGGGGCCGAACAAGCACTGCAGCAATACCATCAACAGGCAGGCCAAAGAGGTGGTTACGGAAGAAAATATAAAGAAAATCCTCGATATCGTTATGAATGGACACCGGGTCAAAATACGTGAGATTGCTGAAATGGTAAACATATCATATGAACGTGTGTTTAACATTTTGCATGAAAAAGCTATCGGCAAGATGGGTGCCGCGTTTGCTCAATGTTGAACAAAAACGAGTTCGACAGATCACTTCACAGCGGTGTTTGGACATGATAAAGCATAATCCTGCTGATTTTTGGCGTAGATTAACAACCGTTAATGAAACGTGGGTTCACCACTACACACCTGAAACCAAAAATCAATCGAAGCAATGGGTGGAAGCTGGTGGAAGTGCTCCGAAGAAGCAGAAGACAGCGAAATCGGCTGACAAGGTTATGGCCACTGTATTTTGGGAAGCACACGGAATAATGCTCATCGATTATCTTGAAAAGGGATCCACAATCATAGGAGAGTATTATTATTGATTATTGGATCAATTGGTTGATGCAATCAACGACAACCGACCACATTTAAACAAGAAAAAAGTGCTCTTTCTTCAAGACAACGCACCGGTTCACACAACATTAGATACGATGCTACGAGAAATCCACTTCGAATTGCTTGATCATCCACCTTATAGTCCAGATTTAGCCCCTAGTGACTTTTTCCTGTTTCCAAACTTGAAAAAATGGCTCGCAGGAAAAAAATGCATCCCAAACGAAGAAGTGATTACCGAAATTAATGCGTATTTTGAGGTGTTCCCAAAATCGTATTATTCAGATGGTATAAAAAAATTGGAAAATCGACTTACTAAGTGTATTGAGCTAAAAGGAGACTATGTTGAGATATGAATGGTTTTTGGAAAAAAAAAAATGTTTTTTTCCTACTTAGGTAGCTTCAATATTAATCCGCCCTCGTATATTGTCTTTCTCTGTTCGGTTGATTTTATGTTTTTGTTGGAAGCTTTCTTTGTTTCTTTGAATTTATTTTTGTTTGCTTTTAGCTTATACTTATGTATACAGTAAAAACGCTTCAGACTACACTATCAATATGTTTTTTTATATAAATTTGTTCATTCATAAACGTCAACAATCTGATAAACGTCAACAATCTGATAAACGTCAACACCTGCGGTTTTAATTAGTTGACGTTATCCCGAGTGCACTGTATTGATAAAATGCCTTTCCATACTTATTTTAAAATCTTTAAATTTTTGTGCTCACAAGTCGAGCTCACGAAGTATATGATTCGTGCTCACGAAAAAATAAAACTCACGAGCACGAGTCATAAAACGAGCGAACCAAAGAAAATTCCGTTGACGGGTCGAGTTTTTACGTAATATGCTATTTTATCGTCATCATCATTCAGCTCTACAGCCAAGGTTGAGTTTTGGCTTTCTCCGCAATTCTTCTCCATTTTTCTCTATCTCAAGTATGGATGCGTCAATTTCTTACTCTCATTGTTCAAATATTAACGTCAATGTTGTTAATTAGGCGCTACAGTGGCCGACCTTTACTATTTGAGATTTATAGGGTGTAGTCAAGAACAAGCTTAGTAACTGCCTATCTAAGTTCTTATGCTTTGATGTATTTATAAAAGGCTGCGACTTCCAAGTTTACATCGACAACTGAACAGACAAGCAAACAAACAAACTCGATACAACTCAAATGGCTGTTCTGAGTAGACTATTTTATAAGGCATTACAAACATCATCACAAACACAATATACCACCCTTTCAAAATAACATTAATGTAGGGCTTGAAAGAAAAGGGAAAAGCAATAGAAGCAATAGAATAAGAGAAAAAAAGAAGGTAAAAAGTAAATTTGACATATTTGTGGTTTATGGTTTAATCCAAAGAATGTAGAAAAAAAACCCAGAAACTGAAATTAAAACAAAACAATTTTGCCAATTCCCATCAACATATTGAATTACACTCAACAACAGCACTTAACAACAACAACAACAACAACAACTGCTACTAAAAACCAAGTCAAATCCAAGTTCTTTACGATGTCTGTCATAAAACCAAAGAAGAAGTAAATCTTTCTATCGTCTTTTGTAAATTCACAAGTAAAAGAAGAAATCAAGACGAAAAAGTAACAGTAGGTGACATATTGTGACACATTCATTTAATAAAATACTAAAAGGCTGTTAAGAAAGAAAGAAGGAAAAAAATTGTGAAATAAAACCCTGAGGTATTGAATTTATGTATATCTTCCCCTACACCAAGTGCCTCAAATAGCCATTTAGTTATTAGAGGGTATTTAAGCCAGAGATTATGGGAATTAAAATTAACGTTTTAAATTACCTTTTAAGGCCCGTTTAAACGTTGATAGTTTTAAATGTTCGTTGTAATAGCCATTTAAATAATAAATGTTTTGTTATTTTTAAGTGTTAATTTTCTAGATTTACAAAAACAAAACAAAAACAATTATCTTCACTACAAAATATTATGCAATTTATAAAAAGCATTACACATCACTCTGAAAGAAAAAAAATCAACTTTAAAAATAATATTCACTTTGGTTTTTTATATGAATTTCTGCTCTATAAACTCGTATAAGGCTTTGCTGTTTGCTTTGCTATTGCTTATGAAAATTACTTTAAAAGATTTCTTAATTTATTTTTTGACTCACATGACCATAAAAGGAAGATGATAAAATTTCAAGATATGAAATAAATTTAAAAAAAAAGTAATAAATTCATTAGATACTGTTTTTTTTAAATAATTTTTTAATGAAAATAAGTAAGAAGTGATAGTCTATCAAGTACTATTTTAAGATACCCTACATTTCGAAATATCGCACATCACGTATGTATATATAAGGTGTGTTTCAATTCATCCAAACTATAAAATGTTATGTATGGTCACCTTATTAAAAAGAATTCTACGTTCAAATAAGTCAATAATAAGCCGGTAGCTCTTAGTATTGTGCTTTTTGAAGCTTGTAATTTCAATTCCTCTTTTATTGTTACCGCACTTTTCATGGAATTCAAGGCCTTTCGTGAAATTAGCCGAGTAACACGGGCAGTTGGGATTTTTTGGACGACCCGTTCTCTTTAATTTTCCATAATTTTCTCTGTTTTTGAGAAAATTTTGCACAAGGTGACAATTTTGTTCATAAGGTGACAAAGGTTTTCCTCGACCCATACCGCGCAGATATTATTTAAATTATAAATTCTTACAAAAAAAAAAAAAAAAAAAAAATAACAGTTGCGATACCTTCTGATCAGATTAATTGAATATTAATCACAGACCTTATCATTTTGACGCATTGAATTTTGCACTTATTTCCTAAAGGCAAAACCGGCTTATTATTCACTTATTTGAACATAGAATTTCTTTTAATAAGGTAACCATACATAACATTTTATAGTTTGGAGGAATTGAGCAAATATTAAGATGACCTTATCATTTTGGAGCATACCTTAGTAGGGACTTCGGACGGTTATTATTCGACCGGTTTTAACCGTTTTTTTATGGTTTTTTTTAAAACATCAATTTTTCGAATGCCGAATAAACCGATTATTTTAACACAAATAACCGGTTAATTTAAATATGTAATTAATTTAAATATGTATACATTTGATCATCGTTTAAGTATGTTTTAAATTTATAATATAAAGCCTTAGTTTTATATATATGATAACCTGGAACGTCTAACAAAGAACGTGAAAGCCATGGTAGATCGACAAAAATATGCACACTTGAGCAACAATAACTTTTTCTCATTTTCTGTAAATAAATAATCAAAGATCAACTAGACTCATTGAAATGGACCTACAAACGCGGTATTAATTAGTGAAGTTTTTCACAGCGGAAAAACTCATACCAGTCTTAAGTGATACCCCTGATAAAAATTGTCAGATGGTGTAGCCTGGGATTGAACCAAGAACTTTTTGGTTGGTAGGCTGGTTCTTCCCTAACATACCACAGTGCCACACATTATTAAATACGTGATTTATGTTTCTTCATATGTCCTCTGAAGTTTGAAAATATTTGGAAATCGATGGAAAGGATAAATTTAGATACTTTAAGTGTCCTTAAATACTAAGCTGCAAAGGTTTTCCAACATCAGGAATTATTAACCACCTTAAATATGTTCATAAAGTTGACGTTATTGTGTAGCAAGGAAAAGTTGATTCTATATCAAATAGTCTCTTTCTCTGTAAAAATGGAATCACTGGGTGAAATATTAGGACACTGTGATGTCGAAGAAGATATGTCCTTTAAGACCCTTAAGAAGCTGAACGTTGTTCTAGCATACTTACTTGCTAGAAACTACAATATGCCGGCGGAATCAACAATGTATATGAAGGATATATATCACTTATACTGAATGAAACAACAAAAATTAAAAAAAAAAATTATTTGAAGAAAAAAACCGGTTAACCGGTTATGTGTTTAATTTTTTTACCAAAAACCGGTTTTTTCAAAGTTGTAATTTTTCGAATTATTCTAAAACCGCTTTTTGAAAAAGTCTAATAATCGATCTTCCTAATCATGTATGTATATATAGATTGGGCGATCTATCGGTTTAAATTTGGACCAGCGGTTACTTCGTATCTGGCAATACTTATGTCTTCTATACTGTCACAAAATTAAGTACATTATCTCCACTGAACGAAATAAATCGAGTTACGCTTGAGCAACGCTGGGACTTATTGGAAATTTATTTCCAAAACAAAGACATTTGGTTAGAAATAAGCAAAATTGCCGTATTTGGGGCTCAGAAAACCCAAACATAGTCTCATAGAAGCCAATGCATCCATTAGGAGTGGCTGTGCATCATTGGCCCATATTTCTTTGAAAATGACGACGGCTCTTCAGTGTATTGATGTGAATGATGTTTGGTTTCAACAGGATGATGCAACTTGCTATACATCCATCTCATGCAACAATCGATTTAGTGCATCAAACGTTTGAAGGTATGCAGTATGCAGAACCCATATTCGTACACCCGATAAAAGCAAGAAAAGTTACAAAATATTCAACGCATAAGCAAATTTTAGAAAATTTCGTGGCTATTTATTGTTTTTATGACAAAATACAAGTAATATGTAGGTATCATATAAATCGACCGCCAGATGGCGGAGAATTCACATCTTGGACAACAAAAACCGTATGAATAGAATTAAGAATATTATGCATAAGGATTAAAATTAATATTTTGTTGGATATTCTTTTTGCTTTATGACAGCATTGAGACGTCTTGGCATCGATTCCACTAGTTTGGAAGTTAATTGTGGTGATATTGTAATCCATTCCGTCCTCAATGCTACTTTCAGGTCATTTACGTTTCTAATGTCGTAATATTTTAAATTGTTCGTAAAAATTGACCACAAATTCTCAATAGGATTGAGATCTGGATTTTAAGGTGGCGTTTTGAGGTGTTTGGGACAGTTTACATAATCCAAAGTTGGGATCCTTGTCCTGTTGAGAGATAAAATCCCTGGAAATGCCCATTTTTTCTGCACTTTGCTTCACATTTTTCTTCAAAATATTTATATAGTCCTTCTGATGCTGAAAAGCAAACCCACACCATTACCCAGCCTCCACCATGCTTGAATGTGGTAATTCGATTATGGCGAAATAAGCTCCTGTTCTGCTCTCGCCAAATTTTAACGTGTCCATCCGATAATTTTATATTAAATTTGAACTCATCCGTAAATATAACTCTTTTATAGAAGTTCAAATCCTTACTTTGGTACTTTTTAGCAAACGCAACCCTTTGCTTATTAATCATGCTAACAAATGGTTTTCTGACAGCATACCGACTTTGAATCCATTTTTTTAATGTAATTTCGAACTGTTTGAGGTGTAACTTGAATTCCAAAGTTCTGTTCCACACTTACAGCCAGTGTAATGCCAGTTATAGAAGGATCGATGCGAATTTGGCAACGTAGGAATGAGCACTGTCTTCTTGTTAACTTGCGACGATTTACATTTCGCTGCGATTTTTTAAATTGCCCAGTTTTTTTATATATCGACACCACGTATTGAATAGTAGAAGCACAACACTGCGCTTCATTATTTTGGCAATTTCCCGTAAAGATTTTCCATCAAATGGTGAATCTATTACTATTTTTCGTTGTTCATCTGAAAGCTCACTTGATTTGCTGCCCATGTTGAATTTTCCCAAATTTTTATAACAATTGAATTGACTATGATATTTTATGAAAGTACAGACTGCAACAATAAAAACGGGGAACCACACAAATAAAATAGAGTTTAAAACTCGCGTTAACAAGAAGAAAAATATGGCATTGCCATTTGTACGAATACAGTTTTTGTTATCCATTATGCGAATAGTCCGCCATCGAGCGGTCAATTTATAAGATACTTATACAAAATTTTCAAAAGAAGCAAAAAAATTACATAAAATTGCAGTTAAGCCGTTTTTTGCAACAACCATAGAGATAAAAACGCATATGCTTTAAATGATATTTTCCATCCATATGCGCTCATAAATAAACATATTTTTGGTTCGTTATTTCCTTAAACCCCTATTTTCATAGAATATTAGTGAGTTAAAAAAAAAAGATTATCTTGTAACAGCAAATAAAACATTTTAAAATAGTCTGTCTGTCTATTTGCGGTAAAGCTCTCCCGTAAACCAGTCAGACAGTCAGATAGTTAGGCAAACAGTCACACAGAATAAAACTCATCTCATCTCCAAAAAAAGAAGAAAAAAAAACATTAATTTGATACAATTTTTAAAATTTTCTTATGCGTCTCATATATTCATAGGATTGCGGCTAAGTGTCAGACTGATTGACTGACTCACTCACTCACTGATAATTTGTTTGCTTTATGATTAACTAACAATAGTTATAAATAAACGGGCAGCTAAACGTAGAGGCGGGTAATCAAAAATGCATCATTATGTACGAGTACATGGACATATTACACACAAGAGAGCATTGTGAGGTGAAGACAAATCTTTTTAGTCTGGATGTTAGACCATAAATTAAATACAAAAAATTTTATTCTATGGTGTGTTGCACCTTTTAGTGCTCTTTAATGTTTGAAATTAATATTGTAAATATTTATGTTCTTTTAAGAGCTACATTAAAAGTGGTGAGTAGATTTCGTAATTTTGTCGGTAGACTTACAATCTGTTTTTTCGTTTGTTTTGTGAACAAAGCTTAAACGAAGTTTATGATTTTAACATAAGCTTTATGGTTATGCTCTTATGATTCAAAGATTTAAGAATTCTAATATGAGCTTACATTCGGAAGGACGCTTTAAGCATGCCAACACTTTGCGCATAGTAGTGGAAGGCTCCGTTTAGTGACGCACACCTCTCTGCTTATGCTTTATACACTTTAAAAAAGCATTTGACACTATATGTTACAATGTAATCTTAGAATCGTTAGAAAGCAAGGGAGATCCACACAAAATCATGTCTGATCTGTATGAACAACACGAACAACAACTAAACGCTCAGATAGAAGTAAAGAAAGGTTTACGCCGGGGATGTGTCCTCTCACCGCTTCTTTTTAACATCGTGATGGACACAGAGAAAAACATGGGGGCTTCAAGACAACCCGAGCGACCACGACTACGCTAAAAATATTTGCTTAATCGCACAGAAGCACATAAACATAAAGGCAATAAACATTCTATAGGGTGGGCAATTTAAAAGTTTTGATTTGGACCAGCGATTATTTCGAATATGGCAATACTTATGACATTCTATTCTGTCACAAAATTCAGTATATTATCTCCACAGAACGAAATTAATCCTTTACGCTTGAGCAATGTTAGGATTTATTGGAAATTTATCATCATTTAAAATCATCTTTTCGTATGAAGCTTATTTTCATCTTGTTGGGTACGTTAATAATATGTGCTTAACTAGAAAGATGACAAAAAAAAGTACCAATACCATGAGCTTGGGTTTAATTTTTGAAAAATAATTTTCACTTATTGTTTCCGTATTCGCGATTTGTGGTACTGTTACGTCTTAACATTTTTAAAAGGTTTGAATTCGTTTAAATTATGTTGAAATAATATAAACACCGTTTTATTTTTGTTACAGTTTTATTTATTTTACTACAACACTTAATATTCGCTTTTACAACACTTTTATTTCCGCTTTAACACGTCTTTATCTTACGACAACTAAAGGATAACTAACTCCGTAGGCAAAGCAGTCTCCTTATATACCTAATTGCCTACAGTTTGGAAAGTTCAGGATATGTCGACTGTCTTCTATTTTCATATCCGTTAAGGGGGTAAAACATTGGCAAACATTTATTTGCAAACATCGCAAATAGCCAATCGCATACATGGATAACTTACTTTTCCTTGAATGCGATTGGCTACTTGCGATGTTTGCAAACAAATATTTGCCAATGTATCACCCCCTTTAATACAAATGTAACAAAATTTACCAAAATCCCACAATACAGTGTTGTATTTTTGTTTCTATTCTGTTATTAATTTGGATTTTAGATTGTCTGTTCTAAAAACAAAAATTTTGATTTATTTTCATAGAAATTGAAGGAAAAATAGACCTCGTAAGAGAAAATTACTTTTTTATTCGCAAAACCCGGATTTCAGCTTCATTTGCAATTTCCAAATATTTAGTAAACTCATGACATTGTCAAGTAACGATGTAGGTCTAAAACAGTGCTAAATAAGCTGGTTTTTAATCTTAGCCAAAGTCCAATTAAGCAGTTTTTTTTTTAATTCTCTATTCTCATAGAACAACTGTCAGCATTTCAATATTTTATTGCTTTCAATGAAACAACAAATCAACAAATCCATTCAAGTTTTCTCATTATTGCAAACGAAAAATTTGTCCATTTTAGGTATGCATGTACGAGTATGAGCATCATAATCGAAATTCAAAATTTAAAAAAAGAGAAAAAACAAGAACAACAATTTTTTTAAGAACAAAAGTGTGTCAGCAATAATTTTCAATTTTCTCTCATTTAAAATTGTTGCTGACACATACGGTACCGAGTGTTGGCAGTTTTTTACAAATTATAATTCCTGTCAAAATGTAAATTACAAAATGACACTAAATCAAGAAAATATTTTTAAATAAAAACCATAATCATCTCATACTCATAGCAGCTTCTAGAGTGACCAGACGCGACAGTAAGAGAGATGCTTAGAAAAAACATAGGAGGAGGTTGCAATGCAACGAGCAGACCTACATTTTTAAAAACACAATATGGCTGTTGTTTTTGAAAAGAGTAAATGAAAAATAATGTTTTTTGTTATTGTTGTTGTTGTTGTTGTTGAGGATGGATTAAATTGTTTGATATTCTAGTTTTACGAAAATAACAACAACAGCAACAATGAGAACAAAATCATTCTATTATTGCTGCCTTAGACTACTACTACTATTAAGAGTAGTAGCAGTAGCATTCGTTCCAAACAAACAAATAAATAAAACAAAAACAAAAGCTATGCAGAAAGCAATTATGCTGTCATATATTCTTCATACATAGAGGAGAGTCATTGAGTCATTTACTCAGTCATTCAGTCACATTCATTCATACCTCTGTATTTGCCCCTGTTTTACTTGAAATTCTTTTCATAAATTGTTGCAAATACAAAAAAAAAAAAAATAAAAGAAAAGAAAAACATAAATTCTACTGAAATACAAAAAGAAAATCTGTTGCAATGACCAACAACAAACAGCCCACCAATAAAAAACCTATAGCTGGACAGGACTAACAATGAATGACTGACAGATAATGCCACACAAGTAGTAGTAAAACAAACAGGGAGAGGCAGCATTTTGTTGATCAGTAGTAGTCGTTATTCCATCAAACCCAATCCCACTTTTGTTAAAATGTTTACGGTGCTGCAGTAGTAGCAGTAGTGCTGTTTCCTGTGTCTGGAATATTAAAGTTCTGAAGCATGAATATTCATTCCACTTACCCATTGATTCATATTCTCATTTCCATAGTCGGAAAACTCTACTCCTGCACTCTAAGGTACTTTAGTTTGTGGAATAACTACTAGTTTTCATTTTTTTTTTTTTTTTTGTTCCTTTGATATTTTCATATTTCACTCAAATTTTAATGAATTTTTTTCTTCTAAATCATGGAAGTTGACAGTTTTATTTAAGGCATAATGAAAAGAAAATTTAATTTTTTTAGGTGGGGAAGCAATAAAATTACAAAAATTGAAATCAACCGTCACCTTAATGCAGCTATATTGTTGAGATTTGAGACGCGTGACAGTGATTTATATTTGGTTCAAACGTCGGAAAATTTAGCCTACATTAGGAAACATCCGCGACAAGATGGAATACTCAATTTTCACATCCAGATATCCATAAAGTGACATGGGTCGCTCCTTAGCTGTCCACTTAAAATCAGATTGATCACGTAGTTGTAGCGTCTTAGAGTACGTTTAGTCCGGGGAGTCAACATCGGCTCGGATCATTACTTAATTGTGGCCAAGATTCATACACGGTTGAGTGTAGCGAGAAACGTGCAAACTATCACGCGAAGGAAGCTGGACGTTGCGAAGCTGCGCACACAGCAGGCAGCCACTGCACTCCTCGCTCCGATGATATTGACACTCGGTGCCAACATATTTCTCTGGGCAAGCTATCACGCTGGGCACGTGGTAGTGGGCTTGGTGTCAATCCGATGAAGACCGAGCTTGTCCTTTTTACCAAAAAGCGTAGGTTTCCACCCTTTGCGCTACCAGTCATGGATGGACTGGCATTAAATCTCTCCTCGGAGGCGAAGTACCTCGGCGATGTCTTTGACTGGAAAAGGAACATCGAGGAGCGTGTAAAAAGGGGTTTTGTGGTACTCTATTCGTGCAAGAACTCTGTTGGCAAGAAAAGGGCTTTAAAGCCGCGTGCGGTTCACTGGCTGTACAGCACGATGGTACGCCCCACCCGTGAGCAACGGGGTGAGCTTGGTTGGTTGAGTAGTGTGTGAGTAGTGTGCAACGTTCTGCTTTACTCCTTATCATTGGAGCTTGTAGAAGTACTCCACAGACGGCTCTGAATGTGATGCTTGAAGTCCGTACTTTGGACCTTCAAGTTCACTATCAGGCGGCAAGAAGTGCCCCAAGACTCAGGGAATTTGAATTCCGACTGGATGCGGAGTATGGACATGCACGTGTATTGTATTGTCTAGGGTTGAGTCCCGGGTCGAGCCGACCATGTGCTTCGAGACTGTTGAGGTGGTGATACCGTGTAGAGACGGTTGGAGGGGGTGCGATCCTGCTCTAGGTGGACTGGCTGTTTTCGCGGATGGATCCAAGACGGAGGAAGGCACTGGGACTGGTGTCTAATGCGAACGGCTTAACCTTGGTTTCTCTTATAAGTTGAGCGGCGAGTGCCGTGTATTCCAGGCGGAACTTTTGCGGTTAGGAAGGCTTTGGAGATGATTGAGAACAATATTTGTGGCATTGAGGGTCGGGAGACCGTTTTTGTGGATAGTCAGACGGCTTCAAGGTAAAACGTTCGTGCTTGGTCAGATCCAGGGTCGTTCTGGACTGCAAATTAGCCTTGAATAGGCTGCGGAATACCGTTCAACTTTGTTGGGTACCGGGTCATAGTGGTATCACTGGTAATAAGAAGGCTGATGAGTTGGCTCGTCGGGGTTCTGGGTCAACGGTTCTACGGGTTGAGGACGTAATGCCGCCGCTGAGCCATTATATCAGCGTATTTGAGGAATTCTTTGTAGGGAAGGCTGGTCATATCTGGTATGACAATCCAGTATCTCTAGATCTTTGTGGCCACTTATTTCCAGTTGTAGGACTTTCGCTCTTCTCTCTATGAGTAGAGCGGAGCTGAGGCTAACTAATGGCATTTCACGGGCCACTGTGGTATCCGGGCGATGACTCGTAGATGGGCAAATATTGACACGTATTACTGTAGGTTATGCGAAGACAGGGAGGAGTTAGAGACGATTGAAAATCTTTTGTGCCGCTGTTCTAGACCCTCGAGTAGGATATATCGCATATTGGGTGAATTTATGATCCAAACTTTAACCTCCATGTCATGCATGAAAGCTACTGCAATCCTTCGGTTTGCGAAGTGCCTCGGCTGGTTGTAGCTCCGGAATCTCTAGGATTTCAAGGAATAGGACCTTCGAACTTATCTCTTCTTCTTCTTTTTTTATTTTTCTTCCTTTTCTTTTCCTTGCTTAGGACGATCACAATGGATCATTTGGTCTCCGAGTGTTTTGCGCTCACTGGTTTTAGATCAGTGAATGCTCGTCCTCAAACCAAACCAAACCAACATATTTCTCATTTTCTGGAAAGAACAGCTATCTGGGTTTATGAAATCTCCCATAAGAAACTCATAGTATGAAACTCAGGGTTGTGAAGCTACCGCAGCAAAAGACCTTGCATACATGGCAACTCTGCAATCCGTAGTAACGCGAAGTGTGCGGGAGAGGTACCGGGAAAGGAGGATAAGCGTTTTTTCCGACAGAAGAATAAAGAAATGGAAAGACGGGGGTGTGAGGAGATCAAAATGCTCAAGAGTCGTAGCGAAATTCAAATTTTACTAAAAAATTAAATGCAGTGCTAAAGGCTTTGGTACAGGCATTTCCTTTTGCAAGGATGGAAAGGCGAATCTGGTAACTGACCTTAAGAGCGTGCTGAGGATGTGAAAAAAGCACTTTTCCCGACTGTAGGTGTCAAATGGCAGTAGGGATGAAGATACATCCGATCCAATTGAAGATGGCAGTGTTGAATATGCACCACTTAAACAGGAAAAATAAAAACAACAACAGCAGGGCTTAAAAATAACAAAGCTGCTGCTGCTGACGATTTGGCGGCTGAAATACTTAAGATGGAAAGCGATGAGTTGGTAGGGTGCATACATCAGCTGATTAAAACTATCTGGTTGGAGCCTCAGTGTGCTATGCCCTGTACATAAAAGAAACACAAAACCGTATGCGCCAACTATAAAGGTCTAAGTCACCTCTCCATCGCGTATAAAATTCTGTCGAGTGTTCTGTGTGAAAGGTTAAAAATAAAGTAAATGATATAATTGGTCCATACGAATGTGGTTTTCGACCTGGTTAATCTACCACCGACCAAATTTTCGCACTACGCCAACTCCTGAAAAAGGCTCAAGAAAAACAAGGCGATAACATATCATCTATTCGTCGATTATAAGGCTGCTTTTGATAGTCCAATTCATTCAAAGATGTTAAATGTGTGAGTCTGGTATTCTCGCAAAGCTGATAAGACTTTTCAGAATGACGTTAAATGACACAATATCATTCGTTAAGATAGGAAAAAGCCTCTCCGACTCATTTAATACCAAACGAAGCTTCAGACAGGGTGATAGATTATCGTGTGATCTTTTTCAATAATTTTATTAGAAAATATTTTGCACGATGCAGCTGTTAATAGAACGGGCACAATCTATACCAGGGGATATATGATACTCGCATATGCTGATGATATTGATATTATTGGTCGGACATTGTGAGTTTGTTGTGGTTTCAACGAACAGAGATTCCATAAGTCTGGGTAAGTCCGAAAATAAACGAGATTTTGGAAGTATTTTAAAAATTCCAAAGACATATCATCTTGTTCTACTCGGCAGCGCCTATCAGAAAAGTAGTATTACTTACCAGGTATTTTTTTGTCGCACTATGTTGTTATATTTTAATTACCTAACATAACATATTTAATTTATGTATGTAACCATGTGGAATTTACAATAAATTAAAAAGGCTTTAATCTGATGGTTAATTACTTCCATACACAATGTCTTTGGCTTTAAAAAAAAACTTGGCTTTTTAAGAATTGCATTCTAACAGTAAATTCAAAAACAACTTAAAAATATGTAATTGAGAAATAAAATAAATTACAGAATAAAAAAAGTAATAGGGTGTGGTTTATTAGAGGTGGCATTTAATTAGAAAGGCTTGATAAACGTAAAATACGATGGCAGTTTAATAATTCTGTATAACGAATTATTTTATCCGTAAAAAGGCGCTATATTTCAGAATACTACCATACATTTAGTCCAGAGTTTTCTAAGTTTTATTTTTATTCGCTTCATACACAAAAATAATTGCCTAAAAGCCATAAAATAAGCCAAACTTCTACCCTAAAATTTGGTGAGAGTAAATGGGTGCAAGGAGCTTAATCTGTAGACTATAGTAAAATATCGTAGAGCGTAGCAATTCACAATGTACTCCTACATTGCCTTGATGGTTCTGAACTTCGTCCAAAATTAGATGAAATCGTTTCTACCGATCCAAAGGCTCTGAATAATGCATATATTATATATATACTGGGACTTCTCTCAGTCAGTGAGCTGCACCCGATTCTATTTTTAGACTCATTGAAAGAGATCTTCAGTTTAACGCCGGCCCCGAACGGTAAATCATTAGAGAAGTTCTCAATAGTAGTAATACTCATAACCAGTTACCAGCTAATGTTATGAGATGATACTGCTGTTGAAAAACTTTTCTTTTTGTTTCAGATGATCTGTCCTGGTATTGAACCGAGGACCTTTTGTTTGGTAGGCCTTTCTGTTTTGTAGCCAGTGAAAATTATTTTACTATCTTTGTCTACATTAAACTGCTTGGTCTGGTTAGGCTCTAAAAAGGGAACAATGGTGACGATGCTGATCTTAATCAGCAAGTTTACACATTTTTTAGTTCCCGTGAACGAAGGTATTACTCAGACTAGGCTAGCACAATGTGGCACTACTAGTAACTTCAACTAACGGGCACTGCATGATCAGCTGAATGGTCAAGGGTATGTGATTCTCAAATAATGACTTTTGGAGCTGTAAGGTAATGAGGTAAGGAAGGAATATGCAAATATAGCACTTTTTATGCGATTGCCCGGGAGAAATATCTTTCAGAAATGTTTTTAACATATTGTTACGAAAATTAATACACCTAAAAAGATACACCAACATTTAAAGCTATAAACTCAATTACATATTATGTAAGTTGTGCTATTGGTTGGTGTCAAGGCTATGATCATTTTCCAAAGCTGCATTATATTGTCGGATATAAAATTAAAATCTTTACATTTGAATTAACGGGAACTGAATAATGGGTTGTAGCATGTACTAGAACTTTCGAAACTGATGACAATAAACTATATAAGCCGCGATATTCTCCTCACTCAGTCAGTTATAATTTAGCAGTCAAAGAATAAAGTTATAAATTAAGTGTTAAGTAAAATTGTGCATTAAGTGGAGAGTGGCCCAAGGGGTCCCTAATGAAACTGTGCTAGTGGTATTCCTAGGATAATTTTAGAACTGGAGAAATTTAAATTTGTAAAATTTGTATTTTAACGCGTTTTGACTGGAGAGGATGAATCAAAATTCCTGGAATAATTTTTGAATTGGAGAAGTTTAAATTTGAAAAATTTTTATTTTAACGCGTTTTGACTGGAGAGGATGAATCAAAATACACATTTTTCAAATTTAAATTTATCCAGTTCCAAAATTATTTCAGGAATACCACTAGCACAGTTTCATTAGGGGCCCCTTGGATCACACTCCCCATATAGTGTGGTATTCCGGCCATCTCTGAGTTTCCCATGGAATGGAGATAACCAATGAACCACAAAAATTAAAATTAAAATTGATTTTCTTAAATACATTTTCTGCTATTCGACAATTTTTAAAGCTTTGGCTCCAAAGCTGGTCTACGTAAGAAGGTCTGGAGCACCATTCCAACTAGTGCTATTCCTCCATATTCCAGGCATATATATTTTGGCAATAACTTCTCTTACTTTACTTTATAGTTACTGTTAAAGTGTTAACAGCGCTCTGTTAACGTAAAAAATGGCTGAGCTAAAAAACCTGGTTTGCGTCTTTGCTAGTTAAATTTAAATTTATCTTCACACACATACTATTATAACACATGAAGTCTTCTTTAGCTCACGTTTTTTTTTTTTTAAGAAAAACTGTTTTGGCTTCTATGGTTATGTAATGCATCCATATTTCTTTTACAGTTTAAAAGAAAAACGGTAAAAACTAGTTCAAATTCCGTCAGAATATCGTCAAAAACTCCCTTAAGGTGTTTACGCGGTTGAGCTTAGAGTTGAACGTGAACAATCCCGTGGTTAGCTTTTTCATTTCCAAATATTCATGCAAAATATGATGTATCAGAAGGAGTTACGTAGATCATGGTATTTAGATTGGTCTGCGCTCTGATTTAAAAGCATGTATTATAGCGTGAATGGTAAGACTCTGCATTGTAATTAGGATTGGGAATGAAATTATCTATCCACTGCTCTCGTTGGAATTGGATAAAGCAATAATTTTTTAATGTTTAAAAGTGCTTCACTAGTCCAACTCACTTGGATCTAATACTGATTCCACTGTGATGCCCACTGAAGGTAGCGTCTAAATGGATCTACATGCCCGTGTCCCAGCTCGTAATGAACCAACCAGACGCATGCACAAAGGAAGAAAGCCTGCTTACATTTACATCTCCATAGACTCCGAACGTACCCGATCGGTTGAGAAGTACATCTTAATTAGACTTAGCCACCTCGCATACTTTCATTTTCCGACTGTTTCTGGCGTTACGTCCTTTTTTTATTGACGTGAACGTTTGGCGTTATTCGTATGAAGTTGAAGCGGAAAACCCGTAGTATTTAGAACCCATATTTATTCTTCACTTCCAGATGTATTTTTGCGCAAAATATTCAATTTTCGACGTATAAGTCTTCTCTCTATCACAAACAAGGTTTTTGCGAACGTACTGCGTAGACGACAGATTGGATCTTATCAGTGCGGTTTGAGACCTGGTAAGTCCAGAATGGACTAGATATTCATACTACATGAAATCTTGAAGATCAATGAAAATCAAGTCTAGATTCACCATCTTTTGGTTGCCTTCGATAGTCCGATAAGATATCGCATGTATTTCACAATGGATGAGCTTGGTATTCCTGTAAAACTGATAAGACTGTGCAGAATAATGTTAAACAACTCCTGCCGCTCCATCAAAATAGAACGGGAATTCTCAGCACCTAATAAAACGATCTCTTCTTAACTTGAAAGCAGGTGCATATCGCAGTTGTACCATCTTCTACAAGTGTCCAGCTATTTGCATACTCCGACGAGATCGACATCATTGGGCCAAGTGCCAAGGGATGGCGATGAATGACGCCAATGCAAAGTATATGCTGTCGAGTTGTGGTTGAGTTGGGGTTGACTACTTACTATACATTCGATGTTGCGAATGAATAGAGAAACCTCTTTGGAGCTAAAAAATTGGTACCTTACTAAACGCTCATCTTCCTTGGCCTGGCGGTGAATCACGCCAATACGAAGTATATGCTGTCGACAAATAGAGACGTGAGTCCAAAGTTGTGGCTCACAACTATACATTCTATGTTGAGAAAGAGTTTATTTACCTTGACACTGTCATTACCAGCGGCAACGATGAAAGCCCAAAGATCAAGCGTAAAATCACATGCCAACAAGTGTTAATATGATCTTAAAGGGCGACAACGAAATTGGTACTTTACAAATCGCTCATCCTCCCCATTCTCATTTATCGCGCGGAAACATAGGCGTTTTCACGCACCTATGTAATTGTCTTGAGAACTTTGCGATTTTGTGATGAATTTTATATTCGAACCAACCATGAGATGTACAAGCTATACAATGACATGAATGCTGCTCAGTGAATTAACATCCAGCGGCTACGCTGGCTCGAACATGTCGTTCGAATGATGCTCCAGTGAGAAGAGTGTTTAATATGAAAGAAAGTGAGCGTCGAACGTCTATCTGTCCTTCTTGGAGAGATCAGATCATGGAAGTCCCGTCTGCGATGGGTGTGGCCAATTAGAGAAGGCGCGCATTAGGCAGACCCGGAAGGAGGTGCTGTAGAAGGCAGAAATCCGATAATCGGGCTGTAAAGGCCAATTATGCATGAATGTTAACGAGTTGAGTCTGCTTTCAATAGATTTTAAAAATAAACTAATAAACACAGTTTGATCAAAATTTATAAGCAGGCCCGTTGAGGATAGCAGTGTTGCATATAGAAAATGTAATAGAATTCTGAAACTACCCTCGCATAACTTTAGCGTTTTTTGTTAGATTTTCTTACTTGAGAGTTGTCTTTTTAGCAGCAAATGCTAAAGCTAAATAATATTTTTTGTTTTAAAAATTATGTAGTTTTATTAGACCAAACCCAACAATAACAACTAAGAGCAAAAGATAGACGAGTTGTAGTAATAGAGTAGAGTAAAGACTTGAAAGTTTTACACGTATTTGTCAAACAAAATGTTGCATAAAGAGAAGGCAAAAATAAAATAAAAATAAATTAAAATCAAAATGAAAATGAAACGAATCACATGTAATTGGCATTCATTTCTTTATTTTTCATTAGTTTCTTCTTCTTCTTTTAGCCAGTCAGTTAAAAAGTCAATGAAATTCCAACAAACCGGCTTTGATATATATAAAGAGAAACAAATTGGAAAAAAAATCTACAAGAATTTTAAATATCATAACCAGGGGAACCAGAAATATGCTTTAAAAATATGAGTATGCGCAGTTGAAATCCATTTACGCAACCTGTCAAATTTCATTGTAGATTTCATCGTGTGCATTCGTGTTTATGATCTCATTTCGGATTGCATTAGAGATTTCATCAGCATCAAAATATTTTGATATTTTGAGACTACATCGATGCAGATTGTTGTCTGCGTCTGCACACAAAGCAAAACCGATACAGGATACAATCAAACCATTAAGCTGGGGGCTGCTACCACACTCGCCACATTCACCAGACTTGGCTCCTTCCGACTAGTATTTGTTTTCATCGATGGAACAAGCATTGGCTGAGCAGCATTTCGATTCCTAAGAGGATGTCGAAACATGCGTGACTTATTGGTTTGCTTCAAAAGACGAACAATTTTATTGGCGTGTAATCCACAAATTGCCTGAAAGATGAGAAAAATTGTAGCCAACATTGGCCAATACTTTGAATAAAATCTTTTTATTTTCTCAAAAAAAAAAACGCTCATTTCATACCGGTACACTTGGTAAGCGTTTTTGATAAATATTTTAGACACGCTTTCTGATCGCACTTTCTTTATTTTCCTCCAAAAGTTGTTAAAAATCTTTTTAAGTGGTAATAAATTTCAATTGATAGAGAATTCAAAAAAGCCATGAGTGGTCAGAATTTACAACAAAAAATATGTATTTTAGAGGAAAAAAATCGAAATATGCCCTTAAATACATAAACAATATCGAAAATATGCTCTTCAAACTGAAACATGCACAAAAATGCTGTTATGAGCAAAATATGCACTACAAAATCGAAATCGAAAATTCATAAAACTGATAAATATCTCACTTCCAGCTTGATTGGTTGCATGAGAAATGCAATTGCATATTTCTGGTTTCCCTGACCATAGCTAAACAAAGATAGACAAGAAAGAGAGTGAAGCTAAAAAGGGGAAAAGAAATGACAGAAATAATTATTAATTGAATTACCGCATAAATTTCATAAGATGGTGAAGACATTTTTTGAAAAAAAAAAAAAATAAATAAATAAATAAAACCGAGGCCTTCCAAACAAAATTGATGACACATACGAGTAGAGCAATAAACTTGGCTTAAACCAATGCTACCATCTATACTACGTGTGTGTATCATCTGAATGATGGTCAAAATGCAATGACTTCTACCGGCAAAGCATTGAATTGAAATTTCACTTTCACAATTTTCTACAAGACACGTTAAAAGTATTGTAATAGTGGGGCCATAAAAAAGCAAAAGTTGTGTGCTCGTGATGAGCATAAGTTTTTTTAGTTTTTTTTTTTTTTAACTCAAAATAAAAACTTTTATTTTCTTTTGAAAGGATTTTAATTAAAAAGCTTTTAAAACACGGTCATTATTTACAATTTATATGACAAAAATGAGTGTTAAGCGTTTTATTAACGCCCTTTAAACACCAATATAACGCATTTCCGATTCGTTTGATTTTTTTCATTTTATTTTTTGCCGGCCTAGAGAGCATTAAATAAAATATTGGCTAAGAGCAACAGTCTATTTCTTATTACGAACATAAAAGGCCCGTAGGAAGAGAAGAGAGAAATACTTCAGATTGCGTTTTATACTCTGTATTTATGTTGTTTTTTTTTTTTTTTTGTGGCAAAATATGTATCATGTTTCTTGCTTTTGTGTTATTTTCTAAGGATGCAAGACTAAGAAAGGACATGTAATTCTTTATTCTTTGCTAAAAGTGTTATCATTATACAGGGTAAATAGCTCATAGTCATTATAAGGGACGGATAGGCTCAACTAGCCATGGCATTGTTACCGAAAAAATTATTGTTTCAGATACTTCGGGTCAGAACTATTAATGCACAATCTGCAATGAGTACGAGGTACTCCATAGAGTCAATATCCATGGGGCGCATAACTCTCCACTCGATTGAAAAACACTAATCGGAACAGTCTTTCTCAATTTTCCATATGAAAACCACAATATCCCCATTTCGCAGCTGACGAACCTGTTAAAGCTTAATAAAGGCATCCATAAACGTTCGCTATCGAATGTTTGCCAAAGCAACATATTTACACAAAATGTACTCTGTCGTCTCCTACTGCTCGCTGGAGAAACGGCACTCCATGCGAGGTACCCAATTATAATAAAAGAGCTGATATTTTCAGTCAGAAAACAAATACGTTTCCTCATAATTGTCTTGCTCATGTGGCGCATAACCCTATTATAGCTAAATTAACCCGTCAGTCACTTCGCCTACAGATTAGCGGGGTTCATGTTCCCGCTCATTGATCCCCTAGCCATAGACCAGTTAACAGCTCTGTATAGTCCTGGTCTCACAAATCTAGTGACCGAGACAGTACCAGTTTGTAAGCGACTCCATTTCCCATAACACCTCTTTGTCTAGTGGTCCAACCCAGTTAACAAGGTGTAGACATTGGTATAAAATTCGTATACAAAAAAAGGCTCAAAGTTGGTATACGATGGTGGATATGTCACCCAATAAACCTATAAATAACCACACATTTGCACAAAATGTGTTCTGCCGTCTCCTATGCCCATGCCACAGTCTATAAAAATCTACAGCTGTGACCGCCATACTTAGATGCGTTATCAGTCCGCAATGGCCCGCAAAAAATTTCTTTAGGAGTTTCAAGCCCCACCTGCCATACTTGAGAACATCAGAGCGACGCCCCAATTACGTACGTACTCTTTGAACATTCTAGTGTTCTAAGCAATCCTTGATTGAATTCAGGATGATAGTAAGTAATGTTGCACAGAAATGTTCCGGACCGATGCACTGTTTCATTACCATCTACAGTGTCCAGGTACCAAAAACAACTGGACCTTATTTTCAAGCGAAAGCCTTAGCGATCCTCAGTGCAACCTAACTACATGTATTGCATTTATCGAAGTGCAAGCTCTATATAAATCTGCGCACAGATGATAATTGCTTGGACTTCTGACTGGAAAAAACTTAACCACATACCGATAGGTACTGGGCACAAAAAATTACGCGCCCATACTACTATCTCTTTAACACCCATCCGTAAAACCTTTGGGGACGATTCGCGCGACCCGCGATCTTGTAAAAGAACGCTGAAATAGCGACCGAAGTTTAAACTCTCAGTGCACACGTTACTTCTATCCAACAAAATTTTTAGGACAAGGATACTTTTCAAGGTACTAGTGTGACCATTGTCGTTCATTGAGTTAAATAAAATTTAAAATGAATTATTTGAATCATCATCTAATGGAGTAGGCGTTATCATCTATCTTATCTAACATTTTAATAGGAAAACGACTCTTTCAAAAAAAATCTCTTTTTTTTTTTTTTCAAAAAAGAAAGCGCTATTAAACGATGAAAAGTTGTTTAGAGAGGTTAGTTTTTTTCCTTTTCTTACAGAAATCGAAACCATAAGAAGTAATTTCCAATGACCGAAAAGCTGCTTCAAAGAATTTGGTTTTATAGGGTGACTCAGGGTGACTCAACTTTTAGTGGAATACGCCTCACTTTAGACAAAGTTATTAGGAATTCGATTTTTCTTTCTAGCCACTAATAAAATAAGTGAAAAACTATAAATAGGCCCAAAAAAGATTTAACAAATTAAAGGTAGGATATGAAAAGGATATCAAAGTGACTAAAGCTAGGATCACACGATTGCCTCAATCTGATGCAATTTTTTTTTTTTTTGTGACGAATTAGCGCACAATAATGAAATTGTTCCAATTAAAAATTCTGTATTCACACGGTTGTCTTATTTTATACAAAATTTATTGTTGTCACAAGATGGCGCGATATGATGTATTGACAATAATTGTTCCAACGTTGTCACACGATTGTTCTAGTTTACGGCAACTCTGTGAATCAACTGTCGTGGTAAATTTAATTAATTTATTTTTTTGGTGTTCAAAATGAAAAATAGAAAATAGCTTCCTCTTTATTTATGTTGAGTTTATTTAGTAAATAAATAATTTTAAAAAAATATAAAAAAAAGAAGTTTGTGGGTCAGACATTGGCTCACGAGAATGGCCAAAAATTAATTCACTAAAATATTTATTTATTTAAATTGGAATATAATTACATATTATATTTAATCCTCTAAAGTAAAGATGATCTAGAAGGTTTGCCTTATCAACCGGGTTAGTGAATGTTTGGTCAGCGCTGTTCTTAAGCCTTTTAATGAATGACCAAAAGCTCTTACTTAACCGCGGAAAAATAAGAACTTTAGCATGTAGGCGCTGTTCGCATAGAGCCTTTTCACGCCTAAGTATGCGGCACACGGAGATCTCGCCTGTTTGCGTAGCGAATCAGTATGATCGCTTGTACGTCTGATTAAACCAAGATTTATTTCTTGATTTAATCGGAAGCTTTCTGTATGGGACGAAATTATCCATCCCTAGCTTTATTATATTGACAACCATTTCGGCCATGGCATTCAAGTTAGGATCAAGGAAACAAAGTTTCCAATTGAAATGCCCAACGAGCTTTCCCGTAATTGAAAACCAAGCGCTTCGTAGCTGTGTGTGAAGCGTTGTGAAGAGTGGAGAACGGGAAAAAGGCAGAAGTGGTACAGTGATCCGAATTTCCGAGAGGTGCAAGGACCTCAACTACATACTTTTCAGGGTGTGTAGTGAGGAAAAGGTCGAGGGTGTTATTTTGGTGCCTATCTACACACGATATGTGAGTAGGTTCATTCACTAATTGTGCAAGATGGTTGTGCGCGGCAAATAGCTTCACGTATTGGCCTTCTGGAGTTGTGCGGCCTGAATGGCAACAACAATTTCACTGTTCGGGTAATTCGCAAGGATACTCGATATGGAAACGGAAAGAGAGTCAAAGCCAGATATGGAAACCTCACTTCCCCCGTTTGGGCTTCTATACAAGAACCCTAAATGCAAAAGATATTCCCTGATTCTGAACTTAACCCAAAGACAGTTAAATTCTGCATCATACTTCGCAAGTAGTTACTGGCACTGGTACACAACTTCATCGCGAATGTACATTGCAAGACCCCTATGAAAATTAAAAAGGGATAGAAGGTGGTACCCAGGGATATGAAAATCCTGTAAGGCGAAAACATCCGGCATATCCGGCCGGAAAATTATGTTTTAAAAATTAACAACAAAAAATGTTAGGATATTTAATATACAAAATTTGCATGGGCAAACACCCGACAAAAAGTTGGATATCACATTGATTCTGTTACACACAATTCGGATAATTCGCTGTTTTAAAAATTGTGTATGAGGAATTATGACATTCAGCTCATAATTGGTGGCTGAATTAAGAGTGAGGGAGCAAATTAATTAAATTATAAAATAAAAAACGTTGTCGGATCAACTTGGCACAAGAAAACACTTTTACTGTCTTTAAATGCATTTAAATTGTGCAATAATTCGTTAAATCTGGCATCCTTGAATCAGAAAGTAAGTATAGAGAGATAAAAACAGAATTTGCCTGTAAACAAAAGAATAAGAAGCAGCGAGAGTTTATCTGCACTTACACTACGTAGACAAAATTGAGATTTTATGTTCATGCAAATAAGCAACAACAAAAAGGAAAGTGCCAACCATAGCAGTTTGGCAGAGTAGAATTTGTTAACACATACATACTATTATAGCACACAGATTGGTAAATGGTAAATAAAAGAGTTGAAAATAAAAATTATTTTAAAATATAAAAGAGATGTAAATGATGAATTTTCAAGCAAACTCATACTCTTAAAGGTATGCATGAAAAGGCAAAATCTTATAAAATTTATTTATTTATACATATGGATATGTACGAGTATGTTAAAAAATACAGCAAAAGCTTATAAAATATGTCTCACGTTCATTCAATATGCAATAAAGTACTTTTCACAAGTTTTTACTGTATGCCACACACACACACACACACACACACACTCGAATTAAAATACTATTTTTTGTTTATTGTTTGTTTTCTCTCTCTTTTTGTGTTTGTCAAAAGGCCTTAAAAGTGCAACATGAGTACTTAAGTTGACAATTATTTGTTTTTGCCATTTATGGTTGTTATTCATTCATTCATACGTTTTCTTATTGCTGTTGTTGTTGTTACATTTTAAATAATAAATGGAAATTGTAGAAACACTAATGTTCTCATGTGAGTATTAAAAATAAAAGTAAAATAAAGAAAATGACAACAGAATAGAACAAAATACATCAAACTACACAGTCGAATCCCGGTATAACGAACGATATATTGTCCGGCCTATACGTTAAACGGAGAAATTTGTTAAATTGAACAGTAATATTTAAATATAATAAGTCAGACTACGTTTATATTTATAGGGTCCGCCATCTAACTTTTTTTTCGACTAGTGCTTATTTCGTGAATGGTAACACTTAGCTCATGTCTGATTTCATAGATAATTAGTTTTATCCTTCCAGTGAACGAATATGGTTGTGTATACGCTTCGCTAAGTGTGCCTACGATCGACTTACAGAAGATGCCGATTTTGGCAAAAAATCATCTTTTCAGATGAAGCTTATTTTGATCTTGGCGGGTATGTTAACAAGCAAAATTGTCGCATTTGGGGCACAGAAAACCCGCACGCATACGTTGAAAAGTCGATACACCTAAGACGAGTCACTGTTTGGTGCGGATTTTGGTCCAGAAGCATAATTGGGCCATTTTTCTTCGAAAATTACCAAGGAATGGCCGTTACAGTTAATGGCGATCGTTATCGGGTGATGTTGAACGAATTTTTGTTCACAAAAATTGAAGAGGAGGATATTAGCAACATTTGTTTCAACAGGACGGCGCTACGTGTCACACAGCCGAAGCTACACTCGATGTTTTGCGCCCTGTTTTTGATGCTGATGTCGTTTGACCACCTCGGAGCTGCGATTTGACACCGTTGGACTATTATTTGTGGGGTGCCGTCAAAGATAAGTGTTACGCCAACAAGCCAGAGACAATCGATGCTTTAAACGACAATATTCGTGAAACCATTGGTGAAATACAGCTGCACACAATCGATAATGTGCTTAAAAATTGGACCGATCGTGTAGGCTACTGCATGGCCAGCAGAGGCAGCCATTTGAATGAAATTATTTTCCATTATTAACTGGAAGGATCGTACCTTCAAATAAAAAAAGAAATTTGAGAAAATATTCAGTAGTTTTTTTTTATAGCATTTTCAAAAAAAAATTGGCGGACCATTTACAACATACAGTCGAATCCCGGTATAACGAACGATATATTGTCAGGCCTATACGTTAAACTGAGAGATTTGTTAAATTGAATATTGACGATTTTAATATACCTTACCTTTGAGATAATATTGAAAGCCTTACACGTTTTTTGCATTCTTCCAGAATTTTAATTTTTTTACTGAGAAGGTAGTCTTTTCCTATTTACCATCTTATTTTCACAACACGTCAACTAAAACTATTTTGCTACATGTGTATACGTATAAAAGTCACTCATTCGCATATTTAACTACAAAATATATAATAAATGTTTCAAAAATAACAAACGGTGTTTTAACGACTTTTTACTTTTACTTTTGCTTTTGCATTTTTCTTTATCATTCGTTAAATCGGGAGTAAAATAAAGTGATCATTCGCTATATAAGGTAGTCAGTGGAAAAATTTTCTTATTCGTTAAATCGGATTTTCGTTAAAGTGAGTGTTTGTTAAACCGGGATTTGACTGTACTTCAGTATCAGTTATGTGTTGTTGTCACATATGTGTGTGAGTGTGTGTGTTTGTATGTGTTACTATTATTTTTTTTGTTTTAAAATGGAATATTTAATATTTAGCACCGTATATGGCCGTTTATTTACGAATGCATTTCAAAAGAATTTGGGTTAAAATTGTATAAAATTTAAAAGTCAATAATTATAAAATTAATTTAATTGCTTAAATCACAAAAACAAAAACATAATTGCAAAAATAATTAAATGAATTAATTAATTAATTAAAAGTAGATGCAATACATTAACTGGCATTAACTGTTGTCAGTCAGGGTTGAAAAAGTTGGTACAATTGTACTGTTTTTTGATACAATTTCAAACTCTAAAGTACAATGGTACACCAATTACCCATTTGGTACAATTTACGAACGAATTAAATTTATTTTTTTATGTATTTTCCCTAGTTTATCATTTAGGTAACTTATTAAAACGAAAGAACGAAATTGGCTTCATGTGCCTACAGTTTCCGGTCTTATTCAGACACAAGATTTGTTAAGGTGGTAAAATTTTTACTACTTCAGTTTTCAAACACCAAATAATTTGTTATTAAAAACAATTTGATCTCATGAATATGTACATTTGTAAATCTATAGACTTTTTTGTACACTATTTTACGTTCAAATATGTACTACCCTAGTGTAGTATTTTTAACCCTCTGCCACCGTCGTGCACGAATTGTAACAATTGTATTGACGTGGAGTATAATAGACACCACTTTTAAACTCATATTTCTTGACGTTTCCGAATACCACCTTTTTAATTCATAACAGTAAATAGTCTTCAAGCTAACATGAGGTTTAAATTTGAAATAAAATATTATTGACTTTATTAATTAAAATTGCACAAAGTTATGCAAAAAAGACTTTTTGTGGTGTCTTACAGACTACACGTCAGTTACAGAGGGTTAAAGATATACCATACTTTTAAGAAATAAATGAACTTTTACGTACAAATGTTAATTTTATTATTATAAAAATGAATTTTTATTTACAATTTTGTTGTTGTTTTTGTGCTCCTAAAATAAACAAATTAAAAATAATTTAAAAAAAATATTTTTGATATAATTGGTGTCGAAAAAGTACAATTTTATTAGCTTCTGAGTGCAATTTCGATGTTTTATTTTGCAATCTTGGTTGCAGTTGTCCTGATCGTGAGAGTTTACTGTTTTCGAGACCTTTTTGAGCGTTGCCTTTATTACGACGAGCGATAAATACAAAGATTTGCGTACCTATGGGAAAATGGTCGTCTATTTCAGATTAAAATTCATGAAATTTCAGTGCGCGGAGAGTTAAACCTATGTAGGAAACTGGCTTCATGTACGATGAAATCACGACTAGTCGAGGAGTGCTTTTACTATCTTAAACAACTTGGCGCGGTCACGCTTTGCTGGGTCCCAGGTCATTTCGGTATCACTGGTAATGGACTACCATAGCCCTTTTGTATAATTAACTAAACAGAGGTCAGCTACGTGATGAAAAAATGGGAGAGCGCCTAAGCACAGCGACAGGCCAAATGGGTGGCAGGACTTTTCTCCTATGAAGTAGGACTATATAGATTACAAAAGGCTGGCATTGGTAAGATAGTGGGGTTTATATCGAGACACTCTACTACCTTAGATATCATCTCAACATGTACCATCTGCTGGAAGAGACGGAGTGCCGGCTCTGTTTGAAGAGGATGAAGCCACAAGGCGCATTTTGTGCGACTGTGTTGTGGTAACTAGGGCCAGATCGCATTTTTTAACGGGTGGTCGGCGTGCTTCGGTACTTCCAACTTTATTATGTTAAATTTATTCTTAATCTTTTTCCCCATTTTGTCCCCTTCCGTTCAAAATACATACTGAATAGATAGATAGCTTTTACCCAGTGTGCTTATAAAATTTTATCGCAAACAGCGTAATAGTATTCGAAAATTAATATTTACTTTATATGGAGGGTGATTATATCTGACATTCAATTTATTACAGTAAATGAGTTTCATAGAAAAGTGATTGGAACAACATTTGAATACTGCCGCTATAACAGTTTTATAGATATACGATAATTAAAATTTGCTTTGTATGGGGTATATCTCTCCCCCTGATTACATCCGTCCTACATTCTTTCCAATAAATTAGTTTCATACGAAAGTAATTGGAGTAAAGTTTTATGACTCTGGTTGATATAGTTCTTTAGATATGTGATTATTAATATTTGGTTTGTATGGGTTGTACCTCTTCCCCTGACCCTATCGAAAACAATGTAGCCTATGTCTCCTTCTAGGCATACATGATGATACAGCCATTTAGCCGTCTATAGACTTTAAATATATACAAACAAACACACATTGATTTTTATATACAAACATTATACTGATTAACATTGCCTTTGGACCTGTGCTTTGACAGGAGATTCAGGATTGAATTGTTGGCCTAATGGGGCCATAGTTTGGAGTGAGTATACCACCGATGGCTCCAAAACGAATGACTGTGTCGGTGCTGATGTTCATGGGCCTAATCGAGACTTGTTAATGCCATTGGGAAGAATGCTGAGTGTCTTCCAAGCTGAGATAATGACCACTGCTATATGTGCGGAGATCAATCTGAACAGTGATCTCGAGGATAACACCATAAATTATTCTCTAACAGTCCAGATGACTCAAGGGCGTTGACTCGAATAGTATGACATTTAGACTGGACAGATATTGTTACGATACGTTGCACAGGCTTTCGCTTAGAAATAAGGCCCAATTGTTGTTGGTATCTAGGCGCAGTGAAATCGGATATTGTCAGAGGCTTGGAACATTAGAATGCACAAAGGGGACTTTGCCATTCTATGGCGCCGATCAGTCAGCAATTTCGTCAACGCTCTGAGGTTTTAAAAAATCGCAGGTATCCTAACGGAATTTCATACGGGACATTGTGGACAGAGAGCGCATCTGAAGATGATTGCAATCACAGATGTGGATGTTAGTAAACTGTGCTCACAGGCATCAGAGACAGAGGAACACATACTGTGTGAATGTGGGATTCTTGATAGGTTCAGATAAAAATGTTTAGGGGTCATAGGGTCCTATTGATAGACATATTCACCATAATGGTTCCAGATCTGCGGATTATGGATTCGATTTTAGTAGTTGCTTTTTTATAGGTTAATAGCATTGCTGTTTTATTTGACAACCGCTTTAACAGCTGATAGTTGCTTTTGGGTTAGTTTGGTTTGACATTTCATTATAGATAGACTTACACCAGAGCAACGCTTGCAAATTGTTGCATTTTTTTTTATCAAAATAATGGTTCTGTTCGTCAAACTTAAAAATTCTAAATTTTGTTCTCAGATGAAGCTCATTTAGATTGAATGGGTACGGCAATAAGCAGAAATTTCACATTTGGTGTGAGGAAAATCCCAAGACCGGATTGCTTACCTTATTGAATTGTTTTCTTTGGGGTTCTATAAAGTTACTTTTCTAAACCAGAAACAATTGAACACCCGGAAATCAACATTAGAAGACTTATTGGCGAAATATGGCCGCATATGCTGCGTAACGTCTGTACGCGCTACTAGCCGTAGCGGTCACATGGCTGAAATCATATCTTTACGCTCCGTATAGTGCTCATATCTGCGTTTTACCAGCTATATACAAATTTGAATGGTCCGTCAGGTTTAACGTGTGTTTCTTTTTAGGTTTTATATTAACAAAATGGCCTCTAACAATTCGATGAAGAAACGACTTTGTTTTGAGGTTAAAGTTCGTGTGACCTGCCTTTTTTAGTGCAAGAAAGATTAGGAATAATTGGTTGAAATAAAAATATTTTCCCAACCAATTTTTTTCTTTAAAATTACTCATTAATCTGGCAGCTTTGTTGTTTTAATTACAACATTTTTCTTTCTATTCAAACAATACTCACTTATTTACTGTTTTTGCTCTTTTCATTTTTCTCAGTGCTTTTGTGCCCGCATTGTGTAAAAACATTCTTTTGCTTTTGTAATTTTCTCTTTCATTAGAAATTCCTTATATGTATGCATGTTTGTGTATGTGTTTTAGTAAGTGTACTTATAATTAGTTTAAGTTTCATCATCATTATATTTATTTTATAAGCATACATATATGTATATGTACATATATACATACATATCACAATATATTTCAATGGCGTAATATTGTAAAGCGGTGAGTACATTAGTAAATGAATGATGTTGTCACCGTCATTGATGTTTAAGTTTCTATTTCTATTGCTGTTAATGATTGTGATGACGTTAAATGATCATAATGTTTGTTTTTTGTTGTTTTTTTTTTCATTTTAGGTTATGTTTACATTTTTATTTGACTTTTACATGGGAATTGTTATAGAGTGAAGGGGAAAATTTATTTAGTATGCACGTTAAGGCATGCAATTTTATAACACTATTGTGTTGTTTTATGTGTATGCTGGCTGCAATGAATGTAAAAATGAATGAATTTTTGTTATTGTTGCTACTGGATGTAGTATAACACTTATACACTTATGTATGCATGTATATACCTTTTAAATACAAATATAACATTTCCAAAACATGTGTTTCTTTTTTTATTCTTTTTGTTTTTGTTGTTTTTCTCATATACAAAAATGTACATCACGTAATAGGTAACTCCAATGTTCATTGGTTTGTATTCAAATTTGTTGTTATTGGTTTTATATGTACATAAACAGTCATTCATTCATCCATCATTTGTTCATTTTTTTTTTTTATTAAATATTATTTTTATTTACATGTTCTCGCTTTTTTCTTCCTTTCTTTTTTGGTAAAAATGCTTTTTTCTTTTTAAAGCACAAAAATGTTCTATTTTTTTTTTTTTGTTTAAATTTTTTTGTTATCAGGTGTTAATTGAAGTGAAGTATAGTTTTGTTAAGCCGTTATTTTGATTTATTTTTTTTCGGTGATTTTATTTAACAATTACAAAAATGAATTTTTCCCACGATTTTTTTTTTCTTTTGACAAACTAATATTCTTTATAGGTACATAAGTTCTTTTAAATTAAATTTGATAACATAATAAAAGGGGTGTGAATATTTTGATGGAAGAAATTTAATAAAAGAAAAATAAGAAGTTATCATTAAAATTAAGTCGTGACCTTGTCATGAGTAGTTAAGGAAAGTCAACGCCAGCCCAAAGGGTTTAAGCAGAAATTAGAAGTGATTTAATGTAACGTCTTGGCATAGCTTCCAGATATGACGATTAATCGTCATTTTCACGATTTTTTAACAAAATTTTGGCAAAACGACGATTGACATTTTTTGTCTCTAAAATGACGATTTTTGATATATGGACAATTGCCAGCTCTAAAAGTATTAATAACTTTTTGTAGGTGAGATAACTAGTTTACTGCTGCTGATTTTTCCTGGAACAGAATAAAGTAGTCGTAATAGTAACTAAAGCTGACGAAGTAGTTACGAGTAGTAGTATAACAAAAAAAAAAAAAATTCGAACATAATATTGAAGCTTTCTATAGGGTTGCCAAGTAACCTCAACAAAAACTTAGACAATTATCCAAGAATATTATGTGAATTTTTTAACAAAATAAGCACCATATTGTGTAAGAAATGTCTATTAAATTACTTATTTTACATTACTACCTAATAAATATCTAAAAGTAGAGTTAATCGATTTGGCAAATGAGGTATTCCTTTGGGCGTAGCTTCAAGCACGCATTAAAAATATGTAATTTATTGTATGAACTATAAAGGTACTGTAAACAAAAATTGAAAAAGCTATTTCATTACGATTTCTTTGGCGGTTTTTTGAAACTGAAATGACGATATTTTTAAAAATTATCGGAAAAATTACGATTTTCTGCAAATTTCATCTGGCAGCCCTGCGCCTTGGTTGTAACACCAACGTTATGAGCAACACTGTGTTCGATTAGATTCGACATAACATAGCCTCTTGAGACCTCGGGTATACTTATGTACGTGTACTGTAAATTATCTTTATTTATTACAAATAGCGACATTATTTGGAAGCTGCTAGACTTGTATTTCTTGGCGTAGACTCTAGAGTTTCTAAAACTATCGGCAAATGGAATTTTCACCAAAGTTGTCGCTTTTTTTTTTGTACAATTGGAGAATTTATTTATTTTTTCCAATAAGCCCACGAGTGTTTTGATAATAACCTAAGGGAATAGCCTATAGCAAAAATAAACTATTATCATAGTCGCTTCAAGTTCAGGTCTCAAGAGGATAAAGCCGTAACTGATCAATTGTGCTTTGGTTGTTTAGTCCAGTCTAATTGAACCTTTAAACATAATTTTAAAACTGCTAGGCTTGAAAGAATTCCGTCAAATAAAATAAATCTGTGGGGAATTACTAAAAGTATTATTATTATTATTAACTCTTGACTAGGCATTATTGCGGAACACTACGACCCATGAAGTTTATTGTGCCTCTTCCGGTCTATAGTTTGTTCAACAGATTTGCTGCTTTCCTAATGAATATCAGCAGATCTGAAACCGAAATTGTGGATATGTCACTCGCCTAAAAACATTCTCCTAAACTTATCAAGAACCCCACATTCACACAATATGTGTTCCGATGTCTCTGATGCTTGTGAGCACAATCTGCGAACATCCACATCTGTTGAGAGATCTGCGGTAATCTATAACTGTGCTTGAGGTCAATACGTGAGATCCCAGAGCTTTCACAGCCGCCTGGCTATCCGAAAGTATGCTAATATCTCTTCTGGAGACACTGCCCTTTTCAATGATTATAAAAGCAGCTCGTATAGCCGCCTGAAACACGCTACTGTAGTGTGGCAACCTTATAGAATGAGCTATATACGCCGACTTCGCGAAGATACCTCCATTCACCGCTCCATTCAATTTGGAGCCAGAATTTTAAATGAGTTTCATTACACCATTCGCCAATTCCTTACTGTCTGGAATCGTGTTCCAGCCGGAACTTCATTGAAAAATCATAGCGCCACTGCCAGTCGTCCGCACTCACTGACTTGTACCCGCCATTGACCCCTTACAATAAAGATTTAGCTGAAGGAGATGCAGGATTACCTCCATCGCCAATGTGGCTGTAGCACGTAACGTCCCCGTGATAATAATGTAAGCGGACTTTTGTACCTGCATTAGTAGGCTAAGTTTAGACGACTTGCAAAGGGATTCCTACCGTATAAGGCATCCATAACTCAAAATAGATCTGACCACAGCCGTATATACATATCCAGTAAGTCATCCTTGGTCTGAGGCCACATTTTCTTCCCAGCATTTTGTTACAAGTGTAGAGGCCAATGAGGGCGTTCTTTACGCTACTATATATATTAGGCTTCCAAGACATCTTCCTAAACAACACTAGCCCCAGAATGTGATTCTCCTCGCTAAGTTCTGGGCTCACGCTATTCAACCTTGAAGGCCGCAAAGTTTAAGGTTTGTACCTCTAGGTGAGGAGAACCACCTCCGTTTTTTGGGACTTACTCCCAAACTACGGCCAGATGCTCATTCACTGTCCACAAATCTGAATGAAATTGTGAAAACAACGTCATCTGCATAGGCATTTGCCCCGCATCCAAGCTGCTCCAGAATCACGAAGACTTTATTCATCACAAAATTGCATAGAAGGGAGAGAGCACCCTTCGGCGGAGTTCCTCTCCCTATCCTTATAGTGATGAGTTAGCTCCTTAGTGGCGGATAAGTTATCCTACTGTGAAGAAATTTTGCTATCCAGTTTACCAGGCTATTTTGTACTTCCAGCCTGGTTAGTTCGCCTGTTATGGCACCTAATTCTACTTTACTGAAGGCTCCCTCTATATCCAAAAAGGAGCCAAAGATTTTTCTATCGTGTGCACCAGGGTGTGTGTAAGGCGATCTCTACTGGTCGAACTTAGAAGAGGCAAGAAATCTTGCAAAATTCGATCAAATATTCAAGATTTTTACACCAAGTTCTTTAATTACTGATGTAAACTGAATTATAAGTTTTAATAAGATCGTATGGTCAATAGGGACCATTTCTCCCTTTTTCTAGTGATATATGAACATTTTTCGAACGCCTTAGCCAACCTATCTTTACAGGTTTGTGCATTCCGCGAATATTTTTTGTAGCCGAAACAGAAGTTAACCGTGAAAAGACGGAAGTGTTAAAAGGATTAAAAAAGCATAAGTGTAAGTGTATTATAACTAGATTTCTATGCACAAATAAATATTTTGAAATGAAATTAAAAAGAAAATATTATCCTATTGCCTTAACATACCTCGTTAGAAAGGCAAGAAGAAATACATAAACAATTATTCAAAGTTTTCTCATTAATAAACAAAAAACGTTTAAATGATTTCAAATTACCAGTTCAAATAAAGTGCTCAACTCATATGGTTACTAATTGCTATGGCAGAGTTTAAAAACTATAAAATCTGAAAACAATTTTTTTTTTTTTTTTTTTAAATAAACACAATATTAAAGTTTAATTTTTTTTTTTTTCAAATTAATTCACTCTTTTAAATGCTTTCATTTTTTATTATTCTATCACTTTACAGTTTTAGTTTGAGTGTATTTTTATTCAATTTCAGTTGATTTTAGATTTAGAAGTTGATTTTTGAGACTGTGCTAATAAAATGAGTCATTCCAATGAAATTTTAATAGTTTTTGTTATTGCTGACACTCACATTCACGCACACACACACATATGAATACTTATACCGTCAGTTTAATGCAGAGACATTGCCAGCTTTTTGCATTCATTCTAAATAATTTTTTTTATTTATTTTTTATTTTCTTAATAGTCAGACTTATTTATTTTTTAATTCCAATTAAAGCCACCATTAGCCCAGAGAATAGAAAAACATCTGTTTTTGTTATTTTTTATTTTTATTTTTTAAATAAATTTTTAAATTAAAGTCACGTTATTTAGAGAGAATAATAATTAAAACAACATCTGCATATTGAACAATAATAACAATTTAATTTTAGAAGAAAAAATAGACGATCTTCAAGAGAAGAATTGATTAAAATCTGAGATCTTGATTAATTATAATTAAACATCACACGTACATACATATGCTACATATAATAGTGTCATCTTTTAAACATTCATTTTAATGAATTTTAATTTTAATTTAAAATGGTTGGGCGGCTTATATGACATTAACGGTATAAAGTACCAGCTTTCAAGTTTATCAATAACTAGAAAACCTCATTTCTTCAATTATCTTTTCCTAAGAAATTCAAAACAATTCACATTTAACGCAACCCTGTACATTAATAAAACAAAAATATACAACAACGTTCGATAATGTTGTTTCAGTACTTGAAATTGAGCAAGAGAAACTTAACGATTTTGATTTCTGGTACTTCACCAGAATTCTTGCATTCGTGCTTCTCTTAGGGATCACTTACCACCGGTTAGTCTGATGATCGTAAAAAGAAAAAAACACAAGCATCTAGTTGGAATCTAAGAATCAAACAAGAAAATTATGAGAGACCATGTCATCGACCACAATGCGCCTATGATTCTCCAGTATCACAGCATGTCCATACTACAAAATGGGCCAGAAGTGGATCACATTTAGCTTTACCGCCATCAGCTTAATAATGTGCTTAAATGGAAAGTTGTTGGGTAGTCAGTTATGTATTCCAAACAAGGCTTTGATTGAAGTGGAACAGAACGAATTAGTAATCAGGACAGATGCCTGTTCTTAATTTTTGATTACCGTCCACCAAACGTGACCACTGTAGGAGATGGCAGCTCTACGCATATCTTGCTTAAGGCCCTGTAGACAACCTAAGTTGCAGGTCGAAGTTAAAAATCAATGCTAGAACTCAGACCCTGTTCAACGTGGATATCTTTTGCAACACCTATTACTTTACTATATACCGCCGTTGTAGGCCTAAATTACAACACAAATGTTTCCAATATTAGGCCCTTTAAGGGCCTAAATTTTGAGATTCTTGGCCAATTTGGAAAGAAGAGAAACAGACCTCTTACTTGTACTTTACTTAAATAAACTTAAGAAATCTGTATATATTTACTAAGCAAACATATGTTTACACAATTCATTCTGAATTTTCCAAGTTTAAAGACGTTTTTACACGCTATTTCATATAGAAGCTGTATTAACCGTAAAAAGCACTTCATGAGGCTGTACTCTTTTTACTCTGATTGTATATAACGCGGTTTGAGTTGCGGGGGAACTGTGTGGCAGACGAACTGGCAAGAGTGGGCTTTCTCTCCTCGGTAACGAAGAGATTGACCACTTGGTTGGGATGCCACTTTCGTCTTGCAGACTTTTAGTTCTGCGGTACATGTTGGGTATGACACAGTTACGGTGGGATGATGAACACACGTCCTCTGCATCAAGGCCCCTGTACTGTAGGGCTGTCCCGGATCTATTATGGGAATGCCACGACATAAGCTACGAATTCTGGTGTCATTATTGGGCACTGGATGGCTGGTGCGAACGCTAGAAGATTAGGTCTACGTTCAATGACTACTGTAGGGGTGGTCAGGATGAGCAGTGTCCAGTGTCCAAATCTTTCGGATATCTGGACTGCTTTTTTTTGACAGTCCGTTTCTGCATGCCATGTCGGACGCGGCTGATGTGAGTTCAGAGCGAAATACGTCGTAACTAACTAACTAACTAGGATGTTGAGAAATTTACTTCAAACAAAGAAGAGCTACCACTGAAACAGATACGACTATTTAGGAAGAGTTTAGATATATTATTGTTTGGAAGCCATAAAAAAAATTTTTTTAAATAAATAAATTTTTGACTAAATTTAACGTAATTAAAGTTGATTGTGCCACATAACTGTATATGTGCACAGCCTGTTTTCAAAAACCATTTTAACCCCTATTTAGCTTTCAAATAAAAATGTTATCGAAGTCGCGTTTTAAGCCTTTTTTCTTCGTTTTTTATTGTCATTGTCAAACTATTACGGAATTATCGTCTTTATCGTTGTTTGTTCTGTTGTTTTGGTCAATTTAACATAAAATTTTTGTTTTAATTCCGTATATCAAAGGAAAGAAAGAAACAAAATAAAATTTAATTCACTTACGCTCCAATAATTTTTCGTGCTTTTAGTTCACTATTGTTGCTATTGTTTTAAAAAATACTTCTTTTTTTTCTTATTTGTGCTACAGGTGTATTATTTCTATCATTTAAAAACATTTTTTTTTTTTTAATTTTGTTTGTTTTTTAATTATATATTGCACTCGCAGTATAAAATGAAGTTGAACAGTTTTCGTGTTTTTGAAACACTCAAGGTCAAGGTAAGGATTTTAAATGAAGGTAAGGGGGTAGTAATGGCCCATATGATGCCGTTCACTTTAACACTCGTTCTCTCTCTCTCTCTCTCCTCTTTCGCTATATTACTTTGGTTACTGAATCATGCACATTTTTTACAACGATGTTCCTTTTTTATAATTTTATTGAATAAATTTATTAAAATGAAATCATCACAGAACTTACATCATAAGCAAAAAAAAAAACAATTGAATGCATTTCTGAATATTTTGCGATTAATTTGTGCACTCACAACGTTTCTTTATGGCAATTAGTTATTTACCAGCTGTTTTCAAATTTAGCAACAGGAAATAGTCAGAAGGGTTTAAAGCAAGGGTGGCAAAGAAAAAACTGCATTGTAGTAGTAAGAAATTTTAGCAGTGTATGTTGAGGAAAAAAAATAAATAAAAGTTAACAACCCAAATATCAATTTTAATACGTTTAGCTTACTTATATGTGCTTTCATCAAAAGCTCTCAGACAACTGAATGAAATTGTTGTTTATTTCTTATTCTCTGTTGATACACATTTACTCTTAAGAAACTCACTATTTTTAATGTTTTTTGCTCTCAACGTGTTGTATCTACATTCACAAATGCGGTGTCAAACAGCTTTAAGCCAATGAGCAAAATGAATATGAGACTAGGTAAGAAAAATCACGAGAAGCTGGTGAAATCTTGAAATGCTTTCTGCAACAGTAACAATAACATAATAATAATATAATGTAATAACATCTTATTCCAACTATCTAGGATCTTAATATCTAGTCTCTTCGCTTCTCAAGTGTCTGTAATCTGGCGTAAGGTAAAACTGTCAATTGCCAAAATCATATAGACAAACAAGACTGAGCTCATTTTTCCTTAAAGCGCTGGAGACTACTGGATAATACGTATATGGAGGATTAAACCTATCAATCATTTTTAATTTATCAAACGGGCAAATCAACGGTGATGTCTTTTCATAATGTTACGACAATGATTGAAACGGCTCTGCACATTAGGCTTTTGTCGCCATTTTGAGCGCCTTTGACAACACTTCCTACGACGCTATCACAAGGGCAGTTGATAGAAAAAATGTTCCTAATGTCTAAAAGAGCTGGATAAGGGAGATGATGTCATCCAGAGTTCTTAAGCTGGAAATGCGTGGTTCATCATGGATCATCATGACCACTAGGGATTGTCCACAGGGTGGCGTTTTATCGTCTCTTCCGGTCATTGATGAACTTTTGTAAAAGTTTAACAACTTGGTGTTCCATACTTTTGGTTACGTCGATGATTTGGAGGACATAACCATATCGGAGCTGATGCAAAATGCTCTTAGTATATTATTCAACTGATGGAGTTGGAGGGGATTAACTATGAACCCTTCGAAGATGGTGAATATACCTTTTGTACGTAGAGTCAACAATAAGTGACTCGACTATCGAATAAAGTTAAATATCTGGGGATCATTCTGGATAGGACTCTCCCATGTAAGTTGATCATGACACAATATGCCTGTCAGCGGCTCTATGGTAAAACGTGGGGTCTAAAACTCAGCATGATCTACTGCCTTAACGTGTGCGGGCTCGACTCGGTAGAGTCTATAGCCTTACTTGTGCTTCAATCACGGATGCGATGAGAACTTGTTCCACACTTGCCACTGCAAGCACAAGGCAAGTAAAAGTGCTCCTCTCGTCGGGATAAATTATTATATATCGCCCACTTTAATGCTAAGCAGGAACTTTGAGGTCCTTATGTATCTGAAAAGAATTTATTTTTTGACAATTCGTGCTAGCGTAGGAGGAGGACCATATTTAGACTGGCGGTGAGATTGGTGTCGGTGTTGTTGATTCTAATTACCAGAACTTTGCTAATAAGCAAATACCTTTCGATTTAACATTTGCGCCATCTTAACTTGCGTTAGAAAATGTCTAAAGAGAATGGCGAGGGTTCACTTATTTATGTGATGTCAGATAGTCAGGCGGCCTTAGAGGCTTTGTCATCTTGTGGGATTAGGTCGCAGGTTGTCATGTACTGCACTACACTCTCAATAAATTTAGCGTTAAGAACAAGGTCCTTGGTCAATGGTGTTATCCTAGGAACGAAAGGACTAACTGTTTAGTGAACAGAGAAGTTTGACGGATTTTCGTTGGACCTGAGCCATTTTGCCGTGTCCCTGAGGGAAACGCAAGGAGGAGAATTAACTCCTGGGCTAAGGGAGAATTCGCTCGGTTTTTGAGGAGCGTCTTCAGTATGAGACTGGCGAGGCCACTTATTTCGTTTTTTGCTGGTAGGTCCACAGGGCTATTACTGAAATAAATAAAGCAAAATTTCGGTTTAAGCAAACAATAAGATAATTTTGTTCTCATTAACCCATTCTATTTCTAAGGCCAACTTTAAAAAGCCTTAAAACCTTTGTATTGCTAATAGAACACCAATTCATTACAATTTTACTTTCTTTCTTTGTTTCACAGAGAATAATACGAAAAAAGCCCTAATTTACTATTAAAAACCAATGAAATTGACTTCTATTGTTTGCCCTAATAAGTTACAATAGAATAGAGTGAAACGTAATCCACCCCCCCTCCCCCCCCCCCCCCCTTCAAGAGCCTTCTTAATTTTCAAATGCAAATGTCAACAATTCAAAATGTATTTCAAACAAAGCAAAAACAAAATAAAACAACGAGAGATAATGATAGCAAAAGTGGTCATTAATTAAAAACAAATACTCGCAGCAGCGGCAACAGCAGCAGTACAAGGCGGCACAAAAAACCTAAATAAGCTCAACAAATACAAAAAAGGCAAAAAACTAAACAAACGAAATTTTAAATACAAAACTTAAATATCAAACAGCTTGTATCTACAAGTACAAATGCACAAAACACGCGTAAAAAAGTACCATAAAAACATATAGAAAAAAGCACTTTTCAACACAAAAACAAAAATGTTGTAAAACAAAAGCATTTACTTGATAATTCAATTCTATTCTCATTCTCTAGTTGTGTTTTACTTTCTATTATTTGCTACTTTACCACCATGTACCCCTCCTCCCACCGACTCTTTCACTCAATTTTGTACTACAGGCTCGTTCAATTAGAGCGGTTAGATATTAGCGGCCTATGGCAGCCTAACAAAACAAAAAAAAAAATCGCCAACACACATAGAAATAGATTTACTCTTGGCTACGTAGCTTTTGCAAATGTCAAGCTATGACGCTAATAATTAGCGCCACTATCAATAACAAATGTACCAACTTAACAACAAAAAACTTCAAATCGGAACGATGGGACCACCACACGGGGGTTGTTCAGAAACTTTTTGATCTGCAAATAATAACAGAACAATCCTACAAGTGTCTTTCGCCCCTTTTTTTAACCTTCGTCGACTTCTTAGAGGCATTGGATACTGTAAGCCAAAAAGCGATATAGTAACAGGGTTGGCAACCCACTGGGTAACCCAATTAAATCCACCCGGGTTTTAATGTGTATTATAATTAAAGAAAACCTGGGTGAGTCTTTTATTTAATAGTTTTCATAGTTTATTTACAACAATAAGTTTAATTTATGTATTGGGAGTACAAATTAATTTGGTCCGCTATTTTTTAGCTCAAAAGTGATAATGAAGTAACAAATTAATCAAAATGAAAATCTGTCAAATTACGGTCTACATCATTTCTCTACCTCTTAGCCAATTTCCACATCACGTTTCAGGAAGACATCATCTTTTGAGGCGAATACGGTGCAGTATTTATGCGTTTCTGACTATCGTTTGGCAACTTTTGCCACATGAGGCCGAGCGTTGTCATGCAAAACAATAACTTAATCACGTCTTTGTATTCCGGCCATTTTTTCGTAATGCACGGTTCAAACAAAGTAATTGCCGTCAGCTTTAGAAGCCTATATGTGGCAGCAAATTTGGAAGCAGTTATAAAACCCATAAAATTGTAGCGCGCTGTGTTCGAGACACATGTCAGCAAGATTAATTCCAGCTAAATACGGCACGAAGAACTGTTTAATCATGTTCCTATACCGTTCACCATTGACAGTAACATTCTGATCATCATGGTTTTGGAAGACATATAGACCAATCACGCTGCCAGCCCATAAAGCCCACAAAACAGTAATATTCTGTGAATGTAATGGTGTTTAGACAAAGGCTTGTGGATTATCCTCACTCCATTGCTTGGGGTAGGTCTATGCATAATGAAATGTCATACTAAACTAAATAAAAAGCAATTACAGCTATTAAACCGGTTATCAAATAAAGCAGTATTGCCAACTCAAAGTTATAAACCTCTACAAAGATACCCATTAGTAGAAGCTTCGGTGGCACCAACAGACGTTTTGTCTTAATGTTCGATATTAAGAACATCAAGCTATTAAATCTTTCATAGGCAGAAGAACAGTTTAAACGCATTTTACATACTCACACATATTTTCAACTAACTACTCGATCTTATTGAAAAACCCTTTACCAGAAAGGGTTTTTTATATATTATTTAAGTTGCTATTGTTGTGCCATTAACACAAAAACAAAAAATATTCTTAAAACTGAAACCGAAATGTAGAAAAACATCGAAACAAAGGAAGAATACAACTTTTTGCTACTGATGCAACTTTTTTGGGATGTGTGCGTATATTTTCCAAAGCAGGTATAAATATTTGATTTTAAACTAAGAATAAACAAGAATCCAAAACGAAGTACAGTGGGCACATTGTTCAGTTAGTTATTATATTCAATATATCGGGTGGGCTATTATCTGTCGGTACAAATTTGAACCAGCGGTTATGTCATTCTATTCTGTCACAAAATAAGTATATTATCTCCACTGAACGAAATAAATCGATTTACGCTTGAACAACGTTGGGATTTATTGGAAATTTATCATTATTTAAAATCATCTTTTCGGATGAAGCTCGTAAGCAAAATGGCCGCATTTGTGACTCAGAAAACCCAAACATGGTCTCACAGAAGCCAATGCACCCATTACGAGTGACTGTTTGGTGCGGCTTGTGGAGCGGAGGTATCATTGGCCCATATTTCATATTTTGCTACCATTACGGTCAATGGAGACACCTATCGCACCATGATAACCGATTTTTTGTACCCGCTCTTCATGGTATTGATGTGAACGATGTTTGATGATGGTACAACTTGCCACACATCTCATGCAACAACCCATTTAGTGGGTCAAACGTTTGATGGCCGTTTAATGGTGATGTCAGTTGACCGACAAGAAGCTGCGATTTAACACCGTTGGACTATTTTCTGTGGGGCGCCATTAAAGACAAATGTTACGCAGACAAACCAGAGACAGTTAAACATTTGAAGTCCAACATTCGTGAAGCCATTGTCGAAATACGACCCCACCCCATAAACTCGAAAAACTTCTCGAAAATTAGTCCGATCGAATAGGGTACTGTGTGGAAAGCAGCGGCAGCCATATGAGTGAAATCATATTTCATTTCTAACCAGAACAATTGTAATTCACAACAACAAAATAAATTTGGCGAAATTTCAAGCCGTTTTTTTGCATTTTATAGAAAATTGCACCCTGTAGAAATTATATCGAGTCTTAAATGGTTTTTTCGTAGAAACTTACGTCGATTCTAGCTGAACTGAAAGAAGTTGTCATAACCCTTCTACAGCAAGGGAGAAACATCTACTAGAAGGCTTTCTTCTCAACTGGGAATAGCTCGTACAGTTGTCATAACCCTTCTACAGCAAAGGGAGAAACATCTACTAGAAGGCTTTCTGCTCAACTGGGAATAGCTCGTACTTCACTTAGGCGCATTTCAAAAGAAAATTTACTTTTATTTTCATATAAGCTGCTATTAGTGCAGGAATTATAATCCGCAGATCATCGGCAACGTCTAAGCTTTGCAGTTAAATTTCAACAGTTGGCCAGTAATAAAATCGACTTTATTGAAAGTCTGATTATGAATGATGAAGCTCACATTCATTTGAATGGCTTTGTAAATAAGCAGAACTGTAGGTTCTGAGGTACTGAAAATCCAACAGACTTTCATCAACGCCAATCACACCCCATTAGATGAGCAGTATGGTGTGACATTACATCTGAAAATATCATTGGACTTTACTTCTTCGCAAATGAAGACAGAAGTACTGCAAATGTAAATGGAGAGCGTATCAGTTATGAGCTATCAGTTATGCTCTTGAAAACTGACCTGAGATGTGGTTTCAGCAGTATGGAGCCACTGTGACACTTCTAAGTCAACTTTTTTGAGAGCGAATAATTTACAGAAATTCGAAAATTATGGGTCGATTATAAATGACAACCTAACTTTAGTTGCGTTGCCGAACGGCAACTAGAAATTTGTTGTTGCCTATAAGACAATTGAAACAAATAAATTTTTAATTGCCAGTTGTCATATGCAATACAATTTTCAGCATCCCGCAGCGCGACTTAAGTTCGGTTGTCATCCATAATCGACCCGTTAATTGGCCAGTGCTTTCGCCAGATCTGTCAACACCCGACTATTTTCTTTGGGGGTTATTTGAAGAAACGAGCTCCATGCTTAGTAGCAGGGTTATCAGATCGTCTCTTGATGTGGAGGAAACCACTGTGATGACGTCAAAAAGGTGCCCTCCGGGTGGAGTAGTTTATCTACTGTTATAAACGGTAGTAGTAGTAGGCTTTCACACCATGTTGTTTCATCGTGGTGTCAGTGAAATTGGTTATGCCGTAGGCTCGTTATAACAGTACGTGGAAAATATAAAAGTACGTTGTGTGACCTCATGAGAACGGCCCGGGCGAGGTGACATATTGGTGCGGTCATGGCTCTCGGTTAATCCCTCAATTACGGTTGTTGTACCTTTTACAAGGAGATACAAGTTATTATGTGACCAATTTCTCTTATAAGTGCCAACACCAACTTTTCTAAGGAGGCTAAGTATATAGAGGTTACTCTGGATAAGAGGTTTAGTTGGAAGACGCACATTGGTGTCGCACAGAATAAGGCGATAGGGGCCTTTTGGCAAGTCGCCACTACTACAGTAGGACATGGCGTCTGCCGCCGCGAATAACACTATAGATATATACCGCTATTACTCGGTTCATTTTCATTTTTGCGGCAGGGTGGTTGGAGGACCATCTTCGGTCCTGTATATTACGCCTTTGAATCTGTGCTTTGGCAGGTGATTCAGGGTTGAATTACCGAACCGGAATTGTTGATCTAATGGGGCTTTAGTTGGGAGTGACTTTGATCTAAACTGGCTCCAAAATGAATGACTGTGTCGGTGCTGGTGTTCATGGACCCAACCGACATTTGTCGATCCCACTGGGGAGGTCACTGAGTGCCTTCCACGCTGAGATCATGGCCATTGTCATATGTGAGGAGATCAAGCTAGACAGTGGCCTTATGGGTAAGATTTTTAACATTTTTTCTAACAGTCAAGCGGTCTTAAGGGCACTTGGCTCGAATCGTATGAAATCTAGACTGATCACATATTGCTACGATACGTTGCAGAGGCTTTTGCTCAGAAATAAGGTCCAGTTGTTTTGGGTACCTGAACACTGTGGGATAGATGGTAATGTAACGGTGGATACATTGGCTGGAAACGATTTAATGACACACTATATCGGTCCGTAACGTTACTGTGCAGCACCACATACTACCATCCTCGGTCGAAATAAAGATTGGAAATCATCAGATACTTGGAACACTGCAGTACTCAAAAGGGACTTTGCCGCTCTAGGGCGGCAATCAGTCTGCAATTTGGGCGTTCTCAAGTATGGTAGGCTGGACTAGAAAATCCTAAAGGAATTTCTAACGGGCAATTGTGGACTGAAGTGAGTCTGAAGGGAAAGGCGATCACAGATGTGACAGCGGAACACAAAGTATGTGAATTGTGGGTTTCTTGATAGGTTTAGATTCAAATGTTTAGGTAGACATACGGTCTCATGTGAAGACATATCCACCATAATGGTTTTAGATTTGGTTGTGTTCATTAGAAAAACAGCAGATATGTTGAATAAACTATAAACCGGAAGGTGCCCAACAGACCCAATGGGACGTAGTGTCCTGCAATAGCACGTGGTCTGATAATGACAATTATCTTAGGTCCAACAATGTGAGCTCATTACTCAGACTTCGCTCATTATGATGGTGAAAAGCTGAGGTGATAGTAGACATCCTTGTTTTACTCCATCATTGATATGGAATGGTTGGCTGATGTACCCGTTGTGAATATCTGGGAGTTGTGCGCCCTCGTACATCGCTCTAATCTTTTGAATTATTTTCTGGGATACTAATTTCATCTCAGTGCTGATGGTATAAAATATATTTTTGAAGTCGACGAACAGTAGATACAGGGGGGTACACCTTTATATGATGATGCATAGAGTATTGGTCTAATATACGCAGCTTCGGTACTCACAGGCATCAGAGACAGCGGAACATGTATTGTATGAATGTGAGGTTCTTGATAAGTTTAGATGGAGATGTAGACCAGAAGGGGTAGAATAGATCCCATACGTCGCAGTATTCTGCAATGGTGCCTGGCTAGAATATTGAAATGCAAATCGAACATTTTGATAATTCCATGCTCTAGGTAACTTTAATAGCTGCTCACGTCCGCTATACGTTAAGTAACTTATTTAAACCCATCACTTATTCATACACTACTACTTACTGACAACTGTTCAAACTACAATATTGCTCCAGTTTAAATGTTCATGTCGTTCCATTAAAAAGCAGTAGCAATAGATGGAGAAAAAAAATCGAAAACCTGGCAAAAAGACAATACACAACAAAAGCCAACAAAAAAAAAAAAACCAAAAACTGGGTAAAAGTTTTTCTTTCATTCACAACATAGTACTCCCGTATAACAAACATCATGTGAATGAAAGTGTATCTATGTATCTCACTGTGTGTCTAGTATATATGTATGTATGTATGTATGTATGTATGCAGATACAGGTTGGTTTCCTTTCCTTTCTTTCCTGTACGTACCGTGAAAGCATAAATTTCCTCTTTTAAACATATTTTTTGTTTCTTTTGTTGTCTACAACTACGGGAAAATTCAAACTGCAAATGTTTAAAAAACTTTTTGCTTTTTTGCTTTCTTCTCCATTCTTCTACTTTGCATACGAACTATGATAACAATAAAACAAAACAATTGTGGAAAATATCATTTTTCTTTCTTTATTTCGTTTAATGTTTGTTTTTGATTTGTTTTCAGTTCGAAAGTAGTTACTACGTTACTACTACTTGTACTTGTACTTGTAATACAACAACAATTCAACTACAATATAATGATTATTTGACTTGGCTTGGCTTAACTCTTGTGTCTTTGATTTGGTTGGCATTGTCGTCATCATTTCTACTGCTACAGGCAACATTCATCCATCATGTAGCAATCTTGTACAAAGTCATCAATAAAAATTGCATTCATTCGAGATAAAATTAAAAAATGAATGAACGAGTAAAATAGAAATAAACGAATTAAAAAACAAATATTACTTGGAATATCATCAAAGAAGGCTAAGGGTATTCTCTGTTTATGATGAAGTAATTCAATACTGTTTTCAATATAACTTCAGAATAAACGGAAGCCATCAAAGAACGCTTTAAACGACATTTAGTCATTGAATGAACATATGTAAGACCAATTGCAAGGACAATTTTATAATTCCATTTAATACAACACTGCTCCCTTTGACTGTAATCTATTAGTATCAGTTGTTCTTTTAGATGTTCATAACTTTGAGTTGGCAACACTACTTTATATGACAATCGATTTAACAGCTGATAGTTGCTTTTAGTTTAGTTTGGTTTGAAAATTTATTTTATGAATAGACTAGGACTAGAACCTGCACGGGGTGGAACTGGGGCTGTCGGATAGCGCGCGAAGTATCTGCGAGTAATCCTGAACTCCTGGTCTGGCTCCAGAATACAGTATACCAATCGTAGGCCATTGGAAAGTCCTGGATCAAGTTAATTTTTGACACGGTGGTTAAGTCCAAACTTACACATGGTGCGGTAGTGTGGTGGAAATCTCTAGAGAACTCCACATATCGCGGAAACTTTGACAGTGTTCTGAGAGGTGCGCTCAGGTTCACTCCTTCGAAAGCCTTGTTTGTATTGTTGAACTGGCTTCCACTGGACCTGATGGCTAAGCAGTGGCGATTATGTCTACAATAAGGTTGAGGATGGGGAGGGCATGGTTTGACAAGGGTCACGAGCATTCGGCCATATTGCGATATTTGTACACGTTCCCTGGTGGGGTGGATTACTGTACACCCAAACACTTTCTGGATAAAATATTCTCTGTGTGCATCTCACCAAATTCGGTAAATGGACCCGGTTCTGCTGATGTATACACGGACGGGTCGACTATACTATAAGGTATTTGATGCTAATATTAAGATCTGTACGGAGAGTCAGGCTGCGATCAGGGCGTTTACGTGTGTTTAATCGACATCGCGTCTGACATGTCAAAGCTGGGTGTCTCTAAACGAGATGGCGGGACATTCAGACCTAGAGATCCTATTGCAAGACAAAACTTGAGGTTGGCGCGACAAAGGCTGCGAATCCTGGTTGCTGTTATCACTGGGTAGACTGTTAGAAGACTGGGTCTAATGAGGAAGAGAAGGAGACAGCCCAACATTGCATATATCAGTGTCCGAATCTGTCAAATATTACGACTGTTTTCCTTGGCAGTCCGTTTTTGCATGCCATATCGAACCTAGCTGATACAAATGTCAGCGGAGTTTCTTCCTTTGTACATGAGTCTGGTTGGTTCCTTTCGAGCCGAGGTTATATGGGCATAACAGTGGGATCAATATTGAACCCAGGCAAGCTGGACCAGTGTCTGGCTACCCCTTGTAACTAACTTACTAAGAAATTAACTAGACCAGAGCAAAGTTTGCAATTTTTGAAATCTTTTTTATCAAAATAATGGCTCTGTTCGTTAATTTCAAAGTTCAAATTATTGTTCTTTTTGGTTGAATGGGTATGGTCCATATGATTCTTATTTAGTACAAACCTTCAGATTGACAGCAATCTGACTATTGATTCGTGAGTTATAGCACTTTTTGTGAAGCAACTTTTGTTATTAAAAAAAAATTTTAAAAGTGTATTTCGACTTTTGATAAAGCAATGGAAACTAAACAATGGCTTGATAAACATTATCCGAACTCTGATCCATCGAGACAAATGATAGAGAAGTGGTTCGCTAAATTTAAACGTGGTCGTGCCAGTGGACGCCCAAATGAGGCTGTTATTCCAGAAAACATCAAAATCTCCACAAATTGGTTACGAACGATCGCAAAATTAAGGTGCACGAACTAGCTGACGTTGTAAAGATATCAGATGGTAGTGTTTTTACAATTTTTCGCGAACGTTTGGGTATGCGAAAGCTCTGTTCAAATTTGGTGCCGCGTGAGCTCACATATCGTGCCACAAATCGATGTAAAGGATGGCAAAATTGAATGAATTTTTCGAATTGCTTACACACCCACCGTATTCTCCAGATTTAGCACCCAGCTGGAAAGAAATTTACGTCTAATGATGAAGTAATTGCAGAAACTGAGGCCTAATTTTTCGAGAAAAAAATCTTTCTATAAAAGTTGGAAAATCGCTTTACTGGTTGTATCGCACTCGAAGGCAACTATGTTGCATAACAAAACCGTGTTTTTACAGCTCTTTTTTTCTTACTTAGCCTACGAACTTATTGAGCGACCTGTTATTAGAAAATTTGTTGATCTTTACGATATGTGGTTTCAACAACACACAACAGACAATTGATTTACTCAAAGAAACTATTGATGAGAGGGGTTATTTCACGTAATTAGCCACCAAAATCGTCTGATTTGAATTATTTTCTTTGACGTTAGGTAAAGTCACTTGACTACGTCGATATTAGCGAAATACGACCGCATATGCTGTGAAATGTTTGTGAAAATTAGTGTTCCAGATTGGGCCATGTACGCGCCAGCCGTGGCGGCCACATGGCCGTAATCATATTTAAACGCTAATGTCATAAAATTTTCTATGCAACGAAGTTCGATCCATTGATATTAAAAATATATTTTTTTGTTTTATTATGATTTGCACTTGTGTAACTGTAAACAAAATACCGGATAGAAAGAAGACAACCTTACAAGAAGAATACGAAAAAGAAACCGACGAAAAACTTGATAAATAAAAGAAATCTTGATAACATTTATCAAGCTTTTCTACGGTTATAAAATATTTTACTAAGTTCCACAAGCACAAATGACGCCAAGCGTTTAAGTCGCCGAAAAAAAAAGAAAGTAATCATACCAGACTGAGACGATTGAATCCACTGAATGAAACTGCACAATAAGAAAATGAAATTGCTTGTGTTAGATAAAGGTGTAGGCTTCTCAAAAGGTATGTATGAAAATAAAATTAAAAAGTTATATGCGCCATTGCTTACTCTCGGCCACAAACTCAATTATGCGAGCACTTACAAGTTTTTGGGCCGTTTACGTGTAACAATGAACGAATATGGATCCATCACAACACCCTAAATATGGTTACGTTGGTTAGCGGACCTACTTAAAGAATACGGTCCTACTTAAGCCAAAATTTTAGCTCATTGCGATACCACCTGCGTTAGAGCTAACGCGACTATCAAAAAGTCTCCACTGGAAACCATTGTGGCTCCAAAATAAATTTCATAATTGCGGTAACCGCATTTTGAAGATTCAAAGTCAAATCGCTGTCTCTGATGCCTGTCAGCGCAATCTAAAAAACAATTAGTACTCTTCTTATCCAAGTTGGTCCAGCAGAGCCTAGCGATATTGCACGTGCCATTATGCTACCTACCAATAAAACTGAATCACTTTACATCGACCGGTGTACGAGTAAACAAGAAAAAAAGTGCTCTTTCTTCAAGACAACGCACCGGTTCACACAGCATTAGATACGATGCTAAAATTACGAGAAATCCACTTCGAATTGGTTGATCATCCATCTTATAGACCAGATTTAGCCCCTAGTGACTTTTTTCTGTTTCCAAACTTGCAAAAATGGCTCGCAGGAAAAAGAAACATCTCAAACAAAGAAGTGATTACCGAAACTGATGCGTATTTTGAAGAGTTCCCAAAATCGTATTATTCAGACGGTATAAAAAGTTGGAAAATCGTCTTACTAAGTGTATTGAGCTAAAAGGAGACTATGTTGAGCAATGAATGGTTTTTGAAAAAAAAAAAAAATGTTTTTTCCTACTTAGGTAGCTTCAATATCAATCCGCCCTCGTAATGCTTTGTAGAAAGCCATATGCTCTTAAGAGAAATGATGGAGAAAAAATAAATCGATGGAGGATATCCAGCATAACCGAGGCAATTGAAATTGTGAGCTCCATCACTGCCCCATCCAGTCCGTCAGCAATGTAATTTTCGACTATATCCCTGTGTCCTGGAACCCATATAAGAGTTGCCTTCGAATGATCCAAAATTTCCGTGAAAGACCTTCGACATTCATGGACGAGAATAGACGTTGAAATCGCAACCGTACGAGACTTGCTCGCAGCCTGACTGTCCAAATAAATCAGAAGATTTTCAGTTAAAATCCTGCCACTCAGAGCAGATACCAAAGAACAATCAAAGTAATAAATTTTAGGAGGCTGTATGACAACAAGATTATGGCCACAGTGTTTTTAGATGCCTATCAAGTCGGTTAACTTAAAAAGTTTAATCAGTGAATAATACTTGAAGCTTCTTGAACAGATTCAATATTCATTTGAAGCAAAAAGCGAACGTATCAAGCGAAAAGAAGTGCTGCTTCATCAAGATGGTTTCGTGTATACACGTGAGTAGTTACAATGTGCAAAAATGTATTAATTGGGACACGATCTGCTACCCCGTTTAGCATACTCTGTAGGTTTAGCCCCCCGAGGCTATTATCTGTCTTCCAAATTTGAAAAAAATTCGCTAGTTAGTAGGAGATTTGAGTAGAACGAAGAAATTAACACTGAAACAAACGCCTATTGAAAGAAACACCTATTTAACAATAGGCCATCCCTCTAAAAAAAAAGCTTGAACTAAATAAACAGCTTTCTTGCTAAAAAAAATTATATCTCTTATCCAAATTACTAAACTGTCTTCGTACATGTCATATGTAAAACTCAAAGTTATGAAGGAAAAATTTGACTCGAGGTCAATATTCGTAAGGTTATTGCCTAAACATATCACCAAGATATCAAAAATTTTAAATAAAAACCATAATTTTATTGGTTATAGTTTCTAAGCCAAATTCACTTTTTTACGTTTCAATTTTTTTAAATTATAGAAGATTTGTTTGCCTTTATCAAGCCAATGTTGCCATTTTTGTTGGTTTTTTGCAATAACATTTTATCACATATTTTTCAATGCAATTTAACGTTCTTTTTGTTTCAATAGCATTGACAACAACAATAAATTATGAGATGCTGCCATATGGATTAACAAGAGAGTTATATGTTGTTGCCATTGTACATTTTTATAAGGCTTTTTTTATTATGTATTTGTGGGAGCATGGGTGTGTGTAGTTGGCGTTTACAAATATGGTACTTGCACCAGTATATATAATGAAATATTTATTGAGCTCAATTCCCTTTTGTTAGTGTAATTCTCTACATTACAATAAATGAATTTTTACAAAAATAACAATTGAAGTGTTTAAGAGAGGAAGAGAGAGAGAGAGAGAGGATATAATACAATTCATATATTAACTTTTATACTTTTTGTACTTGTACTCTCTTATACCAATAAAGCTTTGTGTTCATTATTGTTCTCTATTATCCCCGATTATAATTTTGTTGTTTTTTGGCGTTTTTAAATCATTATTTTGGTTTGCTTTACTGTATTAAATGGTGGAGAGGGTGGGGGATGATAAAGAAGATAGTAAAGCCAATAATGCTGGAATTTTATGTTTTTATTTACTTAAATGCCGTTATATTGTGTCCATTATTATTATTATTTTCTTATGCCAGTTAAAGTAACCATTTGTAATTATGTTTATCAATTATAATGTTTCTCTTAAATAGTTTTTGTCTTTCGCTCGCAGTCTCTGTTTCTCTTCTTTCTGAAATGGAAAACATGTTTTTATAAGAAACCATTTCTTTCTATGATTCATAAAGATTTGAAAGGATTATAAAGCAATATTTTTTAATAGCTTTTGTTGTTTTTTTTATTAAAACATCAATTAAAAAGTGTTTTATTTATACAAAAAAAATATTATATATGTTATCCAGAAGTCCTAGATACACTGTTTACCTTTTTTAAAATTGAATACGCTACTAAGATGTCATCCATAAATTAAGTATGAAATATGTACATACATATGTAGGTATGTATTTATTTGTAAATAAAAAATACTTATTGAGAAAGTAAATGCATTCGTTCGTTTTCTTGGGGTAATAAATCATTATCGTGTCATTATATTTTTAATTAATACTACATACTGATTGAGATTAATGCTGGCTTTGTGCTTCGTCGACGCAATTTATTTCAGAAAGTGTATGTATGTATATTCATTGGTGCGTATGTATTTTGTTGAACTGATAACAATACTCCGTTTTGGTTACTTTTGTACCAAAAGAGCCTTATTTGCGAAAATTGTTCACTTTTATCTTTTAAGGTAAAAAATTGTGGTTCAAGAGTTAGAAGCTTTGTTGATCTCAAGGCTGGTGTGCCATGAAGAACGCTTGCAAATCATGGATTTTTCATCACAATTACTGCTGTTTAAGGAATTTGTTTCGACGAAGCTAATTTTTGGCACAATGAGTAAGTCAAACCAAACAGAATTGCCGAATTTGGTGTGAACAGCAGCCAAATCGAGAGCTGCCAATTTCATCCTGAACCATGCATTGTTTCATGCGATTTGTGACCCGGCAGTATCATTGCACCGCAGTTGCAGTTAATTTGGCCGGTACATTGCAATGATTACCGACTTTGTTTGCCCAAAATTTTTAAAATTGGCCTTGGTTTGAATAAAACGGTGTCACAGACCACCCAGCAAGGAGATACATGCACCCATTGAGAGGCAAGTATGGTGAGTAACTAATCTTACATTTTAAAACAGTTCATTGGCAGCCAAGATCATGCGATTGGACCACACCATACTATTTTTTGCGGTTACGTGGAGTTTCTTCTGTACAGAGAAATCAACATTACAGTCATTGCTGAGATAACGGCCGAAATGCGGAAAAAATTATGCCAAAATTAGAGTTCACGGGTGGACCACCTACGGCGTAGCCACAGGCAACATTAAAATCTTAAAAAGTAAATAGTAGGCATTCATTTATCATCTTAAATAAATATTTAATTTACTTTTGCAATATTTTCTGTTTTTTTTTTTTTTCATTTTCAAACCCCAAACGGTTAAAAAATCACCCGTGAAGGCCATTACTGACTATCAGATTTAGTCGTTCGATATGTTAAAGTTTGTATGTGTATTCAGAAAGTATGATGGTGTGGACAAAAAGCGTGTTCGTGCAAATTTCATAAAATAGTAGTTTCTGTGAGATCAGAGTTGCTTTTTTGATTTTTTTTCTTTTGTTTTTTTTTTTTTTTTTTTTTTTTTTTTTTTTTTTTTGTATGACAGTTCAATCACACATTTTATTATGATTTTCTTATGTAGGATAGGAATCTATCAAATTTTTATTTGAGATAATCGCACGACTTTCTAGGATAGTCAGTCATATTTAAAATAAGTTTGAAATGTATTTTATTTAAAATTTTCCATACAAATTTTTCTAAAAGTATTTTTTAAATACAATTTTATTTTTTATGAATATGGCGGTTCAGATTTAAATTTGTACAACGATCTGCTATGGGCAAAAAAAAATCGTATGTGCACCCTAGTTAAACAGGAAGAAAATTGGTACTTGGTTGTCATCTATAACAAGCGAAGTTTCAAGTTGCCAGTGACTCTGATTGGCTGTTGGCAATCTAGCATATCTAGTGTTTGAGCTACCGTGCCATATTAAGGCTATCTACCCCTAGGCAGTCTGGTCACCTAAGAAGGATTCTGATGGTTTAACCAGACTGTATTCTGGTACTACGCATACTGATGCAACGTTTCTGTATGCGGTACTTTGGATATAAAACAAATACAAGCTCGGGTTTTGCTTAAACCTTAACCACACAGAGAGATAATTTAAGACTCAGTAAAGAGTTGAGACCATTGCTACCAATAGTGCAGCGGAGATTTAGATACTACTCAATCTCTGAGCAAGAAAAACACTCGACATACAGGAATTGTAGCTGAGCAACTCAAAAATCTTTTATAGTATAGGCTCAGAGAACGGTAGACACTTTGTAATAATTCCCGTATTAAAGTCTTATAGAGACAGATGATGAGCGTACGTAAATATGTAGATGATCAGAGGAACAATATAATTTCTTTCTTTTGTCCACATTTTTTAAAGGAATCTCTTATTATTTTGGCATATCGATAATGCAGAAATAAATAAATAAATTATTTAATATAAAAGTGTTAAAAAAAACTTACCAACAACAAAAAACTTACTTTACAACGTTAGACAGTATTAAATGAAATTTATTTTAAACCACATACCTGTAAAAGAATATTAAGAAGAATGCATGTGTTAGTAATATATTTAAACAAATAATTTTTAAAATTATTTTATTGCAATATAAAGTACATGCATATACAGTGGTGGAAGAAATAATAGGGACACACTAGCATATCAATTTTTTTTTTTTAGTCAGACCATAGTATGTTGTTTCACCTATTACAATACAGGTCTTGCTTGGCATATTCTAAGCTTATATTCCGTTTGCTGAGAAGTTATACTTGTATTTAATAAAGAGGTCCCTAATATTCCTTCCACCACTGTACATACATACATACATAAGAGTATGTATGTATGTATATAAATAATAAATAAAACAATCTATGCAGTAATCTTTTCAAGCATTCAACTACAAAGTGTTAAAAGAGTATTTGACTATTTTACACCGTTTCACAATTAAACAAAATACATAAAATAAAAATAAACGCAGAGATAAAATATATGTATGTACTCACAAATTTACAGTTACAAATTAAAGATAATAAAATGTTTAGAATTTTAAAAATGCAATAACAAACTTTTTTATACTTATGATAACAACAACAATATATTTACAACAATAATTAAAAAATACTAACGAAACGAAAATTAATTGCATTTTAATGATATTTTAACGAAATTTTAAGAAAACAAAATTAATCATAAACAAATTTTATTTTCTTTTTCTCTATCGCTCAGCAATTCACTCTGGTCTTGTTGTTTCAACACAAATAATTGAAAAGCAATGTCCAAGTACACGCATACACACACACGCCCATAAACATAATATAATTAGTTTTGGTAATTTTACCGTTATTTACAAATAAATACTTTCATACCTTCATTTCATTATCGTTACAACATGGAATATCTTTGCTACGCATCTTTAAACAACAACAATAATATTTGGGTCACCTTTTATCATTTGTAAAGTAATATTTTCTCCTCTTTAAAAAAAATGATCTCTTGGTAAGAAACTTATTTTTGTTTTTGTTGGTAAAGAAAAAAAAAAACAAAACAAAACATAAAAAAGAACAATAACAAATCAAAGACAAGGCAGCGACAATGGCAAGTAAATTTATGATCCCTAGTGTTTTTGTTTTTGTTTTTATTTTCTTTTCTTTTTTTATTTTATTTTTTGCGTGCAAGTTAAAAAGAAAAACTTTATAGCGGAAATAGAGAAAGAATTTCAGAAAATACTTAAATTACGTGCATATACACTCACACACACGTGTGCATGCACAACGTACACATAAATACAAATAAATTTATTACCATTATGAAGTTGACTTGCAGCGAATTGACTGAGAATTTTGTAGGGTTTTCCCTACAAGTTTTAAAATGAAAAAAATTTTATGAAGAGCGCAAAATAAAAAGTGAAATTCAAATTGAATAGCGGAATTGACGACCTTGTGCATATGGTCTTGTATATTTTTACTATATAGCAACAAAATATGCACATATATTCATTTGCACTTGTTATACCATCGTATAAATACTATACTTAAAAGCGTAGTTTTTATTTGCTACATATGCTTACACTGCTTAATTTCACAATAAAAACTGGCAAACATTTAAAAACAGAAAACAAATATAACAATGACATAAAATATGAAGCACTATAGTATTAATATCACCACCGCGAAGAAACTCAGGCCCATCATAATATTTATTACCATCATACTGACCAGGCACTATTGCAGAGCACTGTGACACTTGAATCTATTGTGCCCCTTCCAGTTTATTGTTTGTTCAGCCTTTCTAAGGAACACCAATGAGTGGTTATGTGTTCCATTGAGACCCTATTTCTACCTAAATATTTCCATCTGAAACTATCAAAAACCTCACATTCATGCTCATAAGTTTAACCGCATTCCCTCTCAAAACTTTAAAAAGGATTTTGGCGGCGATATATGGTCCAAATATTTTCCTTCCCTTTCTAACAGTGCTCAACTCTGGCCTACCCAGACTGCATTAAGTTCTTTGAGTAACGTTAGGAAGGCTTTGGTAGAGATGGGATTCTACCCGGTATTTACCCGATATATGGGAAAAAAATATTTATAATAAAAAATTTTTTTTATGGGATTCTATCCAACTAAATATACCCATATATCGGGTAAATTCCGGTTTGAATCACATCTCTAGGCTTTGGTGAATAATCTTTTCTCACTGCCAATCTTCCTTGACATGAAAGTCGTTTCCAATGTTCAATCGGGGGCAATTGTTAGGACTGTTAGTACACGATACTACACATACACTTAGAGATCGAATGGTCCATTGCGATCGTCCTAAGTAAGAAAAAGGGAGAAACAAAGAAGAAGTAATCAATTTAAATGTAAAAAAAAGGAGAGAGTAAGTATAAAGACTAAAAGACAAAACGACTGGAAGCGGTCTAATCAATCCTCATGCCACAACCATTTGAGACCCTTGACAAACCGAAGGATAACGGTAGGGTCAATACACGACAGGGAGGTTAGAGTTTGGATTGTAATCACCTGACAGTTTATGCATCCTGCCAGAAAAACTAGGACAATGACATCATAAGTGTTCGATCGTCTCCAACTCCTCCTCGTCCCCGCACAGCTTTCAGTAATCAGTGTTAGTATTCGCCCATCTACGAGTCATCAAACAGATAGCGCAATGGACCGTCATAATGCCCGTAGTCAGCATAAGCTCCAATTTACTCATAGAGAGAAGAGCAGATGTCCTACGATTGGAAATAACCGGCCAAATGAATCTAGAGGCCCTGAAATCCGGTTTGTTATACCAGATTTGACCAGCCTTCCGTCCTAGCGAAGAACCTCACGAGTAACTCATAACTCAACGACGGCAGGACGGAGTCTTCAGTACGCAGGACTGTTGACTCAGAGCCATGACGAGCCAATTAATCAGTATAGTGTGGTTTGTAGAAAAACTTTTGACTGACAGCGTAATAACTGCCTTCAATGGGGAGACTCATTTGGCGAAAGGGGGAGTTTTCTCGCCCTTGCTGTTGAATATCGTTGTGATGGGATTGTTGGAGTAGTTGCAACAATGTGGTTTTAAGGTCTTTGACTAAGCGGATAGTGTTTCCTTTCTTTAAGGTTAAATCAGGCCTTTAAACTTGTCAGAAAATGGTGCTTGTAGTGTGCTCTTGGCGTCAATCCTCACCTGCCTTTGATTTGCCGAGTCATGCCGGCGTTCAACTTTGCTTATAAACGAGAATGAAGTATCTGGGTGTTATTCTGGATCCCAAACTTTTCTAGGGGGAGAACGTAAAGGACAGGGTAAAAAAGTGACACTTTACACCTATAAGAGGGTGTAGGCACGATTTGGTTAATAGTCCTACTATCTGCTTTACGGTATAGAAGTAATTTTTATATAAGGGACGTGGAGATTGTTGGAAATTGCGTTGCTGACAGACTGACTAAAGCGGCTATAGAGCTAGCAATTTTCAAACTAGAGCCGAGCGTAGATGTTTCGACTGACTCTATTAAACTGAATATCCTGCGGTCAGTGTAAAGAAAGGCTCAATCTCGTTCGTAGCACGAGAGCACGCACGGTATCACCAGTCTCTGCTGGGCCGACATGGATAGGAATAGACAATAAGACTAAATGCATTTTTTCCTTAAATCGAATGACGATCCACTATTGCGAATCTCACGGGTCATTGCCCTATTGGAAGGCTTGCTGATTGATTCGGTATTCCTTCGCAAGACTTCTCCAGGAACTGTGGTTCTGAAGAGAAGGAAGAGATTTCATTCCATCTACTGGATCAACACCCAATTGTTACTTTGAAACGACCTGACTCTATGGGGAACGTTATCCCTCAAGTAGGGTATGTCACCTAATGTAATCTAAATTGCTAAAAAACATGACAAACAGAAAAAAAAATATTTATAAATAAAAAATAATAATTTTTATTATTACAATCAACTGTCATTTTTATGTTTTCAAACAGTATTGTAAACTAAACTAAATAAGGGCACTCATAATTGATAGGAAATTATTACGATAGCAAAAGTTTGTAATCTCAAATACGCATAATCATGAATTGGGCTAAAATTTAATTTTATAATTTAGTAATTTAATTTTAATTTAATAAATAATTTTTTATGTACACAAAACTTTACTTTGCAATCACTTTTTAATGGTGGTTTATATGTATCACATTAATAGCTCTTTAAGGTGGCCATAATTTCCTTTTTGTTACTCTTAAAAGCAAATAAACACACTCATCCTCTCTTATCTCTTTCACCCATACTCTTACATGCACCTTTTAACGCCTTAATTGTATAGAAATTAAAAACATATTTGTATGTATTGCCTGTAAAAATAATAAAATCAAAACAAAAACAACAAATAAATAAACAATTATTTAATTTTTGACCTCTCACCAATCTCTTCCTGTACCAACAACAAAAAGTCGCTTAGTTTTGCCTGAGAATCAATTTTTGTTGTCAGTTGCTTGACTGCTTTTGTTATGCATCATCGCTGCTGTGGTGCTGCTTGATGTCAGCGTCGTCAATGATGTTGTTGTAACTTTTCAAATAAGAAGAAGAGGAAGTGAAGCGTAAACGCATTTGGGCGAGTAGTAGAAAGAACAACAAGAGCAATGAAAACAATAACAAAACAAAAATAAAAGAATGTCAAGAGCGAAGTGAAGATCCCAAGAAAAGAAACTTCAACTCAATTTAAACCACACAGAGCAAAGAGGTTAAACGATGTTAAAAAACAACAAAAATTATGAATAAATAAAAACAACAAAAACCATGACATGAAGAAAAGTAAATGTGATGTAGTAAATGCAACAAAAACATTGACATAAAGAAAAGTAAATGCGATGTAAATGCGCCATATTAAGTTGGTGTAATAAATGCAATGTTTTTCCTTCTTATTTTTGATTACACTCGTACATTGTGTTGTTGCTGGTTTTATTAATGTGTATGCTCTTTAGCAAAGAGATGAAGCATCGTAAGTTTTAAAAGGGAAGTAGACCACATATTGATCAATAATTATTAAGATGTTCGAAAAAGTTCGTTTAAAAATTCAACCAGAATTGAAACACTTTTTCTAAGCTGGCAGCACTGTTTTATTCGACAAACAATTTAACAGCTGATAGTTGCTTTTTTAATTTGTTTTAATCTTTCCTTATGGATAGACTTATAATACCAGAGCAATACTTGCAAATTGTTGAATTTTTTTTTATCAAAATAATGATTCTGTTCGTTAAACTTATCGTGCACTTCGAACATTTTATGGCGTACATAATAGTCCTTCATAGCGGATATTTCGAATAACAATGGAATGTTCTCGGATCACGTTTACTCTTATTAATAATGTGCATCCTATGAGACCCCGTACAGTGGGTACTGGAGTTGTGTCCTTCCACTTTTTGGAAGATTTCTAGAATGGATCTCGGTGAATGGGCTGAAGCACAAATTGATATTGAATTTCCATTCAAAGTTGTGTTCTCCGATGAAGCACATTTTTTGTTGAATAGGTACTCGTACGTAAATAAGCAGAATTGCCGTATTTAAAGCTAAGACAATCCATAAGCTTCTGTCGAAACACCACAAATCTACTGAAAATTACTGTTTGGTGCGCTTTATGGGCTGGCGGAGTCATTGATCCATATGTCTTCAAAAACGATGAAAATGTCTTTATAGATAACGTTTTGCCATTTTTAGAGTAAAGCTGTTATTTCATCGGTGCAGAAATACTCCTGAGTATTCTGAGCGAAAAACTGATCCAACTGAGTTTTGTACGCTTCTACGGAAGTTAAATTTACATCATTAAAAAGAGCACCATTTCTGTTGATCCATTCTGCTAATTTTAATTGAATTGCTTGGTTCATTCTCGTTAATTAGAGTAGAGATCAGAATCAATCGTTTGACCAGCTTGTAGAAGCTCATTATGAACAATTCCCTTCCAATTCTACCAAACACACAGCATTATTATTGCTGGTGTCAATCCTAGCTTTGCCACCGTCTGCGAAGTTTTAGCTTGCTTCATGTACATGTGATATTTTTAGCACATTATTGTCATACGTGGTCCACTTTTATCTTCTGTAATCATTCCTTTCAGAAATGGTTGGACTTATTTCCGTTTTAGCAGTTTTACTCTTGATTCACGAGGCACTCAGACGTGGAACTTCTTTGTGTATCCAGATTTCTGCAAATGGTTAATAACTGTTTGATGATGAATGTCTTGTCCACGCTGTTTATGTTCCGATCTTTCTCAATTTTTCCCATAATTTCATTGACTTTTTTACTGATTGACCGATCAGACATTTAATGAACATCAAAATCGAAAACGAGTCAACCATTTCGCTAATGTTTTTCTAGTTACAGCATCGTCTGCATAAATCTCACAATTTTTTCAGCAGCTTGCGAAGCATTCTTTGCTTTTCTATAGTTAATAAAAGCGAAATATTATAGTAATGTTCCGAATTTTCACTCATTTTTAAGCGAAGATAACTCTTAATAGAATAATGCGTTTGTAATAATGTCTTCTAGTGAAACTGACAAAGACATCTACCGACAATTTGTAGTCGAACTTTTTACAACAACCTTAGGAAAAATGAGGTTTAATTTTACGGAAAGTGAAATTTGTATAAAGAATTGGACATAAAAACAACGATTTAAAGGAACATTTCAATATAAATTTCAGTTAAAATTAAGAGGAGATTCACGAAAAATTGGGAGCAAAACAACAATGGGATTCAGTCCATTCAGTCCATCCAGTTGGCACACTATCTGTGAGGCAATAGTAAGACTTAGAGACAGATGTATTGGTTTGGCAATATAATACATATTCTTTTTAAGATATTGAAATGAGATCTTCCAAAAACTATTTAAAACCATTAGCCATACTTCCCTTTTCCATTGTTTTGTGGGGAATTCTTTGTTTTTCTTCTTCGTTTTTGAAACTGCAGTAGCAGCAGCAGCAGCGACAACAGCAAAAGTCCAAAACAAAAATACAACAATAACACAACGTGGACCACTTAAACTCTCACACAATCTCTTAATATGAAGGAAAACAAGAGATCTTTTATAAAAAAAAAATACGAAAACAGAAAAAAACAACAACAATTGAAGTTGGTGATAGAGCAAAAAGAAGAGAAATTGTATGTAAATATTGCATATGTTTTGTTATTGTAACATCAAACAAACAATAACAGGGTGGTGAAGATATAGTAAAATAAGATGAACAATAACAAAATAAGCAGCAACAATTTAATAATTTAAATGCAATTGACTGCACTTAAGATAAAACGTAAAAAAATAATATTTTTAATGAAGATCAATTGAATTTAAAAATTTTATACTTTCGCTCCAAAAAAAAAATAATAAAAATAAAATAATAAATAAACGAATTAATGGCTGATATTTTTCACTTTGTTTTCTTAGTATAGTGGTTTTGTTGTTATTGTCAACGATGATGTTGAAATACAATTGTAAGCAATAACAATTAACAAAAACAAAAGCCGCTTACTTTCTTATTTCTTTAGCACTCATCTTTTTTTACTTACTACCACACACTCACCTTGAATGCATAAACAAACACTCACACTTATAATACTACAGGAAATCAATTCTACTTCAGAGCAATTCATCAACGTGTGCGGACGACATCAATAAAAAGCGAACTTTTTTATTTTTCTTTGACTCAACGAGAAGATGACAACAAATAATTGCTTTTTTAAAAGGGTTTCTTAACTCTATTAAAATAAGAAGTTTTTTGCCCTTCTTACTAAAGGTTTAGGAATGTAGAAATAATAAAATTACTATACATGGAGTTTCAGTTTTCAGTGTTTTAATATTCATATGTGGACAGGAAAATAGGTGTAAATATTAATTTTTTAATATATCGGGGCAAGATAGGGACGTGAACAACCACTAGCGTGTACCTTACTCAAGAATAACCGATATTTTCTTGTTGTAGCCCATAGTGTTGAGGAAAACCCAGGTTTGGCCATTTGTGGTCAATCTTTGAAAGTGGTCTTTCGATCATCAACAACTTCATGTCTTTGTTGAATAGGTCCTTAGATTACTCAAATTGAACCATATTTTTATTGCATAATCATTGTGAGTGACAGGGCTTACATTCATCTCAGAGGCTACGTTAGCAAATAGAAATGTGGCACTTGGGGCTTGTAAAACCCAAGAATCTTTGCTGAGAAACCTCTCCACCCTCAACGTTTGATAGCTTGGAGCGGTTTTTAGTCTTGCGAGGTTATTAGCCCCTTCCGTTCTATATTCTGTTCGGAAGATTTGCTGCCTTTCTAATGAATACCAGCAGATCTGAAACCATAATGGTGGGTATATCGCTCAATGAGATCATATGTCTCCTGAAACACTTCCATCTACACCTATCACGAAGCTCACATTCACACAATATGTTCCGCTGTCTCTGATGCCTCTGAGCACAGTCTACAAATATCTACATTTGTGACCGACATTCTCTTCAGTTGCGCTCTCAGTCCGTTAGGAGTTTCAAGTCCCGCCTGCGATACTTAAGAACCTCAGAGCACCGTCTTAATTACGGATTGATCACCTAGCGTGGCGAAGTTCACATTGAGCATTCTAGTGTTCCAAGCACTAGCATATATATATTTTTTTTTCATTTTTCAATGGGGACTCCATTTCTTCAAAGTATCTAACACAGCACTGGAAATTTCTTTGCTGCTTCCGAAGCAATGTGCAGAACTCCCAAGAGCTGTTCTGTAAATAACGATCTTGTTTTTAAAAGGAACAGTTGAAGAGGTTCCACATTGAAACATTCAAAAAAAAAAGTTGTGCCATGTAAGGACCAGTCTAATGCAATAGGTGTAGAGCTGCAAAACAATCGATAGTACTATCGATAGTTTGTTTTTGGCTGACCATCGATAGTTCTTTTTTTCACTATCGATACTATCGTCAAATTCTAAGAGTAAATATGGAGGTCACTAAACATACATAGTCAAAGTCACATTTGCAAAAATTTGTTCGACGCAGGTTGTTAAACACAAAGTATGAAATTTTAACTAAAATATGTTCGGACATACAATTTTGCATTTGTTCCAAACAAGTTAATCTTCATTTCGTCAGACCATAGCATGTTGTTATGACTATTACGTGGCAGATGTTGCTTCCGTTTGCTGAGAAATGATACATTTCGAGGACTCTTACCCATAAGTCTAGTTTCCATAAGTTTTTTTTTCTTATTGTGCGGGGAGAATAAATTCATTTATGAGGCTTTTTGATGACTTGAAGGGATTAATCTTTGAAGTACGAATTAAAAGTTTATCAAAACTGACAGTTGTTCGTTCTATGCTTTCTTTTCATAGTCTCTGCAGTTTTCTTACACTGGATCTTATTAATTACTTTAGTTTCGGAGCACTTCATGGCCTGAACAATTTTCGCTGTATATATACAGTCCTTATAAGGACTACTCTTCCATCCAAATCTGCAATACATCAAATCTTACGGATATACTGGACAAAAATAAAGTGTCCCTATTATTTGTTTCAACACTGTATATTTATTATGATTTTTTTCCTTTCACTTAAATTCTAATATTGTTGCCACAAGTAACACTCAAAAGAATCCGATAGTATCGATAGTTTTTTTTTTACAAACTATCGGAACTATCGAGTGGGCCGACTATCGATACTTTTGCAGCTCTAAATAGGTGTAAAATTCAATCTCAATGCGGCACGTGTTAAAATTAAGTTATCGATTTCAAATTTCACGGAATCATATTTGTTTACTAAAAAGAACATTTTAAGAGGTTACCTACTGAAAAACTTTGATTTTGGATAAGAAGGACCAGTCTACGGCACAGTAAGGTTCCGAACCGATATAAGATGTAACGAAACTTTTTCTAGTCAATGCATCCCCTGTTTGTTGGGGGTGTGTGCCCATCCAGTGACATTTAAGTTTGAAGATTTCGTTCCGGATAGGTTATTCAGCAGTTTCCGAACAGAGACGGCAATTTGATACTGTTCTAGGGCAGAATATATGTAAAACCTTTCTCAAGCATTTGTTTACGAAAACTTGTGCGGAACGTGTATCTCGCATTCATACAACAATATAGATTTTACATTGGAGTTGAACATCTTCAGCTTCGCCCCTCTTGATATATGTGAAGAGTTCGACACTGACTTGAGTTGGTCGAAAGCCTGCCGAGCTTTGTTCATATGGCTAGAGATGTAGGGCTTAGATCCACTACTTTTGTCCAATATGCTTCCTCACCAGTCTATTTAATTTGGACGAGTAATGCTTGCTCATTATTAACACTCACTCGCATCATTTTCGTCATGCGGATTTTTATCCTTAAGCCAGTTTGTGGTGCAGAAGGTGTGGGCGAGTAGACAATTGTGATTCGAGCAGACAAGGCCGTCCAGTCTGTCTTGGAAACCCTGAGTAAGTACCCTCGTGTGGGATATTGCTTCATTCATTACCGCGTCAAGCTTACAGTTATTGTGCAATGGCTATAATACACAGTCCTGACTTGCACCGAAGTTGATGCTTATGCTATTGCTTAGTTGTCCTTCATGGAGATTAACAACATGCAGAGAAAAAAAAATAAATTTCTTCCCAAATAGAAATAAAAACAATCCCTTTGAAAATCATCACATCTTGAATCACTACTCACTTAAAAGAAGTTGTGTTACCACAGAGACAAAAGCAAACTTAAGAACTTACAAAAAAACTTTTACCCTGACCTAAGTCAACAAAATGGCACTACTTATGGCAGAAAATTATCTTTATTTGAACTAGAAAAACAAGTTTTTTCAACTAACTTTTCTAAGGGCCCCTTAAATGATATTTCCATGTTTGTGGCTAGAAAACAAAGAAAGAAGTGGGGGGAAAACCAAAGTGTAAAAAGAAAATTAAGCCACAAAAAAAAAAAATTAAAAACTTCTTTGAAAATGTCCTTCCTTGTATTTTTGTTTCTGATTTGTGGATTTCTTTTTAACACTTCAAATGGGTTTTCTTCCCCCCCCCCCCTCTTTTGCTGTTGTGGTTAATTTCCGTAGTTGTAACATTTTTATAGTTTTCACCACCCTCCCCCCAAAGAATGACCAACTAGCCAATAAAGGGAAATTCCCATTTTAATTCATAATAGTTTTTGTTTTGGGGGGAGGGAACACATTTTAATATCCGCTTAAAAAGAACGAGAGAGGAGGAGAAGGTGGGAGGATCTATTACAAAGCATAATAAAAAAAGAAGAGAAGAAAAGATAAATAAACAGCCGCCACTATAAAGTTTTTTACTTTTTATAGCCACCACAATGTACACTTTTTAGTCCTCTTAGGCCATCTCTCACCATTAACTTCAGCTACTGAATGAAAATGTAACGCTTGGCTGCATTTTATTTTTCTTTAAAAATGCGATTTTCTTTCAATTTTTTTTTTCTGAAATATTTTATTCGTTGCGTTTTTACCAAATTTGTTTTTTCGTTCTTATTCTTTGTTCATTCTATCTTTGGCCATTTGAGTTTGATTTTCGTCTTTGCCTTCTCTGCCACCACCATTTTTGGTGGAATTTTTTTTGCCAAATTGCGTTCCATTGTTTGCCTGCAAGTGCTCGTTGTTACTTTTTTTTTGAATTTCAAACGTTTTAAGTCTTTTTGGCTTTGATACGAGGAGTAGTAGTGTGTTGCTTCTTTCCATAGACTTTTTTTGGGCTGACAGATTGGTTTGTCTGCCACTCACTCACTACTCATCCAGCCAAATGTTAAAAACCAAAAAATTACAAACATTTTTTCGAATAGAAAAAAAGTTCATTGAAAGCAAAAAAAAAAAAAATCTAACAAATCAGGCCAAATGAGGTCATTTACTTTCGCTTAACGAAAATATTCGAAATAAAAACGAAAAAAAAAATTAAAATAAAAAAATTTAAATTGGTTTGCACAAATACGTTCGAATTCCTATGATTACGAGTAATTAAGCGATTAAATTACCCGCCATACTCATATTTAAACTTACTGTAGCAATCGTCTCTGATTACAAAATTTTGTTGTTGTTGTTGTAAATATTCGCTTCAAATGACAGCAATTATTTGAATGATTTTTGGCAGTCAAGAAAGGAAGCATTTAAAATTGTACAGGGTGTGACAAAATTTTGTAGATAAAATTTAAGAAGTTTGTGCTACTTTTTCTCATCTCAAGTAGAATTCAAAAATTTACCTTTATGGGGGGATTATAATAAGCAGACGTGTTTTGGTAGAAACTAAAAAAAACTTAATAGATTGGGACCGATTTTACTGTGATTTTACTGGCATGGTAATGATAGTGATGTGTCATCTACAGGGCTGGCAACTCACTGGGTAATCCAGTTAAATCCACTCGGGTTTTATTGGGTATTATATTAAAAAAACCCGGTGGGTTTTCTAATTTAAAATAGTCTTTAACCTGCTGCTTTGCTAATCTTCTCTTTTATTTCATTCAAACTGAAAGGGCTACATAATTAATGTATTTTCCATAGGGCTGTTATGGTATATTTCGATATCTTCAGCGGCGTCTGTGAGGTTGCTAATTTCCTCGAAATGTTCCCTTTTATCGTTGCATCTGTGTTTCCCTATTCGCTATTAATGTGCCATTAGGATCAGTAACTGCTTGGTTCCTGCTACACTTTCTATTTGTGAGATAGTCTATCATCTGGTGTAATTTCCCCATGTTATTCTGTTCAGCTGCTTCTTCTGCTGTTTTTGCTAGGCCTTCCAGGAATTTTTTTTCTGTCTCTTCATGCAGCTTTTTTTTACTTGTTTCGCAAGCTGTTGGTATTGCTTCATCGTAGCATTGCTGTTGCTTAGCTGGAACTTAAGTTTCCTTATTTGAGAGATCTTCTTCAACTTGATTATATTGTTACGTTTAAACCTTTTTAATATGTTTGTGTTCGTTTAAATTGCGTAGAATAAAATAAGTGCAGCGAATTTAATGATTTACTTTATACAGTCGTTTATTTATCTTCCACTTTATACAATTATAACTATACAGTATCCAACTTATCTATCTTGCACTTAATACACCAATTTACTCAATATTCAACTCTTAGTACGACTCTACACTATGACTGCTAAACTATAACTGACTGACGTAGACCAAATAGCCTTCCTTATATATCTGATTGCCAACAGTTTCGAATGTTCTGGTAAAGTCTTAAGCCTTCTCAAATCTTCTAATCAGATCCGTTAATTTTAAATGTAACATCCAAAAGTTGAATTGGTAATACTGTTCAATGTGCAATTAGAAACACAAATTATTACGGTATTGCCATTGTGATACATTGACAGCATTGACACAAACCAATAGGCTAAAATCCCACAAAAAATTAATAAATCCACAATAAAGTTTTAAATGTACTGATGTTGGTGTATCTTTTCTTTAGACATTTTTATTTTCATAGCAATGTACTATGATGATGTGTCTTACTTTACTCTTGAATCGAGGTTAATGTAAATGTTAAGAAGGTTTATTGTAGATGACAACCGTAATCTGGTCACATATAAGGATGCTGTACTGAAGATTTGGTCAGCCACTTTTCCAAGTTACTCATGGAAGAAGACTCTGAAAATCATCCAATCGAGGAAAACAATATAGAATACCCACCTCCCAACCGGAACAAAGTGAGAATGGTGACAGCTCGCTTCAAGAATAAAAGGGCTTTGATAGGTAGGAATACCCTTCAAGCTTGTACGGTAATGGTAATTAGAAGAACAAAACACCAAATATACAACAACAGTTTTGCTGTATGACGCTGAATCGTTAGTCATGGCATAAACATATAAAGTGTGGTCCAACCATAATGCGCGACGTTAATCGCAAATCACACTTTAACCTCAAGTTTTTTGCTGAATTTAAAATGACATTTCTTTGCTTGAGTATTTGCTAAATTCAACCATGGAGAGGTACACAATTAAGTAGCACTTTAAGATTTTTGAAGCCTTTTACGAAAATGGGCGTACAAATCAAAATGCATTTCGTGCACTTCGTAATTTTTGTGGTCACCACAATCGACCAAATGTGCGCACAATTGGGAGAATTGTGTGCGAATTTTAGCAAACTGAGTCTGCAGGCAGTATTTCTTCGAAAATGAGGTCGGCCAAGCAGTTACCGTGAATGGTATTCGCTATCGCGATATGATAACAGACTTCTTGTAGTCAGAAATTGGGGATATGTGGAACGAAACAATGGCACTTTTGCGCGAGAAATTCAATGAACGTGTTATCTCATGTCGTTGCGATGTTAATTGGCCGCCACGATCATGTGTTTTGACACCGTTAGACTTTTTTCTTTGGGGATATTTAAAAGAAAAAGTGTATGTCAATAAGCCAAGAACAACTCAAGAGCTAAAGGATGAGTTAAACCGGCACATTAACGACATTGAAGCTCAATAATGTCTCAGAGTCATTAAAAATATGGCCGACGGATAGAGGTATGCTACCGAAGCCGTGGCAAGTATTTGGGCAATATTTTGTTTCACACAAAACTGTCATAGATCCTTTTATCATAATAAAAAATATTGTGATAATTTTCTGAAAAGTTTTGGTTGGTTGGAACACCCTTTATATATGCTACTCTTATATGTTGATGATATCGAATATAAAACCAAGTTACTGGTGTTAGCGAACTGAGATAAGACTGCAACTTTGGCAAAGTGGACGAATTTAACTATCTCAACTCTAAATAAAACGAATAACATCATTTTGCTAATAGATGTTATTTCGGCCTCAACAATCAGTTTTAGAACAAAGCTCTCTCTCGACAAACGAAAATCACACTGTAAAAGACGCTGATACTACCCGTGTTGTTTATGTTATGGCATAGAAGCATGAATGACTTGCGCAAGCAGATGAAGCTGTTCTTTGAAGTCATGGAGATGTAAATTCTTCGTAAAATATATGCCACCATCTGCATTTGCGGCATCGAATGAATCATGAACTGTATGAGTTTGATGCTGACTTTAACGTCGTTAGACGCATTAAACTATAACGTTTGCGTTGGCTTGGACATGTCGTGCGTATAAATGAAGATGTTCCGGCAAAAAGATATTACGAATTTCCACCCGAAAGAAGGCGCAGAAGAGGGCGACGGCAACTGCGATTAAAAGATCAGATTGAAGACGATTTTTTAAAACTTGGTGTAAAATTGTAGAAAAAGCGCACACTATAGAAGCGCTTGGAGTTGTACTCTAATTCAGCAGCTCCTTGTAATGCTCAAGGACTCAAGTTTACGGAGAGTGTGGTCTACTCATTTTCATTTCCTTAACTTGATTTTTTTTATATAAGACCAGAACCCATTGGATGACCCTACTCATGCAGTGCATTGTACTGGTACTAGGAAAACAGGTTATGGGAAGGAGGACGGATGGAGTAGTTTTTATGGGCGTTAGATTTAAATTTACTCAATCCGTAAGTGGCAAGTAATACTTTCGCTGGAAGATTATTCCACAATCGAACAGTGTGACCAAAAAATGAATTCTCCCTATAATGCGTTGTGCGATTTACTGGACAACTAACTACAAAGGGATGCGCTCTACGAGAAATACGAGTACTACATAAAAATATATGATTTTTAGGAATTAATTCCTTAATTTCGTTGGAACACATTCCGTTATAGTACCGATAGAACAATGAAACACACGCCACATTGCGACGGTGCTCCAGTGAACATCTTCATTGATGAGCATCACCGCCCTCTCCAGTACGTGGTCGAGAAGCTCCAAAATAGACTTTGGAGCACCGGTCCATACATGAGAGTTGTATTCCATTTTTGGTCGGATATAGGTCCTGTAAATATTAAGGAGATCAGATGGAGAGAAGCATTTCTTGCACCGGCTTCTTTCGACACGTGAAATATGTGATCATTCCAACGAACGTCACAATGAATTCTCATGCCCAAAACATCAAGAGCATCTGATTCCCCAATATCCACATTACCCATTAACACAAACACAGACGCAGCACACCACCACGTCTGTGTGTTAAAAAACAACATCGAGTCTTGCGTACATTAAAATTGACCCTGTTCGCACGACCCCACTCGGAGACTTTCACCAGGTCACTTGTGAGTGTGTCGTTCATATTCATCCTTCTCGCATCAACCTCCAAAAAAATCAGTCTACAATCAAAAGAATATAAGTGACAACTGTTGCTGTCATCCGCAAAAGAGTAGATAGGATTAGAAGTGAGAAGAAGAAGGTCGTTAAGAAATATTAGAAAAAGAGTAGGAGACGCTTGAGTTTACCCTGAACTCGTCGTATGAGACCCCATCTATAACATAACCACTCTTATAGAACGATCTCTGAGAAAACTCGATATAAATCGAAAGAAGTGACTACCGACACCAAAACCATTAAGTTTCGAAATGAAAGCCTCGTGCCAAACTCTATCAAACGCCTTTGAGATATCCAGAGCCACAACCTTACTCTTATTTCATTAATATTTACTGAAACTCTCTTCTTTACAGCTCATGATTTGTTATTGTATTTGGCCAAGAAATTTCCAGTATTATACGAAGAAATTTGTTATTTACCGGTGAAACATATTTATTTTTTACTAAAAGTTCTTGACATTTTTAACCCAAATACCATTGCAAAAGCGAATTCAGTTATTTTTCTAAAATTCTTTCAATTCATTTCTTCCTGTTTTTTTAAAGAATTTTTTTGATGTTTTTTGAAATTCTTTTGAGAAATTTTACAAACAAGCAAAAAAAAAGACAAAAATTATTAGTTTGTAATACATTTATTATACTTCAGACTATTTCTTCTTTTTTCAGTTTGTTTTATTTTAATTTTTTTTTTTTTTTTTTTGATTATTTCATGGTATTTATCTTTTAAAATAACAAAAGAACTCAGAAGTATAAACGAATGCTTTTTAACAATGAAAATATAAAAAGTTTCATTGTATATTCTCGAACACCCATCGTCTCTCCCTCCCACAAATGAAAACCGAAGAAAAACAAAGAATTATTTGTCTGTATCACCACTTCATTCTCCACTTCTTTCTACGAAAGTTGAACTAAAAATTATTCTCTACCACCATTAGCTTGTATACTCTCTACCGCCAACCACCGACTTCAACTCTAACTACGACTGTGACTACAACAACTTCCTCAAATGACTTCTATTCCATCGTATTAAAATTGAATTTCGAGTTTTTGATCTTTATTTTGTTGCTTTTCTTCAATTGTTCATGGCTATTGTGTAAAATATGTTTTTTAGAAAGTTTTTTATTCTTTTCTTTAGTTTTCTTGTGCATATTTTGACTTTTGATTGTATTTTCTAGTATGACCAGAGGATAGAAAGACTAAACTACAACTACAACTTTTTCTAAAAAAAATTCCAAAAAAAAAAACCAAATCCACCTCAAAACATCATTCTCCAACGGCAATAATAGGTTTTGAGCAGAAAATGAAACATTTATTGGCAGTGGGTTGATGGGTATATAGGTTAGATTTTTGTTTAATACGAGGGTAGATTAAATAGAACACCTTCCTTTAAAAACAACGATCTTTGGCCAAAGTCTGTTTTACTTTTTTTGTTGCCTTTAAAGAGATATGACACCATAAAACTTACTAAGGTGAGCTATTATTTTGTAGTTTTAAGCCTCCAACTTCCGCTTGGACGTGATTTTTGATGCGATGCTCTCGTGGATACGTAATGTTGAGAATCGAATGAGAAAGGCATTATGTGCCTTCTACATTTGTAGGAGGGCCTTTGGGAAAAAATGGGGCCTGAGAGCTCATGTCTTACATTGGATGTACTCCGCGGTTATTGGATGCGGTGGATATTGGATTAGAACTTGTTACTTTAAATACGGTGCAGAGGCAAGCGTATCTTGCAATCAACACCAATACCATCCCTGGATATCTTTGTCAAATGTGTCTCTGCAAAGTCCGGACTTAAACTCAGGGAGTCGGGTGAACTGAGACGCGTATGCATTGGACAAGGTACTATCCTACAGAAAGTGTGCGGACCTAAGGAAGAGTGGGCTGCTGCATCTGTCCTCCAAGATAACACAGTCGTGGACTATACCAATAGCTCAAAGACGGAAAAGGCTACAGTGTAGGATTTCTACTCTAATGGATCTGGACCTCATGGTCTCTCTTAAACTTCCTGATGACTGCACTGTTTTTCAGGACGAGGCTCTGTTTTCCAGAAAGTGCCGCTTAGTGCTTGATCTCAACTAGTGAGTGATTAGATCGAAATGCCTCTTCAGCTGCATTCGCCACTGGTCCGGCTGGAACGGAATCACGTCGAACTGACCATCCGAGGGAATGAAGTTATTGATGAGTGCGCTACTAGAGGATTTTCTCTGGCTCTCGTGTAAGAGGACGTGAATACGACGCTGGGTGCATTATAGAGCTTGATAGATAGCTAAGCACTGAGCAAGATGGAATACAGGTGGATCAATATCATCACTTGTAGAATATTTAGAATGCTTTGGTCTTCTCTTTATATGGAAAAGGCTAAGTCTGTTCTTAGGTTTGGAAGGGAGTCGATCGGGCTTCTTTCGGACACTGTATTATAGGCCGAATGTCAAAGCGCATGGACGTCCAGGATCTGTCAGGATGAGGAGAAAGAGAAATCAGTACAACACATTATCTGTGACTGTCCCGCTCTATGGGAGCTTAGATTAAGGCACTTGTATGCAAGTTACTTCCATGATCTGATCTGGACTGTCTTATGAATGTGTCAGTGTCGAAGTTGATTGACTCCGTCAGGAGTACCGGTTGATTCACGTGAAGGAACTGCAGCTTTTATGAGTCTGTCTTGGAGAGGGTAGCTATAAGGCCCCCTAGTAAAATCCAAAGTCGCTAGCGACCCACATAACCTAACCCAACCTCCACCCAAAAAAAATGCAGATAAAGTTACACAAGTAATAGCTTGAATTTATAAAATGTCCTTCAATAGGGACTACCGAACTTTGACCGTTGATAGCGGTCATATTGTTTAAATTACGTCTGTCGAATTGGCTTTCACCTAATCAGTTTAATCTTAACAAATCACTATTGAAGGATATATCATCCAAGAGCACGTGCTAATTGCAAAACTGTTTTACCAAAATGTCAGTTCTGTTCGGGCAACGTTCCGCTTGCTCTGCCTGATTTACGGTCGCCGTAATCGTTCCACCAAGTGAACTATTCGTGGATAAATTGGTGGATAAATTTAAGTGTACTAGTCTACAGTGAAGAACGAATCGTAAGAGTTCAGTAAGAGCTCAGAAAAATCCGAAGAAGTCGCTTTCGCGTCGCTCTCAAGAACTTGATCTTTTACACTTTGAAGAATTTTAGATGAATAGATAAGTCAACAAACAAAATCATTTGGGATGAGATACCAATCCATATGAGGTCCAAGAGTGTCCAATTGTTGTGAATTTTTGACTGACGTTCCAAACTTCTTCTTTAGCCAGGCCATCACCATCAACTGTGAGCGTTGTATGCCAATAATTAATGATTATGAAATTGACAGGGAACCTGAAAACTGAACACGGAACACCGAGTTAGAAAGGTCACGGTGGTACACGGTAGAACACTTGCCGCAGAGTTGGAACTCAAACCCGGTATCTTACTCTGGGTGTTCACGTATATAATTAGATTTATATTCACTAGGATCCATAGATCGGCTTGCATCGATATCACTATGGCACTGTCCCTCTGTGAGCCTTAATGCGATGCTGCATCTACTCCAATCAATCCTTGCCACAGCGGTTTGTAGCGTATACAGACTATCATCTGCGGGAAGACTAGAGTATTTGGTCATGCAAGGATTCTTGCAAAGCTCTCGTTTGGACTACATGCCTTGGCAGCCTTCTGCATTCCCAAACTTGACTTTAACAGGGGAAGTTGTAACTTGACTTTACAAGACCTATATAACCCACTAACAATAATGAAATAATCATAACCCATTAACAATAAAAAAGTGAGAAACATAACAACAAAATAACACACAGGCAAGCTAAAAATAGAACACAATGAAGAGCAATATTTCGTTGATAAACATTTTTAGTAAACAAAGGATGAATAATTCTCATTGTGCTCATAATATTTTGAACATAAAGGATTAACCTTTTTGGGCTCTAATCAGAGTTGATTTGACTATTAAAAATCGACTCTGTTAATAATTAAGACGCGTAACAATGGCTACTCTCTTGCAGTCTTTGTAGGTTTAATATTAGCTGGTGGCAAGGTCTTCCGCATTCATCTTGTCACCGCAGTAGTTTTATTTACTCAACAACAATTATAAGGTCTTCCGCATTCATCCTATAATTGAATTATAATAGCTGATGACAAGGTCTCCCGCGTTCATTCTGTCACCAAAAGTAGATTTAAACAAACTGCAATCGCTCCACACGATAACACCTGATTCTTCAACCAGACACAGTGTAAGTTCCTATAAATACTTCAGACACGTTATATCCACCCGTTGCTTTTAGCGCAATACCCGTACCAAATGCTGTCCACCGCAGGACATCCGTTCCTGTGCTCATCTCAGACGATGCCTAACTTAGTCCCCAGGTATACCCAAACTTATATTTAGTCCTTGAATCTATGGTAGACTAAGGGTTCGCATTAAAGTTTTGTTCCTATTTTAACACGAAAGGAAACAATCTTATTTTTATTACAAAGGACGCAAGCCTTTATTTCAACCCTGGACAGAATGAGTTATACCCCAGCTGGAAATGGGAGTTGTAAATTCCAATCAAAAATCAGACACATTAGATGTTAATGCTGTTAATAGGAAATTTACTAATATTCCGCAACCACCGGTAAATGTGAATTTTTATGATGGTAACAGCAATATATCTACAATAAACGATTTCCACTTCCGACATCTTAGTTTGGATGACACAATTGAAGGATTTCTAAAAATTAAGTCTAATGCTGTTTTCCTAGACGACATCCATCCTCATTTTATAAAACTTATATTGCCTTATATAATACGTCATATCAATCACATTTTTAACACGATTTTAACAACTAGCACTTTTCGAATTGAGTGGAAGGCAGCGAAAATTAATCCAGTGCCTAAAAGTGATGGTGACTACCGGCCAATATCTATCCTTCCCTACATATCAAGTTTTTGAGAGAATTCATCATAAACAAATTTATAAATACATACTCGACAATAATTTACTAACAGACCGTCAGTCTGGTTTTAGACCACAACACAGCTGCACTACAGCATTAACCGAGGTGGTTGAGAATATCCGTGGCAACAATCTAGATGAGAATAAGTTAACATTTTTGGTCTTAGTTGATCACTCCAAGCCATTTGACACTGTTGACCATCCAATGCTGTTATTGAAGCTTGGCAATATGTTTAAATTTTCTACAACCGCAACAAAATTAATATCTTCTTATTTAACTGGTAGATCACAGATAGTTGTCAATGGTAGTATTGTTTCTTCACCGTTATTTACAAGCCGAGGTGTTCCGCAGGGGTCCATACTTGACCCACTTTTTTACTCCATGTATGCAAATGACCTTCCTTTGCAGATCAGATACTCTAAAATTCAAATGTATGCTGATGACGTACAGCTATATTTAGGTTGTTCAAAACAGCTATTAATGAAATAAATTCTGATCTAGATAGAATTTATCAATGGGCATTTGCTAATGGACTTCTTCTTAATCCTATTAAGTCAAAATTTTTAACAATTGGCAAAATCCCGCCGGTACTAAGAGGGAATTTGTATATTTCTCTCAATGGGACAAAAATTCAATTGGTAAATATAGCCAAAAATTTGGGCGTTACATTTAATAGCTCGCTGACATGGTCGGATCGCATTAATCAAGCATGTGGCATAATTTATGGGAGGATTAGAACCCTATGGCAGACTCAACACTTTACACTCATGAGGATAAGGATGATGATTGCCAGAACATATTTAATTCCTTCTCTTTTATATGCCTCTGAGATTTTTGCTGGATGCAATATGACTTTGAAACGAAAGCTCAACATAGCGTTTAATAATATTGTTCGATATGTTTTTGCTTTGAAAAGATTTGATCATACATCACCGTATTTAACACATATCCTTGGCATGCACCTCGATGACTACATGAAGTTTAAAAATCTTATTTTTATGCATAAAATTATAAACTACAAAAAAGCCTGACTCTCTTTATGACAAATTGGTATTCACATCGTCTGCGAGGAACAATAATATCCGAACATTCAAATACCGAAAGAGTGCTTCTTTTCACCAGTTTTATATATATACCATTTATCTCTGGAACCATCTCCCCCCAAATATTCAACCTACCAGCAACGCAGCGCGATTTAAAAACTTGTTAAGAATTCATTACAGTAATTCATAAAATTTTTTTAAAATGTTAAACGGTATGTAACTTATCTGATTCTAATGCTGTAACTTATAAGATAATTGATCTTGTTGCATTAGAAAAACATACATTATAATAAATAAATAAATAAATAAATAAATAAAAGAAAAACATAAGCTGCGCTACAAACGAAGTATGCCTTCCAGGTCGGAATGGAATCGGGGTGACACCCTATACGATTTCGACATCAGGGTTTTTAAGGCGGTGTTGGCTCTAGATTTTTCTCTGACGGATGTGATTTAAATCACTATCACAGTCTGCCATCAAGCTCTAGCGTCTTTCAAGCGGAAATCTACGGCGTTTGGAGTACTTCTCACTATTACCTTCTTACGGCGTTCTAAGGCGCCTTCCTTTGGGTTTCCTTGCTCTCTAACATTACTACCACCTGTCGATTTATGAGTGAAAGCAAGCCGAACTTTAGGATGTAACTTTAAAACTTTATTTCTTGGTCACTTGTATTGGAATTATTATTTTCATGCGAAATATAATTTACAAGTTGTTCGACCTAATGGGTTATTATTAAATATAAATATATTTTCAAGCACATTATCTATTTTATTATAATACTCTACATTTATTTCTAACAAATCGCAGCTACTATTCCTACCCCTTTATTTTCTTCTTCTTCTTTTCCGAGATTATTTTACAAATTGCCATAATAATTGTAAAGACAGACAGAGAGACGTTCAGTTTGTCTTATTAGAATTGAAGTATTACACTCTTATTTTGAAAATTTCACAACAATTTATTTCGATTTCTATTTTAAGTCTTCTTAAGAATGATAATCAAAAAAAAATTATCTGCTATTTTTGGTTTTCTTCATTTTGGTGATACCAGAATGGTGAGTCTTTGCAGAGGCAGCCCAGAACACCCACCCACCACCACACAATATCGCTTTATAAAAAGAAAAGTTTTAGTAGAATACAAATGCAATTGAATGGAATACTGCAGTAGAAAAATATTTAATTTTTTTATCTTCCCTTTGCCATAGAATTAATGATCAATTTTATTACTACTGACTGACCTGATTGATTTGCAAGAAAAATGAGATGGTGGATGATTATGATGATGGTGAGGAGGAGAAGGAGAAACTTTTGAATAAATTGATTTATTCACTTATTTAAAGTTTGTTTCCAACATTAGAGGAATGAATGAATGAAAAAATAAATTGAATAGAAGAAGAAGAAGAAAGATATTCAATTATTTACTCGAATGTGAAATCTAAGCCATCGACAGGCAAAGAGCTGCTCTTCTGTTTTGTTTTTACACGTACGTACTCACACGCATAGACAAAAAATAAACAAAGAGAAGTAGAGACAAAACAAGTGGAAAAATACAGTGGAAAATGGTCTGAGTAAGAGACTCCCAAATTACTACCACAATTATTATATGTATTAATATTAGTTTGCCTGACGCTGATCTAAACCAATAATTTATTTTAGAAAATGTTCAAAAGTTGTAAGTAATAGGTACTCCAATTTTAAGTTATTATAGCTGATTAGAGTCCAAAATGAAGAAAACGCACACTCACATTAGAGTGAGTACTATACTTGTCAGAGTGCATTTATCAATAGAATAGCAGCACAGTCGTGTGATAAAGTGGCTTTATCTGGAATCCATTTAGACACAATTAATGATATTGGGGGTATATCAAAGAAAAAAAAAAAAAATAAGGGATTCACAACAGATAGAGTATCTTTTACACATGGTTTGTGTTTTTAATAACTTTGTACTATTTTTGAGAATAAATAGTGTAAAACAAATGTCGAATTTCGGGCTAACAAGGGTAGCTGAAGCATATCGATTGCTCACCGAAGCTTATCCTGAGTAGGAGATATCAACCTCTCACGTTGTTTGCGCAGTTTAGAATTAGTGATTTTTACACGAAAAATAAAAATCGCACAGTTCAGAGCGATTGGAAGCCACCTAAGCAGCAATTTCAAAACGTTTGGGAGTAGCAGGATTCATGCACAAGTAAGCAAGAGTTAAAGCCGACAGACATTGAGAGAACACTATAAAAACAATATTTACTTTTGCTTCGAATTATTAGACGCCATTAATCATATGTGAAGCGCGGCCTAACGGCCGGAGACACAACCAAGCACATCTGATTCGTTTGATAACTTTTTTAAACGAGACTTCGAACTACTTTATTTGAATCACTTCTACGAATTATGCCGTTTATATTACACCTTTGGGATACGTTTTGATGGGTGTTCCTTTGCTTTCTTGCTATTTTTATTTATTATTATGTTATTTGCCGTTAAGTTGTGGTTAAAAATGGAGGAAAAGATTAGGTAATAAAATAAGCATACTTAGCGTGGACAAACACCCGACAAAAACTAGGGACCATACTGATTTTTTAATAATCTACAGGGTAATTAATCTACAGGGTGATACGCACTGAAAACTTTGTATGGAGAATTACGTAATTCGGTTAATAATTGTTGGTTAAATTATGAATGAGAGGGCTAATTACGAAAAAAAAGTTGTTATGTGCACATGGAATGAAATGAGAATTGGCCGAACAACTCCAAAAAATGCGTCTAGACAAGAACTTCTTTATGGGCGGAATGTTTATGTTGCGAAAAAGATGAAAAAAGGTCAAAGCTAACGATGTACCACTATTTCAATATAAACGCCCAAAATTTGTCAAAAATCTCGTATGTTAAAGTTGTACACCCAACAGATAGTATATGGCATTGAGGCATACACAAGAGTGGCGATCTTACTTTTTAATAAAAACTGTAAAATTTCGTTTACTTCCAAAAGAAATTTCCTGCACACTATTGGCAGCACGGACACAAGCTAAAAGACCACATAATTGTTGCAAAGGAAAAGGAAAAAACCATGCTTAAGCATAGCTTTATGTTAGATCATACCCATTTCAATATTCATGCGAAACGGTTAGAATAAAAATTGCCAAATATCGAGTTGTTCAAGCTCAGATTCTCTATGGCAGAGAATTACACCCAGCTTATACCCACACATTTTTGAACTAGAAGGTCTCACCACTGGATTGAGGGGCATTGGAAGGAATATATCGCAAATTTAAAACCATGTTCACTGATTCAATTAAAACGATGCAATAAAGGCACTTTTCGTAACTTCACTGCGACACTTCGCGCAGCGATTTAAATATGGAGTACTATTTACGCAAATATTCAACATGGCAAAGTTTTACACCCAATTCAAGTGGTGTTCAGCTTTATTAATTTATGCATTGTCGCGTCAGACTTTTTTGAAGAAAATACAGATGAAATAGGCCACTTTGCTCCTCCCAAAAATGGGATATTATATTTAATGACATGCTTAAATACATATGTCGAATGGAAAATGCTACTTGATGGGTATTTCAGCACGGCAACGACCCAAAACAGTTATCAAAATTAACCAAGGAATGGTTATCAGCTAATGGGTTTCAAATCTTGAATTGGTCATCCCAATCACCAGACATAAATCCTATTGGGAACCTTTTTAGAACTTAGAAGCGCAAATTTGGACTACATCGTTTCAAAAATAAGCAATACGAACAATAATTCCAATAAATCTCACAAAATTATGCCAAAACGGCATGCGGAGATCATAAAAAAGATGTTATTACACAAAGTTCTGAAAGTTGTTAAGTTTCGAACAGCTTCTCAAAAACATAATTTAGTTTATGTTATTGGTTTACTTGGTAGAGAATGGAATTAAAGTTTTGTTATTATAGTTATAATTTAGACGCCTAAGATAATAAAAATTAAATGTTTTACTTTGAATAAATCTATTAGTTAGTAATATACTAGTCCTTAATTGCCTCGACAAGAAAAGTTGCTTAGGTTTCGAACAGCACTGTATGTATATATGTAAGACGAGACACGTGTACAAAATTTTTATTATAACCGTATGGTCGGCCACATTTTAAGTGAACAATTACAAACTATACGAAATATATTAAAGTGGTAGTTCTCTTCTCTCACCGTATAGCCTAGATTGTACCCCTCCTAAATACTATTCTCTACGTTCAATTTAGAACAAGGTCTTAAAATAAAAACCCGATTTAATAAGTTTTTGATCTTAAAAGATAAAAAATAGTTTTACTATGTATCTTTATATGCACAAAAGTTCTTTTTTATTTAAAGAATTACGAATTAATGCATACACCCAATAAAAAAATATTTAAATAACCCAAAAATAATCTCAATTTCTTTTTTTTAATACATAAACCCAATTAATAAACAGCAAGGAGCAGTAAGAGAACGAAAAAGAGATTTAGAGAGGTAAACACAAATTGATTCTCTCCGAAAATAGTCGTAAAAACTCCAATAAGAAGTATAAAACATGTTGTTGTACTCTTTACGTTCAAGGTCGGTCGGTCGGTTGGTCAGCGTAATAACTAAATAAGCAACAACAATATTAAAAAAACAACAAAAATATAATGATAATGAAGAAATATTAATGACTTTTGATTTGTTGTTGTTGTTGATGATGCCATTTAAATGGGTGAGTAATGCAAATATTCGTTTACGCTTGCTTGTTGTTTGTTTTTTATACGCACGATATATTATTGTACATATGATAGTGTGTTTATACATGATGTGTTTACATAACGGTTATGATTATAGCCTTTTAAGTAATCGAATAACTATAGCCTTTTATTATTTAAATATTGATATCAATAGTCGCCGTCGATATGTAAACAACATAATAAAGTTTAAACTTTTATGGATATTATTTAATTCCGTGTATTTGTAAAAGAAGATGGACAAAGAGCACATGCTTTTATACAAAAAAAAAAAAAAACGTTGCCATATTTAAGAAACAAAAAACTAAACATATCTTACTTGCTGTGTGGAGAGTGAAGATTAATTGTTTTTAGTATTTGAGAATAAAACTATCTTTAATTAGAAATTCTCTAATAAAATGTAAAGAATACAGTTATTAATCTATGTGGAAATAAGAAAGCAGTTTAACTGCTTTTAGAGCAATCTGCGTCTATTACGAGTAGTTTGTTTTGGGACAGTCATTTAAAGCAAACAACCTGGTTGATTTAACGAAAATGTAAAATGATGGTACTTTAGGTGGCTTAATAAGCTGATAAGCAAACTCTTGTATTAAAGTATAACGTACCACTTTTATTAAAGTCCATCACGCAATAATTCTTAGGATGACCTTGTTACTACCTCAGGTCATGCCACAGCAATCACACACAAACTGCGAACTAAAAACAAGGTCCTCAAAGCAATATCCGGCAGCACTCGGTACATGGATAAGGAAGCCTTGTCAGCTACTTTTTTTACACTCGAACTAGTTAACTTAAGCTAACAAACAATTTGTTTCGAAACTTGTGTAAACAATTAAAATTTAATAATGCTCTTCACGAAAGTTGCAGAGAAGTTGACTAATGCATGAGAAGTGGGGCTTTTTACGTTATAGTCTTTACGTCTCGCTGGTATCAGATGGGATTGAGGCTTTGATGTTCACATGGTGAAAAATTCTCTCCATATAAGACGAAGCAACTGATTCGATTTTCAAATCGCGTTGGTGGTCGTTGCTTCTGACATACTAGGGCGCATTGACAGCGTATCTTGGGACTTTGTTTTTGGATCTCTGGATTTGCATGATTATGCTAGGGCCTGAGCAGCCACGTTAGCCTCATATAAAACCTCATATGGATCGATCAGTAATTATGCGTCTCCAGTGTGATCGCCTTCGCTTAGTTACATCCAGTGCAGTAAAACTGAAAGCAGCCAAAATGCTGTCCTAAGAACCATCACTGCATGCATATCACCACTGAACAACACCTACATGAGAAAACCAAGATTCTCTCAGTCAAAGAACACAAAGTCATGTTGACTAAGCAGTTTTTCCTAGGATGTCATCGGAGGAATCATCCTAACTTCAACATCACACAGTTGTATGCTCCCAAGAGGTATGTAAGACCTTCGTGTAAACGAGGAAAGCATATGAAAATATAAACAGGATTCATTGGATCGCCCCTCTTATATGGCAGCCTAGAAATAGCGGTCGCAGAAAACAGCGGAAAAGTGAATCGGCAAAACTGAGATCAGGATGGTGTAGCAGGCTGAATGCCTGCTGGCACCACATAGACCGTGCCGACCCCAAAGTGTGCCCAGCTTGTGATTTGGGTCCTCATGATACCCATCACGTTTTCAACTACGCAGCAAATCCCACTTCACTTTGTCCAAGGGATTAATGGGCAAATCCTATTTAAATGAACTAGAGTATAGAGTAGAGTATAGTCTTAGCTGTTACAGCAGCAACAACAACTTTAAAAGAGCGTTTGATGACATTTAGACCAGTGATTTGTTGCTGTCTCATGGACGCCTAAAAGCAAAAGCGTTAGAATACGTATGAATTGAACGTGAACAATTGTTCTATGAAAAGCTCATGCCTGATATAGACGCACGCAATTAGTCGAATGGGTCGTTTTTAACTGAGGAAAAAACATGAAACCAATACAACACGTGCACTAACAAAGACCAATAATTTAGTCAATTGTCGAAAAAGTAATGTGTTTGGATAGCTTCACTATTGATTAAAAGCAAAATCAACCTAATCTAGCGCAAAAAATGTGCAATAATAATCCATTAAAACAATGCTCGGATGCAGGTATTTGAAGTCACTATAGCAAAAATCAATAACCTAATCTAGCGCAGAAAAATGTGCAATAATAATCCATTAAAACAATGCTCGGATGCAGATATGTGAAGTCACTATGGCGAAAATCAATAATTTGCGTTATGAACTGCTAGTCTATGCATCATACTCTTCATAATTATTCATATCTTGGATTTGATATCATACCTTGGTTTTGGACTGCCCCGGTAATTAGTTATTAAGTACATCTGGTTAGGTAGAAGGGACCGATTAGGTAGAAAGAACCTTTGAAATTTGACTAGAGCTGGCAAAACGGATTATCGCACCTCATCTCCACTACCAGTTGTTAGGTACAGGACACTTATCCCTGACAGAAGGTTCTGGCAAAAGTCGCTGAAGGGAGGCATGATCAGATTACGATTCTTTACCGATAATTCTGAAATGAACGATAGAATGTGCTACAGTATTTTCTCTCCGCACCTTAATATTAGGATCTCGCAAACACTGAGGTGAAAGATGCAACGAACATAACCACGATTAGAAGGGTATGCATCTATACCGATAGTCAGGCGGCAATAAAGTTTCTCTCGCTAACTCCCGGACTCTGTTTCAATGCCATTTGTCACTGATATGGTGATAATATGGGTACCGTGGTACCGGGATACATTGATATTCTGGGGAAATGCGTAGTAACTAACCAAAGTTCTTCCGACAAAAGAAAGTGTCAGTATGCCTATCACAACTTGCCATCTGTATTTTAGGCGCTGGACCAGCAGTATGTTTTCCAGTAGATGGAGACAGATTTCTTTCTGTAGGCAGGCGAGATAGCTCTGATCGGTGGTCGATCGGAAGAGGTCTAGTCAACCTATCCAGACGAAGTTTTTCGTCTTTCTGAGTATGCTCTCTGGTCATTGTCAAGTGGGCAGACATGCGGCTCGTCTGGGGCATAGTGGATCTAGGTTGTGCAGCTACTGCTGTGAGGAGGAGGTAGTAACCTCGGAGCACTTGTTTCTGCACCTAGCTGAAGTTAAGGATCCTAGGAAGGCACCTAATCGAAACCGGCTTGGACTCGGTGGTCATTATATTGTGCGGCATCACAATGAGCATTTTTGGCCTCTGTGGGCTGCTTGTAGAATCGGTGACGGGTTTTAACCTAACCTAGTGCTGGCAACGCAGAAACTTATATTCCTGTACCTTAATACAGTGCTGCCTTTCACGGTGACATTGGTTTGGACATAAAACAAAGGGAGAGATAACTGACTCTTTATTTAATTAAAAAATAAAATTGGTGATAATCGACTATAACGAGTACTTGCCATATAATTATCAACACTAATAAACTACACACAAATTAAAAACAACAACAAACTGAAGAATATGAAAAGATCAGGCACGCAATAAACGACAATGAAATGATGAGAGAGAGACTATTAAGAAAAAAAGACAATTTTTTGTTTTTTAATTTGTATTTCCGGTGAATTTAAATTTTCAAATAAATTTATAATTATTTTAAATTCATTCTATCTCTCTCCCTCTTTCTGCGTCTCTTATTCCAAACGATTTTATTATTCGTAAGCGTTTTAATTTGAGGATTTTTTTATTTTTGTATTTTTTGTCAATTGAAGAGATTTTAATTTAAAACTATTCTCGTTTGCTGTCAAAAGCATAGAAGAAATCTAATCACAGATTGTGAAATTCTCATCAGCCAACATGTTTTTTTTTTCGTTGTCAAGTTGTTAGATGAGGAAGGGACTTAGGAAGAGGCCTACTTTAATGCAAATAAATTTGAAAAAAAATACTTCTTTTCTTATATTGTAATGTTAAAAAAATAAAAAAAAAATGAAAGAAAAACTTCAAATACCGCTGGAGGTGTATTAGAGATGGAATGCCTTCGACATCGTTGTCAAAGTTGTATTAAAAGAATTTTCTGTGTATGGAGGAATGTGTGTGTATTTCTCGTAATAAATTGAAGGAGAATTATTATTTACTCTGATATGCATATAAATAATATTAAAAATACTATAGAGCAGGTATGGTAAACCTTAATGCAACGGAGAGCTTTATATTCAGCAAATTTCCCCAATTTGTATCGGGTGGGCCATCTATAGTTTTAAAATTAAACCAGCGGTTATTTCGAATCTGGCAATACTTATGTCATACTATTCTGTCACAAAATTCAATATATTATCTCCACTGCACGAAATGAGCAACGTTGGGATTTATTAAAAATTTATTTCCAAAACAAAAAGTGTGTGAAGTTAGCTCTCAAAGTTATATTCCAATTTTTCTGTTAATGCGGCTTCTCTGTAAATTAACATTGCACTGTTAAGTTAACAGAGTTAAATTTTTTGAAAGAATACAATATTTTTAAAGAAAAATTAGTAAATTTATTGTTCAAAGTAACAAATTTTTATGTACATTTTTTAAAATTTTTAAAAATTAAATAAATAGTTTCAGATGGAGGCGTAAAACAGCAAAATTGTACATTTATAAAAATACGCACTCTGGTATTTTTTAAATTTGAAAAAAGTGCCCTAGGAGTGCCAGGGTGGGGCAATGGCAACTATTGGGATTTATTAACAAGGTATCAAGGATTCCTGTCCACTTTACCGCATATCCATAACCGTTACCGATTTTTGGATATAGCGTCTTAAAGTTAGCCAATATTCGGATATTTGACTATGGCCATTTTTTGAATGTGAAGAAAGTGTCCTAGGAGTGCGAGGGTGGGGCAATGGTGACTATTAGGAATTATTGATAAGGCGTCAGGGATTACTGTCCACTTTACCGCATGTCCATAACCATTACCGATTTTTAGATATAGCGCCTTAAATTTAGCCAATATTCGGAAATTCGAATATGGCCATTTTTTAAATTTGAAAAAAGTGTTCTAGGAGTGCGAGGGTGGGGCAATGGTGACTATTAGGATTCACTAACAAGGCATCCATGATTCCTGTCCACTTTACCGCATGTCCATAACCGTTACCGATTTTTAGATATAGCGCCTTAAATTTAGCCAATATTCGGAAATTCGAATATGACCATTTTTTAAATTTGAAAAAAGTGTTCTAGGAGTGCAAGGGTGGGGCAATGGTGACTATTAGGATTTACTAACAAGGCATCCATGATTCCTGTCCACTTTACCGCATGTCCATAACCGTTACCGATTTTTAGATATAGCGCCTTAAATTTAGCCAATATTCGGAAATTCGAATAAGGCCATTTTTTAAATTTGAAAAAAGTGTTCTAAGAGTGCGAGGGTGGGGCAATGGTGACTATTAGGATTTATTAACAAGGCATCCATTATTCCTGTCCACTTTACCGCATGTCCATAACCGTTACCGATTTTTAGATATAGCGCCTTAAATTTAGCCAATATTCGGAAATTCGAATATGGCCATTTTTTAAATTTGAAAAAAGTGTTCTAGGAGTGCGAGGGTGGGGCAATGGTGACTATTAGGATTTACTAACAAGGCATCCATGATTCCTGTCCACTTTACCGCATGTCCATAACCGTTACCGATTTTTAGATATAGCGCCTTAAATTTAGCCAATATTCGGAAATTCGAATATGGCCATTTTTTAAATTTGAAAAAAGTGTTCTAGGAGTGCGAGGGTGGGGCAATGGTGACTATTAGGATTTACTAACAAGGCATCCATGATTCCTGTCCACTTTACGGCATGTCCATAACCGTTACCGATTTTTAGATATAGCGTCTTAAATTTAGCCAATATTCGGAAATTCGAATATGGCCATTTTTTAAATTTGAAAAAAGTGTTCTAAGAGTGCGAGGGTGGGGCAATGGTGACTATTAGGATTTATTAACAAGGCATCCATTATTCCTGTCCACTTTACCGCATGTCCATAACCGTTACCGATTTTTAGATATAGCGCTTTAAATTTAGCCAATATTCGGAAATTCGAATATGGCCATTTTTTAAATTTGAAAAAAGTGTTCTAGGAGTGCGAGGGTGGGGCAATGGTGACTATTAGGATTTACTAACAAGGCATCCATGATTCCTGTCCACTTTATCGCATGTCCATAACCGTTACCGATTTTTAGAAATAGCGCTTTAAATTTAGCCAATATTCGGAAATTCGAATATGGCCATTTTTTAAATTTGAAAAAAGTGTTCTAGGAGTGCGAGGGTGGGGCAATGGTGACTATTAGGATTTACTAACAAGGCATCCATGATTCCTGTCCACTTTACCGCATGTCCATAACCGTTACCGATTTTTAGATATAGCGCCTTAAAGTTAGCCAATATTCGGAAATTCGAATATGACCATTTTTTAAATTTGAAAAAAGTGTTCTAGGAGTGCAAGGGTGGGGCAATGGTGACTATTAGGATTTACTAACAAGGCATCCATGATTCCTGTCCACTTTACCGCATGTCCATAACCGTTACCGATTTTTAGATATAGCGTCTTAAATTTAGCCAATATTCGGAAATTCGAATATGGCCATTTTTTAAATTTGAAAAAAGTGTCCTAGAAGTGCGAGGGTGGGGCAACGGCGACTATTAGGATTTATTGATAAGGCATCAGGGATTCCTGTCCACTTTACCGCATGTCCACAACCGTTACCGATTTTTAGATATAGCGCCTTAAATTTAGCCCCGTGACAGAGCGGTGATAGAAATTTATAACTGCTTCAAATTAAAAAACGGTGAACCCCGCAAGAATCCATACATAAGCCGTTTGTCAAGAAAATCTTTTTACACAATGAAAAAAGAATCGGGTTTGACTTTTAGCTTGAAAAGAATAGGATTTTTCTATTACTTTTAGAATTTTTTTTGTTGATTTAATTTCATCTACTAGATATTGGCTAACAAATAACAGTAAAAAATAATAAACAATAAATTTTAATACAAAAATAAGATAAAAAAAGAAAGTAGAATTTTGTTGTCAAGTAAATGCATACTAGAAAAAATAATAAATAAATAAATAAATATTGAGTTGCAAGATAATCTATATTTTGTATGGCCAACATTGGCATCAATTACAGCTTAAATAATATATTAATTACAGCTTCAAAAAACCTAATCCATCATTATCCAGCAAATTGCCGAATTTTCGTACAGAAACAAAAAAAATATTTACCTATTTATTTAAGTGAAAAAAGGCACTAAATAAAAATAAAATAAATAATAATAAAAAATGCGACTGAGCGCAGGATTGAACTCGAAACCTTGTACTGCGAATACAAATAAAAGTCAAAACGCTTTACCATATGCGCTATGACAACACATATTATTGCAGTGCTTTTTATGCGTTTTGTCAAAAGCTAAACAGTCGCATTTAACAGCCAACATATCTACTGTAACAAAAATGTTACAATAGCCCGCCTATGTACCAAAATTAAGCAGCAGCCATCAATAGAGGATATAAAAAAATAAAAAAAATATTAAAATTATAAACTTTATCTCTGGCGGGGATTGAACTCGGAACATAAAATATCTCAAAATTAATGATATAAATATTTTTTATATTGCACATTGAAAATTAAAGCATCCTGGGTTCAAATCTTGAACGGACTAATATTATCTAGTATATAAAAAGTAATCAAGTAGATAATATTTTTGAGATAACGTCAATTTCAGGACTCTGTATCTCAAAATTGGTGATGGTTATGGATATGCGGTAAAGTGGACAGGAATCCCTGATGCCTTATCAATAAATCCTAATAGTCGCCGTTGCCCCACCCTCGCACTCTTAGAACACTTATTTCAAATTTAAAAAATGGCCATATTCGAATTTCCGAATATTGGCTAAATTTAAGACGCTATATCTAAAAATCGGTAACGGTTATGGACATGCGGTAAAGTGGACAGGAATCATGGATGCCTTGTTAGTAAATCCTAATAGTCACCATTGCCCCACCCTCGCACTCCTAGAACACTTTTTTCAAATTTAAAAAATGGCCATATTCGAATTTCCGAATATTGGCTAAATTTAAGGCGCTATATCTAAAAATCGGTAACGGTTATGGACATGCGATAAAGTGGACAGGAATCATGGATGCCTTGTTAGTAAATCCTAATAGTCACCATTGCCCCACCCTCGCACTCCTAGAACACTTTTTTCAAATTTAAAAAATGGCCATATTCGAATTTCCGAATATTGGCTAAATTTAAAGCGCTATATCTAAAAATCGGTAACGGTTATGGACATGCGGTAAAGTGGACAGGAATAATGAATGCCTTGTTAATAAATCCTAATAGTCACCATTGCCCCCACCCTCGCACTCTTAGAACACTTTTTTCAAATTTAAAAAAATGGCCATATTCGAATTTCCGAATATTGGCTAAATTTAAGACGCTATATCTAAAAATCGGTAACGGTTATGGACATGCGGTAAAGTGGACAGGAATCATGGATGCCTTGTTAGTAAATCCTAATAGTCACCATTGCCCCACCCTTGCACTCCTAGAACACTTTTTTCAAATTTAAAAAATGGTCATATTCGAATTTCCGAATATTGGCTAAATTTAAGGCGCTATATCTAAAAATCGGTAACGGTTATGGACATGCGGTAAAGTGGACAGGAATCATGGATGCCTTGTTAGTGAATCCTAATAGTCACCATTGCCCCACCCTCGCACTCCTAGAACACTTTTTTCAAATTTAAAAAATGGCCATATTCGAATTTCCGAATATTGGCTAAATTTAAGGCGCTATATCTAAAAATCGGTAATGGTTATGGACATGCGGTAAAGTGGACAGTAATCCCTGACGCCTTATCAATAAATCCTAATAGTCACCATTGCCCCACCCTCGCACTCCTAGGACACTTTCTTCACATTCAAAAAATGGCCATAGTCAAATATCCGAATATTGGCTAACTTTAAGACGCTATATCCAAAAATCGGTAACGGTTATGGATATGCGGTAAAGTGGACAGGAATCCTTGATACCTTGTTAATAAATCCCAATAGTTGCCATTGCCCCACCCTGGCACTCCTAGGGCACTTTTTTCAAATTTAAAAAATACCCGAGTGCGTATTTTTATAAATGTACAATTTTGCTGTTTTACGCCTCCATCTGAAACTATTTATTTAATTTTTAAAAATTTTAAAAAATGTACATAAAAATTTGTTACTTTGAACAATAAATTTACTAATTTTTCTTTAAAAATATTGTATTCTTTCAAAAAATTTAACTCTGTTAACTTAACAGTTCAATGTTAATTTACAGAGAAGCCGCATTAACAGAAAAATTGGAATATAACTTTGAGAGCTAACTTCACACACTTCAAAACAAAGACAATTGGTCGGAAATAACAAAAAAAAATCATCTTTCCGCGTGAAGCCAATGCACCCATTTCATATGAGTGTTTGGCGCGGCTTGTGAAGATGAGGCATCACTGGCCCATATTTCTTTAAAATGATGAGGGCGCCGCAACCATTACGGTTAATCGGTTAACGCACCATGATAACCGATTTTTTTGTGCCCGCTCTTCATGGTATTGATGTGAACAATGTTTGGTTTCAACAGGATGGTGCGACTTACCACACATCTTATGCCACAATCGATTTATTGCGTCAAACGTTTGATAGTAGTTTAATTAGCCGCAGAAGCTGCGATTTGACATCGTTCGACTGTTTTCTGTGGAGCGCTGTTAAAGACAAGTGTTGTGCCGAATTTCGTGATGCTATTGCCGAGATACGACCCCATACACTAGAAAAAGTTATCGAAAATTGATCCGATCGAATGAGGTACTTTGAGGCAGCAGCAGCAGCCATATAAATGAAATAATATTTCATTTCTAACCGGAACAATTGTATTTCACAAAAAAATAAAATTTGGCAAAATTTCAAACCGTTTTTGTTTTATTGCATTTTAAATTTAAACTTTGCCGTTGCAGGATATCGAATAACAACGTTAACAGCGTCTGTCGTATCCAGATTGAAAAAGAAAACCTCTTTAATGCGAAAAATAGCTCATTAATTCCCAGGTCATCCAAATTTGATTGTCAGGCTAGAAATCAGAGACTCGCAGCATGTATGATGTCTAGGTTTTTAGCCATCTAAACCGAGCAGTTATATTACATTTTGCATGAATATTAAAAAAAAAAAACTTATCAGAGCGTGCGCAACCAATTGAATTATTACACCGTGCAACAAAAAAGGACGAACTCAAATACCTGGGCAATTGTACTACTTTTCTTATAGGCCTTGTCGAGAAGAACTAGGATCTGTTTTTGGAATTTTCAAAACACTTCAAAATCTCGAGTTACGGGGGAAAAAACCGTTTTATAGGACCTTCACGCAATTATTAGCTAATAACTTAGCTAAATATTACCTAATTTTAAGTTCCAAAATTCCGCAGTTCTAAAATTTCGTACAAAATATGGTCGGAATAGTGTTTTAACTTAGTCAACTGTGAAGAGATTAATCGAAATATTCAGGGAGACTGGATCCGTTTGAGACGCCAACCACACTGGTCGTCCAATATTGAAGTAGAGTTTGAGAATGTCGGTGACAGTTCAGGAAGCTTATATCGGCTCCGTGGACAAGAATTGCAAATTTCAAGAAGCTCTCTACAGCGTATACTCACTAAAGATCTCTAACTCCACGCTTCCAAAATTCAATTAACACAACAACTGAAGCCTAGTAAGCGTTCACAGCGGAGAGAGTTTGTTGATTGGATTATTGAACATCAAAAAATAGATGCTGATTTTTCGAGCAAAATCATCTTAACCGATGACGCACATTTCCACCTTCATGGCTTTGTTAATCGACAAAATTGCCGCTTTTGGCTTTCTGAGAACTATTGTGTGATTGCCGAAACACATGTGCATCCACAACGTATCACTGTTTGGTGTGGATTTTGGGCTGGAGGCATAATTGGACTATACTTTTTTGAAAACGAGGAAGGTCAAATAGTGACTGTTACTGTTACTGTTCGAAATCGCGACATAATAACGCAGTTCTTTCTGCCAAAACTGGAAGATAATGATGTGGCCAATATGTGATTTCAACAAAACGGTGCCACACGTCATACAGCCCGTCAAACAATTCAATTACTGCATGAGACATTTCCAGGCCGTGTACTCTCTCGTTACGGTGATCAGAATTGTCCCCCTAGATTGTGCGATTTAACACCATTAGATATATTTTTATGGGGTTATTTGAAAATGTGTGTGAAGATAAATTCGAATTTGAAAATCCAAGACAGTGATTACATACAAAATGTAAAATATCGTCAGAGGATAAGTGAATATTTCGGGAAAATATGAAGGTGCTCCCATAAACCACTATATACATATGTTTGTGCCAAGGGTCCTGTCTAGAGCCCATATAGTGGTATGTCTGGAAAAATCACCGGATTTGAGAAAATCGAATTTTAAAAAATCGCCTTTTTGAAAAATATGCAAATTCTTGGGAGGATGAGTGGGCATTTCTCCAAAATATGGAAGGGTACACATATACCACTATATACATATGCTGGCTTAAAGGGTCCTAAACAGAGCCCATATAGTGGGATGTCTGGAAAGATCACCGGATTTGAGAAAATGGAATTTTAAAAAATCGCCTTTTTGAAAAATATGAAAATTCTTGGGAGGATGAGTGGGCATTTCTCCAACATATGGAAGGGTACACATATACCACTATATACATATGCTGGCTTAAAGGGTCCTAAACCGAGCCCATATAGTGCGATGTCTGGAAAGATCACCGGATTTGAGAAAATGGAATTTTAAAAAATCATGTGTGTGAAGATAAATTCGAATTTGAAAACCCAAGACACCAACCTTACTTTTTTAACATACACAAATTTTGCGTTAACAGAGTACTGTTAAGAGATTAACAGTGATTACATACAAAATGTAAAATATCGTCAGAGGATAAGTGAATATTTCGGGAAAATATGAAGGTGCTCCCATAAACCACTATATACATATGTTTGTGCCAAGGGTCCTGTCTAGAGCCCATATAGTGGTATGTCTGGAAAAATCACCGGATTTGAGAAAATTGAATTTTAAAAAATTGACTTTTTTAATAATATGAAAATTCTTGGGATGATGAGTGGGCATTTCTCCAAAATATGGAAGGGTACACATTTACCACTATATACAAATGTTTGTGCCAAGGGTCCTGTCTAGAGCCCATATAGTGGTATGTCTGGAAAAATCACCGGATTTGAGAAAATCGAATTTTAAAAAATCGCCTTTTTGAAAAATCTGAAATTTCTTGGGAGGATGAGTGGCTATTTCTCTAAAATATAGAAGTGCTCCCCTATACCACTATATACAAATGTTTGTGCCAAGGGTCCTGTCTAGAGCCCATATAGTGGTATGTCTGGAAAAATCACTGGATTTGAGAAAATCGAATTTTAAAAAATCGCCTTTTTGAAAAATCTGAAATTTCTTGGGAGGATGAGTGGCTATTTCTCTAAAATATGGAAGTGCTCCCCTATACCACTATATACAAATGTTTGTGCCAAGGGTCCTAAACAGAGCGCAAATAGTGGGATGTCTGGAAAGATCACCGGATTTGAGAAAATGGAATTTTAAAAAATCGTCTTTTTGAAAAATATGAAAATTCTTGGGAGGATGAGTGGGCATTTCTCCAAAATATGGAAGTGTACACATATACAACTATATACATATGCTGGCTTAAAGGGTCCTAAACAGAGCCCATATAGTGTGACGTCTGGAAAGATCATCGGATTCGAGAATATGGAATTGTAAATCTTTCCAGACATCCCACTGTATGGGCTCTGTTTAGGACCCCTTAAGCCAGCATATGTATATAGTGGTATATGTGTACCCTTCCATATTTTGGAGAAATGGTTACTCATCCTCCCAAGAATTTTCATATTTTTCTAAAAGGCGATTTTTTAAAATTCCATTTTCTCGAATCCGGTGATCTTTCCAGACATCCCACTATATGGGCTCTGTTTAGGACCCTTTAAGCCAGCATATGTACATAGTGGTATATGTGTACCCTTCCATATTTTGGAGAAATGGTTACTCATCCTCCCAAGAATTTTCATATTTTTCAAAAAGGTGATTTTTTAAAATTCCATTTTCTCGAATCCGGTGATCTTTCCAGACATCCCACTATATGGGCTCTGTTTAGGACCCTTTAAGCCAGCATATGTATATAGTGATATATGTGTACCCTTCCATATTTTGGAGAAATGGTTACTCATCCTCCCAAGAATTTTCATATATTTCAAAAAGGCGATTTTTTAAAATTCCATTTTCTCAAATCCGGTGATCTCTCCAGACATCCCACTATATGGGCTCTGTTTAGGACCCTTTAAGCCAACATATGTATATAGTGGTATATGTGTACCCTTCCATATTTTGGAGAAATGCCCACTCATCCTCCCAAGAATTTTCATATATTTCAAAAAGGCGATTTTTTAAAATTCCATTTTCTCAAATCCGGTGATCTTTCCAGACATCCCACTATATTGGCTCTGTTAAGGACCCTTTAAGCCAGCATATGTATATAGTGGTATATGTGTACCCTTCCATATTTTGCAGAAATGCCCACTCATCCTCCCAAGAATTTTCATATATTTCAAAAAGGCGATTTTTTAAAATTCCATTTTCTCAAATCCGGTGATCTTTCCAGACATCCCACTATATGGGCTCTGTTTAGGACCCTTTAAGCCAGCATATGTATATAGTGGTATACGTGTACCCTTCCATATTTTGGAGAAATGCCCACTCATCCTCCCAAGAATTTTCATATTTTTCAAAAAGGCGATTTTTTAAAATTCCATTTTCTCGAATCCGGTGATTTTTCAAGACATCCCACTATATGGACACTATTGTAGACCCTTTGGGCAACCATACTTATATAGTGGTATATGGGAGCACCTTCAAATTTTCCCGAAATATTTACTTATCCTCTTACGATATTTAACATTTTGTATGTAATCACTGTTAATCTCTTAACAGTACTCTGTTAACGCAAAATTTGAGCATGTTACAAAAGTGTGGTTGGTGTCTTGGCTTTTCAAATTCGAATTTATCTTCACACACATTATTTGAAATCACAGTTCCACAACCACCCGCGCATTAAAGAAAAAGATTGAACGTTGCATCAACGAAATTCAGCCACATTTAAGCAAAATGATGATGTAAAAATTTCAACAAACCGCATGCAAAGCGGTGGAAGCCATTTGCCCTATATGTTATTCCATAAATAACCCTATCCTATGTATGTTCTTTATGATTCAATAAAAAGTAACAATCGAAAGACTACAAACTGTGGTTTCTATTTAATTCAAATCTTGCTTTAATTTCGGGACAGTCTTTAGTTTAGTTAAGACTAAAACCGCCCACCAATACCATAAATATTGGCCATCTCAGTTGCAAGTTATTTCAACTGCATTCGTGCAATTTTTTCTTTTTTGTTTGCCTTCAATTTTAATGAATTTTTTAAAGCAACTTTTTAAATTATTTTAAATCCACATTTTTTGAAATTTGTTTTACTAGATTTTCTTTATTTTTTTATATTTTTTTCTACTCGTTTGTGGCAATAACAGGTTGAACAACAAGCCGCAAATACAGAATTTTTTTTTATTTTTTGTTTTTTTAATTATACAAATTAATAAAATAAAATAAAAAATAAATCCAAGACAAGAAATGTGTGAAATATGACTAAATCGTGTGGCATTTATTTAAAAATCATTTAAAATTTGAGTAAAAAGAGAAGAGAAAAAAAAGTTTTGAAAATAATTCTCTAAAGTCACGTTTTACAGTTTTTTCTTTCAAGTTTTTTATTATTAAAGCTTTTTTCTTGGATTTCTTTAAACGTAAAGAAACGTTTGAAAGAAAACAAGAAAAGTCAAATCTCAAATTGCAAAAGTAGTAAAACAAACGTCAATGATTGACAAAAAAAATATTTCTTTTTCTCTTCCATGGCTTACTTACAAGCTTTGTAAAGTTAAAGAAAACGAAGTGTCAAACTATTTAAAGGAGGGCGTGGCATAAGGAAAGCAAAGAAATGTCCGCAAAGAAGCCACTTATAACACTTCCTATAAATGCATTTTGAAACATAATAGATAATATTCAGATGATTACTCATCCTTAAAGTTTAAGGATATAACTCCTTCTTCCTCCTACTACTTTGAATTAACAACAGTTAGGATTTGATACATTGTACAGCATCGCTAAGTAAAAAATCTTGAACGTCCAGCATACTGCCTATTTAGAACCGACCTTAATATTTCAACCTCCTATAAGACACAAGTCGCAGTATTCGCATTTAAATTCTACAGATTATGCATTAGTAGTCACAGTTAAATAGTGCTACACACGCTATTGAGAAGCCAGGCTCTACAAGAATCATTAGACAAATGTTTAGCCGGCCAACTAATCTTCTATAACTGTTTTCTTACATAAATCTAACAGTTCTCTTAGCAGCCACACTATAAAGGGTTTGGAATCGTTCCTCCACCAATTGGTATTAGAACTTCTTAATTCAAATAAAAGTCCCTTCATTTCAGCGACTAACCATGGGTATACATACATACATAATTGCCGCGACATTCCAAGTGGAAAAAGGGAAATTCTTTCAATCAATGAGCTGCATCTGATTCTATTTTTAGACTTATTTAACGCCGGCTCCGAACGGTAAATGCATTAAAGTGGTGGTAATACTCATAACCAGTTACTAGCAATATTATGAGGTGATACCGTTTTTGAAAATTGTCAGATGGTCTGGCCTAGGATTAAATCGAGGACCTCTTGGCTGGTAGGCAGTCGTCATACCTACCATACCACAACAGTACACCACGGGCTTGTATTGAAATCCTATATTTTCAGTCAAAAAATATTATAGAAGTAGGGCAGATCAGTGGGGTAAATAATGTGGCCGCCTTTTAATGAAAAAAGCACATATCGAGATTACTATCAGTAATAAATAATAACTGGGCATTGGCTGCTAGATGAGAATGCAACTCGACTTGGACTCCCTCTGTTCAGCGATTATTGTCGAAGTAGCAATAACAGAGAAAAGAGAGAAACAGTCTTCCATCTTTTTTACCAATGCCCGGCCGTAAGTACGGTTAGGCAGGCTCAATAGAGCCCATCGTTATGCCTAAAACTTCCCCATAGCAGCCACCAGTTCGCTACTACTATAAATTTACTGATCATCCCTACAGGAATTTCCTGTAAACCCTCAGCTCTAACTATATGTCCACCGGAAATTCTAATTATTAGTCTAGCCAACGCCTGTCATTCCAAAAGAAGGTTTAGCGTAGGCCATCCTCCTCCATGCAGCATCTACATAGAGTGTAGTTCCTATGGCCCAATCTAATGGCATATTTCCCAACCAGATAGTGTCCCGTTAGAGACTCTATTACCGCAGGAGTTCTGCCGTTCGGCAAGTTAAGTGGCTGTCTAGAACTCTTAATGTCCAACCGTGGTCAGAAAACTCTAGCCTGTCTATAAGTCGAACTGAGTCTCCACTTCTCGTTTAAGATATTATCTGCCTAGGGCGGCAATCAGTTTGCAATTTGGGCGTCAAATATAGCAGGCCGGACTTAAAAATCCTAACGGAATTTTTTACGGACCATTGTGGACTGAAAGCGGCATTTGAAGAGGATGGCGGCCACAGATAAGGATGTTTGTTGACTGTGCTTACAGGCATCACTGACAGCGGAACACATATTGTGTGAATGTTCTTAATAGGTTTAGATAGAATTTTTTGGAGAGACGTGGGTTCTCATTTTCCACAATGGACCTCTATAGTCTCCACCACCACCTTTTCTCCACCACTCCCTAGGGTTACATTGGGTGGCAAATCCACCATTATGGTTTCAGATCTGCTAGTGTTCATTAGGAAGGCAGCAGATCTGCTGAGCAAATTATAGAGCGAAAGAGATACAATAGATCCCATGGGTCTCAGTGCCCTGTAGTAGTGCCTAATCAGAATGATGATAATTCCCTGTGCACAGACGACAGGTGGAGATGGGCATACCAACACTTTTCTGCACATAAGAATTTGTGCCGTAGTGCCGAGTCTAGTTAGCTTATCAGCTATCCGGTTGCTAAATTTGTCGTTGTGTCCCGTTACCCAAAACAACCTGAGACCAAAATGCTCAGCCATTACCCTTACTAAAGTCTGGCACTCCTTTACCGTCAGAGACTTAGCAAACATAGCCTCCAAGAACCTATAAGCGGATTGACTGTCCATATAAATGCAAACTTGCCGGAGTGTTGTGACATTATCTCTCTCAATAGTTTAGCAACCTCACGCATAGCAGCACTATTACACTGATACGCAGGATCCAAGTATTCGGAATAAATGTTCTCAAATTTGTCACTGATAATAGGTACGAGAGTTCGTTTTCACGGCAATCAAGCCGATGCGGTGTAATAGCCCAGCAAAGTACTCCGATAGCCTAAAACCGCACTCCCTGAGGTAAACTTTAAAACATTATTGAATTATTTCTTTCTTAAATCCGGAACAGGTCACGTTAGTGTAGTTTCAATTAAAAATTATGTTCGAAAATGCCGAATATTAGCAGCACTCAGGGGCAGAGAAGGCGACTTCTGTCAATGGTTGTGGACTTCGTAACACTTTACGCGGCAGCTATATAAGCGTGCGCGAAAATTAACTATATACAACGGATAGCACAGGGTCTGAGACGCTCTGCGGTAAGAGTCTCCTGAGCATATAGGGCAGTTTTCGAGGTGGCAATTGCTGCAATATCTGGACAGATGGTGACAGATATCCACGCAAGAGAGCTGTGTCAGCTTTATAATGTTTAAGGTGCAACACCGTCGCAGAAACAGAGGAGAGTTCACGATCGGTTGGAGAATAGCAGCAAAATTCAGAAACTCACCACAACGGAACATGGACATATGCTGCTATACCCTGTGCCACAATGTGTATTAAGAGATGGCACGGCGCACTGGATTACACAATCTTAGACATATTCTGTCCGGCCACCTGTACGTTTTGGGTTATGTATCCTGACTGCCAAGGTGAACTCGAAACCGCGGAACACGTTACATTCGAGTGAGACAGGTTGACTAACGAATGTTGAAAATTTGATTGGCGAATATGCGCTCATCGAGTACCAAGTGTAATGCCGGCCAATTGTTCACCGGTCGGGTTGGGAACTGCTGCGATAAACGAAGCAACAACGGAATCGACAACCGACTGACAATTGAACTTTAATAAACGTGACGTTTGAGCTTAGTGGATGATTAGATGATTAGTCAGATGATGTAATGCTTAGTCGGTAGTTCTAGGAAGATCCATCGCCGGACACCGTGATGAAGGTCACTCACTGACTAAAGCTTTCAACTGCTTTGTACCTCATTAAAAAAAATTATATTATGGTACAGGGTTCGGGAGCATTGATAAAACACAATGCTATTAAACCTATTAAAACTGATGTGCGACTCAGCTCAAACTATAAATGAATACGCTTAAGGTGCAGGAAGGACATTTTAAAGCTTCAAAGCAAAAATAAATAGAGCAATCAAAATAGCAATTGATTGATTTCAAACGTTTTCATAAAAAACTTTTACTTTTGCACCATAAAGTATCCATTTGGCATAAAAACTATTCCTTTAAAGGGTACCAACAAATTCGCTTTTGCTTCTATGAAACAAATAATCCATTGATTTAACTTTACATACGTAGATACCTACGTCTACATTTTACCCTAATAACGTTGCTAAAAATTTCTAGGAATTTACTGCACACCGACAAAAGTAAAACTAGCAACAACAACAACAACAACAACAGCAACAAACGACAGCAAATTTAATAAAAACTTTTCTTTTTGTAAAAAAAAATAAACTAAAGAGAGAAATATGTGTGTTAGTAGTTGCTTGCAATATCAAAAAGAATATTTTCTCTATTCGGATATGTATTCGTCGTTCTTTAAACTTTTCTCTATAGCAGCAGAGCAACAACACAAAGCCGACACACAGTGGCAACTAATGAAGCGGTACATCACAACAATTTTACATTAAGATCTGGCAAGTAAATAGGGAGAACTGAATACCCACTGTATTCTAAATAAACAAATCACCAATGACAACAACAATAGCAGACAAAACTATTAAATGTTAGCATGTGTGCCAAAGTAGAGAACAAAGTAAGTATTTTTGAAGTTGGCGAACACAAACTACTATTCCAGTGAATGAACCGGGACCACTCATACCATTTACTGGGAAAAAACTATTAAAAAAAAAAACGAAACGAAAATTTTATATCAACGTCATTATCGTATGTGTGTGTATGTTTTTTTTTTTTTTTTTACAAAAACACGAACATACGAAGTATAATTGGCCATATATTCTAAGCCATTTATGTCTATACACTACGACTACTACTACACCAGTGGACTCTACCAGTTATGGGCGAATACAAATGTGTTGCGCCTAGTGTATGCCAGTGTGTGTGCTTTTGTTTGTTTATGTGTGTTTGTAAGTAAAAATATGCAAAACTCAACTATTGCAGTTGTATTATTGGATGGTTGGTTAGTTGAATGGATGGATCTTATCATTTGCAAGTGTAATAGTAAATGACAGTATGTGTTTGTGTGCCTGTGTGTTTGTCTATGTGTCTGTATAAGAATTTATGCTTTGCTCTGTTTTGCCATATTTATTCATTTATTACACTTAAAACCTAAAAACAGGGTTGACCCCAATTAGGCACGCTTTATAAAGGGGAACTACAAATAAAAGTATCAGGTTATCTATTTAGTGGTTTCAAAACCCGCTGGTCTGGCAAGACTGTCAGGTGCTAAATATCTGTCATCTGAAGTGTCATTGTGTGCCGCTGTAGTATGGTAGGTAAGACACCAGCCTACCAACCAGAAGGTCCTCGGTTCAATACCAGGCCAAACCATCTTTAAAAAAAAAGAAAAAGTTTTTCGACAGCAGTATTACTTCATAACATTAGCTAATAACTGGTTATGAGTATTACATACTATTGAAAACTTCTCTAATGCATTTGCCGTTCAGAGCCGGCGTTAAACTGTAGGCCCCTTTCAATGAGTTTAAAAAAAGAATCGGGTGCAGCTCCTTGACTGAGAGAAATCCCCATGTTCCTTCATGGAATGTTATGGGAATTAATATAAATGTAATTTATTTAGTTAGTAAAAGGTTTGTCATTTACGAATATGAGTGCCGCTGTGGTGTGGTAGCTAAATCCTAGGCCTGATCATCTAAAAGAGGAAAAGTTTTTCAACAGCGGTATTACTTTATAACATTAGATAGTAAGTGGTCATGAGTATTACTATGATACTATGGGAATCTTCTCGAATTAATTTTCCATTCAGAGCCCGCGTTAAATTGCAGGTCCCATTCAATGAGTCTTATAATAGAATTGGGTGCAGCTCATTGACTGACATAAGTCGTCCCCTTGTTGAATGGTATGGGAATTATTAAATATTATATTTACAGTGTGAGGCGTGGTGCAGTGTTTAGATTGCAGGCATACAACACAAACGGCCAAGGTTCGAATTTTACCAGAGGACATACAGAAAAAAAATTTTAATTGTGTTTAATAAAGAGGCTTCAACCTCCCTCCAAACAAATACAACTAAAGAAGCACCCCTGACCTTTGAGCTTACATCTGGCGATGATGACAAACAACACTTTTCAAGGATCTTCACCAGTACACACAATCATATGGAGGCGAGCTACAGTGTCAACTACGATGCTTAACTTGAAAATCAACTTGTCACTGAAACCGAAACAAAGCCATGGACGTGGAAAGCTTATATGGCCCTAGAGGAGTGACGAAGAAAACATATATATTTCCCAATATGGATCGTATAACAACCGCAGAAAGCGTTAAAGTAGGTAAAACTCACCGTTTTAGAAATTTTTAAATAAAATTTTTTTCAGCCATGTGGCTAATTTCTCAATCGGTACATGGCTAATTTCTTAATATGTACGTTAAAAAGCAATAAATTCGCATATGAAAAATCTGGAAGAAGTGACTGTTTGGAAGTGTAATTGGACCGTGTTTTGTCGAAAATGAAGCTGGAAGAACAATTACTGTCAACTTAGAGCGCTATAGCCGTATTATAACCGACTTTTTTTGGCCCGCAATTGAAGAATATGAGCTGTGGTTTCACCAAAACAGTGCCACGAGCTACACAACATAACCGATTTTGGCTTTAATGCAGGTCATGTAATTTGTCGATTTGGCGATATCAATAGACCACCTAGATCATGCAATCTGACGTCATTAGACTTTTTTGTGGGGCTACGTCCAAGGCCATGTTTACGCGTATAGTCCCCTGACGTTAAAATGAAAGCCCAGATTCGTCAAGTTATCGCCAAGATACCGCCGGAAATATGCCAAAAAGTGGTAGAGAACAACCTCAATAGGATCTGCAACCAATCCAGAGGCGGTAATTTAAATGACATTGTATTTCGTTCATAACGGCAAGGTCCAAGTATTATATTGAAATAAAAGTTTGTGTTTTATTTACCCTTACTTTTGAAACCGAAAAATGAATAACCCTCTAGTAGGAGTCCATAAATAAAAATGTTTTGGAAAATAAAACAGACACGCTGCTATGCTCCACTATTATTTAATATTAATTACTTTTACGAATGGTCCTACGATGCACAGGGGATCATACGGACATTCTTTGCAGTTGTCTGTCTATCGAAAGCTAATGCTAATCTGTCACCAAGTGGGTTTGCGAGAAGTAGCTTCTCTCTTTATTTGCCTTTTTTAAATATGTGTTAGTCCTGCAATTCTTCGGCATCCCGTCTTCACTTCAGTTCACATGCATTGTATTAATTGAAAAGTGAAAGCTCAGAACAAGGTCCTGAAGTCTCTAGAGGACACCCGTCGGGGAGTGACAAAGAAGACTATAATGTTGACATGTAGGGCGATTGACCGCCGCGATATGAACCTAGTTTCTCAGTGATACCAAATGGTAAGCCTCACAGACTACCCAAAATGACGCTCTCAGAATCGCTTACGATTGTGTAAGCAAGGAAACTAGGCACGATTCTGCCATTCAGAGACCATGACGTACTACTGAAAAAGCAATTGCTGGTGGCATGTCACCTACTCAGCGGTCCCAACTACGAACTGATAACTTTGGACCTGTTTCCCCGACACATTCGGCAAAATCTTAAGCACTACTGTAATGACATTCGGGATACCACTCCACCCATCATGGACCAGAATGACCTTGCAGATGCTCACGGCATATTGCTTCAGCGGGCGATATGTAATACAATGAATGGCTACCAGAGTAATAGGATCATCAGCGATTATCCCCCGGCGATGGCTGAAGACGAGAGACAATTATCCAGGCGGACTAGAACAACGTTGGATAGTTCCTGGCATTCTAAATCGATGACCAGACTGCCTTAAAGTCTTCATGACGCGACACACTTGTTTCACTGCAACAACCGAACCACAGATATGCGCCCCATTGACCTATGGCTGAGAGCGATCTAAGTTGCTCAATTTTTCTAACATGAGAGTACACCAATTGATACAAACTCAGTTAATTAAACCATCTTTGTATATTTTCATCTAAAAGAACACTCCAATGTAGCAGATATGTTACAAAAGCAACAACAACGACAATTTTTAGACATACAAAAGTGTAGACTTAACACATGAATTAAAAATGCTCCTCACATGGGATACAGTCGGCCAAAAAGTATGACTGCTTAACTTCATTCTGTATCAATAGGACAAAAAATTCTCTAAATATTGGTTCACATTTTGAAGGTTTGCAAATCCAGTTTCCTTTGCATTATGCAATATCCACTATATTCAAATCTAATTGTAAGTGTAGTCACATTGGTTAGCCCCATTTTCTACCTATTTATGATTACGCACACAAAGGTTAAGTTCATGATATATCTCCTCAGTCCTTAAACTATAGACAGAAGTCAGGATCTTGACTATAATGAATAAAAAATTAGTTGGTCAGCAGCAACAAAGATTGGCTTTTGTCGTGCTATCATAAAAATAGTCATTGTCATATAAACGTGTGTATTCTACATTCGCCATCTTGCTGCCCATTGCTCGCTTACCGGCGGCCTCTCCGGGGCTGTTATGGAGCCGAAACTGTAGGCGGCACGTGTTTGTATTTACACTCACGTGTCACTAAGCCTGACCAGAGGTATTCTGGTGCCACGGGAATCTACCGAATATTCTCTACCCGAATATTGGGTAGGCCCCCTTGTGGGGGCTTCGTGGAGGCTGTGGTTTAGACCTAAAGAGCAATCAGGGCACGAGTCCGGTGTGGTGTTGCAACTCCTTAACTGGGTGCTGTGACCCATATCACAGCGGGAGTTTTAGATAGTCTCCAGCTCCCCACCAAGGTGTAACCTGTGTCTTAACAACACACCTTTAAATTTGGTACTCACTTGTGATATTCACATGTGAGTATCACAGGCAGGGGCGTTGGTGGACACATTATATTCACTCGTGCCATCGGGGCACCGTGAGATATGCCGCACGGTGAAGACGTACGTATGCCCAGATGACATCTGCCCGCTGCTCGCTGTCGTCTATGTCATTAATCCTTAAGGTTAACAAATTTCTTAAACTCTTGGGAATACCGAAGTTTAACAACCTATGAATTTTCTCGTTGTGTTCTGTGATCCAATTATAGGCCCTCTCTGATTATAATTTTATTTCTTTTAATTGAATCTTCTTTCTTCTTTGATAATATTTTTCAATTTTTTAATTATTTTGTGGAGGTTTCTTCTTCAACTAAGCGTAGGAAGGTTTATAAATAATTTTCGCAAACACTTAATAACACAATTCAAAATATTCTTTTACAAGTATATTTAGAGCAAAAGGAAAAAATTTGTAAAGAAGAAAATTTATTGAAATTAAAATTTAATTTCAGTAATTATCGCTTCATTTCGCCGTCTACAAATTTCAAATTTGATTCAGTTTTGAAAACATTGAGAGATTTAAATATAACACAATGGGCAGAGTTTTGAAATCCTTGTAGCCTGTACACTATGCAGAGCTCTAGGCAGCATAACACGGAACTTCTTCTGAGCGTCATTACTAACTAGCTCTTGGTCAAGAGAATGATTACTCTTGTACGATTTTCAAGTTATGAATTCTGTATAAGGCTTCTAAAATAAAGAGTAGACGGTAAATGCTGAATTTTATTTGGGGATTAAAAACGTAGTATTTAAATAGCTACTCATTTTCGGCCCAGAGTTACACATGTAGCTGTTTAAAGCCAAATAGGCTTTTTTAGTAGTGCTCTTTGTTTTCAGGCAATGCGCAACAATAGGTTCCTGGCAATGCCTTTGATATCTATACCAGCATCTCAAGAATCTGAACAGAGCGGGCTGTGGTATATACATAGGGAGTACTGACATTAGACTGTGTTATAGGTTACATGGCCACTGCAGTGTATTTCAAGCGAAGGTCATGGCCATACTGAAGGCTGTTTAATGACTGTTGAGTGGTAGAATTTTTCCTTAAAATATTCTTATTTACTCGGACAGCCAAATCTGCAATATGGCAATCAAGTTCCTTAGGAGCGCCACCTTGAGGTATATCTTAGTCCTTGAATGGCGAAGGTTTCTCATATGGTGATGCTCATATATCGGACAACACTTAATCGCTTGATTCGACAGCGAACAGGTATTGTTTGTGAGGTGATATTTCTGCTGAACAGGTTGGTCTGTGGTATATACATAGATGGAAAGACTTCCTTTTAGGCTGTCTGACCATTGCAGTGTATTTCAAGCGAGGTCATTGTCATACTGAACATTGTACGATCAGATTTAAAATTTTTGGCAGACTTGTAGAGATAAATGAGGAAAAAACAAACTGTTAGATGTACTAAAGGACGTTTATTGATTTGGATGACTCCCTAAAGAAAGGCTGACAAATTTTATTCGCCCACATATCACCATCTTTAAGGAAAAAAGGGCCTAAAATTGAATTTTTTGTAAAAAAAAAACCCTATAACTTTTGAAAAAACAAACTGCTAGATAATCAATAAACATCCTTCACTATGTCTAACAGTTTGTTTTTTCAAAAGTTATACGGTTTAAAAAAAAAAACAGTTTAGGACTTTTTAGGGTAATGGTCCTGTTTGAGTCTTTACTTAAATTTCCTAAAGGGTATTTTTTGCACACAAAATAGAACACAAAACAAAATTCTTTAACGAAGTACCGCTAATCAACACACTCATTTAAAATCTACAGTTAGTGTCATTAATATTCGGTTTTTAAGTTTATCGATAATAACACCCTGGCATTAGCGAAATTAATAGGTAAGAAGAATAGCAAAAACTTAAATAAACGTTGTCAGTATGAGTATTCAAATATATGGAAAAAAATGGCTCTATGGTAACCCTACAACCATGTTAAATCGATCAAAGTTTGTTAACCCTGTTTACTAAGCGCCATTAATATACAGTTTTTCCCCTATTTATATGCTATTTGCAAAAAAACATGTTATTCAGCTACTTTTCCAGCAATATAGAGATACGTTTTAATAAAAGTGCATAACACCCCCTTTCTTGTCTGTCCAAAATTCTACTTCACTGCAAATTATACAAATGGGGCGCAAAGGAAAAAACACTCCTTTAGAACAGCGAAAACATGTTATTTTCCATTATGAAAAAGGTAAAAAGTACAAAGAGATTGCTGAAATTCTGAATATGAAACCAAATACAGTTGGGGACATTGTCAGAAGGCACAAAAATTAAGGAAGAATACACTTCATAAAGCAGACAGGTCAGCCAAAAAAAATTGGGAAGAAAGTTCAATTGTGCGAAAAATAAAATCTATCCCACGCTTAAGTGCTACCAAATTAGTCACAGAGGTGCTCAATGAGTTTAAAAAGAAAATATCTGCATCTACTATACGAAGAACCATAAGAAAAAAAGGTTTTCATGGCACGTATGGGAGTAGCACGTCGTAGGCCATTGGTTAATTTACGCAACCGAAAAGCTTGTTTGAGTTTTGCCAGGGAGTACATTAAAAAGCCTGAAACTTGGTGGGATGACGTTATATTTGCGGACGAGAGCAAGAATAACGTATTTGGATCCGATGGGCGTGTATGGGAGCTAAAGGGACGGGAAAATTAGTTTTTATCAGTGGAATTATGAATAAGGAATCATATTTGAATATCCTCCGTCAAAATTTGAAAGAAAGTGCAAATAAGCTGGGCGTTTTGGATTCTTTTAAATTCTACAAAGATAACGACAAAGCACAAGTCGCGTTTAATTCAAGAATGGTTGCTCTATAACTGCCATAAAGTTCTCCATCCACCTGCACAATCCCCAGACCTCAATCCGATTAAGAATTTATGGGATGAGCTGGACCGGCGTATCCGCAACTACAAAATAACATCCATTAAAGATTGCGGCTTCAAGAAGAATGGGATCGTATTCCTGCAGCTTATACAGCTAAAGTAGTAAAATATATGTCAAACCGTCTAAGTGAAGTTATAGGCTATTCATAAATATTTTAGCTTGGTCTGGATGCGATAGGACTCATTTCGATTTTGATTTGAGGGAAAGCTATCACTTAGTAAAACCCATTTAATCAATAAATTTTTATTTTTTATGCAGTTTTGTCATACTTATACGTTGTAAAATAAGCGTGGTGTTCCCCGAGTTGCATATGTACGAATACTTCTTCTTCTGAACTAATTGCATAAATTCATATATTTGTAATTAAAAAAAAAATAAAAACATTATTAAACTTTGAATAAGTACATAATAAAAAGCAAGTATACCCTTTAACAAATCTTTACTAAATATACTTATTTGCCAGTTCAACTTTAAAACCAGCACATAATATGAAATTTTAATTTTAGGCTTAGGGTGTACGAATAGTTATTTTTCCAAGTGTATGCATTGTCTTTCGTAGTTCAGTTGAGTTTTTATTCTCGTCGGAAATCTTTTTTATTTCTTGGGACTTGTTGTTGTTTGGCTTTAAACTACGTTATTCCGAGTGCTCTGTAATATTTGTTGAAATTTTATAACTTTGATAAAAAAAAATATACTACCTTGGCATCATTTTATTAGGCAGCAGCAAATAACTTTAGTTTGCCTTTTCATCTTAAAACGCTAATTTTATTTTAATCAACCGTATATATGATAATATTTTGCAATTGTAACACACACATGCAAGCAACTAGAGATTAGCACTATTCAAGGTGAGTATAGTTCAACAACAATAACAAAGAACAAAAAGCTTTGAATGTAAACACTTACCTTATCAAGACACTTTAGTTCCTCAATGGGATAAACCACCTTTTGACAGCGGGCACAGGTTTTATTCATTGTTATTGTTTTGGAAAAAGATTAAATTGTTTTAACACACACGACAATAAATGGAAACAATTGCTGTTTTTCTTTTTTTTTATAATTCAATTAAAAATCAATTAAATTTATGCCAATAACAAGCGACGACGTAAATGTTTGATTTTTTTCCTGTTTTTGTTGTTATTTTTTAAAACCTACAAAAAATAAAAAAGAGAAACACATTTTGAAATTGTTTTTTAATATTTTGCTATATTTTGGTTTTGCTTTGTAGTTAAAATTATTGTTTTTGCAAGACTTGTTTTTCTTTCCAAAAATCCTGTTGTTTTTTATTTTCTCCCATTACCTACAAAAAAAACAAGATCGCTATTTTTTGTCTTTGTTTTTTTTTGTTTTTGTTTTGTTTTATTGCAGTTGCTACTGTTGCGGTTGTTATTACTTTGTTGTTGGAATAAGCTCTTTGCTATTTTTTTTGCTTTTTTTTTTGCTTTACTTTATAATCCTTATTTTTTGTTTGCAGATGTTGTTATTGTTTCTTTTTTTAACAGCCGCGAGACTGGTTTTCTGCGTTTGAATTTTAAACAATTACACAAACACACACACGCATACACTAATCATAAACCGTAAACGAAACATGAGAGAATCCACAATAAAAAACACATTAAAGAAGTTATATGAGTACGAAAAAGAAAAATATTAAAACAATGGAAAAGACGAATTACTAAAATAAAATATTGTACCTATTGTTGTAAACCAAAAATTTATTTCTGAAATAAAAATAATTTGATATTTAAAACAAAACAGAATATTTCAATATTTTTTGGTAACTACTACTTCAAATAAGATAAAAAAGAATAAAAGAAATAAACTTTCTTGTTCTTCTTATTTTTGCTCTGAACTCTCGCTCACACACTCACACACATACATTCACTTTAAACAAAAAAAGACAAAAATTCCAGTTGGTATTTTAAGGGGGGTTTCTTTTATTTTTACTTCTTCTAAATCTTCTTCTTTTTAACAATACGTAACTTTTTCTTATTGAATCTTTTGTTTCTACTCTTATTTTGTTGTTGTTTTATACTTGTGTAGAGATATGATCACTTTTTTTCCACTAAAAATTTAACACTCGCACACACCTTTCCACAACTTTTTTGCTTATATTTCTTTTGTAATTTGGAAAGAAAAATACTTTTATTTTTTTTAACTAAACAATGAATTTTCTAACAATTACTTTTATATTTTTTCTACTTTAATAATTCGCTTATAATCTTCTCGTTTTACCAAGTTTTGGAATTTTTGCGACTCCACGGAACCAGTATAGAAAGAAGACTGAAAATTAAAAATACTCTACAAAAACGATGAACAGACGACGATTGGGTAAAACATGTTTACTTTTTCAGCCATCGTTTCTGTTCTCATCCCCACTGGCTACTCTGGCAAATGGGAAGAGTTTAAGTTGATTTTCGTTGAAAAGTGCAGGTTTTAAAGCCACTGCCGTTATTAATTAAAGAGATAGAGAGCTACCATATGTTTTATTTACTTGTAGAAAATCTATGAAAAAATTCATTTTTAAAATAGTTTTGTGGTTAAAAAACGTTTGTAGGTTAACTAAAAGGAAAATTTGAAAAAAATTTTAAATTATTTGAATTTAAAATTGAAATTATTAAAAAAAAAATAAGTGAAGAAGACTCACATTAAGTAAAATGTTAATAAAACAACAACTTTATAATCGTTTCCAGCTTTACATACATACAAAATTCCAATGACATCTCAAGTGGAACAAGGGTGAAAGCTCTCAATCCATGAGCTGGATCCGATCACAATTTTAGACTCATTGAATGAGACACAGTTTAATGCTGGCTCCGAACAGCAGATGAATTAGTTAGAAAAGTACTCATAACCAGTCGCTGGCAATGTTATGAGGTGATACCACTGTTGAAAATTGTCAGATGGTCCGGTCTTACATAGAACCAAGGACCTCTTGATGGGTACTTTCTATACCACAAAGCAAAATTCAGTTTATTATACTTATATTTATTATATATATATATATATATATATATATATATATATATATATAATAAATATAAGTATAATAAATATATATATATATATATATATATATATATATATATATATATATATATATATATATATATATAATAAATATAAGTATAATAAACTGAATTTTGCTTTGTGGTATAGAAAGTACCCATCAAGAGGTCCTATATATATATATACATATATATATATATTATTGCATGGCATTATGTCTTCTATTGGTTTTGAAATTTTAAAAGCTTTCTACAGCGTTCTATCAGGAAAAACTAAGAAATTTAGTTTTAAGCAATAGTGGGTACATGAACGTTAAACAAATTAGACGAGAACTCAAAGCTTTATCGGCTAAGAATTAACGACTTGAATAATAAACCATTTCATATATATATATATATATATATATATATATATATATATATATATATATATATATATATATATATATATATATATATATCAATTTTTACATAAGAAATAGTGCAAAAAAATGAAAATTAAGCAATTAACTGATTCAAGTGTCGACTCTAAAGCGTATTGTGTATTTTACCGCTCTTAAAGCGTTGAAAGTTTTAAAATACCAAACGCGCTAAACGCTCAACGCGTGCGATGTAACTTCACATTTAAAGCAGCAAGCGTACTAACCGGTTAATGCCAGTTATGTACCTTCACAGCAATCAGCTATTGACGTTATTGACGGCCATCTTGGAAAGGTACACACCATTTTTCTAACAAAATTTAAGACATATCCTTCAATTTGTTCTTTTTTTTGACACCAAATAGTTCTTTAACACATATATACGAATATGTCCAAATAAAGGAAAATAGTTTGTAAAAGAGCCTTTAGACATAACTCTTTAATATCCATTTTAATATAAAACTTAAAATGTAGAAACTTATCACCAACCGCAAACCCTACCACAACAAAAAAAACCTCAAAAAATGGCCACATATTGATTTCACTCAAAAGCATACCATATGGCAGCACCATCAATACAATGACAGCAACAAATTTCCGTTTACAAAAGTACAAGCACACAAGAGAAAATAACTGTCACTTTAACAAAAACGCTCTATCAAAAGGATATCAAATAGAAATCCTTTGGCCATAATCGAATTTTCAATGATTTTCAACACGTTAAGGGCGGAGGACTTATTAAAGAAAAAATTTCATTTATTTGTGCTTAAAGAAATAAATAAAATGTAAAATTAATTGAAACAAAGCTAAAGAAAGCTAAATATAATAAAGCAATGAATTTAAAAATACGGATTCCTTTAAAAAATAAATAAAATATAACGACTAAAAAATGTAAGAGAAAGGAAGTGTGGAAAAATGTGAAAAAATTTATGTTATACATAAAAATTTCTTAAAAATTTTCTGATTTGAAAAATCTTATCGAATATATAATATAAAAAAATAAAAATAAAATTTTAAAATTAAATAAAATAATGAAATAAAATTATGAAAAGTGTTTAACTGAAATAAAGATATAAAGAAAACTGGGCAAATTTATTGAAAATATCTCTTCACAGAATATGTAAATTTGTTCCACTTGTTCTATAAATGATAATAAATTTAAATGAAAAGTTAAATAATTAAAAAAGTTTTTGTGCAAAAAAAAGTAAAACGAATTGATTGAATTAATTTATTTCGATTGTGTGATTCAGACGTAATTTTTCATTCAAGTGAAAAATCGATAAAAAGTTGCTGTGTATTCGTTTCTCCATATAGTTTTCTGTGTGTCAGTCTGTCCTCTGCTGTTGTGCGTGAGTGTTGTTTGTTTTTCTTATTTCAGGAAGAAGCCGGTGAATTAAATTGTGTCTCTCTCTGTGTATGTGCTTCTTTTTTCTTTTGTTATTTAATGTAGGCGCAGTATATTTTGTTGTACCGTTTTGTTTACTACCCACCCACCCTACCATATACTTTACACAACAGTCATAAAAGACCGTTACATAGCTTTGTTTTTTAACCACCCTGTCAAAAGAAATCCACTTTCAAAACAAAAATATAAAAAAACAATAACAAAAAAACATCTGATAAATAGAACAGAACCGAAAACAAAAATAACAACAAAAGCAGAGAGAGTAAAAAGTAAACAAAACGTAAGTTTTTGACAGACAATTTAAAAAAAAACAAAATACGCACGCATACATAGGTAAACAAACAGATAACGGTAACGTAATAATAATAGGCATACATATAACAATTACACCAATGCCAAACGTCAAAATAATATTTCATCATATATTTATTGTTTACATACACACCCACACAAACACATTTTCTTTCAGACTGGTGTGTTTTGTTATCTGTGATAAATGTTTTGTTTACTTTTTAATCTGCAGCATTTGTTTTTTCTACGTTTGTTTTTCTTTTTTCTGGAATTCAATTGTTTTTAACTTTTTGTTAATTTTATTAGAAAAAACATCAGGCGTAGGTGAAGTGTTTAACGTTGCAGCGCACGGATGTCAAGCAATTTTTTAAAAATATGCAAACCCTAAGAAAGAAAACAAGCCCCTGTAAATGTAAGTATGTATTGATATTTAACAATATTTTTATATAAGATTTTAATTGATTTTTGAATTGCAAATATCTGCTTAATAAGGTGATCAGCTTTAAAAAAAAATCATATTTTCTACTTTCTCCATTAATGGTGGGGATATACAGTGTTGGTAGTAAAATAAGGGAACTCGTCTAATTTACATCCCCAAAATCTGCCTAGACCAAAAACATCGTAGCCAAGTATAGATTAGAGATCAAAGAATAGTGTAAAAGAACTTGAATGACTCAGTATTCATGAGTGGTATTTGGATGTCTGAGTATATAAAACTTTTACACCGTTTTTAAAACTGAAGTCTACGATATAGAGCTAACATCAAAACAAAGATAGATTGCTTCTTCTATAGTTTAGCAGCGATTTATTTGACCATAAGGACTTGGTCTGTAGTCAGTCAATGAAGCGACAAGTCGGTCATAATGTAACACTATCTTAAAGCTTTTAAAACAAGGATGAAAAAATATTGCAATCATTTTGCTACTGCTTAGCTGATTTCTTATTTAAGCATCCCGAGGATGTTGCGAAAGCAAGGCTGGTTCTGTGAAGGATGCAATAAGAATATAAAACTGTAGAATGATATCTGAGAGTATCGGACGTTGTTCGGCATCTTACCTCAAGGATGTCGCACTGAGTTAAATTACTATTTAATTTGAATTAGATAAGACAGGCAGACGAATATGGACTACCGGTGGATTTTCTACGTGTTGACACCCAAACCACGGCTGAACTTCTGCGGCCTAATATTACATGATTATGTGATGAAGAGAGGCTGCCTCCAAGATGGTAAAGTTAGCAAAATATGGCCACTTGAAAGACTATAACAATTGGAGAGGAATTACTCTGCATCATATACATATATGATACTTGCTGTCATAACACATTAAAGGCTTCAAATCAAAATAGACACCATATTGCGAGACGAACAAACAGAAGATGCGTAAATTTGGCTAACACTCTAGACATAATCATAGAACAATCTATAGATTGGTGTACCCTATATCTACTGTTCATCGATTTCAAGAAAACATTTGATACCCTCGGAATAATAATTTGAGTAACTAGAGTGGTGTAAAAGGATGCAGAACTATCAGTTCTTCACAATGGGAATTTCAGTCAACCATTCCACAACAATGTTGACGTCAAACAAGGATGCCTACCATCTCAACAGCTATTCAGCATCGTGCTGGATAACATAATGAGCAATGTCTGTTTAAAAAGAAGGGGAATAACATGGAGTCTACAATGCCAACTCGGAGATTTGGACTATGCGGATAACATTTGTCTACTCTCGCATCAGATCTTTAATATACAGTCGAAACTTGAGGCTCGTAATGTTGGATTTGAAATAAATATCGAGAAAGCCAATGCCATGAGAATAAACAATACTAGCACGGAAAACATCATGTTACAAAGACAACCAGTCGAGTATGTAGAAAGCTATTACTATCTAAGAAGTACAATGACTCAAACAGCGTCGCAGAAATAAACGTACACAATAGGCTCAATAAAGCGAGCGTGTCATTCGAACGACTACAGTCAGTATGGAGAAACTCACATATATCCTGATAGATTAAGCTAAGAAAATTTAACGCATGTATTAAATCAGTTCAAATCAGTATGACCGTGAAATCTGGCTAGTATCGAATAGTATCACGCAAAATCTTCAGATATTCATCAACAGGTGCCTCAGAATCATATACAGAATACTCTAGCCTAACACCATAAGTAACACAGAACTGTGGAACATGATCGATGAGGAACCCACACTGAAGCAGATAAGAAAATAAAATGGGAGTGGATCGGTCACACCATTCGAAAAAGTCCCGATGGTATCACCAGAATGTCAACCGAATGGAATTTTCAAGGCTCAGGAAATCGTGACCGAAAAAGAAATATCTGGAGCAGCACAGTTAGCCAGGAACTAGACAGAACAAAAGAAGAAGAAGCAAAATCAACAGTAGTGAATAGTGTAAGATGGAGATGGATTGTGGAAGACAAGATTTTAACTCAGTGCCTGTTTTACTTAATATTTTTCTTTTGAATGCTCAAAAACCTAAACTCCGTAGAGTGTTGCTACATCTTATATGTATATATATAAGAGCCAGAGAATTCTCGCCGATCCATCGGATACTATGTAAGTAGAACAAGCAAGGAGTAGAAGATATCATTTACCTGAAATAAGCCAATCGCATAAGTTCGTATATTCGAGTTCATCAAGGCAGGATCGAAAGATAATAGAACAGGTCAATACACAAATCGTACACCTGTGTTTCCTTGAAGATCTCGTCCGAATTATCTGCAATAACCTTAAGTAATATCCTAAATTTTTAACTTATAAATGTACCAAATAAAAATAGACCTAGCTTAAAGTTCTAAGTTAGATACCGATGAAACTTGTCCAGATATATATCTTAATTTTTTATAATGTATCAAGTTGGGTAATGATGAATCCAAAATATTCAGCCAAAAATTAAAAAATTGCATACTTTTGATGATCATGAAAATAAAATCCAATAAAGTCCCTAACAAATTTTTTTAAGCTTCTGTATAAAATCAATGGTTTTTTGTGATATTGAACTCTATTAGTTCATATGTATTGATACAATGAGTATTGTTGAAATACTATATACACATTGTTGTAGGGTATTACATAGTGGACTTATCTTAATATAACTCTTTTAATGTATAATTATAATTTAATGTGTATACAATTTACCCGTTTATAACCCATTTCTTAAGCATACTGGTAACTCCAACATTTGATTTTATGCTTTGAACTAAATATGGCAGCCTTAAATAAGTAAAATGCGCTTTTATGAGAAAAAAGAGAGGCAACGAAAAGAACAATAAAGAGATCAGAAAAACACAAACATCAATGACTGACTGCATTTCATTTAAATAGTGCTTTTTACAACAATAACAACATACTGAGTAAACGGGAACAATGAAATAGAAAAAAGAAGAGTAGCAGCTGGAATCTAGTTGCGATAGAATTTTATTTGCTATTATAATTAAAATATTTCAATAAATAAATTGTGTTCGTATGAGTATGTGTGTGTGTCGAATAAAATGTGTGTTATTTAATAAAATAAAAGTATAATAAGAAAACTATGTACAAAATCTAGCTGAGATCACCATTAAAAGTATAGAAAATGGAATAAAAACAAACGAAACATAAAAAATAATACAGAATACAACAAATACAAAAAGACACTAATCGATTATGGTTGTGGTCGAAACAACAACAATTTATAGCAGTCTTTTTTAAAAAGCAACTACAACAACAATATAAAAATGTATTAGTAAATATGTAAATAATAAATGAATTTGTGGCGAATACCAATAATAGTGGAATGTAAAGAATAAACCATTAAAGTGATACAAATAATTGTGAAAAGACAACAACATATAAAGTGTAGAAAAACAACGACAACAACCATAATAATAATGATTTGAAAGAAAATAGAAATTGATGATGGCTCTTTTGCTTGTGGCTGTTTACTATTACTTTTCGTTATAATGGAATCCGCTGTAAAGCAATAGACGAAACGAAAACAGTATTTAAAACCTAGGCACAGCATCGAAATTATTTGAATAGCAGCTATAAACCAAGCCATTTGCAATAGCTCTCAGTAATAACCCCCGTATAGTATAGCAGGTGTGTTCACTGGGCACAACACATTACACTTAAATGTTTATTCACACAATCAGCTACACCCGCCACCGTCACCACTGACGCCTTTGCCTGAGACATGGTGCAGCAGAAAGATAGAGACCAGCCGGGTGACATCTAACTATTGCTATTGTTATACATATTGCTTATGCATGTGTGTGCGTGTGTGTCTTATTGTTAGTTCGTATATATTTTAGTTTCATTGTTGTATTGTCTCAGTTTCGGTGATTGTTTAATTCAATTGCCGCAATTGCAGTGTTGTTTCATAAACTGAAATCAATTGCAACTACTGCGACGAGTATTAGAAAATCTCGAAGAGAAGAAAGAACAACAAAAATCACATCAAAAATTGTTTCCATCATTAACTATTGCTCTAGTAGTACGAAAATTCTTCCATTCAGCTTCCCATGCTTAACAGAAGACATCAAAAAGACAGCCTGCATGTCTTGTTTAATACTGAAAAATATACTTTTGATAATATTGTATAATTTGAAAAGTGTTTATAAATATTTTGCTGTTGTTTTGTCATTATGGTTAAATCATTGGTTTCCAAATTATCATCAGCTTCTTCAACGTTATCGATTGCCAGTAGTTTTGGCAGCAGTCATGGCAAGCACGACAATAGTAGTGCTACCACTGCTGCAGCATCAACAGCCATCTCTGTGGATAATTATTTAAAATGTAAATGTTATTTTATTTTATTTAAATTGATTTTATATTTAATTATTTAAAACATTTTATTTTTATTATTGCTTTGGTTATATTCACATTTATGTTTTATTTTATATGTTTTCCTCTGGAGATTTAAACTTTGAAATTATCATATAGAATGATTATGAAGAACTCACTGTTGTTGGAACATTTTCTATTGAAAACTTTTTAGAAAGTTATACTGGGACAAGAGTGACTATAAGACACCCTAGGTTACGTGAAAGATGTGCAACTAGCAGAAGAATCGATGGTTGCATTACTCGAAAACGATGTGCTCTATTGTTGTCATTCTGTAGAAAGAAGAAGAGATATAAAATTAGTGGAAATAGTGTGAAAAAGAAGAGAGAGAGAGAGGGAACACAGCCGACAGGATGCGGCTAGTCCAGCATGGGCAGTCAACCCTGTGTCAAAGTCATTTAAGGCTCTTAGCAAATTGGAAAATAGTGATAGTCTCCTTGCCCGAAAAGGAGTTAAGTGCTTGAATCGTATGCCTATATGCCTACCTAAGAGTCGATACCTTCTGCCAGAGGGCATAGGACAGTGGCTACATAGATATTCGATAATCTTTATTTCCTCCTCATCTTAACACATTCTACAAATATCGGTATCCCATTGGCAAAATAGAATTCTAAGTGAGCATCACCACCACCATATAGCAAGAATATTCACCATTATACTGAGCTTAATAGATTTCTTCACTAAGAGGAATTTGAATTTTCAACCGTCCAAATCCTCTGCCACGTCATTTACCACATGGTCGAAATAAGTCAAGCTCGTTCTTCATGTGATTGTCGATGGCACGAGAATTCCGACAACGGATTACCCCAAAATCCTGGGAGACAAATTTGACAGTAATAAGTAATGAGATGCGGAGTAGAAATAACCTCCTCAAGTCACCAGCCGGTAGTACTTGGGGCACTGAATAGGTAACCTTGTTTGCTACATACAAGACAATTGGCCGGTCTGTGGTAAACTACGCAGCGCCCACGTTATCTCCAGTAATGAGCCTAATAACAGTGAGGAAATCTACAGAGATATCACTAAGAACCATTACATGCTGCGTCCAAAAGACACTCGCCACCTTCCGTGGCGAACATTGAAAAAGATCTCTGCAAAAAGACTAGAGTTGTCCTAGCACAACTAAGATCTGATGTTGTGCAAACCCGACAACTCTGGTTTCCAGAGCACCCTGGACTAATCCAAGGGAAGTGGATCAACTTTTGGTTCTTAGAACATGATAAAGAAGGAGAAGAAGAAGAAAAGAGCGGAAATGAATGATAATATAGTATATATACTTTTATTTTCAGGTTTAGCTGTTATAACAACAACAACCTTTATACTATCTTATGGCATCGAGCTACAGTAGGCTAATCATTTGCTTAGCTTGAAAATCTACTGATTGGCAATGGATGTTTTGTGGAAATCCATATGCTCCCAAAAAGAGTGATGGAGAAAAAAAGCTCTCTCATTCACAAGTTATTGAATATGTGCCGCTGTGGTCTGTAATGGCGCCTGCACCCAACCTTAATTACGACTTGCTTATGGGGAGAGGCAAAGAATCCATTCAATTAGAGATCAACAGTCGGATGGAACTTGAAACCTTACATCTCGGTTTATTTCGCCAGAGTTGATCAGCTTTTCTGGCGAAAACCCTTCGAGTTCAGCAATATAGAGGCTTTGCTGATTCAGAGCCACCTCCTCTGCCATCTAGTTCACCGCAATATAAAATTGACCTGGTAACCAGCAAAGTTTTTTTTATCTTATTCAATCTTTTCAAGATCATTCAGCGGTCTAGTATGATTATCTAGACCGCCTGACTATCTACAAAGATAGTCACTGGCTCTCGAACGTTTCCCCTAATTGTATATACTCCAGCCTGGAAAACCCCTAAACCTTAATAATGAATTCATAGCTTTTATATGACTTTTAGTTGTCAGTTTTCGTGTATCTTCGTAATTCGGTCACTACAGGACTTCTGTAGTTTATAGGAAAAAAAGTGATTTTCGAAGGCTCTCGGGCTTTCGTCATACCCGAAATATTAGTGCATTGGGCATGACGAAATTTTTCGTCATTGATATTTGAAATATCAAGAAACAATTTCCATTGTAGAACCAGTTGAATAAAAGGAAAAGAAGAATCTGTACAAAAAGAATTTAAAATTAATGGTTTGAGGACTTCAAAAAGTGTTCAACTACATTATTACTTCTTTCCATCAACCATTTCAAATGATTATTTTTTTCAAATATTTTTACTCAATTTTTTTGTTTTGTTTCAGATCGCAATGATCCGGGGCGTTTTTTCGGCGATGGAGTGCAATTCAAAGCCAAACTTATTGGCATCCTGGAGGTGGGCGAGGCACGTGGCGATCGTATGTGTCAAGAGGCCTTACAAGATTTAAAAATGGCTATACGTGCTGCCGGCGAACACAAGCAACGCATTACCATACATGTCACCATTGACGGTTTACGTTTAAGAGACGAGAAAACCGGTGATTCTCTTTATCATCATCCTGTTCATAAGATCTCATTTATAGCGCAAGATATGACTGATTCAAGAGCTTTTGGTTACATATTCGGTTCGCCCGATAGTGGTCATCGTTTTTTTGGTATTAAAACAGATAAAGCCGCATCTCAAGTGGTGCTGGCAATGCGTGATCTTTTTCAAGTGGTATTCGAATTGAAGAAAAAAGAAATTGAATTGGCACGCCAACAGATACAATCGAAATCATTGCATCATCATGATCAACAACATCAGTTGTCATCGTTGTCTTCATTGAAAAGTGCTGCTAACACCGGCACTGCTGGACAAAATGATTTATCAGGTTTAGGTGGATCAACAACAACATCGGCTGCTACTCTGAGTATGTTAAACACAATGGTTAGTAGTTCGACGAATACACCAAATACAAGTCGTTTGGGTGTAAATTTGGATGCTAAAGGAGCTTCAAAAGAGGTAAAAAGAAAGATTCGTTAAAACATTTTAAAAATAAGTTAATTGAGATTTTATTTTTGTTTATTTTTTAATTTTTTTGGTTATGGAAGATTTCTCCTGAATCTGTGGCTGATTTAGTGGATTTAGAGCAAGAGCTTAGTTCTTTGCAAAGGGGCATAACGCAAATGGAACGTATAACACCAAACGATGCACATACACAGCAAACAAATGCAACTAAAACAACAACATCGACAGGTGGAACTGCTAGTAGCGATGATCCTTTTGGTGATTCCTTTACGAATTTTCCGGTATATTGCGAATGTTTTTTTTTAACATAAATATTTTTTTAAATAATATTTTTGTTATATTTCTATTTTAGACTTTACCTCCTCCCGAACCTGGACGTTTACGCAGTAAAAATGCTACTCCTAAAAATAATGACTTGACCAATATACCAATTTCCAGTGCTGGTAATAATAGTTGTTTACTTTCTCCAATTGCTACACAGTCTCATTTAATACCAGTTGTCTCTACAGGTCTTACCACAACTATAACAGCAACAGCAGCAGCAGCAACTCTGCAACCTTTAGACGATGATGACGATCAATGGTTACGTGAATTAGATGCCCACAGCGATGTATTTGATACTTCGAAAACAGTAGTGCCTGGCCTCATGGGTATGTCACCCTTAGCCAGTTCTCTAGCAAGTTCTGTACCTCTCGCTGCACGAGCCCCCTTAGCTGCTCGCGAATCATCCGACACACCACCAAATCATATTTTCGAAACAGTATCATCATGTTCAGCCAATGCTATACCCACGGAAATAGCCGAACTATCATCAACTACGGCCAACAGTAACGTTAATATAGCCGAATCTAATAATTTAGCCAATAGTTCTAGTCTATCGGATATTTTTCAAACTGCAGCAACAGAAGCAAATCAAAGCTCTAAGCCTGATATAAAATCGGGTAAGTAAACTAGTATTGCTGTAATCAAATCGTTGATAAAATTGTTTTATAAAACATTTAGTTATACAAGTGAGGGCATTATTTTAATTTAATGTTTTCACACTAACCTAATCTAACCAATCACAAATAATCTAACAATCATTTAATCAATCAATCAATCAATCAATTATGCAATTATATGTTTTTATAATTTCTTTTTGTTGTATTTTATATTTTAAGTTTATATTTATTTATTTTCTATGCACCCTTTCTTTGTTGTCTACGTCCCATTATACATATGTCATAAGAATGTATATAGAAATTGTTAAATAATTTAAAATAAAATAGCTTTTAACGAAGATATTGCGCAAGATAAAATTAAAAATAGTTGTCAATACCATATACATATGTTATGTACATATAAAAATTTATGAAAAATATGATTTCAGAATTAAACCTTAATTTAATTATACTCTGTCACTATAATCGAAATTCTGGAGTCAAATCATTACACTCGTGATCGAATGATTTTCATTGAATTTTTACATTTACTATTTATTAAATCACATGAGCCAGGTATTGGAAAAATAAATTTACTTCAAGTTTCAAACGAATTCATTCCTGAGATTAATAGTAACTAATATGTATTGTCTCTGTCAACGGAAGCAACCCTCGGAAGGTATTAAAAAATTTCCCCTGGTAATAAGATTTATTACATTTACATTTTTAAGCTGCTTTAGGCTCAAATCATCAACATTTATTTTGTTTTCTCATTCGTTCCAAATAACACGAATTCTCAAGGACCTTAAAATAGATCTTTTGTTCAATGATTCCTTTGCACCGGATTCCAATTAAAAACTTTCGTCTTCTTTGGTAAATTCACTATTTTAATTGTTTTTTTTTTTTGGTCTCTATAAAACGACACAAAAACTCGCTCGAATTGAACATCGCCTAATATTTTGATTCAAATCGAAATTCACATGCAAAATGTTATACAGCCGCTCGTTTAAAATGCATACAGTCTAAGCCACCTCACCAATTCGGTTCTCCCATCGTCTATCATCATTTCTATTTTTGGCATTATTTATTCTGATTCAACCACAACGGAACTTAGTAAAATACGTTTTAACCATTCGATTACCAATAATTTTAAACGTTCCAATCTTGTCGGTTATCCCAGATTTAAATGTCTATTATGCTTTAGTAGTTTTAAAATATGCGTGAAAACAACCTAAAAACCTCTTTAACTGCTTCAAAACTCATTGAAACTGATGGAATCTTAAATAAATCGTCGAAATCATGCAAAAGTTCTACTCATTTGAAAATGTGAATGGTCCCTAGGGACCTTGTTGGTAATCGATGCTTTGTTGAAAGCTTTTTGGTTATTTCACGTGGCCACCCGTAGCTACTACAAGTGTCAAGTAATGCCCCCGAAACCACACATATATCACGATAATACCTATTTCGTCAAGTTGAGATATCGAAGTGCACCCGGTCCAATATAGGATATCACGGAGATGTCGTGTAGAAACCACTCGTCAAAGGCCTAACAGTTTTCATTAGGGCTTGACATCCACTTCGTCAGAAGTGGCCGTTTACCGCAACCTAAACTGCGGGTATGTTTTCCAACCGGTTAGTACCCAATAAGCATAGCTATTAAGTTGAACATATCCCTTCCATGACCAATGATCGATCGAGTGCGTTTCACGGCGTACTAAGGCCACCCGCTCCAGATGCAAGCCAAAAATATCCTTATCAGCGACCCTGTGGGCCTTGCCACCAAGTTAAGGATGGCCGCTCAGGTGTCCACGTAATTACAGACGCGTCTGTGCGTACCGCCACGAGATAGCAGTAAGCATGCTTCCCTAATTGGCAATATTTCCGCCTGAAAAACGCGAGCAATCAGGAAAACTGAAAACCATCCGTACAGAGCCTGAAGTCGAAGCCGACGATTGGATTGCTTCGATTCTATTCAGAACGGAAAGGGATTATTACCATGAATCCCTTGTCGAATTGACTTCTGGTGTGTATTAGATGACATTCGAATGTAGACTGTTATTGAAAATCCTGGCATGACTATATGACCTAGCTTTCCATACCCACAGATAACGATAATCTACCGTGCAAGAGCCAATGTCTGCAACTTTCCCAGTCTCCTGAGGTACGTTACTTTGAAAGCTACTGCGCTAAAAAAAAATGAAGAATTAATTTATCAAACTGTTCCAACCGGTGTCATGTTCTTAGTGTGATTTTATAATTCAAAAGCTGACCACAAACTTTGCGATCCTTTCTAGAGGTGGTTGAGTATGAAAGACAGATTGCAATCTGTAATTCAATTGTTTGTGGACTAAAGACATATTTCGATTATGATTAAACCCCCGGCTGCAACAAGATTGATCTTTTAAAAACAATCTTTTAATGTCTTGTGGTGTGTTTCTATGGACCTAAAAGACATTCTTGCTTAAGGTTATTGTAGGCAGTGATCTAGAGCCCAGAAAAAAAGGTCCGTTGTGAAAGCCTTCCAGACAAACAGAAAAGAATATAGACGAATATAGGTGAAAGAAATAGAGAGAAATGTCTAAAGTAACAGAGGGAGCCACAAAATGACACAGGGAGCCACCTCACCAGCCAGCTGATACCTGATATAAATCTCTATAGATCGAATATCCTGGTAGACACAAGCTCGCCAACAACCTGAGCCTACGTCTCTGAATCGCACGCCAGGGATACAACACATGTTTTACCGCCTCAGGCTCTCCTTACTGCTACACATTCTATAAAAATTAGGCGTTCCTGTGCCCCACAACCTAGTCCTCGCCTCAGAGTCATGCTCTGCATGACTGTCCATATAAATGGCCAACGTTTCACAACCAGCTCTGCCGTTTTGTAGGGCCTTAGCTTTAAACCACTATTCAGCAAATAGAACCCGCATCAGTGTCTTCCTTTGACTTCGTGACATTCGTGAAAATCGCTTGGCAATCCATCAGTCTATCAACACATGAGTATTGCTTTATCGTTTCATGTACATCCAAATCGGACTCCACCAAAATGGCGGCATGACCATATTTCCTTATCCTCAAAAAGCTCCATATTTCCTTATCCTGGAAACACTCTGAAATCCGGGCGTCACCTAGTAAGCCAGCTGATACTTGATATAAAACTCTTGAGGCACAGATCCTGGCTAACACAACCTCACCTAGACCACTAAAGAAACCCTGGCCTAATAACCTTAGCTTGAGCCTCTGGAGAGTCGGTCAAAGACAAAAGATATGTTCCACGGTTTCTGTCCCTCCCTCATATTCACATACTCGACAGAAATTTCGGATGCCCGCTTCCCATACCACAGTCAGCGAGAAAATTTATCAGAGTTATAAGGGACTCCTTTCTCATATTAAGGAACCATTCTGTTCTAGAGCGGTCGAGTTTAGGCCAAAGAAGCCTGGAGTGCTTACAGTCTCCTCTGCCCCTCCATAAATCTTCCACTCTATGACGGGCTCAATTATCTACAAAGTACCCAAGCGGGGACACCTCCATCAGTTCAATACGATTGGCCGCGTTCGCTCTCGCAAGCTCATCGACTGTCTCATTCCATAACACGTCCCTGTGTCCAGGAACCCAGCACTGCTAGACGCCGCACATAGGAGTAACGCGAGGGTCTTTCTGCATAATGAAACCAATATTGATCTGACGCAGCGCTCAGTTAGCGCCTTAATACCAGTTTTACTATCAACATACCATCAACATACTATCACTATACCAAACAGCGACAAAGTCGCGAGTTTGCCTGGAAGACACTACATTAGTCTGGAAGTCTATAGGACAGTTTCATGGGACTGTCCACGAGGTAAACCCACAAAATCATTTCTTCCTTGATCTTGGAGCCATCCGTGAAGATCGCATGGCCATTCAGCAACCTATCAACACCTTGCCAAGACTCTCTATCAGAAATACCTGCTGAAAGGCTACTGCTGAAGTTGCAAAAAAAAGTTTAACGTTTACTGTTGTTCAATTTGATTCGAATTAGAAAAAAAAATATTAAATTCGATTTTTTTTTTATTTGATTAGAGATTTTCTATGACTTATTGACATTAAACCTTCATATATGTATATTATGTTTTGAGTTTAAATTGCTTTTGTTTTGTTGGTAAAATGTTTTTTGCATAAGTACATAATTTACAAGAACCACTAAAACCAACCACCTCCAAGCAACCACCAACCAATCAACCAACCACTCAACCTTTACAAATTAAGGATTACTACTATTGCTATACTATTTTATACATTTATTGTATAAACTTTTTTGTTGATTCAATTTTATCATTAAATGAAACAAAAAACTCTAATTTTCGCGTTCAAAAATAAATAAAAAACCAAAAGTTGTTTTTGTTGTATTTATTGATGATTGTGTTTTGTGTCCTTTTTGTCCAAAATTCGATTAGACGCTTTTACAGATTTGGATCCATTAGGTACTGGTCGTACACGACCGTATGTTGATAAAAAATATTTTTTCCAAGAGCTTAAGAATCCACCTAAAAAAGTTTTAAAAGATTTAACGACAACTACTACCATTGCAAATTCTACTACTACTTCTACTACTACTAATGTTATAACAACAACAACAGCAACAGTTGCTACAGTAGCTATGGCTACTACGACAGCAGCGATAACAACAACGACGATGACAGCAACTTCGAATTTAATAGGAAATTTCAGGGCGGAGGATATTTTAAATTTAGACGATTTACAACAGCAATACCATCATCAACAACAACATCAACAAATGAAAATGCAAATGCAACTGCAACAACAGCAATATAAAATAACAAGTGCCACTTTAAATAATTTACTAACAACAACAGCAACTACAGCAACAACATCAGCATCAACATCATCATGTGCCACAATAATAATACCCTCATCCATTAATCTAATAACAGCAAATACAATTAATTATAACACAACAGGTACTACTACTACTAATGCTACTGCCACTAACGCTACTACTACTACTACTACTACTACTAGTACTAATTATAATAATGCAACTACTACTCCTCTAAATTTTAATAGTAGTGCTAATAGTAGACAACAAACTTTTGCCACCACCACCACCACCAGCACCAGCACCACATCAAACACTAGCACTGCTTTAAATAGTTTTAAGAATAGTCAAGCCTCTACAATATGTGCCACCACCACTATTGCTACTGCCACAAATAATTTGAAAGTTAATGTAAATGCTTCCTCCGCTACTGCTTCTTTTACTGCTACTGCTTTTAATGCATCTAAAAATAATTTAATATTATGCACTTGTTCCACTTCTATCATTGTAACACCTTCATCATCATGTACAACAACTAATGCATCATCAACTACTAATCTAAAACCAAAATATAAAACTAACAGTAGCAATTACAACAACAATTATATTATTAACAATAGTAGCACCACTAATAATAGTTTTAATTCTAATAATACTCTTAGCAATTACAATAAATACACAAGAAGTAGTAGTAATCTAATAATTGCCACCAACACCAGCACCACCATCGCTAGCACCACCACCGCTAACGTAAATCAATATCAGACTTTATCACCAACAGCATCATCAATATTATCAGTATTGCCAATAAGTTTGAATTTAAATTCGTATACACATACACACATGAAAAGTGTTAGTAGTTCTATTGGTAGCGGTGGTGTAAGTAGTTGTTGTTGTGGTGGCGTTGGTGTTGGAGGTGGTGTTGTTGAAGGTGATGGTGGTCAAATTATAGCCTTATCATCGTCATCATCATCATCATTATCATCGTCATTTACAACAACTGCAAAACTAATAACAGCTATAACAACTACTCCAAAAACAACAACAACAACAACAACAACATCATCATCTATAAAAACAACTCCAATGAATCAAACTAATAATGCATTACGTTTTTCTCGCTATTGTCCTCCTCTAGAACCAGTTGCCGTTGTTACAAACGCCGATCCGGTTATGTTGCCGCGTGACACGGATCCTTTTTCGCCGACACGCAAAAAGAGTGATCCCTTCGAAGAAGGAGGAGATATATTTTCAAAATTGGATCCTTTTGAATTTGAATTTACCAACAGCAGCAGTAATATCAGCGATCTGGAAAAGTCAAGAAAAACCACAACTTCACCCTCAACAACAGCAACAGATCAACAGTCGACGACAGCAGCGACTACGGCTGCAGCACAGTCATCATCATCTGGACAAGATATAATGGCTGGCCATTTGCAAGTGAATTTACCACCCGAAAATGATTTAACACAAACTCCTCAGACCAACACCAGCATAAGATCACGTCCTGTCCCCTCAGCCATGAGTGGTGTTAATGCTATTGGTGGCATACCAGGTAGCTCTTTACCACCGGCGGCCATGTTAAAACAACAGACAGTTGATGTTATATCCAGCATATCGAATAAAAAGATGCCTCATTTGTTTGGCCAGTCATCACGCTTCTCGAAACGTGATTCGAACAGCATCAATATGAGGCGTTTACAGGAATCTGATTCTTTAAGCGAAACGGAGACTGCACCAGAGCCACCACCACGACCAGATTCGGCTTCATATGCTGAGCCGCCACCCCTACCACCTAAAAAGCAATTTAATGATATTGTTATTAGACCAAGACAAGCAGCCAGTCCAGCTGCTGGTTTAAGTTCCTCGGCGGCGGCGGGCAATCGTTACTATGGCCTTACTTCTTCAGTGCTAACATCGTCCTCATCGTTGTCGTCTAAAAGTGCAACAGCAGCAGCACGTTCTAATAGCACGGATATAGTACCGCCCATACCTTTACCTTCACGACGTGTAGGACGTACAGATGGCTCATATCCGGGTCCTGGTAGACCTCGCAAACCTGGCCATACGGAAGATGATTATTTGGCACCCATAACTGTTTTCAATAGTAGTTCATCAACAACTGCGTCTGCATCTGGTAGTAGCAATATAAGCGATGTGCCTCCACTATTGCCGCCACCCACACAGACATCGTCTCGGGCTAGAAATCAACGACAGCAGTCGCTAAATCAGCAGCAATATCAGAAAGTGCATGATATTTATGAAAACAAAAGTGAAATATTACAACAGCTGCAACAGCAACAGCAACAGCAGCAACAACAACAACAATCTACAACAGCGCCTGCCACCATAGTTCCTGACATTACGCTCACACAACTCCTAACGCTGGGCATTGATGAGTTGGCGTTGAAACTGAATGTGCCTACGACGAAACTTTCCACCATGACTTTGGTGGAACTGACCTCATATTTATCAGAGTTTTTGGAACAAAATAAACCAAAACCTGAGCAGAAAATTGAACCTTCCACTCAAGATGAATTACAACAACAACAACAACAACAACAACAACAACAACAACAACAACAACAAGCAACTCAACCCATATTTAAGGTTAATTTCGACCAGGAGGCTACATTTGTAGCTAAATTCGATGATACCTTTGGAGAAGACTTTCAGCAGCAAACGAGTAGTGTTGGTTTGGTGGCAACAACAAATTTCGAAGCCAATTTTGCGCAATTCGATAGCGTTAATGTGGGACCTCCTTCCGTACCGGCTGCTAATGCAAACAACAACAACAACAACATGGTGCCACCAGCCGATCGTTATGCGGTATTCCGTGAAATTATTGATCAAGAATTACAGCAGCAACAGGAAAGTGTAGATCTTATAGGGGACGTTATGGAATCGGACAACCTGCCAACTACAGATGACAAGCAATTTGAGTCTGCTCCTATTACAGACCTAAATATAAACGTTTTACATCAACAGGATCTTTTAAGTGGTGATGATATGTTGGAAGTTTCTGGACCCCAGCCGCCTAAAATCGATACCAAAATATCTGAAGTATTAGCCCAGGCTAAAGATCGTTATGCTGCTTTACGTGATTTAATCTTGGTGGAGAATTTGTTTGACAAACCGCCGCCTAAACCGTCTTCTATTACCATGGATATGGATACGCATAGCGAAAACAAATCACCATTCCAAGGTTTTACTGGATTCAATGATGATGAAGAGGATCAAGATTTAAGGCAGCTTATGGATCAAAACTCTACTATGGATTCGAATGCACAGCAACAGAGATTGGGTCTTGTAGATAGTCGTGGCTTTTTGGTCGAACCCTCTTCATCAGCCATCACTGTGGAAGATGATGAAGATGAAGAAGAGGACGATCGACGCAATGCACGCGAAGACACGGGTGGCGTAAGTAGTGCTGATAGCAATGAAAAAGAACATGACAAAGATACGGTGCCTACTTCCAAATACGAACAACTGGCCAGTTCTAATCAGCAACTGGAAGAAATCGAAGAAAAGCTTGAAAAGTTTGATGATTCCACGCCTCAAATTAGCATTACTCAGAGTCAAATGCCTACAGCTGCTAATGATAGTAAATACCTCTCAGTGAATAGTGTCGCTTCATCCGGTCTATCGGGCTCTAAAGATGATCTAGAGATTGATGATTTAATGCAAAGGGCCATATCGAATTTATCTCTGGATTCCAGAGAACGTAATTCGCCTGCTTCTCAGTCCCAACAACAACAACAACAGCAGCAGCAGCAGCAGCAACAAAATACCCATACAGTGACAACCACTATGACACCACCGCATTTCAACGATGTAAGCACTTCGCCTATACCAATGCAACAAAGATCCCCGGGACCTTCAATGACCAGTCAACAGAATAAATCGCCCAGCAATATGTCATCTTCCCCCTTACCCTCTCAACTCACTGTAGTTTCACAGATTATCGACGCGGCCACAAAACAAATTCAAAATGATAACGTTATCAAGACTACCAACGATTCCTGGGCTACTTTTGATACACCTCAGCATCAACCGGCGGCAAGCGTAGTTGCTTCAGACAAAAGAGCTCGACCATCGGCCAAAATTGTAGCGAAAGGCAATAATTTTCTAAATTTACCGCCACCTCCTGGCTCCATTTCGAATTGTTCACAAAATGATAGTGCCATAGAATCACCCTGTTCTTCGGATCCACGTGAAGAGGCTTGGCATAAGCACGCAATGGGTGGCAGTAGTTTATCGCTGGGACATCAGCAGTCAGTCGCGACAGCTCAAAGACGTTATCACAAGAAGGAAAGACAGAATACATCCTCCTCATCGCGAGATCTTAGCTGGGATGAAGATCAAAGTAGTGTACCACCACCGCCGCCACCACCGCACCTCATGGATTATCCACAAAGTAAACGTTTGCCGGGTCAGTCACAAGGCAGTTTGACTACGGATCGCCATAGCTACTATAGGCGTCATGCAAGACGCATGAATTCGTGTGATGATGATTATGAGTAAGTTAAAGCTGCATTTCTTCCATCAGAATATGTTTTACAATTTCAATCTATTGCTTGTAGTTACGATCAGGATTATGGCACCAGTCGTAGAGGAGATCCATGCAAATATAAACACAGTTTATCGAGAAGTAGAGATAATTTCGAAATGGGTAAGTTTAAAGAAAGTTAAGTAAGTTTTTTCTTTAATTTTATTATTATTGTAGACTCACCTGGTTGGTATCATCATCACGGCCCTCAACACGCCCATCACACTTGGTCTTCTCAAGATATTGAACAGGCTAGAGGACGCGCGTTTGAACGTTCGGCTTATGAGCGAACTACATATGGGCCACCCATTTATGATAAGCGTGGTGTAGGTCCTCCACTACCTCACCCACCCACTTCCAGTTATGATCGACGTTCGGCTGGCAGTGCGGTTGGCGTTTATGATAAACGTGGAAAATATTATCGAGGCGATTCAAATCCTCGCATTTATAATCTCGATGATTTCGATGAAATGTTGGCTACTTCGGGAAAAATACCAGCCCACCTTGCCTCCATGTATGAAGAAATGAAGGCGGAATGTTGTTCACCAACTCTAACCTCACATCGCCAGCGTACGTCAGATTATATGTATGAACGTGAACGTAAATCGTTTGATCGCGAAAGTCTTGAATCCTATGAGGGTTCCAATGTGGTGACTTCTCAACGACGTCGCCGACGTAGTTATGACAGTGGTGGCGTACCGTCAGATCCGTATGGTAGCTGTGATAGTCGTGATGAATATCATGGTCGTGGTGAACGTGAACGTTGTGTAATGAGCAGCGAAAAGAGTCGTTCTTTGCGCAAATCATTAAAATCGTTGCGTGTTACGGGTGATATTGATTATGACCAAGATTCTGAAAAAGAGTATCATTATCGTGACCAAAGGTCACGTTGTGATGTCAGAAGTCTGCAAAGACCTAGTCAATTAAGTACCCAAGCTGGAGGTAGTGGTGGTGGTAGTAGTGGCGGACTAACCGGATCAAATATATTGGGGTCTCAAGGCCGTATACGTAAAAGTAGTGGTTCTAGTCCTTGGGATGGTGAAGGTATGTAAATAAGTTTTTTAAATTTTCTTTAGATTTTGAATAATTGTCTTTTATAGAACCACCTTTGCCTGGTCAAAAGTCAACTTCATCTTCTTGGAAGCGCCCTTCTAGCGCGACTGAGTCTGAACGTCGACGTGCAGTGGCTAAAGGTCAAACACCTTCGGGTTCAGATGAAGATAAGGATAGAAGGTAATTTCTTGAGATGTTTATTTTAGTTTCGTTTTTTTTTTATTATACTTTGGTTCTCCTTTAAAAGGTACCGCAAAAAACGTAGCAGTCGTAATAAGGATATACCAGCAATGTCTAGCAACGCGGGACGGTATGGGCGCGGTGCCAATTATGATTACATCTCATGTGAAGATCTCGATGATGATGCAGAGGACTATGTCGACGAAGAAGAAGAGGAAGAAGATCAGCGTATTGAACATGATGATATTTCGCCGGCCGATGAGGACAAATTTGCTCGACTTGAAATGCGTCGTCATGAAATGCACAATCGCATGATGGATGCCCATGTTAGAAGGCGTAAAGTGGAAGTGCCTGCTCCACAGGCGCAACTTAGTTCAATGGCATATCGTAAGGGTGTCAAGGGTGGTGGTGGTGTTGTTGGCTGCATAAGAAGACCTTTACCACCGCCCACAGAACGCAAACATTCACAAGACTATGGCTTTGATGATGACGCCGATGATGGAGAATATGAACAAACCCCTACTCCCCGATCTAATACAAGCAGTGCTTTACCTACAGCTGCCACTCCTAATACCACAACAAAATTTAGTTTTGATGTTGGTTTTGAATCTGATTTTAATCAAAATTCTCCACCACCAGCACCACCACCACCTGGTATCCCCCAAGTACCCAGCTGTAATTCAACACCGGCTGGCAATGTGAGTGTTGTCAATACACCAGCTTCAAAATCATCTTTTCGTTTTTCAAATGATTTCTCAGCGGGCAAAGAAAGAGAAAAACTTTACATGCAACATCCTGCTACGTCTGGTTCTTTGCAGCAATATGACTTGGAAAATCGTGGCATATCGCCACAAACCTCTACTACACAAACTAGCACACCCAAGTTACGTTTTGATGACAATGTCAAGGTGTCGCAATTCGATGATGCATTCGAAGATGATTTTTCGAAAGCAACCTTTGAGGCTTTCCAAAGTGATGATGTCCAATGGCAAGAGTCCATAACAAAAATCACTAAACAACAGATACGCAATAGTAAACTACAACAAAGGCAACAAGAGTTGATCAAAAAATCGGAGTCTGTGAATATATTCGCCAAAAAAGTTGAAGATCCTTTTGAAGACGATGAGTTTTTCAATAGTCCCATAGCCACCACCTCCACTTCAAATCAGAAAATAGAAAGCAGTAAAACAACAGCTGGCACTAATGGTGGTAGTGGTAATAATGGTGGAGAAGGCGTTCCACCAAGTAATGGTGGAAATGGCAGTATTGATAAGAGTATTGCTAATACTTATCCAACGCAAAGCTGGGACGACGACAATACAAATTTCGCTAAATTCGATGAAAATATGTGATTTGATAAATTTCATAAAAGTGGACAAGAAATGAATAAGAAATCTGAAATGAGTTTGTATGCCAACTACTACCTTCAACGAGGAACAAATCATTACAATTATGAGGATAATGTTAGCAATAAGCAGGTAGATAAGCAAGAGACAGCTGAGATAGAAGAGGAAGATGATAACTATGCTGAGATTGATATTCTAGCCACAAATGATTATTACTATATAACAAATTTAAATCAATATTATGAAGAACAGCAGCACGATATCAAAAATCTATCACCATCAGTTGTATATCAACATCAATCACAACGCGATAACAATAATAAATCATCTCTGTATGAGTCATCATCTTTTTCATCATCATCAACATCATCGTGGTCTGATTTTACTACACATCATAATAAATACAATTTAAGTTATCATTGTAGTGGCAGCAGCAACAAATCAGCAACTAATCGTATTACAACAACATTGAACAATTTAAAATGTCATCACATGCATATGCATCATGAACATATACAACACAATCGCCACCATCACCGTCATCATCATCATCATGATGGTGGTGGCACTGGCAGCAGTATAAACAATCATAATAATCAGCAATCAATTATTACGGAGAAACCTTCTTCAACAACAGCAATTAATTCATTTAAAGGCATTTCATTAGCTGCTGCCTCTTCGTCTACGAATGTTTTACGCAACACTCAGAAACGTTGTCGACGTAAGTTATTTGCTTTTAATTTTATGTTGAAAAATTTTATAACCTATCGCCTCAAATACGATATACTTTAAAGAATAACAAAATGAAACATATTTTCGGATAGATCGACGTTATGCAAGTTTTGTAATTTTGCATTAAAAACGCTGTTTAGATATGTAGCTTTACATTGAAAAATATTTAGCTTTCAAATCTACTTTAACATTTCCCGGTTATATTTCAAATATTTTGTGTTGAGAAAACCAAGAAATTCCATACATTTTTTGCATTTAAATTTAAGAAGTCGACCATTAGCATTTAAATACTTATTAGCATTTAATAACTTAATAGCATGTTCACAAGAGACTTCGAATTACTTTGTACACTGTTTGAATTACTTATACGAATTACTCCGTTCACATGACATATTTGTAATTCGTTTTGATTGTTCTTCTTTTTCTTTTTTGTTTATTATTTTATTAATTCCATGGAAAAAGGGTTGGGAAATTGGAAGAACAAATAAATATAGCGTGGACAAACACCCAACAAAAATTAGTGCTGAATTGCTTACAATTTGGGAGATTAGCTCATGAAGTTTTGTATGGGGAATTATGTAATTCGGATCATAATTGGCGGTTAAAAAATAATTGAGGATACGAATAACATATAAACGTTGTCGTGTGGACAACAATTATAAGACCAATTATACAAAATTAGAAAAACCAGATAATATTTTAGGATAATATTTCGGCACATTGCACACAAGTGTCATTCAATTAACAAAAATAGTACAGAAAATATCATACTGTAGGGCCAACCAATTGAATATGTAGATAGCTTCTGCTATCTGGCAACAAACGGTGGTGCAGAAATAGACGTTAACAACAGGCTCAACAAAGCGAGAGCGGCATTCGGTCGACTGCAGTAGGTATGCGGAAGCTCATACATATCTAGACAAACCAAACACAGAATACTCAACTCATGTGTGAAGTCAATTCTGTTGTACGACAGTGAAACCTGGCTTGTGTTTAACACCATCACACAAAGACTCTAGGTTATTTACCAACAAGTGCCTTAGAAGCATATGCAAGATATTCTGGTCTAACACCATAACATAGAACTATAGAATTTGACAAATGAGGAGCCCATACTGAAGCAGATAAGACTAAGGAAGTGGAGATGGATCGGCCATACCTTAAGAAAAAACCTCCATAATATTACGAGGATGGTACTTGAGTAGAATCCTCAAAGATCAAGGAACCCAATAGGAGCAAAGGAAAAACTCTGCATTATTTGATGTTGCAAAATGACTTCTCCGGTAAATAAACTTACTTGAACATTATATATGCCCTCTTTCTTACCAGTGAACCAACGCCATTTAGAGTTTGGCAACCACAAATAATGATGGAACGACCCCATGCTTTACGGTTCCTTATATGTTGGATGGGTTTGAAGTTGTGGATGATTTTGCCCAATACCACCACACTTTTCTGTCAAACTCGTTTGGTAAATTGGTAAAATCTCTGCTGTCTGCAAGGAGTTATAAACGATTGGATTGGTGTTGTGCATAAGTTTCTAATACCTCAGTCTTTGGCATCTTCTTCATTGTCATGATTTTCTTTATTTCAATCTCCTTTGCCCATATGGGACTTTTGTTGATGATGCTCTATGACCTTGTCCGCATAGGATGCAATCGTCCATCACACAAGGCAGACTGAAAGAATGGATCGATTTATAAAGATATGTTGGAAAACATAATGTTGCCCTATGAAGAAGAAGAATGCATTCGGTTTGAGTATTTCGGCATGATAATGACCCGTAACATGCTTTAAACCTTATCAAAAAATGGTTGGGTAATACAAAAGTAAGAGTTTTCGGGTAAATTCAAATTGATGGACTTATTGAGTCAATGTTCCGCAGATGTGCTGCAATCAATAATCAATAAAGATTACGCTACGATTACTAATTTTATTTTTAAGTTTTGTGACAGAAATGCGAATATATGGCCACCAGCGTATATATTCCTTCATTTTATTCCTGCAAGTAGCAGAGGGCCGCCACAAACTTTTTCCAATGCAATCGATCTGATGTACGATGTTTAGCTTTCTTCCGACGCAGGTGTAAATAAGATAGTTCCATTGCAATTTGCCGCTTCCATGTGTGTTATGATCTGTCTATACCTCGAATGCCTTGCAATTTCCAGTCTATAGCCATTAAATTTGCGCTTACGGATTTCGATTCAGATAGGTTGTTAATCCGTTTCCGACCAGACTCGGCAAATTGATGTTGTTCTAGAATATTTTTTTTTCTCCGTCACTCCTCTAGGGAGCATACTGGCTTTCCACAAAGCACCTATTGCTTTGTTTCAGTTTCTTTAATCAATTTCATATTTCAAGCTAAGTAGATGATTAATCCCCTGTAGCTTCCTCTATATGATTTTTTTTGTGTAGTGGTGAAGATCCTTGCTAATTGGTGGTGATCTTTACTTTGGCATTGTAATTTTTTTCCAGTATGTGGCGTGTTTTTCCTGATCATTCGTCTGATGTTTGTCATCATCGTCAAAGGTATGCGAGAAAGGTCAGGGGGCTTTTTTCTTTATTTTTTTTTTAGATGGAGTTGTCTGTTGTTTGTTGTTGTTGTTTATTATTAAACATTCGAAAGCACAATTAAATTTTTTCTTCGTTATGTCCTCTGCTGGGGCTCAAATCTTGGTCGTTTGTGTTGTTATGTGTGCGCTCTAACCACTGCACCACGCTACCCCCGTTCTAGAATATATAGTATATAATTTTTTTTAAGTTTTTGTTTAATAAAATTCGTACTGAATATATATATGCCACGACGTTCTGCATTCTATGTCTAATATAATACAGCAATGTGGATTTTAGGTTAGGTTGAAAAAGGTGGTGCCGGCGCACCCAACTTAGAGACCATTGTGGAAACCTTTATACCAAAACAAAAAGAAAACAAAGAAAATACAAACACAAAGAAAGATAGGTAGGAAATAAAAAGAAAAGAAAGAAGAAAAAGAGAGCAAAGGAAGGACACACTAAGAAAAAACCGGGTAACCTTCCAGGTCACAGATCTAGACCATAGAAAAAGCCCTGGCCCAGCAACCTGAGCCTGCAACTATAGAGAGCCGGGCAATGACAGAGAATATTAAACCTGGAGACCCTACAGTCTCATCTGCCCATCCACAACTTGTTTATTCTATGATGGGCCCAATAATCCACTAAGCTAACAAAGAACCAAAGTGATGGTGTGACAGACGCATCCACTAGTTCAATACACACATCCAGAAGTGACGTGAAAACAGCTTTGAGCTGACGCAGCGCCCAGTCAGCGGCTTGATAGCAGCTTGACTGACTACCAGTAAAAAATATTTTATTCAAAATATTGGCCATTGCTGGCTACACATTTTTTCCATTTTTCGTCTTCTCGTAGGAATCGAAGTGCTGCTCAGCTAATGCGTGTTAGGCTAGGTTAGGAGGGAGCGGCAGCCTCGCTGAGTCAAGGCACGCTTTAGCACACATAGCGGACCGTTGTGATACCACAAATGAACTGAGATCCCTGTACCGGCCGCCACGTCTTGATTAACCTGTCTTGGCGATCATCCAGAGGTACCACGTAGAAGTACATTCCTGGAAATCAAGTCGGAAACCAGCCCGACGATTTAATGAATCTGGCCATAAGTCTGACATCAATGATCGATAGCTCCGATAGACTATCGAGAAGGGGCGAGCCAAGTGTGATTAATCTACGTCCAGCCATAGGCGGACATTGGAAAATAAAATGGACCAAATCTGGCGAATACGGCGGGTGAGGTGGCAGCTCCCAGCCTAATGCTTTGATTGTATCCTGAACCGGTTTAGCTTTATGTGTAGGTGCATTTTCGTGTTGGAAAATTATCTTGCCTTGCATAGTTCAAATTAATCATTGTTGTCGATAGCGATCTATATTATGGTTTCACTAGGTTTTAAGAGCTCGTGGTACACAAACCTTTCTGGTCCCACCAGACACACAGCATTGTCTTCCTGCCGAATCGATCTGTTTTTGCAGCCGAAGTTGGTGGTTGATCCGGATTAACCCATGATTTGTTTACGTTTAGTATTCTGAAAATTAAACCATTTTTCATCACCAGTAATAAATCGATATGACACTGATTTTCCATCGTGTCTTTGAAGCAAAATTTTACAAGTGGCTTATCGGTTTTCCATCTGTTTGTCATTCAATTCATGTGGCACCCATTTGCCAGACTTTTGGATCTTTCCCATAGCTTTTAAGCGGTCAGAAACTGTTTGTTGTGTAACATATTACATTTCTGCCTTAAAGTGTCATCTTCATCAAATATTGTTTGCAATTCGGCGTCTTCATTTCTCACATCTCTGAACCGTCGAAACCATCTTTTGAATGTTTTCTGGTACAAAATTCGCAATTTTTAACACGATGAAAAAATATGATGTTGTTTGTTCACTTATTTGATGTATACTGAATATGCCTGACAGATATAATTGCTAACACAAAAGAAAAATTAAGGCTCGTGCACAATAAATGTTCCCTAAGGAGATATTTGTATCTTGGCGCTCACTTCATACCGGTAGGCCTGGTAGATGACCATACTATTTACCAACAGCGACTAAGACACTCATAAGCTCGGATGCCCTAAGGACAGGAGTCTTTAGCCTAGAAGACACTACACTTATCCGGCAGTCAATAGGACAGTCTGTCACGTCCACAAGGTAGACCCACGGTCCCGTGCCTTTCTCGATCTTGGAGTCATCCGTGAAGATACCATGGCCACTCAACAACCTATCAACACCTTGCCAAGACTCTATTAAAAAAGACTGCCGAAGGTCTCCTGCGGAAGTCACATTCCCTTAACCTATAGTCCGAAAAACCAGGACGAGTCACCACATGCTGACCCCAGTATAGTCCTCACCTCCCCAAGATGGCAGAATGCTCGTAGTCCAGAGCCTTAGCAAGGCCTCGTTCGATTATCCATTCTCCAGAGCTCTCCACTGATACAACCATAAGTAAGGACAGGTATGACTGTGGAGTCATAGATCCACTTCAGCATCCTCGGGAGAAGACCCCATCTTTTATTAATAGCGTTCCTACTGCTTAGTAGGCGTTGAATCCTTTGTCCTTTAAAAGGTGTTCTTCCTCCAGTGGATTTTACTTTCCAGTTGAATATCTTCAGCTTCGTCCTCTGATATATGTCGAGAATTCCATACTGACACAAGCTAGCTAAAAGCTTGCCGAGTTCTGTTTATACAGCTAGAGATGTTAACCACCTTTGTCCAAAATGCTTTTGAGGTAACAGAAAGTTTTCACATCATCAAACAGTTGATTGTAAGCGGATAATATTGGTGCATTTTTCACATTCATTCGAATAATTTTTGTCCTGTTGTTATTTATCCTTAAGCTAACATGTGATGCATATTCCTAGACTAGAGATAATGTCTGAGAAGTTGTGGATAATTAGACAAATGTCATTCGTTCTCCAGTTTGTCCTGAAGACCCCAAGTGATTTCTCTTCTATGGAATGTTGCGTTAGTCATTACCGCCACCGGTGTAAATCCGAAGGGAAGTATGAAACTAAGTTATTAACCAGGATTTGTTAAATTTAAGCTTTTAATTACTGACATAATAAAATTAAAATGTATTTCATATGAAATCATTAAGCTGCGATTAGCATTTAAAGTTATTCTTTTTTTCTTTGTATTATTTTTTATTATAGTTTAAGTTTTAAATTTTTTTAGCTGAAATTTTGTATATAGAAAGAAACAAGCAGAAAATAACTACTTATTCTATATGTATATATAATTATTATTGTATATGATGTTTATTAATAAACAAATTAAATAAGAACAAAAAAGTAATTAAGAAAAAAATAATAAATTTTTATTATACATAAATTATGTTTAAAATATAAAAACCAAACGAAAATACTCTTAAAATTAACTCCTAAAAAACGTTAGATTTCCTAATTATGATTGAAACAAAAAAATTAAAATTAAAAACTAAGGCAAAAATTAAGTAAAACAATGAGAAGTTTTAATACTTCTTAAGTTGTTTTAATTTTGTTTTTGTTTTTTTTTATTTAAGTATTTAATTAAGTATATTTTTCCTAAATATATATAAGAAATTCTGTCCGTTTTATAATTTTTACGTTTGAAATAAAATTTAAAAATTAAAAACATTAGTATTTAATTAAATATAAAATTAATTTATATATATTCGCAATCTCTCCTACTCCTCCTTTACATTAAAAACTGAAAAATTATTTAAATACCAAAATTTAACCGAACAAAGTTATGTACTAATTATATATAAAAATTAATAATGATTACTATGCATGTGTTATTTATACAATAATTTAAAAAATCAAATAAAAGAACATTAAACAAAAGTTAAGAGAAAATAATTTAGTCCAAAATAAATATAAACAAATTAAATAGAATTTATTATATAAAAACCATGAAAATCATCCATATACTAAAGCATTAAAAACTAAAACCAATGAAAAATTACATAAAAATAGTAAACAAATTCATGCAATAATTATTAATTAAAAACAAATTGAAATTAAATTAATTGTTTAAAACAACAGCAACAACAAGAAAACATAATAAAACCAGAAAAAAGAAGAACAATGAAACAATTTATTAAATGTAATATTGAAACATTAAAACTTATACATATAAAAACAAACAAAAAATAATAATAAAAATTCAGCAAAAAAATATTGAAATTGAAATTTTATTCTCACACTTCTTATTAAAAAGCTTACAATTCACCACATAAGTATATTTTAATGTGTAAGTACCAGAACAGTGTTAACTCAAGTTACTGAATTTTGTTGTTTGTATTACCAGAGCCGAATTTTTAGTGCAAAACGAACTTATTACTTCATTACTTTATCAATAACTCCCCTCGATCCGATGATATTCAGACGAAATTCTAAACAAGTTTTGTGTCATTTTATAATTGTGGACGAAACATAAATCCATCACAAAGCACCAAAGACTAAAGGACAATAAAAACAATCTAATTCTCCGGATAAACATTCACCGATGAAGGATGATATGTCAGCAAAGTCATAGTCTTAGTTTTTTTGTGGGAATTCACAAATTCAATATTGATTTGTAACGAACACGACTTCATGTAGCGGAAGAAAAAGCTGTTCCATGGAGAAAGCCCACGGCTGCGTACGCGTGCAACACTATGGCAGTTTATGAAAATTATCAGTGATTTGTCGAAATAGACGGCAATGATAAGTGAGGCTTTCTCCACAACAATTTTTAATAGAACGTATGGTGTAAGTTGAAGGCAATAAACTGTTTATTTTAAAATATTATAATGTGTCCATAAGGTTTGTTAGGAGCTCGCCGTCCAGGACAAGGCGGTAAGGGCCCTTTGGGCAAGTCGTTCCTCCTACGGTAAGACATGGGGTCTTTCGCAGAAAATGATACTATGTATATATACCGTTATTATTCGGCCCATTTTCACTTATGCGGCGATAGCTTGGTGGAGAAAGGCTGAGGAAGCTACCACCATGAAAAAATTAGGCAGGATACAGAGACTTGCCTGCGTCGGTATAACCGAGGCAATGGTAATATGTCCAACAGCGCCTTGAAGGCCTTGATTGGTTAGACACCGCTTCACATCTATGCAATGAGGGTGGTGACATGTTTGACGGCAAAATTTTTCGCCAAGTGGTCTCGAAATGCATCGGGAAGTCTGTCCATTCTACGCAGGGTGGTCGGAGAACTATCTTCGGTCCTGGATGTCATACCTCTGAATCTGTGTTTTGGCAGGAGATTCATGATTGAATTCCTAGACCGGTAATGCTATATACAAAACAGAACAAAAGTTGTAAGCACAAATTTTTAATTTTTAAAATATATATTATATATTTATTATATATATATAATTCGTGCTCACGAATTACAAAATAAAACTCACAGACACGAGTCATAAAACGAGCGAACCACAGAAAATTCTGCTCGCGAAACGAGTTTTTACTTATTATGGTTTAAAGTCAAGGTCTAACAATGTTAATTCAATGAACTAGCGAAAACAATCGGATATGTTCTGTAAGCCGAAAACGAGTACAATTTATTTGGGACAATTATTTTAAAGTTTTGATAATCAAAGAAGTTATTTTAAAGATAATTAAGCGAATTATTGGAAAAAATAAAAATCTTGTCAGATTTGAGAATTATAGCAATTTTAAGTTTTATTTGATTTCAATTTCACTCGATTTCTGTTTACAGAACATAACGATTCCAAAAATGGTGTACACTGTTTTGAATTGCTGCATCCCTGATAAACTAACATGAAATAAAATATTTTTATATTTAATTTTATATTTATATAAAGCAATTTTTATTTTGACTACCCATTTTTATTTGTGGCAGTTTTAAGTAAAAGCAAAGCGTTTGTTTCCATTATAAAATATGTATGTATATTATTTCATCTACTAAAATATTCAAATATGAATGTACTGTACTTAGCAAGCAAGTACATACTTCTATTCTGTATGTACTCTTATATATTAAGTATCGTTTTTACATAAATATTGATTGATTGTTTGTTTGTATATAATATCTCTTTTTTTCTTCCTTTAAATAGATTGATTACTACGTAATCGCACGTGATTTAATTAAAATTGATTTATCATTTAATTTAGTATATTAAAACTAGTTTGTAAAAAAAAATATTTCGTTATTGTCATCGTTTACTAAGTATGAAGCGTTTTAGGTTTTTTTTTTCTCGAAGTACGAAATTATTTCACTCTAATGTTGCCCTTCCGGCAGTTGTACGTGGTCAAGGAAATTCGTTTAATATGGAAGACCAGTTGTAGCATTAATGAGACTATCGTCTTTAGTTAAGCGTTGAGGTCCCAAACCGACTTTAGTATGTATAATATATTTAAGAAGATTACGTTCATTTATGGGGAATGAGAAATTGCCATTCAAAATAATGTCATCATTTGTAGTTGGTGAAGCAGCAGTAGCTGCTTCCACATCCACAGGTATACCTTTGTAGTATTCAACATTGGCGGAGGCATCATTGGGGAATGATTTCTTTAATGCTTGCAAAACAGATGGTACATGTTCTTTCAATACATAGAGACAAGCATTTGGTCCCGCATCAAAAGTGTAGGCTATACGTGTATGAGCCACAGCAGCATTGTAGGCATGAACAAATGAAGCTATAGCATGTGATACATCATTCATGTAAATACATGGTGGATAGGTGTCAAGAGCAATGGCATGAAATTGATTTGAGTCTTGCATGGTAATCTTAGCGAAGGTCTCAAAATCTCGTTGTTTAATAGCGTCCGTAATAGCCGTTATGCGTTGAGGTACACAATGTTTAGCTCGATACTTTATCAGTTCTGAAGTTTCTACCGATCTTTGCATACCTTTCGTTGAACTAGTCTTTTTGCGACCATCATTTACAACCAATATAAGCACATGCATATTTGGCCAGTGTGAGGCCGAAACAACCGGCGCGGCTACTGAATCTGAACCATCCTCCAATTTACCCATGTGCCAACGTACAAAACCACCATGCAAACTGCGGCAAGCTGAACCACTGCCTTGGCGTGCGATGACTGTTAGCTCTTCATCCGTAATGCCATAGAGGGAAGCTAAGGTATAAACAAGACACGCATAACCGGCAGCGCTTGAAGCCAAACCAGCGGCAGTGGGAAAATTATTACGTGATACGATATGTAACTTCCATTCTAGGGGAAATTTTAGAGATTCTCCTTTGGCTAAAGCTAGGCGTTGTACTAAAATACAATTGAAAAGAAAGAAATTTATTTTGATTATAAATTGAAACTGATTTAAAAAAGTCACGAAACGGTGTAATTATCATTCTAATCGTGAACAAAAATTCACGTGAAATGTATTTCTTTTTTACAAAACGCCACATAGTAATTTTGAATTGTTTGCTTTTTGAACAATTTTGTAGAATTTTTCAACACCACTCCCATTTTTGTTCGTGGGAAAATTTCACGATAAGGAGGAATGATATCAGATCCAAGAAACAGGCCTCTAAACACAAATAATATCGAAATATAATATGATCAAGAGCTAAAAATGTCAAAAATAAAACACCAGATCACAATAAGAGGTTCTCAAAGGTTGCTCACGTCGTCCTAAGCCTCCAAACGCTCTTCGCCTATTCACAAGTAAATTAATCACTTCACCTGTATTGAGCTTATCACAAGAGATCAATTCGGACTCTCAAGCTCCTCGCTGTAAGCACTACCCTTTATATACACAGAGGTCTTCAGTTGATATTAGACGTCCGTCAATCAGGTAAGATTAGTAATTTAAGGCGGTTATACCTGAAAAAGACGTTAATTGTGGAAGCCTTTCAAAAAACAAAAAATAAAATAGACGAAAATAGGTGAAAAAAGATAGAAAGAAGAAAGGAAAAAGTAGAAAAATAGAAGCAATCTCTACTGACACAGGGAGTCACCTCAGCCACCAGCTGATGCCCAATATAAATCCCTCGAGGTCAAAAATCCTGGCAAAATGAAAAACTAAAAAGTCCTTGCTCAACAATCATAGCCCGCATTTCTGGCCCGCAAACACGGCATATGTAAGTAGGCTCCTCTTCATTACCACACACTCAGAAATTATCAGGACAATCTGCGCCCCACAACCTACTTCTCGCCCTTATTATAATTAAGAAACCCATTCCGTCCTCGAGCTGTCACGTCTGGGTTATAGCAGCCTGGAGATTCTATAGTCCCCTCAACCCTTACACTCCATCCTTCTTCTCTACGGGGAACCCATAGGTACAACAAGCCAAGGAAGATCCGTCCGCCAGACGAGTCGCCGAACCCTTCTCGTCAACTTATCAGCAGCTTCGTTCACCACTATGCTACAATGCCCCAAACAGTTTAACACAGTATCTTCCGCCCAGTAGTGACGTTAGGGCCTCTTTAAGGTGACAAGAAAACTTCTGCCGAAAAAGGGTTGCGAAACACAATCAACTGCTACAAGAAAGTAGCACCTTCAACTGTTGGCCAAAAAGTTACAGAGCTCTCCAAATACCTTCAAGCCGGCTTTAATTACAAAGCGACCGATACAACCTAGCGAGGCTTTCAGTAGCAATTCAGAATCAAAAAGGTTACTTTTCAGGACCCTCAATAGCGCCGAACATTCTAGAAGCAAATATCTCGCAGCAGTAACTACATAACGTCGATCCACTGTAGTCAAGACGGGCAGCATGTCTGTCCATTAGACAATGGCCAAAGAGCAGACTTGACGCAGCCGAAATTCCAGTAGTCCTCCGATCAACAACCGGTCAACTAATGTAGCAGACTAGGCAAATCGGCACAAATGTAGGCTGTCATCTAATATAAGCGGCTAAAGCCAGGAGAAACAATAAAGGAAAACTATATTAAAGAAATTAGATGGAAGGGAACGTTGAACGAATAATTTTCGGTTAAAAAAAATCAATATGGCGAAGAGTGGTTGAAAATGTCTAGGCATTGCCTTTACTGGCTGCCATTTTTATGTGATTAAAGATGTCGTAGCTGGAGAGGAAGCTGAGTTTAAAAAGTTTATACCCAACATTGAAGCCAAAGTCTATATAAAACAATCTGTTAAACATTTTTTAAGCTGTTTAATACCATGATGCTACTTACAAGCCTTTAAACACCTCATAACACGAGGGTTTTCCTCAAACGGCACCTCTTCGCCATTCAACCACATACGATGCTCCTTAAAACTGGAACAAGCAGCAGCTGTTGTTTTGGCACACATCTATTGAAAAGAACATGTATTACAAAGGAGAAAAGAACACAAAAGAAAACGCATGTCAAAGGTTATATGTATATCGTTCCACATAAATAAGTACAATACACACAAATCCAAACACTATTTACATGCAAATGTTGTTCACAAATGGGTGACTGTGGTACATCGTCAGGCAGTCAGTCAGTTCATGTAACTACTGTTTAGCATATGTATGTATGAATAAAACATATAATTGTTATACATAAACGTATTGCCTTTCCACCACCTTACACTTACCTCATCGGTACTTAAAGTCATGCTTAATGAGTCGTTTATCGGCAAAATCAATTCTTCATCTCGTTTACCCCCTTTTTTGTTGAAATTGTAACACACAAATTGTAACACACACGAGCACAATTTGAACAAAGATGGACAATCGTAGTCAGCCACAAGGGGAGTAAAGAAAGAGAAAGTTTTTTTTTATTATTTCAAAGAAAATTAACTAATTGTTGAGGAGTACTTACAATATTTAATTAAAGCAATATTTACGGGAGCTATACAAGTTTCGATGAACATTTTTTAAGTACTTTTAGTCTAACAGTTATAAAAATTAGATTTTAGATATAGAAAAACAATAAGTTTAATTAATAATTTTATCTTAGAACAATTTAATACAAAATTTAAAGTTTAACTGTAGTTTTCAATAAGAAATTTCTTAATAAACTGCCACTTTCACTTAAAATACTTGAAATTATACCAACAATTCAGTGTTTTTTTTCATTTTTTTCAAAATAAACAAAAAGCAAAACAGCTGTTTGCTTGGGAAGTGTTTGGTAACTTTTTTAGCATTGCCAAAGGTATAAAATACCGTTAATGTATGTTGGGGTTAGTGAAAAAATTACAACGCGTTGTGTTTAGGTCGCAAATAAAATTTTATAAAAATTAAACTAAAACGTCTCAAATTTTAATGAAACTATTATTTAAATGGTTTACTAAGAGTGTATTAAGAAATATTTACAAAAACAATGAAATTTGTTAAGAAATTCTGAAGTAGACACATGACTGTTAAGTGGCAGAGTGACTTATGCAGAAAATGAAAGCAGCCATGTTTGCTTATATGTATACGAGTGTATACAATATCTACATGAAGATGGAAAAATTGCGCGGTCATGTAGATCGTTTATAAGTAAAGGGAAACGGAAATAGAAGAACAAATGCATAACAACTTTAACATAATAAAGTAAAATCGTAAATTCAGAAAAAAAAAACATTTTATAAAATATAAAAATAAAATGAAAATTCAATTTATATAAAAATAATCTAATAAAAAAATACAAAATTCAAAAAGTATGTATCCGGTGAGTTTTTAAGAGCTTTCTGATTTGATTTAAAAAAAAACATGTAATTTAGAGAACTGTATGAAATCCTTATTTGAATCGATAGAATGATCTATATATGTATGTATATAATTAAATTTTTAAAGATGATTGTAAATGTTAACCGCGACTACTCCTCAAATGGTTCATACGCTGGGTCCAATTTTACATTACTCTCTCCAACATATTAGCGGGTATTTCACGAATAAACACTGGCTTCCAGTGTGACAACCATTGCGGGCTTGTCCCTATAGGCAAGAGCCTTAACATAGCCACACAAAAAATTATCTAAAGGCGTTAAATCGCATCATCTAGGCGACCAATTTATCGGCCCTAAACGTGGAATAAAATGTTTACCGAACTCGCCTCTCATTGTTTGCTGTGCTGTGTGACGCGTGGCACCGTCTTGTTGACACCACATGTCCGTCAAGTCTAGCTCTTCAATATTGGACAAAAAAAAATTGTTATCATTGAAAAATTACGGTTTAATGTTGCCACCGGCCCATAATCTACACCAAACAGTTCATTTTTCGGGATACATTGGCAGTTCTTGAAATGCTTCTGGCTGCTCTTCACCCCAAATACGGCAATTGTGCTTGTTGACATATCCATTCAACCAGAAATGAGCTGACCACAAAATGGAAGAGGTGCACGAAATTGAATAATCTGCAAGCGTTGTTTGTTTGCAAGTCGATTCATGATTAAATTATAGACCAAACTGAACATGTTTGACAAAAATATGTTACACGAAAACGGTTGAGCTGCCAAAACCAGTGTTGCCTAAAAGAAAGTTGCTAAAAAATCACCTTTTGTGATTTCAAAACCGCTGGTCTGACAAACCTATCAGTTGTTAAATATCTGTCATCTAAAGGGTTATTTATTTTGTGAAAGGTTTGCCATTTACGAATTTTTTTCTCTGCCACTCCTCTATGGATCATGTTGGCTTTGCACAAAGCATGCCTTACTTTGTTTTAGTTTCTGTAATCTAGTTGATTTTCAAGCTAAGTAGCTGATTAATCTACTTTAGCTCACCTCATGTTTGTGTGTAGTGGTGACGATTCTTGCTCAGTGGTGGTGGTGCTGATCCTTACTTAGCATTATAATTTTTTCCAAGTAATTTTCATCACCAGAGGTAGCCTGGAAGGTCAGAGGGGCTTCTTAAGATGGATTTCTCTGGAGGGAGGTTGAAGTCTCTTTATTAAACATTCAAAACCGCAATTAATTTTTTTTCGTCATGTCCTCTGCTGGATTCGAACCTTGGCCGCTTGTGTTGTATGCCTGCGCTCTAACCACTACACCCTGCCAGCTATATTCGCGATTTACGAATATGGATCGTTTAACAAACGAAGAAAGCGGAAATATAGTTAAAACTAGAGGTGCTAGAGTAATAGGCTTTCAGTGCTGATTTTTTGAATACAATTTTCTTCAGCGAAGGAGCTCATTTTTCACTCGGTGGTAACGCCAGATATCAAAATTGTCGAATATGTGACTCGGGGATTCCAGAAAAGTTTGTGAATAACCATCGCATCTTGAAAAAGTGACTGTTTGGTGCTCATTTCGGTCTGGAGTTGTCATTAGGCCGTATTTTTTCGTATATGACACTGGAAGAACCGTTGCCGTTAATTCAAAGCGCTATATCCGTATAACAGTCATTGTATTTCGTACATAATGGCAACGTCCAAGCTTTATAATGAAATAAAAGTTTCATCAAAGTCATAGCTTTATGTATTGAACTGAGAAATGGTTAACCTTGTATAATCCGATAAAAAATGAGAACAAGTTTGACAATTATGTATAACCATTTTGAGGAAATCTGAAACATCATCATTAGTTGTGATTATTTTAGAAAAAGATGTCCACATCACTAACAAATCTTCTAGCAATATTTTCTTAATTAAAGTTTTAATAAGTTATTGACTTGCTTGGGGGTAATTAGATAGAGGTTTGTACAATTTATAAAATTTTTTTTATAAATTTTCATTTTGATGTATGAGCTTCGTTTCAACTGAGGACAAAAACTGAATTTGATTTCTTTTAAATTATTATGCGGCGCTACGTGCCACACAGCCGAAGCTACATTCGATGTTTTGCGCCCTGTTTTTGAAGATCGCATTATTAGCCGCAGAGCTGATGTCGTTTGGCCACCTCGTAGCTGCGATTTGACACCTTTGGACTATTGAGAGACAATTGACGCTTTAAAGGACAATATTAGTGAAGCCATTGGTGAAATACAGCTGCACACACAGAAATTTGAGAAAATATTCAGTAGTTTTTTTTTATATCATTTTCAAAAAAAAAAAAATTATTTAGCGGACCCTTTAATATAAAAATGTTGCATACTTTCCGACTGAGTTGGCTAAAAGGTAAAAAACTAAAATATTATATTTAGGCTTAGGTAAGAATATAAAAATGTTGCATACTTTCCGACTGGGTTTATACATTAGCTAAAAGGTAAAACACTGAAATATTATATACACATTGCACTAACAAATGCCATAATTTCTCTAAGCTGCTATAAATTCTTAAAAAAAACTGTTATAAAAATGAATATTAGACCAAATGAGGAGAAATTTGCTATAAAACTTGGAGCAAAAAACAAAAATAAAAATAAATAAAACTGGGAACAAAGTATTTCATTTAAAAGCATTTGCTTGAAAATAAAGGCTTTAAGCAAATTTGTGAGATTTTTAAAAGTTGTGTTATATCGAAACAATTTTGGAAAAATTTCATAATTCTTAAAAAAAGGATATTTTTTCTTTAAGAGTGAACTAGTTAGGAGGATTTATGTTGTTTCTACCCTGGTGTGAAAAGAATATCGAAATTCGGACTTAATGAACACCCTCATTCTCAAAAATTTAGTTCATACTTAAGTCTTTTAAAATATGATGAATATAAACATATGTATATATTTTAAGGCTGTATTTACGGCTCAACAAAGTCTATAATAAATTACAACAAGAATCTGACAACTACTAAAGTTATATAAAAAAAAGAGAAAAACTATATTGTTGTATTTTTTTTATATATTTTGTACAGCCGTAAATACAGTCTTAAAAAATATAATATATTTATACTACCTTGATCAAAAAGTTTTCGGAATAACCACCGTGTGGCAGTTCCATAGTTCCGATTTGATTTTTTTTGTTATGTTGGTACATGTATAGTTGATATTCTCGCTAAATCTTAGTGTCATAGCTTGACATTTGCAAGATTTGTGTGTTGGCGATTTTATACAATTTCAGAAACGGCTGCTGAAACGCGTTGCACGTAATGGTTTTTTAACTCGATTGAACAGAAAGAAGTCACAAGGAGAGTTAGTTAGAGCGTTAGTTAGTTTCCACAGTGTAAATACACATAACCAGTCGCCAGTAATGTTGTGAGGTGATATAGCTGTTGGAAATTGTCGAATGGTGTGGCCTGGGATTGAAACGACGATTTCTTGGTTGGAAAGAACATACCACAGTGACACATACACTATTAAATACGTGGTGCATAAATTTACATACGGTGCTGCTCGAAATCTAAGCAAATTTTCTTGTCGAGGCAATTAAGCACTCGTATATAACTAATAGATTTATTCAAAGTAAAACATTTAATTTTTGTTATCAATAACAAACCTTTAATTCCATTCTCTATCAAGTAATACAACAAAAACGAAATTAGCTCCTTGAGTAGCTGTTCGAAAGTTAAGCATTTTTCAGTACTTTGTGTAAAAAACTTTGTTTTTTTGGCTCCGGACACCGTTTTGGCATAGTTTTTATGATATTTGTTAGAATTATTGTTAGTATTGATGGCCACTTTAATTTTAAGCTCTCCATCAGCTTCTGCTTATTTTTAAAACGACGTGGTACAGCTCTGCGCTTCAAGAATTAGAAACAGTTTTATTTAAATGAAAGAACCGGTTAACCGGTTATTTTAATTATTATTAACCGAATACCGTTTCTTTTCGATTTATTCGAAAACCGGTTTGTGAAAAAAGTCGAATAATCGATCTCCCTATCAATGACTCACTGTCCGAAAACGCCAAAAAAGTCGGGATGAAAATTAAAGCAGGAAAAACCAAATTAATGCTTATTGCCACTAGCAACACCTCATCACTCACACTTGAGGAGCAGATAATCCAGAATGTGGAGGTTTTCTCATATCTGGCTCTAATGAGAAAATTTTGGGGTAAAGAAACAAAGCCCGAAATGAATTTCAATCTCTGCACAGAATATGGCGTGTAAACAACTTGTTGACTGATACAAAACTGAAGATCCTTAACATACGTCAAATAACGTCAAATCAATTCTTTTGTATGGTTGTAGGTACCTCTTGGAGCTCTACTCAAAATATCTGAAGAAGACTCCAAACGTTCCACAATAAGTGCTTGAAGCAAATTCTTTGCATCTTTTGACCGTCATTTGGTCACAAGTGACAAATTACAGTCGTTGGCTAACAGGATGGGAAAAAACCCGTTATTATTTTTTTAAGCCCTACCCACGGGATTTTATTAGTTTTTTTGGGTTTTATAACTGCTTCCAAATTTCGTTAAGTTAGTTTTTTATCAAATATATATAGATTTGAAAGAGGGAACTCTGCTTTATATTGTATTTTTTAAAATTTAATTTTTTGAACCTTCAATGATGAGCAGGGGTCATTTGACTCATTTGTATTTCTTTAAAGTATTCCAGGCGCAAATAAATAGCACAACTGCCTAAAACACGAATAACAGTAATTTGACCAATTTACCTATTTTGTCGCCAATATTTCTTTCATCAGTTACTTTTCTGAATTTTTGTCACCGACAAATAAATATTGTCAAATCAAATCGTCATATATGACAGTCATTTGCGATTGAATCTCCCACAGGTTGTTGTTCGAACTGGTGTTTGGCCAAAACATCCTTGGCTTTGGCATTCCGTTATATTATATTTTCTATTGTTATGTTGCAGGACTTAGGAGGGTTGATTTTACGCAGGAGTTGAATATGTTTATCTTAGTCCATTTGGAGATAGCAGTCAGTCCACACAGGTTTTAAAATATCGGTAGATGGAATGAGTGGATTTGGACATCCAAAACATTATATCATTGCTACAGCCAGTAGTACTTGGTAAAAGGCTGTCAAGGTAGAAGAAATAACTAAACTTTTCCAACTCGATATTACGTATCCTGAATTTGATGTTTTTAAGGGTATTGCAGCGCTTCGAGCCTTAGTCCCGTCTTTGCAAATTCACTCCTTAGAGATTTAAGTTAAGCAAGCACGCAACGTTGGCTGTGTCCTATAAGACAAATATCATCGCCAAATTGTATAGTCTCAAGTCTACGGCAACACCAAATGATCTGCTTATATGCAAAAGAAGCGGAGATAATATCCATACCTGTTGATATGTGGAGAGCAGCGCTAATGGCATTTCTATGATAGAAGAAAAAAGAATTCGTGGAAATTAGTCGGTGAAGCTATATTTTACGCATGAATGTAACGCCATTTAGGTCAAAACCTCGATTTAACCTTCTTATACATCACACATAAATATATTCTCGGCTGCTTTTCATCGGAATACCTTTCACAATAATCAATAATAGCAAAATTAATTAATTAATTTTAAATAAACGAAAAAAAAAGCAAAGGAAGTGCTGATAGACTCCTTCAACTTCTTAACTTTGATAATAATGTGCAGCCAGTCACTCACTTTATATTTTTGAAGGTGTTAAGAGTTGCAAAATTTCTTTGACCACAACCCATGCAAAATATTAAGAAAAAATTTTTTAAGTTCAATTGATTATTGATTGGTGGTATTTCTCTTTGCTTTCTTGGTGCTTTGAGTGTCTTCTTCCTTCAAAAGCTGTTGAACATCTAAGCATCTATGGTAGCAAGGACTTATTTAGAATTCTTTTTAAATAAAAGAGTTTTAATATTAAAAAAAAACAATTGACTTGCAATTATTTTGTATAAATTATTTTATTTAACCTTGAAATATTCACTTACACAAGCACATATACAGAAGTATGGGTTTTATTATTTAACAACAACAACAATGAAGGGTAATCAGGTAATAAATTATTAACCAAATTTTGTTTAGCGTTTTTTGTTGTTGTCTTTTCCTTGGTTAAAGAATTCCAAAATGAAACGAAATCAGAGCCAAAATGTCTAACAGGCAAATTGCCAATTGCGTGTGGACAAGTTGCAAAGACAAATTGCATTTGGCCAATATATATAAAATACTGTTTTTGGCCATTTAAAATTCATAACAATTGCAATCAGTTAACACAGAGCAAGTGTGGTTTGTTTTTTTCCACAAAACTTACGAAAGAATTTGGAAATTTTTTTTTAAATTAAAACCGAAGAAAGCCTTCAACTAAAAAAATGTACAAATTGGTAAGGATTTTGAAAATCGTGTAACGTCTTAATTCGATCCAATCGAAATAATAAAAATATTTCTTTCAGTGTATTGTCTTACTTACCGTTTTGGCTTATGCGGTGGCTGAGCCTAGTCACGCTGTAGCCGCTAATATTGCGGCTGCACCAGTTGCTGCACCAATTGCTGCTGCTTATACAGCTCCTGTAGCTCCTTATACGGCACCAGTAGCTGCTGCTTATACTGCTCCTTTTGCCGCTTATACGGCTCCCTATGCAGCTGCTTATAGTGCTCCCTATGCTGCTGCTTATAGTGCTCCTTATGCTGCTGCTGCTTATAGTGCTCCCTATGCTGCCGCCTATACCGCTCCTTATGCTGCTCCCTATGCTGCTGCCTATACTGCCCCCTATGCTGCCGCCTTTACGGCTCCGTTAAATTCTGCTTTCCACAGCCAACGTGTAGATGTTTACAATAAATATAATGCTGCTGTTGTTGCTGCTCCTGCTAAACTTTTAGCTGCTGCACCTGCTGCTTATGTAGCAGCTCCTGCTGCTGTTGCCGCTCCAGCCAAAATAATTGCTCCAGCTGCTGTAGCTGCTCCTGCTAAAATAGTTGCTCCCGCAGTAGCCTCTCCAGCTAGATTAGTTGCTCCAGCTGCTAATTTCGTATATTAATTGCACCAACTTATGATAGAAACATGTGACTCTTTTCATTTTCATATTGTAAATGGCTTTGTTCTTCATCGAAATCGAAAAATAGTTTTAAGTTAGAATAAACAAAATCTTATATTTGCAAAAACTACTGCAGTTTTGTATTGTCCTTAATCGGCTAAAATTAGTTAAAGAATATTGAATTCAATAATTGTTAGGTTAGCTGAGATGGAGAGTTTAATATCAGTGTTTACTCAGCGCTCTCAAAACCATCATACATACTTCTATTACCTACAATCACTGCCTGTGCTTCGCACGGAACCTAAAACATTGTTAACAACACTCAAGGTAACGCAATGAGTATTCCGCTAGAAACTTTATACTACACCTTCCTAGAGTTTGGTTGTCACTTAAAAAGTACTGCATAGATTCTTGCCTTTCCTCGTTCTGACATCTTCTACAGAAGTTATTACTTGCAAGTATTATGCGCCCAGCATTTGCTCGATCAAGCAGTGTTTGATAATGACTCCACAAAGATTTTAAATTCCTGCAGGTTTTTCGTATAAAAGTACAATCAAAACCTCTTCGTCTTCCAGACGTCTAAATGCCATAAATGACAGAATACTTCTACTCAAAGAATAGATAATTTCTCAAGAAGAAAAGTCGAATGCTCTTGAATGCTATAGAAATTATATTTGCAAAATATTATTGTAGTGTACAGGTGACCATTTTGGTAAGAATAAATTCTTATTTATCTACCAAAAGACGTTAGAGTCAAATCCCCATGGCTCAAGATGTGTTACGGATTGCCTAAACTTTAAATTGCAATATGGCAATGCTGTTGCAATTTCTTTTAGCGTTTTTTCTTTTGTCCTGTAATTGGCAATAGTACACTTTATTGCAATCCTTCTGATCAATTTGATTACAACACTAGATTTTCATAATTCCTTTTTGTCGTCGTGATCCTTAATATGAGCGTCACTTTAACGACCAATGAGATTTTGACATTTGACTTTGATATCATATGGGAGGATCCCGTTATATTTTTTGACCAATATGGACACGGTGTCGTGAGTAAGTGAGTGTCGTGAATAGGGGCAGATGTAAAATTTAATTAGGGTGTCCGTTTGTCATGGAGTGAGACGCCTTGTCACTTTGGGAGGAAATCTATTCACTCTACGCAGAATAACACCTATCCGTCATGTCGTTAGCACGTATGTATGTATTTAAAGATCTTTTGCTTTCCATCTTTTCAAGTTAATGTCATGTAGTATTTTTGTACAGTCAAGGATACTTTTAGGCATAGTGACTGTGTTTTATGCTTACGCGTCAGAGAATATGAGCTGAGAACCACAGCGCCCTTTACGGAGCTATTCGAAAAAGTCTTTTATGCCTTTAGCCTCTTTTTTTATGTTACGGTATTCAATATTTGAAACTTTATATTTATTGAGCTTTGCCGGTGCATAACATAACGTGGTTGACCAAAGAACACCTGGAAATGTATAAAATTGGCGCGAAAACTACAACAGCGAACGTGGTAAAACGAAGATGCTTTGTGGAATCTATATACCTCCGAGATGGTGATGGAAAAAAATCAACCAAAAGATCACTAACCGGTGGAAGAACTTCACACTTTCCGAAAAGTCTGAATCTGAGAGAAAAAAACTTGCTTGATGCAGTAATTCTTATACATAAGCCATGGATATTATACACCCAAAAGAAGCCTCAAATTAAATCGCAAAACCATTGTAGGAAATGATGATTTTTATGAATCGAAGACTGTACCAATACGAGGTTTTCTATAGGTAAAGGCATTCACGAAAAAAATTTGTGTTTGATATGGATTTAGAACTGTGAAGTCTTTATTTGTTAATTGTAAGATAAAATCGATATTGTCGGCCTTAACAGTTGTGTTGTATTTTCTGCGTACTCCAGGCTGGAGGGAGAAGCGCTCAAAATAGGTCTCTTGGTGAATGAGGACAAGACCTTCGACAGAACGTCACTGTTGGTGAGTGCAGTTTTGAAGTGGTGAAAAACTTTGTCTATCTTGTTACCAGCATTAACACCATGTCGCTGTCAGCCTTGAGTTCAAACTGAGCATAACTTTTGACAACTGGCAGGCAATTCAGAACCAGAACTCTCTCTCGACGAAACAAACTCACGCTCTACAAAACACTTAGCATCCTTTTCCTGCTATATGGGGCAGAAGCGTTAACATTGTCGAACAGCGATGATAAAATTTTGAGGGCGTTTGTGAGAAAAATACTTCGTAAGATCTTTTGTCCTCTACGAGTAGGGGATAAGTAACGTATACGTTAGAAAAGCAAGATGTATAAGCTGTATAGGGACATGGATATAGTGAAGTGCTTTAAGATACTGCGGCTGCACTAGCTTGGCCGCGTCTATAGTATGGAGAATGAAACTCCGACAAGGCAGGTCTTTGAAACGCTACCCCAAGGTGGAAGGAGGGAAACCAAGTGTTGCAGAGCCTGACGGTCTTGGGCATCTTAAACTCGTGCTTGGTAGCGTAAGATATCGATCTGGTGTGCTGCTTTGGACTCGATCAAAAACGACAAACGGTGGTAGTGTCACATAATTAAGTAAGTATTATTGTCTCAACGGTTATGTGCGTTTTAGCATCAATGGATCCACAAAACTTTAACAGTGTAGCCTAAGTTGGCTCAATTAGACTGTTCGTGACCTATCACTCTTTGGGTATTAGTAATATGGCAAATAGGGGCTACCTAAACCTGAAGCCTAACTCATTAAGGACCCAAATTCAGAGATGAGACAGAGCGAGTCTAGCCCTGCCTAAAACTTGGTCCTCGCGATAACCAACTGTTACCCCTAACAAAACGCCAGTGATGGAAGCTCGCGTATGGCGAGACAGTCACATAGAGGGTATTGTAGCGATTGAAATTGTATATTGTACCTTTGAAATCACTTGCTTAGTTGTATTTCTGAGGCTATCGGTTCCTGATGAATTGTAGAAAATGCGCATGATTATTCGTAAGCAACGATTAATAGATGTCTGTAAAGCTTGCAATTCTTTGTTGACTGCATTCCAAGCCTTGCAGCCATAGAGAACCAATGGTTTTATACTTGCGATAAATATTTTATTTTGGTGAATGCTGGACTCCATATATTCTCAAAAGAACTAAATACTACACGCCCTATCTTGACACGGCTTCTAAAATTTTCAGATGTTTCATCACTGAATAACTGAGGCTGCCAAAATAACAGAATGCATTCACGTTATCTATTGTGTTGTTACTTACGGAAATTGTTTTGGGCGTTATTGTACCATATTTATCCGCATTACCTTGGTCTTCGGTATGTTTACTGACAACCCTGCTCGTTCAGTATACCAGTAATATATCCATGTTTATGAGAAAGTCTTTCATTGGCAGCAAAATTATGATTCCTTCCGTAAGTACAGACTGCAATTTTTTCCTATCCCAGAAGTCAGGCATGAGTGGATGCAGGAGTTTAGCCTCTCACATACAGCCTGCTTTTAGTAACTCAGGAGGTATGTATGTTGTCGTGTCTAGGGGTTTTGCTGGATATCAAGGATGTAATCGTGAAAAATATTTCGAATATATTCGGGATTGCGGTGTCAAATTGATTGTCCTCGCTGTGTTTGTGATAAGCGCAAGCTACGCTGAAAAGGTAACTGCAGTGAACAAACTCAAAGACATCATACTCGATATGTTTGTAGTTATGGCAATAAGGCTGCCATTTGAATGAACAACAATTGTTTTTATCTGACGAACCTTTAGATAGTCTTTATCTTCCTACATCGAAGCTCAATTTTAGGAAGAAATTTTTAAAAAATTTTGAATTCTTCTAGAGTTGAGAAACTTTTTTTGTTTTTGTCAAATAATTAAAACTTTTTTCTTTTATTACAACTAAAACAATCAGTCCATAACGGATAACAAAATAAAATTTTAACAAAATTTTCCCTTAATACTGCTGTTGTTTACTGTTTACCAAGCGTAGGCTGAAGCATAAGGAGTGGAATATGCCAAGGGGGCACTGTAGGCGAAAGGAGCCGCCAATCTAGAGGCAAAAGGTGTGGCATAAGCGGCTGTAGCGTATCTGGCAACAAGTGGAGCAGAATAGGCGAATGGAGCAGCAGCAACTGGGGCTGGAGCAACTACTCTGGCAACAGGAGCAACGGGAGCAACTACTCTAGGAACGGGAGCAACAACTCTGGCAACAGGGGCTACAATGGGTGCATGAGCAATGCCATTATAGGTTCTGGCTACAACTTGGCTGCTAGTGGCGGTAACAACAGGCGCAGGAGCAGCTACAACAGCGGCAGGAGCAGTGTAAGCAAAGGGAGCACCAATTAAACCAGGCTTGGCAGCAGCACAGGCAATGACGGCAAAGATAACAACGGCCTGAAATAAAAATAAAAAAATAAATATTTATTGAATCAATATCCTTTTTAAGTATCTCTCTCTCTCTCTCTCTCTCTCTCTCTCTCCTTCTTTCAACCAACTAAGTTAAGCTGTTACTTACGTATTTGAACATTTTGTTGTATTTGTTTTTGTTTTGTTTTGTTTTTACGTTAAAAGGGTTCAAATATGAACTGATTTGTTTGAACTGTAAGTGAGTTTTGTTAAATTTTCTTTAAAATCTTTGGCTTTTTATAATAAATTTTGTTTCTTGAAATTTTTATTGCAAGAAACATTTGACAATTTAATTATGGACAACTGACTAACTAACTAACTAACTGACCTTAGTCAATATTTAAAATATTACTCGTACATATAGCGCTACTATTACCCGCTGTCTCTTTTGTTTCTTCGGTTATTTGTGGTCTTGGCTTTTTGGGGTTTTTTAACCAAAATGAGTTACGAGTACAGCGTTTGTTGTAGGCGGCTTTCATTATGCATCTCACGTACAGGCTTCTTAAACTATAGACACCATTTAGTGGGTTTTTATGGCAAGTCACTTAACAAAGTGTTTAAAAATGTGATTTATTAATTTTACAAAAATGAAATTTTAATTTAACGGTTGCTATCAAATTCGTTTGGAAAATCGTAAATGACAAAAAGTGAGGTTAATGTTAAACGTAGGTCATGTTGATTTCTGTTTTTGTTTCTTTTTTTTTAATTTAAGAAGTAACCAATAGCTATTGAATAGTAATTGAAGATTTCTTTGTCTTACATATGTATAGAGAAGGCAGCAGTATGAGAGCTGTACTTTTATTATGTTGGCCTTAATGGCTAATCTGACCATTGCGATCTTAACATTCATATAACCAAACCTATTTTATCTATTGCCTGCTTAAACACTTAGTGTTGCTTAATACTAAATCAGATCTAGTGAGAAAATGTGTCCTTGTGAATTTTTTTTGACTTGAAGGCAGCACTTAGGGGATATGGAATGCATTGGCTGGTACTAGGAATATAGGTTGTGGAAAAGAGGAAAGAGGGAGTAGATTTAAATTTATGTCGTAAGTGACAAAAAAAAATCGCAGTAAGATTGTTCCACAAATGAACGGTGCCACTAAAGAATGATTTCTCCCTATAATACGTTGTGAGGTTCACTGGACAAATACTGGGAAATACGAGTACTTCGTAAGAATATGTACATGGGGGTGGCGTGATGTAGTGGTTAGAGCGCACGCATAACAATACAAGCGACCCAGGTTCGAGCCCCAGCAGAGGGCATGACGAAGAAAAATTTAAATGTGGTTTCGAATGTTTAATAAAAAGGCTTCAACTTGCCTCCAGACAACTCCATCTAAAAAATAAAGAAGAAGACCCTCTGACTTTCCCGCATACCTCTGGCGATGATGACAGACATCAGACGAATGAGCAGGAAAAACACGCCAACTACTGGGAAAAATCGAAATGTTAAAGTAAAGATCACCATCAATTAGCAAGGATCTTCACCGCTACGCAAAATCGTATAGAGGAAGCTACAGTGGATTAATCATCAAATTGATTAAAGAAACTGAAACAAATCATCGGATGCTTTGTAGAAACTCAATATGCTCCCTAGAAGTAATTGCTTCATTTTATCAGAACATATTCTTACCATAATTTATTAGCACCTTTGGCCGAGTAGCTTCACAATAGATTTTGAAGCTACGGCCCATATGAGAGAGTTGCTTCCATCTTAGGCCGAATATAGGTCTTGTAAATATTAAGAAGCACAGATAGAGTGAAGTAATTCCTACACCGTTCCAAAAAACCGGGACACTTGTGTGTTTTTTTCTACATTTGAGAAATGTGGTCGTGCCACTGAACGTCACAGTCAGAACATCAAGAACAGCTGACTCCTCAATATCTACGTTGGCCATAGTCCCAGAAGGTACCATAACAGCAGGTTTATGTATCAAAAATAACATTCGGCTTTACCCTCATTATAATTGACCATATTTGTTCGACCCCATTCGGAGATTTTTGCCAGGTCACTTTTAAGTGTGACATTCATGTTCTACCTTTTTGGCCCAATTTCCAAGGAGCTTAGCCCGCGGTCAAAAGAATATTAAAAAATGTTGTTGTCATCTGCGAAAGAGTAACTGCGATTAAAAGCGGGAAGAAGAAAGTCGGTAAGAAATATTAGAAAGTGTGAGAAAGAATAGAGCCTGGCGATACCCCTGAATTATTCCTAAACTCATCGGATCAAATCCCCTCTATAATCACTCTTTTGGAAGCTCAATATAAATCGAGAGAAGTGACTACCGACACCAAAAGCACTAAGTTTCGTCATGAGCGCCACTTGCGAAACTCCTTAAAATGTCTTAGAAATATCAAAAGCCATAACCTTGGAATGGATCTGTTCTACCTCTCAGAGAATAACGCCATCAGGTCATCCTTACGGAAGCTGTACTGACGAGTTGTTAGACTCTAAATACTTCGAAAGGTGGTGGTTAGTCATACCCTCCATAACTTTTAGGACAAACTACTATTGGACGGTAGTTTTCAGGGTTGTTCTCCTTATTCTTTTTAGGAATTGGTGTTGCATAATTAAAAAAAAAAGTCGCGCGACTGCGGTAACGGCAAGTATCTCCGTCATCTAACACCAAGGGATGGACATTACATAGTAATGCGAGGGGATACCGCTTCTTTTGACATGCCTTCCAATTAGGGAATTGCACGTGGGAATCGCACTAGTGCGAAGGATGGCTATGCAAATTAAGGAAAGAAGAGTCAGTTTTCTTTTTATCCATGTCGGCTTAACAGAGCCTAGCGATACCGTGCCCTTAATCTGCTCACGAAATTGAGCCTATTTCTACATAAACCGGGGGATATCCAGCCTAACCTAAGTAATTGGAACACCTATGTCCGGGTTCTATTCGAAAATTGGGCTTTCTGTACTCGCTCTAGGCAGTTTATCAACATTGCAATTCCCAGCAATATCCCTATGTCCTGGAACCTATATACAAATTACCTTCAATGATCCGAAATATCCTTGAAAAACTTTCACCATTCATGGACCAGGATAAACGTCGAGATTAAGGCCGTAGGGAACTTGATTGCAAGCTGGCTATCCGAATAAATCAGTAGATTTTCAGGGAAACCTCCGCCACTCAACAAGCATCGTACAGAGTGTGGTCATGATCTCCGCTTGAAATACACTGCTGTAGTCAGACAGCCTATTAGAAAGTCTAATATTAGAATTCTCTATGTACATACATACCATAACCTACTCTGTAAAGCAGAAATATCACCTTACAAACAATACGTGTTCGTTATCGAATCAATAGTTAAAGTGTTGCAAGATATACGAACATCAACACAATCTAATGAGAAAATGATCAGTATTAAATGTAAAGATGATTGGAAGGAATTGAACCTGAACGTCTAAAACATAAAATAAAATTGTGTGGACCATCTTAACTTTATCCCACTCCGGAGAAATCCATCCAAGGGATAGTCATTCCTGCTTACCTGCTTCCACGACGACAAAGATAACACGAATGATTAGGAGAAAACGCCATTTACTGGAAAAAAGGCTATGCTTAGTAAGGATAACCACCACCACCACTTAGCAAGAATCTTTACCACTACACAACCACATGGAGGCGAGCTAGAGTAGACTAATCATTTACAGGGTGGTCCAACCACAACGCACGATGTTAATGTTAATAGAACAACAAGTTTTCCGGGAATTATTTTAATATTTTTCATTATGACGGAAGGATCTATGATAATTGTGTGTAAAACAAAATATCGGTCATATGCTTGCACGGCTTCGATGACATAGCTCTATCGGTCCATATTTTCAATGACTCTGAGGCATAATTGAAGTGCAACGTCGTTAATGTGCCGAATTATCTCGGTCTTTAGCTCTTGAATTGTTGTTGGCTTATAGACGTATACTTTTCTTAAATTTTCCCAATGAAAGAAGTCCAACGGTGTCAAATCACATGATCGTGGCAGCCAATTAACATCGCCTCAACATGAAGTAACACGGCCATTGAATTTCTCACGCAAAAGAGCCATTGTTTCGTTGGCTGTGTGGCAAGTAGTACCATCCTGTTGGACCACATATCATCCAGGTCCACATTTTCAATTTCTGGCCACAAGAAGTTCGTTATTATCTCGCTATAGCGAACACCATTCACGGTAACTGCTTGGCCGACCTCATTTTTGAAAAGTACGGCCCGATGATGCCGCCAGCCCATAAGCTGCACCAAACAGTCAAGTCACTCTTTGCGGATGCATCGGCTTTTCAACAATTACCCGTGGATTCTCATTTGCAATAATGCGGCAATTCTGCTTGTTAACGAATTTACTGAGGTGAAAATATGCCTCGTCGCTGAAAATAATTTTCTTTGTAAAGCCACCAAATACTTCTGTCTATTCAACTAAACATTCGGCGTATTGTCGACGCTTGAAATGGTCAGTAGGCTTCAGCTCTTAAGTTAATTAAACTTTGTAAGCATGTAAATTCAAATCTTTATTAAAAATTCGCATCAGTGATGTGCGTGAGATGTTCCATACTATCGCGATTAAGAGCAATGTTTTACGCAGAACGAACGACCGGGTTTGCTGAAATTTACACACAATTCTCCCGATTGTGGACACATTTGATCGATTATACTGACCAAAAAAATCACGAAGTGCACCAAATGTATTCTGATTTGAACCCACATTTTCGTAAAAGTCTTCACCAACCTTAACGCGTTGCTCAATTGAGTACCTCTCCATGGTTGAATTTGTCAAACACTGAAATAAAGAAATATCAAATTAAGTTGGGTGAAAAACTTGACGCTAAGGTGTGACTTAGAATTAATATCGAGCATTATGGTTGGACAACTCTTTACTTAAGTAAAAATTAACTGATTAATGAAACTAAAGCAAAGCAAAGAGTGATGAAAAAATGAGTGGAAAACCCTTCTTTCCTCCTTTCCATAACCTATTTTCCTAGAACCAGCACAATGCACTGCATGAGTAGGGGTCATCCCCTGAGTACTGGTCTCAAATAAAAAAATAAACAAAAACGATAAGTGCCGATGAGAGCAGCTGTTTATGGTGCCAGCAACTCAGTAAAATTTTAAGTTACTAACTGTATAAATAAATTTAGGCACTTTTTCGATTGAATGAAGATTTAACTCACTTTACAATTAGAGGTCTATTTTATAGGTTAGAAATGACTAAACTGACTACTTACTTGATAATAAACAAAAATATTTAAAATCAACTTAAACAATTTAAATAATTTATTTCAACACAACAATCAGTCTTCACAGAGTCTCTTTAACGTAATATTTAAAAGAAAACTGGAGCAGGAGCAGCAGCATAAGTGAAGGGTGCTGAATAGGCCAAAGGATGAGAGTAAGCGGCAGCATATTTGGCTACAACAGGAGCAGAGTAAGCCAAGGGAGCAGCTGCGGCGTATCTAGCTACAACAGGAGCAGCAACAGGTGCAGCAACAGGTGCAGCAACAGGAGCAGCAACAGGAGCTACAACGGGAGCAGCAACAGGAGCTACAACGGGAGCAGTAGCAATACCATTATAGTTGCGAGCAATAACTTGGCTGCTGGTGGCAGTAACTACAGGTGCAGGAGCAGCAACAACAGCGGCAGCTGGAGCTGTATAAGCCAAAGGAGCGCCAATAAAACCTGGTTTGGCAGCAGCACAGGCAATAACGGCAAAGATGACAACGGCCTAAACGATATAAGACAAAGCAATCAATTTTAAAGTTGAAAATATACGAATTTTTAACGTCGAACTTACGAATTTGAACATGTTGAGGTTGGTAAAGGTTTTTAAAATTGAGTTGATTTCTTAAAGAAGAATAATTGATTTGTAATATTGATTTCAATATTTCAACACTATTTATATACAAAATTTAGTAACTGACCGTTAAATGTCCCTTCTTTTCGCTGCAATCAAGTAAATGCACGTGACCCTACCCCGTTAAATGATTCATTGTTTGCTTTGCTACTGTTTTGGTTTGAGGTTTTGAATTATAAAAACAAAAATTAATGTTTGTTTTTAAATCAATTTATTTACAAATTACAAATTACGTTTAAGGTATTTTTAATGCACCGTTACGTGCTTAGGTTTTAACAAATATTTGGGGAAATTTTCGAATGGTTTAACATTGACAATGAAATTTTTATTAATTTTTTTTTCCAAAAAGTTTAACACGATTTCTTGTGCAATACTGTTGGTGTCCCCATAAAAAATTTGTTTTTTCGTTAAAAAATAGTTAAAAGGTTATTAACACTCTAGAGCTGAAATTGGTATAAATACCCTGAACCAAATTTGGTTGCTTTATTAGAATCATTTGTTTCGATCTTGTCTTTTCAAAAGGAAAACAATTTTAACAAAATGTTTAAAATCGTAAGTGCTTCTATAGCATTTTCTTTTATTAACATTATTATTAATAAATAATTCCTCTTACTTTTTTCCAACAGACCATTGCCATCTTCGCCCTTATTGCTTGTGCTGCTGCCAAACCAGGTTTTATTGGTGCTCCTTTGGCTTATACAGCTCCAGCTGCCGCTGTTGTTGCTGCTCCTGCACTTGTAGTTACTGCCACCAGTAGTCAAGTTATTGCTCGCAACTATAATGGTATTGCCACTGCTCCCGTTGTAGCTCCTGTTGCTGCTCCTGTTGCTGCACCTGTTGCTGCTCCTGTTGTAGCTAGATCCGCCGCTTATACTGCTCCATTGACCTACTCTGCTCATTTGCCATATGCTGCTCCCCTATCTTATGCCGCTACTGCCCCTGTTTTGTGGTAAATTTGTTAAATCATGCCAAAAATAAACTGTTGAAGTAAAGAGTCATACATTTTGGTTTTTTATATTTTTTAAATCATAAATATTAGAGTAACCTATCTCGCCTTTCAGGGCGCTTTTGTGTTGTACTCGCTTGTCCCATACCTTCCGCTCTTTGGCTGAAGTGAATAGCTAACGAAGCTTTAGTTGTTACCGTTTTCCACCCATGCAAAATTCCGGATTTATTTAAAAATGATGGTTTGTTTTGATTACAAAATCATTTAGTCCAAATTCAGAAACTTTCACTCTAATCATTCTAAAGATATACAAAAATAAATATTTACTTCGTATTGGAGATACCACGTCCACAATTCTGAAACTTCCGATTTAATCGTTCTCAAAATATACAAAAATCAATCTTCAATTTGTGTGAGAGGTACCATGTGCACTTGTACGATTCCATCCATTTTTAAGCTGATGATTTGTATTACCTACGAAGTCATTCAGACACAATTCAGAAACAACACAATTCAATATTCAGTTTATGTAGGAGGTACCATGCGCATTTAGAATATTGCACTGAATCGACGTGCCAAATCTTATTCAAGTGCCTTTAACAGGAGTTGAGATTAAGGAATGACCGCTTATAGCGCCACTTGTTGAGAATTTTTCGATTTTTTTACTTAAACCTTTGCGTAGCAATTACGAACAAAATGGCAGAAAAAGTATCCAATTTGGCTTCCAGGTTTTAAGCATCTGTCAAACTACAATTCATTTTTAAACATGTAGATTGAGCCTCCATAATAATTGGCTGTTCGAAAAAGGTTAGGTTACAAATTTGACCCAAAATAAAACACTTTTTTATATTTGAAACAAGTCTTATTAAACCAAACTTATGAAGTTTTGGTCGATAACCTCTTGTCATTTTTTGGTTAAAGCCATTATTCCTTCAGTGTAGAACTTCTGGGTTTTTTGAGCCAAAAACTGAACCAATTGCGTTTTGCACACCTTCATGGAATTTCAATTTACACCGTTAAGGGGGTTCTGCAGAGATTGAAACAATTTGTAATCTTAAGGTGCAAGGTCAGGGCTACACAGTATTAAAACATTGATGTTCATTTCATAGAACAATTGTTCGTGTTCAATTCACACGTATTTACGCTCTTGCTTTAGTCGTCAATGAGACACCGACGAAAACACATGTGCGAAGGATGTACCCATATTTTTGTAGACACAGAAAAATAGTTTAAAAAAGCTCACGATTTTGCTTTTAGTTGTCACTGAAACAGCGACACATGTGCGGCGGATGCCTATTGTTTTTATTTTAAGTTTTTTGAAAACACCAACTTTACTTCTCTGAGAGTAATTTTAGTTTTCTCACTAAAATAACTACATTTTTACTTTTGTACATGCCTGTATTAAAACTTCCCAGCTAAGTTCTCCCAGTTTCTGCCGCTTCAACAAAGATGTGTGCAGTCTAGCTTTGTCATGATAGAACACAACCTATTTTTATTTGATCAATTCCGGCCCTTTTAATTCAATTGCATGCTTCCATTGACCAGGTTATAAAAGCAGCATTACCTTCCTTGTCGTCAATTTTGGCTTTGTCATCGTCTGGAAATCTTCACCTTACTTCGTCCAAGATCTTTTCATCGCTCTTAAGCATTTGCTTCAGATATGGTTAAATTTCGTTACGTTTTAGCAGTGAATTGCAAATGCTAATTCGGCCCATTTAATTTTTCACTGTTAGTTCATATGACACCTAAACATCGAGATTCTTTGTGTATCTAGATCTCTGCAAATCAGGGTTGGCAAGCCACCCGGGTTTTATCAAAATAAAAATGTATAAAATCGCTGCTTACATTTTTTCCCCACCTATGAGCCAATTTCCGAATCCCGTTTTAGAAAAACATCTTATCTTTTAAAGCGATCCAACCTTAAATCCGATTTTATATTTCTTGAAAAATATTGTTTCGGTTACATGCTAAAAGATATTGTATCCATCGAAACATCCAATAGCCAGAGAGGTCAAAGTTCAGATAATATGGCGGCTGATCGTTTCTGATAATCGTTTGGCAACTTTTGCGACGTAATAGTTATTCATGCAAAAGAATAACGTTTTTCTCATAATGGTCGCTTCAAACGAAGTAATTGAAGTCTGCTTTAGCAACTTATAGTTCACAACGCCGCCTTGATCCGACCAAGGGTGCAAAATCATATTACAAATACTAAAACAACGTAATTTTACTTATAAATAAAAAATATTGTCAAATTGAACAAAATTCTTCAAAAAATCCGGTGGGTTGGGTTTTAAGAAAAATCTCGGGTCCTTGTCAACTCTGTTTCAAATGGTTGATAACTGCTTTGTGATGTATGCTTAGTTCTCAAGCAATGACCACGCTGTGAATATGCCGATATTTCTAAATATTTTGTATGTTTTCATCGAATTTTGTTTAGTTATTGGTCAACCAGAACGAGGTGCATCTTTAGCATCAAAATTATCAGATCGAAAATAAGCAAACCATTTCGCTGCTGTTTTTCTAGTTAGAGCATCGTAACCGAAAACTTCATTAATTTTTTCAGCAGCCTGCCACGCGTTCTTACCACTTCTATAATAGAAAAGCTTATATAAAAAAAAAAAACATTTTTAAACTTGGATAACTTTTCACAGAAAAATGCCAATTTAATAATGTCTTCTAAATATGAAAAAATCTAAGGTGAAAATGTCACCTTTCAAACAAGTTATGGTGTTGCCTGATGGAATTAATATTACCTTCGTATCCGTACAACAAAGTTGTAGGGTAACTCCAAATAGGATAACTGGCAATATTCGTAACCTCAATTTCATGTGGTGAATATGTAGGGCTGCAAAATAGATACTCCGGATCGCAGTGCGATCTTAATTTCTTACTAGATATGACCTAGATCATCATATATTGAACTATAAACTAAAAAACTTATTAAATTATTGTAATTGTTTAATACTTGTCAAGAAAAACCCAATCAGTTTACCATCGCCATAAGAAGTCTGATGTTTGTTCCATTACAAGAGGTGGAGTACAGAACTTCACTTTTAAATTTAACGTATGCTAATGACTTAAGTAAACAAAAGTAATTATAGCGGAATACCTGTTTATGCAAATGATGTACAAATATAAAGGGTCCGCCAAATAATTGTTTTTTTTTTTGAAAATGCTATAAAAAAACCACTGAATATTTTCTCAAATTTCTTTTTTTATTTAAAAGTACAATCCTTCCGGTTAATAATGGAAAATAATTTCATTCAAATGGCTGCCTTGGCCGGCCATACAATAGCCTACACGATAGGTCCAATTTTTAAGCACATTATCGATTGTGTGCAGCTGTATAACACTTATCTTTGACGGCACCCTACAAATAATAGTCCAACGGTGTCAAATCGCAGCTCCGAGGTGGTCAAACGACATCAGCTCTGCGACTGATAATGCGATCTTCAAAAACAGGGCGCAAAACATTGAGTGTAGCTTCGGCTGTGTGGCACGTAGCGCCGTCCTGTTGAAACCAAATGTTGCTAATATCCTCCTCTTCAATTTTTGTGAAGAAAAATTCGTTCAACATGGCCCAGTGACAAACAGTGACTCGTCTTGGGTGTATCGGCTTTTCAATGTATGCGTGCGGGTTTTCTGTGCCCCAAATGCGACAATTTTGCTTGTTTACATACCCGCCAAGATCAAAATGAGCTTCATCTGAAAAGATGATTTCTTTTTTTTTTGGCAAAATCGGCATCTTCTGTAAGTCGATCGCAGGCCCACTTAGCGAAGCGAAAACGCATTGGATGGTCAGTTGGACTTTGTATGGCGTCATACCAAGGTCTTTATGCAAAATTCGTCTCAATGATGTCTCCGAAATGTTCAATTGTTGAGAACGACGGTGAATTGATGTTGATGGCGCTTCACGCACACTTTCTGCCACACCTGCAATATTCTCGCGTGTACGCACTGTTTTTGGCTTTTCACGCTTTGGTTTATCGATGAGGATGCCAGTTTCTTTCACTTTTTTCACAAGATAACGAACATACGGAGCTGACGGTGCTTCACTTCTTCCAAAATCCGTACGCATTTTTCGCACACATTCTGCAACATTACCATGATTTTCAAAGTAATGTCGCAATATTTCCAAGCGTTGTTCAAGCGTATACACAACCATATTCGTTCAGCAGAAGGATAAAACTAATTATCTGTCAAAATAAGACACGAGCTAAGTGTTACCATTCACGAAATAAGCACTAGTTGAAAAAAAAAGTTAGATGGCTGAACCTTTATGTTTACTAGCTAAAACCCGGTGTGCTTCGTTATCCCCATCTCAAGTGCTATCTTAGTTACATATTTAACCCGTTTTCCCCATTTTATCCCCTTTCGGTCTACATCAAATCATTTGTTCCATCCAGAAAGACACAGTAGGTTCTGCTTTTTAGCTGTATATAGTCTTGAAAAAAACACACATTCATTTTTATATAGTACTGGAGTAATCTTTCCCGCGTTATTGAAAGCCTTTATGCTGTAATACCAGGGCTGCCAGATGAAATTTGCAGAAAATCGTAATTTTTCCGATTAATTTTCAAAATATCGTCATTTCAGTATCGAAGAATCGTCGAAAATCGTTATTTATTTATTATTTAATTCGTGCTTGAAGCTAAGTACAAAATAATACCTAATTTGTCAAGTCGATTAACTCCACTTTTAGAAATGATTAAGTTGTAATGTGATATACATACTCATATGTAGTTTAATATGTATTTCTTACACAATTTGGTGCTTACTTTGTTAAAAAATTCACGTATTATTTTTGGATAGTTCTGTAAGTTTTTGCTGAGTTTATTTGGTAACCATATACGAGGGCGGATTGACATTGAAGCTACCTAGCGCTAGATGGCAGCACAAAGACAAAAAATTTTTCTTTCTTAGAAATTACGATCTGTCAAACGTCAGCTGTTAAAATTTTAGCCAAATTCATCGATTAGTTTATTTGTTGTAGTCGTTTGAAGTAAGCAACTTTTGTGTTTCTTGAAAAATGGAAAAAAGTGGATTTCGTGTAGTGATTAAACACTATTATTTGAAAGGCAAAACGGCGAAAGAGACAAAAGAAAAGCTTGATAAATATTACGGCAAATCTGCTCCGTCAGATTATATGGTATAATATTGGATTGCTGAATTTAAACGGAGCCAAACAAACACTGCAACAATACCATCATCAGGAAGGCCAAAAGATGTGGTTAATGAAGAAAATATCAAGAAAATGCTCGATATCGTTATGAATGATCGCCGGGTCAAAATCCGTGATATCGCTGAAATGGTAAACATATCATATGAACGTGTGTTCAACATTTTGCATGAACATTTGCATATGAAAAATCTATCGGCAAGACGGGTGCCGCGTTTGCTCAGTGTTGAACAAAAACGAGTTCGACAGATCACTTCACAACAGTGTTTTGACATGATAAAGCATAATCCTGCTGATTTTTGGCGTAGATTAATAACTTTTGATGAAACGTGTGTCCACCACTAGACACCTGAAACCAAAAATCAATCGAAGCAATGGGTGGAAGCTGGTGGATGTGCTCCGAAGAAGGGAAGACAGCGAAATCGGCTGGCAAGATTATGGCCACTGTATTTTGGGATGCACACGGAATATTGCTCATCGATTATCTTGAAAAAGGATCCACAATCACAGGAGAGTATTATCGTGCGTTATTGGATCAATTGGTTAATGCAATCAAGGAAAAACGACCACATCATCCACCTTATAGTCCAGATTTAGCCCCTAGGGACTTTTTCCTGTTTCCAAACTTGAAAAATGGTTCGCAGGGAAAAGATTCATCTCAAACGGAGAAGTGATTACCGAAACTAATGCGTATTTTGAGGAGTTCCAAAATCGTATTGTTCAGATGGTTTAAAAAAGTTGGAAAATAGCCTTACTAAGTGTATTGAGCTAACAGAAGACAGAAATGAATGGTTTTTGAAAAAAAAAAAAAATGTTTTTTTCCTACTTAGGTAGCTTCAGTATCAATGCGCCCTCGTTGGAAGCTTCAACATTCTGTTCGCATTTTTTCTTGCTGCACTACTAATTACGTCGTCAGTTTCAGTTACTACTACAACTACTTTATTTTGTTCCAGGATTAACTTTATATTAACTTGAGCCAATGTTGCCGATTTCATATAATTTTTGTGTAATTTTGTTTTACAAATATTTAATTGTAGTAAAGTTTCAATCAAAAGTTTTGATTTAAAATTCAAATTTTAAGTGCATCAAATGTATGATTGATTGATCATACAAATAATCTCAAATAATAAAATATGGTATATATGTATGTAAATACAATGGTGAAAGAAACAATAGGGACATTTTCAGTTTTTTTCAATAACTAGAACAACGTGAAATGGTCTCAACAAACGGAGAATAAATTATTTTGGTCAAATGGAAAGTCATATGTACAAACCTCTTTCAATTACAATGCATTCTTTATTTGATTTTTGTAATGGTAAATAAAAATTTAAGAAAATTTTGATGTGTCCCTATTATTTCTTCCGCTGCTGTATGCATAAACTTATTAGCTTAAAAATTTATTCCTTCTTGTTCTCTTTCTCTTGATTAGGGACAAATGAACACCAATTTGAGAAACTTTCATATTGAAGTGGGTGGTCAAATTCGATAAAGATTAAATTTTAATGATTAATTTATACTCAATATTACAAATTATTCAGTCAAAGCACACACAATATTGTCAAGTTAAATCATCATTATGTTAAAAAAAAAACGTTTGTTATCATAGAAATTGATGATGAAAAACTGGAACCAAGATACCTTTTAAGATTTTGATGAGCAAAGTCTTGATGACAATTTTGACAATGACAAGTTTTTAAAACGGTTCCGATGGGACTCTGTTTCCTAATTTAAAAAAACTAGGCTAGTTGACTCACCTAAAAGAGTTATTAATACTTTTAGAGCTGCCAATTGTCCATATATCAAAAATCGTCATTTTAGAGGCAAAAAATATCAATCGTCATTTTGCCAAAATTTTGTTAAAAATCGTCAAAATGACGATTAATCATCAAATCTGGCAGCTATGTGTATAACTATAAAATATATTCCTCATAAGAAAAATTTTAAGGAATGCATTTCGATTAATGATTTGTCAAGTCATATAGACCAAGTTCAGAAACTGCCATTCTAACCGTTCTCTAGATATAAATATAAAGAATTAATTACTTTGTATTTGAGGTTAATATTTACTTTATATTTAATTTCACACATATTTTGACTGAAGATGTGGATTGACTAAGAAGTTGTTTAGACCAAATTCAAAACCGTCCACTATTACCGTTCCAAAGATGTACTAAAATCGATATTTACTATTTACCACTTAAAGTAACAAAAATGTAAAAAAATTTTCATTCCATAAAGTACATATAGCTAAAGTGCTAACCTAATGTCCACCACTGTATGTCCATGTGAAAGTTTCTTTGGAAATAAAATTTTCTGACCAACATCTTACCATTGAAATAAAAAAAAAAATAAAAAAATGGTAACCGAGATATCATTTTCTTCTTTTCTTAAACGTTGGTATCAGTTATTATTATTATTAAGGTTGGACAGGCCCATTTAGCCATGACACTGTAACCTAAAAATATTTATTGTATAAAGTTGTTATTAGTTAGTGATGTGCACCTTGAATTTATTAGATTAGGCCATATCTTATTATTATCTTTATTAGATTTTTTTAATTCGTGCTTATTTGTGGTTTTTAAATTTTTAGTTTTAAAGAAATTTATTTTTCGGTAGGATACGGTTAAAGTATGCTTAAGCTTTTTTTGACAGGATTGGGAAAAAAAGTTATTCTAATAAATATGAGGGTGTGGAACTACACCTTTTAAAAAGTAATACATTTTAAAGTAACTGGTTATGCTGATGATCTCGTTATAAGAGTACGTGGAAAATAAGAGAGTACGTTGTGTGGCCTCATGAGAACAGCCCAGGGCGAGGTATCAAATTGGGTCAGTCAGGAAGGGCTCTCCCTCAAAAATGGTTGTTGTACCTTTCACAAGAAGATACAGGTTATCATGTGACGGTATTTCATTTATGGGTACCACCATCAACTTTTCTAGGCGTCATTTTTGATAAGTAGCCGTCATTAACATTGGTGCCGTCAAGAATAAGGTGATAAGGCCCTCTGGGCAAGTCGCTTTTCCTACGGTAGGACATGGGATCTTTCGCCGAGAATGACCCTATGGATATACACCGATATTATTTCGCCCATTATCACTTATGCGGCGATAGCTTTGTGGAGAAAGACTGAGAAAGCTACCACCACGAATCAATTAGACGGAATACAGAGCCACGCCTGTCTTGGTATAACTGGAGCAATGTCCAACGGCAGCCTTGAAGGCCTTGATAGGTTTAACATCGCATCAGATATATGTGATGAGTGACGGCATCTTCGTCTGGAAGTCTGTCCATCTACATAAGATGATCTTGGTATAACTGGAGCAATGTCTAACGGCAGCCTTGAAGGCCTTGATAGGTTTAACATCGCATCAGATATATGTGATGAGTGACGGCATCTTCGTCTGGAAGTCTGTCCATCTACATAAGATGATTGGAGAACCATCTTCGGTCCTGGATTTTAAGCCTTTGGATTTGTGCTTTGGCAGGAGATTCAAAGTTAAATTCCCAGGCATTGTTGGTCTAATAAGGCCTTACTTCGAAGTGAGTTTGATCTAAACTGGTGTACCTATGGCTTAAAATGATTGACTGTGTCGATGCTGGTGTTCATGTGCCCAATCAAGACTTGTCGATTTCACTGGGAAAATCGCTTAGTGTCTTTTAGGCTGAAATTATGACCATTGCTATAAGTGCTCAGATCAACCTGGACAGTGGGCTGAAGGGTAAGACCATTAATATATTCTCTAAGGTGCCTTAAAGGCACTTGGCTGGAACTGTATGACATACTATATACGATATGTTGTAAAAGCTTTAGTTTGGAAACAAGATCCAGTTTTTTTTTGGAAACCTGGACACTGTGAGAAAGATGGTAATGAAATAGCAGATGAATTGATCAGAAAGGGTTGCATGACAGCCTATATCGGTCCAGTACCTTGCTGTGCACCACCACTTACTACCATCCTCAATCTAATCAAGAATTAGGAAATTGCCAAATGCTTGGAACACTGGAATGCTTAAAGAGGACTTCGCCACTCTAGAGCGGTAATTAGTCCTTAAGTTGAGCGTCGCTCTGAATTTCTCAAGTATGGCAGGCCGGACTTGAAACTCCGTTAGGAACATATATTGTGTGAATGTGGGGTTCTTGAGAGGCTTAGATGGAAATGTTTAGGTAAACATAGGATCTCACTGGGTGATATATCCACAAATACGGTGATGATAATGATAATTACTATGATGATAATGATAAAAGGAATGCATACACAATATTTAAATTATTTTAACGATAACGATAACATTTATTTCGATGTAAGCAAACTAAAACTTTCAAAATCAAACTGGGGCAGCAGCGGCATACGATAAATGAGCAGAGTAGGTTAAAGGTGCAGAGTAAGCTAAGGGAGCGGCAGCAACTACGGGAGCAACAATTTTAGCAACAATAGGAGCAGCTACAGGTGCAACAACAGGGGCGGAGGCAATACCGTTGTAATTACGGGCAATATATTGGCTACTGGTGGCTGTTACTACGCCTGGAGCTGGAGCAGCAACAACAGCGGCAGCAGGATCTGTATAAGCCAAAGGAGCACCAATTAAACCAGGCTTAGCAACAGCACAGGCAATGACGGCAAAAATGACAACAGCCTAAGTAAATTTAATGAAAGAGCTTTTACTGAATCTACCAAACGAAAATAATTTTGTGTAAGTACTTACGAATTTGAACTTTTTGATTTTTTAAAAAGCTGATACTTGCAGTTTTAAAAGTGAACTAATTTTATTGGAAATCCTCTGCCCTATTGATATTCATTTTTGGTAAGCAGTTCAATTGTAATAATAATGATCAATAATATTTGAATTCCTTTCGCTAAGTTTAAAAACTTTAACGGTTTCTAAGGTATTTCAGTGTCAAAATTGAAAATAGAAATCTCACAAATTTGCATGTGAATACAGATCACGTTTACAATTTAACACGATTTTCTATGACATATGAATTAATCAACTGTGGAATGTAGTGACTTAAAATACTACAAGTATGGTATTAAACATGGTTTAAAATTGAATTTTGTTATGTATTTACAATCACAAAAATAGTTTAGATATGAATCATCATACACTATTTTATTTGTCTAATGACATACGAAAACAATGCTTTTGTGAAATTAAAATCCATTTAATTTATGACATGGAATGAGATTTAATTTTGTGTATAAAAAAACAAACGTGTTTATGATAAATTTTTTACTCGATTTTGAGTCCAATTCGATATATTGACATTGAAAAATTAAAGAAAAAACCTTGAGATCAGAATTTTATTTGTCTTAATGAATCGATGGGGTGGCGTGATGTAGTGGTTAGAGCGCACGCATAATAACACAAACAAGCAAGGTTCGGGCCCAAACAGGAGACATGATGAAATAATTTAATTATAGTTTCATTTTGAGTGTTTAATAAAGAGGTTTCAGCTTTCCCCCTGACCTTCCAACTTTTCCTCTGGCTATGATGATAAATATCAGACAAATGATCAGAAAAAGAACGCCACCTACTGGAAAAAAATTACATTGCTAAAGTAAAGATCATCACCACCAATTAGCAAGGATATTCACCGCCAATTACACATTCAAAATGGAGAGAGCTACAGTGGATTAATCATCTACTTAGCTTGAAAAATCAACATGATTAATGAAACTGAAACAAAGCAATGAATACTTTGTAGAAAGCCTATATGCTCGCTAGAGGAGTGACCAAAAAAAAAAAAAATGATTCGAACAAATTCTCTCCATCTGTTACGATGATTTGTCAAGGCTCTGGCTTATTTTCAAATCAAGCCAAATTCTTCATATTCTCTTTTTGCTCTTCTAATCACTGTAGATTGTGAGCAGCATGGTCTTCGTTACCCCTGCGGTTTCCATTCAAAGACTGCACGGAAAATTTCCTTCGGTAACTTTCTTAGTGTGTGTGTCCTGTCCAGCTCCATATGCGATGGTATTGAGGCTTGATAACACTGGTCTACAAAAAACCAACAAATTTTCTCTCCTTTAAATAAAACTATATGATTTCGATGCGCTCAATTCAAATCCGTTTTCAGTGTTTTTCCATCGGCCTCAAATTTTTTTTATGGGCGTGGCAAATTTTTCAAAACTTGAAAACGACTTGACCGATTTTAATGCAAGTACCACCAAACATTTAGGAACAAAATTTCCTATAAATCACCTGAACAACATTTTTTTTTTTTTTTGTAATTTCAACAGTTTCGGACTTATTCAATTACAGAAATTTTTTTTTGAGTCATGAATAATTTTTCAGAGTGAAAATTTTAGATGTTAAGCACTTAAATTAAAGCTTAGAATGTTGAGAATAAAATAAGCTATAAATCATGAAAATCGGTTGGCTATTGTTGATTTTATTCAAAATTAAATGCTGGTACCTAACTTTGCCAAAAATTACCGAAAAAATGTTTTCTTGCAAAATTAACGGAAAATTTTTTTGTAATAAAATTAGCGGAAAAATTCTTTAATTTTTTGTCCGAGTGAAATTTTTGCTTGTTTGTGGAACGTATTTATTTTTCGTGTGGGACGTATTAAGCCTGATGAATTTATTTTCACATTCTTTAATATGCAAAGAATCTGGTTGGTAAATGTTTGATATGTTATTAGCTGGTTTGAGGCAGGTTCCAAGTGCTGCAACCGGAAGTGTTGTATGATTTTGTAAAGCGATTAGGATGCTTTCTTGTGCTTATCTGATAGGCCATCTGGAGTCACAGTGCTATCAAGATATCAAAATGAATTTAATTCTACAGGGTGGGCAAATTTGAGATTATGAAGTAAATTGGCTGTCAAATGATAAAATGTCAAGAATTGAGCTGTCAACCTTTGATACTTATTTAATAAAAAATTGAGAAATTTTAACTATGGACCGCTACACTCTTGAACAAAGAATTTTAATTGTGAAAATTTGCTATCAAAATGGCGAAAATTTTACTGTATCATTTCGTAAAATTCGAGCAGCTTTTCCTCGTAATTAGGTTTCCTCTGAGACAGCTGTGCGCAGTTTAATCGCTAAATTCGAAGCTCACGGTACTGTTGTTGACAATAGATGAAAACAATACGCTCGTAGTGATACATAAATAACTACTGTTAAACAAAGTGTTGATAATGTGCCCGGAACATCAACTCGTCGACGAGGAGTAACTTTGCGCAACAATTTGCACAACGATCTTCATCTTCACGCTTATAAAGTTAAACTCATTCAAGAATTAAAGCCAGCCGACCATTGTTTGCGTCAAACGTTTGTGAATTGACTGTTTGAAAAACTGAACGAAAACAACGCATTTTTCAACAAAAGCAATTTTAGTGATGAGGCCCATTTTCAATTAGGCGGTTATGTAAACATACAAAATTGTTGCATATGCTCACAAAATTCACAAACAGTCCTCGAAAAACCATTACATCCAAACAAAAATAAATAAAAATGACCTTATGATGCGATTTGTGGTTAGGCGGCATTATCGGCTCGTATTTTTTCGAAAATGGGCAAGGAAACGTCGTCACCGTGAATTCTCTGCACTACCAAACCATGTGGCGAAATTTTTTGTGGCCACATTTGGCTAATGTCCACATCAGTGACATTTGGTTTCAGCAGGATGGCGCTATAAGCCACACAGCCAGCCAAACAATTCAGTTATTGTATGGAAAATTTCCCGGTCGCGTAATTTCTCGATTTGGCTATGTCAATTGGCCGCCTCGTTCTTATGATTTAACTCCGCTGGATTATTTTCTCTGTGAAAAGATCGAGTTTACGTGGACAAACCACAAGCAACTGACGTTCTGAAAGATGAAATTCGGCGCTGAATTGACAAGAAAAGCGAAGCTTTGTTGCAAAATGTGGTTCAAAATTTTATGAAAAGAGCAGATGTCTGCCGACGTGCTAGAAGTGGACACTTACCTGACATCATATTCCATTATTAATTTCCACATTTCTAATATATATTGGTATGAATAAAACTGAATTTGTCAAAAAATGTGTTTTTAAGTCAATTTACTACCTAACCTCAAATTTGCCCATCCTTTATTATGACTCCATAAGATCAAGTACACGCATATTAACCGACCGATACGATTTAGTTTCGTTTTATGTATACCTATAGCAGGCTACTGTGGAAGCTGTCAGGATGAAGAGGAAGAGGAGTCAGTACAACAACTACTCTGTGACTGCCCCGTTCTATGGTAGCTCCGACCAGTTTCGGCAAGAAGCTGCTATTCTCTTCTACCTTCACACGCACGTAGTCACACATATAGGCAAAAAATAAGCAAGAAGTAAACAAAGGAAAGTAAAAAGAAAACAAGTGGAAAAATAGTGTGCAAGTGGCTTGAGTGAAAGACTCTCAAATTACCGCCACAAATGTAAAATGTATTAATATTGGTTTGCCGAATGCTGGCTTAGACTAAGTCGCCTGGGTGCATGTCACTTCCATGATTTTGACTGTCTTAGGGATGAGTCACTATCGAAGTTGATTGGCTTGGTCTCAAGTGTGACGGTTGGCTCACGTGAGGGAACTGACATTTTTGGGTCTTTAAGTGGGGATTTTTAGGACTCCTCTATGTCCAACCTATCGGCCTCTTTAATGGGTCTGTCCTATAAACGGTAGTACAATTGGCCATAGGGCCTTCGAATGAACCCGTAAATCGCGATTGACCTACATGACATGTTACATCACCAAATGTATGTGTATGTAAATCGGCGACATCATTACTGAGTTGCATCAACTCCTTGAAGTCGAAAAGTCTGAAGATAAATTAACTCCCTTTTGACAGTAATTTTCGAGTTAGTGGCGACATAATTGAGAATGTCAACTCCTACTAAGGCATAAGGAGCCTTTTCTGAAGTGACGTGGTGCAGTAGTTAGAGTGCTGTCATACAACATAAACGCCCCAGATTCGAATCCCAGCAGAGGAAATGACGAAAAAAATTTAATTGCGGTTTCGAGTTTTTAATAAAAAGGCTTCAACCTCCCCCCAGAAAAGTTAATCTAAAGAAGCCCTATAGGGCATTTGTACTATATATTGAATTTTGTATATATGGAGAGCGACAACTGTTAAAGCTTTGTTACCAGTCAAAAAGCGGGAAGTGCATTAAATCACACTCTATAAAAGCTGTTTAAGTTCAGGGTGTCCGCAGGGAAGGTATACTACTTTGTTTGTTTATAATTATTGATTATACGAAAGAGAATGGATCTAATATTGATAAATGTTTTATTTAATGTCACCCTGTATATACGTATATTATACAAAAATAAATGTTTATTTGTTTGAAGACTGTATACAGCTAAAAAGCAGAATCTACAGAGTCTTTCTAGAAAGAACAAATGATTGGAATTTGATGGGAATGGGATAAAATGGGGGCAAAGGATAAAAATGTAACTAAGATAGCATTTTTTAGGGTAATAATTAAAAAGGGGAAAGCGAAGCACACCGGGTTTTATATAGTTTTTTATATATGTTCTAATTTTTGCGAAAAAGATCAATGGTTGACTTTAATTGCTAATCTAAAAACATTCTTCATGCTGCAAAAATAAAAAGTTCATTTATAACAAATAAAAAACACAAATATTTTGTTAAATATAAAATAATTTATTATACAAATGTATCACATCCAAATGCCTTTGTTAAATATTTACAATAAAATTGGAGCTGGAGCAGCAGCATAAGCCAAGGGAGCGGTATAGGCCAAAGGAGCAGCAGCAGCATATTTGGCTACAACAGGGGCGGTATAAGCCAAGGGAGCGGCTAAAGTTTTAGCAATAACAGGGGCAGCTACTGGAGCAACAACAGGAGCTGGAGCAGCAACAACAGCAGCTGGGGCAGCATAAGCCAAAGGAGCAGACAAAAGACCAGGCTTAGCAGCAACGCAAGCAATGATGGCAAAGATCACAACAGCCTTAAATTAAAATTAAAAAAAAAGTTCAATTTAATTTAAAATTTGATTAATTTTTAAACTTACGAATTTGAACATGTTGATGAATTTTGGTGGATGTATAGTTGATTTCTAATAACGTTAGCAAATTGTAGCGGCAATATTTATACGAAAACTTTTCCCAATAATTTTTCCTTCAACATTTGTTTTATTAGTTTGTTAGTATAGGTAGCTTAAAGGTAGTCTAGTCTATTAACTAGTTCTGTTTTATTAGTCTCAAATTTTAAAAGTTAAAATGAACTTCATTTTGTATTCCCTATTAAAAGTAACGTCCGCATTAGTGTAGTACGTGTTTTGGTTTTTTTTTTAACAAAATATTCGGGCATTTATTGTATTTTTTTTAAATTTGTTAATGAAATGTTTTCTTTTATTTTTTATTTTTTTTATATAGAAAATTAATTTTTATTTAATGGTAAATAAGTATATTTTAATATAATATTATTGATAGCATGACAATTTTTGCATAATAACCGTTAAAGAGCGCTAAATACTGGACGAAATATAAATACTGCATGATTTTAACTAATCAAACAGTTCGGTTTTAGAATTGCTTTCCTTTACTTCAACAAAAATGTTCAAATTCGTAAGTATTTCTTTAATATTTTCCCTAAATATCCTTTAAAACAATTTAATATTTTTTATTAAGGCTGTTGTCATCCTTGCCATCATTGCCTGTGCTGCTGCTAAGCCTGGTGTTTTAACTGCTCCTTTGACTTATGCTGCTCCCGCTGCCGCTGTTGTTGCTGCTCCAGCTCCAGTTGTGACAGCCACCAGTAGTCAATTTGTTGCCCGTAACCACAATGGTATTGCCACAGCTCCTGTTGTTGCTCCAGTAGCTGCTCCTGTTGTTGCTAAAACTTTAGCCGCTCCCTTGGCTTACACTGCCCCTGTTGTAGCCAAATATGCTGCTGCTGCTCCTTTGGCCTATACCGCTCCCTTGGCTTATGCTGCTGCTCCAGCTCCAGTTTTATTGTAAATATTTAACAAAGGCTTTTGGATGTGATACATTTGTATAATAAATTATTTTATATTTAACAAAATATTTGTGTTTTTTATTCGTTATAAATGAACTTTTTATTTTTGCAACATGAAGGATGCTTCGCTTCCCCCATCTTAATTGTTGTCTTAGCTAAATTTGTTAACCTTTTTCTCCATCTGGTAACCTTTCGATCCAAATGGAAACATTTGAAACTGTGTTTTAGCTGTATACTTTCTTCAAACAAGCACACATTCATTTTAATGTAGTATTAGTTAAAACTCGGTGTACTTCGCTGCCCCCATCTTAATTATTATCCTAAAAAATGCTATCTTAGTTACATTTTTATCCTTTGCCCCATTTTATCCCATTCCTGTCAACATTCAATCATTTGTTCCTTCCAGAAAGACACTGTAGATTCTGCTTTTTAGCTGTATACAGTCTTCAAACAAACACACATTTATTTTTGTATAATATACGTATAAATAGGGTGTCCGCCGGGAAGGTATACTATTTTGTTTGTTTATAATTTTTGATTATATGAAAGAGAGTGGATCTTATATTGATAAATGTTTTATTTAATGTCGGCAATTGTGTATGGAATACAATATCAGATAAATGCCCGCCTCTGTTAGCCTCACAAATGCGAGCCATTTTGAGCACATTTTTCATTATATTTTCACACATTACACGCGGTATTTCATTAATTTCATCACGAATATTTTGTTTGAGTTGCTCCAGCGTTTCTGGTTTGTTTGCATGAACCTTGCTTTTCAGACATCTTTACAAAAAGAAGTCCGGAGCAGTCAAATCAGGCGACAGTGGAGACCAATCAACATCACTATTCCTTGAAATAATTTGTTAGGGAAAGAGGTCTCGCAGTAATTCCATTGTAATCCTGACTGTGTGCGATGTGGCACCGTCTTGTTGAAACTACATTTTAGTCAAGAACAAAGCATGCAGTTGTGGCGTTAAAAAGTTTTCGATCATATCACGATATCGCTCCCCATTGACAATTACCGTTACGCCGTTTTCAGTTTCCAAGAAGTAAGACCCAATGATTCCTCCTGACCAAATTGCACACCAGACTGACACTTTTAATGGATACAAAGATGACCGATGAATAATTTGAGAGTTTTCCATTGCCCAGAACCGACTATTCTGTTTATTCACATAACCATTCAAATGTAAATGAAATTTCACGTAACTTTCTCATCGTCACAGTAATCGCTGATTAATTTTGATAAAATGTTTTACCGATTAAAACACGTTGGTTTACTGAATATTTTTCCTTAATAAATTTGCCACGTCTCTACTTCACGACTGCCAAATATGAACTGTCAAGACTAATGTCTACCAAAATGGCGGCAAAACAAAGTAGTATACCTTCCCGACGGACACCCTGTATATACGTATATTATACAAAAATAAATGAGTGTTTGTTTGAAGAAAGTATACAGCTAAAACGCAGATTGTGCAGGCTTTCTGGAAGGGACTATATCCTATCTCAAATGTTTCAATCAAATTTGGATCGAAAGGGTACAAAATGGCTAAAATGGTTAAAAAATTTAGCTTAGGCAACAATTAAGATGGGGGAAGCAAACATCCTTCATGCTGCAAAAATAGAAAGTTCATTTATAACAAATAAAAAACACAAATATTTTGTTAAATATAAAATAATTTATTATACAAATGTATCACATCCAAATGCCTTTGTTAAATATTTACAATAAAACTGGAGCTGGAGCAGCAGCATAAGCCAGGGGAGCGGTATAGGCCAAAGGAGCAGCAGCAGCATATTTGGCTACAACAGGGGCAGTGTAAGCCAAGGGAGCGGCTAAAGTTTTAGCAACAACGGGAGCAGCTACTGGAGCAACAACAGGAGCTGTGGCAATACCATTGTGGTTACGGGCGACAAATTGACTACTGGTGGCTGTCACAACTGGAGCTGGAGCAGCAACAACAGCGGCAGCGGGAGCAGCATAAGTCAAAGGAGCAGTTAAAACACCAGGCTTAGCAGCAGCGCAGGCAATGATGGCAAGGATGACAACAGCCTTAATAAAAAATATTAAATTGTTTGAAAGGATATTTAGGGAAAATATTAAAGAAATACTTACGAATTTGAACATTTTTGTTGAAGTAAAGGAAAGCAATTCTAAAACTGAACTGTTTGATTAGTTAAAATCGTGCAGTATTTATATTTCGTCCAATATTTAGCGCTCTTTAACGGTTATTATGCAAAAATAGTCATGCTATCAATAATAATATATTAAAATATACTTATTTACCATTAAATAAAAATTAATTTTCTATATAAAAAATAAAACATTTCATTAACAAATTCAAAACAAATTACAAAAAATGCCCGAATATTTTATTAAAAAACCAAAACACGTACTACACTAATGTGGACTCTACTTTTAATAGGGAATACAAAATTAAGTTCATTTTAACTTTTAACATTTGAGACTAATAAAACAGAACTACTTAATAGACTAGACTACCTTTAAGCTAACTATACCAACTAAATAATCAAAAAAATGTTGAAGGAAAAATTATTGGGAAAAGTTTTCGTATAAATATTGCCGCTACAATTTGCTAACGTTATTAGAAATCAACTATACATCCACCAAAATTCATCAACATGTTCAAATTCGTAAGTTTAAAAATTAATCAAATTTTAAATTAAATTAAACTGTTTTTTTAAATTTTAATTTAAGGCTGTTGTGATCTTTGCCATCATTGCTTGCGTTGCTGCTAAGCCTGGTCTTTTGTCTGCTCCTTTGGCTTATGCTGCCCCAGCTGCTGTTGTTGCTGCTCCAGCTCCTGTTGTGACTGCCACCAGTAGCCAATTTGTAGCCCGTAACCACAATGGTATTGCCACAGCTCCTGTTGTTGCTCCAGTAGCTGCCCCCGTTGTTGCTAAAACTTTAGTCGCTCCCTTAGCTTACACTGCCCCTGTTGTAGCCAAATATGCTGCTGCTGCTCCTTTGGCCTATACCGCTCCCTTGGCTTATGCTGCTGCCCCAGCTCCAGTTTTATTGTAAATATTTAACAAAGGCATTTGGATGTGATACATTTGTATAATAAATTATTTTATATTTAACAAAATATTTGTGTTTTTTATTTGTTATAAATGAACTTTTTATTTTTGCAACTTTTTATTTTTCCCCCATCTTAATTGTTGTCTTAGCTAAATTTATTAACCTTTTTCTCCATTTTGTACCCTTTCGATCCAGAATCTGCGTTTTGGCTGTATGCTTTCTTCAAACGAACACACATTCATTTTAATATAGTATTAGTTAAAACTCGGTGTACTTCGCTACCCCCATCTTAATTATTATCCTAAAAAATGCTATCTTAGTTACATTTTTATCCTTTGCCCCATTTTATCCCATTCCTGTCAACATTCAATCATTTGTTCCTTCCAGAAAGACACTGTAGATTCTGCTTTTTAGCTGTATACAGTCTTCAAACAAACACACATTTATTTTTGTCTAATATACGTATAAATAGGGTGTCCGCCGGGAAGGTACACTATTTTGTTTGTTTATAATTTTTGATTATATGAAAGAGAGTGGATCTTATATTGATAAATGTTTTATTTAATGTCGGCAATTGTGTATGGAATACAATATCAGATAAATGCCCGCCTCTGTTAGACTCACAAATGCGAGCCCTTTTGAGCACATTTTTCATTACATTCTCACGCATTTCACGCGGTTAATTATTAATTTCATTACGAATATTTTGTCTAAGCTGCTCCAGCAGTTCTGGGTTGTATGCATAAACCTTGCTTTTTAGATATTTTCTCAAAAATATGTCCGGAGCAGTCAACTCAGGCGACCGTGGAGGCCAATAAACATCACCATTACTTGAAATTATTTTTTGGGGAAAGAGGTCTCGCAGTAATTCGATTGTTAGTCAAGCCCATATGTTTGTCAAGCCCAAAACATGCAGTTGTGGCGTTAAAAAGTTTTCAATTGTATCTAGATATCGCTCCCCATTGACAGTTACCGTTACGCCGTTTTCAGTTTCAAAGAAGTAAGGCCCAATGATTCCTCCTGACAAAATTGCACACCGGACTGTCAGTTTTATTGGATGCAAAGGTGACTGATGAATAATTTGAGGGTTTTCATTGCCCAGAACCGACTATTCTGTTTATTCACATAACCATTCAAATGAAAATGAAATTTCTCGTTTTTCTCATCGTCACAGTAATCGATGATTGATTTTGATAAAATGTTTTAACGATTAAAACACGTTGGTTTACTGAATATTTTTCCTTAATAAATTTGCCACGTCTCTACTTCACGACTGCCAAATATGAACTGTCAAGACCAGGGATTGAGCAACACGCTGCCCGCGTACCGCTTAGCATGTCACTGCGGCTCGCCAAACATTTTTAAGATTTGGTTTATTTTATTTACTTTCTCCCATCAATATTTCCCAGTTTAGACGGTAAAATTTTTTTGCAAGAATTTTTATTATTCTTGTTTAAATTTGCATTTCCGTTTAAAAAATTTATTGAATTTTTATTTATTTGTTTCTTTTTAGCTTTCAGCATAAATAAATATTCATATTAAAAAATAAAATTAAAAAATGAAAAAAAATTACGAACAAGAAATTAAATCAAACATCAAGTACATGAACATGTTTACTCTTTTATGTTCTCTACATATGTATGTATACACATGTACATAAAGTTTAATTGTATGCAAGAAAACTCATATCGTCTAAATCGCGACTATATTATTATAAAATTAATTACGGGAAACCCCGCATAACGCGGTATTTTTACAATACGATTTAAATAGAATTCCGTTACAGTTAATCGTGAAACTGAGACTTTTAAAACGTGTTGGCAACACTAATTTATGCATATATATTTCTTTTTAATGTAAAACGGGGGATTTCCCTTTTGTTTAAACATCAAATACGAACGCACCGCCTCTGTGGTTATTTGTGTTTGCTTCTGTCACACAATTAGTCAGACTGGTAAGCTGTTAACTAACAATTTTTGTATTTCTTGAAAAAGTTAGTGAAATTTTATTGTCGAAAAGGTAATATTAGAGTTTTCTTTACTTAAAATTAAGTTTTTCCCCAAACTTTGTTAATTTAAAAATTTTTTTTCCATAATAGAATGTCAAAAAAACGGACGATTGCACATGAGCACAGGAATTTCCAAGAAAAGTGGAAATTTGGTTATTTTTTCACTTTCGCCAAAAATAAACCTGTATGCTTAATATGTTCAGGAACTGTGTCGACTTTAAAAGAATATAACATAAAAGGGCATTACGATACAAAACATGAACAACAATACAAAAACCTAACAGGACAACTCCGGATAGATAAGTTTAATCAAATGGAGAAAAACTTCGGAAAACAACAGGATTTTTTTAAATCAAACAAATCATATCAAATATCGTAGTAAAGGCTAGTTATGTTGTCAGTCAAATACTGGCAAAAAAATGAAACCCTTCGCGGATGGAGAGATGATAAAAGAGTGTATGACTGCTGTCGCAGAAATAGCATTTCCTGAAAAAATAAAAATAATTTCAAACATTAGTTTATCAAGATTGTCCAAAGCAAGGAGAATTGAAGACTTGTCTGAGAACATAGCAACAACGCTTTGTGAACGTATTGCAAAATTCGAATACTGCTCTTTGGCACTCGATGAGAGTTCCGATATTAGTGATACAGCACACTGAAGAATTGTGTTCGCTGATTCCTATGCAAGGAACTACAACCGGCAAAAACTTGTACGATGACCTAAAGTCTGTGTTGGAAAATTTTTCAATTTTATTAGAAAAGATTATGGGTGTATTGACAGATGGAGCACGAGCAATGTCAAGTATGGAGGTTGGAGTATCAGGAAGGCTGTTTCAAGACAATAAGAAGGCCACAGGAAGGGAAATATTCATTAACCACTGCGTAACTCACCAGGAAAATTTGTGTGCGAAATGATACCAATAATTAATTAATTTTATTAAGTCGTGAGCGTTAAATCACCGTCAGTTTAAAGAATTCTTAAATGAAGAATTAGAAACTGAATATGGCGATGTGGTTTTTAATACCGAAGTACGCTGGCTAAGTAGAGGTGCAATGCTTAAAAGAGTATACAATTTAAAAAGCGAAATACAATTGTTCTTGGATATGACTTCCCTCATTTTGGTAATAAAGAATGGCTGTGCGACTTTGGGTTCCTTATCGACATAACCCAGCATCTCCTCAATGATCTTAATATTGAACTTCATGCCAAAGGACTGTTTATTCATAACTTGTATGATAAAATTCAGGGATTTGAGTTCAAATTAAAATTGTGGAAACAGCATCTTTTGCAGAATAATATGTCTCACTTTCCACATTTAGAAAAAGAAAGCGTTACCTTTTCTCAAAAATACGCACCATATATAAACATTTTAATCAACGAATTTCAATTACGATTCCAAATGTTCAAAACTGAGAAGACAGCGATTCCACTAAAAATGTTTTCCTCACCATTTAATATCGTTGTGGATACAGTTCCCACAGCGTTTCAAATGGAAGTGATTGATATGCAGAATAATACCGATTTAAAAAATGTATTTCTTCCAGTAAACATCGAAAACTTTTATAAAAATGCAAAACAAATGATGTCTCTGTTTGGAAGTACGTATGTTTGCGAACAATCATTTTCAACCATGAAATTGATCAAAAACGACCACCGATCAAGAATAAGTGATGCACGATTAGAAAGCTGCGTGCGTGTAACCATCTCATCAATTCCAGCTGATATCGATCAGGTTGTATCGAAAAAACAGTGCCAAATTTCTCACTAAAAATACTTGCCTTTTTTTGCATTAAAGTCTGTGTGTGAAATTTTTACTTTTTAATTTTTTTATTTTTTTTGTAGATTATTAAAAAGGTTGCTCACCCCTGGTCAAGACTAATGTCTACCAAAATGGCGGCAAAACAATGTAGCATACCTTCTCGGCGGACACCCTGTTTATACGTATATTATACAAAAATAAATGTGTGTTTGTTTGAAGACTGCATACAGCAGACACCCTGTATATATGTACGTATATTATACACAAATAAATGTGTGTTTGTTTGAAGACTGTATACAGCTAAAAAGCAGAACTTACAGTGTCTTTCTGGAAGGAACAAATGGTTGGATGTTGACAGGAATGGGATAAAATGGGGCAAAGGATAAAAATGTAACTAAGATAGCATTTTTTAGGATAATAATTAAGATGGGGGTAGCGAAGACCACCGAGTTTTAACTAATACTATATTAAAATGAATGTGTGTTTGTTTGAAGAAAGCATACAGCCAAAACGCAGATTCTGGATCGAAAGGGTACAAAATGGAGAAAAAGGTTAAAAAATTTTGCTTAGACAACAATTAAGATGGGGAAGCGAAGCATCCTTCACGCTGCAAAAATAAAAAACACAAATATTTTGTTAAATATAAAATAATTTATTATACAAATGTATCACATCCAAATGCCTTTGTTAAATATTTACAATAAAACTGGAGCTGGGGCAGCAGCATATGCCAAGGGAGCGGTGTAGGCCAAAGGAGCAGCAGCAGCATATTTGGCTACAACAGGGGCGGTGTAAGCCAAGGGAGCGGCTAATGTTTTAGCAACAACGGGAGCAGCTACTGGAGCAACAACAGGAGCTGTGGCAATACCATTGTGGTTACGGGCAACAAATTGACTACTGGTGGCTGTCACAACTGGAGCTGGAGCAGCAACAACTGCGGCAGCGGGAGCAGCATAAGTCAAAGGAGCAGTTAAAACACCAGGCTTAGCAGCAGCACAGGCAATGATGGCAAGGATGACAACAGCCTTAATAAAAAATATTAAATTGTTTTAAAGGATATTTAGGGAAAATATTAAAGAAATACTTACGAATTTGAACATTTTTGTTGAAGTAAAGGAAAGCAATTCTAAAACTGAACTGTTCGATTAGTTAAAATCATGCAGTATTTATATTTCGTCCAATATTTAGCGCTCTCTAACGGTTATTATGCAAAAAGAGTCATGCTATCAATAATAATATATTAAAATATACTTATTTACCATTAAATAAAAATTAATTTTCTATATAAAAAAAATAAAAAATAAAAGAAAACATTTCATTAACAAATTTAAAAAAAATTACAAAAAATGCCCGAATATTTTATTAAAAAACCAAAACACGTACTACACTAATGTGGACTCTACTTTTAATAGGGAATACAAAATGAAGTTCATTTTAACTTTTAAGAGTTGAGATAATAAAACAGAACTAGTTACTTAATAGACTAGACTACCTTTAACCTACCTATACCAACTAAATCATAAAACAAATGTTGAAGGAAAAATTATTGGGAAACGTTTTGGTATAAATATTGCCGCTACAATTTGCTAACGTTATTAGAAATCAACTATACATCCACCAAAATTCATCAACATGTTCAAATTCGTAAGTTTAAAAATTAATCAAATTTTAAATTAAATTAAACTGTTTTTTTAAATTTTAATTTAAGGCTGTTGTGATCTTTGCCATCATTGCTTGCGTTGCTGCTAAGCCTGGTCTTTTGTCTGCTCCTTTGGCTTATGCTGCCCCAGCTGCTGTTGTTGCTGCTCCAGCTCCTGTTGTGACTGCCACCAGTAGCCAATTTGTGGCCCGTAACCACAATGGTATTGCCACAGCTCCTGTTGTTGCTCCAGTAGCTGCCCCCGTTGTTGCTAAAACTGTTGCCGCTCCCTTGGCTTACACTGCCCCTGTTGTAGCCAAATATGCTGCTGCTGCTCCTTTGGCATATACCGCTCCATTGGCTTATGCTGCTGCTGCTGCTCCAGCTCCAGTTTTATTGTAAATATTTGGTGAACGTCTATGGCAATTTGAAACATTTTGAAGAGTATCATGTGATATAAAATAAATTCTTTTAGACCTGACAAAAAGTATGTATATTTTTTGCTAAACACTTGGGGTAAAAATTGAACTTTAAAAAAAGCTTCATTGATGCGTATGTTTTTCCGTTACATGACGTATTTCATTTTCTGTGAATCTTGTTAAGTATATATGAACGTTTCTAATATAACGAATCGATTTAATTGCTAATTTTGAAGTTAGAGTTGGTCTTAATATTGCGTATACAAGTTAATAATGTCGATTTGGACAACATATGGCATAACTATCATTAATGGTTTGTGTCAATAATAACAAATATGGCATTTTGGAGAGTAAACATCTGTCATTATAATTCAGTATTCGATAGACGCCAAAGTGTAAACACAAATTTTTTTTCAATCGCTATAATAATGTCGAATTTTGTGCCTAAAAAATATGTTTTGCGGGGAAGACTGGTAACCTTCTTTCATTTGCAGAAAACGGCTGCTAAAGTTATCGATTGTTGGTAGAAGCTTACGAGCAACATGCACCAAACTCAAAAAACATGTGAACGAAAAAGTGTTTACTTCGACACAAAAGACAAGGAGAGGCCTGGTTAGCCGAAAAAGTTTGAAGATGAGGAATTGGAAGCACTACTCTACGGAGATTGCTTTCAAACGCAGAAGAATTTGCATTATCATTGGAAGTCACACAACAGGCCATTTTTCTATGTTTAAAAGCATTTGAAATCATTCAAAAGCAAGGAAATTGAGTCCCATATGAACTGAAGCCGAGAGAATTTGAAAGGCGATTTTGCTTGTCGAAAATTATGCTTGAACGCTACAAAAAGAAGTCATTTTTGCATCGTATTGTTACTGTTGATGAAAAATGGCTACATTACGATAACCATAAGCTCAAAAAGTCATATATAAAGACCGGCCAACCAGCCAAATCAACGCCGAAGCCGAATACCCATGACGCCTAGGTAATACGCTGTTTGGTGGCATTTTGTGTTATGAGCTGCTAAAATCGGCTCAGACGATAACAGGGGACCTATACCGAACACAATTGATTCGTTTGAAGAGAGCAATCAACGAAAAACAAACCAAATATTCGACCAGATACGAGGCCATAATTTTCTCTAATGACAATGCTCGGCCACATGTTGTAAGAGTGGTCAAAAACTTTTTGAAAAACAGTGGATGGAAAGTTTTGACCCACCTGCCCTTCAGCCCAAACCTGCCCTTTCTGACTACCATTTGTTTCGATCGATGCAGAACGTCCCTACTGGAACACGCTTCAGTTCAGTACATGGTATCAGAAATTAGATTGATTCAATCTTTGCCTCAAAACCGGGGCAATTCTTTTGGCGCTGAGTGCATATACTACCAAAAGGAAGGAAAAAAGTAGTGGCTAACGATGGACAATACTTTGAATAATGTATCAATTCATTTTGTTATTATAATAAATGTATTTTTGTAGCAAAAAAATCGACATTATTAACTTGTATACCTAATATATGTTATATAAAAATAAGACGTTTCACATTAAACTTGAAAAAATACCTTAATTAAGAGCATATTTGCGGTAAGAAATACAAAAAACGTATAAAAATTATAAATTTTTAAAATAACCGCTTATTCGTGTTAAAATAATCGGCTTATTCGGATTTCGGAAATCAAATCAAATAATAACCGTTCGATCTCCCTAGTAGATAGATAGCGAAGCCTTTACTGTTACCGTTCTCCACACATACGAAATTCCTTATTTAACACCCATTCCCACTTATCCCAACTCGTTCAATTATTAACTGATGATGTGTATTATTCACCAAGCTGTTTGAACACATTTTAAAATGCTTCTATTACCGTTCTCAAGATATACAAAAATTAAGATTAACTATGTATGGAAGGTGCCACTCCTATTTTTTCACTGATAATGTGCATTGATGATGAAGTCATTTAGACCATATTTAGAAACCTCATTTTTACCGTTCGCAAAATGTTACAACGTATGAAGAGTGCCACTTCCTCTTATCTAATTTCACCCACTTTTTTATTGATGATTTGTATTGACTAAGAAGTTATTTCGAAATAAGCGAATATGTTGCCATTTTAGAGTTATAGACAAATAAACATGTATAGGGTGTTTTTTAAACAGTTACATAAGTTTTAATCATAATAAAACAAAGAAATATATTTTGAACATTAGTCAAACGTGCTTTGTTGGATAGAAAAATGTATGATATTAATGTTTAAATATGTACGGCACAATCTGGAAACCAATTTTCACGCACTTTCCGCAGCATATGCGACTTTATTACGGTAATAACTCTTCATATGTTGAATTTCAGACGTTAAAGTGTCTCTGGTTTATCGACGTAGACAAATGCCTTTACATAACCCGAAAGAAAATAATCCAATCACACAATCTTGGCCAATTAGTTTGACCATTACGTGAAAATCTTACATCAAAAGTTTCTTTGAATATATCAATTTTACGCGTGCAGTGTGGCATTTGGCGCCGTTCTATTGGGCCCACATGTCATCAAGATTAACGCCAGCTAATTCAGGTACGAAAAAATTTCTAATCATGTCACTATACCGTTCACCATTGACAGTAACATTCTGATCATTATTGTTTTGAAGACATATGGACCATATGGTGTTTCGACAAAAGCTTGTGGATTATCCTCACTGCAAATAGTCTTAATCGGAGAACAACATTTTGAATGTACATTCTATTTAAAAATTTCAAGAATTTACAAGCTTTGCTCTGGCGTAAGTCTACATATCTATAATGAAATGCCAAACGAAACTAAGCAAAAAGCAACCATCAGCTATTAAATCGGTTATCAAATAAAGCAGTGTTGCCAAATCATAGGTATGAATCCTTAAAAAATGCCAGATATTTTCTTTGCTGGAACGTGGCACCATCCAGTTTGAATTAAGAAATTTCCTGAAGATCGCTGGTAAACGGGCCAATTTATGTGCGTTTGGGAGTTTTGCATAATTTTTAGCTCCGAAATAAAATGTTTTTTCAACTTGCTAATTTTGTTGAAATTTGAAACGCAGATAGATCTAACCAAAGAGTGTAAATTTTTCATAATTGGACCCGGGAGGGCATAAAATCGAAGGAAAACGGGCGAAATAAGTGACATTTTTTGTTTTTAATAGAAAGTTTTTTGTTTACCTATAGTTCGTTTAGAACACAGATAGATCTAACTAACACAAGTGTTATAGAGTATGCTTTTTCAAATTTGGACCTGGAAAAGGTTAAAGTCAGCGGAAAACGAAGAAAATTAGGTCATATGAGAATTTTGTCTGAGTCAGTCACTGCAAACGACTAAATAGATTTTGTTGAAATTTGGAGCACAGATATATAGATCCAGCTAACGAAACTGTTATAGGGTACTTTTTTTTAAAATTGGATCTCGGGGACGTTAAAATCAGGGGAAAACGGTCAAAATTAATGTCTTAGCCTCTTTAATGGGTCTGTCCTGTAAAGGGTAGCACAATATGCCATTGGGTCTCAGAGTAAACTCGTAAATCGCGAGTAACCCTCATAACCTAATCTAACCTAATGTAATGCACAAAAGTATCCTTTTTTAAAAGTTACACTTTGAGGGACTAATAGCGGATAAGAGGTGAGTTTTTGTATATCTTGTGAACTATATAAGATAGAGCCTTCGAACTCTTCACATGCGATTCTGTTGTCAAGTCGCATATTAAGATTAAAAATTAATTTCACAGAAAGAGTGGGCGTGGCACCTTATATGGAAAATAATAAATATCGTCCATCATCGTATATCAGCGGGAGACGTCAAAAGTTGTCTTAACATTATATATTATAAAGACAGACAAAGAGTGGGCGTGGCACCTTATATGGAAAATAATAAATATCGTCCATCATCGTATATCAGCGGGAGACGTCAAAAGTTGTCTTAACATTATATATTATAAAGACAGACCGGTGACAAAAAAACCGGATAGATATAGGGTGGGTAATTTTAAAGTTTAAATTTAAAATGCAATAAAATAAAAACGGTTTGAAATTTGGCCAAATTAATTTTGTTGTTGTGAAGTACAATTGTTCCGGTTAGAAATGAGACGAATTTTCGAGAACCTTTTCTAGTGTATGGGGTCGTATCTTCGCAATGGCATCACTACAGATGCTCAATTGTCTCTGGTTTGTCGCCATAACACTTGTCTTTAACGGCGTCCTACAGAAAATAGTCCAAACGAGTCAAATAGCAGCTTCTTGGCGATCAACTGACATCACCATTAAACGGCCATCAAACGTTCGACGCATTAAATCGATTGTGGCATGAGATATGTGGCAAGTTGCACCATCCTATTGAACCCAAACATCGTTCACATCAATACCATGAAGAGCGGGCACTAAAAAATCGGTTATCATGGTACGATAGGTGTCTCCATTGACCGTAATGGTTTCGCCGTCCTCATTTTCAAAGAAATATGGGCCAATGATGCCTCCACTCCAAATGCCGCACCAAGCAGTCAGCCGTAGTGGCCGCTTTGGTTTCTGTAAGACCACGTTTGAACTATTAACGTACCGAAAAGATGATTTTAAATTACGATGAATTTCCAATAAATCCCAACGTTGCTCAGCGTAACTCGATTCATTTCGTTCAGTAGAGATAATATACTGAATTTGTTGACAGAATAGAATGACATAAGTATTGCCAGATGCGAAATAACCGCTGGTTCAAATTGACAGTGATAAATTGCCCATCCTATACATATGTACGTACATTACTTCCCCGGGACAAGGGGGACTTCTCTCAATCAATGCATTATTTTTAGACTAATTGAAAGGGGCCTACATACATACAATTGAATGCCGGCTCCGAATGGCAGATGCATTAGTTACAAAAGTTTTTCATAGCGTAAATACTCATAACCAGTTGCCGGCAGTGCTATGAGGTGATACCGCTGTTGAAATTATTATTAGATGGTATGGCTTGGTATTGAACCGAGGACTTCTTGGTTGGTAGGCGGGTGTCTTACCTATCATACTACAGCGCCACAAAAAAACAGGATAGGATCTGGAAAGAAGGGAATTTATCTCTCATTTATAATACCTGTATTATATGTAGATTTCCGGGCAACGCCGGAAAGGTAAAGCTAGTTTTAATAATAATCGTTTGTTATTCTAATTATTTTTTTTACACTGAAAAACCATCCGTTATATTGGATATACAAGTTAATAATGTCGATTTTTTTGCTTGAAGAATGCATTTATTATAATAACAAAATGAATTGATACATTATTCGAAGTATTGCCCACCATTAGCCACTACTTTTTCCCATCTTTCTGGTAGCATATGGATTCCGCGCCAAAAGAACTGCTCCAGCTTTGAGGTAAAGAATGAATCAAGCCAATTTCTGATGATTCTAGTAAGGGCACTCTCATTGATCGAAAAAAATGGTTGCCAAAAGAACCAACATCTGGGCTGTAAGGCGGGTAAGCCAAAACTTCCCATCCACTGTTTTCCATATAGTTTTTGACCAGTCTTGCAACATGTGGACGAGCGTTGTCATTAGGGAAAATTATGGCCTTGTGTCTGGTCGAATATTCGGTTTGTTTTTCGTTGATTGCTCTATTCAAACGAATCAATTGTGTTCGGTATAGGTCCCCTGTGAACGTCTGAGCCGATTTTAACAGCTCATAACACAAAGTACCCACCAAACAGAGTATTACCTTGGCGTCATGGATATTCGGCTTCGGCGCTGATTTGGCTGGTTGGCCGTTCTTTATATATGACTTTTTGCGCTTATGTTTATCGTAATGTAGCCATTTTTCATCACCAGTAACAATACGATGCAAAAATGACTTCTTTTTGTAGCGTTCATGCATCATTTTCGACATGCAAAATCGCCTTTCAAATTCTCTCGGCTTCAGTTCATATGGGACTCAATTTCCTTGCTTTTGAATAATTTCAAATGCTTTTAAACGTAGAGAAATGACCTGTTGTGTGACTTCCAATGATAATGTAAGTTCTGCGTTTGACAGCAATCTCCGTCGAGTAAGGCTTTCAATTCCTCATCTTCAAACTTTTTCGGCTGACCAGGCATCTCCTTGTCTTCTGTGTCGAAGTAAACACTTTTCGTTCACATGTTTTTTGAGTTTGGTGCATGTTGAGCGTAAGCTTCTACTAACAATCGATAACTTTTAGCAGCCATTTTCTTCAAATCAAAGAAGGTTATCAGACTTCCCCGCAAAATAGTTTTTTAGGCACAAAATTCGACATTATTAGAGCGACTGAAAAAACGTTTGTTTACACTTTGGCGTCTATCGAATTCTGAAGTATAATGACAGATGCTTACCCTCCAAAATATCATATTTGTTATTATTGACACAAACCATTGCTGATAGTTGTGCCATATGTTTTCAAAATCGTCATTATTAGCTTGTGTACACCATATAAGTCGCTTACTCCAAGATAGACGTTAGATGAAAGTGGTTTATTAGTGCGCTACACCTTCTTGTTGGTGTAGCATGGAATACTATCAACCGCTGAGTTGTCTAGAGCTGTTCATTTGTGTTATCACATTTATTCGCATCAACTTTTTTTTAATCTAAAGGCCTTTCATTATTCGCAATCTGTGACGGCGAAAACACCCTTTAATATATCCGCAACCGAAAGTAGGAGTAACTGCTTTGTAAACTTAAAAATTCTGGAATAATCAATCTGCCCTGACAGAGCTTGGATATCAATGATTTAACTACTTGGTTAATAACTGTAGTTTTTCCATTTGGTTCCACAAAAAACACAATTAATGCTAAATATTGCGTAATTACGAATTCGAAGCATGGTTAAAAAACAAACTAGAAACCGAGAAATTTAAGAGGGTTTAAGAGTGGGAGCATGACAAGAGTTATTTTAATATTAAAAATATTATTTATTAAAAAAAAAAAAACATTTCACTCCGTATTAAATCTACAATAAAACAGGGGCAGCTGTGTATTTAAGAGGAGCGACAGGAGCTACAGGAGCTACAGGAGCTACAGGAGCTACAGGAGCTACGGGAGCTACAGGAGCTACTGGAGCTACAGGAACAGCTGGAGCAGCGGCAGCATAAGTAGCAGGTACTACAGCAGCATTATAGTTTTGTTTGATGTCAACACGGCTACTGGCAGAAGCAGCATCCAAAGGAGCATTAACGTATGCAACAGGAGCGGCAGCATATGCCAAAGGAGCAGAGTAGGCCAAAGGAGCAGCTACGGGAGCAGCAGCATAAGCAATAGGAGCAGCTACGGGTGCAGCAGTATAAGCTAAAGGTGCCACAACACCGGGTTTAGCGGCGGCACAGGCAATAAAAGCGCACAAAACAATAATCTACAACAGGAAACAGGATATGAAATATATTTTTTATTATTATTTTTTTTAAATATATTATATTATTTTTTTAACTTACGAATTTGGCCATTTTAAATTGAAGTTCTTTTTTTGTGTTCCTGTTTCTGTTTAAGAAAAACTGAATGCTTTTGCTATGCTTTGTTATCGTTTTTATACTATCGATTTTATTTAATTTGAATAAAATGGAACGTGTTTTGGATTTAAAAAAGATTAAACTGAATTTTTAACCAAATATCACTGATGTTTTATGCATAAAAATTTGAGATTTTTTTTTTTTTTTGAGTTATCATACGCATAGCCTTGCAAATGAATTGAGTTTTGTTGTTGTCTCTAAAAATAAAGGCTTTTAATATAAAAATACTTATTGGATCGTGTTCGTAATTTTATATTAAGTAAAGCTTTTTTAAGACTTTTAAAATTCGTATTGAGTTTTAAAATAGTCTACAACTTTAGCTAGAAGAGACCTTTTTAAAGAACTTGGAAAAGTTCTTTTAGCGCTCAAGCTATGAGGGGAGACCCCTCATTACCAAGATTAAATAAATCAGAATTTCTACGTCTGTACCTCCTAAGTTCTTAATGACTACATTGACTTTTGTGATAGATCAGATAGGATAATTCAAAATTTTTTTCTATTTTTAACGGTAAGGGAGAATTGCATCCTTCAACAAAAAAAAAAAAAAAAAAAAAAAAAAAAAAAAATGGTAACTATTCATCTATCGAATTAATTTACTAAGAACTTTAAAAAAGAAACAGTGCAAGCTAAAAATAATTTTTTTTTAGTGCGTTGATTAAAAATATATTTTGAAGTTGATCTACCAAAGGTGGCTAATTACCCCCTTTTGTTTGTCCACGTACAAGTCACAATTTTATAATAGATACGCTTTTTGTGAATACTTTGGAGGAGACAAAACCGGTGTTTCAATACTCATGCGGTTAATTTTCACGTCTTTTCGAGTCTAGAAATATAAGAAAATTTTTAATGATTTAAAATTTGAGAGTTCTTGTGGGAACGATAAACAAACCAGCTGCTGGGATCTTTTTAGTACTTGTTGTTCGAAAAAGCTGTTTTACTGAATAATTAGTTAAGTTGGAAGCAACGTTGCCAAATTTATATGATCAAAATGCGTAGACCTCCTACACAGAGAGAAAAATCAAATTTTAAAATCGAAGTGGATCGTTGTTGAATTAAAAATTTTACAACTTGAATTTATTTTAGGGTAATTCAACGGTGAACAACTTTGAAAGTAAGTAAAACCATATTCAATTAACGTATTGATTTATGAAACAAAAATGTTTTTGTTAATTTGAAAAGGTTCAACATTGAATTCAACGTAAAACTATGTTGGATTTCTGAATTAGTTTATCATCAAAGACAACAACCGCAAGTTGAAAATGTTTCAATGTCGTTTTTAAAGTACCAAAACATAAAATTAAAGGCGTACGTTTTCGACTCAATGTGAAAACACTTTTGAAATTATAATGCACGTTGTTGAATATATTTTAATGGTGAAACAATATAAATTAATATTGGTCTATGCTTGAATTCAAAAGTCATTTTTGAGATGACATTACTTGTCTTTGTTTTAACTTAGTGGTACTTAAGTTTAAGGTTGTGCGACCTTAAAATAGTGTTTAACACTTTAGAATAAAATTACAAATAAATAAATATTTATTATTATTATTAGTTCCCATAACATTCCATGAAGGAACATGGGGACTTCTCTCAGTCAATGAGCTGCACCCGATTCTATTTGTAAACTCATTGAAAGGGACCGACAGTTTAACGCCGGCTCCGGACGGCAAATGCATTTAGAGAAGTTTTCAGTAGTAATAATACTCATAACCAGTTACTAGCTAATGTTATGAGGTGATACCGCTGTTGAAAAACTTTTTTCTTTTTTATAAGATGGTCTGTCCTGGTATTGAACCGACGACCTCTGGTTGGTAGGCGGGTGTCTTACCTACCATAACCACAGCGGCACCAACAAATCTGAAATCTCAACAAGTCCAATAAAAAAATTAACACCTTTAATAAAATTTATGAATTTATTAATATTGTTGCCGATATTATAAGGTAAGTAAGTGCATTCCGTAAAAAACAATGCCACGTTATAATAATTTTCACATTCCTAAAGGTTCTCCTGTTATTCCAAGAGCAACTGAGTTCTCGATTCATTCAGCTTGAGCCATAACCTTAGATATCCTGCAATTACTCTTAACACTTCATGCGCTTTCAGGTTTTACCGAGACAAGTTCTCTGGCCTTTCTGAAAGCACTGTTCTCCGAATGCGGTCTTGTCAGCTCGCTCGCAACTGTGTTGCCGCTGATACTTCAAAGACCCGGTACTCATAACAATCGGACCATATAATGGTCCATAAGATCTCTAACGGCAATCGGAAGCCCTGATGCACAGGCTGCCAGCATAGATCGTTGTCCCCTTCCTGTTTGCAATGTTCTCAGCTCTAACTTGAGTAGCCCTAAGAACATTGCCATATACTTATATACATATTTTTTATCCAATTCCTTTTTTAGCACAAGAGCTTTCATTGCCCGATGTCATCTATCAAATAGATATATAAATTCTGTTTGATGAAATTTATGTATTTATCTATTTATGTATTTAATATCCTTCCAAAAACATTATTGTAAATTATTTATTTTGAAAAACATTTTTTAAACAAATTTATTGTTTTTTGAATTAAAAACATAAAAGTAAGTGAAAGGTTTGGAACTGTACTACTACAGTGGTATTAATAATCCAAAGTTGAAAGTGTTCGCTTCAAAGATTATACACCTTCAAAGTAAAAATGTGTTATGTTGATTTGAATATTTTCAACTTTGATTTAAAAATGTTTCTATTTTGAAATAATGTACGAGTAGAACATTTTTAACTTGACGTTGCACGTTTTTGAATTAAGAATTCAAATTTTTGATTATAAAGCGTGTTTTTTATAGAGGTATAAAACTTTAAGTTGGCATTTCTTTTTAAGATGGCGACTGATTTAACAGATGTCAAGTGATTTATTTTCAGTTTGGTTTGGCAATTCATCATGAATAGACTCACGCCTGAACAAGTGAGTCTATTGAAAAGTGTGCAATTTTCATTTTTCATAAGCGAATTTTTTTTTTTCAATTGTCATAAGCGAATTTTGTTTAGCGATGAAGCGCACTTCTGGTTGAATGGCTACGTCAACAAACAAAACTGTCGCATTTGGAGTGAAGGTAATCGTCAAATGTATGTGGAAACATCGTTACATCCAGAAAAACTGACTGTTTGGTGCGCTTTATGGGCTGGTGGAATCATTAGACCATACTTTTTCAAAAACGATGGTGGTCAGAACGTTACAGTCAATGGTGATCGGCATAGAGCCATGATTACTAACTTTTTCATTCCTTAATTGAATAACCATGATGTCCAGGAGATGTGCTTTCAACAAGACGACGCAACATGTCACACAGCTCGTGCCCCAATAGATTTATTGAAAGACACATTTGGTGACCGCCTTAATTCACGTTTTGGACCTGTGAATTGGCCTCCAAGATCTTGTGCTTTAACACCGCTAGACTACTTTCTGTGGGGCTATGTAAAGTCATTGGTTTATACGGTAAAGCCACAAACGCTTGACCATTTGGAAGACAACATTTGCCGTGTTATTGCCGATATACGGCCACAAATGTTGGAAAAAGTCATCGAAAATTGGACGTCCAGATTGCATTACATCCGCGCCAGCCGTGGCGGTCATATGCCAGAAATCATATTTAAAATGTAATTCCACAAGATTATCTTTCGGATAAATAAAATTCATGTCAATCGAATAATACATCGTTGTTTTATTGCAACTTAAAGTTCTATACCTCTATAAAAAACACCCTATAGGTTGGCCAATATAAAAACATAAACAAGCAATTTTAAATCAAAGCTGTTTTCACTTTAATTTTGAATTTAATTTGTTTTTACAGTATACGTTGTTGAATTTACAATGTTCCACCTTGGCTAGTTTTCATAGTTGTTTCTTGTTAATTTAAGGTCGTTTTTGTTAATTTTCTGTTGCGTTTTTTTTGGGTGTATTCAAAAGGCGCTAAAAAGCGTTAATTTCTAATTTCTGTAACTATTTGTAATCAAATTCCGTTATAAAAAAGCGTTAACCTTATTTAAAAACATTAAAAATTTATTTTGGAAGTGTTAAACAAAAAATTCTACTCAAATTTCCAATTTTACAAAGATTTTTTAATAACGGTTGCTTAAAACAATAAAATTAAAAACGATTCAGAACAAGACAACTTAAAAAGTTTTCTTAATTTTTAGGTTCAGGCGTAACATAAAAGAATACCTGTCCGAGCTTGTGTTAGACATGGTTGTGTTCATTCTCCACTGCTAAAGTTGTTATCGATTGTGTGTTGTAACGTGATATAACATGAGGACTTAACACAAAGTTGGAACACCTGGATTACCCACACGACACAGACACACAGACATTGTTAAATGCAAGGAAAGCTGGATTGTATACAGGCTGACGCATACACAACGGGGGGCTCTATTCCTTCCCACAATCCATGTTCTTAGTATCAGCCAGTGCACTGCATATCCGCTGGGCGCTGATCTCAAGAGAAAAAAAGTGGTGCCAATGACGATAATTGGGAGAGAAGGAATAGCATTGAATCTTCACGGGAAACTGATAGATCTTGATTATGCCAACGACATAAGATAAGGAGTCAGTCACACACACTTAATAACAACGATCTGTGGGAATTAGCACAATATCAACCGAACCATCTTGAAATAAAAAGGCGTAAACGGCGATGACTAGCTCATACTCCAAGAATTAGCGGATATCGCCACACAAGCCATTGACTGGTACCCGAAGTGAAAACGGCGCGCCCCGCACACCTAAAGACGGCAAACTGAAAGAAATTAAATATTGTGCAATGAATAGAGTGAACTGAAATCAAATTGTTATGGCCCTATGCTCTTCATAGGAGTAAGAGGAGTAAATATTATATGGGATGTGTAAAATGGAGTATTTTCTTGATAACCGTATTCTTCTTTCATAAACGTTCATCCTAAAACACAGACTACATAAACTGGTATTGATATTTGACCCAAAAGTTCTTAAGTTGCGATCATCTTTGAACGGTCTTAATGTTTGTTTTCATTTGTGCTGGTACGACTTCAACGGAACTTATTAGACCATTGTTTAATCGATTACTCATGTACAGCATGAAATGTACACTTATATTTGTCCAATTTAACTATACACTGAGGTCTATGCACAAGTATAGTTCTATTCTTCAGATTTTTCCATGAATGCGAACGTGAAAAAGAACAGTAAAAGAACTTTTTCTCAAATATTAAAAATATTTTTATTTTAGTTTATAACAAATAGATTGCGGTTAAAACTGAAAAATTAAGTCGGTCAAGTGACCCCCCTACTGGCTCAGCAGGATACCAATCTTTTACCATAATTATCAATCACGTTTTTCAATAAACTGTTGTCAATGGTTGATATCTACTCGATAATGTTGGTTTTAAGCTCTGAACTATTGTGGGATTATTATCGAAAGTGTATAGTTTGGATTTCAAAAAACTCTTCAAAAAAATCTAAAAGTGTCAAATAGCCCGATCTTGGTTGGTGGCCAATTTGCTCATCCTTTACAAGAAATAATGTGATTTTCGAACTTTTGTTTCGAACGTTGAAAAACGTGATTGTTAATTTTATTTAATATATATTTCAGTATGGAAGAAAAGCTTAAGTCGACTTAAGCTACCGTTCCATATGACCACAGATATATCACATTTAGAGATAATCTTGGAAGAAATATTGCAGAAAATACCTCTGTTGAAAAAAACTGCATTCGTATTCGATATTCCCCACTGTGCAACTTTTCTTTCGTCATATATATTTGTGTTGATATATAAGAATAGCTTAAGTCGACTTAAGCTAAGCTTCCTTAAGATCAAAGATATATTTTTTGCTTCAGTAGTTAAAAAACTTAACTTTTTTAAATAATTATTATTTTGTTTGTTATATAATTCGTTCTAAAATCACATTTGGTAAGTTGTTATAATATTAATACCCAATATACGCAGTTTTTACAACAAAACTGGAGCTGGGGCAGCAGCATAAGTGAAAGGTGCAGAGTAAGCCAAAGGATGAGAATAAGCAGCAGCATATTTGGCAACAACGGGAGCAGAGTAAGCCAAAGGTGTAGAATAAGCAGCAGCATATTTAGCAACAACAGGAGCAGTATAGGCAGCAGCGACTGGAGCAGTGTAGGCAGCAACGGCCTTGGCAACAACGGGGGCAGCTACTGGAGCAATACCATTGTAATTGCGAGCAACATATTGGCTACTAGTGGCAGTTACTACACCTGGAGCTGGAGCAGCAACAACAGGAGCAGTATAAGCCAAAGGAGCACCAATCAAACCAGGCTTGGCAGCAGCACAGGCAATGACAGCAAAGATAACAACGGCCTAAAATAATAATATAAAATTAAAACTCGATTTTTTTTTAAAGGGTGCATAGAAACTTACGTATTTGAACATTTTCGGAACGTGAGTGCGAATAGCTCTTTAGATTTGCTTGCTAAAACAGTTAATGTGAGTTTGATGACAAATTAAAAAATCAATTCACTATTTATAGTAATAAATCAGAAAAATTGACAAAATGAACTAATTTATGCTACAAAATATGAAGATTCAACCATAAGCTTAAAAACTTCAATATAAGCTTAACGTCACTCATAAAAATTGCTTTCGATTTTAAAGGTAAAACGGTGTTAAAATTTATTATTTAAGACAACAATTTTTGTCGAAATGTGCTCTGAATTTTAAGTAATTTTGGGTTACCACTGATCCAATGGAATTTTTATTACAAATTTAACATTGTTTCTTGTAGTTGGTTGTTTTAATAATTTTTTATTAACAAAAAATTTATTTGTGCAAATATCTCAAGTTCTTTTAAAAATTATACAAGAAATTCGATTTTTTTGTTAATCTGAAGGTTTTAGTTTTTTTGCAATAATTTTCTACAATATAGTTCTGGTATATATACCAGCTGTTTATTAAAATCAAATCATCAATTCATCTTTACTTCTTCGAATAGTAATTGGAATCTTAACTTGTTTTAAAGCAAAATGTTCAAATACGTAAGTTTTTGATAAAACTTTTTTAATTTTATAAAATTCTCATTGTTTTCTTGTCCGACACAGGCCGTAGTCATCTTTGCTGCCATTGCCTGTGCTGCTGCCAAGCCTGGTTTCATTGGTGCTCCTTTGGCTTATACTGCTTCTGTCGTTGCTGCTCCAGCTGCTACTGTTACTGCCACCAGTAGCCAATTCGTTGCCCGTAATTACAATGGCATTGCCACCGCTCCCGTTGTAGCCCCAGTAGCCACACCCGTGGTTGCCAAAACTGTTGCTGCTGCCTATACCGCTCCTGTTGTTGCCAAATATGCTGCTGCTTACTCTACACCCTTTGCTTACTCTGCTCCCGTTGTAGCTAAATATGCTGCTGCTTACTCTACACCCTTTGCTTACTCTGCTCCCGTTGTAGCTAAATATGCTGCCGCTTACTCTCATCCTTTGGCCTACTCTGCACCCGTTGTAGCTAAATATGCTGCCGCTTACTCTCATCCTTTAGCCTACTCTGCTGCTCCAGCTTCAGTTTTGTTGTAAAAACTATACTTGAATTGTGAAATAAGTTGTTGAGTTTAAAAAAAGTAAAAAATAAATATAATTTATTTAAAATACGAATACGTTCTGTACTTTACATTATTTTTTATTAAAAACATATCATATGTTAGAAGTAATTTAAAAAATTTGAAATCTGATATGCATTATCACTGCCTAGCTAAAGCTGCTTCCTTAACCTCTATATTCTTTAGTAAATAAGGGTCAAATCACAAAATTAGTAAAATTTTTATAGCATTAACAGTTTATGGCGAAATGGCTTGCTTTTCGAATAACAAAGCAGTTTTTAAGTTCTGAATTCTGAAAAATCTTTAAACGCTTATATCTCGGTAAATAAGTATGATATCACAAAAAGAAAATAAATATATTTTCATAGCATATTTTACAACTCTAGTATCTGTAAGTGTTTATGATCTATACGCAGTTAGAATCTATTCCTTTGGGCCTTTCCGTATTCAGGTCTTAATGAAACACCACATCATAAGCCGTAACCATTTTGCAACTCTTCTGTCTGCATACAATGTACAGTTTTTGTGTGTGTAAAATGCCCTGGGCCACTACATCTGTTTAAATAACATGAGCGATAATATTAACCTCCAAATACAACAGCTCTTATTTAACTCATGGATTAGAGAGTTATTGCTGAATTCAACTCCTAAATTCGAACAGATAAAAATGATAAAAATAAATACATTGTCAGACAATTTTGGAAAAGTTATATTGTAAAGCAACCAACGACCGATATAGAAAAAAATGCGAGCAGAAATGCTTGAATAAACTTGTGGCCTAAGTATACAACTGAAGATAAAGTTTCGAAAATCTTAAAGATATAAACATAGAAATTATAAACTTGGCCAACTTAGCAGAATTTTCTAATATACAGAGGTTGTTGATTATTTTAACTTTGACGCTCAGGCACTTATGAACTCAGAGCTATTTTTCAAATCAACGTAGTAAAAACCAACAAACTTCAGATATCTACGGCCATATGCAAAAAAAACTTAACATAGCTTGATAAACCTTTGTTAAGCAAAACTCCTTCATGTTGTATGCAAAAACGATTATTAGCTTAAAATCCCTATTTTAACTTTATGAATTTTAAAGTAGGAAGCTACCTACTTTAAGAGTACTTTAAAATAACATTTATGTTATGAATATTTAATATGAGTCATGAACCCTTACTCAAAAGAAAAAGTAATTTTTTAGTGAGATGGTGATCCAAGCCAGACCGCTAAAATTGTCAAGGAATGGCTGTTGGTACATAAATTTAAGGCAGATTAGTAATCAACGTTAAGCCCTAATTCCAATACAATGGAGGTTTTTGCGACAGTAGTAAAAAAACGCTTGGAAAAATATAATTGGACATTGGAGGAACATGTTGAAGCTATGGCAATGAGTATAATATGAATGAGACCATATTTCTCTTACGTTTTTGGGTAATATTGTAGAGAGTACATCTAAATACTTCAAAAACGCCGCAAAAAAATTAGTTCTAGGAATAGTGTTAAAAATATATTTTACTCTCTATTTAGGCGAAAATTGCAAAATTAAGTGCATGTGGATTCTTTTATATCATTGTCTTTCTCCCACTCCAGGTTTTGAATATCATACTTTTTTTTGGAACGACTTAACAATAAACAAATGTGTGAAGTTTTGTTTTAGTTGATTGAGTATTTAAGCTTTTATTGGAACTTTTGTGTTCAACTTTAAAACATGCTCTTGGTTTTGCATCCCACTGTATGTGCTAAATTTATACACCCACTTTATCAGCCTTTTATTATTTTATAATAATTTTTTTCATTTAAGCACAATAACTAACTATAGGGTGGGCAATGTAAAAGTTTAAATTTGAACCAGCGGTTATTTCGAATCTGGCAACACTTATCTCATACTATTTTGTCACAACATCCAGTGTGTTAACTCTACTGAACAAAATGAATCTATTCATGCTTGAGCAACGTCGGCATTTATTGGAAATTTATTTCCAAAACAGAGGCAATTGGTCGGAAATTGCAAAAAAAAAAAAAAAAAATTAAAAAAATCATATTTCGAATGAACCTCATTTTCATTTTAGTGGGTAGAGCTAATAAGCCAAATTGCCGTATTTGGGACTTAGGAAGCCGAACGTGGTCTTACATAAACATTTTCCTTTAGTGATGTACATTAAATCAAAACAACTACACGAAGCTCGTTATTCGGGTATTTATTATTCCACCAACAAAATTAATTGTCTTAATTTTTTACGATTTGAAGAATTTTTGCAATAAAAATGTATAACCTTAAATAATATATAAAAATGTAATGAAAACTGAAACAGATTAAAAAAAACATGATTTTATATTAAACTAGCTTAACCCATCCGGCGTTGCCGGGAAATCTTTATGTATGTAATGAAATACCCGCTTCTCCAAGCTCCCACGTTTTTTAGCTGATGTGGATAGATAACGATGCTTTAACTTTTACCATTCTACATAGATGTATAATTTCATATTTAATATAAATGTGAGCTGCCTCGCCCACTTGCATTCGATTCCGCCCACTTGACTGATGATTTGTATTAACTACGAAGTCACTTAGACCAAATTCAGAAACTCCTACTCTAACCAAGATATACAAAATCAATACACAAATCAATTTTTACTTTGTGTGGGAGGTACCATGCTCACTTATACAATCTCGTTCATATTTGCTGCAGAACTTAGAATATGTGCACTGAATCGTCGTACCAAATTTTATTCAAATAGTTTTAACGGGAGCAGAGATAAGGGAATGACCGCCTACAGTGCCACCGGTTGAGTATTTTTCCACTTTTCTTTTTTCTTAAGCATTCGCGTAGCAATTACGAACAAAATCGCAAAAGGTCGTACCAAATTTTATTCAAATAGTTTTAACGGGAGCAGAGATAAGGGAATGACCGCCTACAGCGCCACCGGTTGAGTATTTTTCAACTTTTCTTTTTTCTTAAGCCTTCGCGTAGCAATTACGAACAAAAAAAGGAAGTATCGAATTTGGTCTAGTCGTTTTGTAATCTGGTGTTTTTGTATACGGTTTTTTTGACATATATTTTATAAGCTTAAAGTGTGTGGTAACTAACGTGTACTACAAGTTTACTTTTAGATTTTTTTGCATATGGCCGCTAGTCTTTTAGAGGCAATTCACAGATTCGATCGGTAACTTGTCAGAAGTCTTTAACTGCATAAATGAGAAATTGATAAAAATGAAGTTAGAGTTGATTCGACAATGAAAATAGTAAATTGAATCCCTTAATATTAACGAGATTTGTAAGAAGAGAAAAATATATGCTTATCCCAAAATCGAATTGATAAATTCTTTAAGTATATTTTATTTAAAATGCCTGTAGAAATCACTAATTAATTAATTTAATTTTTGATTATTTGTTTTTTTTTAAACTTTTGTATTAATAAATACAAATTCTATTTCATAAGATTTAAATATAAATTTATGTAATTTTTTAAGCTTCTTGTTAAAAACTACTGCCCTAAAGCTATCCAATGACATATCAGAATCTTGATCAAGTATCATGAGGAATTGTGACAACTAATGGCAATTGCACTGAATAGTTTATAATTGCCAGTGAAATCAGAAATAGGCAATTGCATCTTCTTTCTCATGCATTCACTCAAGTCGAATGTATTTCATTTTGGGAATATTTATGAATTTTGGCATCGATTTGTTAGTGCACTTTTTTATTTGCATATTTTGCTCAAAACAGTATTTTGTTTGCATATTTCAGTTTTAAGAGCATGTTTACGATATTTTTCGTATTTAAAGAACATTTTAAACCTTTTTAGAGCATATTTAGATATTTTGTGCTGTAAAATATTATTACATTTTAACTTTTTTAAAGAGTTTGACTTTGCGTTTAAATTGCGTTAAAATCAATTAAACACCACTCTGTTGTTGTTTACAGTTTTTTATTTACTATACTACTCGTATAACTTTTATACAGTTTATCTTAATACAACAGCTTAATATTCGTTTATACAACACTTTTATTTCCGCTGAAACACGACTTTATTTTATGACTGCAAAACGATAACTAACTGCGTAGACAAAGCAGTCGCTTTACATACCTAATTGCCTACAGTTTGGAAAGCTCTAAAGATGTCTCAAATGCTCTCATATCCTCTATCCGTTAATTTTAAACATGTAAGATGGTGTTAGCCAAAGATGGACGAATTGGCAGTGCTGCCAGATACACAAAAAGTACGGCATTGACAGGGTGACACATAATTACCAAATATGCCAAAATTTCACAATACAGTTTAAAGGTGCTGATGTGTTGTGTTTTTATTTTCGTAACAATATTTTTCAGCGAAATCAAAATTTTTGCTTTAAGTTCTGACCAATTGCTTACTTGTTATTTGAAACTGATAACATAACTTTCAAACACAACAACAAATCACAAATATTCCCATCGGCGAAAAAACAATAAAATCGGCGAAAAAAATAACAAATAAATAAAAAAAACTACATTTGGCTATTAGTGACAGACGCAGTTCTGTATATGGTAAAAGGTGCCAAAGCCTTAAGGATGTTTTAAACTGAACTAACACATATTACATGGAGTGCTCATAGACTACTTTAGATCAATACAAAAACTTTAAAAAAGTGTGTTTGGGTTGAGTGCGCAGTCCCAATATAAATATAAAAACTGAAATGATTTTTATTGCTGTAAAATTTTGATTCACATTGAAAAGTTATTTAAAAAACTGTAAACAGTGGCCTCAGATTAGTTGAGCAGTATGCCGTGTTAACGGAGAAGATTCGGAATAGTGGCAAGATGAACATAAACTAAAAGTAATTACAGCAAAAAACGAAAAACGTATGCAGTAAAATTTATATGCCAACATTTTACAAACGACTCTAACGCGTCTTCTTCAATTCAGGCTTAAAATATATATAACCTTAGGGAATTGTTATCCTTTAAATTTACTTTTGAAAATTTAAGTCAATGCCTTGTTGTTTATTGCAACAAATATTACAAATTGTTAAAATTTATTGTATCTTACTTTTAATATATACTAGCTTTAACCATCCGGCTTTGCCCGGGAATCGATGTAGGTAAAGAAGTAGGCAGCTATTTAGGGACAAAAATTGTTTGTATAATTTCTCCGAATGATTATTTATTGATTTAAAGACTCAAATAAAAACTACACTTTAGTATTATGTATGAAAGATGCCACACCCACTTATCCAATTCCTCCCACTTTTAAACTGATGATTCGGGAATCGATGTAGGTAAAGAAGTAGGCAGCTATTTAGGGACAAAAATTGTTTGTATAATTTCTCCGAATGATTATTTATTGATTTAAAGACTCAAATAAAAACTACACTTTAGTATTATGTATGAAAGATGCCACACCCACTTATCCAATTCCTCCCACTTTTAAACTGATGATTCGGGAATCGATGTAGGCAGCTATTTAGGGACAAAAATTGTTTGTATAATTTCTCCGAATGATTATTTATTGATTTAAAGACTCAAATAAAAACTACACTTTAGTATTATGTATGAAAGATGCCACACCCACTTATCCAATTCCTCCCACTTTTAAACTGATGATTCGTATCGACTGCCAAGTCATTTAGACCAAATTATAAAATAAAAAACTCAATATATATTAGTATGGGAGGTACGCACCATGCCCATATATCCGATTATTACGCGATCAACTTATTGGCTGACGATTTGTATCAATTACGAAGATATTTTTACCAAATTCAGAAACTTCTACTTTTACTTTTTGAATATTTTTTACCCAACCCCCTTTATATTTGCTGCACAACTTAAAGTATGTGCACTGAATCGACAAGTCATATCTTATTTAAATACCTTTAACAGAAGCAGTGATAAAAGATTGGCCACCTACAACGCCATCTGTTGAAAATTTTCGACTTTTGCTTTTTTCCTAAACCTTCGCGTAGCAATTACGAACAAAATTGGAGAAGGCAGTAATCAATTTGGTTCAGTTTCAAGTTTTAAGTATCTGAACAAGCCACAATCCATTTTGATTTAAATAGAAATAGATTGTCATATGAAATTCAAAAAGCACTAAGTTAATTGTTGACAAGAACGTTGTACTTTGAAAGGGTGAATCATAATCATATATCAAACAGTCGATTTTGAATTTTTTGTAACTTAGGCCTTTTTGAATTTTATATAACGATATGTATGCATGTTTACAAACGATATTGAATTGTAGTATAAAACTTGTTTTCTATTAACAGAAAAGAAGTTTTTGTTTTTTTAAAGAATATTTTTTAAAAATTTTAGGTCTTAGATATTTTAAAAGTTTTTGTGCATATTTTATGCCCATAAAACGCTTATTAAGAACATACGAGGGCGGATTGATATTGAAGCCACCTAAGTAGGAAAAATATATAGTCTCCTTTTAGCTCAATACACTTAGTAAGACGATTTTCTAACTTTTTTATACCATCTGAATAATACGATTTTAGGAACTCCTCAAAATACGCATTAGTTTCGGTAATCACTTCTTTTTCCTGCGACCCATTTTTGCAAATCTGGAAACAGGAAAAAGTCACTAGGGGCTAAATCTGGACTATAAGGTGGATGATCAACCAATTCGAAGTAGATTTCTCGTAGTTTTAGCATCGTATCTAATGCTGTGTGAACCGGTGCGTTGTTTTGAAGAAAGAGCACTTTTTTCTTGTTTAAATGTGGTCGTTTTTCCTGGATTGCATCAACCAATTGATCCAATAATACACGATAATACTCTCCTGTGATTGTGGATCCCTTTTCAAGATAATCGACGAGCAATATTCCGTGTGCATCACAAAATACAGGGGCCATAACCTTGCCAGTCGATTTCGCTGTCTTCGCCTTCTTCGGAGCACTTCCACCAGCTTCCACCCATTGCTTCGATTGATTTTTGGTTTCAGGTGTGTAGTGGTGGACCCACGTTTCATCAAAAGTTATTAATCTACGCCAAAAATCAGCAGGATTATGCTTTATCATGTCCAAACACTGCTGTGAAGTGATCTGTCGAACTCGTTTTTGTTCAACACTGAGCAAACGCGGCACCCATCTTGCCGATAGATTTTTCATATGCAAATGTTCATGCAAAATGTTGAACACACGTTCATATGATATGTTTACCATTTCAGCAATCTCACGTATTTTGACCCGGCGGTTATTCATAACGATATCGAGGATTTTCTTGATATTTTCTTCAGAAACCACCTCTTTTGGCCTTCCTGTTGATGGTATTGTTGCAGTGTTTGTTCGGCTCCGTTTAAATTCAGCAATCCAATATTTTACCATATAATCTAACGGAGCAGATTCGCCGTAATGTTTACCAAGCTTTTCTTTTGTCTCCTTCGCCGTTTAGCCTTTCAAATAATAGCGTTTAATCACTACACAAAATTCACTTTTTTCCATTTTCCAAGAAACACAAAACTACAACAAATAGGCTAATCGATGAATTTGGCTAAAATTTTAACAGCTGACGTTTGACAGATCGTAATTTCTAAGAAAGAAAAGGTTTTTGTGTTTTTGCTGCCATCTAGCGCTAGGTAGCTTCAATGTCAATCCGCCCTCGTATTTCTCATTTCGAGCATAGTTATGGCATTTTTTTAGCGATGATAAACAAACTAAATTGTGCAGTCCCCTCAAGTTTGTTATAACATCGTTCGACTGTATCATTAAATTAAATTAAATGAAAAAAAAAAATCAAAATCATAGTTTAGTTTATCGTATTTAATTTTTATTCAATTTCTTTTTATCACATTCAGTCTATTGTTATCATTTAAAATCTAGTCACGGCGATTTTTACAACAAAACTGGAGCTGGAGCAGCAGCATAAGTCAAAGGTGCAGAGTAGGACAAAGGATGAGAGTAAGCAGCAGCGTATTTGGCTACAACTGGGGCAGAGTAAGCAAAGGGTGTAGAGTAGGCGGCAGCATATTTGGCTACAACTGGAGCAGAGTAAGCTAAGGGTGTAGAGTAGGCGGCAGCATATTTAGCAACAACAGGGGCTGTATAGGCAGCAGCAACTGGAGCAACAGCCTTGGCAACGACAGGAGCTGCTACTGGAGCTACAACGGGAGCACTAGCAATACCATTGTAATTGCGGGCAACATATTGGCTACTTGTGGCGGTTACTACACCTGGAGCTGGAGCAGCAATAACAGCGGCGGCGGGAGCAGTGTAAGCCAATGGAGCACCAACTAAACCAGGTTTGGCAGCAGCACAGGCAATGACGGCAAAGATGACAACAGCCTAAGTAAAAAAAGAGCAAATTAGTTCTGCAATCAAAGGATTTCAACTTGATGTAGAATAGGAAACTTACGAATTTGAACATTTTGATTGTTTTTTGGATGCAGTGTTTTACTTTAACAAGTGATGAACTGTTAATGATAATTTAAACTAAAGCAACGGAAATATTTATACGAAAACCTTTTCTTGGTATAACGTTAAAATGGTTCACAGGTTTTTGCAGAAAGTCTTCAACAGACCCTGAAATATAAATATATTCTTGTAGATTTCTTTTCATTAAGATGTAAATCCATGAATTCCATTAATTTTAATATTAAAACGAACTGTTGGAATTTAAATCATTTTTTTAACGCATAATGAACTTTAATGGACATTAAATGCTAGCGTACGATATAATAAATGACCATACACGACCGTTTTGCTGAGAGCATATCAAACCCATACAAACAGTTTTACTCGTCACCATTGAAGTTTTATAAAATTCGCTTTAATTTTTCCAGTTGTTGTACCGTTATTCAATTTAAAAATAGAAATAATTCAGCTATAAATCGTTTCGATTATTTTGCATTTCATATCAAATCCATTCTATTTCTTACAATAAACAAACGAATTCCAAACAAAGATACCTTTCTCAACATGTTCAAATTTGTAAGTTTACTTCATTCTTTTCAAAAGATTTTTTAACCAATGAAATCCATGTATTTAGGCCGTTGTTATCTTCGCCATCATTGCTTGTGCTGCTGCCAAGCCTGGTTTAATTGGTGCTCCTTTGGCTTATACTGCTCCTGTTGTTGCTGCTCAAGCTCCAGGTGTAGTAAATGCCATAGTAGCCAATATGTTGCTCGTAACTACAATGATATTGCCACTGCTCCCGTTGTAGCTCCAGTAACAGCTCCTGTCGTTGCCAAGACTGTTGCCACTGCTCCCGTTGTAGCTCCAGTAGCAGCTTCTGTCATTACCAAAGCTGTTGCTGCCTACACTGTTGCAGTCGCTGCTGCCTACACCGCTCCTGTTTTGCTAAATATGCTGCTGCTTACTCTAACCCTTGGCTTATTCTACCCCAGTTGCAACCAAATATGCTACCGCTTACTCTTCACCCTTGGCTTACTCTGCTCCTGTTGTTGCTAAATATGCTGCCGCTTACTCTCATTCTTTGGCTTACTCCACACCTTTGACTTAAGCTGCTGCTGCCCCAGCTTCAGTTTCATTGTAAAAACTGTGCTTTAATTTTGAAAAAACTTCAAGTTTAAAAAAGTAAAAAATAACAATAATTTAGTTAAAATCCCAGTGGCTTTTTTAATTTTTGTAACTGCTTTGCTTTAAGACTGCCTTTGGACACTGTTCTATTAATATTATTACCAAAGAAAAAGTTTTCTTACAAAATAAGGGACCCGTTATGAGTATCAGGCTTCTTACAAAATACATCCATTTGTATTACACGTTTTAGACATTTGCTAAACAATTTTTGTTATCTGTTTTGGCAAAGAATGTGCAATTCTATAGTTTTCTTTAGAAAAAAAAGGATCAAACACTAATCACGGGTATCGTTTTCTTTTCTAAGAATGTTGCGCCTATGAAGTGCATAAATTTTATGTTTTCAATATATATTTTTTGATATTAGCTTTTTTATCGCTAACTTTGTAATGTTTTTGTGTATTTAGATCTTTAAAAACTTATTAATTAAATTTTAAAAATGGAGACTTCCGCCATGATGCTTCACTGTTGGAGCCAATTTTATCATTTTATGATGATGACGATGAAGTTCTAGCAATGATGGTAACAGTAAATAATCGCGTTCAAAAATTTCGTGCAAAACATTCTTGTTAAGCTCGTTCTATTTAGGAATGGTCCAAAAATTTGGCAGGGTGAAATGAACGGTATAAAAATGTTATCTGTTTTTAACGCAATAATATATATTTGAAAAAACGTAATATTTATTAAACGAAAGTAAGTCAAATGTATATATATATTACTCATTTTTGATTATCCCTCATTATTCATTTAGATACCTATATCTATATCTATATCTATATCTATATCTATATCTATATCTATATCTATATCTATATCTATATCTATATCTATATCTATATCTATATCTATATCTATATCTATATCTATATCTATATCTATATCTATATCTATATCTATATCTATATCTATATCTATATCTATATCTATATCTATATCTATATCTATATCTATATCTATATCTATATCTATATCTATATCTATATCTATATCTATATCTATATCTATATCTATATCTATATCTATATCTATATCTATATCTATATCTATATCTATATCTATATCTATATCTATATCTATATCTATATCTATATCTATATCTATATCTATATCTATATCTATATCTATATCTATATCTATATCTATATCTATATCTATATCTATATCTATATCTATATCTATATCTATATCTATATCTATATCTATATCTATATCTATATCTATATCTATATCTATATCTATATCTATATCTATATCTATATCTATATCTATATCTATATCTATATCTATATCTATATCTATATCTATATCTATATCTATATCTATATCTATATCTATATCTATATCTATATCTATATCTATATCTATATCTATATCTATATCTATATCTATATCTATATCTATATCTATATCTATATCTATATCTATATCTATATCTATATCTATATCTATATCTATATCTATATCTATATCTATATCTATATCTATATCTATATCTATATCTATATCTATATCTATATCTATATCTATATCTATATCTATATCTATATCTATATCTATATCTATATCTATATCTATATCTATATCTATATCTATATCTATATCTATATCTATATCTATATCTATATCTATATCTATATCTATATCTATATCTATATCTATATCTATATCTATATCTATATCTATATCTATATCTATATCTATATCTATATCTATATCTATATCTATATCTATATCTATATCTATATCTATATCTATATCTATATCTATATCTATATCTATATCTATATCTATATCTATATCTATATCTATATCTATATCTATATCTATATCTATATCTATATCTATATCTATATCTATATCTATATCTATCTATATCTATATCTATATCTATATCTATATCTATATCTATATCTATATCTATATCTATATCTATATCTATATCTATATCTATATCTATATCTATATCTATATCTATATCTATATCTATATCTATATCTATATCTATATCTATATCTATATCTATATCTATATCTATATCTATATCTATATCTATATCTATATCTATATCTATATCTATATATCTATATCTATATCTATATCTATATCTATATCTATATCTATATCTATATCTATATCTATATCTATATCTATATCTATATCTATATCTATATCTATATATCTATATCTATATCTATATCTATATCTATATCTATATCTATATCTATATCTATATCTATATCTATATCTATATCTATATCTATATCTATATCTATATCTATATCTATATCTATATCTATATCTATATCTATATCTATATCTATATCTATATCTATATCTATATCTATATCTATATCTATATCTATATCTATATCTATATCTATATCTATATCTATATCTATATCTATATCTATATCTATATCTATATCTATATCTATATCTATATCTATATCTATATCTATATCTATATCTATATCTATATCTATATCTATATCTATATCTATATCTATATCTATATCTATATCTATATCTATATCTATATCTATATCTATATCTATATCTATATCTATATCTATATCTATATCTATATCTATATCTATATCTATATCTATATCTATATCTATATCTATATCTATATCTATATCTATATCTATATCTATATCTATATCTATATCTATATCTATATCTATATCTATATCTATATCTATATCTATATCTATATCTATATCTATATCTATATCTATATCTATATCTATATCTATATCTATATCTATATCTATATCTATATCTATATCTATATCTATATCTATATCTATATCTATATCTATATCTATATCTATATCTATATCTATATCTATATCTATATCTATATCTATATCTATATCTATATCTATATCTATATCTATATCTATATCTATATCTATATCTATATCTATATCTATATCTATATCTATATCTATATCTATATCTATATCTATATCTATATCTATATCTATATCTATATCTATATCTATATCTATATCTATATCTATATCTATATCTATATCTATATCTATATCTATATCTATATCTATATCTATATCTATATCTATATCTATATCTATATCTATATCTATATCTATATCTATATCTATATCTATATCTATATCTATATCTATATCTATATCTATATCTATATCTATATCTATATCTATATCTATATCTATATCTATATCTATATCTATATCTATATCTATATCTATATCTATATCTATATCTATATCTATATCTATATCTATATCTATATCTATATCTATATCTATATCTATATCTATATCTATATCTATATCTATATCTATATCTATATCTATATCTATATCTATATCTATATCTATATCTATATCTATATCTATATCTATATCTATATCTATATCTATATCTATATCTATATCTATATCTATATATATCTATATCTATATCTATATCTATATCTATATCTATATCTATATCTATATCTATATCTATATCTATATCTATATCTATATCTATATCTATATCTATATCTATATCTATATCTATATCTATATCTATATCTATATTAGGCAGTGATAGTCGGCCATTGAAATAGATTTTATAAGAATAGAAAAAAGATACAAAATATTATCAGTAGACGAGTGGCTAGTATGCTAGTTTACAGCCTGTAATCGTCAAGGTAGTGATGCTAAAGTTTCTTAAATTCGATTTTTTAAAAACATAAAGGGGTCTTCAGTAGCAGTACGCTAGTCTGCTAGTGTAGGGGTCGTCAGTTCGTTTTTCATAAAAAAGCTCTTTTTCATAAAAGCTGAGGAGCTACTTATCTTGAATTTATCTAGAATTTTAAAGATGATTTTTTATATTTTTAAAAATTTGTAATATTTATTTTAATTTATTATCTATTGTTATCATTCAAAATCCAGTCTCGGCAGTTTTTACCACAAAGCTGGAGCTGGAGCAGCAGCATAAGTCAAAGGTGCAGAGTAGGCCAAAGGATTAGAGTAGGCAGCAGCATATTTTGCTACAACGGGGGCGGCGTAGGCAGCAGCAACTGGAGCAGTGTAGGCAGCAACAGTCTTGGCAACGACGGGGGCAGCTACTGGAGCAACAACGGGAGCAGTGGCAATACCATTGTAGTTACGGGCAACAAATTGACTGCTGGTGGCAGTAACAGCAGCGGCTGGAGCAGCAACAACAGGAACAGTATAAGCCAAAGGAGCACCAATCAAACCAGGCTTGGCAGCAGCACAGGCAATGACGGCAAAGATAACAACAGCCTTAAGAAATAAAAGGAAATTAAAACTCGATTCCAAAAATATTCCCTTAAAACACGATTAATAACTTACGTATTTGAACATTTTAATTTTGTGGTTTGGTTTTTTATGTTACTTTAATAAGTAATGATTTGTTAATGATGCTTTAAACAGTTTTCAGCGTTATATTTATATATGAATTTTTGTAAAACAATTTTTTTTCGATTGTCCCTCACAAGAATTGTGTCCATGTTCTTGGAATTAATCAGTTTAAAGAAATCATTTAAAAGAAAATATTTTAATTTTATTAAAACATATAAAACGTTAAAATATGCATGTGGACTGAGTGTGCACATTTAATGAAAAAAAAAAAAAATTAAAACCAATTATTGTTAAACAGTAGCAGTAGCACTTAGGTCGTACGTTTAATGCATGAACTGCTCTTGATTAACATAAATTTACCTGAAAGTGTAACTTTATTTGCGATTTTAGGCAAAACAATGAGGGCCAAACATAAGTATTTTGTGTGGTTTTGCATTTTGTGCATTTTGGTTATTACAAAAATAAAAAAAAAAAATTAACAATACCTTACGGCTAAGTGATAAAGCTTTTGAAAAGGAGTTAAAATTTTATACCATTTGTAAGGACATATATATGGCTCGCAGCTTATCTCGTGCGCTTTCAAAATGTAGCTTTGCCCGCTTACAGCATCAAAACTAAGGATTAATTTGTATAACCTAAAATTGAATATACAATTTCGAAAAGGGCACATTTTGGCAAATGCGTTTGATAAGAAACAATGAGTCTTAAATGCTTCCTGGCACCTACTACGCTTGCAAAAGTAAGATCCCTAGCATTCTTTCTACTTTAGACGTCATAGCAGATAGGTCAAAACTCTTAGAAAATATTGAGTGAGCAAAGAGTACAAAAAATACAATGCAGTACCGCTTCTTTTTATTTAAAGTTCAAAGCCGTTATTTTTTCTTCTTCCTCATCGACCTTATAGAGACATAGTACCAATGGAAAAAAGCTTCCTGAAGAAGATTTTTGATAAAAGTATAGAAATATTGCTTTTAATTTTTTGATACCTAAAATAAAATTTTCTGTAAATAATATGTTTTTTTTTCGTTAAGTTTTGTACACTCGATATCATAAATTTCAAAAAGGGCACATCTCATTAATTTTAAATATATAAACAAATATATATAATAAAGTCAATATCTAAATATTTCTGTAATTTAAGGTTACAAATTAGCCCCACATTATAATCCGTCTACAATTTTTTTATCTACTCGTATTATACTTCATTAAAAAATAATTAGTTTTTTTCATTTCCTGTAAACTTTAAATATTCGGACATGTGCCCTTTTCGAAATTGCACATTCAATTGATTATTCATGTTTTTATTTCTAATTACTAATCTGCTTCTTCCGTACTCCCAAGTTCAAAATCAGCCACAAGCTTTCTATCATGTTTAAAGACCGATTGGTTAGTTCCATATCACCCATGACTGCAAAATCCTTAATAACGATCGCATATAGACAAAGCATTGGCACTATTCAACAAATTGTCTTTTAATATTTTTAAATACATACGAGTACATATTTTTATCCATTGTGCCTTAAATAAAGCAATGTCGCCAACTCCAACGTCAGCAGAGGACTTTTTCAGTGTCTCGATTCATTAGTGTCGATTATGATTTTAAATACTCTGATATTATTATTGACTTGGGAATAAAGCAGCGGAGAATGGAATAGCAGCTGAAATTTTACAGGATAACATCGAGACTACAGCTGGACTCCTACGACCCCACATCCCATTAGCCTGAGGAGAAGCAAGGCTGCCTCCAATTTGGAAAATAAGCATCATTGTAAATTTACCGAAAAGTGGCGACTTGATAGACAATTGTAACAAATGGAGGGGAATTAGTCTACTCAACGCCATATACAAAATAGCCATAATAGAGGCAAGAATTCATAGCAAAATAGAAAACAATCTGGTACATAAATCATGTGATTTTTTTCACCAGTAGTTGCTGGAATGTTTGTATTTTTAGGGGGGGGGGGGCGAAAAACTTCGCTTAACTTTGCTGAACTTACTACTTTAAGTCCACATATTTCCAAAGAATAGCTGATTTTTAGCCTCTATAAACTAAACATAAAATTACGTTATCCTTAAAAAAACTACAGAAATCTCACTTTGAAAAGTAAAAAATCGGTGTTTTTACTTTTACTGAAAAAAAAGCACAAAAAATCTTACAGCCAAACCTAAATTAGAGCGTTGAGCGTTATTTTTCTGTCAAAAGCTCTCATGCGTGGCGTCAACGCTTTGTAATTGGAAAATCCGAGTTTGACAGCGTCTTAGAAAGTGAAGTTGGCTGCGAAACGCTGTCTACATATGTATAGTTTTTGCACATGCATGTTTTCAGTTTCCAGCTGTCAAAGTTTGTTTACTTTTTCTTGTGTTTACATTTTTACTTCCGCCATTTTTAAAATTCAATAGTGCGTATTTAATTAAAAACTATAAATATGTAACGACAAACAAAACTTATTCTATTTAGAACAGTTTAAGTCCTTATTTTTGTAGATATTTTATTAAAAAAAATTATAAACAATATGCACACATACATATGTACATACTTCAATAAACAAATTAAATATGTTTCTAGCTTTTTGTCCTTTGTGTACAATTTTTCGTTTATTTGTTCTCTTTTTCTTTAATTCAAAAACATTTAATAATAAATTGGTTAAAACGTCTGAATATGTTATAAAATTCTTAAGATTCTTAAATGAACTTCTAGTTCAAAACTTTTTTAAATTTTTAAAACTTGCAGTTTCTTCGAACAGATTCGGTAAAATTTCTGATAAATACTACCGCTGTGGTATGGCAGATAAGATACCAGCCTATCAACCAAAATGACATCGGTTCAATACCAGGCCAGATCATCTGAAAAAAAAAAAAATATTTTTTCAATAGCAATATATAAGGTGTGCTTCTATATGATAAGGTCAGCTTAATATCTGCTCAATTAATCCAAACTATAAAATGTTATGTATGGTCACCTTATTCAAGAAAACTCTACTTTCAAATAAGTGAATAATAAGCCGGTTTTGCTCTTAGAGATGTACCGTTATGTTATGTTTATTTCAATTTATGTAAATAAGTGCAAAATTAAATAATAAGCAATTAATCCAATCAGAAGGTATCACAATTGTTATTCTTTTTTTGTATTAATTTCTAATTAAAACAATATCTGCGCGGTATGGGTTGCGGGAACTTTTGTCACCTTATGAACAAGGACAAATTGTGGCACTTCATGAGCAGGGATTGAGTATGCGTGGAATGGCGAAAAAACTGGGACGATCTTTGTGTGTTGTGCAAAATTTTCCCAAAAACAGAGAATATTATGGAAAACTAAAACGCACGGTTCGTCTAAAGGTCCTGACTGACCGAGAAACTCGTCTAATTTCACGAAAGGACTCGAATTTGATGAAAAGTGCGATAACAATAAAAGAGGAATTAAAATTACAAGCTTCAAAAAGCACAATTCTAAGAGCTATCAATGCCCAGCCAAACCTTATTCGAGCAAAATTAAAAAAAAAAATCCCTGTCTGACTAAGCAGCATAAGATTAAGTGTAAGGAGCTTGCGAAAAACAACATGACAACTAGTTGGCATCAGGTAACCATTTTTTTTAAAAAGCTTATAAGATATTCCATACATTTTTGGGTTTGTAGGTAATAGTTTGGGCTGGCTTTAGCTCGCATGGTACCCCGGAACTCTACCTACCTTTCACTCGAATGGTTAGTTTAGAGTACCAGGACATTCTGTCTGAACGTTTTCTACCTTATTTGGCCCAAAATGCTGACAAAATTTTCCCCTTTCAGCAAGATAACGCAGCAATTCACATTAGCAAGTCGACCAGACAATGGTTTGAGGAGCACAATATTAAAGTACTTGATTGTCCAGCACATTCTCCACGACTTAAAACACATGGAAAATTTGTGGGGACTGCTTGTGCATAATGCATAATGTTTATGCAGACAACAAAAAGTGCCGGACAAAAGATGAATTAAAAGTGGCAATCTGCAACAGCTGGCGCGAAATCCGCTCCAACGTTCTGGACAATTTAATAAGTGCGATGCCATCCTATATTTTTAAGACTATATAAGGAAATGTTAACTGCATAAATTAAAAATAATTGATTAATGCTTAGTTTAAGTAAAAGTTTGGATAAATGAATCACTGACTTTATCATTTTGACGCATTGAATTTTGCACTTATTTTTCAAAACTTAATCAACATAATATAATGGTACATCGCTAAAAGGAAAACCGGCCTATTATTCACTTATTTGAATGTAGAATTTTTTTTAATAAGGTGACCATACGTAACATTTTATAGTTTGGATGAATTGAGAAATATTAAGGTGACCTTATCATTTTGAAGCACACCGTATATATATATAATTAATGATTTCACTTATATTGGCAAGATATTTTTAAACACTCCTCGGAATAAGATCCTAATGATATTTTATATCCGTCTAAAACTCAGTATTACCATTGTTTGATACATCGATTCAAAAAATTTTAGATAAAATCTGTACTTACCGATAAAACAAAAAGTCTGGGAGCCCTATACTTTATCAGCTGTCGTTGACACATTCGAACTGGTTGAAAAAAAAAAAAAAAAATACAATAACAAATCGACTGTTCTTCTTGTTATTGTTTAAATTGTTGTAGATCTGCGTGTACCTTATTTATTGTGCCTTGGTTGTATTTTTTAAAAGGATTGTTATTGTTTATATATTAAAGTAATGCCAATTAACTATTTTCACATCACATTTAGCGATTTAGTCACTATTGCAATTTTTATTTAGTTATGTTTTGTTGAAAATTTAAGTTGACATTACTGTTTACGATACAACGATAACGCTGTTATTTAGGTTTGACTGTTACTTTGGAAGAATATAGCAGCATAACGGAAGTGATGTTATGTGCGTTGTTCAAATTTTTGAACAAAAGACTTTTTATAAATTTGCAAGCATGCTTTCTCAATGACAGTGATTACAAGAAAACTTTGGATCCGATCAATCACTGTAACGTAATATTTAGGACCGATATTCTTCCCAATATAATATGATATAATATGCAACCTACCATTCAGTTGTTCTTTTGACCGACTATGATTGTTTTTATTTTATTTTTTATATCTATTTTTTCTTTTATCGATAGTCAGGTGACCACGAGACTGGCTTCCCAACATTTATTTTAAATAAAAAAAATTGAAAGAAAAAAATAAATTTTCGTTAAAACGTTAGATCACAGATCAACTTTTTTTATTTTCGAAACCATTAAAGGAACTCATTTCATTTAATTTAAAGCAAAACAGGGGCAGCAGTATATTTAAGAGGAGCTACAGGAGCAGCGGCGGCATAAGTGGCTGGCACAACAGCTGCATTATAGTTTTGCTTGATATCAACACGGCTGCTGGCATAAGCGGCATCCAAATGGGCATTGGCATAGGCCAAAGGAGCAGCGGCATAGGTCAAAGGAGCTGAGTAGGCCAGGGGAGCAGCAACAGGAGCGGCGGCATAAGTGGCAGGAACTATAGCAGCGTTATAGTTTTGTTTGATGTCAACACGACTACTGGCATAAGCGGCATCCAAAGGAGCATTGGCATAAGCCAAAGGTGCCGCTACAGGAGCACTGTAAGCCAAAGGAGCTACAAGACCAGGCTTGGCAGCAGCACAGGCAATGAAAGCGCACAACACAATGATCTGTTATAAAGAAGAAAAAAAAAATGAATTTATTAACCAATTACAGAATAATTAAAAAAAATCCTTTTAAACTTACGAATTTGGCCATTTTGTTAAATTTGATTTTTGAGTTTCTTTGTTTGCTGTAGGAAACAAGAAAATGTAATATAATCTTCGGTTAAAGCACTGCGAGTTTTATAGCAAAAGCTTAAAGTGGAATTGTTGTCACAATTTTAGTTGGTGATACAAAAATATAGTTTTATTTAAAGTACGTGATTCGAGTTTATTTCGGTTTGATTAAGTTAGGGAAATAGTGTTTGGTTGTTTGTTTGTTTTGTGTTTAAAATATAATTTACGGTTATTTTTATGTTTATGTTTAAACTATAACTATAAACGAAAATTGATCAATATCTTCACTGCGTATTGCTACTTAATTTTATATTTAATTTTATATTTTATTTTATTTTTTTTTTATAATTGAATTAAATAAGGTTAGCAGTGATTTTTCTTAAGGTCTCTTCTATTTTTTAATTTTGCTTTCAAAAATGAATCAAATGTATTTTAAACACTGTTATTAGGGATGTTATTTAAATTGTGTGCTGCTGTGGTATCGTAGGTAAGACACACGCCTACCAACCAGAAGGTCGTCGGTTCAATACCAGACCAGACCATCTTAAAAAAGAAAAAAAAGTTTTTCGACAGCGGTATCACCTCATACATAACATTAGCTAGTAACTGGTTATGAGTATTACTACTATTTAAAACTTCTCTAAATGCATTTGCCGTTCGGAGCCGGCAATGAGTAGTGTGTCCCTTCCAATGAGTTTAAAAATCGAATCGGATACAGCTCATTGACTGCGATAAGTCCCAATGTTCCTTCGTGGAATGTTACGGGAATTGATATATATATATATATATATATATATATATATATATATATATATACCTTTAATATATAGAAACCCCTATTCAATTTAAAAATATATATAAATAATTGAGCTATAAATAGCTCCGATTATTTTGTATTTCATATCAAATCTACTTTATTTGTTTTGATAAACAAACGAATTCCAAAAAAAAAAAAATATTTTCAAGTTTGTAAGTTTTTTTAGTTTGATTTCAAAAGATTCTTTAACTATTGGAGTTTTATCTTCTCCATGTATTTAGGCCGTTGTTATCTTTGCTGTCATTGCCTGTGCTTTGGCTTATACTGCTCCTGCCGCTACTGTTGTTGCTGCTCCAGCTCCAGGCGTAGTAACTGCCACCAGTAGTCAGTTTGTTGCCCGCAATTACAATGGTATTGCCACTGCTGCCATTGTAGCTCCAGTAGCAGCCCCTGTCGTTGCTAAGACTGATGCTGCTTACACTGCTCCAATTGCCGCTGCTTATACCGCCCCAGTTCTAGCCAAATATGCTGCTGCTTACTCTCAGTCTTTGGCTTATTCTGCGACTTTGGCTTAAGCTGCAGCTCCAGCTCCAGTTTTGTTTTAAAAACTTAAAAGTTTTTATTGTGATTTAATTGCATTTGTTATTGAATTTTTAGTTGTTAAATAAAAAATATTTATGTAACAGATTAAAAAAAAAAATCCTTAAAAAGAGGTTTATTCCGTAAACTTATTGAGATTCTCTCGTTGGCAAGGCACCTTTTACGCTGCTATCAAATGTTTCTTTGTTGACTTTATCTAATATGAATGACGTTGTCATGCGAATGTAGCATAAAACTTTGTATAGGGAATTATGTAATTTGACTCATAGCTGGAGGGTTTGTTTATAAGTAAGAGAAGAGCGAATTAAGAAAAAACGTTGTCGTGTGAACAAGGCATTAAACTTAACAACCGTTAAAACCATTAATTAAACTGAGACAGTTCAATATTTATTACTGGTGGCGTTGTAACTGCCATCAGTAGTCAGTTTGTTGCCCGCAATTACAATGGTATTGCCACTGCTGCCATTGTCGCTCCAGTAGCAGCTCCTGTCATTGCTAAGACTGTTGCTGCTTACACTGCTCCAGTTGCCGCTGCTTATACCGCCCCTGTTGTTTCCAAATATGCTGCTGCTTACTCTACAGCCTTGGCTTACTCTACCTCTATTGTAGCCAAATATGCTGCCGCTTATTCTCATCCTTTAGCTTACTCTGCAAAGTTCTAGTCAAATATGCTGCTGCTTACTCTCATCCTCTGACTAATTCTGCGACATTGACTTAAGCTGCAGCTCCAGCTCCAGTTTTGTTTTAAAAACTTCAATGTTTTTATTGTGATTTAATTGTATTTGTTATTGAATTTTTAGTTATTAAATAAAAATATTTATGTAACAGATTAAAAAAAATACTTAAAAAGGGGTTTATTCCGAAAACTTATTGAGATTCTTTCGTTCGCAACGCACCTTTTACTCTGCTATCAGATGTTTCTTTGTCATGCGAATGTAGCATAAAACTTTGTATAGGGAATTATGTAATTTGACTCATAGCTGAAGGGTTGGTTAATGGTGAGAGAAGAGCGAATTAAGAAAAAAACGTTGCCGTGTGAACATGGCATTAAACTTGACAACCGTTAAAACTGAAACAATTCAATAATTATTTTTTTATTTAAATTTTTTTATTATTTAAAGTATTTTTTATAAAATTTTTTGTATATCATTTATTTGGTATAGGATTCTCTTATGCGGCCATACATTTATGGGCATAAAATAGACAACTATTCGAACAACATTCATCTGATACATTGCAGGGTCCTCCGCCAGGTACACACTTTTGAGCAGGTTCCTATAATTAAAAAGTTTTTTATTTACATTTTTTGTTTCAGTATAAATAATGCGTGTTTTTTATAGAGGTATAGAACTTTAAGTTGGCTTTACTTTTCAAGATGGCGACCGATTTAACAGCTGTCAAGTGATTCATTCTTAGTTTGGTTTGGCAATTCATCATGAATAGACTCACGCCTGGTGTATATTCGTCGGATGGGCCCAAAACGACATTACCGTTGTTCCCGACTTTCATAAGCGAATTTTGTTTAGCGGTGAAGCGCACTTCTGGTTGAATGGCTACGTCAATAAACAAAACTGCCGCATTTGGAGTGAAGGTAATCCTCAAGTATATGTGGAAAAACCGTGACATCCAAAAAAACTTACTGTTTGGTACGCTTTATGGGCTGGTGGAATCATTGGGCCGTAATTTTTCAAAACCGATGGTGGCCAGAACGTTACAGCCAATGGTGATCGGTATAGAGCCATGAATACTGACTTTTCCATTCCTGAATTGAATAACCATGATGTCCAGGAGATGTGGTTTCAACAAGACGGCGCAACATGTCACACAGCTCGTGCCACAATAGATTTATTGAAAGACACGTTTGGTGACCGCCTAGTTTCACGTCTTGGACCTGTGAATTGTGATCTTGGCCTCCAAGATCTTGTGTTTTAACACCGATAGACTATTTTCTGTGGGGCTATGTAAAGTCATTGGTCTATGCGGTAAAGCCACAAACGTTTGACCATTTAGAAGACAACATTCGTTGTGTTATTGCCGATATACGGCCACAAATGTTGGAAAAAGTCATCGAAAATTGGACGTTCAGATTGGACTATATCCGCGCTAGCCGTGGCGGTCATATGCCAGAAATTATATTTAAAATATAATGTCACAAGATTATCTTTCGGATAAATAAAATTCATGTCAATCGAATAATACATCGTTGTTTTATTGCAACTTAAAGTTCTATACCTCTATAAAAAACACCCCTTATTTATACATAAATTAGTAAGCGTTAGTTTTTTAACTTAAAAAATGAAAACTAAATAAAGTGCTATCAAGTACAACAAGAATCTGTGGCCTTTCTTTAAAATTTTGGCTTTAACCTGTGTGCTGTACGTATGAACGTCGATTTAGACCATTACCTTGTGGTAGCAAAGGTACTTACTAGAGTAAGGGCAGCTAAGAGAGTACGTAGTAGTAACAATAGAAGACTAGAGGTCGAAAAGCTGCACGTACAACATACAGCTGATGTCTACTCCGTGAAGCCAACTTAATTGCTCCTTGCTCAAATTCCTCCCCCTGATGACATTGACGCAGCGTGGCAACACGTATTAGACTCCAAAAGCCTTAATGCAAGAAATTTTACAGCCTCGTATCGGGATGAAAATGGATATATGGGGACGGATACGTCGAGTATGCTGAGAACTCGGAATAACATATTTTAAATCTATTGGTTGCGGCAGATCGGGCTACGGTAAGATAATAATATTATCCCAACTTAAGAACAACAAAGATACAGGGTCCGATCAAATAACTGCGGAGCTTTAGAAGTTTGGGGGAGACGAGCTAATGTGGAGGAGGAGGCATGTCTAATGGTTGGAATCTCAACGTATTACATCCATTCCACAAAATGGATCATAGTCTGTCTGCGGCAACTACCGCGGGGTAAGTTGCCTGTTGGTCACATACAAAGAACTGTCAAGTATAGTGTGTGAAAGATTGAAGTCCTAACTCGCTAATTTAAAACAACTTTATTAGTGTGGCCTCATGCCAAATATATCCGCTATAGACTTAATATTCACCCAGCGTCAAATCCTGGAAACGAATCACGAAAAGCAGATTGATACATACCACCTTTTCATCGATTATAAGGCTGCATTCTACACTCCACTAAGAGATAAGCTGTTTGCAACTATGTCTGCGTATGGGATATCAACAAAACTTGTACGCTTTTGTAGAGTGACAGTCAAAATAGAAGGTGACATCTTCAAGTCATTCGTAATGGAAATATCGTAATGAAAACAATTTTTGAAAACGCAAAAGTTAATAAAACGGGTATAATTATTGCCAAAGCCCAATAATCCGCTTATGCGGATGACATTGATATTTTTGGAAGAACAGAATGAGATGTAACTGGAGCCTTTTCAAGAATCAAACTAGAATCGTCGAAAATGGGTGTAGATGTGAAAGAGGACAAGACAAGAATAATGCTAGCAACTGCTTGAGAAGTGCCGCGAAGGAATGCGAAGGCAAATTAGTCATGGCTGGCAGTTGCAAGGTCGAAGTAGTAAAACGAATTTATACACATCTTATCCGGCATAAATCAGAGGAATGATATCAGCTCTGAGATACAAAGAAAAATTATGCTGGCAAATAGAAGCTAGCTTGGACTCGGTAAACAACTTAAGAACGGAGCCCACTCACGAAGTATGAAGTTTACAATCTACAATATGCTTATTGTACCTGTGCTCTTATATGACGCGGAGACGTGGGTGCTTTCAAAAACGGATGAGGCAATATTGGGTGTATTTGAAAGACAGAACCGCGAGTTATATTCTGACATTAAAGTAGTCAAGCGCATCGAAAAACAGCAATTACTCTGACTGGGACATGCCGGTTAAATGGAAATGAATGTTTAGCCAGAAAGGCGTTAGTTGATAATTACGACGGTAGGCGCAGACAGTGAACACTTAGACTCTGATAGAAGGGCCAAGTGGAGAAAGATGTTAGAATCCTTAGTGTAACAAACTAAGCACAGTTCGAGTGGTTTGGATATCATTTGGTTTGCAGGCCAGGACCATCTACAGGTTGTTGAGCCGTATTAAGTAAGTAAGTGGTAACTTATAAAGGGACGGCCGTAACTCGCAATGGTTTTTGGAGGCGTTTGAAAAATTAGTAACACTTTCTAAGTATTTAACTTGTTAATTTATGTTAAAAATATTTATTCTAAAAATGGCATAAAAAGTAAATAACATTTGAATAATTACCTGTAATGCAGTTAATTTTGCCACATTACCGGTCTCCAAAATAGGCGTGGCTTGGTTTAAATGGAAACACCCAGCCAATAAGACGACAATAGCAAACAAAATATATTGGAATTTCATTTTTAATTTTATTGCGTGAAATTTAATTTTAATTATTCCTTAATGAAGGTGTTAATAGCTTTGCAAAATTTATTTGACTGTATGATAATGAAATTTTAACGTTTTATTTATATGCGAAACTTAACTCATATCAACAGTTGTGAACATAAAATTAGAACAATACATATATAAGAGGGGTAGGTTAGGAGAAAAATAAAATTGGAAAACAATAGAATAGAATAGAAATGCAAACAAAACTACCAATAAAAACTTTGAAAAATATTTCAAATCCCGATAAAGAAATTGTTTAATTATCTACTAGTTTTTACTACTTTAATATCTTCCACTGTTGGTGTTGTTGCAAAACTGAAAACATACTATATTTGTTTAGTATTGTTGTGGGAATTTCAACACCAGCAGATTGTTGCAAAATATTTTATCAGATAAGCAAATAAAATTAAATTAAAACTTTTCGTTAATTTCTGAATTGAGGTTTTACGGTAGGTTGTTGACAACAATAAAAGAAAAACAATTAAAAATATATGTTTATTTGTTCTAGATTAACTCTATATTCGATAGGCCTATAATAGTTAAGGTAATCGCAATTAATTGTCACTTTCACAGACCGATTGTTGAAACATACTTTTGTTTACTTGTTGTTGGTGTATAAATTTTACATGCGCGTGCCTACACACATTGTCGAATAACTCTTCTGATCTATAAGCGCTATCAGCTGTAAACCTATAATTTTAACAAACTGTTGACGGGTTTTACCAAAAATGTATGTTTATCGTAAACAAATTGGTTTTTATGACACACAGATAAGGCATATAATGGTTTTGTGCACCAAATTTGAGTTTAATTGCCAATAATGTTATAACTCTAGTTTAGTATTAAAAAAAAATTGCTTAAAGGGCATGTGCCAGATTCTAGACCGACCGCACAAACTACTTGCGGAATAGAAATGATTTTTTTTTAATTTTTAAAATTGTCTATCAGGCTATGTGCCTTGTAACTGAGACCATCTTATGCTGTATGTAGTGTAACTGAGACTAAAATCCATATAGGAAATCCAACCCACTGCCCACAAACAAATCCAGCAGAGAAATTAAAATTATTAATTAGTGACTTTGAATGGAACACTGGTTCCGTTAACTGTGGGATTTTGAACAAGCTGCTTATGTTAGTTAGGTTTTGACAGCCATCGAAGCAGGGCTGGCAACTCACTGGGTATTATGTCTAAACAACCTGGCTGATTTTTTATTTCAAGGTTTTCGTCGTTGAAATGCAACAAAAAATAGGTACTATTTACGTATTGGGAGTACAAATTAATTCGGACCGATTTTTTAGACCAAAAATTATAATGAATTAACGAATTTGTTAAAATAAAAATTTATCACATCACTGCTTACATCTTTAGCCCACCTCTGAGCCAATTTCCGAATCCCGTCTCAGAAAAACTTCTCGTCTTTAGAGGCGATTATATATTTCTTGAAAAGCAATAATTCGGTGACATGTCAAAAGATATTAATCGAAACAGCTAATATTCAGAAGAAGCAATGTACGGAGAATACGGCGTTTACGGCATTTGGTGTTTTCAAACAAATGTTTGGCAACTTGTTGTCATGCAAAAGATTTATTTAATCTCGTATATCCTTATATTCTAACCGTTTTTCTCATAATGCGCGGTTTAAAAGAAGTAACAGTAATGTGCTCCAATCACCACTTGAAACAAAGAATTGAACAAAATTCGAAAGCAGTTATAAAATCCAATAAAAAACCGGTGGGTTTTAGCCAACCCCGCCTTAAAGTCACACAACCTCTTAATTTCACTGGCAAATGGAAAAGTGAGTTTTGGGTGCTGCTTAGAACCAAATAATTTGATAAATACCTAAGTGTTACATAATCTACTGTGTTTCCTTGTAGTCGTACCATCTCAAATGGCTTCAAACGTCCAGGTAAAAAAAGTTTGTTAAGCCAAATATTTCTCTTAAAACCCGTGTAATGTCAACAGACGAGTTGGCGTGGTGGTAAATCAGGGTTGGCTACCGATTAAACCCACCCAGGTTTTATACAAAATAAGGGTATAAATTGGGTTTTTGTATTTATTTTTATATCATATTCATATACCCGTATATAAATGAATATGTGTGTTTGTCTGTATGTACACATGTACGTAGTGTACGTATATATGTATATATGTATTTGTTTGAACTATAGACAGCTACGAGGGCGGATTGACATTGAAGCTACCTAGCGCTAGATGGCAGCACAAACACAAAAACTTTTTCTTTCTTAGAAATTACGATCTGTCAAACGTCAGCTGTTAAAATTTTAGCCAAATTCATCGATTAGTTTATTTGTTGTAGTCGTTTGAAGTAAGCAACTTTTGTGTTTCTTGGAAAATGGAAAAAAGTGAATTTCCTATAGTGATTAAACACTATTATTTGAAAGGCAAAACGGCGAAAGAGACAAAAGAAAAGCTTGATAAGCATTACGGCGAATCTGTTCCGTCAGATTATATGGTAAAGTATTGGATTGCTGAATTTAAACGGAGCCGAGCAAACTCTGCAACAATACCATCAACAGGAAGGCCAAAAGAGGTGGTTACTGAAGAAAATATCAAGAAAATTCTCGATATCGTTATGAATGATCGCCGGATCAAAATCCGTGGATTGCTGAAATCGTAAACATATCATATGAACGTATGTTCAACATTTTGCATGGACATTTGCATATGAAAAAGCTATCGGCAATATGGGTGCCGCGTTTGCTCAGTGTTGAACGTGGGTCCACCACTACACCACTACACACCTGAAGCAATGGGTGAAAGCTGGTGGAAGTGCTCCGAAGAAGGCGAAGACAGCGAAATCGGCTGGCAAGGTTATGACCACTGTATTTTGGGATGCACACGAATTTTGCTACGAAAAATCCACTTCGAATTGGTTGATCGTCCACCTTATAGTCCAGATTTAGACCCTAGTGACTTTTTCCTGTTTCCAAACTTGAAAAAATGGCTCGCAGGAAAAAGATTCATCTCAAACGAAGAAGTGATTACCGAAACTAACGCGTATTCTGAAGAGTTCCCAAAATCATATTATACAGATGGTATAAAAAAGTTGGAAAATCGTCTGTATTGAGCTAAAAGGAGTCTATGTTGAGAAATGAATGGTTAAAAAAAAATGTTTTTTTCCTACTTAGGTAGCTTCAAAATCAATCCGCCTCCGAATTTCTTGAGACTTTTACAATATCTCTCTGTATGTCTGAAACTACATGCATTACAAATTTAAAAAATTCCAGCTGGACGGTGCCCCGCCCATACAGAGTAAATATTTATTTGTCTATATGTTCAAAATGGTAATAGTAAGAGTCTCTAAATTTGGTAACGGTTGAAGCCAAAGTTATCGAATTGGGTCTGAATGACTTCTTAGTCAGTACAAAATCATCAGTCAAAAAATGACCGGAATTGGATAAGTGGGCGTGGCATCATCCATATATAGAAAATATTAATTTTTGTTCATCATAAGAACGGTAATAGAAAAAGTTTCTAAATTTGGTTCAACCAAAGTCGTCGGCTCTACACATCATCATTCAATAACTGGGAGAAATTTGATAAGTGAGCGTGGCACCTTCCATTCATACCAAATATGGAATTATTTATATTTAGATAACAACAATAAAAGCTACGTTATTTATCCACAATAGTCAAAAAGCGAAAAAGTTTACTAAGAAGCAAGTATTGTTTATGTTTTGGGAGAACAAATTAATTCGTTCCGTTATTTCAGCTAAAAATTGCATTTATTTCAAATATTAATAAATTAAAAAGTAAATTAAAATATTGTCCATTTATAAGCCAATAAACTTCGAATTCTTCGAAAGAAGTGAAGCGGTGACCTGCCATATCATTTTGCAGCCGTCGAAATAGGCATTAGTTAGAAAGAACATTGTCTGGAGAATACGGCGGTAAGATATCAAAATGCAAAAGAATAACTTAATCATGTTTTTCCTTACATTCCAGCCGTTTTGCCTATAGGTAAAGAGATCTTTGAGGACGGAAACAAATTAAATCAATTTGAGGGACTCACAACAGATTGTGTATTTTTTACACATGGTTTTTTTAATAGGCCATATGTTACTTAATAGGTTTTTTTTCACTATTGGCTTTCCACAAAGCATCTATTGCTTTGTTTCAGTTTCTTTAATCAATTTGATATTTCAAGCTAAGTAGATGATTAATCCGCTGTAGCTTCCTCCTTTTGATTTTTTTTTGTGTAGTGGTGAAGATCCTTGCTAATTGGTGGGGATCTTTACTTTAGCATTGTAATTTTTTCCAGTAGGTGGCGTGTTTTTCCTGATCATTCGTCTGATGTTTGTCATCATCTCCAGTGGTATGCGAGAAGGGTCAGGGGGGCTTTTCTTAAATTTTTTTTTAGATGGAGTTGTCTGGAGGGAAAAAGTTGAAGCTTTTTTTTATTATTAAACATTCGAAACCACAATTAAAATTGTTTTTCGTCATGTCCTCTTCCGGGGATCGAACCTGGGTCGTTTGTATTGTTAAGCGTGCGCTCTAACCACTACAGGACGCCACTCCCCAATAGGAGTAAACATCTACAATTAAATTTCAATTACACATTGAGTCAAGAATAAAAAGAAAGCATTAAATCACAAAAAGCCAAAAAATATGTCTGGTAGCAGGTTTTGAAAAATTTTTGGTTAAATAAAGGGTCCGCCAAATTAAATTTTTTTTTGAAAATGCTATAAAAAAAACTACTGAATATTTTCTCAAATTTCTTTTTTTATTTGAAAGTACAATCCTTCCGGTTAATAATGGAACATAATTTCATTCAAATGGCTGCCTCGGCTGGCCATGCAGTAGCCTACACGATCAGTCCAATTTTTAAGCACATTATCGATTGTGTGCAGCTGTATTCCACCAATGGCTTCTGGCTTGTTGGCGTAACACTTGTTTTTGACGGCACCCCACAAATAATAGTCCAATGGTGTCAAATCGCAGCTCCGAGGTGGCCAAACGACATCAGCTCTGCGGCTGATAATGCGATCTTCAAAAACAGGGCGCAAAACATCGAGTGTAGCTTCGGCTGTGTGGCACGTAGCGCCGTCCTGTTGAAGCCTAATGATGCTAATATCCTCCTTCTTAATTTTTGTGAACATAAATTCGTTCAACATGGCCCGAAAACGATCGCCATTGACTGTAACGGCCATTCCTTGCTCATTTTCGAAGAAAAATGGCCCAATTATGCCTCTGGTTCAAAATCCGCACCAAACTGTGACTCTTGGGTGTATCGGCTTTTCAATGTATGCTGACGGGTTTTCTGTGCCCCAAATGCGACAATTTTGCTTGTTTACATACCCGCCAAGATTAAAATGAGGTTTATCTGAAAAGATGATTTTTTTTTTTTTTTGGCAAAATCGGCATCTTCTGTAAGTCGATCGCAGGCCCACTTACCAAAGCGAAAACGCATTGGACACAACCATATTCGTTCAGCGGAAGGATAAAACTAATTATCTGTGAAATCAGACATGAGCTAAGTGTTACCATTCACGAAATAGGCACTAGATAAAAAATAATACAGCCTCTCAGACAGAGTGTTTTAAAGTTTAATGGGGTGTTAAACTTTAGAAATACACTGTAGAGTCTGATTTTTAGCTGTATATAGTCTTCAAACAAACACTTTTTATAGTATACATATGTATGGTATATAAAGGGTGTTTTTTATAGAGGTATAGAACTTTAAGTTGCAATAAAACAACGATGGATTGATTATTCGATGGACATGAATTTTATTCATCCGAAAGATAATCTTGTGGCATTACATTTTAATTATGATTTCTGGCATATGACCGCCACGGCTGACGCTAATGGACTACATCATTCTGGACGTCCAATTTTCGATGACTTTTTCCAACATTTGTGGCCGTATATCAGCAATAACACAGCGAATGTTGTCTTCCAAATGGTCAAGCGTTTGTGGCTTTACCGCATAGACCAATGACTTTACATAGCCCCACAGAAAGTAGTTTAGCGGAGTTAAATCATAAGATCTTGGAGGCCGATTTATAGGTCCAAAATGTGAAATTAGGCGATCACCAAACGTGTCTTTCAATAAATCTATTGTGGCACGAGCTGTGTGACATGTTGCACCGTCTTGTTGAAACCACATCTCCTGGACATCATGGTTATTCAATTCAGGAATGAAGAAGTTAGTAATCATGGCTCTTTACCGATCACTATTGACTGTAACGTTCTGGCCACCATCTCTTTTGAAAAAGTACGGACCAATGATTCCACCAGCCCATAAAGCGCACCAAACAGTCAGTTTTTCTGGATGTAACGATGTTTCCACATACACTTGAGGATTACCTTCACTCCAGATGCGGCAGTTTTGTTTATTGACGTAGCCATTCAACCAGAAGTGCGCTTCATCGCTAAACAAAATTCGCTTATGAAAATCGGGAACAACAGTAATCTCGTTTTGGGCCCATTCGACGAATCCACGCCGAGCGTGCGCCTATTCATGATGAATTGCCAAACCATGCTGAGAATAAATCACTTGACAGCTGTTATATCGGTTGCCATCTTGAAAAGTAACGCCAACTTAAATTTCTATACCTCTATAAAAAACACGCTATACATGCCTATATATACATAGCTTTTACCCGGCTTGTTTCGTGCAATACCAGATATTGATAGATAACGAAGCTTTTATTGTTGTTCTCCGCGAACTTATCCAAACTCTCCCAGTTATTGATTGATGTTGTGTATTGTCCACGATGTTTTTGAACCAAATTCAAAAACTTCTATTACCGTTCCCATTTATCAAATTCCGCCCATTTTTTCTCTAATGATTTGTATTGACTTTGAAGTCATTTAGATGGAATTTAGAAACTTCCACTTTAACCGGTCTCAAGGCATACAAAAAACAAAATTTAGTTTATATGTGAGTACTATGCTCACTTACCCATTTTCTCTCACTTTTTGACATGATGTGTATTGACTAGAAAATCAATCGGTCTAAGCTTAAAAACTTTAGCTTTAACTATTAAAGATAAACAAAAATCAATATTTAGTTTGTATGGAAGGTATCATGCCAACTTTACCAATTCCACTCACATTTTAGCTGATGATTTGTATTGACCACTAAGTTATTTAGACAAAATTTAGAGAGACTCTTATTGTTCACATCTGAATATATAGACAAATACATATTTACTTTGTATGGGCGTGGCACGGTCCAGTTTGTGTTTTTGAAATGCATATTGCCTGTAGTTCTTTTCACACATACAGAGAGATACCATAAAAATTTCAAGAAAATCGGTTCAACCGTTAGCTGTCTATAAAACACAAACATACAAATACGCATTCATTTTTAAATATAAGATGAAGTTTCACTAGATTAGTTTTTCGGAACAGATTTTATCTGTAGTTGTTCGTGAAGAAGTCATGTAATTTACTCGCTGTGTGAGGGGGAACTCTGTTTGCTAAGGAGTTTTGAATTATGATGACCTTTACTTTCCATAATAATAGAATTAAGTCTCTGCTAAGGCGTTGAAAACTGTTTTTTCCTACTTGAAAACTGGACTGTTTAGGTACAATCATACTTAACACTTGAGTTAAAATCTTTTGATAAATCACCATGAGCAAGATAGGAACACCTTATTATTTATGACATGAAAGGCAGCATCTCCTATAAATAAGAGCGAAAAATATTATTTGGCTGATGATGAGTACCCTTGCAGGTTTGGGACATATTGCGAATAATGTGAAGCTGCTGTTTCTAAAACTCCTTGGGTCCTAGATGGCTACAGGAAAGTTTGAATAACCTCTCGATCCCAATGAATATTTCACCGTACAATCGCCAGGACTAAAAACAATAAGTTTTGATACAAAAATACTGTTACGTTTTTAACATTTAAAAACATACAGTTCATGAGTTCAAATATTCGCAAATTGTGTCTATTGTTTTGTATTACTGATTAGATCCTATTATTGAATGTTTCCTCAAACGGTCTTTATATTTTGGCAAGTGCAGTGTGTCCTAATTTAAAGATCTTTGGTAACTTCTTGTAAACTCTTTGGTAAACGTACATTTTTTTGGACCGCAGCTTTCGTACCTTTTTTTTTAAGAAACTGTGGAAATTAAAATTTTTAATTGCAAATGCCATTCGGAACTATTGCCTATTTTTCCATAATTAGTTGAATAGTAAATCTAGTTTTAATTCAAGGGATTATAATCTCCAAGAATACCATAGTATTTTTAGGTAATTATACTATAAAGAGGTCTTGATCCATAGCCTTTAATTCAAATTATTAAAATGGATCTGCCAATATATTTTTTTAAATAAATTGTTTTTATTATTTATTTTGCTTTTATTTAAAACTTAACAATTTTTTTCGTACGTTATTATACACAGTTTTAAAACAAAACTGGAGCTGGAGCAGCAGCATAAGTCAAAGGTGCAGAGTAGGCCAAAGGATGGGAGTATGCAGCAGCATATTTGGCTACTACAGGAGCCGAGTAAGCCAAGGGTGTAGAATAAGCGGTAGTATATTTGGCTACAACAGGAGCAGAGTAAGCCAAGGGTGAAGAATAAGCGGCAGCATATTTGGCTACAACTGGAGCAGAGTAAGCAAAGGGTGTAGAATAAGCAGCAGCATATTTAGCAACAACAGGGGCGGCATAGGCAGCAGTAACTGGAGCAACAGCCTTGGCAACGACAGGGGCTGCTACTGGTGCTACAACGGGAGCAGTGGCAATACCATTGTAATTGCGGGCAACATGTTGGCTACTGGTGGCAGTTACTACACCTGGAGCTGGAGCAGCAACAACAGCGGCAGCTGGGGCAGTATAAGCCAATGGAGCGCCAATTAAACCAGGCTTGGCAGCAGCACAGGCAATGACGGCAAAGATGACAACAGCCTAAACAATAAGGAGTACAAATTAGTCCTGCAATCAAAGGATTTTAACTTGATGTAGAATAGGAAACTTACGAATTTGAACATTTTGGTTGTTTTTGGTTGAAGTGTTTTACTCTAACAAGTAATGAACTGTTAATGATGCGTAAAACTAATGCAACAGAATTATTTATACAAAAAAGCTTTTCTGGAAATGCCGATTCAATGGTTGAAAGGTTTTTACATAAAGTCGGCAATAGACCCTGAAATAAATAAATATTTTCTTGCATTTTTTTTCATAAAAAAGTAAATTCATTATCATATTTAATTTAAATATTAAAACAAACAATTTTGATTTAATTTTATTAAAATACATTAACCGTTGAAAGCTAAGCATAGCTATGAAATAATAAATGGCTATTTACCCACCGTTATACTGAGCGCATACTAAATCCATACCAACAGTTAGTTCTATTTGTTAACGTTACCGGTTTGTAAAATTCATTTTAATGTTTTCAGTTGTTATACCGTTAATATATGCATAGAAACCGCTATTCAATTTAAAAATAGAAATAATTCAGATATAAATAGTTTTGATTACTTCGCATTTAATATCATATCCACTTCATTTGTTCAGCTAAACAAACGAATTCCAAAAAAAAAACCTTTATCAACATGTTCAAATTCGTAAGTTTTCTTAGTTTTATATCAAGGGATTATTAAACTAATGCAGTTTTAACATCTCCATGTTTTTAGGCCGTTGTCATCTTTGCCGTCATTGCCTGTGCTGCTGCCAAGCCTGGTTTAATTGGTGCTCCTTTGGCTTATACTGCTCCTGCTGCCGCTGTTGTTGCTGCTCCAGCTCCAGGCGTAGTAACTGCCACCAGTAGCCAATATGTTGCTCGTAATTACAATGGTATTGCTACCGCTCCTGTTGTAGCTCCAGTAGCAGCCCCTGTCGTTGCCAAGACTGTTGCCGCCTACACCGCTCCAGTTGCTGCTGCCTATGCTGCCCCCGTTGTTGCTAAATATGCCGCCGCTTACTCTCATCCTTTGGCCTACTCTGCACCTTTGGCTTATGCTGCTGCTCCAGCTCCAGTTTTGTTTTAAAACCTTGGAAGTTTTTATTGTAATTTAATTGCATCTGTTAATTAATTTTTATTTGTGAAATAAAAAAAGTATTTATTTTTAAAATAAAAAGTTAATAAATTTTTTTTTTTTTATCAGATTTACTCCGAATATTTAAAATTTGTGAAAATCCCTAAAAATAGGTTTTTTCAGAAAGCTCATGCCGCCTTTTTATCCTACGTACAGTGTTCAACTAATCTTGTATACCCATCTTTGGTTGTGGCTAACATTGAGTCTGCTCTAAGTAAAAAAAGAAATATTTTTAAGTAAGACAAGCTTCTTCAAGAAAATGTTGAAAAATTTTAGTGACAAACTAAGGAAAACATTGAAAAATACGATCCCGTCGGCAAGCCAAGGATCTAATGTTCTTTATAAATTACAGCTTAAACATAATCTGGCAATTTTTGTTAATTAGAGACCGATTTTCATAATATCTGCTGCACTTATTATGCTGCTTATACGATGAATTCAAGCTAAATTAAGATAAAACGTTATGCAATAACTGGCGGGGAATCACGCTGTTAAATACGATCTACAGATTATTGGACACAACTACAAATCATCGAGGGCACTTCACAAGACGAACAAAAAGGATTCCGTCAGCTCAGTAACTGTGAAGATCAAGTTAATGCATTACGCATCATAATGGAACAATCTATTGAATTGAAAATTCAGCTCTACTTACTCTTTGTAGATTATAAAGAAGCCTTCGACTCGATCAAACGTAGCGCAATATGGAAGGCTTTAGCTAATAAAAGAGTGCCAGGCAAGACGAGAATAGCGGAATACGAGTACTTCTCAGTGGAATGACATGTGAGCCATTTGTGACTAATGCTGACGTGAGACAAGAATGCCATTTATCCCTGTTTCTATTGGCAATTGTTCTCGGCGGGGACATGCTTGAGCTATACAAGCAGAAGGGGGGAATTAAATAGGAAATCGACCGTCGCCTAGAAGATCTGCATTATGTCACATGTGGCATGGGCGCAGTCACCTTGTCGAGTTGGCTAGGAACGTAGGATTGAAAGTCAATATCACAAGGACATAGGCAGTTCACATTACAGTTGAGATTCAATACATACAATACGTCAGCAGCCTTTGTCACCTGGCTGTATACATCTAACAGACTCGGAAGAGCTAGTTCAGTTTTTGGATGGCTACGGAATACTTGGCGTTCAAATCAGATATCAAGTAAAACTAAAATGCGAATGCATGTGTTAAATTAACACTACTCTATGGGTGTGTGAAAGTTGGCTAATATCGAACGTAAATACTCGAAAACTTCAAATCTTTCTTAATAAATGCCTGCGAAATATTCACAGTTATTTTTCGCCACGAACCATCGGCAATGTTAGCTTGTGGAGGCCAGCTAATGTGGAATCAATTCTGCGACAAATATAGGGAAGAAAATGGAATTAGATAGAAAATCCTCGTCAAGCATTACTGGAAAAGTGCTGAAATGGAACCTTCAAGTTCTCCTGAAGAGTACATGGCGTCGAACAGCTTTCAAATATTAATAAGTCATTTATCACAACACAATGTTAGATTACATTGTAATTACTAGTGAAGTGGCTAGACCATATGCTCGGTGTTGTGTTTAAGACCAGAGTATTTGGTGGGAATCGAATTCATTGCATCAACTAATAACCTAATTTTTGATATCTTTTTACCCAAAAAATATTTAATTTTTTGCTTTTAAAAGGTTTTTTGAGCTTTTTTTAATGTCACACTAAAATGCGTGTGCTTCCCAGAAAAATAGATGACATTTCAAATATAATTTTTGCAATATTGCCGCCATGATAATGAATTGTGGGAGTCATCTTTATCATCTGCAGCATTTGTTGGATGAAATGTTCAATCGTGTCCTAAAAATATTTTGGAAAATACTTTTTTAAGTCCATTTCTGACAAGAAAGATGACAACATTTTGATAGGGTGAGACATTATTTAAAAAATGTTACCTTTTTGAAGGCAACATATTTAAAAAAAGCGCTTTAAGTGTTATTATAAACTATTTTTCATATCGGGTGTTTTTTTATAGTTACACAAACTTAAATCGTAATAAAACTGGGAAATATATTATTATTGTCAATAAAACGGGCTTTGTTGGATAAGAAATTTTATGACATTAATTCTTAAATATGATTTCGGCCATGTGGCCGTCACGGATGACGCGTACTAGGCGCATTCTAGCACACCAATTTCAAAAACTTTTCGCAGCAAACTATTTCGACAATTACTCTTCAAATTTTGATACCCGGGTGATCAATTCTCTCTGGTTTGTTGACATAGACATGTGACTTAATATAGCCTCATACAAAATAACCTAAAGGGGTAGAATCACATGGTCTTGATGGACCATTACGCGAAATTACTCTTTCATCAAAAGTTCTTTGTGTAAATCAATTGTAGCACGCACTGTGTGGTATGTGGCTCCATTCTGTTGGAACCACATGTCAGTGAGTTTAATGAGATACGAAAAAATTCTAATCATATCCCTATACCGTTCATTATTGACAGTGACATTCTGACTATTATCGTTTTTGAAGACATATGTACCAAAGACTCCGTCAGCCCATAAAGTGCACCAAACAGTTATTTTCTGGGGTTGTAATGGTGTTTAAACAAGAGCGTGTGGATTATCCTCACTCCAAATACGACAATTCAACTTATTTACGCATTCATTCAACCAAAAATGGGTTTTATCGAAGAACAAAGCTTTGATAAAAAAAAATATCAACAATTTGCAAGCGTTATTCTGGTGTAAGTCCATCCATAATCAAACTAAGCAAAAAGCAGCTATCAGCTGTTAAATCGGCTGTCAAATAAGACAGTGTTGCCAACTCAATGTAATGAACCTTTAAAAAACACATGATACTCGTATTCATTTGTTTTACACAAAAACCTCTGAGTTAGAGTCAATACTACTACAAATAGGACTTTGCAGCACTTTTTAAAATTTTTAAAATGTGGTTTACGGAGTTCCCTTGACACGAAACGTTTAGGAAACCCATTAAGGTTCTTACCGTAAAAAATAGTTGATAAAATTTATACTTTATTTTCTGATGCTAATTAATGAAGTTTTTGCGGTGTTAGTGTGGCGGAACGTTTAATAGTGTCCGAAAAATTTTGTAGGAAATATTATATTGATTTAAACTTCTGTTTCTTAGAATTCATAAGCGAATTGCTGCATTTAAGCGGTAAGTGAAACAAAATTTATCATCACATTGAAGCATGTAAAGGGTTCGCCAATAATTTTTTTTTTGAAAATGATATAAAAAAACTACTGAATATTTTCTCAAATTTCTTTTTTTATTTGAAAGTACAATCCTTCCGGTTAATAATGGAAAATAATTTTATTCAAATGGCTGCCTTGGCTGGCCATGTAGAAGCCTACACGATCGGTCCAATTTTTAAGCACATTATCGATTGTGTGCAGCTGTATTTCACCAATGGCTTCATGAATATTGGCTTTTAAAGCGTCAATTGTCTCTGGTTTGTTGGCGTAACACTTATCTTTGACGGCACCCCACAAATAATAGTCCAACGGTGTCAAATCGCAGCTCCGAGGTGGCCAAACGACATCAGCTCTGCGGCTGATAATGCGATCTTCAAAAACAGGTCGCAAAACATCGAGTGTAGCTTCGGCTGTGTGGCACGAAGCGCCATCCTGTTGAAACCAAATGTTGCTAATATCCTCCTCTTCAATTTTCGTGATTTTATTTTTTTTTTTATCTTTTACTATCATTCACAATACAAGTAAAATTTAAAAAAAAATTTTCGTAAAAGTTGTTGAACGCATATCGAAAATTTATACGTAAAACAAATGCTCATATTTATTATGCATGAGACATACACTGGGCACTGTGTTTGATTGTTAATCATGTTATACGTCATAGTTTGAAGCATTATACCTCATTCTTATTATTGTAATCGAATTAATTTTTTTTTTGCTAAATCCAATTTCAGTTTTATTATAATTGTTAACCGTTAAATTTAATAAAATTAACTGTAGCTTTTACCAAATTCTTTAAACACTTTTAAAAATTTCAAGAACATGGCCATATTCAAATGGATTTATTTTAATTGTTGTTCGTTGTTTGATATATTTTATTTGATATAAATATTGCCTAAATAAACATTGTTCGGTATCATTAACAATTTGCCATTTGTTAGAGTAAAACACACATCAATCAAAAAAAAAAAACATCAAAATGTTCAAACACGTAAGTTTTATTTCTTCGTCAATCCTTTAGATTTTAGTAAAAAAATTTTACTTTTATTGCTTAGGCCGTTGTTATCCTTGCCGTCATTGCCTGTGCTGCTGCCAAACCTGGTTTTGTTGCAGCTCCTTTGGCCTACACTGCTCCTGCTGCTGCTGTTGTTGCTGCTCCAGCTCCAGGTGTAGTAACTGCCACCAGTAGTCAATTTGTTGCCCGTAATCACAATGGTATTGCCACTGCCCCTGTTGTAGCTCCTGTAGCTGCCCCTGTTGTTGCTAAGACCGTTGCTGCTTACACTGCTCCAGTTGCTGCTTCCTATACTGCCCCTGTTGTTGCCAAATATGCTGCCGCTTACTCTACACCCTTGGCTTATTCTGCTCCCGTTGTAGCCAAATATGCTGCTGCTTACTCAACACCCTTGGCTTACTCTGCTCCTGTTGTAGCCAAATATGCTGCCGCTTACTCAGCACCTTTAACTTATGCTGCGGCTCCAGCACCAGTTTTATTCTAAAAAGATATATTTGTTATATAAAATGAAAGTGATAAGTGTTACGATAAATAAATAAAATAATTTATTAAAACAAAACTATGCTGCAGAATCTACATCATTGTAGGTCATAAGGCTTTATTGTGTGGTTTGTACTAAAAGTCCAAACTTCGTTTTTCTAAGTTTAAGAATCTTATCTTTTACATTCTAAGAGCTAACCGGTTTATTCGTCAGGTGCCTCGCCTGTCGGACAAAAATGTCAAATTCGAGAGAAGTGTTATAACATATCATTTATGTAAAACACATTTGATTTGTTGTACAGTTTTTTCACTTGAAAAACAGTTTTTTCTTCTAATTTTTCAGTTTTTCTAAAAAAATATGGCAACACTGTTCGCTAGGAACTTAGGACGTTAACGAGTTCTCTCCATCTATATCCGTCAGTGGTGTTTTGATTTATTTCCTGGTATAGGGATTGCGATTTTTTAATTCTTTTCTGGTACAACAGAAACAAGTGCATTTTCGGCAATTCTCGTCTAAAAATGTAACATTTTCTGATTTCCCTCTCTATAGACTTAGAGTTTTTCTCTGTCATAGTACATCATATGGAATCGTGTTCGGCAAAAAAATCCCAGTATTAAAATGTACAAAGCTCTGAACTATTTAGATAATCAACTGTGAAAGGCTTCAATTAATTAATTCATACCGACCTGACGCTGCAATTAAATATCCGAAATCTAGTTTGCCACGATAAGTTGTTCGCTCCCCAATTTTTTTTTCAGTTTAAGGAATGCTGCTCAGACGTCGTTAATACTCAGAGATATTCATTTCGAAGCCTCCATTAATAGATGAAGTCCCGCACGCCTCCGATAATATTGCCTTCATAATTTAGTGGTCTCTCTATATAAGTGCAGATACGAATCATCCTGGTTTTTTATAGTGTATTTTTAGGCCTACCTTCGCAGCATTAACGTATAACCCTCCCAATCTTAATTCCATATCCGAGAAACTTTGGTTCATTATATATAAATCTTAAGCAACTCAAGCGCATCTAACACACAATTACAGGGAAAAAAGCATTTACGGTGATTTTTTAAAGGTTAATTTTTTTGGCCTTAGTTACGAAATTTTTTTTGCGGAAAATGTTGCCCTAACAAGAGATGAACAATACAACATATATGTGGGTTTAACAGAAGGGCTCAACGTGTCTTATAGCTCATGCCACACTTGACATTATAAAAGAGCGATTTGAGGGCATAGTCATCATGGCCAATGTGATTGTGCATTTTGAATCTATTAGACGGTTTTTGGAGGGTTTCTTAAGTCGCAGGAATAAGCCACAAATCACAAAGGTTTGCAAAGACAACATCGGTCATATTCTTTGTGATTTTGTATTAGAAACAATGAAATTTGGACATTTCGGATATGCGTCAACGAGTGATGACGCGGAGCACATTTAAACGATATTGTATCCCATACATAATTGCATCGATAGGTCTTTCAAGCCAAGAAGATGCTTAATGAAAAGATCCTTAAAAAATGTTTCGGAAAAAGATATTTTATTTCTGTTGCTGACAAGGAAAAAGTGCAACATTTTTATGGGGTGAGAGCAGTACCTTAAAAATATAACTTTTTTTTAAAGGATTTGACTCAAACACGCATTTAATTAATTTGTTGAACAAATTTTTGATCTGGTATTGAGTGAGTTTTTTGCAAAGTGGAAAAAATTTTCATCATGCTTTTCGAATTTTAAATTATTAAAAGGCTTTAATCCCTCTCCAGTCACCGTTAGTAGTTTGAACTTTTTAAAGTAAGTCGATGTGTATAACACCACCATATGCGTCCCAAAAAACTGAAAGCAATACTTTGTTGTTGAACAAATAAACCTTTAACTTCTTTTGTAAATGTTCTGGCAAAGAAACCTACTGTTTGAATTGTTGTTTTGCCTCCCTTTTTTTTGTAATGAATTCATATTTTGCCCACAATTAAAAAATGGTATCGTTCGAATGGGCGCCCCAACATTGCCAAACTCTTCTTTGAAGTGGTCACTCACACTGTTGTGCTTGTGCACTAGTATCAGCCCTTTTGGCATCTATTCTGCAGATAAGTTTTTCATATTAAAATATTCAGGCAGTATGTGATGTAGCCGTTCAGCTGAAATGCCTACAGTTTTAGTCAGTTCACGCTCTTTCTTTTTCCGATTCTCATACCATGGGTATTATTGACAAATTTTTGGGGTATAAGATTCTGTTTGGTGACCTAAACGTTTCGCCTTAACGAAACTCTGTAAACTTTTTTGTTTTGTTTCCAAGTTTGGCGCAATTCAATTACTTGACTCTAACTTAGCTATTAGTTTTAATGTTTTCTTGTGTAAACAGTGATAGATAGGTTTATAATAACACTTAGCCATACCTACGAATTGTGAAAAAATTTATGACGTCGCTCAAATTTCTAAGCAAAAGACGTTGAACTCTTATAGATTTCTAAGCATGCTTTCTCAATGACAGCGATTACAAGTAGAATTTGGATCAGATCAATCACTGTAACATTATATCGGGTGTTTTTTTTTTTCAGTTACACAAGTTTAAGCCATAATAAAACAAAGAAATATATTTTTAATATCAATGAAACTGGCTTTGTTGGACAGAAAATTTATGACATTGATGCTTAAATATGTTTTCGGTCATGTGGCCGCCACGGTTGGCGTGTAAAAGGCGCAATCTGGACACCAATTTTCACAAAGTTGTCACAGCATATGCGGCAGTATTTCGCCAATAAATCTTCAAATGTTGATTTCCAGATGTTCAGTTGTCCTTGGTTTATCGAGGCAGACAAGTAACTTTACATAGCCACAAAGAAAATAATCCAATTGGGTTAAATCACATGATCTTGATGACCAATCTTGTTATTCGAATTAGGCGCATAAAATGACGGAAGAGCACAATAAGCTTGACGAACAGTATCATTATTCTGATAAAAATTTCAACAATTTTTAAGCGTTGCTCTTGTGTAAGTCCATAATAAAACTTAACAACCAGCAACTATCAGCTGTTAAATCGGTTGTCAAATAAAGCAGTGTTGCTAACCAAAAGTTTGTTTCTCCGTCACTCCTCTAGGAAGCATATTGGCTTTCCACAAGGCATACATTGCCTTGTTTCAGTTTCATAAATCAAGTTGATATTTTCGAGCTAAATAGATAATTATTCTACTATAGCTTGCCTCCATATGATTGTGTGTTGTGGTGAAGATCGTTGCTAAAAGGTGATGGTGATCTTTACTTGGCATTGTGATTTTTTCCGAGTTGGTGGCATTTTCTTCTATGATGTTTTTCATTATCGGCAGAGGTAAGCTGGAAACCACTATCAAATTTTTCCCCGTTATTTTTTTTAACCTATTGTCTCTTTTACCGATAGTCAGTGAACTACGAGACTGGCTTCCCCTATAAAAGGCCAACATTTATTTTAAAAAAATTGTATTGAAACAAAAATATTAATTTTTGTTAAAAAATTAGATCACAGATCAACTTTTTTATTTTCGAAACCATTAAAGGAACTCATTTCATTTAATTTAAAGCAAAACAGGGGCAGCAGTATATTTAAGAGGAGCTACAGGAGCAGCGGCGGCATAGGTGGCTGGCACAACAGCTGCATTATAGTTTTGCTTGATATCAACACGGCTGCTGGCGTAAGCGGCATCCAAATGGGCATTGGCATAGGCCAAAGGAGCAGCGGCATAGGTCAAAGGAGCTGAGTGGGCCAAGGGAGCAGCAACAGGAGCGGCGGCATAAGTGGCAGGAACTACAGCAGCGTTATAGTTTTGTTTGATGTCAACACGACTGCTGGCATAAGCGGCATCTAAATGAGCATTGGCATAAGCCAAAGGAGCAGCGGCGTAAGCCAAAGGTGCAGCTACAGGAGCAGTGTAAGCCAAAGGAGCTACAAGACCAGGCTTGGCAGCAGCACAGGCAATGAAAGCGCACAACACAATGATCTGTTATAAAGAAGAAAAAAAAATGATTTTATTAACAAATTACCGAATAATTCCAACAAAATCCCTTTTAACTTACGAATTTGGCCATTTTATTAAAATTTGGTTTTTGAGTTTCTTTGTTTGCTGTTGTAGGAAAACAGAAAATGAAATATAATCTTTGGTTAAAGCACTGCGAGTTTTATAGCAAAAGTTTAAAGTGGAATTGTTGTTACAATTTTAGTTGGTGGTAAAATTATTTTTGGAGGATTACGTGCTTGGAATAATCAAAAGCGTCATCAATATTTCGTATAAAAACTATTCATATATTAAGGTATTTTTATTATAATTGTTAGATTTTAAATAAAATCGAAAGTTGGTCTCACATATTAGAACATCTGTGGTACTTAACACAGCCTTCGACACTTGCCTTGTACGTGTTTTATGTGTAACGAGATGCTGTACAACTATACTATGTTATACACTGATATTTGTAACGCATATCGTGTGACTCTGAATGGCTTCAGATGAATCAGATGAATCATGGAGTTTCTCATTTCGTCCCCATACCCGTACAAATCCTCCAACCATAGAGTGGTTTACAATTTAAAAGCAAATCTAATCGAATTTGGTAGTTGAGTGCTTATAGCCATATTGATTATAGTCAAAATCGTATGTCTGTATCGAGTGCAATTTATTCATTTGAAGTGAATATTTGCCGACAAACACCCGGAATATACGACCAGATATGAAGTTTTAGTATACTCAACACTGAGTTAAGTGGGTGGGGAAATTTTTTCTTAGTTTTCTTATAGTCCAAGCCTTAGCGATCCTTTTATCATTTATTTTAATCGATGCAGAAAGTTTTCACTGTAATGTTATTACAATATTATTGCCCTTTAATAGGTTGGCCAACAGCAGACTCCGCAGCCCAAAAGATCTTTTGTTTTCTACTATAGTCATGAAAAATGATCACACATTCATCACATTCATCAGTGTGAAAGGGGCAGGCTGAAAGCCGTGTTCAAATAGCAACTTTTCCACCCTCCGATTGTAGTCTAATAAGTCCCTGCTATCGGATTATGGTTGAAAACGTGTGATCTATTCCTAGACGGCACACTAAAGCCGACAAAATGTGCTTCGAGATCTACCTCATACTCCTCCAGACAGAGCCGTCTCATACCTTTGCCTGTCGTAGGTCTCGGGTGCCCCACCAATGTGTAATCCTAAAAGAGTGTTCCATCTGACCTCTGCTCCGTTAATTCCACAAAAGGAGATGTGGGAAAAACCAAAGCACAAACCTGTGCTCCGCACCGAGTTGTTGAAGATAGTCAAAGCGTTTCCAAAATTTCATTGAACTTGAAGTCATGTACACTTATTTCATATATTTCCAAAATAATAGTTCGTGGGTCTCAATCTGAAAGACGCTTTGCCCATAGATATGGAGATCTTTGTATTAGGTCCAAAGATCCCTCCCTTACACCAGTTTTCTAACAATAGGTATTCTACTGGGTTCAATACCAGGCCCTGATCAGATAGAAACGCTTTCTAGAACAATTATGTGATCAGTTCTATAAAAAAAACTCCTCATAACACACTTCTTCAAGATGAGCAGGGAGTATTATGTCCTCGGCCTTGCATGGCGCCATTTATAACCAGAGCAGCTTGTTTCTGAAGACAAGTCTTCTAGCGATCTCTTGTTTCACGTCCTGACCGTCCCTCCAATAGCAATTGCATCAAGAAACAACTTTAATTTATTACTCTAAGGGACTATGATCGTCTTGCTTACAGATAGATAATCCTTATCATGACTCCAGTCCGAGATTCAAGTCAGAGCCTGTTTTATAATGTCAGATACCACTTTGTTGAACTTGTCTGTAGGATTGTTCTCATTGTAATTCGCTTCCCTTCTAATTTGGCTTAACTCATTCTTTGCCAAAAAAAAATTAGCAGGTTTTTTGACGAGGAATCCATAGTTTGCCAGAAAGAAGGAGAAAAGGTCAAAGCTTACGATAGGCAAGATTTTAAACTTGTTACTTGTACCAAATGTTACAAAATTTGGTGCAAATTCTTCCATATATCTAATCTAGGATTGTACCGGATTTGGTTAAGCACAGTATGTATTTGGTCCTTCGAGCTACATGCATATGTGTAAAATGCACTCATCACTAACGTCAATTGTGGGTTTATGTTAATTGTTATTAAATTCAGCATTAAGGAAACTTAACCCTTTTTCTATTATCTTTCTGGACTTGATATTTAATATAAATAAATATTAGTCTATATCAGAGTATTTTACTTGTTGCAAGCTTATCATGGCGTATAGTCCCAAATCAGTCGGACTGCCAAATGAAAGCATTGAGGGAAGAATGAGTACCCCAGAAAATAATTTAAATAAATCACGCCAATGCTGCAGTAACACAAGGTTCCTCACTAGCACCTCAGCTATTCATCATAGTGCTGGATGACATAATAAGCGGCGTCTGTTCAAAGAGAGAAGGAATAACATGGAGTCTCTCATGCCAACTTGAAGATTTGTACTATGCGAATGCCATTTGGCTACTCTCGTATAAGAACTCCAATAAACAGTCAAAACTAAAGAAATTAGAAAGACTAGACCTCCCAATATTGGACTTTAGATAAATATCAAGAAAATCATGACATAAGAATCAACAATGAAACCATTATGTTACAAGGTCAACCAGTTCATTATGTATCGGGTATTTTTTTACAGCTACACATGCTTAAATTATAATAAGAAAAATTAATATATTTTTAATATCAATGAAATGGGCTTTGTTGGATAAAAAATGTTATAACAATAATGCTGAAATATTATTTCGGCCATTTGGCCGACACGGCTGGCGCGTACAATGCGAAAACTGAAACACCAATTTTCACAAACTTTTCGTAGCATATGCGACCGTATTTCGCTAATAACTCTGAGAATGTTAATTTTCAGGTGTTCAATTATCTCTAGTCTATCGATGTAGACAAGTGATTTAACATAACCACAAAGAAAATAATCCAATGAGGTTAAATCACACGATCTTGGTAGGCAATTAGTGGGACCATTACGTAAAATTACTCTTTAATTAAAAGTTTCTTTGTGTAAATTAATTATAGCGCACACATGTTAGCAAGATTAATGCCGTTCACCATTGACAGTAACATTCTGAGCTTCATCGTTTTTGAAGACATATGGACCTATGACTCTTCAGCCCATAAAGTGCACCAAACAGTAATTTTCTGTAGATATAATTGTGTTTCGACATAATTTTGTGGATTATCCTCACTTCAAATGTGACAATTCCGCTTATTGACTCACGCATTTAACCAAAAATCAGAGTGGGGTTTATTGCATTGGATTTCATTTCACTATCACTAAAAGTGGTGGAAGAAATAGTGCATTGTCGCTCCTAATATTCAGTGGTAGTAAAAATTGAGTGCACTAGTGCACTAAATGAAACGATTTTATGGGAGTGGAATATAGTGCCCTAATTATTATTGATGAGTAGTAATAGAAAAGAAATCCATTGGCACTCAAGTGGAATGCAAATTCAGTCCACTGCCTCAGATGCACAGGCCTGAATTGTCATATACTTATTTACATAAACATGATACTGTTACATATATAGTATACATAGATTAAGTCAATCATAAATGGGCACTGCATTAAAACTGAAGTAAAAATACATGTTTATTGATAATGAAGTTTCATTTGCATTACCAGTAAATTTGTACTGATTATTGAAAATTCTTACTACTGATCACAAGTTTCGAACTGCATTATTTTAGTTTGACAGTTTATATATACAACTTTATTCATCTCTGATAAAAAGAAACAAATCGAAATTCCAATACAATGGAAAAAAATATCTGAAAGATAACATCCGTTTTTATCAGGGACTGGTAACAGCTATCATTAATATTATAAAAATCATAATTTGATTGTTATTTTGCGATTTTTATTTTTTAGTCCACTCAATTTCCAGCCACTAAAATTGCTTGAGCTAGTCGTCAATTATTTTCCATCTGCCATTAGTGATGGCTGCAATATGAATGCTAAGTTGTTTAGTGGTAATGGAAACATTAATGCATTATAAATTCAATGCAATTAGACCAACTCTGTCAAAATGCAGCCGAACTCATTCAACCGAAGTGCGCTAGAAATTTGACGAACAAAACCAGTATTTTCATAAAAAATTTTAACAATTTGCAAGTGTTGCTCTGGTGTAAGTCAAATTAAACAAAAAGCAAATAAAGCAGTATTGCCAACTCAAAGTTAGGAACCTCTAAATAAAACACCTGATATAAACTAGAAACAAAATAATTTTATGAGGTAAAAAAACGGACTTAGAAAATATAGAGCACGCTAATAGAATAGTGAGAATTAAGCCACGTTAATTACAGAGGATTAAAAAAATTCCGACAATACATATCTTCTTTAGGCTTCAATATTCCACTCGAGCGCTATTTTGGTAAAACTGACCGGATTTTTTTGGATGATGTGATGCTATCCGAAAAATTCTGCTCAAATGAATATCTTGAATGGTCAACCAAGAAACACCTGAAGACGCATCATTATCCAGGAACTAAGACAGCACAATCTAACATGGGAAGAAGGAAAAGCAACAGCTATAAATCGAGTAAGATGGAGGTGCTTTGTGGAAGCCATATGCTCGCAGAAGGAGTAACAAAAAATAAGCAATGATCAGCGAATGTGATCAGGCTTAATCATACTTTCAACAGTCGCTATTGTACGACACTGCGACCCATGGGATCTATTGTGCCCTTTCCAGTCTATATTTTATTCAACAGATCTGCTGCCTTCCTAATGAACACCATAATGGCGGGTATGCCACCCAATGAGACCATATTTTTCCCTAAACATTTCCGTCTAAACGTATTAAGAACCCCACATTCACATAATCACCACTATCGTGAATAATTTTTTCCTCGAAATGTTTTCCCATATTCCACAATTACAATCATGAATAATTTTCCATTGAAATGTTTTCTTATTATTTAGTCTGGAATGATATCCCTTTAATAAAAATTCACACATTTTTTCTTCATTTATTTTTGTTAACATCCATTTAAAATGACAGCTTGTATAAAGGGAACAAAAATTTCATGGGAGATTCACGATAGCAATATTCCCTTCAAGGGGAATAAAAATTTCATGGGAATAGAAATTTCCCATGTTATTCATGATAGGGGTAAATATGTATACCGCTGTCTCTGATGCCTGTGAGCACACACTCTACAAACAATCTGCATCTGTGATCGTCATTCTTTTCAGAGGCCCTCTCAGTCAACAGTGGCTCATAGGAAAATCCTTTACAAGTTTCATGTCCGGCCTGCCATACTTGAGAGCGATAGAGCGATGCCCAAATTGCGAAAATAATTAATCGACCATAGTTACATAATATTCATTATGTAAAACAAAAATAATTTTAATTTAATTAAAATAATTTTAAGGAATATTCTCCATATTCATAATTTGTATGAAAACTTGCTTTATAAACCTTTTAAAAATTGAAAATAATTTTTATGAATATGAGGGTATATTCTTAGATTACTTTTAAAGATAAGGAAACTTAATTAATTTTTTTTTATTTTTATTTGTTCTTATCACAGTATTTTATTTTTATGTTTCATTAACAACCAGTCTTTGAAGTTTTTACAATAAAACTGAAGCTGGAGCAGCAGCATAAGTCAAAGGTGCAGAGTAGGCCAAAGGATGAGAGTAGGCGGCAGCATATTTGGCTACAACTGGAGCAGAGTAAGCTAAGGGAGTAGAGTAGGCGGCAGCATACTTGGCTACAACTGGAGCAGAGTAAGCTAAGGGTGTAGAGTAGGCGGCAGCATACTTGGCTACAACTGGAGCAGAGTAAGCTAAGGGTGTAGAGTAGGCGGCAGCATATTTAGCAACAACAGGGGCTGTATAGGCAGCAGCAACTGGAGCAACAGCCTTGGCAACGACAGGAGCTGCTACTGGAGCTACAACGGGAGCCGTGGCAATGCCATTGTAATTGCGGGCAACATATTGGCTACTAGTGGCAGTTACTACACCAGTAGCTGGAGCAGCAACAACAGCGGCAGCAGGAGCAGTGTAAGCCAAAGGGGCGCCAATTAAACCAGGTTTGGCAGCAGCACAGGCAATGACGGCAAAGATAACAACAGCCTAAGCAATAAAAAGAAACATACGAGTGTTATAACCAAAATCTGAATGATTGACGAAGAATAGAAAACTTACGTATTTGAACATTTTGTTAAAATTTAGAGCGATTTGCTTCAACGAAATTAAATTCGTTTATGATACTTTCAGCCTTTCCTACTTAGATATTTATACTGTTGGTAGTCACACCATTAATATGTCATTTAAATTCTCACAATGATAAACATGTTCTTAAGCGTTTTTATAAAATTTGTTGGAAACCAACTTATGTTACATTTTAACAGCTTTTGATTGAATATAAACAGTAGCAGCAGCAGTAGCAACAGCAGCAGTTAGCCACTCAGCTTTGCATATTATGGCCAATATGCTGTTGGCATATTTAATTTTGATTTTTGTTTTTCAAGGTATATTTTGTTTTATTAATTTATTTAACTTTTTAAAATACAATTTTTGTTTTAATTTTCCTTTTTTTTATTAATTCTGCAATACATTCTAAAATATTTACAATTTTTTTTTTTGTAAAATTTTTAATTTTTTATTATAAAAGCCAAGAGTTTTTGATGAATTGTTATCAGTTGCATATCATCTGTTTTCATAAAGTCATCAACATGTTTAAATTCGTAAGTTGATTTTGAATTAAAAAATTTAAGCAGGAAATACATACAATACGAGTATTAGGCAACTTAATTTATTGTTAAATTATTTTTTAGGCCGTTGTTATCTTTGCCGTCATTGCCTGTGCTGCTGCCAAGCCCGGTTTAATTGGTGCTCCTTTGGCTTACACTGCTCCCGCCGCCGCTGTTGTTGCTGCTCCAGCTCCAGGTGTAGTAACCGCCACAAGTAGCCAATATGTTGCCCGCAATTACAATGGTATTGCCACCGCTCCCGTTGTAGCTCCAGTTGCGGCTGCTTATACTACTCCTGTTGTTGCGAAATATGCTGCTGCTTACGCAACACCCTTTGCTTACTCTGCTCCAGTTGTAGCCAAATATGCTGCCGCCTATTCTCATCCTTTGGCTTACTCTTCCCCATTGGTTACTAAATACGCAGCTGCCTACTCTCATCCTTTGACCTACTCCTCACCTTTGACATATGCTGCTGCTTCACCTTCAGTTTTGTTTTAAAATCTGTTTTTTTTGCAATTATTTATTAGTTATGTTTGAGTGGGATAAATAATAAAATAAATTTAGTTTTTAAAATTAATTTCTAACACATTTTTTTAATTCAAGTTGAGTTGTCTATAGAGACAAGAATATGTAACAATTCTAAAAAATAAGGTCAATCAAGCATGATCTTTTGACTGACCATGACCATTCATACCATAATTTTTAAAAGTGTATACATGGTTTTTTATTAGATATTTTTTAAGGTTCATAACCAAGGCGAATTTCACAAGGTGGTTTAATTTTGAAAACGAATACAACACTGTAAACAGACTTTAACGTTGTGTCAAAATAATGCAACACTGTAGTAAGCAAATAGTAAACAAATTAACTGTGTGTCACATATATTTGTTGTAAAAAAATAGTAATGGCAAATCGTTTTGACATATAGTCACTTATCAGCTGTTGCTTAGATAGCAAGCCAAGATCACCTGGCTTGAATTCAACTTGTTCATAACTTTGAGTTGGCAACACTGCTTTATTTGACAATCGATTTAACAGCTGACAGCTGATTTTTGTTTAGTTACGCCCCAAATTTGGCAAATTGACTGAAGCACAAATTGATATTGTAATTGAATTTCCAATCCGAATCTTATCCACCGATGAAGCCCATTTTTGGTTGAATAGGTTCGTAAATAAGCAGAACTGTCACATTTGGAGTGAGGATAATCCCCAAGCGTTTGTCGAAACACTATTACATCCACAGAAAATTACTGTTTGGTGCGCTTTATGGGCTGACGGAGTTATTAAAAATCGATGTTGATCAGAATGTTACTGTCAATGGTGAACGGTATATGGACATAATTATACATTTAGCTGACATTAGTCTTGCTGACATGTAGTTCAAACAGGACGAAGACACATGCCACACAGCGCGCTTTACAATTGACTAACTCAAAGCAGCTATTGATGTAAGAGAAATTTCACGTAATAGTTTGCCACCAACATCATGTGATTAACCCCATTGGATTATTTTCTTTGGGGTTATGTAAAGTTACTCGTCTACCTCGATAAGCTAGAGACAATTGAAAACCTAGAAATCAACATTCGCAGCGTTATGGCGAAACAGGGCCGAATATGCTGCGAAATGCTTGTGAAAATTTGTGTTTCAGATTGCGCCATGTATACGTGAGCCGTGGCGGCCATATGGCCAAAAACATATTTAAACACTAATGTCATAAAATTTTCTATCCAACAAAGACCGTTTCATTGATATTAAACATATATTTTCTGTTCGTTTTATTATGCTTTTTTCCGTGACTCCTCTAGAGAGCATATTGGCTTTCCACAAAGCATCCATTACTTTACTTCAGTTTCAGTAATCAAGTTAATTTTAAAATTAAGTACATAGATGACAGAGTAGGAAGAGTGCTCGAATTGAATTCGTTCATAAAGAACAATTCTCTTGAGAGCCGAATCTTAAATACGACTCCTGGGAAGAATTAAAAAACAAACAAAAAAAATTAAAAATAAAATTCGGAACGTAAAATGACTTGAAAAGCATCAAAACAAGTTGAAAACGAGTAATTATTTTTAGTAAATGTTGTCTGCGTAGTATGAAACATGCATGTGTGTGATACTTATTGGTCGCTGCACACAAAATATACACACATGCGAACACATGGTATTACGCATCTAATCTTACACAAACAACATGCTTTGAAATGAATTGCTCGCCTTTGATTATTTTTTGCTCATTTTTAATTCCTTCGCAGTATAAAATTCGTGCTCACGAATTAATAAACAAAATTAAAAATAAAACTCACGAGTACGAATCATAAAACGAGCGAACTAAAAAAAATTCTGCCCACGAACCGAGTTTTTACGTACTATGATGGATGATTAATCTACTGTAAGTTCACGGTTCAGCTTGTTCGAAACGCAGTTTGAGCGTCATGAGCAAGATCTTAATTTTGCATCGAATTATTACTGGCAATTCAAAATCGATTCATTACGACGAAATGAATGCCAAAAATCGCAAGAGGACTCTGGATAATCAGCCAAATATCCATATCGACAATCTCTGTATGAAGTAGGATCAGAAAGTTCTTATCCATTAAGAGCTGATACAAAGGGGGCAAACAGTAAAAGAAAACCTGTACCACACACATTGAATCGTTTAGAGCGAGTTTCGTTCTTAAAGCGTTCGGAATATGCTACCAAATATGAAGCCGTAATATTTCAACATTTCTGCTATACATTGCAAGAAGTCCGCTAAGGACGCTGTCCTCGCAGGTCTGTCAGCAATTTCATTGTCACTGACCCAGCAAAGCACAACCTTGTTACAAACACCTCTTGGCTATTTTCGTACTCACTGAACTTGACTTTACGAAAATGTGGTGACGTGCGCACCTGTATAGGTTTTATTAGCATACACTGAAATTGCGTGAATTTTAGCCTGAAAGACACTTGACCATTTGTTCATAGGTATTACGCATAAAGACCGCCGCTCCACCATTGTCAGTATTCGATCCATCAGTGAAACACTCCTGGCTCTTGGGAGCAATACAAGACCCTCAAACCTATTACAATTGATTGGGGAACATGATCTCGAACCTCCGTTTGTAAACTAGGTTAGGATTTATGTAGCCTGTGGTCGAACACAGGGCAATCAGAATCTGGCTGATTTCTAAAATACTTATGTGACCCCTAAGTCTTCTAATTCTAGCCCTAAAGCAATTCACAGCCTCAAAACCTTGCTCATAGTACACTTTCTTTACAAAGCTGTGCAAGAGTGTTAACCCTATTATGGCCTCAAAGATCGCAGTCGAAAAGATATGTATGATCTCAGTTATAGTCAGACAAACCTGTTTCTGACGACCGCTTTATTTCCTTTAAACGATCTTCTGTTCCACTTTAGCCCACTCAACAAGGGATCACCCTAATGTCTTGACTCCTTGTCTTACCAAAAAGGATAAGTCAGACCAATATGGCCTTTGCAGCCTTTTCAAGTACCACACCAAGGTATTGGTAAAAGGGATTCATAGGTAATTCCTCAGTACGACGCTAGTCCGATATATATATTGGAGTCTGCTGGTTCATAATATCAGATAACACTCTATCGAACCCGTCCGTAACTACCAACGCAAGATCAGAGGCATACCCTAATGCCCTAAAATCTAAACCATGCAGCTTCGTAAGACAGTTGTCAATGACCAAAAACCACAAAAGTGGTGACATCACTCCACGACAGTCTCTCTGGGCCTTAACTAAAACAGATTTGGTTTCAAAGACAATTTTATATGTCTCCCTCCTAATATCATTTTAATCCACCCAACAGTCGTTGTGTCGCTGTTTCTGCCAAGAAGTGCTTGCTTTATCGTTATCAGTGTTATCGAAGGTTTCCTCGATATCGAAGTATGCATAGAGAACTATTTCCCTATCGCTATCTCAGTAGCAAGACAGTAAGTACCCTTCCGGCCTCCCCTTGCTGCATGTAAATTGAGATTGATTTCAGGGTGCTATATCAACCATCTTTTCCCTGATATGAAGATCCACCAAAATATTTCAATAATCTTCAGTAGAGACGATGTTAGAATAATAATTTTCTAGAATTTCGATATTTTACTGAACTTTTTACCCATTTCTGGTATAAAGACCTGCACCAAAAAAGTGGAATATATTTTCTCTTAAATCTTTTCTTTTTGAAAACCGCTGCATGATCTCACTAGATCGTCTTTCTTTACACTCTTTACTGAGTAATATTTTAAAGTTTTTTTCTCTCACAAAATATCAAAATGTTACTCCTTGTCATGAAAAAAACTTTTTTTTACAAACTAGGCGGTGTAAAGTTTTCATCCATTCCATCAAAAACTCAAAGACTAATCTTATATATAAAACTAAATGTATGTTTGTTTTTTTGTGCCTTGTGGACAGCTAAAAGGCTCAACCGATTTTCTTGAAATTTTTGCCACGCCCATACAAACTGCATATTTATTTGTCTATATCTTCCTAATGGGAACCGAAAGATTCTCTAAATTGCTCTATCAATACAAATTGTCGGGCAAAAAATGGGCGTAATCGGACAAATGGGCGTGGTATTTTCTATATAAAATAAATATGAATTTTTGTATATCTTGAGAACGACAAATTTCCTAATTAGGTTCAAACAACGTCGTGAACAATACACATCATCAGTCATTAACTGGGGGAGATTGGATGTGTGGGCGTGGAACCATTCATACTATATAGAGGAGTTTATATATATTGAAAACGACACTGGATAAAAGCTGTCTATATACGTACGAGTATACTATATAAAAACGAATGTGTGTTTGTTTAAGGACTCTATACAGCTAATAAGTAAAACTTACAGTGTCTTGCTGGAAGGAACAAATGATTGGATTTTGACCGGAAGAGGACAAAATGGGGAAAAAAAGTTACAAATGTAACTAAGATAGCATTTAAGATAACAATTAAGATGGGGGTAAGCACACCTGGTTTGAGCTATATGATATAAAAACACCACTGTTAAGGGTAACATTCTCACCTTTTTGTTAGAAAAGAAAACTCCAATAGAGTTCCTAATCGTAGGGCTACGAATTTTTTTTCAAATCCACCATCCGTTTTTAAATAATGTTGTAAAGGCGTTTGATTCTTTTTAATAAATTATGTTTAATGTTTATTTTTTGTATTTTTTTTTTTTTTTTTTGTATTTGAATCGTATTCGTTTGCAACAGTTTTTAAAACAAAACTGGAGCTGGAGCAGCAGCATAAGTCAAAGGTGCTGTGTAGGCAAATGGAGCAGCAGAGTATTTAGCTACCAATGAACCGGGATGGGCTAAAGGAGCAGAATAAGCGAAAGGAGTAGTGTAAGCAGCAGCGTAACGAGCAACGGGAGCCGCAAAAGATACGGGAGCAACAGTTTTGGCAACAACTGGAGCAGCTACGGGAGCAACAACGGGAGCGGCTGCAATGCCATTGTAATTGCGGGCAATTACTTGACTACTGGTGGCTGTAACAACAGGAGCCGGGGCAGCTACAACAGCGGCGGGAGCAGTGTAAGCCAAAGGAGCACCAATTAAACCAGGTTTTGCAGCAGCACAGGCAATGATGGCAAAGATAACAGCAGCCTAAAACAAAATTAGAAATAAAAATTTAAAACCTTATTTTCTTTTCTTAAATTACGTTTTACTTACGAATTTGAACATTTTGTTAGAAATTTTTGTTTTGTTGTTTTTGGTTTTGCTTTAATAATAAAAGAACTGTTACTGTTGTGCTAACAAACCTTTTGGTAATATTTATACCTGTTAAAGCTTAAACGGCAAACAGTAAACAATTATTTGTTTTACCTTTAACAAAACCGTCCTTCATAGCTTGTGTATATGTTCTTGAACGTAAAAAAAATTTTTTTAAATAAGCCACGTCTTAATAATTATTATGCAACTAACTGTATTACTTTACAATAGATGGCAGTTATGCCCTTTGCATAACTAATGAGGGAGTTGAGGTGTTTCGGCGGCTCATGCAAAAAAATATTTTTTTTTTTTTGGTTTTACTATAAAATCGAAAAATATTTGTAGGTGTCAAACCAGTTAGATATTAAAAATGATAACTTTTTTAATGGGAAAAACAAAACTATTTCTTTTGTTATTTAAAGGACAATGATCCCAAGCAAATATCGGGTAACGCAAAGGTTTGGTTGATCCGTACCAGACCCAAAATTAGAGAGAAACCTGCGCATAGTTGATCAGAAAAAGTTTAACACCTTAGTTTAGCTTAAGATGACTTCATTAAAAGTATAGTACTTCATAGAGCCGAAAGAATGCTAAAACTTGTTCAAATGAATTCCAAGGCGTTTACTGACTGTTCTGGATTACTAATTGTCCGATTACACGGTGCGACAAAACAAATACCTGGCAAGTGATACTATTTTTCTGATAGCCGTTGCCGAGCAAAACAAGGATCTTCTTTTAAAATTTTTGAAACACCTCAAAAGTCTCGAGTTACGGGCAAAAAACCTGTTTTTCGGATCTTCATCTTCACTTATAATCTAGTAACTTAGCTGAATATTCCCCGAGTTTAAATTTAAAGATATCTCCTGTTCGGATCTTTAACGAACATGCAGAAAAGGTTTATCATATAGGAGTATATAGAATTTTTTAATCACTTATTGTTAATTATTATTTTATTAATTAATTTATTTAATTACTTTTTTATTAATTATTGTTTTATTTTTGAATCTTCTTTCATATTTGCTTTTCGAATCATTATTGAATTGATTCGTTTGTATTCGGAATATGAATTTATTGTCATTATTTATTGTCAGTATAGATACCAGAGTAATCCCTCCCGCGTTGCTGGGAGGGAGCCTTTGTGTTGTGCCTGCTTTTTTACTGATGTGGATAGTTAAAGAAAGCTTTGACTGTTACCGTTCTCTACACTTGCAAAATTTCATATTTTATTTAAATGTTCATACTGACTGCCAAGTTATTTAAACTGAAGTTAGAAACTTTAACTCTAACCATTCTCAAGATATCCAAAAGTTATCCAGCCTTATTACGGTTCTCCAACTCGTAGTCGAATTCGGGAGTTTTGTAAGAGATTAAAGAAAAAATTTGTCTGTTGTTCTCAATTTATTACAAACTATCGAATTCGACTACGAGTTCGATAATCGTAATAAGGCTGATTGTTTAATTTGTATGGATTCCGCCAACTTTTTAACGTATGATTTGTACTATCCACGAAGTCATTTAGAGAAACATCCATTTTAATTGTTCTCTAGATATACAAAAATCAATATTTAATTTGTATGGGGATGCTACACCCACTTATTCAATTTCGCTCAAACTTCGACTCATGATGTGTATTAACTCCTAAGTTATTTAGACCAAATTCAGAACCTTACACTATTACCGTTCCAAAGATATAGACAAAAGAATATTTACTTTGTATGAGAGGTGCTATTACCACTTAACTACTTCGGCCAAATTTTTGACTGATGATTTTTATTGACCACAACGTTATTTGGGCCAAATTAAGAGACTCTTACAATTACCGTTTTAAAGATATACACATATAAATACAAATTTTATATGGGCGTGGCACCGCCTAGTAGAACAATAGTGAAGCCATATACCAAATGGAATCTTAATATATACAGTCTTAAGAAAATTTTCTAACTCACATAAGGTTTAAATGCTGATATAAATTTCAAGTTTTCAAGTAAAACTTATGCAATACAAAGGTTTTACTCTAACGGCAATAACTCGGGAACCAATGGACCTACAAAAACCGCTTATACATAAAAATCTTGCTGTTGAATTTACATCTCGTTTAAGAACTTACAAAAAAATCGATTACAAAGAATTTTAATCTTGTTGTTCTGTTCTAATTTTCTTTTAGTTTACCAATTAGAGGCCTATTTATTGGGTTATGAGCATTTAAAGAAAAAGAATATGTTAAGCACGACTAAAATCCGTAAGGTGACCTGTCGAATCTAACGAAATGTCTGTAGACATTGCTTTCAATCACGGATATATAAATTCAAAATAAATATATAATTTAGTTCGTTTAACTTACTTATTCCGGACTTCTTTTTCTTTGCCATTTCTGTCTATCTTGTACTGTTGTTTTGGTCATTCGCTTGTCTAATCCGTTTCCTTTAAACATCTCGTCAATCGTGTTTCGCCACGTTTTTCTTTTTCGTCCTTTTCTTCTTGACTCTTCCGGCCTGTCCCGTAGAGCTCTTTTTGGCATTCAGAAGTCTGTCATCCTTGCAACAATACCATAACGTCTGCTTTTGTAAGGGTTTCATATCTACTTGCCCTCTGATCGTTACGTTTCTTACTCTGTTTTCAAAAAGTGTTTTTCTTTGGAACTCGATTTTCGAAAACCCTTTAACATTACTCTGTTAAGGCAAAATTTCAGTATGTTAAAAAATTATGGTTGTTGTCTTCGCTTTTCATATTCAAATTTATCTTCCCCGAAGTAAATAAATAGAACATATTTTTATTAATTACAACAAGCAGTTAATTAAAAAAACATTCTTTTATAGAATAATAAACTTTTTATGAAAAGCTTAACCAAATTTAAACTTGACTTCCATATAAAATTGTTCCTTAACATTTAAAATTATCATCCCCTTCTTGAAGAGTCGACAAAACCATCAATATGCAACAGATAATCTCCTATGCCTCCTATACAAATTACACTTGTTTATACCAAAAAAGTCTTTATATTGAACTATATGGTATATAATGATTTTGATGCGCTGAAATAAAATCCGTTTTCATTTTTTGCCATCGGGCTCAAATATTTTTTTTATGGGCGTGGCTAATTTTTCGCCCAAAATATGGTAGTTATGTCAATATATTTCATCATAACTTGAAAACGACTTGACCGATTTTAATGCAATTACCAGCAAATGTTTAGGACCAAAATTTCCTATAAATCAACTGAATAACACTTTTTTGTATTTTCAACAGTTACGGAGTTATTCGTAGCTTAGTTGCGAAAAATAAAATTTTTCGCGCAAGACTTAAGCAATTTTTTCTTTTCAAAAAGTCATAAAAAATTTTTCAGAATGTGAATTTTACATGTTATGCACTTAAATTGAAGCTTAAAATGTTGAGAATAAAATAAGTTATAAGTCATGAAAATCATTTTAAGCTTTATGCTATGTTCACACTTGTTGTTCACGCGTTTAAGCAAAATGTTTTAATAACTAAACACAACCGTTCACACTACATTTGAGATGTTTAAGAATGACGTTTTATCAGCTGTTATTGGTGCTTGTAAAATATGGTAAACAAGTTTGAAAAAATTAAAAATATATAAAAAATTGAAAAAATATAATGATGGAATTATGAGCGACATATTTCAATTTTCTTAACGACGTAATTATCAATATTGATTTCATGTAAAGGGTCCGCCAAATATTTTTTTGAAAATGCTATAAAAAATAACTACTGAATATTTTCTCAAATTTCTTTTTTTATTTGAAAGTACAATCCTTCCGGTTAATAATGGAAAATAATTTCATTCAAATGGCTGCTTCGGCTGGCCATGCAGTAGCCTACACGATCGGTCCAATTTTTAAGCACATTATCGATTGTGTGCAGCTGTATTTCACCAATGGCATCACGAATATTGTCCTTTGAAGCGTCAATTGTCTCTGGCTTGTTGGCGTAACACTTATTTTTGACGGCACCCCACAAATAATAGTCCAACGGTGTCAAAGCGCAGCTCCGAGTTGGCCAAACGACATCAGCTCTGCGGCTGATAATGCGATCTTCCAAAACAGGGCGCAAAACATCGAGTGTAGCTTCGACTTTGTAGCACGTAGTGTCGTCCTGTTGAAACCAAATGTTTTTTATGAACAAAAATTCGTTCAACATGGCCCGATAGCGATCGCCATTGAGTGTTGCGGCCACTCCTTGCTCATTTTCGAAGAAAATGGCCCTATTATGCCTCTGGACCAAAATCCGCACCAAACAGTGACTCGTCTTGGCATTAGCATTTTTTTGGTGAACAAAAATTCGTTCAACATGGCCCGATAACGATCGCCATTGAGTGTTGCGGCCACTCCTTGCTCATTTTCGAAGAAAATGGCCCTATTATGCCTCTGGACCAAAATCCGTACCAAAAGTGGCTCGTCTTGACTGTATCGGCTTTCCAACGTGTGCGTGCGGATTTTCTGTGCCCCAAATGCGACAATTTTGCTTGTTTATATACCCGCCAAGATCAAAATGATCCTGAAAAGATGATTTTTTTTTGGCAAAATCGACATCTTCTGTAAACCGATCGCAGGCCCACTTAGCGTAGTGAAAACGCATTGGAAACAACCATATTCGTTCAGCGGAAGGATAAAACTAATTATCTGTCAAATCACACATGAGCTAAGTGTGACCATCCACGAAATAAGCACTAGTTGAAAAAAAACGTTAGATGGCGGACCCCGTTATACGTTCGCCTCAAATTTCCACTAAAGTTTTTTCTCCTGAGCTGTCGAAGGCTTTTTCTCTTGTCCATGGCGTTTGATTGTTTGTTTAGGTGGCCATTGAACATTACGATATGTGTTAATTAACCATAAAAAACTGACAGCTTCATCAATTACATACTGAACACACCCCAAAATTAAATGCAACCCTGTCATTTATGTGTTTAAATTTAAAACATCTTATTTGAGATGTTTAACAAAACACGTCAATGTATGGTAAAACATTTAAAAATTGAAATGTTTAATGCTTAAACGCGATTGGAATGTTAAACACGATAGATGTGAACATGTTATTTTAATTTAAGTGCTAAACATGTAAAACTTTCATTCTGAAAATTTTTTTGACTCTTTGGCTCTTTGAAAAAAATTTTATTCAGGTGATTTATAGGAAATTTTGCTCCTAAAGATTTGGTAGTAACTGCATTCAAATCGGTTAAGTCGTTTTCAAGTTATTATTAAATATATTCCCATAACTAACATATTTTGGCGAAAATTTGCCACGCCCATAAAAATGAATTTGAGAAATGGCTTGAATTCAGCGCATCGATATCATTATATTCCACATAGTTTAATGGAAAGGCGAAACAATTTTTTGCTTTTTGTAGACCAGTGTTATTTTAGGTAATCATCAAAGCTATTCGCAATTAACTTAGATTTCGACAAAGTATGTGTGTGTAGGCTTTAATCACTTTCGTATTGCTTAGAATATTCCAAGAATTATATAGTGTTTGAAGGACATTAAAACGTAAGGCTTAGCTGACTTTTGACACTGAATGGTAAATAATTAACATCAGCATTCAAAGCTTAAAAACTTACCAGATCTGTGTTTCCAATAAAAATATATAATTTTAGGCTCAAAAACATCCGTCATTTTTCACACTTAGCCATTGAACCAATTACTGTAAATAAAAAAAGGTTTTTTCTTCGAACATTTCGAATTTTTTGCCAACAAAGCATCATTTGCGGAAAGTATTGCTTTACTTATTTAATTTAAGAAAAATTGCAGCTCAATCAGTTCAACAATTGAGAGATGATTTCTGCGATGCAGAAGTGATGATTTTGACATGAAAGTCAATGACCGCTATGTTATCACTAACTTAGTTCTTTGTTTTTGTATATTAAACCTTTACTACGTTTGTAGTATTTATTGTCCCATTGTGTGGCAAGTTATCTAATCACTTTTTTTTTGGCATGATTAACATGCCACTTCTAATAAAGTGACAAAGCAAGTGTTAAATGTTCACACTTTTTCAAAGTGTTTTTCATGGTTGGAAGAGAGAAGTGAAGGAAGCTCATAGAGAAGAAGGAAATCGTAATTATTTTAAAGTAAAAACAAAAGTAAAAATAAAATTAAAAAAAGAAAAAAATAAAAGTTATTAAAAAAACTTGGCACGTAGACAAATTAAAATTGTCCCAAAAGAATAGCCACCACAACACCTATAACGACTACTGTCTGCAATGACAAAGTCGCCACTAATGCAGTCAATCTATAACGATAACAGCGTTGGTTAAAGTAAAGACCATCGTTAGGTGTTAGACCAAAAGTAAACAAATTACAAAAGAAGTAAGAAGGTTATGGGTGGTAAAGATCGACCATATGGTGCACTACAACCTAATGTGTGTATTAGGAAGGAGTATATATATTATATTAATTCCCGTAACATTTCATGAAGGAATATGGGGACTTCTCTCAGTCAATGAGCTGCACCCGATTCTATTTTTAAACTTATTAAAAGGGACATATAGGTTAACGCCGGCTTCGAACTGCAAATGCATTTAGAGAAGTTTTCAATAGTAGTAATACTCATAACCAGGTACTAGCTAATGTTATGAGGTGATACCGATGTCGAAAAACTGTTCTCTTTTTTAAGATGGTCTGGCCTGGTATTGAACCGACGACCTTCTGGTTGGTAGGCGGGTGTCTTACCTACCATACCACAGCGCCGCACGTTCTCCAAATAATCGGAGTATGAAAGGTTGTGTGGCTGAGCCAGTTGGCGTTTCAATGAAGCGCGAAAAAGTACATTTTCCTCTTTGATATGAGGAAGCGATATGTGCGATTGATTACGTTCTACTATAAGTGCAACCGGGTTACTACCTTAGAGGAGTGTTTTATGTTTAGTCACAAATTGAAAGATTTTCTACAACGTTTGGCAACTGTAAACGATACAGTGAACAATTAAAATAGTGGTTTTCTCACGGATAAAGTATAATGTAAGAGACTAAGGTGGATATGGCGGCCAACAAGTTCATTGTTACAGTTTTCTGTGATGCACAAGGTGACATTTGGGCCAATTACCTTTAAAAGAGTAAAACGATTTCTCAACGTCACGCATGATCGGTAGGATATTATATACGTCTGTAGATATCTCAAAGCGGGTACATTACATTTTCCATGAATATTGTGATAAGAATAATTACTGAACAGTTTTTTGGAATGCGTTTACCTTTCTACATATTGCTTGTCGATTATGACAAAGCTTTTGACTCAATAAACGGAGATTGTATGTGGACTGAATTGCCTTATTTTCGAGTACCAGCTAAAATAATCCGCATGATACGAACTAGCTATGACACCTTTAAGTGTACGGTGTTACATGATTATGAACAACATCTGCAGGGATGCGTAAGGCATTTTGTTATCACCGCTTTTATTTCTAATTGTACTTGATACAGTGGTTAAAAGATCGTACAATTAAAACCAAGTAGAATTGTTTGGGATGTTGTTAACACTCATATACGTTTAGGATCAGTAGATTAAGCTGTCGATTAATGAGAACTTTTTTACATGCAAACGAAAATTGTTAACTTATCCAGCGAATCAGCAAAAGTAAGTCTGAAGTTCAAGATGGAGAAAATACAACCAAATGCATGTGTTACACAGCCAATCGCTATCGACAATCATATATTATACTAGAGAACGTTCAAAAATTGTAATATTTGCGAAGCTTGATTAATACAACCGGTGGTGCTCTTTTAGATCTCGAGACTAGAGTTGTAAAAGCTTACATTGCGCTTGCGCAATTGGCTAGAATGAATACGGTACGAAGACAAAACTGAATATATTCACTGCCTGTGTTCTGTCGGTCTTACTATATGGCTGCGGAACATTGCTTGCGACAGAGGAGATCAAACCAAAGAAGTTTAAGGAACTCCTAGTACCGTTCCACCTTGAATGGAATAAACAATTCGCCAAATTACATTGAACAGTAAGATTGGGAATCTATTGAAGTTATATGAGTTTTCAGATAGACATACCAGATGGATAATTATTACTGAGAGTCTATGCTCACTATGAGAGAGCTTGAAAACTATTCTCAAGCAGTGCTTATTATTATTATTTGGATCAACAAATCGAATTTAGGTGAATTTTTAACAGTTATTTTAACTAAGGACGAAACATGGATCTTTTTTACTATAGCGGAGACCGGAAAAGGTGGATTTGTTGACCAACAAAGTCATGACAACAGTGTGTTTAGAATCACCAGTCAGTCATTCACATCGATTTCTTCAAATAGAGCGTAATGATTGCTGTTTCACTGTTTCCTCTTTGATCATGTCCCACAGTTCCGAGTTAGGCATTAGGCCTTAGTGATGGTGTCAAAAGTGTTGCCTTAGGGTAGAGGACTTCTCCACTGTTATAGACGGTAGTAGTTGATGGTTTGCTTACCATGATGGCTGATAGGGGTGCCAGTGTAATTGGCTACACTGCTGACCTCTTTACAGCAGTACGTGGAAATATTAGAGTGCGTTGTGTGACCTCATGAGGATGGTCTTGTGCGAGGTGTCAAATTGTAGTACTCAGGAAGGGCTCTCGGTGATTACCTCAAAACCGGTTGTTGTACCTTTTACAAAAAGATATGTACCACCATCAACTTTTCTAAGAAGGTTAAGTATCTAGGTAGGAAGTATCTAGGTAGCTCAGTAGGAACTCGCACACTGATGCAATAAGGCGATAAGGGCCTTCTGGACAAGTCACTCTTCCTACTGTGAGACTTGAAATGGTACTATGGATATATACCATTATTATTCGGCCCCTTCTCACTTATGTGGCAATAGCCACCTGCCTCGGTATAACTAGAGTAATTAGAATGCGGCCTTGGAGGTCATGATGGGTTTGTCACCGTTTTACATGCATTCTATGCGGAATGGGTCTGTGCTTTGGCAGGAGATTCAGGATTGAATTCCCTGTCTGGGATTATTGATCTAATGCGACCTTATGTCGAAGTGAGTTTGACCGAAACTAGTATACCGATGGCTCCAAAATGAACCACTGTGTCGATGCTGGTGTTCATAGACTCAAACGATACTTAAGGAAAACGCTAAAAAGATCTCTGAGTGTCTTTCAGGCTGAAATCATGATTATTGCTATATGTGCTGAGATTAAGGGTAAGACCATTAAAAGAATCTCTGACCGCCAATCAACCTTAAAGGCGATTTGGGCGTCGCTCTAAAATTCTCAAGTATGTCAGTTTGGACTTGGAACTTCTAACAGAATTTCTTATGTGCCACTGTAAATTAAGGTCGCATCTGAAGAGGAGCATGGTATTGTTAGGTTATAATCTATCAACACAGCTGTTCTGATCCATTTCGCTATCCTCAATAGGGTTTTTGTTCTCTCTAGCACAGCGTTGGTGCCTCATTGTTGGTTAGTAGTGTACCATTACGATCAGTAACTGTTTGGTTCGTCTTACACTTTCGATTTGTGAGGCAGTCAAAAGTTTGGTGTAGTTTTTTCATAATATTCTGTACAACTGTTTCTTCTGCTGCTGCTAACCGTACCAGGAACGTTCTTTTGTCTCTTCTTTTTTTAAAGATAACCAACAATAACACGCGCATTCAAAACACACACACACCTCATGACCTTACCTGCAGATAGAATTGTCTTCGCCTTCTTTTGATACGATTCTTCAAACCCAGTTCGCTGCCTTGACTACTTTTTCTTTTTTCGTTGTGAGGTGGTAGACCCATGTCACAAAAACGTAACTTTATTGCTGTGGTAGGGTACAACTATTTGATTTGGATTTTTAAAAAGTGCAGTAATGGAAGCACGTAATCATTAAAATAAAAATAAAAAAATTATTGGTTTGCATATATTTTTCTTGTGATATTTTTACTTTTGTAGGTTGTGAGGCCACTTCATGCAGTCCGGTTGTCATGTTAAATGCATAACCAAATAGGTAATCATGCCAAGGTTGTGGATTTATAAGAAAAAAACAAACAAAATTTCCGATTAAGTTGAAAGGCCTTTAGGATTTCTTTTTCTGATGTTTTTATTGTAATTATTAGAGAATATTTTTTTCACTTAAATTTAAAAAAAATATGTTTTCATTACGGGTGGGTTTATTTACAATAATTATACATTTTTTCTTTGGGTATATTCTATAGTCTTCGTTTGTGCTTTAAAATTACCAAACAGTGGCTCCATAACCATAAGGATAACCATAACCATAGCCATAGCTATAGGGATAACCATAGCCGGCATAGCCATAACCGCGATAGCCATAAGGATAGGCAGCCCAAGAGCTAGCATAACCAGGATAAGCTACAGCCGTAGTAGTAACTGTGGGTACATGTGGCACCAATACACGATTAACATTACGTGATATTACCTGATAGGAAGTGGCTACTGGTGCAGTAGGTCCCACATAAGTGGTGGTAATAGGATTTCCCGGTATAACACTACCGCTAACCATAGCCAACCAAGTCACTACCAAAGACAACAACTAGAAACGAGAAAAAAATAAACAAGTTAATAACAAAGAAACTTGTTTTTATCACTTACCAATTTCATTGTATAATCCTTCAAAAACAAAACCAGCCAAACCGTTTGAAATTCTTTGCAAATCTACTCTCTAAACATCAAACGTTATGTGGTTTTATATTTAAAAATGTTTTCAATTCCCAACAGCTGCTTTCTCCTTATTTGGTGTATCCCTCCGTCACCATCTCTTACCACCAAATCCACTGTATCAAGAAATAAAATGCATTTAAATTGCATTTGCATTTGATTTTGTATCCCCATTTTGATTACATTTCGTTTGCCAATGTCTAGTCCATCGGCAGAGTGCATTTGGTATTACAAGCTAGAGCCGTTTTCAAATGTCTATTTCGGATTTTTTATGGTGTTTTTTGATCACTATCTATCAATTGTGAATTTTGTAATATTTGTGTGCATATTTCTGTCATAATTATTTGAATATTTTTGAATTGATTAACAACTTTTTGAAGCCCTAATGTATATAAATAGTCTTTAGAGGCGGGTATGTATTTATGTATGTTCATAAGCATATGCCACCCGGTACGTATTGGTAATATTAATTGCGATACAATTATTGCATTATTAATATTTGCAATTTATTATTCATTCACACACTCGTGCTCTGGTATATGAAATTGATACGTCAATCATTTTTAAAACGGTACAGTGCAGGCTAAAATTATGGCTGAACTCCCTTGACAATAAATGCTCAACATAGTTATATGGCGTTTAAAAAAACTTAAAAAATGTGCCTTACCCTGTCAAAATGTTGTATTTTTTGTTAAAAACAAGTATTAAAAATTTATCCTAAAAATGGTTATAGCCAATGGTGTTTCCTTTTAAAGAAAATAACGAAAATGTTGTCTTTTCAAAAAGTAACTTTAAAAAAACGTTGCCTGTCACTGTTGAAATGTTGCCTCTGTTTGCCAGTAATAACTTTTCCATCATTTCCTGCATTATAAATATTTGCAATTTATTATTCGTACACTCTCATGCACTGATATATTAGATCGATACATGAATCATTTTTTTAACGGATACACTGCAGGCTAAAATTATGTGTATTTTTTCTTGACAGTAAAGGCGCAACATAGTCTTATGGTGTTTTTTTTTTTCATTAAAAAATAAAATGTTGCCCAACACTTTCACAATATTACACCTTTTTTTTGAAACAAATATTAAATATTTATCCTATAAAAATAGTTATGGTAAATGGCGTTTAATTTTAAAGAAAATTAAAAAAATTTTGCCTTTTAAAAGGTAACATTTTAAAAATTTTGCCCATCGCTATCGAAACGTTGCCCCTATTTACCAGAAATTACTATTTCCAGCGTTTCTTGCATTACGAATATTTGCAATTATTATTCATACACACTCATGCACTGATATATTAGACCGATAAATGTTGCCTTTTAAAAAGTTGCATTTTTAAATTTTTGTCTAAACCTTTCAAAATATTACCTCCTATATTATAAACAAATATTAAAAATTTATTCTAAAAAATAGCTATGACTAATGGCTTTTCCTTGTAAAGCAAATATCAAAAATGTTGTCTTTTAAAAAGGGTAACATTTTAAAAATGTTACTCAGCCCTACCGATATGTTTTTCATCTATAACATAAGAAAATGTTGCCTTTTAAAAAAGTAAAATTATAAAAATGTTGCTTCACCGCAGTCTTTAAGCCATCGAACGGAAGCCTCTTAAGATGGGTCTGACGGCAAAGGGCAAGACAGCTTTTGCTGTTATTTAGTTCCATAGTTATGGCCAACAACTATACTTTCAATGTTGGTAAGCAGTACGTTTACGTTGACTTTGTCATTAGCAGCGAAAATTATAATCAAGCGTAGAATCTATGCTCTTAGTGGGCAGTTGAGTTATACAGACCTCTCTCTCCCGCGACGAAACTGATACTCAACAGGTCGTACATACTTTCAGTGCTTATTCCTGGCGGGGGGCAGTCTTTGAGAGGAAAGTTTATCGCAAGATCTTCGGTTCTGTGAAGATTGAAAATGAATTACGCGTCCGAACCAACTATGAGCTATATGGGCTTTTAGATTGCTCAGTTCATAAATATCCAGCGATCGATCCACTTATCTATCGTCCGTAGTTTTGTGTTCTGATAATAAACATTTAATTCCTACTACGAAATATTAGCAAATACTTACGATACCGAGTTCAGATCAGTTGCGTATTAGCCTTGAACGTAGTATCCATTTGTCTGTGTTTTTCTTAATATAGAAATCGAGAAAAGTCACGTTACTACTTCAAAATTTATTTTGCGAATAACTTTCAGTGCTTCAGGACGGAAACATCAGTTAATGTTCAACACCACCTAAGCTTTTCACCATCGTGCTGGATGACATAATGAGTAATGTCCGTTCAAAGAAAAGAGTAATGACATAACCAACTCCATGATTTGGACTATGCAGATGATATTTGTCTAATCTCGCATAAGACCTCCAATACGCAGTCAAAACTGGAGGACCTAGAAAAATTAAATCGTTATACTAAACTTAAACTAAATATCGGGAAAACCAAGGCCATGAAAATCGGCATTGCCAACGGAAACATCATATTACAAAATCAACTAGGCGAGTATATTGATAGCTTCTGCTATCAAAGAAGTAAAATGATTACACACGGCGGCGCAGAAACAGACTTATGGTAGACAACAAGTATAATAAAGCGAGTGCGGCATTCGGACGTCTACAGTCAGTATGATCATGTGTTAAATCAATTCTGTTATACAGTAGTGAATATCGAAAAAAACGGCTCAAAGGCTTCAGGTATTCACCAACAAGTACCTCAGAATCATATGCAAAGTATTCTGTCTTAATAACATAAGTAGCTCAGAACTGTGAAATATGACCAATGAGGAACACATACTGAAGAAAATAGGGAAAAGGAAATAATGTTCGATCGGCTATACCATTGTAAAAACCTTGGCGCTTGAGTGGAATGCTCAAGGCTTAAAAAATCATATTCGTCCAAGAAACATTTGGAGACGCAAAATTATATATAAACTAAGACAGAACGATGAAGATGATTTGTGGAAGACAAATGCTCCCAAGAGGAGTAGCAGGAGAAAAAAACCCGTAAACATAATCAAAAGTTTATCATAGAGACCAAAGATTTGAATTCTTTCCAATAGATCGACTAACAAAGTTCGACCAGCGGACTTGCGAGATTTCTTGCTTATATTTTCTGTTAGCAAGCTTGAAGAAAGTATTTTTGGATGGTGAGGTTTAAGATTTCTTTTTATTTGGAGGGAATACCAAAATACCCGCTGAAAATATAAATATTTTTAATTTGAAAAAAAAAAAAAAACAAATCGCAGAATTATTACTCTGCCTTCGTAATTTATGCGATAACTGATTTAAAGAGTCATAAGGCATATATTTCTGTATATAACGGACTGTACTTTGATTTATTTAAGACACAAACCTGTATGCCGTGTAGTTCAGATATTAAGCCACCAGATGGAGCCAGCTAATAATAGATGTAATGGTTATATGTACACACATTTAAAAGGGTAAACAACATTGTGTTTGTGTGCGTTAAAAATTGAATAATTGCAAGACTGAACGTATGCTTTTTTACTTTTCTTTTCACTCATGCATGCAAAATGTTGTTTTCCCGTTTATCAGCCCTTTAAGACTGCTCTCTTGAAGTTGTTGTTTATTTTTAATATGAAGTGAAACACAGACACAGTGTAGTTTGAGTGACCAAAAATGGAGAAAAACCAAGTGCTTGATTTGAATTTTTTTGTAATAAATTCATAAAAACAACCATTTTTAGTTAAAACAATTGAAAATTTCTTTAATGCATTTGCCGTTCAGAGCCGGCGTAAAACTGTAGGTCCCTTTCAATTAATCTAAAAATAGGAACGGGTGCAGCTCATTGACTGAGAGAAGTCCACGTGTTCCTCCATGGAATGTTATGGGAATTAACAAATTTTTTGCGCTTATTTTGTTCTTAATTTGGTGTTGGGAAGGTGGCTTAGGAAGTTTTTTATGCGGATGTATTCAATCATTTCACAAAATTTTGTCATCAAATTTTATTGAGATGTTTATTAGTCAAGATTATTTTGACATCTAAGCATTATCATCTTTCATGTTCTTTTTTTTTACATAAGTCCAGCACTCAGGGGTAGCCCCTAGTGTATTGTGCTGGTACTAGGAAAATAAGTTGTGCGAAGCAGGACAGAGGGAGTAGTGTTTATGAACGTTAGATTTAAAATTACTCATGTCGTAAGTGGCAGGGAATACTTTCGCTGGAAGATTATTACACAAGCGAACAGTGCGACCAAATAACGAGTTCTCCCAATAATGCGTTGTGCGATTCACTTGACAATCAACTCCAAAGGGATGCGCTATGTAAGAAATATGAGTACTACGTAAAAATATATGATTTTTAGGAATTAATTCCTTAATTTCGTCTAAACAGATTCCGTTATAGTACCAATAGAACAATAAAACACACGCCATATTCCGACGGCGATAGAGTTGCTTACCCTAACGTGCCAAACTCTATCGAACGTACCAAATTCTAACGAACGCCTGTGAGATATTCAGAGCCACAATCCTACTCTCGCCAAAACCATGAATGGATTTGTTCCACTTCTCCGAGAGCAACGCCAGCAGGTCACCACCAGGGCGTCCCTTTCGGAAACCGTACTGACAATCGCTAAGCGAATCGTTGGACTCAAAATATCTCACAAGGTGGTGATGAATCATACTCTCCATTACCTTGGAAAGTGTGGAACAAACTGTTATTGGACGATAGTTCGCAGGGTTACTAGCCTTTTTGGGGATTGAAGTTACATTAGCAGCCTGCCAGCAAGATGGAAAAATACCGGCGCGATAGAACGCACTGAAAAGTTGAGCTGATGGACGCGCAAGTGTCGAAGAGCACTGCTTCAGGTCCAGTGCTGGTATGCCATCCTTACCCTTTTTACAGCACGGATTCGAAGGAATATAAGCTAGCCAGAGTTGCTGATACTCCTTTAAGTTCGGGCAAGAATAAAAGATGGCGATAAGTTTTGGTAGCTGTGGTAGTGGTTGCCTTGGACGCGGCTGTGGTGGTGTTGAGTTATTATTATAAGATTCACCCTTTTTAAATTCAGGATTTCGTGGCATTTTTGCGGTGGATTGTTCAGGTGAATCGTGGTGCAGTGCAGGATTTGGTGGCATTTCCTTGGTACATTGATCAGTTGAATTCTGGCCAAGTCCTGGATTTTATAGCAATTCTTAAAGGGACTGATTAGATGAAACTTGGCCAAGTTCAGGATTTTGTGACTTTCATAGATTAAATTTAACAAATTTAACAAATTTTTTTTTGATACTACTCCTCCTATGTAAGCAAAGAATTGATGCTACTGCAGGATCAGACAATAATGCAAAAAACAAAACAAAAATTTTACAAAAACTAATAAATTCGAAAATATTTCTTACCACTTCCTACTTTTCCAAAACACTTTTTATAACAGACGTTTAATAACATTTTGTTGCCTTTAGTTTTCAAAGTTAAGCATCGACTGGATAATTGAATGATAAGTTCTTTTTATTTATTCTTCTGGTTTTATTATCTTTTCTAAAAGGACAATAACTGAAAAGAAACTTTTTCATTTTTTTCGTACAGAAGCATTATTGCTTTCAACTGAATGATTATTAGACTGGTCCTTACATGGCACAATTTTTATTTTTATTTTTATTTTTTCAATTGGGAACCTCTTAAATTGTTCGTTCGTTTTAGTAGCATTATTCCTTTCGGAAACAAGATCGTTTGATTTTTATTGTGAATTTCTTCGCTTAATCCTGAAGGAATATATGGAACTCCGAAGAGGAACTCCAAACAATCTTGTTTCCAAAAAAAAGAATGATACTGAAAAGAACAATTTAAGAGGTTCCTTATTGAAAAATTAGGAAAAAAAATTGTGCCATATAAGGTCCAGTCTAATGCAACATACCTGCATTCCACTTATAGTTACAAAGTTCAACCATAATGCGGAACGTGTTAAAATTAAGATATCGATTTCGAATTTTCACCAAATACTTTTTTTTACTAAAAAGTACATTTTATGAGGTTCCCCATTAAAAATGTTGATTGTGGAAAACAAGGACCAGTCTAGTGATCATCATTTATACATAATGACATTCCTGATCAGGGTTGGCAACCCACCGGTTAACTCAATTAAACCCAGCTGGGTTTATTTACAACAAAAATAAGTGAAATTTACGTATTGGGTTTACAAATTTATTTCTTTCATTTTTGAGCTAAAAAGACAGTGAAATAACAAATTTATCAAATCACTGCTTACATCTTTTCCACACCTCTGAGCCAATTTCCAAATCTAATTTCAGAAAAACTTCTCCTGTTTACGGCGCTTTAACTTTGAAGCCGATTTTGTATTTTGTATTTCAAATTTCAAAGGAAGTGATTCGATGACATGCTAAAAGATAAACTCATACCTCTTTATACGGCCTAGGTAGTTTCTGAAAAGGTTGGCCGAAAAACGGAATGCCTTTAAAGTAGATGAATACATGTTGCGTTTGCTTCCCTTACACTTTTGTTAAAATATAGAGAATTCATGGTATTTTAACCGTAGTTCTAGGTAGTTTGCGCTTAAAGCGAATGTGTTCCATATTTCAAACAGGCCGTTATAACAAAATGCCATGTAAAGAAAGCCTGCATAAAGAGGTGAGAGTATATTGTATCCGTCGCAACAGCCGCTGAAGCAATGTTCGGAGAATACGGCAGATGCGGCATTTGATCATTTCTAATAATTGTTTTAAAACTTTTGCGACATGTGGTCGAGTGTTGTCATGCAAAAGAATAAATTTATCATGTCTGTCTATATATTCCGGCCGTTTTTCTCATAATACATGACTCAAACGAAATAATTGCAAACTGCTTCGCTCACTGAGCTTGTGCAGTTCATAGTACACAATGCTGCCTTAATCCCACCAAGAGTGCAAAGTTGCACTATAAATACTAAAACAACGTGATTGTAAAGGGTCCGCCAAATAAAATTTTTTTTAATGCTATAAAAAAAAAGCTACTGAATATTTCCTCAAATTTCTTTTTTTATTTGAAAGTACAATCCTTCCGGTTAATAATGGAAAATAATTTCATTCAAATGGCTGCCTTGGCCGGCCATGCAGTAGCCTACACGATCGGTCCAATGGCTTCACGAATATTGTCCTTTAAAGCGTCAATTGTCTCTGGCTTGTTGGCGTAACACTTATCTTTGACGGCACCCCACAAATAATAGTCCAACGGTGTCAAAGGGCAGCTCTTAGGTGGTCAAACGACATCAGCTCTGCGGCTGGTAATGCGATCTTCAAAAACAGGGCGCAAAACATCAAGTGTAGCTTCGGCTGTGTGGCACGTAGCGCCGTCCTGTTGAAACCAAATGTTGCTAATATCCTCCTCTTCAATTTTTGTGAACAAAAATTCATTCAACATGACCCGATAACAATCACCATTGACTGTAACGGCCACTCCTTGCTCATTTTCGAAGAAAAATGGCCAATTATGCCTCTGGACCAAAATCCGCACCAAACAGTGACTCGTCTTAGATGTATCGGCTTTTCAATGTATGCGTATGGTTTTCTGTGCCCAAAATGCGACAATTTTGCTTGTTGACATACCCGCCAAGATCAAACTGAGTTTCATCTGAAAGGATGATTTTTTTTTGGCAAAATCGGCATCTTCTGTAAGTCGATCGCAGGCCCACTTAGTGAAGCGTATACACAACCATATTCGTTCAGCGGAAGGATAAAGCTAATTATCTGTCAAATCAGGCATGAGCTAAGTGTTACCATTCACGAAATAAGCACTAGTTGAAAAATAAACGTTAGATGGCGGACCCTTTATAAACAAACAAGAAATATTGTCGACTTGAACGAAATTTGGTAGCAGTTATAAAGCCCAAAAAAACCCATCAAAACACCCAATAAGACCCGGTGGGCTGAGTTTTTTTAATCCCGGGTTTTTGCCAACCCTGTTCCTTATAATCTCTTTTTATGTAGTTTTCTAGGCATTTTCTGCAATTTTTTTAAGTTAAATTAGCTTTTTTTTTCATTTTTATTTAATAATAAAAATAACAAAAAGTTATACAAAATATTTCCTTTTCTTGTTAAAAAATAAATAATAAGGCATCTTAACTTAAAATGGAAAAAAATGCCATTCTAAGCGTTTATTTGTAGGAGTTGTTAGAATCCAATATTTTAGCCTCTGGACATGGGAAATAAGCCCTGACAGCTACCACGTCTAACGATTTGTATATCTGTAAAGAAAAAGTTTAAAATTTATTTAATTTATTTAATAATAATGGCCCATATTCTTTAATTTAAGACCTTTTACTATCTATTTCATATTCGTAGTTGAAAATAGAGTATAAAGTATACTTGAACTGGCTTTAAATGGGTGTCAACTGCAATTTGCTTAATATATATATACGAGGGCGGATTGATATTGAAAAAAAATTTTTTTTTCAAAAACCATTCATTTCTCAACATAGTCTCCTTTTAGCTCAATATGTTTAGTACGACGATTTTGCAACTTTTTAATACCATCTGAATAATACGTTTTTGTGAACTCCTCAAAATACGCATTAGTTTCGGTAATCACTTCTTTTTCCTGCGAGCCATTTTTTCAAGTTTGGAAACAGGAAAAAGTCACTAGGGGCTAAATCTGGACTATAAGGTGGATGATCAACCAATTCGAAGTGGATTTCTCGTAGTTTTAGCATCGTATCTAATGCTGTGTGAACCGGTGCGTTGTCTTGAAGAAAGAGCATTTTTTTCTTGTTTAAATGTGGTCGATTTCCTTGATTGCATCAATCAATTGATCCAATAATGCACGATAATACTCTCCTGTGATTGTGGATCCCTTTTCAAGATAATCGATGAGCAATATTCCGTGTGCATCCCAAAATACTGTGGCCATAACCTTGCCAGCCGATTTCGCTGTCTTCGCCTTCTTCGGAGCACTTCCACCAGCTTTCACCCATTGCTTCGATTGATTTTTGGTTTCAGGTGTGTAGTGGTGGACCCACGTTTCATCAAAAGTTATTAATCTACGCCAAAAATCAGCAGGATTATGCTTTATCATGTCCAAACACTGCTGTGAAGTGATCTGTCGAACTCGTTTTTGTTCAACACTGAGCAAACGCGGCACCCAACTTGCCGATAGCTTTTTCATTTGCAAATGTTCATGCAAAATGTTGATCACACGTTCATATGATATGTTTACCATTTCAGCAATCTCACGTATTTTGACCCGGCGATTATTCATAACGATATCGAGGATTCTCTTGATATTTTCTTCAGAAACCACCTCTTTTGGCCTTAATGTTGATGGTATTGTTGCAGTGTTTGTTCGGCCCCTTTTAAATTCAGCAATCCAATATTTTACCATATAATCTAACGGAGCAGATTCGCCGTAATCTTTACCAAGCTTTTCTTTTGTCTCCTTCGCCGTTTAGCCTTTCAAATAATAGCGTTTAATCACTACACGAAATTCTCTTTTTTCCATTTTCCAAGAAACACAAAAGTTGCTTACTTCAAACGACTACAACAAATAAACTAATCGATGAATTTGGCTAAAATTTTAACAGCTGGCGTTTGACAGATCGTAATTTCTAAGAAAGAAAAAGTTTTTGTCTTTGTGCTGCCATCTAGCGCTAGGTAGCTTCAATGTCAATCCGCCCTCGTAGAACTGGGTTACTCTAGCCCTAGCCGCATTACTGAGAGCCCTTGTGTTGTACCTGCTTTTTGACTGATGTGAATAAAGTAAGCTTTAACTGTTACCGCACACATGCAAAATTCCATTTTTTTTTAATTATGGTTTGTATTGACGTGCCACGTTATTTAAACAAAATTTAAAAACTTCAACTCTAACCATTCTTAAGTATACAAAAATCGAATTCTTATTTGTACGGGACGTACCATGACCGCTTATCTAATACCACCCACTTTTTAACTGATGGTCGTTTAAACCAAATTCGACACCTTCCATTCTAATCGTGCTCTAGATATAAAGGGTGTTTTTTATAGAGGTATAGAACTTTAAGTTGGCATTGCTTTGCAAGATGGCGACCGATTTAACAGCTGTCAAGTGATTTATTCTCATCATGAATAGACTCACGCCTGAACAACGCTTGCAAATAGTGCAATTTTCATATTTCATTGTTGCATTTTTTTTCAATTTTCTGGTTGAATGGCTACGTCAACAAACAAAACTGCCGCATTTGGAGTGAAGGTAGTCCACAAGTGTACGTGGAAACACCGTTACATCCAGAAAAGCTGACTGTTTGGTGCGCTTTATGGGCTGGTGGAATCATTGGTCTCTACTTTATCAAAAACGATGGTGACCAGAACGTTATAGTCAATGGTGATCGGTACAGAGCCATGATTACTAACTTTTTCATTCCTGAATTGAATAACCATGATGTCCAGGAGATGTGGTTTCAACAAGACGGCGCAAAATGTCACACAGCTCGTGCCACAACAGATTTATTGAAAGACATGTTTGGTGACCGCCTAATTTCACATTTTGGACCTGTGAATTGGCCTCCAAGATCTTGTGATTTAACACCGATAGACTACTTTCTGTGGGGCTATGTAAAGTCATTGGTCTATGCGGTAAAGCCACAAACGCTTGACCATTTGGAAGACAATATTCGCCGTGTTATTGCCGATATACGGCCACAAATGTTGGAAAAAGTCATCGAAAACTGGACGTCCAGAATGGATTACATCCGCGCCAGCCGTGGCGGTCATTTTCCAGAAATCATATTTAAAATGTAATGCAATGAGATTATCTTTCGGATAAATGAAATTTATGTCAATCAAATAATCCATCGTTGTTTTATTGCAACTTGAAGTTCTATACTTGTATAAAAAACACCCTTTACAAAAATCAGTTTCGAATGGTCGGCGCCAAATGAAATGAGGATCGAAACAACGACTGAAAAGATTCAGCTCAACATTGCAATTATAAAGACCGAATGTTATTTTACACATAAGACATTACGATACATGGCTTGGTAACCTTTCAAGAGACAATAAAAATCGAAATATGGAAAATGGAAGGCATTTTGTTGATATTTATATGGGAATATAAAGGAAAATCGAAATGCTAAATCGCCGAAACACTGAGCCGATATCGTGCAAATTTCACATATACTATCGCCAACGTACCCTGAAATTTTGATTGAAATCGGTCGACCCATTTCCGTAGTAAGTGGTGACATCAAAGTGTACACTTTTTTATATATACTCGAATATAGATTTTTTATAAAATATTTAAAAGTGGCAACTCTGAACAGATACGTTTTCTTTTTATTTTTTAAACCTAGAATGATGAGCAAGGTCTTCTGACCCATTGGTATACCTGACTGCTAATATTTTTTTGATCAATGAATTTTCTGAATTGGTAATTCGTGAATTTTATCAAAATTGCATCAAATTGTATTTAAAAGCATAACTATTTCCTTAGTGACAATTTATCAAATTTTTTTTCGTGACCAATATTGTCAAATTGATAATACATCGTCATATTTGGCAGCTGTGTTTGAAAGCGTGTGTATGTTATGTCTTATAGTTCAGATATTTGAGAAAAATATGTTGACTTGGATTTGCCATTGCGTTATATTATATTTATTATTGTTATGTTCCAGAACTCACATCCATAAAAGCAAGGGGGCTGATTTTACGCATCAGTTAAATATGTTTCTCTTAGTTTATTTCAAGATAGCAGCCAGTTCACACAGGTCATAAAATACTGAAAGATTAACTGGTATTAATTAACTGGTTTACTATTCCTTGCCAGGATGCTTCCAAGGTAGAAGAAATAGCTACTCTTTTCTAACTTGATATTACATATTCTGAATTTGGTGTTGTTAAGGGTATTACAGTGAATTATCTCGCACAGTTTTTAATGTTAAGCCTTAGCCCCGTCTGTGCAACTGCATTCTTTAGAGATTAAAGTTTAGCAAACATGTAACGGCGGCTGAGTGCTAAAAGGCAAATATCATTGCCACATTCCTTAGTCCCAAGTGTTGGTTATGTTCCCATCTTATGCCTCTGCTAATGGTTGTGTCATTGCAAACAATAACATCAAAATCTATATTCTATAGAAGCTGGGATAATATGCATCCCAGTTGATGTGTGAAGCGCAGAAGCTAATGATATTTCTATAATAGAAAAAAAAGAATTCCTGCAAAACAACGCCAGGTATGAATGTTAGGTAAGAGCATATAGAAAAAACTCATCATCATTTAAGACAAAAGGCTTAAACCCTTCTTTTATCTATTTTAGGCTTCCTACCATCGAAGTCCCTTCCACAATAATCATTAATAGCAAACTCTCTTCTAATTAAAAAATTTTTCACAAATTTTTCATTTCAATTTTATTATTTTTTTAATTATTTAGAAACAGGTTTAGCTGGTTTTATAAAGGGTCCGCCATTTAATGCTATAAAAGAAAACTACTGAATATTTTCTCAAATTTCTTCTTTTATTTGAAAGTAAAATGCTTCCGGTTAATAATGGAAAATAATTTCATTCAAATGGCTGCCTCGGCTGGCCATGCAGTAGCCTACACGATCGGTCCATTTTTTAAGCACATTATCGATTGTGTTCAGCTGTATTCCACCAATGGCTTCACGAATATTGTCCTTTAAAGCGTCAATTGTCTCTGGTTTGTTGGCGTAACACTTATCTTTGACGGCACCCCACAAATAATAGTCCAACGGTGTCAAATCGCAGCTCCGAGGTGGCCAAACGACATCAGCTCTGCGGCTGATATTGCGATCAAGTGTAGCTTCGGCTGTGTCGCACGTAGCGCCGTCCTGTTAACACCAAATGTTGCTAATATCTTCCTCTTCAATTTTTGTGAACAAAAATGCGTTCAACATGGCCAATAACGATCGCCATTGACTGTAACGGCCACTCCTTGCTCATTTTCGAAGAAAAATAACCCAATTATGCCTCTGGACCAAAATCCGCACCAAACTGTGACTCGTTTAGGGTGTATCGGCTTTTCAATGTATGCGTGCGGGTTTTCTGTGTCACAAATGCCACAATTTTGCTTGTTTACATACCCGCCAAGATCAAAATGAGCTTCATCTGAACATATCGCACACATTCTGCAACATTACCATGATTTTCAAAGTAATGTCGCTCCCAGTGTTGTTCAAGCGTATACACAACTATATGAGAGCTAAGTGTTACCATTCACGAAATAAGCACTAGTTGAAAAAAAACGTTAGATGGCGCACCCGATAGTAAAAAAAAAATTATCACAGTGTATACCACGTCCGGTATGAAAGTACTTTTGAGCCAAGTTCATCACAACTCTTTCCTTTTATTTTAACTCCAGAGCTCTTACATGTATAAATTTGATCTCTTAATGCATAATTTATTCATGAGTTACATTTACTTCTATGCTATATTTGACTGGTTTTTAACTGAGTATACCGTCTCGATCTATAGGGTCCGCCAAATAACTTTTTTTTTAATGCTATAAAAAAAAAACTACTGAATATTTTCTCAAATTTCTTTTTTTATTTGAAAGTACAATCCTTCCGGTTAATAGTGGAAAATAATTTCATTCAAATGGCTGCCTCGGCTGGCCATGCAGTAACCTACACGGCCGGTCCAATTTTTAAGCACATTATCGATTTTGGGCAGCTGTATTTCACCACGAATATTGTCCTTTAAAGCGTCAATTGTCTCCGGCTTGTTGGCCTAACACTTATCTTTGACGGCACCTCACAAATAATAGTCCAACGGTGTCAAATCGCAGCACCGAGGTGGCCAAACGACATCAGCTCTGCGGCTGGTAATGCGATCTTCAAAAACAGGGCACAAAACATCGAGTGTAGCTTCGGCTGTGTGGCACGTAGCGCCGTCCTATTGAAACCAAATGTTGCTAATATCCTCCTCTTCAATTTTTGTGAACAAAAATGCGTTCAACATGGCCCGATAACGATCGCCATTGACTGTAACGGCCACTTCTTGCTCATTTTCGAAGAAAAATGGCCTAATTATGCCTCTGGACAAAAATCCGCACCAAACAGTGACCCGTCGCACATCGCACACATTCTGCAACATTAACATGATTTTCAAAGTAATGTCGCAATATTTCCCAAAGTTGTTCGAGCTTTTACACAACCATATTCGTTCAGCGGAAGGATAAAACTAATTATCTGTCAAATCAGACATGAGCTAAGTGTTACCATTCACGAAATAAGCCCTAGTTGAAAAAAAAAACGTTTGATGGCGGACCCTTTATTTAGAATCGACTCTAACGTCAGAAGTATACTTTAAGTTGTCTATGAATAAGTTTAAGACTTTTATTCACTTAAAGTATACTTTATGTTTCACGATGAATATGGGCCAATAAATTTAAAAATAATAAAGAACGAATTATAACAAACGTAAGATAATATAAAAAATTCAAAAATATTAAAAAAAATATATCCTTCACTACTAAAGCTTAGTCCTTAAAAAGTCACATTTAATCATGGACCAAAAACGTACATTCCTAGAATATCTGAAACCAAATGTCTGTCCGTGGTCTAAGCCTCTGCTTGCGGGATGATATGTCCGTTTTTCAGTATGTCTAAAATTTAGCACGAAATAACGGTTAGCAATTGTTAATTTTCTACCCAAATCAGTTGGCATAACCACTTTCTACTCAGCGCTTTATATACGGTGGTAAAAATTGATTTGATACTTGGCACGAGTCTTCATTAGACTCTTATGTAAATGTTGAAACGTTAAAAAAGTCAAGTAAGTACTGCTGCAAATTTAAAATAGTGTAGCAAGTGTGTCTCTACATACATTCCTTATGTATTTCGTTGCTACAAAATTAAACTATTTTTTATCAATTAGCAAATGCTATGATGCAGAAACATACGCACAAGATTATGAGTAGAGCTAATATAACAATAACCTGACTTTTGATATGATAATATTTGAATAAAAGGCTTCGTTTCCAAAAACAAGTTTCATTTTTATCGAAAAAAGTGGTTTCAAGTACATTCAACGCAGAAGAAAAAAAAAAAAAACATATGAAAACCCGAATGCATTTTAAATAAGATCTTCATATGAACAAAAAAAAAACACATTTCTGGAAATGAAAGTTGATACGCAAAAAAATATAAAAAATATTTAAACATGAAATAAAACAAGATCACTAGAACTTCTAAAGTCTGTATGTCGATTAACACTACGCTTGCCAGATTCAACCTTACAAAATTCTTCACAATTTATAGAAAAAATCTTGAATTAAAAAAATCTTAACTTCGGATACAACCTATCGGTGTATGGCTATAAAATGTAGTATCATTTGCATTAGGCAACACTATAGCATATTTGTATCACTGTTACAAAAGTAAAAATGCTTAAAAAGAAAATATACCCCATCAGATTTTAGCTATAAACTTTATTGGTTTGTGTCAAGGCTCTGTATCTGTTACGGCCCGAATTGTCTGTGCTATTAAGAGTGCTACCATATGCTTAAGCCAGTTTGATTCCTTTTTGTGTATTATAACTTTACATCTTTAAAATTTAACGCAGATAAATAGGATTTTGAAGTGACTACAAGAATATTCGAAAGTGATAATAAATTGCTATAAAAGGTCGCACATTTCTTTGTATCGTGTTTAGGCCTAAATAAAAGTGTTGTATAAATGAATATTAAACGTTCATTTTTCGAACAACGAATAAACCGGTTATCTTAACACGAATAACCGCTTAATATTTCATTGCAAATATGTTCATCGTTTAAGTATTTCTCCAAATTTAATATATGAAGTTTTATTTTCATACCATGACTACCTTGAATGTCTCACAAAGAACGTGAAAACCGTGGTCTTGAGCAACAACAATTTTTTATCAGTTTCTGTAAATAAATATGAATATTTTATATATGGAGAATGATGATCAAGTAGACTCACTGAAAAGGATCTACAAACGCCGGCTCCGAACAACAGATGTATTAGTTAGTAAAGTTTTTCGCAGTGTAAATACTCACAACCAGTCGTTAGTAATGTTGTTGCTGGGATTGATCTGATGACTTCTTGTTTGGTAGGCGGATGTCTTACCTAACATAGCACAGTGGCACACACTATTAAATACGTGAAGCATGCATTTATGTTTATGTTCTATAGTTGTGCTCTGAAGTGTGAAAATATTTGGAAACCGTTGGAAAGGAAGGTTAGGTTAAATGGGTCGCTAGCATTTCGTGAGTTCACTATGGCTCATTGTGACACCCCAACAAGAACAGTCCCATTAAAGAGGCCAAAAGGCCGGACATTGAAGAGTTCCAGATGAAGGATCCCCACATAAAGACCAAAAAATAAGAGTTACCTCATTTGAGCCAAGCGGTATCCTTGACGAAGTTAATCAAGGCATCCCTAAGACAGTCCAGATCATGGAAGCGATATGAGCTGAAATGCCTAAGTCTAAGTTCTCATAGATCAGGACAGTCGCAGAAAAGGTGTTGTACCAGTAGCCATGACCATGACCGCTCCGACATTCGGCCCATCATACAATGCCTGTTAATTATGTCCGAAAAAGCCCGAACAATCCACTTCTAAACCTTGATTTTTTCATGGAAATAGAGGGTTAAAATATTGTGGATATTCCACAAGTGGTGATATTGGTCCACTTGTGCTCAGTGCCCATTTATCCAACAAAATCGGCGATTCACGTAGAGGGGCATGTCTGTCCCCCTGTACGAGAGACAGAGAGGACCCTAGAGTAGCGCACTCATCAGCCTCGCATAACTTGGAATCCATATCAGTTCGACTTGATGTTCTTCCAGGTGGGCCAGTAAGCATCGGGTAGCCTGAGAGTAACCCTGAGGTGCATATCAACAAAATAAAAACAAATGAAAATGAAACTACGCAGTAAAAAATCACTCACTGGATGAAATATTAGGATAGGCCCTAAGCCAAACATTGTTCCAGCATATTTACTTGCTAGACACTACGATAAAAAAATTTCTAATGCAACAAGAATTGAGAAGAATTTTATTTAATAAAAGAGCCGGTTATTTGATTAATTCTTAACCGAAAACCGGTTATTTTAAAATTGCAAATTTTCGAATTATTCGAAAACCGGTTTTTTAGATAACGTTCTTGATTTACTGAAATTTACAAGCATTACAATTGTTGAAGTGGACAAAATGAGAATAAAAGAAGATATTATTTAAATTCTTGTCCTCGAAAATGGGAAATCGAAAGGAGACATATATTTTAGTTTCAAATATGGTAGTAAATTTCCAAAACGAAAATAAATCATATCAAAAAACAAAACAACAAAATTCAGTCGTGCTACTCTACAGACGATCATTGGAAATTATAACAACAATAATAGAACCGAAAACAGACCACGATCTGGCAGACCTAAGAAGCTTTCGAGTTGTGATATTACCAGTATTGTGAAATTAGTTCTTCGGGATCTAACAGTAGATGCCCCAAAATTGGCGGAACACATTGAAAAGTGTTCCAATTAAATTGTTGCTCTACGAGAAATAAAAGACATTTTACATAGCAATGGATTTAAGAGGAGAACAGCACGCAAAAAGCCCCTAATTTTAGCGAAGAATCATAAACTTCACCTTGAGTTTGCTAAAGCACATATAGACAAGGGTATAGATATTTGAAATCATGTTATATTTACCGACAAACCCTCTAAAACCTCTAAATCATAGGGTGTATGTATGTATGTTGACTGTATCTTCAAAATGGTAATAGTAAACGGCTCAAAATTAGGTTCAGATAGCTTCGTAGTCAATAAAAATTAAGAGTCAAAAAGTTTGCAGAATTGGACAAGTGGACATGGTATTTCCCACATAAAGTAAATATTGATTTTTGTGTATCTTGAGAACGGTTAAAACGCAAGTTTTTTAATTTGATCTAATTGGCTTTATAGTCAATACAAATAATCAGACAAAAAGTGGCTGAATTTTACAAGCGGGCGTGGTAGCTCCTATACAAACTATTTTGAAAACGATTAAAGTGTAAGTTTCTGAATTTGGTCTTAAAGTTTTCGTATTATGTACAAATCATCAGTCAAAAAATGGAAAGAATTGGATAAGTGGGCGTGGCATTACCTATACATAGCAAATAATAATTTTTTTATATCTTGAGAACGGTATTAGTAGATGTTTCTAAGTTTAGTTCAACTAATGTCGTTGGCAATACATATCATCAGTCAATAACTGGAGGGATTGGTAAGTGGGTGTGGCGTCTTTCATTCATACTAAATATGGAATTTTTTATATGTGTGGAGAACAACAATTAAAGTTCGTTATCTACCCACATCAACCAAAAAGCAGGTATTGCACAAAGAACACCGTGTAAAAGCTATCTATTTACATATCGCCACCTAAAACGCAAACGGCCCTATCTAACATTTTGAAAATTTTACAGGAGAGGCAAAAAACTAATTAAAATAAAAAGTATAGTTTTAATCAGCGAGATTTTTACCAATATTTGAGATACAATTTTTATATTTCGTTTCATTAACTTATAAACCAATATCGCGTTTTGACAATTGACAATGTTATGTATTATTTGCGTTTGCCATATAATTGCTTTTGTAGATAGGGTCGTTTGTTTTTTGGTAGTAAAATCGCTAATTTTAGTCGGAAGAGTCCAAATTTATTTGTGGGCCTTTGTTTTGATGAAATACCTCAGAATTAATGAAAAAGTCGATTTTGAATATTTTGTTAGTTAGGGCCGTTTGCATTTTAGGTGACGATATACTACATAAAAATTAATATGTGTTTGTTTCAAACCGTATATCACTAAAAAGTAGGTATCTTTAACGTTTGGAGCCTATCTTAAATGTTTGTATGGGTATAGTAGGTATCTTTAATCTTTGGATTTGAACCAAATGGTAGAAAGGGGTACAAAGTGATAACTAAGATAACAGTTAAGGTAATAATTAAGACAGGATTAGCGAAGCACACCGGGTTTTAGCTAATTTCAAATATGACACATTCCAAACCCATTTTCAATCTTATGAATATGAGGATAATATGTATTTTATTACTGATATTTAATTTTTTTAATAATACGAGATTTCTATGGTCGTAGTTAATGCTATAATTGCTGTCGAAATATTCTTTTAACCTGAAATTATTAAGGGTTTAAATACCTTCTTGCTCTGTCGAGTCGAGAAGCTACTAAACCTTCACTACATCATTGGCAGCATTTGTTGCAGTGAAAGCACACATCGAGTCTATAATAGACACTTCTTTCGACACAGCGTGATACTGCCGAAGATTCTTACTCAGTCATTAAGCATGAATCTAAGTTGATTGGGCTCTTAATAGGCTTGGTACCTAAAACCAGTTCTCTTCCTGCTCAGGTACCAGTTTTTTTTGGCTTCTGGTTTGAAAATTGTTTAAGTATTTTTTGTATATTTTTGGCCTAGTACAAATGCTATATATATCTAAAATGTGCTCTCCCTTAGGCTCAATGTAAACTCAGAAACCTAAGTTCATAGGGCTGCCTAAGTTCATAGGGCGTGGATACTTTTCTACAAGCAAAGGTACCAATGTCATTAATACCTGAGTGGTCAAACCCTAGACTTTAAATTCACTAACAAATACAAGTTTAACTTGACTTAAAGAACTGTTGTTAGAAAAAGAACACGAAGCATTGCTCAAGTGCTGCAAAATGGTGTCCTAATCAAAGTAAATTTGTCCTAATGGAAAAGTACGTTTAACCTAAAGTTATGTATGGCTTAAGAAGGGCAATTATAAAAAAATTATTAGAAACTTAATGATAAAGTAGCTGCCCTTGTATTGCTGCTTGCGGTTAATTTTTTTACAGAGCCTTAGCCTTTATCTACACCGCATTTAGGTGCTAATGACATTTGTGGTGCATGAAAGACCTCAAACTTATGAGAAAGTTTAAAGTTTTAACTAAGAGTAGAAGCTGAGAATAGGACTTAAAATAGATTTCTGCTTGTATTAAAGCCAATATTATACCATGTTTACATTTGAATTACTTCATTCACTGTTTTAATACGTTCACTTATACGAATTACCCTGTTCACATAGTATCTTTGTAAGTCGTTATGATGGTTCTGCTTTTTCTTCGGCTTCCTGTTATTTTTATTTATTTTTTTGTTATTTGGCTGTGTATTGTGTTTTAGAAATTTAAACAAAATATAGGAAATTAAATAAACTAGATTTGGGCTCTTTAGCTCTTTTAATGAGCTAGTGCGTTCACTTACAATACAAAACATGTGTGTTAAACACACACACACACATGCATACATAAATAAAATTTTTGTTTTAAACACATGTTTTTTGTTGTAAGTGAATGAATTAGCTCATTAGAAGAGCTAAACAACCCAACTCTAAAGTAACCATATTTAGCGCAGACGAACACCCTATAAAAATCGCATTGATTTTTTAGTAATCCATTACATTTTTTGCTATTTTCTCTTAAAATTGTATACGGGGAGTTATATATTTCTTTTCAATATTGGCGGGTTGCAATGTTAATGAAAGGGCGAATAAAGAAAAAAAAACATTGGCGTGCGTGAATATGGCATTAGTTGCATTGATTGAATACCGTTAACAAATAAATCGGAAAAACCATACGATATTTTTTTAAAATATATAATGTTTGATTTCGCTTAATTCCTAACCCAGTAAACTTAAACCCTCATATTCATAAAAAATTAAAACGTATTTGAAGTCTTTTTAAAAAAATTTTTTTTCTATGAAAAATTTGGAACAAAAAATTTGATTTCAAACTTTATGAATAAGGGGGTAAATATTTAATTAAAATTTCAAAATTGCTTTAAAATTTCCTTTTAAATTGTTAACTATACACTGTAGTTACTTCTACACAATTTCACTTTTATCACTCACTGTATAAATATGTATGACACTTTTCCTTGGCTATTTATCACACGACATTTAAAATGTTTTTTTTTACAATTAAAACAAGTACGTGATACAGTTTAACTGTAATTTGTTAACAAGCTGTCTGATACAAATTCATTAATTTCATACCTTTATGTATGACCTTCAATAGCACGTACCCGCGTATGTGTATTTGAATATATACATACCTGCTCCACATCGTCGCGCACAATTGAATTTCTGCTCGTTGCCATATTGTTCCCGATTACTGGCACAAATTGGATTAAATTCTGAAGTGGTGGGACAGCGACTAAAACAGTCTAGAAATTGGGGAGTTGGTGTAGTGGCAGCCGGTATAAATGGCACCATAGTCGGTACAGCCGGTTGATTATTGACAATCACTACGGCAGTGGTTGTTGGCGCTGCTGTTGTGGTGGCAAATATTAGATCTTGACCAGGATTTAACCATTTTTGATTATTTAAATTGCTGCCTTGAATAACATTTTGTCTGCGAATTGGTGGTCTTTGCAATTGCTGCGAGGCGGGACTATTCAGATTTTGATTAAAATTTTGTTGCACAGGTTGCTGTAGTTGCCGCTGTTGTTGGAATTGTTGAAAAGGCGAATTGTTATTTGGTGTAAAATTTCGTTGTTGCTGTTGTTTTATGGGAAACTGTTGAAATGCTGGCTGAAATTGATTAAATGGTTGAAAGTGATTAAATGAATTGAAATCAAGGAAATTTAGTGGCACAGGTCTTTGTTGAGTTATTTGTAAGCAGCTGCTAATTAACACAATGAGTGTGATCAGTTGAACTGTAATTACTTATTTAAAAAAAAAAAAAAAAAAAAACAACAACAAAAAAAACAATTAAATAATTATATTATTTTTTATTGAATATTTATAATTACTTTTATGTAAACGCAATTTCGTTAACATTTTGAATTTATTTTTTTTAATTTTTTCTTCAACGTTGTTGTTGAAGCGGATGTTTCTAAATCTCAACTGAATCTTTAAGACAAGATTGTTTTATCTTTTAATACTTTTTAGCAAGTTTTTACCTGTTTCTTTGGGTTTTATGAGAGGGATTTTTGCTTAGACATTTTTTAAAATTTCATTTTTTTTTAAATTTTTGTTTTTAATATAAATCTTGTTTCATTTCACGCTCTCATCTTTATTGGATGGTCATTTAAGCTATTCTGTTATGAATTTTTATTTTTTATCTCTAAAGTTCATTCTCCCTACGAAAAAAAAAGAAAGAAAGAAACAAGAAATTATGAATTCAATTAAAATTTTTTTAAAATAAGCATCTTTCCAGTATCTGTTTTCTGTCTAGTATGGATTTTGTTTGTTTTTCCCCTTGATTATAAATACATAGCAAACGTTTTATTGTTTTCTATTATTATTTATTTATTTATTTAATTTAAATTTTATGTGTATTAGGTTTAGCTGTAGTAGGCAAAATCCAGACATAACAAATGACGTAAAAATTATTAAAAAACATAAACTTTTAGTAGCTCATAACTGAATTTAACTGTACCATATAGAATGTAAACCTCTTTGAATTTAGAAACTGGAGAAGTAACACGAAGTACTCGTATGATGTACAGAGAACGCATACATATATTGAATAACAGCCTTGCAAACGTTGCTGCCAGATTTGACGATTTATCGTAATTTTTTCGATTTATGCCCTACCTTATTTGAGCGAACTATGTGCCACGCCCGATGTTAAAAAACTGAAAACGGATTTGTATTCAGCCCACCAAATTACCCTAGGAAAGATATTTTGTTGCTCCAGTCCAAAACTTTGTTGACTAATGTTGTTATCGAAATATAGTTTTATGTAAAGGCTTTTTTTGCTGTAGACCAGTGGAATTAATAAATCAGTTGCCACAGACGGTCTTTGGTTACACAAGCTACTAGTGTAGAGTAATCATATACCCCAGATCCAAATTTGATGATGGATGTCCAGATTCTTCCTTATACCTGACGTCTGGATTAAGACGGTATACTCAGTTAAAAACCAGTCAAACCAGGCATAGAAGTAAACTTGACTCATGAATAAATTAAGCACTAAGAGATCAAATTTATACATGTAAGATCTCTGGAGTTAACATAAAAGGAAAGAGTTGTGATGAACTTGCCTTAAAAGTACTTTCATACCGGACGTAGTATACACTGTGACAGTTTTTTTTTACTATCGGGTCCGCCATCTAACGTTTTCTTTTTTCAACTAGTGCTTATTTCGTGAATGGTAACACTTAGCTCTCATATAGTTGTGTATACGCTGGAACAACACTGGGAAATATTGCGATATTACTTTGAAAATCATGGTAATGTTGCAGAATGTATGCGATGTGTTCAGATGAAGCTCATTTTGATCTTGGCGGCAAGCAAAATTGTCGCATTTGGGGCACAGAAAACCCGCACGCATACATTAAAAAGCCGATACACCCAAGACGAGTCACTGTTTGGTGCGGATTTTGGTCCAGAGGCATAATAGGGCCATTTTTCTTTGAAAATGAGCAAGGAGTGGCCGTTATCGCTATCGCGTCATGTTAAACGAATTTTTGTTCATAAAAAACATTTGATTTCAACAGGACGGCGCTACGTGCCACACAGCCGGAGCTACACTCGATGTTTTGCGCCCTGTTTTTGAAGATCGCATTATCAGCCGCAGAGCTGATGTCGTTTGGCCACCTCGGAGCTGCGATTTGACACCGTTGGAGTATTATTTGTGGGGTACCGTCAAAGATATGTGTTACGCCAACAATCCAGAGACAATTGACGCTTTAAAGGACAATATTCGTGAAGCCATTGGTGAAATACAGCTGCACACAATCGATAATGTGCCTAAAAATTGGACCGATCGTGTAGGCTACTGCATGGCCAGCCGAGGCAGCCATTTGAATGAAATTATTTTCCATTATTAACCGGAAGGATTGTCCTTTCAAATAAAAATAGAAATTAGAGAAAATATTCAGTAGTTTTTTTTTAAAGCATTTTCAAAAAAAAAAAAATTTATTTGGTGGACCCTATAGATCAGGACGGTATACTCAGTAAAAACCAGTCAAATATAGCATAGAAGTAAATGTAGCTCATGAATAAATTATGCATTAGGAGATCAAATTTATACATGTAAGAGCTCTGGAAAGCTAAGAGAAAAGAGTTGTGATGATCTTGGCTCAAAAGTACTTTCATACCGGACGTAGTATACACTGTGACAATCTTTTTTTTTTACTAGATTAACTCTATCAAAAAACTTGACGGAAGTTCTCCCTGCTCTTGTTGGTAACGTTCTCGCTAACAAAGCCATTTGTGCCATTCGCTTTTAGAAAATCAAGTGAGAGTCCAAGTTATGAAAACTTGTTTGAAGCAGGAGTAGATACAATGGATCAAATGGTGTCACATTATATGTATACGCAAGTGTGGAACATTTCATTTATTATTTATGAAAATATGGTAAAATTAAAGTAAGCAAAGCATCGTTGTCGCTTGCTCATTGAACTACCAAATCAGTTGGTACGCCTTCACATGAAATCGCGTTCATCAAATCCTTGTGTACTGTGACATACACATGTCAGAATTTCAATTTATAATTTTTCTCTTCAGGGTCTAACACCTACTTCTTAGTCTAAACAATCACAAATTGATATGGAAACAGTAAACATTTCTTCATCCACGTCAAACTATAGTCCATTATGTCCGTTAAGTGTAAGGATACTAATACAAAAACTAAACTCAAAACTCAACTTTTCTAATGTAATTTCGGCAAACCCATGTGCCAACAATATTGCAGAGACTAAAACGTATATTTGCAATGACTGTAAAGTAAAACAAATTAAAACGTAGTAATATAATGCTAGAAACTAATTTAATTATTTAAATAAAAGGACAAAATTTACAAAGAGCCCTTGTCTAGTTTAACTTTTGGCTGGGGCTTTCATGATGGTCTGGCCAGACCACAATGTGTATTTAATGGTGATTTTATAATTTTTCCCGAAACAGATATTTCACTTAAGTTTTAGTTGTTTAGCTTATCAAAGTACTTAATGGCTACAAAATAGTGGTCACGCTTTCTTCGCCAGATATTCGACAAATGTGACCGTAGGTTAAGGCCAACGAATCCATCGTCAAAATTAGCCGACCTGACATCTAAGATGGCTGCTGTAGTTTGAAAAGTGGCAACATTTTGTAATATCTCAGCTTAAACAAGGTTAAAGCCGAACTAGGTTCTACTCTGGAGGAGTTATCAGATGATCTGGCCTGTGATTGAACCGAGGATCTTTTGGTTGGCAGGCGGTTGTCTTACCTACCATACTACAGCATTAAAATGCTTACAACTATAAAATATTAAGTGTGAGCATTTTAAACAAGGCCATACTAGCTACCAGGACAAACACCATATTCGTCGATCAAGTGCTGTTTCCACGCTAGGAATAATTAAGAAAATATACAAAATGGTATTGATCGTTGTCTGAAGCTACGTGTACTAGCTGTATACCTTGCACTGGGAGATGAGAAACTAAAACCGTTAAAGGAGATGTTTTAAAAATAGGTTTGGCGATGTGTTATCGTAATAAAGCCGACTATTTGCGTTGATTCATGGTTACGACTTGGTAGCAATAGTCAAAAATTCCACTGAATTTGGAGGATCGTGCCTAAAGCAGACAGAGACAATTCCATTTGCAGGCAAGGTCATGGCGTCTGCTTCTCTCCTTATTCACCAAATTCGACATCAGCTATTGTATATCGTTCGAAAAACTTTATCAAGCTAAAAGGAAATTATGTTGAGTAATAGTGTAAATTTTACCGAAATTTCGTGTATTTTCTATATTAAGTCAACTAATTGTGGAACTGGCCTTGTAACCTGGAATGCGCGAAGCAAAGGACCAAGTAGTGGTTCTGAATATTACCAAAGCGTCGCGAAACTTATCGTATTTTTGTCGATAGTCACTTTTATCGATTTATGTCGAGCTTTTTCAAATATCGTTCTATAAGACTGGTTACCGATTGAGTCTCATTCGACGTGTTCAGGATTAATTTAATTTTTTATATTCTTCTCCTTCTTACTTCTAATCCTTTCTACTCTTTCGCAGATGACAGCTACATTTGTCATTCATATTCTTTTGATGGCAGCCTGAGAGACTTTTGCAGGTAGAGTCGATAGGGCGAAAATCTCCGAGTGGAGTTGTGCGAATAGAATCGATTTTAATGCGCGCAAGACCCAATGACACACAGATGTGGTGGACCTTGCGTGATGTATATATTGAGGAAAATGATGCTCTTGATATTCTGGGAGTGAGAATTTACTATGACGTTCGGTGGAACGATCACATTTTTCGAGTATCGAGGGAAGCATTCAAGTGCCTGGTTTTTTTAAAACGGTGTATGAAATATATCATTTCGTCTGACATTTTTACGATTTGCAAGACCTATGTGCTGCATCCGATTCTATTTTCATCTTTATTGAAAGCGACCTACAGTTTAACGCCGGCTCCGAACGGCAAGTGAATTAGAGGAGTTTTCAATAGTAAGTAATAATACTCATAACCAGTTACTAGCTAATGTTATGAAGTGATACCAATGTTGAAAAAGCTTTTTCTTTTTCAGATGGTTTGGTCTGGTTTTGAACCGAAGGCCTTCTGGTTGGTAGGCGGATGTTTTACCTACCATACCACAGCGGCACTTACAGGACCTATATACGACTTTAAATGCAGTATAACTCTAGCGCATGGGCCGGTGCTTTAAAGTCTATTTGTAGCTTCTCTACCGCATACAGAGGAGGGCGAAGGTGCTTATTAATGGCGGTGGGGTGGCCAACTCTATCGATTCGTTAGAGTATCGCCGCAATGTGGCGTGTGTTTTTTTGTTCTACCGGTACTATAACTCGTAGAGCGCATCCCTTTGGATAGGGTGTGCCAAATAAATTTTTATTTTTTTTTTTGAAAACAGGTCGCAAAATATAGAGTAGCTTCGGCGGTGTGGCACGTAGCGACGTCCTGTTGAAACCAAATGTTGCTAATATCCTCCTTTTCAATTTTTGTGAACAAAAATTCGTTAAACATGGCCCGATTACGATCGCCATTGACTGTAACGGCCACTCCTTGCTCATTTTCGAAGAAAAATGGCCCAATTATGCCTCCGCACCAAACAGTGACTCGCCTTGGGTGTATTGGCTTTTCAATGTATGCGTGAGGGTTTTCTGTGCCCCAAATGCTACATTTTTGATTGTTTACATACCCGCCAAAATCAAAATGAGCTACATCTTCTGTAAGTCGATCGCAGGCTCACTTAGCGAAGCGAAAAAAGCGTATACACAACCATATTCGTTTAGCGGAAGGATAAAACTAATTATCTGTCAAATCAGACATGAGCTAAGTGTTACCATTCACGAAATAAGCACTAGTTGAAAAAAAACGTTAGATGGCGGACCCTTTAGTTGATTGTCAAATGAATCGCACAACACATTTTATAGAGAATTCGTTTTTTTTCAGCACCGTTCGCTTGTATAATAATCTTCCTGCGAAATTTTTTCCTGTCGCCTACAACATAAATAAATTAAAATTAAACATCCATAAACACTACTCCCCCTATCCTATCTTTCCAGAACCTATTTTCCTAGTACCAGCACTTCATTAGTAGGGGATTATAAATTGAGTGCTCGACTCAAACGAAAAAAATAGGTATAGTTTGCGGTTGATGGCAATTTATAGGATCTATAGAGTTCTTATTATGCAAATATTATCGAACTATAAGATATCGTTCGAAAAAGTGTATCGAGCTGAAAGGATATTATATTGAGAAAATGTTTCCAAGATTTGGCTTGTTTTATGTGTTAGGTCAGCTAGTTGGTATCCACCCACCTGGGTGTTATTGGATTCTAGCTAAAACCTGGCGTTCTTCGCAACTCCTATCCTAATTATTATCTTAAATGTTATTTTAGTTAAATTTTTTAACTTTTTTCTACCTTTAGTCCCATTCCGGCTCAAATCCAAACATTTGAGACAGTCTATAGCTCTTTCCAAAAAGACACTGTCGTTTATCTGTAAACAGTCTTCAAAGAAACACACATTCATTTTTGTATATAAGATTTAGCTTTTATCCAGTGTGCTTTCTGCAATAACCGCTTTTAGGCTAATGCGGATAGATAGCGCTGCTGTACTTGTTGCCATTTTCAACATATACAAAATTCAATATTTAATATGAATGGAAGGCTTATCGCTTATCTAATTCACCCAATTACTGGCCGATGATGTGTATTGTTCACGACTCTGTTTGAACCTAATTTTAAAACTTCTACTATTACCGTTCTCAGGTGGAAGGTACCACGCCTACTTGACCAATTCCGCCTCCTTTCTAACTAATGATTTGTATTGACCGTGTAACTTTTTGGACCAAATACTGAAACTTTAGCTTTAACCGTTCTCAAGATATAATGAAATGAATATTTAGTTTATATGGGGGGCCATAAAAAGGCATCAGGCTTTTAGCTCTGAATCCACTATTTAAATGATCGGACTGTATGAATTGGAACATTTTACATTTCCAAATAAATTTTGCAAGATTCCCAAATAAGTAGAAGAATCGTTTTCGAAGCGCTATTGCAGTTCTGTGCATTCATACGTTATTTTAAAAACTGTAAATCGCTGATGGTATAGTAGCATATTGCTTCCCACACTATTACAGCCGCATATCCTCTGTACCAATTTTCAAATCATACATACGTACATACATAATGCCCGGAACATCCTAACTGGGACAAGGGACACTTCTCTCATCCATGAGCTGCACCAGATTCTATTTTTAGATTTATTGAAAGGGACCTACAATTTAACGCCGGCTTCGAACGGCATATACTTTCGTTAGAAAAGTTTTTCAAAGCGTAAGTACTCATAACCAGTTGCTAGCAGTGCTATGAAGTGTTACCGCTGTTGAAAATTATCTGATGGTCTGATCTAGTATTGAACCGAGGACTTCTTGGTTGGCAGGTGGGTGTCTTACTTACCATACTATAGCGTCTGTCTCAGAAAAACTTCTCGTCTTTTAAGACGCTCCAACTTTATAGCCGATTTTGTATTTCTTCAAAGGAAGTGATTCCGTGACATGCTGAAAAATAAACTCATACCACCTTATAAGGGCTAGATAGTTTATGAAAATGTAGGCCGTAAATCGAAATGCCTTTAAACGAGATGAATATGTGATGCGTTTGCTTCCCTTACATTTTTCGTTAAAAAAAAAACGGAGAATCCAAAGTTTTTTAGCCGTAGAACGGGGTAATTTGCGCTGTCTGACTTTATATTCCGGCCGTTTATCTCATAATGCCTGATTCAAACGAAGTAATTGAATATCGTTCACAATTTCAAGAAAAACTTGATTGTGTAACCGCAAGGATTAGGGAAATCTGCATACAGTGGTGAAAGGTATAATAGGGACACGTTCATTTTTGCCAAATAACAAAAACAACGTGAAACAGGGTTGACACAAACCCGCATTTTTTAAAAAAACCTAACTCTTACACTTTTAGTTAAAAAACGGAGAATCTATAGTTTTTTTAGTCATATAACGAAGTAATTTGCACTTAAAGCGAGTGTATTCCATAATTCAAACAGGCCGTTATAGCAAAATGTCGTGTAAAGAAAGCCCATATAAAGAGATGTGAGCAATGTTCGAAGAATACGACGGGTACGACTTTTGATCGTTGCTATCAATTTTTGGAAACTTTTGCGACGTGAAGCCGAGCGTTGTCATGCTTTAATGCTCGGTTCAAAATAACTGCATACTGCTCCGAGCACCAAGTTTTGCCGCCTTGATCTCACCATTGCATTATAAATACTAAAAGAACGTAAGCCTGCACAAGGCCCTAATATATTAACAAATTGATTGATATTTTACTTCTTTTTTTATTTTTAAAAATCAACCTTCAAAAAATGTAATTTAACCAATAAATATGGCATTATATGGCGTTGCAGTTATTCTTTCCCCAGGCATATCGTAAATGGGTGAAATATATTTCATTGAATTTTCCCATTGTTTATAGTTTGGTGCTTTAACTTGCCACCCTATAAAACCTGTTAACGATTTTTTTTATTAGAAATTCATTTAAATATTCTTCTCTTTAAGTTTGTATTCACACTTACCATTTGCAGTTTCTGGTATCTTTTTCAAACACTTTTGCTCAGTTGCTGTGCCGCTTACCTGCTTTTCCTCTGTTGAATATTGTTGTTCTTGCTTTTGCAAACACTTGATCAAATGCAATTCTTTACGCGGACGACCACAGCGACAGCGTGCCACTAAGTTTTTATACATTTCCGGTGAAAGAAAATATGAATCACCTTCGCCCGTGTATGTAAATGGACAGAGATCTTAGAAATCATGAAATAGTTTTAAGAATTTGATTAGAATTTTATTTGATTTTTTATGTGATTTTGTTTTTGCTATAAAATACCTTTCAATTTCGTTTTTAATTGTTTATTGATCTCATTTTGATTGTACATTTCACTCCAGGGTGTTTCGTTATAAAACTTTAACCATTTTCTGGGATAACTGCGACGAGATTTGTGTTCAACAGCAATTTGTTCTTTGCTGGTAAGTAAATAGAAATTGAAAGAAAAAATTATTGAAATCGTTTTAAGTAAGGAAAACCTTAAGCTCAGTATTATTAAAATCTTAGCATTTTTTTATTGGAAAAATAGTGTTTTTATTTACATGGGGGCTATAGGATCAAGTATTGCCTTTCAATTTTTAATACACCGACACTTTCTTTTACTAATAGACTCACAATTTCATAAATTGATACCAACTTGATAATCAGATTTACTTTCCATCGAGTGTTTCAAATTGCTTTCAAGAAAACAGCTGATCGTAATTGACATGAACAATTTATAGTTGTTTTCTCAGCGAACACAATCTAAACAAAGAAACTGTTTTCAAATTGATTTTATATTGCCTGGCGCCGACGTCACAGCTTTCAATTTTAGTAAATTTTTGACAAGCAATATATGTGAAACAATTTCAAGATAAACTTGATCGTGTAACCGCAGGGTTATGGAAATCTACATACAATGGTGGAAGAAATAGTAGGGACACTTTAATTTATGCCAAATAACTATAGGGTCCGCCAAATAATTTTTTTTTTTTTTTTTGAAAATGCTATAAAAGAAAGTAATGAATATTTTCTTAAATTTCATTTTTTTTATTTGAAAGTACAATCCTTCAGGTTAATAATGGAAAATAATTTCATTCAAATGGCTGCCTCGGCTGGCCATGCAGTAGCCTACATGATCGGTCCAATTTTTAAGCACATTATCAATTGTGTGCACCTGTATTTCACCAATGGCTTTAAGAATATTGTCCTTTAAAGCGTCAATTGTCTCCGGCTTGTTGGCGTAACACTTATCTTTGACGGCACCTCACAAATAATAGTCCAACGGTGTCAAATGGCAGCACCGAGGTGGCCAAACGACATCAGCTCTGCGGCTGGTAATGCGATCTTCAAAAACAGGGCACAAAACATCAAGACCAGCTTCGGTTGTGTGGCACGTAGCGCCGCCCTGTTGAAACCAATTCAATTTTTGTGAACAAAAATTCGTTCAACATGGCCCGATAACGATCGCCATTGACTGTAACGGCCACTTCTTGCTCATTTTCGAAGAAAAATGACTCAATTATGCCTCTGGACCAAAATCCGCACCAAACAGTGACTCGTCTTGGGTGCATCGACTTTTCAATGTATGCGTGCGGGTTTTCTGTGCCCCAAACGCGACAATTTTGCTTGTTCACATACCCGCCAAGATCAAAATGAGCTTCATCTGAAAAGATGATTTTTTTTTGGCAAAATCGGCATCTTCTGTAAGTCGATCGCAGGCCCACTTAGCGAAACGAAAAAAGCGTATACATAACCATATTCGTTCAGCGGAAGATAAAACTAATTATCTCTCTAATCAGACATGAGCTAAGTGTTACCACTCACGAAATAAGCACTAGTTGAAGAAAAACGTTAGATGGCTGACCCTATATGAACTGCAAAAAATCGGTGATCGGAGCAGACTGCCGGAATATAAAGACAGATGTGATTAATTTATTCTTTTGTATGACAACACCAGACCTCTTGTCGCAAAAGTTTCAAAATAAATATTAAAAACGATGAAATGCCGCATTCGCCGTATTTTCCGAACATTGCTCACATCTCTTTATACGGGCTTTCTTTACACGACATTTCGCTATAACGGCCTGTTTGAACTATGGAATACATTCGCTTTAAGCGCATATTACTTCGTTTCACGACTAAAAAACTGTAGATTCTCCGTTTTTTAACTAAAAGTGTAAGGGAAGCAAACGCAACACATATTCATCTCGTTTAAAGTCATTTCGATTTGCGGCCTACATTTTCAGAATTTATCTAGGCCGTATAAAGAGATATGAGTTGATTTTTTTAGCATGACACCGAATCACTTTCTTTGAAGAAATATAAATTCGCCTTCGAAGTTGGAGCGCGTGAAAAAACAAGAATTTTTTCTGAGACGGGCAAAGATGTAAGCAGTGATTTAATAAATATGTTATTTCAGGATCTTTTTTGAGCTCAAAAACGGTACAAATAAATTTTTTTGTCCCAATACGTAAATTACACTTATTTTTGTTGTAAATAAACTACGAAAACCTTTAAATAAAAAAGACACATTCGGTTTTTTTTTAAATATAATACCCAATAAAATAATGGAGTTAAAAAATAATTGGGTTACCCAGTGGGTTGCCAACCCTGACTTAAAATGGTCTGAAGAAACGAAGATTAATTTATTTGGGTCAGATGGAAAATCGTGTGTACGAACTTCTTTCAATTACAATGTATTGTTTACTTCATTTTTGTAAGGATGAATAAAAATGTAAAAAAAATTAATTTAAACAAATTTTCATATGTCCCTATTATTTTTTCCACCACTGTATGTTTAAAAATCGCTATATAATGTTTTACATTAAACAACCATTTGTTTATATTTTATTATTATTATAAAATTTATTTTTCCATTTCGATTACATTGTCTACCCCCTGTAAGATATATTGAAATTTATAGTTTAACTTCCGTTTGGCAGATGTTCATATCCTCCGGATGTTGTTTTTTTCCAGTTGCATTGGTTTTTACACAATAAATCGAATTTTTCTTTCTTTGTTTTTCTGTTTCGGTTATAAATTTTAAAAGGATTATGCGTTTCGTTTTGTTCTTTTGTTGTTGTTGTTGTTGTTGTTGCTTTTTTACAGGATTTCTACTTTTTACTTACATTTTACCAATTTTTTTCACTGGATCAGTACTCATGTAGCCTTATTGACTGTCTTTTATCTGCTCTTGTTAGTTTTTTACTGTGTCTGGTTAAATATTGAATTGCAAATAAAATATTTCAAATAATAAAAATCAGGTGTATTGAGTTCATTTTGTTTTTTTACTAAATTAAAAAAAAAAACAGGGGAAAGTATCCGTCGAGGCTTAGATTTTACTCGGTGAAACACTACTCTTATGTGAAGAACGGTTATACATTGTGTTTAAATGAAGTCGTATGAGATACCATCGTTCCTATATGTGGTATAGGACCCCAACAGATTGGTTGAACATATTCTGGTTTTATGGCGACTTCGTTACTTCACCTTTCCACTTTACGGCTATTGCTGCATTAATCAGCCTTCTCGATGTAGGGCTTCTCAGCCGGTTGCATTCTATGGCGTTTCTTTTCATATAATTACTTGCCCTTCGTAGAGTAAGTCCAATCCACAGCCTTCGTTGAAGTGTTATTTCGTTTGCCGTAGGTCCTTGATTGGACGGTTCCCGTAGTCTGGTGTTTGATATGACGTGTTTTTTTCTGTTAAGACCAGCACCCAGGAGATAACCCTTACTCATAGAGTGCATTGTGCTGGTACTAGGAAAATAGGTTGAAGGAAGGAGAATAGATAGAGTAGTATCTATGAACGTTTGATTAAAATTTACTCATGTCGTAAGTGGCAGTGACGACTTTCACGGGAAAATTTTAAACGAACGAACCATGCGGCAAAAGCACAAGTTCTTTCAATAATGTGTTGTGCGATTTACTTGACAATCAACTACAATGGGATGTGCTCTACAAGTATTACGTAAGAATATATGTTTATTCCATTACAGTACCGATAGAATAATGAAACACGTCACATTTCGACGACGCTCTAATGAATCGATGATGAGAGTTGTATTCCGGCTTGGGTCGCATATTGTAAATATTAAGGAGATCAGATGGAGTGAAGTGTTTCAAGCACCGTTTTAAGACCAAGAACTTGAATGCTTCTTTCGACACTCGAAATCTGTGATCGTGCCAATAAACGTAACAGTGAAGTCAATATCCACATTACCCATAGACACAGCTGGCACCACACCACCACGTCTGTGTGTTAAAAAACGACATTAGGTCTTGTGTACATTAAAATCGAAATTGTTCGCACGATCACACTTTGGTATTTTCACCAGAAAATTTGTGAGTTTGTCGTTCATATGCATTCTTTTCGCCCAATCTCCTAAGGAAATTATGTGTTGCGCTGTCTCTAATGCCTGTGAGCAACTCCGTATGGAGCTTCAAGTCTGGCCTGCCATACTTGAGAGCCTCAGATTGACGCCTAAATTGTCGACTGGACGACGCCCTAGAGTGGCGAAGTCCCTTTTGAGTATTCTAGTGTTCCAAGCATCTGGCAATTAACCAATCCTTCATAAGATTGAGGATGTTAGTATGTTGTTCTGCACAGCAAGGCTCCGGACCGATATAGGGTGTCAAGGGTTCCTTTCTTCTCAATGCATCCGCTATTTTATAACTATATATTCCACAGTGTCCAGGTACCCAAAACAACTGAATCTTATTTCCAATTTAAAGCCTTTGCAACGTATCGTAGCAGTATTTGACGTTTGGCTTAAGTGTGGTTAATCTTTTAGACCAGATGCCACGCCTACTTTATACATTGCATTCAAATTGTTTTAAATTAAATTTTCGCAAACTTACATTATATGCTTAGCATTCTTCCCCTAAGTTACTATGGTCGTTTGTTTAGTTGTCAAAATACAATCTTATCCTTGACTTTGGTTGCCGGGAAAATAAATCAACAACTTCTTTCTATGGCAACTAAATGACGCGTTTATGTTTTTTTAGCAAATAAATCTTCAATGCATTTCGATAATATTTTGAATGTAAATAAAGGTCGTGGAAAAATATGTTCAAATATAATTTTATTTTTCAATGAAATTAATTTTATATACAATCTTACAGGATTAGCTAATACTTTTGTAATAACACACCCGGTAAGTCTATCCATAGGTGTATAGATTAACCAGACTCAAATTAAAACATGTTACCTATTGAATAGGCTTGCAATTCGAAAAGAAAGTTTATTTTCAAATAAAAACTCAGGTTGTATTCTTACGGTGTTCTTTGTAACCTCGTTGCATACTTCAAACTTTAAAGAATGCCGATATTTGAAGCTCAGACGATTAGTTGTCGACGTTTGTCATAAATTTTGATCGACTTAATGCCCCGCAATTTGGACATATACCACAGCCATCAAGTTGCTCCCACAAGGGGTCATTACCACAGCCAGACAGGACAAAGGTCCTGGGTAAGAATTAAGCTCCCGGTCAGGCTTCGTTACATAAATGCTACTACCAATGTAAGTCACAAACGACTCCGGACTTGTGGTAAATAAGACACAAAACTCAAACAAGAAACAAACTTATTCTAACGAAACACCCTAACAACCAAGCCGCAGACACTGAACTATTTCTGTGCCTAGCGTTCACCGACGCTACTATCATGGAGTATGTCGGACACGGCATAGACAGTATTAAATGATCCTTCGGATGGCTCACAAACCTCACAATTCCCACAACGCACTGAGCTCTAACAGCGCGAAGCAATGTTGCTCATCCTTTCACATCTACGACACCTATCCTCCTTGTGACGGCACTCCCGGACACGATTATCCAACCCATAGTATCGGTGACAACAAATTCAGGCAGAAGTGGCCGATGTTTGAGAGGTTTCTGAGGTATTTAAGTATAGTGTCACAATGGTCCGGAAAGTCTGCATTAATACGGACATTCAGCCCGCTATTCACTTAATTCCTGACGGTAAACAACAACATATGTTACTTATCACTAGTAGTGACGGCTGAGTATTTCAATATCAATATTATTTGTGTACCGGGTCACAATGATATTCGAGCAATTGTGCAGCGGATGAACTGGCGCGTGAGAGGTTTGGTATACCGATTTCTACCTGGCATCTGCGTGTGGGGCAATGGGCCGATAATATCTTTGGTGAGAAGTGGAGGCTGGCTAGAACTCTTTGGCCGAGAGTGGATAAGAAATATGCTTAGAGGCAGGATGTCTGCTGGTCTAGTAAGGAGACACGCCTTTAGGTTGATGCTGCTTGGAGGAAGATGAGGAGACCACAGAACATATTCTTTTGGAATGCCTGGCGTTAGCGGGACTTAGATTCAAGATATTCGGTGGGCATATAGTTAGTACTGGAGCTGTACGAGAAATTCATGTATGGCTGATTAGTAAGTTCATAGAGGAGACGAACTGGTTAAATAAATGATCAGGCTGTCGAAGCTATGGGAATCACAATGGGCTCTATTGAGGCGCCAAGTTTGCTGGACGTTTGTCCGACGGCCCCTCTTAGCCTAACCTAAATCAGTGGCATCTCACTATTTTAGTTTATTTATTCAATATAAATGGTCCGCCAAATAATTTTTTATTTTTTCTTTTTGAAAATGTTATAAAAAAAACTAATGAATATTTTCTCAAATTTCTTTTTTTATCCTTCCGGTTAATAATGGAAAATAATTTCATTCAAATGGCTACTTCGGCTGGCCATGCGATCGGTCCAATTTTTAAGCACATTATCGATTGTGTGCAGCTGTATTTCAATTGTCTCTGGCTTGTTGGCGTAACACTTATCTTTGGCGGCACCCCACAAATAATAGTCCAACGGTGTCAAATCGCAGCTCCGTGGTGGCCAAACGACATCAGCTCTGCGGCTGATAATGCGATCTTCAAAAACAGGGCGCAAAACATCGAGTGTAGCTTCGGATGTGTGGCACTAGCGCCGTTCTGTTGAAACCAAATGTTGCTAATATTCTCCTCTTCAATTTTTGGGAACAAAAATTCGTTCAACATGGCCCGATAACGATCGCCATTGACTGTAACGGCCACTCCTTGCTCATTTTCGAAGAAAATGGTCCAATTATGCCTCTAGACCAAAATCCGCACCAAACAGTGACTCGTCTTGGGTGTATCGGCTTTTCAATGTATGCGTGCGGGTTTTCTGTGCCCTATAAGCGACAACTTTGCTTGTTTGCATACCCGCCAAGATCAAAACGAGCTTCATCTGAAAAGATGATTTTTTGGCAAAATCGGCATCTTCTGTAAGTCGATCGCAGACCCAGGTTCCCAGCATTGTTCAAGCGTATACACAACCATATTCGTTCAGCGGAAGGATAAAACTAATTATCTGTCAAATCAGACATGAGCTAAGTGTTACCATTCACGCAATAAGCACTAGTTGAAAAAAAAAACGTTAGCTGGCGGACCCTATAGTACTTTTCCATATGTGAAGAGCAACAATTAAAGCTTGGTTATCTATCCATACCAGCCACCGGGTATTGAAACTATTTAAAAATCAATGTGTGTTTCTTTTAAGAATGTATACAGCTATGATTGCAGGTTCTACAGCGTTTTTCGGGGAGGAAATATAGGTTGTTTTAAATGTTTGGATTGTAACCGAACTAAAAGGGGAATTATAACCAAGATAATAAATAATATTGGGGTAGTGATGCACGCCGGGTGTCAGCTAGTAAAATATAAAAATACCAACTGAGCTAAGGTTTAAGTTGATATTTGGACCGTTTTGTAGTAAAAGCAAAGAAGAGAAACATAACTAATCAAAATAGTCCAAACTTAACAGCTGAGTTAATTACTACGAGGCTAAGCAATTTAAGAATTAATTTTAAAAACTTTTTTTTTTATTTTTCTATTTAAAAAATTTCTTTTATTAATATTTGTTTTTGATTTACACTAAATTACTAAACAGAAATTGAAAATTATTTATTTTTTGCATAATAAATTAATATTAATAATCGTTTTTTTTTTTTTGTAATATAATTTAATTTAAATATTATTATAAATATTTGTTTTAAATTAAAGATTAATTTGATATCAGAGGTAGTTTTAAAATAGGCTTTAATGAACTTTATTTAATATTTAAATATTTTTATTATTGATTTAAAACAAAAATTTTGCTTAAAACATAGTATGTTTCAAAAACAAACAAACAAAAACTTTATTTAATAAATTTTTCTTTTATTTTAATGTTTTCTTCTAATAATTACTCATAAGGAGTATATTTTTATGAATTTTTAGTGTTCGTTTAAATGTTGTATTTGAGACTATTTTTTAATTCATTTTTTTTATTTATTTTTAAATATTTTATAGACATCCATAGAGATATATCATTTGCTAATTTTGCTTTATTTAAAATTAATTTTTATATATATTTTATTTTTTTAATTGAAATAATTTGTTGTGTGTTTGTTTTTTTAATGAAACCATTATATTTTTTATATATATTTTGTTAAATTTAATTTAAATAATTATTTTAAACCTAAAGTAGTTGATGAAGTTATTATTAAGAGAAAAACAAATATAAAATGATACTTGAGCTTAAATTTTAGTATTTTTTACTGTATTTCTGCAGAACACCTAAAAGTATGCTAATAATTTGTTTAATACAAACAAGAAAATGCAAATACAAAAATATCAAAATATCCTCCAATGGCAGAAAATAATAAAATAAGATACGAATTTTTTATATTCTGCTGAATGTGAGAAAATTTGTGAAGTTTTTTTTCTTGGCAAAGCAGCCAAAGATTTCGCAAAGCCTTTGAATAATTTTTGTTTGTTTTAAGGTTGACCTTCCTTTTCATCTGATCAATAAATCTCCTACCTACCCATAGCCATTGCTTTTAATTTGGCAACAGGATGACTTAATGTAGAGTATATGCTAACTTCTGTCGCAGTTTTAACCCTCCAATTACCGACAAGGTCCCTTGGGCCTTTCACATTTTAAAATTATCAGAACTTTTGCATGATTTCACCTATTTATTTAATATTTCATGATTATTATTACACAAATTTTAAAACTAGTAAATCATAAAAGACATTAATTTCGGGGATAACCGGCAAGCTTGGAACGTTGAACAATTGCTGGTAATCGAAGGGTTAATAAAAGTTCTATATACAGTGCTGATATTGGTATACGATAAGTTTACACTGATTGCAGAGAAAATGTTTTAGTTGTGATACAAGCTCTTCCAAAAAGGAAGATTAATGAAGAACATGGCATTACATGGCTATGCTTTGGACGTTCTAGCACTTTAGAAATGTATAAAATTGTTAAAGAAGTGAAGAAAATTATGTCAGAAAGCAGTTGTTGCCAGTCATCTCACTAGGCTTATGCCATAAAAGTTTTTTCGAACACCCAACAACTCTTGAATGCTATCAAAGATACTCTTAAGTATTACTGATTTGCTTAGAAGAGCTATAATTTGTGAATGGAATCATGGCTATTGAATCGAAACTGTAGCCTTATCTTGGAAAACAAAAAGTCCTGAAGAGCCAAGGCCAAAAAGGACGTGTCATATTTAATCAAAAACCATTAACATTATTAATTGCCGTATATGTGCCGAATAAAACTTCTTAAATTAACTACGATCCTTAGCTAGAGTTTTAATCTGCGGCCAGCTTAGCTTTTGATCAACAAATTTTATCTTGTCTATAAAGTTTCTTCGCCAATTTCCTCTCGGTTGGCTGTGGCTTTGTGTTCCATGAAGATTTCAATCGAGGACTAGTTTTGCGATATTGTATGCATGTCGACTTCCACAACGTATGCCCAATTCTCAGCCATTTTCGCAATTTTATCTTCAATGATTATTTGTTTGCATATTCTATAAAGCCCAGAATATATCTCAGGCCTCGGTGGATTAAAGTTGGAAATTTGTTCGTTGCTTAAACTGGCACCGTCCATGTTTTGCTTTTGTTAAAAAAGATTTCACATTTGCATTGAATATTCGTAGTTTGGTTGCAGATAGTAGTGGACGCCATACTTTTGAAAAGTTTGAATGGCTCCTTCTGCTTTTGCAAGTTCCGCCTCAATATCCATTTTAGCAATGTCGTCTGATATAATTTTGTCAAGGTAAAGGAAGATCCGTTTAGCATGGTCCTTGTTTTATTGGGAAGTGATGACATATAAACAATTTGTAGTGCATGTGGCTTTGTTATCATCTATTTGCACGATACTGCTTAAAATCCATCTTTGACATCTTGGATGCATGTTTAACAAAACTTGTTGTTATAGATTTGTACTTCATTCACAGTTACAAAAAAATTACTCATATTGTGCCTGGATATCAACAACAAATACTTCCTTTTGACTCGATTATGCTCGGGTTCGATCCTGAACGATTGGTTTCTATATTCGAATATTCATTTCAATTTAGATGTAAACGCTTGTTTGAAATGCGTATAGCCTTAGTCACCTCAAACGCTTTAATTCAACGATCGTCCAATATCATTCCATGCTTTTTGTTGTGAATATCGTTTTTCTATTTTGGCGAATTGAACGTTGGGCATCATTTGTGTTGGTACAGTCATAGCAAAGTTCAGTTAACGGCTCGTAAAGGTTTAAAATTGATGCTGCGAGGTTTAAATATTATCTCTCCAGCCTTTTTTGGTTTTAGCATTTCTTTTTTTGTTCATTTTCTTTCCATTTTTGGTAAAACTTAACAAGGGTTTACCTGCGTTCAATGGCTGACTAGAAAAACAAACTAATAAACTAAAAATTCAACAGTACAAGTAGTTCAGTAATAGATAGCGGAATAGAGCAGCAATGTTATACTTAAAAGTAACTGCTCTGGAAATAGAAAGTCATGAAATTATATTTCTTTGTGTATCCGTGCTGTTCAGCTTTGTTCAGAGAATGTCGGTAAAAAATTTCCTACTCCTTGAACAAATGGTTTTGGATGGTAAAACTCGTACCTCGACTAAATAAATTATCTATGTATTATCATTAAGCAGGCGGTTGAATTGCTCTCCCTCTTTTTTATTCTTTTTTGTGGATTATGAAAAAGCGTTCGATTTTTTTGGGTGGAATTGCAAAATTTTGGAGTTCCACAGAAGTATATAAGCTATTCAAGATATTGTCTGCTGTGCGATTAGGCTTTCTTTCATTTTCACTGATCTCCATTCCACAAGCGTGGAGGAATAGTGTAGGATACGATGGGGCCAAATGTAAGTTTTGAATCGTTGGACTATACGACTGACAAGTGTGAACTCTCACACAGACTGTGACACAGATTGGCACAAGAATTGAGGAAAATTGGTTTTAAAATACTTGAATGTTTCCAAGAAAAAGGAAATGAGTTTAGTATCCGACAAGCCCCTCATGCTATCTCAAAATTAAGTACAGCGTGTTGGAGAATATCAATACTTGACAAGTATAATCGCGGCGGAAGGCGAATAGACGTCCGAATTGATTGATTTCGCTTTTTCTAAGGAGATGGATTTTCTTTGTGTGTCTATGAAGGTCTATATACATATATTACCTGCTCGTATATTTCTCTTAGTTCTGATTTTCGTTTCGATGTGGCTCATTATGATCTAGTTTCTAGAGTTAGGGATTCAGTAGAGCGGGATAGGTTATTAGTTGTCTTTGGTTACTTTAATTTGCCACATATTTCTTGAAACTTTTCGCCTGAAATCGGCTCTTTAATATCGTCTTCTTCAGTCCCATCTTGTGGTGAAATTCTGCCCGCTTTGTCTGACCTTGGTCTTTTTCTTTCTTGTATGGAAATCTCAAAGAAGTGGATAATAAAATGAGAAAATATATTTCAGATAAGACCGTTTCCATAGCCTGAAACAAGGGTATACTTTTTTAAAGCATGTTTCCTATCCATACTTCTATATGGATGTGAAACTTGATTCGAAACAAACTTAGAGTCTGTGTTAATCGGTTGAATCTTTACAATTTTCTGCCTAAAGACTACTACCAATAAGGAACTGTTGGCGAAAACTGAATTAGGGGATGTGAACGTCAAAATCTTTTGATGTAAATTTGTATAGATTGGAGACACATTGCGTAAATCGCTGGAAAAGATATATCAGTATGCCTTAATCTATAGCAGAAAACGCAGAACACCAAATGCTACAAGAAGTTAATATCATGTTGAATGTCGAACGTACATTCAAAATTATGGGAAGGCTTAGAGATCTCAACACAAGTCGACAGAGGTGGAGGCAAATTATAGAAGTCCTGGTATGGGAACAATTCATAATGCTTGAATCAAGAGCAAGGCACAACAACAATAATAGAATGACATTGGCAGTAACACTGTTATCCTATCAATTGCATCAGAAACAATCTCTGAAAATGTTGCAGAGTAATTGCTGTAGATGCATTGGCGCGCTTGGTCGTATATTTGCTAATTACATTGATCTCCAAAAAAAAAAATAAATAAATAAATAAATCCGGCTTTTAAATAAAACTATACGGAATACACTGATTTTGATGCGCTAAATTTAAATTCGTTTTCAGTTTTTTCCATCGGACTCAAATTTTTGTTATGGGCGTGGCAAATTTTTCGCCCAAAATATGGTAGTTATGTCAACATATTTCGTCATAACTTTAAGATGTCGTGACCGATTTTAATCCAAGTACCAGCAAATTTAAAGGAATAAAATTTCCTATAAATCATCTGCATAACATATTTTTTGTATTTTCAACAGTTTCGGAGTTATTTATAACTTTGTTGCAAAAAAACAAATTCGCGCAAAATTAGAGTAATTTTTGTTTCTTGTGAAAAAGGTATAAAAAACTGTTCACAATGAAAATTTACTATTTTAAGCTATTAATCAACAACTTACAACTTTGACTAAATTCAGCGAAAAAATTTGTTCTTGTAAAATTAATAAATTTTTTTCCTTTATTTGCACAAAGTTATAAAAAAATTATTAGAATATAAATTTAACATTTAAAGCATTTAAATGTTAAATGCAGATGTTGAAAGTAGAACAAGCCATACGCAAAGCGGTTCAATAAGAAAACACTTAATTTTTGTTTGCCTTTTTCATGCAAATGCACAAGCGTAAATTTATATTTCTATACAATTTTCTTTCTTTTGTTTTTAATAAAAATAAATAATATAATAAAAAATGTTAGTCAAATAATAAATTTTGGACTAAAAATATAAAAATCGAAAGATTCAACGCCACAGCTTTAAGACTTTAGAAAAACGTAGCTACGATTGAAACTTAGAATACCAAATTTGCAAAACGGAGAAAATTTTAATTCGAATCAAAACGCAGAACAGGGGTGATTAACTTTTGTCAATCTGCGTTAACAGCAATAATTAATTCTGCTTTTTATTTTGAATATTTTAGTTGTCGAAAAAACTTGTTTAAAGAAATCGAACACATATCTTGCTGACAGGAAAATTTTTTAATCAACGATGCCTTTTTGAAAATCCCGAAATCAGCTGGCAGTAGCCATTTTTTTTTTTTTCGAAAATTATTACAAAATATTAAAGTTAAAATGTTCTTCTATTATTTTTTTTTCTTTTACTAATTTAGATTTTTTTATTAATTGTTTTCTTTGTTGTAAGAAGATTTATGTATATAGTTTAGATATCAATATATGCTTTTATTGATTTTGTTTTTAAATAAATTTGTTTTATTTTGTTTATTTATATATTTCTGTTTTTTTTTTTAATAATTAAATTTATACTAAAACTATAAACTATATACAAGTATATTAAATAAATTTTTCTTTATAACTTACAACTAAACGCTTAAAAAATTATATATATAAAAAAAATTAGGCGCTTTATTTTAAAACATATATATATATATATATATATATATATATATATATATATATATATATATATATATATATAGATTTATATAAAAAATTTAGAGCTATAAAATTAAAATACTTAGTTTTTAACATTGCCATTAACATTTGATAACTAAAAAAAAAAATAAAATTCTCTAAAATAAATTGTCTATTCAAAAAAAAAAAAAAAAAAAAAAAAAAAAAAATAGTAATAAATTAAAGAAATTTAAAAAAAATCTAAATTTTGAACACATTTCCAACAATTCGTTTGTTTTTTATAAAAGGTTTAAATAAAAAAATTTAACAAAACAATAAAATATTAAAAAAAAACAATAATCCATTTAAATAAAGAGTTGAAAACAATAAGATCCCTGCAGAAAATGCCAGTAGGGAAATTTTAGTGCTTTACTGGTGACATTGCCAGTAGTACTTCTGACCTGGTGCCCCTATTGACATCTAATATTAGCTTGTCATTGAAAATCCAAAAACAGACTTCAGCACTACTGACCAGGTAGTTCTTTCGCGATCATAAGGAAACAATTAAATTAATTAATCACTATTGATGCATTCGTTGACAATGTCACCTGAAATAAATAAACTATAACTCTTGTTTCTAACGTATCTCTTCTTGTTCATAAAATAAAAGTTGTCGACATTTCAACTAGTGTAGTCGTTGCTGGAAAAAGAGTATTGCCATAGCGTTATATGGTTCAAGCCTGCTGACTACAGAGATATTTTTTTGAATATTCTATGTATTTTTGGCAATGCTATTTTGTTTTTTAATTTAATTTGTTTAATATGATGATGAGTGTTGTGTGGTTCGTTCATATTAGAATGGGTGTCTTTAAAGCGCTTTTCCTTTTAACTATTTGTTTTTTGTATTTTATTTTTTATATATATTCTTCTGTTTATTACTATTATAAGCTTTCTTTTTTTATAAAGTTTAAAAAAGAAAATATATATGTAAAGCATTTATAAGTATTTTTTTAAATTTGTTTTTAATTATTACATATTTTTTATTTTTAAGATTTTTTCTTTTAATAGCGACATTCGTTACAAATGGAAATGATGATGTGTGTGTAATTTGTATTTATATTTATAATTATATTTTATTTTTATAAAAGTGGACACTTAGTTATCTTGTTACATTTTTTCTTGTGGCATTAAAAGATGCAGCAACATTTGTTTAATTATAGTGATTGTAGGCATTTAGTTTCACAGTTTTTTTTTTATAATTTATCTCTAGTTATTAATTATTTTAATATTTAAGTTTTAATTTTGAATTTTGTGTATAATTTTTTATTTTACTGTGAATTTTATTTAAATATATATGTAGGTATGCATGTATATTTTAAGAGTGAAATTTAAGTTTTTATTATTTTTTAAAATTTTTTATGTGAATTTATTCTATTGAAAATGAAAAATAGAGGGAGAGAGAATTGCATAAAAATTGTTAATATTTCCTTTTTTACAGAGCTTGACTGTCTGACAACATTTTTGTGGCAACATTGTTTCTAAACAATTTAACATGCTAGTTAACCTGATTTGTTTCTTTAATTACTCTTGCGAATGTTGAGTTACTTTAGAAACAATTCTTATTTTTAAAGCTTCACCGTATGTGATAATGAAACATTTGTATGGCAACATTGTTTCTAAACATTTTAATATAGCGTGTTTTTAAGAGCTTAACAATTAATGCTAATACAAGACGGAAATATTGCTGGAATGACATTTTTGTTATTATAATCTGTTAGATAATTTCATAGCATTTATGTTTTAAATATGATTTCCGGCATGTGTTAGCCACGTCTACGAATTATATGGTCCATTCGATCAGTTAAGTTTTTTACCACTTTTGTCAATAAATCTGGCCGTATGGCATCAATAGTGGCTTGAATATTAGCTTCTAATGCTTCAACAGTTGCTGGTTCGTCGGAATAAGCCAATGACTTAACATAGGCCCATAAAAAGTAATCCAAATGCGTTAAATCGCACGAATTAGGGAAGTAGTGAACAGAACCAAATTAATTTTGCAATAGATTGATTGTTAACTGCGCTGTATGCCAAATGTCGTTGATGTTAAACTGCTTAAGTTTTGGAAACAAAAACTCAGTCAGCCTGGTTCGATAGCGCTCGACATTCACCGTAACGACAGCTCATTTTTCCTTTCGAAAGAAATAAGCACCGATGATGCCGGAAGCATCTAAACCGCATCAAACAGATTGTCTTCGCTGCAAATACTGCAATTTTGTTTATTGACATGGCTATTTAACCAGAAATGATTGTCCGTAAAATGGACAAATTTCTCTATAAACAGATTTATATTTTTCACAGCGAATTTCCACAATTTGGAAGGTTTGTTCTGGCTGTAAACGATTCAAAATGACATGGCAAACCTTACTAAACAGAAATGTTAACACAATTTGACATTTTTAGCTATCAAGCTATAGTTATCATTCAAATAAACAAAACACCCTATATGCTAATATAAGACTTCGTATTAGAATTACTTATATGTGAAGTACGTACGTCCCTTAGTCTGAGTGTCTTTATACTTTAAGTTGTTTATAGTAGAGGTTGGCTGAAATCTATTAGAAGTAGAAAAATCAAAGGTTTCATATTATGGCCTTTGTTTGGTAACATTTTTAACTTGAAGCTCAGCTGAAGCTGTGGAAGACAGGGGTTTCTTTATTAACAGCAGAGGCTTGTTATGAACTTTCAGTTCATTGCCAATAATAATATAATTTTTTCCATAAATTTTTCTTTTAAAAGTTTATAAACATATTTTTTTGTATTCAGTTAACATGAAAAATGTTTCCACACATTTCTACAGACTCACTTGTTAAGCATATATTTTATTTTGAAACTATTTGAGATGAAAAGTTTAATAAACATATTTCAGGCATCTAATCAACATAGGCAATGTTTCTAGACTTTTCAACAGACATATTTTTAAACCATTTAAAGTTAAAATGTTTATAAACATGTTGATATCATAACTCAACCAGTTGATTAAAATATTTAAACAAAATACTTATATAAAACATACTGAAAAAGTTTGACTTATACTAATGTTGCTAAATATGTTTAGCAACATTAAAAAAACTGAATATTTAATTTTTTTTTAAACTCAAATTGATGTTGCCAAATCTAAAGATACGATATTGTTAAATCCATTTTTCTCTCCACCTCTCTGTCATCTATTTCATTTTCTCACACTAATTCTTCACATTTGCTTTATAACTTTTTCTCTTTACTACGTATTACAATGCCGACAATTACTACTACTGCTATTGCTGGAATTTTGACAGTTGCACATGGACGTTGATGATGATGCTGATGTTGCTGACAGACTTTTCATACTTGAATTACTATTGTTACGTGTTATATTGCCCGACTGGCATTCCATATGGACGAGTTCATCTTTAGAACAGCCTGCTGTTGTGACAGCCGCTAAGGTAGGACTACAGGAACTGCTTTTGAGAGACTGTAGTGTACTGGTTACAGTTATGGATGTATCACCAACAAGGCTTTCTAAAAGCAATTGTTGTTGCAATTGTTGCTTTTGCTGTTGCTGATGATGATATGAAGCGGCGGCTATGGGTACTGTTACCGACAGCGGTGGCGTTGGTATACGTTCCATATGATAGTGTTGCAGTGTCGTTGGCGTTGTCAGTGATGATGATGACGACGATGTCTGTTGAGGGAATGTTGTGGTTACCGTTGAGGGTGATGATACCCCGATTGTAGTTAATAATTGTGTACTGGATACTAAACCAGCCAATATATTATTGCTTGATGTCCCTGAGTTATGTTGCAATTGTGTTGTTGCTGTTGTTGGACCATAATTACACAGTGTGGTCTTTAGCGCAGAGGCGTTTGATATGGGTAAACTATTAAGTGGTGCCGTGTTTAATGATGCAGCTGAGGTGGTATTTGTTGTATTGGACAATAAGGACGTATTGTTGCTGCCTAAAGCTAAAGAGGAGCCTGAGGCCGATGACAGTGATGAACACAGTGATGAGCCGGAGGCCGATGATAGTGTTGAGGACGATGATGAGGATACTGATACTGATAATGATGATGATGATGAAGACGGTGAAGAGCCCGTATTTAAATTATTTGGAGATTTTGGGGAACTTTTTCGAAAGAATTTTGTTATCACATTAGATTTTGATTTTGGTTGCTGTTGCAAGGTAGACGTACTACTACTAGTGCTCGAATAATTGCTGGCCAAATAGAGGCCAGCAGCCAAGGAATGATCTGGAACATCTTTGATGGTTTTATTAGGTGGTGGCTTAATGTAGGACCGTGTTATTTCCGATTGCTAAAATACAAAATAAACAGTCGTTAGCAGATATTTAAAATGAAAATCGAAGTAAATTTTACCTGATAACTACTCCTTAAGGCTGCATTAGGGCGTTCCGCAGGTATCCACTCACTATCGGGCAGCGGTACATGATGAGGACAACACAGGGTCTGCTGTTGTTGGGGCTGATATTGATAGTGCTGGTGATGATCATGACTATGCGAACTAATCGAACAGGCTAAACTACAAGCACCACTGCTAATACACGAACTACTAAAGCTACTGCCACCACTACTGCCACTCCCACTACCTGTATTGCCATATTTCAAGGTGGTAGCCTCTATGCCACCTCTAGCAACACTGCTGCTGCTACTACTGCTACCACTACCGCTAGCAAAACTGCTGCTATCACTGTTGTTGGTCATTGAGGAAAAGCTGTTGTTATTGTGATGATAATGATGTTGCTGCTGATGGTGGTGGTATTTGTTGCTACCTTGTTGGTTTGTGTTGTTATTATTGTTGCTAATACTATTATTATTGCCACTACTACTGCTAATGCTATTAATGCTACTGCTGCTACTACAACTGCTATTATTTGGTGTTTTCGTCGTCATACGTTGCTGTTGTTGTTGATTGATGTGATGATGATGTTGTTGTTGTTGCTGTTGCTGATGGTGGGAATGTAATTTGTGATGATTTAATTGTTGTTGCTGCTGCTGTTGATTGTTTGTTATATTGCTATTAATTTTAGTATTAGTACTGCTGCTGCTACTACTGCCACGAATCACAGTTTCTGTACGTACTGCTAAAAGTTCTCTGGCTGCATCTATGCGCATTCTACATATATATTGACCCCTAAAATTATAATAATTTTATTCATCATTAAGAATAGTTTTGGTAAACATGTTAAGACTAAAACTTACCTATCATCGGGCGGTGTGTTCAATGAGGTGCGGGTTGGAACGCCAAGCCGCTCCATTCCCGCGCAGCCGGCTGTCTGTACCGATAGCATCTGAAAGTACAAAGAAAAGGCACAATAAATAAATAAATAGAAAATATTAGAAAAATGTTGCTTTACATAAAATTATTGTAAAACATAAAAAATGTTGCTAAACATATAAAATGTTGTACACTTTTAAAAGTAATTCTTCAAATGCTACAAATTTTCTTAAATAATGTTGCAAGACTAGTAATGAAATTCAAAAAAATGTTGCACAGCAAAATTGCCAAATATTTGGAATTAAAAATAAATTCGAATTATATTTTAAAAACAAACAAATCTTTTTCGTTTCTTAATACATTACTTATTTTCATTTTATATCAACATGTTGCTGAACAATTTTAAATTTTCCTATACATATTTAGACTTTCACATTTGGCTTTTAAGGCAGAAATTTTATTTACTGTATGTTGCTAGCAACATCTTAATTTTCCTTTGATTATTAATTTAAATAATGGTACACAAGCACATAAGCAATCTTGGTTAAGCTTATCAGTCTATTTCGTTAGAAAAAACAAAAGAAAAAAGTAAAACCTCTACATTTGTGTTTATGATTACAAAGCCATAAGGTCAAAAAAAAGAAAAAATTAAAAATTGTATACAAAGCGTTATGACCGCTTTTTGTTTATTATGACTAAAAGGTTTCTTTTTTGACTTTCTAATTCTAATGATAATTAAATATCATTAATTTTAAATTGTGTATGTTAACCACAAAAGCCAAAACAAAAAAAAAACCAACAAAATTATGAGCAAAATTCAAAATGCTCAACACTGAATATAATAGCGTATAAGATTTGGGAAAGACTCGCCATCGTCAGACAATAAAATATTTAAATAAATAAAAAACTGCAGACAAACAATAAAGAAATATTTACAAAAAAACTCAGACATGTCTTTGAATTTTTAAACGATCAATAAGCAAATAATAATTAAGAAAACAAAAATATTGAAATTACGTATTAAGAAAAAATCTAGCAACATGTTGCTAACCGTTAGCCTTTTTGTATGAACACTTTTGATGATGAACATTTTTTTAAATTAAGTCTTTTTTATGCATAAAAGTCCAAGTTACTTGTAGTGTTATAAACTATTTTAGTCAACATGTTGCTAAACATATTTTTTGTAATACTTTGTTCATTTTGTGGTTAGAATTGTTTTTATTTTGCATTTATGGCATATTTGCGCTCTTATAATCATCTAACTAAACTATATGTTGCTGTACTTTTTATTATTTAATTTAATTTAACAAATTCATAAAATATTTATGTCAAACCATCGAGCTCTATCAGACGCCGATCTACCTTGTGAACTTGCAGAGAAAAAGTAAGACCGTACAAATCCTAATAACTGCGGTGAGGTATTACGCTGTTGTAAATGATTAAAAAAGTTATCGCTCAGATCATTTCCAAGAGAATCTCCGAACGAATAAAATCACTATTGAGACAGAAGCAAACTGGAATCAGACCACAAAAGGCCATTATAGACCTTGTTAATACTTTTCGTATCATTACCGAACAGTCTGTGCAATGTCGCTAGCAACTGTGTGTTTGGTTTTTAGACTTTATAAAAAGCCTTAAAATAAAACTGAAAAATAAACTGAAGCTTGACTCATTAAAAGTTTATATCGCAATGTATCTGGCAGAGTTAGACGTGGGAATTGAAGTCCGACAAAGGTGTGTCCAGACATCACTACTATTTAATACAGTTTTGGACACCATCCTTGAAAAAGCCCTCTTCGACGGCAGGGAGATAACATAGCGAATGCAGAGCCGGCTGAACGACCTCGATTATTCGGATGACATCTGTCTCCTGGTTCATAGCTTTTCACACCTTTCTACAACTTTATGTAACGTAACGTAGGCAAACGAAGCGGCAAGTTTAAGAACAAATGTTGCAAAGACTAAAGCTCTCTGTACTAAAGCAAAGTCCCAAGAATTATTTGTTATTAGCACCGAAGAAATTGAGGACGTCCATCAACTCTGCTACATGAGGAGTATTATATCTGTAAACGGGGATTCGGCCGGGGATTTTGGCCGTCTGAGATCAATTGAGAAATCATCCAATCAATTGGAAATTCAATGCCAATGTAAAATTCACCCTTTTTGTATGGTTGTGAAACATGAAATACTGCCACTCGCTGTCTTCGCAGAACTCTTTACATTTTCTGGCCGATAACTATGTCTAATCATATCCTTTGCCGTAAAAAAGAACAAAAACCATTATCAGCTGAGATAAACGAGGCGCTAATGGCGCTGGATTGATTATGTTCTTAGAAGGCAACCAAATGATATTCGCAGAATTGCCATAGATTGGAATCCACCCAGCCCATACAGAGAGACAAGGCATTGAGGTCAAGTTGAACAGAAGCGGCAAGAGTTCAGGAGAATTGTTGGCGTTAGCACAAAACATAGAGTAGTTCAGAGAATTTATTGAAGTCCTAGCCCTTTTTAGGATCGATTGGAACTTATTATTTTTATTATTATAAAAAAATTGAAAGCAAACAATCGATAAATTTTCTTTTATTATAGTATTGGGATCCTTTAAAACATTTTAGAACAGTATATAACTTCAGCAACATGTTGCTAATATCACTTTTCAATATAATATTGTAAATGAAATGAAAAATTGTCCATAAAATAGAATTAAATTGTTGCTGATGATTTATGAATATTATTTAACCTTAAAAAAAGGTTTTTATGAAACACGTTGCTATAAACATTTTGTTAACGCATCAAAACTAGCAAAGTAATATTACTAACAGAAAATGCTTCAAAAGCAACATGTTGACAAGAAAATGTTTTTTTATATTTCCATTTACTGGTGAAATATTTGTAGAAAAATCTTTTTATTTCAGTTTTCCTTATTTGAATTTTAGTGAGAGCCTCATAGTTCAGCCTCATTAATGCAAAATATTGTTGGCAACAATTATAAAAAAAATATTATGCTGAGCTAAAAACAATTGACAAATCGTTTTATTTTTTATCTGATGACAAGGTGTCTTTTACGTCATGACACAAACATTGTTTTCTCTCATTCCGCATAAAATCAATATAAATAGCAAATGTTTTCAACAATGTTGCTAAGCGTACGTAAATGTTACTAAGCTTTTAAAATTATGTATATTCAATTAAATTGGATTATGTAATTGCAATTAGAAACATAAACAACAGCATGTGAAAAACATAAATAAAAATCTTTTGAAAAACAAAAACAAAAAAATTACGAAAAAATAAAAATAAAAATAATTCGAAAATTTCGAAAAACAACACGACAAAATTCTAAAAATACATTGTTTTTGTTGTCATTGTTGTTCTTTTTGTTTTTTTTTTTTTTTCAATATATTCTGTACCAAGTTGGCTGTTGTATAAATGAGTATACAATATATGGGATTACTTTGTTGTGAATGTTGTTGTTTAGATACATTTTGAGACTTTACGTCTGACATGAGTCTATGGTAATTTTCTACATACATAACCGAATTTAAAAAACTTTTTTTTTGCTTATTTTTGTTTTTTGTTAACTAACCCATACGTGTATTGTACGAGTGATTATTTTTTTAACATATTGTGTTGTGAGATATACAACGATTTTTTCAGACTATTTTTTTGTACATACTTGTGTTGTGCTCTAACAATATCTCGTGTATGGCTAGCGACATACAATAAACAACAATATCACCACGAAAGCAGAAATAACAAAAAAAAAAAAAAAAACAAAAAAAAAATCCCAACCATTTACAACAACAAAAAATAAAAATAAATATGAGGAGTGCAGTTGCCTCAGTTGGCTTGAAGCCAAAAATACCATAACAAAATACGTTCGTTAGTCGTTTATTTTGTTGCTGCAGCAGCATTGTTGCTGTTATTATTGTTAGCCATGCTTGTTTGTACAACATGCATTATTTTTTTTTTTTTTGCTCTCTTAACGTTGTTATGGTTATGGACGGTCATAACCTGAGTTATTATCAAAAAATGTGGCCTACAGAAAAACCAACAACAATACAAAACAATGTTGCCGAAAAATGTTTATTTTGTATGCATTTTATGTACACTCGTCGTCTTTGGTATACAATAACAACAATTTATTTTTTTTTAAGTGGTCTAGGCAAATTTATCTCTACATGGCCACCGCATACTTTTGATATCTATAAATTAAAAAATATTTTTTTTTTATATTAAAGAAGGAAAAAATAAAAGATAAAAAAATGTTTATTTTTAAGGGAAATAAACTATTTTTAGCAACATTTCGAACAAAAACTTCAATGTATATAAACATGTATATAAAATGTATATAAAAGACACGAGCTAACGAAGTATAACTGGAATGATATTAATAATAAAAATATTTTGTATATATATAAAAAAACAGTATAAATAAATAATAAATGTTTAGATACAATGTAGCATTCAGACACTTAACATTGCTAGCATAGCTTCTTATGATTTCTTAACGATTATTGATTTTTATATTTTGGCAATTATCATGATGCGTTATAGTTTTCCGACGTTTTTGTGTTAGAGAGTTCAGAAAACAAGCAACATTTTTCTTTAATCTGTTACACAAATGTCGAAAAAGACTTCGACTCGCCAACCATAATAAGGGTGAATGTTATTTATATTTGTTTTCTATGAAACTTAGTTTTCTATATTTTATTGGTCCGAATTAATGATTGTAATAAAATAAGCAACAACTTTGTGTTGGCAACATGTTGACAGGAAATAACTTCAATTATATTCTATTTTATTTATAGTAAAATCTAAACAAATTTTAAACTTAGTGCCAAATATTTATAAACAAAATTATTTTTGTTTCATTAAAAGCTTTATTTAAAAAAAAAAATTCTACAAAATTTTTTTCGCTAAATAGGTTACTTTACTTCTGCGAAAATGGTTACGATTAAAATGTTGTAAAGAAAAAAAATTAAATATGGGTGTTTATCGCCACTTCTCTAGGGAGCAGTATAGGCTTTCCACAAAGTATCCATTACTTTGTTTCAGTTTCAGTAATCATGTTGATTTTCAAGCAAAGTTAATGATTATTAATCTACTGTACTCGCCTCGATATGATTGTGTGTAGTAGTGAAGATGCTTGCTAAGTAGTGGTAGTGGTGATCCTTACTTAGCATTGTAATCTTCTTTCTCGGTAGGTGACTTTTTCTCCTGATCATTTGTCTGATGTTTATCGTAATCGCCAGAGGGAAGCTAGTCAGGGGGCTTATTTAAGTGGATTTTTGTGAAGGGAAGATGAAGTCTCTGTATTAAGCACTCGAAACCGCAATTAAATTTTTTTCGTCATCTCCTCAACTGAGATTCGAACCTGGGTCGTTTGTGTTGTATGCCTACACTCTAACCAATACACCACGTTACCCACAATAAATTTTCGGTTAAAAGTTCAACGAAACACGAAACACTGTTCTTTTTTATTTGAAGAGATATGCGCAATTTTAATCGATGATCTATTGTCATTTTTGGGGTAAAGCCATTATTCTATCAGTGTAGCAGTTCTGAGTTTTCTTAGCGAAAACCTGATCCAATTACGTTTTGTAGATATGTGCAAATGGAATTTAAATTTACACCATTAAGAGAGTTCTGCAGAAATCGAAACAAATCATAATCTGAAGGATCATGGTTTAAGGCTATATGGTGAATGCATCCAAACTTCCCAGCTAAGCTGTCTCAATTTCCGCCGCGTCATAAAAAATGTGTGCAGTCTGACCATTTCACCTTTCTGTTGATAATTCTGTCCGCTTAAATTGATTTGCTAGCTCCATTCCCGTTAATTGTTGACGGTAGAGATCTTAATCAATCGTTCGACTAGGTTGTAGAAGCTCATAGTGAAAAATTCCATTCCAAAACCACCAGATCAATCCTGGCTTTACAACCGTCTGCTTCGTCTATGATCATTTTCGCACATTGTTATCATATGTGATCCACTTTCTATCGCCCGTAATCTTTTATTTCAGTAATACTTCGATTTCGTTCCGTTTGAATTTTTTACTGTTAAATCATGTGGTGCGCAAACATTGTCCTTCTTTGTGTGTCTATCTTTCTTTAAATCGTTACTGCGTATATGACGGTTTTCCTTAATTTTTTTTTTCAATGATTTCACCGATTTTTTTTAGTGATTGGTTGGCCAGAGCGAAGTGCAACTGTGACATTAAAATTATCAGATCGAAAACGATCAAACCATTTCGCTGCTGTTTTTCTAGTTACAGCATTGTCTCCGTAATTTCACAAGCTTTTTCAGCAGCTAGCAATGCATTCTTAACTTTTCTATAATAGAAAAGCAATATATGACAATGATGTTAATGATGTTCCGAATTTTCATTCAATTTTAAACGTAGATAACTTTTCACAGAATAACGCGATTTTAATAATGTCTTTTAACAAATATTAGGGATATTACATTTTGGAGCCATTTACCGAAAATTTGTAACCGAACTTTTTTGAATACCAATATATATAAATGCCATTAATAATACTTTATGCAACATGTTGCGAAACTTTTATTTCTATTAAGGTAGAACTATAAACTCTACACTCTAAGTGAAGTGTTTTGCTTTCATATTATAATATTGGAAAAGTGATTTTAATTCTTGTTTCTTTATATGACAGAAAACTTCTATTCGCTTAATATTATCTCCAATCATTAGCAGTATGGTACATTTCGAGGTAAGTATATATACCAGAATATTTTTATAAGCAACATGTAACATTTTTTTATTAAATAAAATTATATTTAAAAAAGAATGTTAACTGTTTTCAAAATGTTTAATTTTTAAGATTGATATTTTGTATCCGCAACATGTTGCAGATACACAGATTTTATATATTCGCAACATTTGCCAGTTGAATAAAATGTAATTAAAAATAATAATAAGTAATATTTGAAGAGACAAATTGTAAAAGTGTTTGGCAAATTATCTTACGAAACATGTTGCGTGGCATTTTATTTTTTTTTTAATGCAATATATGTATACAATATTACATAGGTTATATTTCTATATACCCAGTGGATGTGCTGTTTTAAGAATGTTTTTACGAGGTAACGAATTGCTGACTTCATAAATTCTTCAAAAGACATTTTTTTTATAAAATGATTTTAAAGCATTTTTAATATACTTGGGTTTTGGCAATATGTTGCCAGCAACATATTTTCCTAAACAATATGTTTTCAATCTGTTGTCGTAATTAGTTTTATTCGATAAAATTGCTTTTATTGCTTAGTTAGTTTTGTTATTTTTGTATTGCTTTTTTTGTAATATAATTTTTTAAAGTCTTTGCAACATTCACTTAGTTTGCTCCGTTGTTAAAGTATGTTGCTAGCCATAATTTCTTTAAGCAACATGTTGCTGTCTTTTATTTAAAAAAAAACTAAAGATTTTTTGTGCTAACGATTTTGCTTTGATCATATTAATTTGTTTTTAATGTTTATAAACATAAAGTGATTTAATGTGTTTTATTTAATACCTCTTATATTAAATGACATTATTGTTGTATTAAAAAGCCTAAAGAAACAAAGCCTACCAACAAAATCAATGAACAAAAAAGTTGACAAGACAGACTATTTAAAATAACATATGTATATACATAAATATATATGTATGTACGTAAATGTATAAAATTAAGAAGAGTACCAAAAGTCTGTGTTTATTTAGGAAAGTATGCTCTAAACTAAATATATTTTATAAAAAAATATATATATTTTTTCTATACAAATTATATATATGTATAAAAGAATAAAATACAAACAATTCATTCATTCACTTATTCATTCAAAAATAAATAAAAATTTTAGAGTTCGAGCAATAGGCAGTCGTCTGGTGTTATAAAAATTTTATGAAATTGCTTGTCTATATAATATATTTTGTTTTTGGGTTCCTGGTTTCGTAATGGTTCTTCTCAGCACACACTTACTTGCTCTCTATTTCTCTTATTTACACATTTATACAATCATTTTTGTTATATAACCATGGCAAACAGCCTAAAAGCAGACACTGAATATATTTTTAACGCGTGCCTCTCTCTCTCTCTCTCTTTCCCTATCTTGCTCTCTTTCTTTCCAAAGTTAATAAAAAACCAAAAAAAAACATATATACTCTATGTATATATAATAAAATAAAAATTAAGTGTGTCTGCGTATAACAGTTAAACAGAGTGAGTGTATGTAGAACTTCAAGGACTTTTGTTTCCTTATGTATCCAATACACACAGAGTAGAAGAGTGTGTAATCATTTTACCAGCTAAGTTAAGTCAGGCAGACAGACACAGGATACTCATAATATGTCTGCCTTATATATAACTCAGAGTACCTTCATATATATATATACTATTATAATAACAATTTGTTATATACCGTTTTTATGTAAAAAAAACACGCAATTTGTTTTTTTTTTAGTCCTTATTATTTGTAAGTATGTATGTATGTACGTATGTATGTATGCATGTATAGAAAGAAAACAATTTTCATTTACATCCGTTTAGGGCACAAACTTTTTTTTTTTTTTTTTTTTTTTTTGGTTTTTACTCTGTATTTATGTATGATGAGGTGTGTTTTAAGGTTTGTAAGTGTAAAGGCATTTTTATAACAACATGGAAACAAGAGATGAGGAAAAAGGGAGAAAAGCAGTAGAGAAATGAGAGAAAACAGTCTGTTTTTATGTGGCACGTTTTAACAAATTTTTTGTTTCTTTTTTGTTCTTTTCTGTGTTTGTACTTATTTTGTTGCAAGAACAAAAAACAAACTGCCTACGTCAGCAATTTTTTATCCTGTAATACAATATATTGTGTAGGATTAATGTTATGGCATAAGTAGAAGATATGGAAAAATAAAGGAAACCCAGACAGACATTTTTACATAATAAATGGAAAATATTTCCAAGAAATTTAATTTCTAAGACTTAAATAATTTTTAAGAAAACCCTTTAAGAAAGCCTTAAATATTAAAAGAAATGATGAAGAATATTTGGGGGGTTTCTTCTAAAAATAGCATATTGCTAATATTTTAAAATTTATATATTAAAATTAAAATTGTCTTTAAGCAACATGTTGCGGAATTTATATTACAAGTAAAAACAGATTTGTATATCCCTTCCAATTATTTATTTATTTAAATTGGAATATAGTGGCAAATTATGTTATAACTTTTACGAACGATGTAACTAAAACCATATGTTAGGCGTAATGAACAGAGTCCGTGACCTGACAAAGTTGGGCACTAGCCTGTTAGGGCACCACTACTGAATTACAAACAATTTTTTATTTAATATTTTAAACCCTTCATCATACAGTTTGTTTAAGCAACAATGTTGCTATATTGACAATGTTGTTATATTGACAGCAAGTGAAATATATTTTCCAAAACAACATTTTTAAACGCATTTATTTACTATATTCCCAGTAATATTTTTTATAAGCAACATGTTGATAAGCCGCGCCCTTTTACTCTAATGTTCCACAGACTCGACAGAAATCATTCAGAAATAAGAGCAGCCTTTGCGCGTCCCTACCCGTAACACAGTAACATGTGAGAATAGATATAGCAGGGAAGATGCTTCCACGTTTCATTTTAACAGTTGATTAGTACGCTTACTATCCAATCTAGGCCAGATGTGTGTGGCAATGGAGCAAGAATCCTCTGTCAGCCTTCAATAAATACTTTTAATTAATAGGAAGCTTAATAGAGCTAAGAGACACACCCAGTCTCGTGTGCAGCTGGATGTTCTAAAGAAGTGTGCCCGTTCTAGCAAGTTTTGCAGCAACAGAATTACCTGTGATGTCCCTGTGTCTAGGAGCCCAAACAAGGTGGACACAAACTGCCGTGAGAGTATGCCAAGGATATCGCGATAGTCCCTAACCAGTCTAGAGCTGAAAGTCGCACCCAAAAAAGATCTAATCGCCGTTTGGCTATCAGAAAAAATATGTATGTAGTGGGAGATTCAATACTACGGTAGTCCGGGAGGTGGAGAGACACCCTAAGGTTTGGTATCTCTCCCAACGAATCACACAGCGTAATCGAGCCAAATGCCCTTTCGTCCCTAATAGGAATCACGATATGGAATTCCCTATACAGTTACGCTCCAGATGAGGCGTAGACATTATCACCTAGGGTTCCTTAAATAGAATAGAGGAGTGCCTCTAAAGAATAATATGCCAGAGCCACTTCATTTGCTAAAGTCCGTCTCTGGCTCGGCGTAGGCTGCTTATATTCGGCTCGCCATTTTTCGAGGGCTTATCGGAGCTATCGACCATTGACATCAGCTGAAAACCCAGATTCAGTAGGTTGTCGAACTGGTTTCCTTTGGCTGATTGTCAAAATAGTTAATCTGCACTTGATGCATCGCTTCATGTGTGGTATCACCACGGGCCGCTATATGTGCTAAAGTGTTTAACGAGGCTGCCACTTCTTACTAACCTAATCTAACCTATGTTGGTAAGCACGTTTTCTAACTTCTTTTTAAATATTTATATTTTTTGTTATTTTTTTTCTTGTTTTCATATTTATGCAACATATCTTCTCTCTATTTTTTTTAAAGTTCTTTGAAGTATAACTTCCTTTTACATATTTAAATCTGATACTTTTAAAACTTTAACAACATTTTCAGTGTGCAACATACCGTGTTGGTTCTAAATGCTGCTGATTTTGTTAAAAAATGTCAAAGCAACATGTTGCTTAATATATTTTTAGCTGATAATATAATTTTTCATTATACATATGTATTTTTTAACTTTATTGTTAAAATACTTAAAAAACATTTCAGCAACATTTTTTCTTAAGCAACATGTTGCTGAATTTTTAATTACATTTCGAGTTTTTAGACTAAATCAGCCAAAATAAAAAAGTTTAAAAAAATATTTTTAAAATATGTTGAGGCAACATGTTGCCGAACAAAAAAATTACACATTTTACTGAAATACTTACGGATACGGTATATTCCGGCTCTTTATATGAAATGTTTTGTTGTTGATGTTGTTGTTTCACTACAGCACTTAATTTTAAAGCCAGAGCACTTTTAAAAATGTCTACTACTACTTCAAATGACACGTTTATTAGCGAAGAAGAACTGCAAGAACTCCTAGTTGAACAGCCTACTTTGTTACTGGCTATAGACAGTATGATGCTCACTGATTTTTTTGCACGATTTTAAATTTTCAATAAGTGTCCTAAAAAGATAATAAAAGAAGAAGAAAAAATAATGAATAAAAAATGTAAAAAATTTAGTGTTGTTGTTATATATGCATATTGTAATTAAAAGACAAACATGAGGCAGACAAATAGACAACCCGTCACAAACACATGTGATTTAAAAATAGTTCGAAAAAAAAGTTGATTAAAAAAGCATAATGTAAAAAGATATTTAGAAATTTGCAACATTGTAGCAACATTTTAGCAAACATGACCATATAGTAGATATATTTTTTTTTTTTTATTTTTAACTGATGTAGACACAATGTCTAGTCACGCTATTTAGACATCAAAATCAAAACAACGACGAAAATAGAAATTAAATAAGTGAAAAAACAAAATATGTTTATACTAAAAAAAAAAAAAAACAGAAAATAGTTTCACTTGGTGACAACAACCATTACTAGATATGTATTACAAAGTGCTGAATACTATATTGGTTGCCTGAAATGCTTTAACTTGACAGCAGCATAGACTTGCTCTACTATTAGTGGATTATTTATGAGCAAATATTGCTTTAAAATGAAAGAAATATTCGAAATTATAAAGTTAAAATAAGAGTGTTGTTAGTAGTATTTTAAGGAACCGGAATGTATGCAGCAACATATTGCATGGAAATGAATAATAATATATCTTTATTGAAATTATTTAAAGTGTTTTTAATAACGAGTTTAGTAATGACATCAACATGTTGCTAGTACCAGCTCGTTTTTTTTAAGTTCTAATATTACATTTTAAATGTATCCAGCAACATGTGGCGTAGAAATTTATGTTTATTTATAATAGATAAAGTAAAATATCTGCTATATATTTGAAATTAGTAAAAAATTTAAACAAAGATACTATATTTGCATTGACAGCAACATATTTGCTAGTACTGGCTTGTTTTTTAATTTTTAAATTACATTTGAAATGTATCCAGCAGCATGTTGTGCGGTAATTTCTAATATTTTCAATATATAAAGTAAACTATATGCCACTTATTTGATATTAATAAAAGTCTTTCTAAACAAATAAAATTAGTATTGACAGCAACATGTTGCTAGTAATATTTCAATGGTTATTTTAATTTCTAATGATACATATTAAGTTAATTTACTGCATATTAAGATAGTTTTAAGTGCTACAAATTGAGTCTTAATTTCAAGCAATATATCATTTTGTATGCTTTGCAACATGTTGCTGAAATAATATTTTGTTAAAGTAGACCTTTTTACGCCATTTAAGTGTCTCAAATTTAAGTTTTTATGTAATTTTTTATTTAAATTGCATTTTTGATATTAGAAAATCTTTTATATGTTATTTCGCAGTCAAAAAATTGGCTGAATAGGATAAGTAGGCATGGTCTCTCAGACATTGATTATTGTATAACTTGAGTATGTTAAAAGAAGTTCCTAAATTTAGTCTAAATAACTTGGCAGTTAACACAAATCATCAGTTTAAAAGTGGGCGGAGTTGGATAAGTAAGCGTGGGATCCCTCATTTAAACTAAATACTGATTTTTGTTTATCTTGAGAACGGTAACAGTTAGGGTTGGCAATCCACTAGGCAACCCAATTAAACCCACCCGGGTTTTATTAAACCCACCCAATTAAACCCACCCGGGTTTTATTTATTTTATTTTTATTTTTATTGGGTTTTATATTAAAAAAAACAAAATCGGGTGGGTTTTTTTTATTTAAAGGTTTTCGTAGTTTATTTACATCAAAAATAATTAAAATTTAGATATTTGGAGTACAAATTAATTCGGTGCGTTTTCTAACTCAAAAAAAAATAATAATTAACAGAATTATCCAAATGAAAATTTATCAAATCACTGCTTACATCTTTTCCTCACTTCTGAGCCAATATCTAAAGAATCCCATCTTAGAATAACTTTTCGTCTCTCGAGGTGACTGAAACAGGCAACAGCAAATAGTGTCTAACAATTGTTGGCCACTTTTGAGACCTGAGACCGAGCGATATCACGCAAACGGAAAACTTTATCTGTATACTTTTCTTTATATTCCGGCCGATTATCTCCTAATGCACGGTTCAAACGAAGTAATTGCAGTCTGCTCCGCTCACCGAACAGCTTAAGTACACAATGAGGCCATAATCCCACTAAGAGTGTAAAATTGCATAATAATTATTATTAATTGTACTAACAAACAACAAATATTGTCCGAATGAACGAAATTGGGAAGCAGTTATAAAACCCAGTAAGTAAGTCCATCAAAAAACCCAATAAAACCCGGTGGGTTGGGTTTTTAAAAAAAATTCCGCGTTTTTGCCAACCCTGGTAATAGTAGAAGTTTCTCAACTTTGGTTTAAGCAACTTCTAGGACAATACACATCATCAGTTAATAACCTGGCTAAATATGAGAATTTGCATGTGTGTAAAACGGTGACAGTTTAAGTTTTATTATCTATGCCCATCAGCCAAAAAGCGGAAGAGATTGGGTAAATGGGTACTAATATTTTATAAAGGGATAATGCAACACACTATCCTTTATCATCTATAACATATACGAGTATGTATATGTAAAAACGAATGCATTTTCGAATGTAAGTGTGTGTGTATATTTTTTGAAGCCTGCATACAGCTAAAAAGCTGAACCTTTTACCCGGGGGACTGGAAAAAGATGAAATGTAGGAAAAAAGAAGATTTTTTTTTAATTAGTAATTAAGATAGGTGTAGCGAAACATACCGGGGTTTAGCTAGTTTTATTATACGTCACTTGAAGACATTTTCTACGAAATTTTGAACTGAGTGGTTTAAGCGATTTTTTTTTAATAATTGTGGTTATAATAACAGTTTAGTATGATCTATATTTTAGATTACACGTTTTAGATGTGAATTTATTCATTGTTTTTCGAGCTTAGCATATTCTTAGCAACATGTTGCTTAAATACAGTTATTAAATTTAAAACATTAAACAATTTTTTGTTATAATATTTGTTTAATTATTGTTTTAATATATTAGGTTTAAGACTTTCAGCAACATGTTGCTAGATACATGTTTTGTTTTTAGAGCTTTGCATTTGCCTTAGAAACATATTGCTTAAACATAATTTTTTAATTTAAAGCACTTAAACAAATTTTTATTTATATTTTTTTAAATTATAGTTTTAAAGTATTAGATTTTAGATTCTTAGCAACATGTTGCTGGATAGTGTTTCATGTTAGTTTTACTATTTGTAAGACATATTGTTACAAAAAAAAAAAAAAAAAAAAGAAAACGCATTTTACTTAATGAACGATTTATTTAGCAAACTATGTTTTTTATTGTTTGTAACCAATCAATCCATGCCACAATAACATTATTGACCAACAGAGAAAAATAAAAGACTAATAAAAGTATAAAATTACGAATATGAAGTCTCCCCGGTACATGTGTACGAATAAATATATAAAATTTTAATCAGACTTTAGTAACTCGTTATTTTCTAGACCTTGAAATTGTATTCAAGCGTGCTAGTCAGTAATAACAACAACAATAGCAGCAGTAGCAAATAAAAATACTGGCAACCTTTTTAAAGCTGACAGTGGCAAAATATTTTGCAAAAACTTGTGTATGAATAACGTTGATGATTATTATTAATTTTAATAAAAATAATAATTTAAATTATTATTTTCATTTTAACTTTCAAATGTGCATACGATGAATAATATTTTGTAATAAATTTAAAAAAAATTATATGAGTTCGCCAACGAAATCCCTTTTGTTATAGGAACAAACTTTCAAAAGCAACTATTCTTTAATATTTGGTAAGAAAAATTTTATTACAAGAAATTATAATTTTTTTTTTTTTTGAATTTATTAATTGTTTAATAAATTTGTTTTATGTCAAAGAAATGTTTGCAAAAAAATGTCCACCATATGACAACCAACCCCATGGTTAGCTCTGTTGGTTGTTTGGCGTCTCTGTAAAACTATCGATAGTCGGCCCATTCGATAGTTTCGATAGTTTGCAAAAAACTGTCGATACTATCGAATGCTTTTAAAAGCTGAGTTATTGAAAACAACGTACAATGTAAGACTTTGTACTTGACAATGAGAACGTAAGCAGTAACGTGCTATGGTTATGCAAAGAATTTCACAGCTGATCCCCAAGTACGTTTTCATTAACTCAGGCTTAAGTGTTACTTGTGGCAACAATATTAGAATTTAAGTTAAAGGAAAATATTAATAATAAATACACAGTATTAAAACAAATAATAGGGACACTTTATTTTTTGCGGTATGTGATAAAATTTGATGTATTGAAGTTTAGTGATGGAAGAGTAATCCTTATAAAGGGTCCGCCAAATAAACTCTTTTTTTGAAAATGCTATAAAAAAAAACTACTGAATATTTTCTCAAATTTCTTTTTTTATTTCAAAGTACAATCCTTCCGGTTAATAATGGAAAATAATTTCATTCAAATGGCTGCCTCGGCTGGCCATGCAGTAGCCTACACGATCGGTCCAATTTTTAAGCACATTATCGATTGTGTGCAGCAGTATTTAACCAATGGCTTCACGAATATTGTCCTTTAAAGCGTCAATTGTCTCTGGCTTGTTGGAGTAACACTTATCTTTGACGGAACCCCAGAAATAATAGTCCAACGGTGCAAATCGCAGCTCCGAGGTGGCCAAACGACATCGGCTCTGCGGCTGATAATGCGATCTTCAAAAACAGGGCGCAAAACATCGAGTGTAGCTTCGGCTGTGTTGCACATAGCGCCGTCTTGTTGAAACCGAATGTTGCTAATATCCTCCTCTTCAATTTCTGTGAACAAAAATTCGTTCAACATGGCCCGATAACGATCGCCATTGACTGTAACGGCCACTCCTTGCTCATTTTCGAAGAAAAATGGTCCAATTATGCCTCTAGACCAAAATCCGCACCAAACAATGACTCGTCTTGGGTGTATTGGCTTTTCCATGTATGCGTGCAGGTTTTCTGTGCCTCAAATGCGACAATTTTGCTTGTTTACATACCCGCCAAGATCAAAATGAGCTCTCTTCCTCTCTTCCTCTTCAATATCTGTGAACAAAAATTCGTTCAACATGGCCCGATAACGATCGCCATTGACTGTAACGGCCACTCCTTGCTCATTTTCGAAGAAAAATGGTCCAATTATGCCTCTAGACCAAAATCCGCACCAAACAATGACTCGTCTTGGGTGTATTGGCTTTTCCATGTATGCGTGCGGGTTTTCTGTGCCTCAAATGCGACAATTTTGCTTGTTTACATACCCGCCAAGATCAAAATGAGCTCTCTTCCTCTCTTCCTCTTCAATATCTGTGAACAAAAATTCGTTCAACATGGCCCGATAACGATCGCCATTGACTGTAACGGCCACTCCTTGCTCATTTTCGAAGAAAAATGGTCCAATTATGCCTCTAGACCAAAATCCGCACCAAACAGTGACTCGTCTTGGGTGTATCGGCTTTTCAATGTATGCGTGCGGGTTTTCTGTGCCTCAAATGCGACAATTTTGCTTGTTTACATATCCGCCAAGATCAAAATGAACTTCATCTGAAAAGATGATTTTTTTTTTTTTTTTTTTTTGGAAAAATCGGCATTTTCTGTAAGTCGATCACAGGCCCACTTACCGAAGCGTATACACAACCATATTCGTGCAGCGGAAGGATAAAACTAATTATCTGTCAAATCAGACATGAGCTCTTTGTTACCATTCACGAAATAAGCACTAGTTGAAAAAAGAAACATTAGACGGCGGACCCTTTACATAGCGAAAATTGTTCAGACCATCAAGTGCTTTAAAATTTAAGTAATTCATGAGGTCCAGTGAAGAAAACTGCACAGACTATGGAAAGAAAGCGTGAAACAACTGTCAGTTTTGATAAACTTTTAATTCGTACTTCAAGTCATCTAAAAGCCACAAAATAAACTTATTCTCCTGTTTCAAGTCACACAATAAGAAAAAAAGCTTATGGAAGCCAGACTTATATGTAAGAGTCCCCAACATGTGCGTGCACCGTATAGGTAGAACAACATGCTATGGTCTGGACGAAATGAAAATTAATTCGTTTGGGTTAAATGCAAAATGTACGAACATATTTTAGTTACAATTCATACTTGATTTCAGTTTAATAAATAAAAATTTAAGAGACTGTTAAACTGTGTCCCTATGTAACTATACGACTGACAAACTGTGTCGAACAAATTTTTGCAAATGTGACTTTGACTACATTTAGTGGCCTCCGTATTTACTCATAGAATTTGACGATAGTATCGACAGTGAAAAAAAAACTATTGATCATCAGCAAAAGACAAAACTCTCGATACTATCGATAGTACTATCGATTGTTTTGCAGCTCTAATGTATTCAGTCAGTTATTATTATTTAATTTTTTATAATTATTTTTTAATATTATTATCAACTTATTTTTTATGTGTAACAATTTAAATAAATGTTAATTTCATACCACTACGTTTCGTTTGATTAATTTTTTTATTATTATTTTTATTTTATTTTCATTTTTGAAATACGATGCGCAAAAAATTGTTGTTTATTTATTATCGAAATTTAAATTATCGAAATAAATTATTATTATTTTTTTTACCATAGAAATTAAAAGTTTTACAAATATTGAGCACTTTGTGTGATTGGTTGCTAAGCCAAAGAATTGACAAAAAATTATGAAAAAATTATTTGTATTTCTTAAGCCATTTGTATAAATGCCAATATTTGCAGGGGAGTGGCGTAGTGGTTGAGAAGCACGCATACAACACAAGCGTCCCAGATTCGAATCCCCAGCAGCGGACATGACGAAAAAATGTAATTCAGGTTTAAGTGTTTAATAAAGAGACTTTAACTTTTCTCCAAACAAATCCATCTAAAAGAAGTCCTCCATAACTTTCCAACTTAACTCTGGCAATGATGACGAACATTAGACGAATGATCAGGAGAAAACGCCATTTACTTGGCAAAAATTACAAAGCTAAGTAAGGATCACCACCACAACTTAGCAAGGCAACGGCGACCAGTCCAGCACCGTTATGGAGCCGAAGCTGGAGGCAGCATTTATGCTACTAAGCCTGATCAGAGGTATTCTGGTGCCACGGGAGTCAGGAGCCGCAGGGACTTCGGTCTCTGCCTGATTTTTGGGTAGGAGCCTTTTGTGAGAGATTCGTGGTGGCTATGATTTTAAACCTAAAACGTAGGGACACAGTGTAAGCTCGCTGTAATGTTGCATCTCTTCAACCGGGTGCCGTGATCCATATCACGTCAGGAGTTTAGATGTTCTTCAACACTTCACCAAGGTGTGAAGAGTAGTGTCCTAACAACGCGACTTTGAATTTGGTACTCACTTGTGGTTATTATAGATGGGGAGCGTTGGTGCACGTAATATTCACCCGTTATCACTTCACAAGGAATTTAGCCACTACACATTCATATGGAGGCGAGCTACAGTAGATTAATCATCTACTTAGCCTGAAAAAAACTTAACCTGATTAATGAATAATGCTTTGTGGAAAGCAGTTATTGCGTGCTCTCAAGAGGAGTGACGGAAACAAATTTTAGTTCTTATCCTGAACTAATTCCCCCGGCATTGAAGGAAGCAATAAAGCATAAAAATACCGAAAAAAAGCAACCTTTCAAAGTGCAGCAACTGTAAAGGTACACAAACTCACAACTACGCAAAAAAGAATCCGGCTTTCAACCAAATCGATCATGCATTGACAGTATTAATAATACAATTTTTTAAATAAAACCCTTTGAAAATGTTTTGAAAATAGTCCACATATGTGTATATATAAAACACTTTTATTAACTCTATCACAGCGATTTCAAAAGGTTAATTTTGTAGAAATATACTCTGAGTATACTCTGAGTATACTCTAGTACAAATATACCCATACTCATACACATTTTACATTTATAAGTGCGAGTAATAATAGAACAATGCATTAAATTTGACAGCACTTTACATGTTGTATTCGTCGACTACGCGAGGGCAGCCTTAAGAAGGTAAGGCGTGCAGGAAAATATCTTCAACATAATTAGAAAGAGTTACGAACAATAAACATGTAAAGTGCTGCATAATGGAATATTAAGTTAAGCCGTTTGACTGGTGTAAAACAAGGGTGTAAAACAAGAGTGCATCTTGCCGTGTAATATAGTTTATGTTTCCAGCTGGGGTATGACTCAGTCTGTCCAGGGTCGAAACAAAGGTCTGCCTGCTTTGTAAAAAGAATACGATTGCTTTCATTCGCATTAAATAAATGCTACATTGTTGACAGGATGTATGGGGAAGACCTTGCCAACCGCTACTTATAGCTCAATTATGGGATAAATGCGGAACCGCCACATACGTCGCTGTTGCTTATCGTTTGCTTGGACTCGGTTCTTAAAATTTTAAATATACAAAACATAGGGTTTAACTGGTGGCTTAACTCCAGCCCAGAAGTCTTGAAGTATACAGATTATATCGTGATACTCTCACACTCCCATCAACACGTTCAGCTGAAGCTCACACAACTGCATAAAGAATCTCCAAAGGTTGAGCTTAAGTAAATGCAGCACCTCTTCCTATCGGGAATGAAGAAGTAAAGCACATCGAGAGCTTTACATACCTTGGAAGTGTTATTTCCGTGGATGTTTAGCGGCTGAATTCGAAAAGCCAAAGGAACCTTTCCAACACTGCGATATATATGGCGTACACTTAACATTCGAACAGATGCGAAAATCAAAATCTTTAACGCATGCTTCACGCATTGTTTGTAGGAACTTTTTTACTATTTAGCAGCATGTTGCTAAAGATGTTTACTTTTATAATAAATAATATTTTAATGATTGCTATGCACTTAAATATAAAATAAATAAATAATAAAATAGATAATTTTTTTAGATAATTTTTTTTTTTTAAATCCAATTTTATACAGCAACATGTTTACATAATACCATATGTTGCTGAAACATCATGATGTTGAAGTTTTTGGTTTTTTATGGCATAAAACTTTTGTTTTGTAATTATTTAAGACTTTAAAAAGAAATTTTATTTATTTTTCTTTTATCTGATTTTATAATTTATGGTGTTTTTATCAGACTGCAATTTCTTTTTCTCCATAAATCTTTTCATAAAACTTTAATGTGTACAAATAAAATAATTCAAGTTCAAGGTTCTAGATTCTTTTAAACTTTAAAAAATCTTTTTTTTTGCCTAAATTTAATTAAAAGCAATTTAATTTTTAGAAGATGAATAGATGAACAACCGAAATATTTAGAAATTTTAGTAAAATTTATCCAAAAGAAAATATATCTCTCAAGTTCAATGTTGAAATTGAATAGTTGGAAACGAAAAAAATCCAAAAAAGAAAGCAATTTTGCTGCATTTGTAGATTAAACATTTTTAATGAACAATGATGATCATGATGATTGAAAATACTCGTTAAAAAAAAAGAAAACCAACAGCAATGAGAATATCATTTACCTTGACATTAATTGAAATGTCACTGAACCCCCTTACCATCCAGCAACAACTCAAATTATTTATGCTGTTTTTATTATGGCTGTTGTTGTTGTTATTGTTGTTGCTAATCATACTCGCACTGCGACTGACATTGATGGGATGAAATGCTATATATTGTGCTGTTGTTGATGATGACGATATTGCGGCAAATGTTTTGTGCCAGTTAATGCAATTGTTACTGTTACGCTTCATTGACCAACAATCTCGTTAAAAACAGCAGAAAAAAACGTATTTTTTATAATGGAATTTCAAATCAAATAATTTCTTTAGAAATTGTCATTAGCATCTTTCAAACAATATTTTTTTTATGCATTATTATTGTTAATTTTTGAATTTGAAGAAAGAGAAAAAATGGCATGAAACAAATTCACAGAGGCATAAATGTGTTAATGAAAGAAAACAGCTTCAAATATTAAAAAAAAACGAGTTAATGAAATAAAAAATAGCATAAAAACCTAGTCTTTATAGTTCAAAAAAATATTCTTAAAATATTTTCTTAGAAAACTGTGTTACAAAACACTTTCCAAACCAAGAAAACTACGTTTAATCGGTAAAATTGTTTAGAAACACAAAGAAGGCCAAAAATTGTTTCTATTGTTTAAATTTCTTATCTTGTATTTACATATACTTCATATCGCCTTTACCCTTTCAGAATGCCTAGCAACATGTTTTTAAAGTATTTATACAATTGCCAGAAACATTTTGTCTTTATTTCACGAATAACAGGTTTAAAGAAACTATATTAAATCATATTAAAATGTTTTTTGTTTGTCAACATGCTGCCGACACATTTGTATGTTTAGCAACATGTTTCAAATAGAATGAATTTACAGTTTTATTTTATGTATAGAGGAGGGTTTTATCATAGCTAAAATCTATGATTTGACAGCCAAAAATATTAAACTGTATTAACATTTCTGTTCAGTAAGGTTTGGCAATTCATCATGAATCGTTTAACGCCAGAAAAAGGCTTTCAAGTTGTGGGAACTTACTTTGAACAAACAAATCCGTTTGAAAGGTTCACATCAAAGAATTGTGTTTAGTGATGAAGCTCATTACTACTCAATAAGCTAAATTTCCGTATTTGGAGAGAAGACAATCAAACCGTTACCAAATCACTATCACATTCGCTTAAATTGATTGCTTAGTGCGGATAACACGTTGGCAGTATCCACACTGCTTATTTCTTTCGAAATCAAATGTTTTGTATATATTGTTATTGTTTTATGTGATTAAACATGTTGCCGAAACATTTGAATACAGTTCAGTATATTAAGCAACATATTTCAAATATAATTAATTTACAGTGTTATTGTATTTTTTACATGTTGCTGAAACGTGTTTATTTCTGACTGCAATATAAAATTCGCTAAAGACGGTATTTGTATGTCTCTGAAATATTTTTATAAACATCTAAAATATTTTAGTGTTTTTTTCGTATTTAACAACATGTTGCTAAAATATGTTAGTGTTTTTTATGTATTTTACAACATGTTGCTGACATATTTTTATAATTAATTTACGGTTTTATTTAATGTCTGTTTTTTACATGTTGCAAAAAAGTGTTTATTTGTGACTGTAACATAAAAATTGCTATTTTGTATTTAGCAATATGTTGCTGAAATATTTGTTGCAATGTTGCCGGTACTTAACATGCTAAACAAGAAGTGTAATAAAGACGTCATTTGTATGTCTATACAATATTTTTATAAACATCTAAAATATATTAGTATTTTTTCGTATTTAACAACATGTTGCTAAAATATGTTAGTGTTTTTTTCGTATTTAACAACATGTTGCTGACATATTTTTGTTTGTTTTTATGGAGTTTTATTAACAAAATTAACAAAGATTGTATCTTATCTACTTCGAATTATCATTAAGCGGAAAAAATGTTTTTTCTTTTCCCTTTAAAAAGTTAAGTTCGCAACATGTTGCTAAACAGATTTTGTCAAGACAACAAACGAATATTGTATCTTTAGTCTATTTAATAAAGATTAACAATCCTAAGGTAACATAATATACAAAAATTATAGTGCTGAAATATGTATGAGCGAGTATGAAAGAAAACTATTTATTTCATTTCAAAATATTTAACAACATTTGAAGAAACAAAATTTTCTAAAAACCGTTAAATATATTTATATTCATTTTAATAATTTATATATATATTAACTATTTAACTTGTTTCGTACTGCAACATATTAAAAAAAGCCTTCAGTGTTGTTTTGTACTTAGCAACATGTTGCTGAACGTTTGAAAAAGATGAAAAATAAAAAAGATAATAGAAACAAAAAACATCTATACTTCCTTTAAGGGCGAAATACACTATCAAGCAGATGGAAACAGCATTGTAATAGTGTTATGGTTTAAACAGCTGATTGACAAGTGTTTTCATTTTTTCATTTCACCAATCCTACTACAAAGCTGTTTCCATATGTTTCCTTTAGGAAGAATTACAATTTCTCTTATTTGTATTGTTGGCTTATTTTTTATTAACATTTAACGGATGAGGCCCGCAGATTTACGTTCATGGGACGGGTTATAATTTAATTTTATAAATTCATATATTCGTGTTTTATTTTAATTTTCATGAAAGATTAAGTTTCAATAAGACAAATATATCATAGCCCTGTTTTTGTTTCAAGCATTTTTAAAACCAAATATTTTAACAGCCTGTATACGGAAGTAATTGTTTACATTTGACAGAAGTGTTTAATCAATTCTATTTTTAACCTTTTTTTTTCTATACAAAATAAAGCTAAAAACTTAATATATCACAGGCCTGTTTTTGTTTCAAGCATTTTTAAAAGCAAATATTTTAACAGCCTATATACGGAAGTAATTGTTTATATTTGACAAAAGTATTTAATCAATTTTATTTTTAACCTCTTTTTCTTTTCAAAATAAAGCTAAAAACTCTTCAAATTTTATTTCTCATTTTCTGCTTAAAAAACATGTATTTGAAAAATAAACCTGTTGAAATAATAATATATGCTTAACAAATACAAAAAAAAGAGAAAAAACGTATTAAATAGTTGAACATTTTTTTAATAATATATTATATATAATAGTGTCTAGACTAGATAGCAGACAAACAAATAAAGAAACTTTTTCGAAAAAAAGCCAAATCAGACATTATTACACACTTTTTGTGTGGAGCAAAAAAATGCGGCTGAATTCAGACACACGCAATAGTTTCGCTCAGAAAAAATGAAATATTGACGAAAAAAGACGTGATTTCGTAGAAAAATTAACAACGCTTTTGATATAAAAACCACAATAGCAACAAAAACCAAAAACATGAAAAACAATTCGATGAACTGTTGTTAACAACTTGAAATAAAAAAAAAAAATTTTAAAAAAATAATAATAAAGGCAGTAATAATCATACAAACATTAAGAAAAGGAGATAAGAAGTACTCAAAAAAAAAAAAAATTAAATAAAAATTAAAAAAATATGGAATAACTTTTCACAGATGTTCGAATTTTTCTTTTTCAGTTTCAAAAGAAAGCAAACTCTCTGCAGAGCTTATCTTTATTTTTAAAAGGCTAGAGAAACAAAAAAAAAAAACAACAACAACAGAAAGTCAGAAGTTAAGCAGACAGACTGATTGCTAGACAAACAGTCAGTCATAAGTCAATACATATTATAATTAGTCAGGAACAAATAAATGATTTTTTTAACGATTAATGCTAATGCAGCTGGTGTTTTGTTGTGGTGAGAACGTGCTAGCAACATGTTCTTTATATAATTATTTAATTTTTTCTTTTTATTGGTTTATTTTTAAAAATAAAAAATAAATATAAATAAAACATGTTGCTAACCACCTCATCAACATGTGCTTAAGGCAAAAATAAAAAGAATTTTCTTTTTTTTAATTTTTAAACCCTATTTAATAAAAAATGTATATTAAACTTTACAAACAATAGCTATAAACATTTTTTAGCGCATGTTGCTTACCATCACATCAACATGTGCATAAGACAACAAAATCTAATATATACATATATTCATATTTCTCATATTTTAAATTTCAAATTCTATTTAATTTGTATTATTTATATTTGTATTAAACTTTACAAAAAAAAAGATATACATATATAAACAACTTTTAGCAACATGTTGCTAATGACTCTATTACATACATAAATTCATATTATTTATGAAAAACAAAACAAATTTTTTTGAAACAAATTATTCATCTACAAGAGATGTTTTGTTTTTCTAATAAAATACCAGCAACATGTTGCTTAGATCTGATCTTATATTTAAAACTAAACGGCTTAACCGATTTTCTTAAAATTTTTACAGTATCTGTCTGTCTATGTCTAAAAGAAACAACAGACTGTATAAATTTCATAAATTTCAACTGGGCGGTGTGTCACGCCCATACAAAATAGATATTTATTTGTCTATAACTTCAAAAAAGTAACAGTTAAAATAGCAAAATTTGGTCTAAATAGCTTCGCAATCAATACAAACTATCACTTAAAAATTAAAAAGTAAATGTTGATGTTTGTATATCGAGAGAGCAGTCAAAAGTGAGGTTTCTAAAGTTGGCTTAAATTTCTTTGTAGTCAATACAAATCATCACATAAAAAATGGGAAAAGTCGATACGGTACCTCCCATACAAATTAAACACTGATTTTTGTATATCTTGAGAACGGCTAAAGCTAAAGTTTTTAAATTTTTTTGATCAATAGTAAAAAAGTGCGCGGAATTTGATAAGTGAGCATGGTAACTCTCATACAAATTAAATACTGACATTTTAATACATTGTGACAGTTAAAAATGGAAGATTCTAAATTCGGTCTAAATGACTTCGTAGTCAATAAAAATCATTTATTAAAACATGGGCGAAATTGGATAGTTTGATGTGAGATAACGGTAATAGTTGCTTCAAACAACTTGGTGAATAAAACACATCAGCAGTCAACATCTGCGAGATATTCTATATGTAAGCGTGGCACATACCATTCTTACAAAACACGAAACTTTGTATATGTGCTTAGATTTTCAATACTGCTAACCGCTTATAATATAAACATTATAATTTAAAACTATTTTATTACACTCCAGCAACATGTTGCTAGCCATCCTATCAACATATGCTTAAGGCAAACACAATCAATTTATCAAATTTTAAAAATTATAAATTCTTTTTTTATAAACAACTTAATAAAGCAAGAAAAAGAAACGTTTAGCAACATGTTGCCAACTATACTATAACCAGAGTTGCCTAAAAGTTGCTCAAATGAAGTTTTGACGTCGATGAAATTCAAAAAATGATATTGGACTATCGTTATTAAAGTTGAGGATGTGGCTGAAGCCCTGGGCTGCCTAATTGAGCGGGTTTATAACGTTGTGCATGAATATTATGATATGAAGAAGCTAACAATGCGCTGGATATCACTTTTACTCATTCACTAAAATAACCTCAACTGAGTGAGATGTCATTTGTCGCTATTATTGAAACACGACCTTAAACACAAGACTGCATATGTCAATGTTTAGGCGAAATTCGAACAAGTCTTGTAAGTAGGAACGAAAATTTGAGCCATCACAGCGCACCAGACGTCAAAGAACATATGAAACTGTAGGATTCTTTAGGTAAACCTGCACTAATTTCATTTAAAGTAGATCTGTCTGCTAATAATGTCATCAGAGCCACAGTTGACTTTGAAAAAATAATATGATTAACACGGTAATTATTATTTTTGAAAACCAAAAAATGCATTTTTATTTTTTTATATTTCATTTGAAGTAAGACTTTATGTTAATAACTCTGAAGATTTTAAATATTGATATACGAGTATATTTCTTATTTTCTGAATTCTTTTTTTCCATATTTTTTCATATTTTTCCTTCAACCCTACAAAAACAAATTAATTTTGGTTTGGACTGTTAAGAAAAAGAACACCTCAAATATTGCACTGCGCAGGTGCATTTTTTCCAAGTGTTTTCTTTTTGCCTGTCTGTCTGTCTGTCTGTTAGCATCAGTGTGCTTGTAGCAACTAGCAACAGCAAAAACAACAACTAATGTAAACAGAATTTTAAAGAAAATCGAAAGAAAATACGAAAAATACAAACCGTTTCAAAAGGAAAATAAAATGACAGAAAACACAGAAAAAAAGTTTTTGAAAAAGCCAAGAAAATATTACAAATAGTCAGCAGCTAAAAAGTGGTTGTCATGGCAGCAGCAGCAGCTGCTGCTATAATAGCTGCCAGCCAGTCAGTCTGTCAGTCAGTCAACCACTGTCAACGTAACACATACACTTGGCTAAATAATAAGGCTGACGTTGTCACTGACGTCTGTTTTTGTTTTCTTCTTGCTTTTGTTTTTTTCTTTTTGCAGCCATTTAGACGTTTGAAAATGAGTGCCAGTAGTAGTAGTAGAGCTGCTAAAAAATTTCCCTTCTCTACAATGTTGGTTAAATAAAACGGGGGGTAGGTAGCTGCTGCGTAGGGGACTAGGAATTGTGAAACATTTTTATTTGATTTTTTTTCTGTTGTTTTTTTTTTGCAAAATTTTTTTTACATTCCGATTAAGTATGACGTTGTGTCTAGCCAAATGCAAATGCTGATTAAATAGACTTGTCGACTAAAAAAAATAACAAAAAAACCATTCTGCGACGACAACAACAAAATATTTTAAGTAAAAAAAAATAGAAAAAAAATTTTAATTAAAGGTCATCGCCATATCATACCACCACATTAAATTACATTTTATTTTGTTGTTGTATTATTTCACATTATTTAGATATGAATATAAACGTCCGTCTGTCTGTCCAATAGACTTTGTCTCTAATGTCTAACTGTGATTATATTGTAGCCCCAGACTAGACATTTTATTTTACAGTTATTTTTTTCACGTTTTTTTCTCTCTCACAATTTCACAAATCCCTATAGACAGTTAAGGCGTAATATTATGAAAAATAACAAGTAAAAAGGCGTTTGGGGTGGGGTATTTAAACAGTTAAGCATTACATTTGTAACACATAATAGATTATACAGTCTGGGGAGTATCAATAATTAAGGCATTAAGTTTATTTCTGGTTATTCTATATAGGAAATTGAAAACACTAATTATAGTTAATTACGTGTAAAAAAAGTTGATTAAACATTAGAACTAAATTAGATTGATTTTTTTTTTAATTCCAACATATAGTTATTAGCATATATTTTATGTTTAACAACATGTTGCCTTTATTTAAACAAACAAACATTTGAAAGCGAGTTCAGTATATTTAGCAACATGTTTCAAGTATAATTAATTTACAGTTTTATTTTATGTATATGCTTGCTTTTTACGTGTTGTTAAAACTTGCTTATTTGCAATAGCAACATTGCAGCTGCAGTTCTGTATTCAGCAATATGTTGCTGAAAGATTCATCTGTTGGCTTCTAATGTTGTAATTTTGCCGGTACTCAGCAACAAATGGAAAAGAGCAATAAATAAAGTCATCATTAACAAAACATAATTGCTGAAATAAGTATGCATGTATATAACAAAGCATAAATGTAAAGAATAAATTTATATCTGCTTTAAAATGTTTAGCAACATTTGGAAAAACAAAATTGCCTAAAGATCGCTAAACATTTTTGACATATCGTTATTCGAATATGTATATTTTGTGTCTAGCAACATGTTGTCTTTATTTAATTATATTCACAAAACAGTTTTAAGCTAATTGTCCATGATAGTTGGTATTCTTTATATAATATCGCAAACAACATTTCTTTTAATTTTTTATTTTTTCGCTACCAAATGGTTGACTATTACTTTAAAGTAACATGTTGCTCGAAAACATTTTTTCTTAGATGTTGTCTTATCAACACTTGGCAACATATTGCTTGAAATATTTTTTTCTAAGATGCTGCTGTCTATATTGGAAGTATCACAAAGCAAAATTGCTTAAGAAGTCGTAAGCAATTTTAACGAAAAATTTCCTTTTTCAGTAACTTTTTCAGCTGAAATTAGAAATTTTAAAACCAGCAACATTGAAATGTTGTTAAACCTACAATTTTGTAATATTTAAATATAAACTTCTATACAATACTTTTTATAAATCTTCCTCGTTCAGTTTTTGGTCTCTTTTTTTCTTTCTCTTTTTTCGTAAATTCTGGCAACATTTGTTTATATGTACAAGTATATAAACTTACAGTTCTTATCTTATATTGTACTTATATGCAAATGTGTATTTTTTTGCAACATAACTAAGGAACCCTTTCTTTACTGCTGCTTTTTTTCTTTTCTTTTTTCTGTTGACTTGTAGTTCGTTCATTTCGTTGATTGTCTTGTTGCCACAAAAACATGTTTTGAACTGCATTTGGTTGAAGCAAGAAAGAGCCAAAAAGAAAATACTTTTGCATGGTTTTAAATAAAGAAAAATCATTGAAGAAAACTGGTTAGTGAAAAAGAATAAAAAACAATAACAACAGTGTAAATGGTTAGAATTTTCCATGTTGCAATTTTATACTGGTATGTAAAGTAAGAAGAAAAAAACAAAATGACGCCACATCATCAACAATCAGGTCAATGAGTCATTGACCACTTTTTATCTATAAAATTTTGTTAAACTTAAAAAAATGTGTAAAGAATAGCAAATATGGCAATAATTGCTAAGGATTTACTGTTTGGGGTTAAAAAATATTGCCTGCAACATGTTGCTGTTAATGTACTTTTCACAAATATGTCGTCTGTTTGTTAGCAATAAAATATGGCTAAAAACAAACTAACTGTTTATGTTTTATTAAAAACCTGGGGTCTGGCAACATGTTGCTGATTAAAAAAATATTTTGTTAAAGAAACTTTTTTGAAAGAATTTGTAGGTAAGTTTTTTTTGTTATGAATACCAATTTTTCTTAATATGAACATGCATACATACATACATATATTGTTTTACTAAACAATGTTGCCAAGCTATTTTACGGTTAAAAAGGCAACAAATTGTTTCTTTGAAAAAGTATATTTCTATTACTTTAAATATTTTTACCATTAAACACGTTACTAGTAAAAGATAAGGTTGCTTTTAGGCTTGATTAGCTTCTTAAAAGTAAATGCCTTTTTTTATCAACATGCTGCTTGTTCACATTAACAACTTAGCATGTAGAATAGACAAATAAGCTGGCTATTTTTTAATTGTGCGCTATTCATTAACAATTTTAATTCAGAAACATGTTGCTAGGTGTTGCTGGCCTTAATCGTTTAATTCTTTAAAGAATAAAAGACTGGATTTTTAAATGTAAACTTTCTAAAATTTATTATATAGGACATAGGCTGGCACTTTTGTCTTATTTCATATCTCATCACTAAAAGACTTCCGTTTTGTTTTAGCCCTTCCCTTATCAGCAACATTGTTGTCATTTCGTTTTTATAAACATGTAGCCCACATTACAAAATGCTTTATTAACATACATTTGACTAAACTGAACAACAGCAAAGCAAAAAAAAAAATAGTGTGTTTATATGTTTTCTTTTAAGTCTTAAAGAATATTTTATTACGTCTAAACGTAAATAAAAACGCAAAAAATAAATAAATTAAAAAAAAATATGTTGAAAATTGAAACGCAAAAAAAATCGCACACAACTCTAGACGACAAATATATTTCACTTTGATGTTTGCCGTCTTTTTGAAATTTCATATTCTCTTAAAACAAAAAACAAAAAAAAAAAAAAACAAAATCGGAAACTAAAACAAAAAGAAAAACAAATAAATTGAAAACAAGAAAACATAAAAAATGATAAACGTATTGAGAAACAAAAACCGTCCCAGTTTTTTCTTTTTTGTTTTTCCTGCATTAGCAATAAATTTTACGAATTCAACTAATAAAGCAACAGCAACAACAACGCCAACATAAAAGTAGCAACCAAACACACTACATTCGTATTTGTTTACAAAATTTCATTGCATTTTGTTGATTGAAATTTTTGTTTTGTTGCTGCTGTTTTCGCTACTGTTCTTTTTTTTGGTTTTGTTTTGACTGTCTGGGAATCTAAAATTTCAATAAACAATTGTTTTTCTTGTTGTTGTTGTTATTATTCTTTTATTTCGCAATAATATAAACAATAGTATACCTTTTGATACAGCAGTAACCAAATAACTTATAAATACAGTTTTTACAAAAAAAAGTGTTGGCAACATTTTGTAAAAATTGTGTTTATTATTATTTTTCATTTAAGAAAAAAAAATAATTTAAAAAAATATCAAGAATAATTAGTAAAATCTACTTTATCAACATGTTGCTAGAAAACAATATATACTCTAGATAACAAAAGCAATATATTGTGTGTCTCAGAAATACATAGAATATTTTGAAGTTTGAAACATTTTTCAATTCATTTTTAATATTTCAATTGTTACAATATTTTTTGAGTCTTAGTCATGTTTCTCAATATGTTGCTAGATCGTAAAAAATTTCAAAACAAATTTATTAACAGCAGATATTAAGCAACGCGCTTTTATTAGTTACATGTTAGAAGTAATCTTTAGAGATCTCTCTAGTTAAAACATTAAAATTACAAAGTTCAGCAACATGTTGCTGACCATAAAAATACAAACTCAAAAAAAAAACAAACTAGAATTTTAATTTTTTAAATTCAAATAGTTGGTTTTACACTTTTTTAATAGAAAATATGAACGCTTAGCAGCATGTTGCTGGTATCAAAAATGTTTATTGAGAATCAAAAACAGTAAAGTACTGCGGCAAATAAATTCAAATTGTTGATAAATATTTTATACATATATATGTTTATATATTGTATTTTTAAATAAATTAGAGTACTGTTATTAGTTTCGCAACGTACTCTATCAACATGTTGCCATGAAACGAAATTCTAAATAACAAAAGCAGCATGTTGCTTGTCTCAGTGGTAGGACATTTCCAAGTTTCAGGAATATTTAAATTAATTTTAAATATTACAATTACAAAGATATGTTTCGAGTATGAGCTAATATATTAACTCTACATGCTTTGCAACATGCTGCCAGATATAAAAACAAAATTCAACGGCCTAGTATAATTCAATTCTCTTACGAGTTGCTTGTTTAATAACAGTAATCTTTAGAACTATATTCCAGTTGAAGTAATTTTATTTCATTTAATAACATAAAATTTTACAAAAAGTTTAAGAGCATGTTGCTAGTCATGAAAATACAAAATTAAAAATCATAAACATTAATTTTAATTTCTGATAATAAAATTAAAAAAAAACATCTCAAATGATTTTAAAAGTAAAACTGCCAAAAATTATTACAAAATGATAAGCAAATACCATATAAAGTTGCCAGCAACATGTTGCTAATATGTCTCTTGGAAATATTTCACTGTATATATTTAAACTCAAATGTTCTTAAATTATTGTTTTCAATATAACAAAACAAAACAAAAAATTAAAATTAAAAAAAAAAACTTTTAAAATCATTAACTTGCTTTAATGGCACTGAAAGGAAAATGTGTTCTTTTTTATCATTTAAGATGTTTTTTTAATTTTAATTTAAATTTTTTGTTTTGTTTTTGATTTTTAAAATATTTTCTGATGAAATAAAAAACACAAACCAAATTGAAAACAAAAAATCGACAATTTATTGTTGTTTTTGTTGTAGCTGATGATAAGAAGGCTGTTGTTATTCGGTTGGTTGATTGTGACATTATCTTTAGTAATCTACCTCTCACCCCTAATGATGTCTATAACCCTCTCCACGCTGCAAAAACGCAAACAATATGTATTACACTCCTTTCAATTACTTTTCTCTTTCTCATTTTCTGCCTCTCTTTCACAATTACATATGATACTCTCATATATTTTTATAAATTGAAATAGTGGGTAATTTAAACAGAACAGTAGAAAAAAATGTATAGGGTCCGCCATCTAACGTTTTTTTTTCAACTAGTGATTATTTCGTGAATGGTAACACTTCGCTCATGTCTGATTTGACAGATAATTAGTTTTATCCTTCCGCTGAATGAATATGGTTGTGTATACACTTGAACAACGCTGGGAACCTGGGCCTGCGATCGACTTACAGAAGATGCCGATTTTGCCAAAAAAAAATCATCTTTTCAGATGAAGCTCATTTTGATCTTGGCGAGTAAAATTGTCGTATTCGAGGCACAGAAAACCCGCGCGCATACATTGAAAAGCCAATACATCCAAGACGAGTCACTGTTTGGTGCGGAGGCATAATTGGGCCATTTTTCTTTGAAAATGAGCAAGGAGTGGCCGTTACAGCCAATGGCGATCGTTATCGGGCCATGTTGAACGAATTTTTGTTCACAAAAATTGAAGAGGAGGATATTAGCAACATTTGTTTTCAACAGGACGGCGCTACTTGCCACACAGCCGAAGCTACACTCGATGTTTTGCGCCCTGTTTTTGAAGATCGCATTATCAGCCGCAGAGCTGATGTCGTTTGACCACCTCGGAGCTGCGATTTGACACCGTTGGACTGTTATTTGTCAAAGTATTACGCCAACAAGCCAGAGACAATTGACGCTTTAAAGGACAATATTAGTGAAGCCATTGGTGAAATACAGCTGCACACAATCGATAATGGGCTTAAAAATTGGACCGATCGTGTAGGCTACTACATGGCCAGCCGAGGCAGCCATTTGAATGAAATTATTTTCCATTATTAACCGCAAGGATTGTACTTTTAAATAAAAAAAGAAATTTGAGAAAATATTCAGTAGTTTTTTTTTTTAAAGCATTTTCAAAAAAAAAAATTTATTTGGCGGAGCCTATATATAAAACAAAAAATAACAATAACAAAATCAACAATTGTTTATATTATGGCAAAGGCAGGCATATTTTGTTGTTATTGTTGTATTTTTAATTGAGTCTATAAAGTCTAGACACATTCTATTTTGGCTACCCAGTCAATACAACACAACAACACTATAAAATGTGAAAGAAACCTTGCCGTTGTCGACGTCGTTCATTGTACAATATTTCGTCGAAAAAAATGTTTTTTCTTTAAAACAATAATTTTTAAGAAGCTGTTGTTGTTGTATTAGTTGTAATTTTTGTTTTGGCCAGTGATAAAAACATAAACAAAAAAGAAAAAAATATTTATCAACATACGTTAAGTTTGTGAATTTATTTCATTGTTACTGCTGCTGCTTCTGCGACAGCATATGAAATAGTTGACTAGTTCTATACTATAATGATTTGGTTGTTGCTGTTGTTAGTATTATCTACTATTATATGGTATCAAATAGATTTATTTCTGTCTCCTAATAGTATTTTTTTGACGTAATTTAACATTTTACGTTTGCTTTTGGGAAATTCTTCAAAAGTTTTTATCAAACCGTCACTTATGAAATGATTTTTTTTTGTCTTTTAAACAATGTTGCTGAACTAACTATTTATACTACACAAATAATATTTAAAACAACATGCAATAAAAATTATTTTAAAAACTGGCAACATTTGCTGGCTACATATAAAATTTTACTGGCAATATAAATCATATTGTATTGTAACTTAAATAATGTTAGAAAATGTCCTTATTATGTTTCTTTTTGATAAACATGTTTCTAGCAACCTTTTGTCACACAAGATATTTTTGTAATTTCAGTTTTAGAAGCTTCAGAAAATCCTTTACAATTTTTAAATGTTTTATAAAATTTCTTGACTTTTAAAGAATAATAAACAAAACAAACAATATAATAATAAATTGCATTCAAAGCATGTTGCTAAGCAACATGTTGCCAAATGTGATAAGATTCCTAAAGACTATTTAATAAGTACTCGCGAAGAAAGCCTAAATATAAAAAAAAGTTTCTTAAACGAGTTTTTCTTGAGTAGCGTTCTAAACAACACAGCGAATTAACACGTTTTTATTTCTCTCAACATGTTTCGCAGCAAAGTTCTAGTTTTCACTTTTCATTTTTTTCACAAAATATCCCGTAAATTTTTCCTTTTACAGTAAGAATGCCAAATCGTCATATAAATAAAATGTTTAGATTTCAAATATGTGATAAAGTTATCTTATCATAAAGTTAATATCTGGCTAGCAGCATGCTACTTGCATTATTGAAACTCTGATTTACAGCTTTTAAAACAATATATTATAAAAAATAAAATATAATAAAAGAATTAAACTTTAGATTAATTTAAATGAAGTTTATAACAATAAAATTTTCTTCTCTTTTATGTTATTAGCAACATGTTGCCGAAAATAAATTATTTAAAATTTAAAGAAAATATTAATAAAAATTAAAAATCAAGTCTTCTACTTACTAGTTATATGCTTATTAACACTAATCTTTATTCTAATTAAAGTTGATGTTTTTTCCAATTAAAAAAATAAATAAAAATGAAAATTATATATAAAGTTTAGCAACATGTTGCTAGTCATTAAAACCAAAGCCATAAATTCGAACTTTAAAATCCGAAATTCAAATATATATTTTGTCTTCAGTTTCCTTTATTAGAAAATATGGACGCTTAGCAACATGTTGCTTTTATAAAAATTTAAAATATAAAATATTGAAACAAGTAAATTTATATTTTAGTTTAAGACATGTTAGAGTATTGTTGTTATGTTTGGAGAATATATTGCAGGATTTTTGTAAAATAATTACATATTCATCTTCTTGCATGGTTTCGATAGAGTAGACTTTGTATCGCAAATTTGTGGAACATGTTACTTGCAAAAGTGAAGCTTCAATGTAAATTATATTGAAATGAAAGCTACCGCAGACACCGACTATCGAAGCAATTTCATCCGCTCACTTGAAAATCTTAAAAAATCGTACGTAGATATTCGCCTGATATGGGATATATACAGTGTATCTCATATTAATCTGAATAATAATAAGCTTTTCTTTACTTTTATCTTGTTAGCAACATGTTGCCGAAAATAAATTTTTCTGTGGACTTTTTAAAGATGGAATACATATTTTAGAGAATAAATAAATATTTAAAATGATAAAAAAAGTTCATTATTTTAAAAAAAGTGTAACCTTTGTTGCAGCATAATACTTTCAGCAACATGTTTTAATAATTTATACTGCCAGCAGCATGTTGCTTTAAACAAATATTTCATTTTCACCCCTTAGTTTCTTATATTCTCCTTAAGTTTGACTATTTTTCCCTTTATATGAAATTCTAGTCAAAACCCTTAACCAACAAAAATTTCTGATGATGTCACTGTCTCTTATCTTGACATCAATTGCTTGTTAAGTGTTTGTCATAATAGATGTTGCCAAAAAAAGAACAATAAAATTAACCACAATTGCAATGTTGGTTTTTAACAATTTCCGATGTATTATTTTTATTGTTATTTTATTATTCACAACTGACCTAAATTGCCTTTAAATGAATTCTTTGTTTTTTTTTCTTAAAGATATTCTATTCACTAGAAGAAAAAAATAAAATAACAGATACAGCAATTCACATAATTTGTTCTTTTTTTGGAATTGTTCACATTCGGCGCTACTGACCCAATTTTTAGAAAGAAAAAAAAAAAAAAAAAAACGAAAAAGAAACCAGCACAAGAGACAAAACACAATCAATTTTGAGACACTAGGTTTTTTATTTTATTCTTCCGTCTGTCCGTTTGTCTGTTTCTTCTAAAAAAACATTTTTTTATCATCCCTTTAGAGAGTGAAGAGCCTCATTTGCTTGGCAACAAAAACCAGATTCTTTTATTGTAATTTCTTTTTTTAGAATTTCAAAAGAACGTGGAAAAAATAAAATTCCAAGAAACGATGGCTGGAAATGTATAAAATTACTTGGAAACCCAGTTGTGTGGCAAGCAAAAAGTAAAACAAAAAAACGTTGCAGGAAGCTTAAGCAG